>CM051822.1:112971628-114398395 GCA_028451465.1 Erethizon dorsatum | reverse complement strand
TTTACTATATTGGTTCTTCCTAACCAAGAAAATGGATATCTTTCCATTTTCTGATATCTTCTTTGATCTCTTTTTTCAGAGTACTGTAGTTTTCAATGTAAAGATTTTTTACTTACTGTGTTAGATTGATTCCTAAGTATTTTATTTTGTTGTTTGGTGTGATTATGAATGGTGCAGTTTCCCTAATTTCCCTCCAAGTTTGTTATTTGTGTACAGGAATGCTATTGATTTTTGAGTGTGGGCTTTGTATCCTGCTATGTTACTGAATTTGGTTATTAATTCTAGAAGTCTTTCGGTGAAGTTACTGTGGTCTTCTATGTAGAGTATCATGTCATCTGCAAATAATGATAATTTAATTTCTTTCTTGTCCATATTCTTTTTATTTCTTTCTCTTATCTAATTGCTCTGGCTAATGTTTCTAGAATGATATTGAATAGGAGTGGTGATAATGGGTATCCTTGTCTTGTTCCTGATTTTAAATATTAAAACTGAAAGCTCAAATTAAAGTTTTCAGGTTTTTGACCATTTAGTATGATGTTGGCTGTTGGTTTATCATAGATGGCTTTTATCAGACTGAGATAAAGACTTTCTATTCTGATTTTTCTGTAGGGTTTTTATCACAAACGAGTGTTGAACTTTGTCAAATGCTTTTTCTGCCGCTACTGAGATGATCATATATTTTTTGTCCTTGACTCTGTTAATATGGTGTATTACATTTATTGATGTGCATATGTTGAAGCACCCCTGCATCCCTGGGATGAATCTTCCTTAGTTATGGTGAATAATCTTGATGATTTGTACATTCTGTTTGTCAGTATCATATTGAGGATTTTCATGTCTATGTTCATTAGGGGCATTAGCCTGTAGTTCTCTTTTTTGGTTGGGTCTTTCTCTGTTTTTGATATGGGGTAATACTTGCTTCCAGGAGTGAGCTGGATGTATTACTTCTCTTTCAATTTCATTAAAGAGTTTGATGAGTAATGGCAGTAGATCTTCTCTAAATTTCTTGTAGAATTAAGCAGTGAATCCACCAGGACCTGGACCTTTTATGTTGGTAAGTTTTTAATTATATTTTCAATTTCATTCATTGACATTGGACTATTTAAAATTTTTATATCTTCTTAATTCAACTTTGGTAATTCATGTGTATCTAGGAATCTGTTCATTTCTTCTGTTTTCCAACTCATTAGAGTAAATATTCTCAAAGTAGGTATTGGATTCAGAAATATTCTGGATTTCTGAAGATCATTATTTCACCCTTTTCACATTCTTAATTGCATGATTTTGAGTCTTTTATTTCTCTCTTTTTTTTTTGTGGGTACCAGGGGTCGACCTCAGGACTTCGTGCTCCAGCAGGTGCCCATGCTGCTGAGCAATATCACTGGCCCTTTTTTTGTATGTGGGTTCTGGGAGTCAAAGTCAGGACCTCGCGCTTGCCAGGCAGGCGCTTACACTGCTGAGCCATCTCACCGGCCCCCTCCCTTTTTTTTTTATAAGGTTGGCTATTCCATATCACTCCAGAAAGAATGGCTATTATCAAGAAATCAACAGATAACAAGTGCTGGAGGGGCTGTGGGGAAAAATGAATCCTTCTCCACTGTTGGTGGGAGTGTAGCCTGGTGCAACCACTGTGGAAATCAGTGTGGAGATTCCTCAAAAAACTAAGACTAGAGGCATCCTTGACTCTGCTATTCCCTTTCTTGGTATCTTCCACAAAGAATTAAAAGCATCATACCACAGTGATCTATGTGCACCCATGTTTATAACGCACAATTTGTAATAGCTATGCAATGGCAAGCAGAAACACTGAAACAACACCCAGGATTTGGAGGCAGATTGATTTTACATTGATGGGCACTGATTGGGATCATTCCCAAAATGTCAGGCCCTGATCTCTGGTGGTCTAGGGCTTATATGAGATAAGTGAGCAGGAAGTACAGAGGCAGAATGGCTTGTCAATTGGGGATTGTTTTATACAATATGCATCATAGTGACCAGCTATGCATCACAGTGACCAGCCATTTCTAAGAGATAGGAGCAACTGGAACTGGAACAGAAACTATTACCAGGGCAACTAACAAACTGAAGTATACTGGCTGGGGGGGTGCATTTTCTGCTACAGCTAAATCTTGGAAACAACCCAAATGCCCATCAAATGATGAATGGATAAAAAGATGTGTTTATTTTTACACAGTGGAGTACTACTCAGCCATAAAGTAG
Organism: Erethizon dorsatum; assembly: GCA_028451465.1. Lineage (NCBI taxonomy): Eukaryota > Metazoa > Chordata > Mammalia > Rodentia > Erethizontidae > Erethizon > Erethizon dorsatum. The sequence continues at coordinate 114,396,175 of CM051822.1, read as the reverse complement.
GATAAATTTGAGACATTCATAGCTAAATGGATGGACTTTGAGACCATACTCTTAACTGAAATAAATTTGGCACACATGTAAATATCACATTGTCTCTCTAGTGTGAGAAACTAAAATCATAAATAAGAACCAAAATGTATAATAAATATTGTGAAATAGGCAGAAATTGTCCAAAAGGAAAGGAGAACTGGGGCGGGGTAAGGAAGGGAAAAGAAAAAATGAGAAAAAATGTATAAAATGGAAACAAAACCTTGTAAATAAGGAGGGGATAGAAGTTGAAGGGGGGGAGGGGAAAGTTGAAGGGAGGGGAGAGGAATGGGAAAAACAGAGGAACTAAGATATATCATGTACAGGTACAAGTTCCCTATGATGAATATGATCATTATACATATCTAAATTGTATCGATAAACTTAATAAAAATATTCTGAAGAAAGTTTCTTGGGCAAGAATAAAATGACCTGAAAGGTAAATGGAAAAGGCAAGGAAAACCAGAGAATGCAGTGAAAACTTAGCACATAAATGGAAAGGGTAAATATGTGAGTAAACATAAATAAACATTGATTGCTAAAACTGAGTAACAAATAATAAAATATAAGTGTATACTTTTTTTTGTAAAATACAATACTCAATAAAAAACAAAAATTTGGAAAGCAAAAAATAGAACAGGATATGCCATACAAACATTAATCATAAATCTGACAATGTACCTCACAAATGTAGCTTCAAAATGTAAATATGTGGAAAGATTATTCAAATGGCAATAAATGTCTGAGAAGGTATATGGCTTTTGTTAATCATCAAGGAAATACAAATTAAAATGTTTCCATGTCCAATAGCTAGAACAAAGACAGATGGTACAAAATTTTAGCAAGTACGTGAATTAACTAGCACTTTCCAATAGTGTCTGGTGTGTAAAAGGTTGGTACAGTGATTTGTAATTTAGTATTATCAGCTGAAACTGAAGGCCCAGTGGCTCTTTGGCTAAGCATAAACCCAACATAAATGTGTGCATATGTGCACCAAAATGTCTGCACAGAAGTGATAATAGCAGCATTATTCAAAATAGCCACTAATTGGAAGCAATCTAAATGGCCATCAACATTATAATGGAGACATATATTTTGGTATATTCATGCAATGGAATACTAGATAGTACAGAAATGATCAAAATTACTATAAAACCGTGGATGGACGTGACAAATACAAGGCTGAATGAAAGAAGCCAGTAACGAAAGATTCTGCTTCTGTAGAGTTATGGATTTGAAGCTCAGGATAGTGATTACCTTTACGGAGCAGCATGGAGTTACCAAAAGGTGACATGAGGGAGCTTCTGGAGCTCTAGCGATGTTCTATTTCTTGACCTGTAAGATGTCTAGGTCTGTAAGTATTTTGTGATAATTTACTAAAGTGTGCATCAATGATATATATATATATGAGTTTTGCTAAAATAGTGAGAATTGAATACACATGGAAAATAACACCATGTGTGTGTGTGTGTGTGTGTGTGTTTCCATGAGGCTGGGAAGGAAATGTGAGTGGAGAATAAGTTGAAAAGGAAAGTAAAGAACAAATGAAAGGAAAAAAAGAGAGGGAAAGAACAAAAAGTATAGAAACAGGTTACCACCTAAGAGATCCAACAACTCTGCATTGTTTCATTCCCATTTTATTGAAAAGAAAACTGAGTTTCACAGGAAATAGATAGATAAATAGTTGGCTTCACTAAAGATGTCAAAATGGTAGAGCAGGAATTGGAACTCAAACAGGCCAAAGGTGTGTTTAAAAGATAAGGGGGAGCACAGGTATTTGCATAAGAATTTCTAAGGACTCTATTTCTCTCCACAGCATCCTAACACTCAACACAACTCAGCACCTTTTAGGTGCTCCAAAAAATAGTATCTGACAAGATTTTCCTTATTGTACACTTGAATGGTTGGACCCTGGCAAGAAGCATTTTTCTCTGATTATTTTATATACAGAACTTCCTGCTTCAAATGGGTTCTGGATAAACTAATGACACAAAAACATATAACATCAGACCAAATGGCCCAGAATTAATGACTAACATGTATATAGCAGTTAACTCCTTCCAATCACTGGTCTAAGTTCTGTATATTCATTAGCTCTTTTTTAAATGCCAAGTTCTCTTTATATATATATTTATCACTTCACTCTTTTAGCTAATCTGAGACCCAAGTTTAAATTCCATAGGCTGCATGAACTCAAGCTAGTTAAATTCTGCATCTTTTAAGTGGAGTCCTTACTAGGGTAGTATCCACATTAACCGAGCATTCTGCAGGTTAAATAAGATCATGCATGGGGAAGCATTCAATCAGGAACAAGGCAGATGCTGCCCAGAAGACAGAGTTCCTTCCAGCTCCTTCTCAGATGGAAGCATGGGATTCTAGGACAGAAAGGAGCTAGAAACGGAACATCCAGCTCTGCTTCTCCAGCTTTGCCTGTCTTTAAGGATGTTCACTTATTAAGAAACTCACAGGCTCCCTGGAGAATAACTGGCAGATGCTCCCCTTGTTTTATAGATGCAGAAGGACAGACTTTCCTCCAAGGTCAACCATGATATCTGCAGATAATCAGAGAAGAAAAACCCAGTCTTCTAACTCACAGTGTAAGTGCCATTCCCCCAAATGCACTTGCAAGAAGTCATTTTAGTGGTTGTGGCGATATAATGTTTAGAAAATGGATCTGAGTAGAACCATCCCTCATGTTTATAGTTTTTAAAAAGCATTCTAAGGACATTTACCCAAACGAGGTTATTAAGACAACTTTTTCTGGCTGTCAGATTCATCCATTGGCTCTTCTTTCTCTTCTTCATTTTCATAGCCAATGGGAATATTAAAAGCTTTGCTTAGTAAACTAATTTTTTAAGCTCAAAAAGAAATACACGCTAAGAGCTCACATTGCCTCTTCCCTAATCTTTTTAGCTTAGTGAGAAAATTTACTGTGCTTCTCTCCATTTTTCCCTTCACAGACCATTGGTGACACATTGTAGGGGATAATAAGGGAGAAAATGAAATTCTCTCTCCTTGCTTCAGAGATACACACTCATCACTCAAGCCCCTGGTGCTTTCATTCCTCTAGCTTGCCATGAGAATTGTGCAAGTCCACCTGTATCTTTAAAAGAGGAATGCTATGGTTGCATTTAACCACATTGTCCATCTCTTTGAAGTGTATTTCTAAAATAACCTCATTATTGCTAGTAACACTCAGATAGGTAATCTCCTTTTTGTATAGTTGGAGTGTAGGCTCTCAGAACATTGCTTTATAGTTGGGTACCATAGATTATATATTTTTCTGGAAAAATTAACAAAGGAAATGGTTTTCAAACTGCTTTCACATCTTAGGAAGTGAGCTCTGTTATAGGCCCTATTAAGAGGGGAAGCACACAAGGTCAAATGTCCTTGGTTGCTCTCTGTAGCCTCACAGCTCCAGGATTTTCCATGGTTCTTCATGTGTCTCTGAGATTCTTCAGGTATCTCCAGGCATTTCCATGTTTCTCCAGGATTTTCCATAGCTTTTTAGAGTTATCCAGAATTCTTCAGTGTTCTCTGGAATTCTTCAGGGTTCTTCAGAATTTAAAAGTTTCTCCAAGAATCTCAATGATTCTTCAAGATTTTCTATGCTTCTCCAGTATTCTCAGGGTTCTCCAGGATTCTTTTTTCTCTTTAAGCCACTCCAGGTCTTTGGTGAGGTCCCACTGCTTCCTGATGGTTGAGAGTCACTCAGCTCCTTAATGCTCCCCCCCTTTTGCCTTCTAACTTCTCCAAACTTGTGCTTTGGTTGACACCGCCACTCCAGTGTGAAACAAAACCCCAAATAATGCCACTTGCTTCTTGCTAATGGCTGTAATAAGCAACATGGAATGGGCTGAAGGGCTGCTCTGTGTCTGGGTTGCTAATGGATTTTATTCCTCCAATCCCTGTTAGACAGTCAGCAGTTCTCATTCCTGGGAGATCCCAGGCAGTCTGTGGCCGTCAAGTGAAGATAATCTCCCCTTCTAACCCTGCCTCCACCCTGCTCACCCTGAAGCCTATGCTCCATTAGGTTGACAACAATTAGACTAAAAAGATCCAAATTTCTGCATTGACTTCCTATTCTCTTATTCATAACTCATCTTGTTCTCTTCCAATTCTGCTTTCTGAAGGGAGCCAGGGATGTTTCTAAGTTGTAAATTGAACATAGTCACCCTCCTTGAAGTCTTTGGTGGTTCCCAGTGTCCTCAGATGTCCCAGGGTCCTCAAGGATCTGGCTACCACCTATATCTAAGTCCCTAAACACTCCGTGCACAAACATCAGGTGCTGCCACATACTGAGACTTTAGCAATTAATTCTTCCTGTGCCTCATGCTCTCGTTCAGTCTGGACCACGTCAGCAGGGATGGTTCCTTCTTGAGGCTCTGAAGGAGGAGCTGCTTCATGGCTCCCTCCCAGCTTCTGAGACTCCAACCATCCTTGGCGTTTCTGGCCTTGTAGGAATATGCTCTAATCTCTTTCTGCCTTTATGTCACTGCTTTCTTTGTGTGTCTTTTTTTCCTCTCCTTCCTTATAAAGATACTTGTTTCGGAATTGGGGCTGACACTAATGCAAGGTGTTTTCATCTTACCTTCTTAGCTTAATTCCATCTGCAAAGACCTTTTTCAAATAAGATTACAAATAAGAACTTTGGAGGGATCACCATGCCACTCAGAACAGACGCCAACACAACATCTGCTCCATCCTCTCACTGCCCACTCCCCTGCCTCTGATGTAGCTGATTCTCACTCACTTTTTAGGCTCACATGGGCTGCTGTTTCTTCTGGGAAGCTCTTTGACCCCTGTGATCTGCTAGCCCATCTTCTTGTGGTCCTCTGAAATAGAGCTCTCATTAAGTAGAGCTCTGATTAATGTCCCCAGGCCCCTGGGCATACCACCACTCTGCTTCCAGCCCTAAGGGGACAGGATACCAGCTTGTTTCTGTCAAAACTCTCTGCAGCACTGAACACAGTCCTGGACCCACAGACATCTGTCAGTAGATGTGCACTGAAGGACTACGGGGAGGGGTACAGGGGAAGGGGAGTAGGAGCCTCAGGAGGGAGGCCCCAAGGCTCTGAGGACCCGAGGGTGGGTCAGTGGAGCCACTTTGTTTCTGTAGTCAGCTGCGGAAGGTCTTGACCTCCAGGGCAGGGCCCCAATGGGAAGGTCCAAGGGCTTCATTAGGTGTGCTATGAGGTCTGCAGGGGGGCTCTGGAGGGGGCAAAATGTCCCCAGTTTCCTTTCTGGTGGCTGCAGATGGGTCTGTGCTGTACAGAACTCACGGTTGAATAATTTTTTCTTTGGGCAAGGCCCATAGAGCTGAGGAGCCTTCCCCTGCAGAATCCCTGAATCCAGTTGAGTTTTCCCAAACAAGATGCCTCTCAAGGCAGTGTGCTGTTCAGGCTTCTGTTCTCAGGTGACCGGAAGTGTGGGAAAGACCCCTCCACAGCAGGCCTGACTGGCACCTTTCCTACCTGTCTGATGTTGGCTCATGGTGGCTCTTGGCATGAAGTCTCTGTGTCTGTGAGTCACTAAGTGTGCCTGAGATCCAGTGAAATTCACCAAAGCCAAACGCCCCCAAGAAGAATTTATTGGCTATTTGACAATCAAGACAAGGACTCTTCAAACTGTGGTCCATACACCAAGTATCCTTCCCACCAAGGAAGAATGGTTTTCATGTTCTTAAATGGTTGAAAATTTAAAAAACAAATGATGTTTTAAGATGTAAAAATTATATGACATTCAGATTACGGCGTCCCTGACTAAAGTCACACTGGAACTCAGTCACACCTATCTGTGTGTCTATGGATGGCTGCCTTTGCACTATCACAGAGATCATCTGCCCACAAACCATAAAGGGCTTACTCTCAGTCTCTCACAGGATAGTGTGCCACCTCTGGTGCAGAAGATGGAAGCATGCAGACCAGGACACTGGGTGTCAGTGGGTGGGGCCAGAAGTGTTCAACTGGATGGTGTCATAGGCGATTCCCATGCATATCAGAGTTGGAACACTATCTACATAACTGTAAAACCACGAAGACTTCCCCAAAACACAGGTAGCTCTGGCTTCCCACTGTTCATGGGGTTGGGCAAAATACTCAATTTAATCTATAGACTGATGGAAAAATATATCTGGGGTAGTCAACATACCAGTTTTTACACTGGAGAAGTAATCTCACTGGCACCATTATAAGATTGAATCAGGCAATGAAATCAGGCAACATAAAGGCCCTGGGAAGAAGAGTCCTGAAGGAGACTGAATCTGATGAGCCACAAACTTCCTTGCTTCCTGCCTAACTCTAGACACAAGGGTGGTGTGAGCTGTCTCATCATCCCTATCTCACTCACTTTCTCATTTCCGAGACATAAAACCTGGCATCTGCAACTTAAAGAAGAAGCATATTTTGGCCCATGTTTCCAGAAGATTCAGTCCGTGGTTGCCAGACTTCAAGGCGGAAACAGTATGGTGGAAAGGCCTTCACTGAGGATAGCTGCTCACTTTATGTCAGCCAGGAAGCAGAGAAAAAACTGAGGAGCTGGGGAAGGATATACCCTTTCAGGCCTTGCCCCTGGTGTTCTGCCTCCAACTAGGTCCCCTTCCTAACAGCAAGTCAGCTATAGCACCCCCATGGAGCAAATCACCTTCCAAAAGCCCACTTCTGAATACATGAGTATTTGAGGTGATATTCTATATCTAAACTAGAATATCCCATTGCTTTTTGGTGTCAACACAAGTTGTACTTGGTACTCTTGTCTGTTTTAATTTCTTTCACATCTTCCATATCAAAAAAAAAAATTTCTCTCCTGCTGAACATGTGTTTGAGGTTTCCTTGTAATAAAATTAATTTTTATAAAATTCAATTATAACATCCCCTTTGTTGCTCTCCTTTCTTCAGAATTTCATGTCCTCTTTTACATCAGAACCTACCAAAAGTAGCTCTGTCTTCCTCTGGGGCGTTTTACAGAAATCATCTTTCTCTGGCTAGTTAGCACTTGAGGCAAAGTGACTATCTATGAATAATAAAGTGACAAGCTGGCCTTTTTCTTCCTGTGCTGGGATAGCTCAGATTGGTTCCAGGTCCTTAGTCCCCAGGCCCTGAGATGTTCCTGCATGGAGGAAGGCATCAGAAGCAACGCTCTTTGAAGTATCTTGTCTGGATGAACAGAGAAGGAGTGCACTTTTGCATTTACATGGGGCACTGTGACTAGATGGGCTGCTTTTGTGATCCCTGTGCAGAATCAAGCAGGGAGCTGTACCTTGCAATGTGCTGTTTGAGTGCAACATCTGCACTGTCATATCAAACAGTAAATGGGGCTGAATTCGCTGTTGCTTGGGATGTACATATTAAAATCTTAAAAGTGACTGTGTCATGGACAGTTGCTGGCTACAGTGTAGTGGCAATTTCAGCCATCATTTCTGCTCCTGGGTAGTACTACAAAGTCAAGGTGTCAGCAAGACTGGTTCCTAGTGCAAGGTGGAGGGAGAAATTGTTCCCAGCCTCTCTCCAGCTTCTGGTGTTGCCAGCAATATTGAAAGTCCCCATTCTGTAGACACATCTCTCCAATCTGTCTCCTCTCTTCTATAGTTACACCAGCCATTGAGTTTAGAGCCCACCCTATTCCAGTTTTACCTTACTCGAACTTGACTACATCTACAAGAATCCAGTCCCACATAAGGTCACATCTCAGGTACCTAGGTTAGGACGTCAACATATCACTTAAGGAGACTGTGGTAAGGAAAGGGTTAAAATTCTCAGCACTCAAATGTCTTTGATAACACACTTTTTCCCAGCAAGTACTGAATGGTCATAAAGCACTGCACTAACAAGGATGGAAAATGGCATGGACAAAAGTAAGTACAAAAAGCATCCCCCCCCCCCAATTAATGTTCTATCTTTCTCCAAAAAGTTAAAACATACGGATGTCCTTATCTAAATCTAAACAGACTTTTGTGAGGCCTAAGCAAGAGGCCTTGACAATTTGCAAGTTTGGCGTACCACTTTAGTTACAATACAGGTGTTCTGAAAGATTAAGAACAGGATGCCCTGGATACCATCCATGTCACTGGCTCTTTATATGACATCTGGCATGGCAGGGACGTAATTCAACTTATAAGAAGCAGTTATTATCTTTCTGTCTTTTGCTTACGGGATCCTTTTATCTCAGTTTAGGCTTAAATAGCCTGATATTGTGTGCACAAAGCCCTATGACCTGCATATCTTCCTTCCTGAAGAGAGGGTGGAGGACAGGATGGCAGGGTAATGACAGCAGACTGCACTGACAGTTCTATGATCTGTACTTGACCTCACAGTGGCTGGAGAATTGGATGCGGAGGGAACATAGTATCTGTTATGGTTTGTGTCTAGATATCCCCCCAAAGCTTCATGCAGTCATGGAAGGTGGGGTTTTTCGGTGGTGGCTGAATCTAGAGTTTGTGATTGATTCATGGTCCAATGCTGGGATTAAGGGTGTGAGTGCTACACCCACCCTAGGGTGGGTAGACCTCACACAATATAAGGGCTAGAAAGAGACTTGTCCCTTCCCTCTCCCTCTTGTTGCTTTTGCTGTCTTCTGCTGCCATGAACAGTTGCCTCCCTGCCATGTGCCACCCTGCCTTGCGGATTGTGGACTGAAACCTCCACAAACTGTTAGATAAATAAACCTTTCCTCCCCTTAACTTTGGGTAACAGGTATTTTGTCTGACAATAAGAAAAGTAACTAAGGCAATATGATAGAGAAGGGTTACACCTTGGTGAGCTGCAGAATGGTGGCTCACTACTTAGGACTGGGACTGAAACTGGGCTTTCTGAGGCTCCTAACCCTGGTTATGCCACTGGAGCACGTGATCTCTAAAGATCAGAATGGAAGTCCCACTAGATAAATGTCCTTTTCTTGCCCATTATTAGCCCTGGTTCTGCTCTGCAGAGTTGGTAGTAGAAAGAGAATATAACAAGCACTATTCTCTTTTGGAAAAACCAATTGCATCTTTATTTTGTAACTGCCCTGAAGTTTCAGACTTGATTAAAATACCCAATATGATGGGTGTAATCTTAGCAAGTAAATGAGAAGCATTCTCTTTAAAGTGACTCCACTGAGCCTGAATCAACTTTGCAACTATCAGTCAGCCACCCATGAGACACAAAGACCCAAGGGTAGGCAGGCGCCAGAGGGTAGATTTCTAGGGCTGATCCTGCATTCTGAGGATCAAATGACCTCTGCTATTTCACAGGGTGAGCCTTACCATGGGGATCTTCCTGATGTCCTTTGAAGAAGCATCTCACCCTCTCTTGGGGCCTCTGACTGCCTGGTCCTCAGCAGCAGATCACCAGCTGAGCCTTCTGCTGTCATTTCAGTAATCAGTGTTATTGAGCTAAACACGTTTAAAGTGTTCCATAATTATGGATTAATTTGAAGTGAGGCTGTTTAGCTCTTATCACAAATTTATCTCCTATTGACTTACCTGTCACCTGTGTTTTCATAATTACCCTACTTTGATTTAATAGTAACCATTAAGATGAAACATGAGCACGAGCAGTCACAGAAGGGCCATCCTCATATTCGAGAGGGAAGCCTAATGGATGTAGAGAGAGAGTGCTCATCTTCTGGAACTAAATCAAATTATCAAAGTCTAGAGATTCCTATGGGTCTCTACTTCCTGTAGCTGGCATTAGTTTGAGTCTGAATGTTTATAAAGCTTAGGATGAATTCACAAAGGGCCACTCTGCATTGAGAAAGTGGAGAGATAAAGTGGGATGCAGGTTAAAAGGAGTTACACACAAATCTTGGGTCCAGAATCCTTGAAACTCCTATCTTTCTTTGTATCTGTTATCTCTCTTTTTTTTTTTGTGGGTACCGGGGTGTTGACCTCAGGACCTCACGTGCCAACAGGCACCCGTGCCGCTGAGCGATACCACCGGCCCCTTTTTCATATGTGGGATCCGGGAGTCAAACTCGGACCCTCGCACTTGCAAGGCAGGCACTTACGCCACTGAGCCATCTCACCGGCCCTGTTATCTCTTTTTGATCCTCACAACTCTCCAATGAGAGTACTCCTGTCTGTTCTTATTTATCAGAAGGAAAATTAAGGCACAGAGAGATCCTATGCCTTAGCTCTGTAGGTTCCCGGAGGGCTCCTGGCAGGATGGTGCCAATCCCGTGGACCTAGATGTGTAAGACCCCTGTACCTGTGGCCACAGCCCCTTGCTGACTCTTTGAACCCTACATACCCATCTTCCCTTGTTCCCCACTTTATTCCTTAAAAATGATGCCCTTGCCTTTCAGGAACATTTTGTGTGTCATCCCTCTGCCTCCATAAAGTTCCCTGGCTGATCAGACATCCCTCTATTCCTACTTCTGGAGGCCTCACCTGGCTGCTGAGCCTTGGCCCCTCAAATCAAGAGTTTTTTTGCTGGGAAGTTCCCCAAACAGAGGCAGAGATCATAATGTCCCTGTTCTGCACTTACCTTAGGTCTGACCTTAAAATAGCAGGCAGAATAAATGAAGCTATTAAGATGTGGTGGCTTCAAATGACAACTTTCTGCATATGTATCTTCTAAGAGGGACCCTAGAAGGCTCCTTGACAGGTGGGTGCCTGGCCTAGCTCTTCCATTTGAGCCCTAGTGTGTGCTCTGCTTTTGACAACTACCTATAGTGACTGCTTGTCCCTGAAGGTCTCCATATGTTCCTGCTCTTCTCCCAACACCAGGAAAGACCACCACAAGGCAGACTTCCCACAGGACCTGCAGGGGGGCAGGCAGCAGTGGCAAGTATGCAGGGCTGTGGGCATCTGGTTGGCCTGGGTTCCCATCTCTGCTCATCATTTGTTTGTCGTGCAGCTTGGCCAGTCTCCTGACTTCTGGACTTCAGTCCCCTGGCTAAAATGAGAGGAATGGCTCAAGTCCTCCTGTTTGTTCCAATGATTTATGAGATGGTATAATGACAAGAGGGCTTGGCATCAGGCCAGGTCAGAGTATGTCCTCAGGAAACAATTGCTAAGGCTGCTGTGGCCACTGCGTGTGCCAGAAAGGACCAGCACCTACCCTCATGCAGCCTGCCTGGCAGTACTGTTTCCTGCTTGAAAGGGAATCTCTCTGGGATGAAACTCCCCCTGTAGTGGTTCTCTCTATTGTCAGTTATGCTCTACAGTCACTGTGAACACTGACTCAGTGCATATTAAACCTTGTTTCTGGGAAACACATGGCCAGGCTCCTGTAACTCTCTGTTAGAGCACCTTGTCCAGCAATGACTGTGTAACCTTGTTTTATGGCATAGCAGTTTCCAGATACCTCAGTTAATACATAATATCGATCATTAGCATTGACTTCACTGAAGGAAACTTCTCTAAGCCTTCTTACATTTAGGAACCCTAAACAGCAATTCTGGTAGGTGCTTAGGGACTACCAAGGCAGTGAAATCACTCTGAAAAAGCATAAAAATGCAAAAAAAAAAAGTTTGCACTAAATAGACTATGGAAAAGATACGTGTCTACAGTAGGGAGCAGAGGAGCAGCTGGGGATGTATCTGTGGCTCAGATTTTGTGACCTCCCTGTGTGTGCTCATCTGTGACCATGAATGCACCAGGAGTATGAATTTAGGGTCATAAACACATTTTAGCACATCGGTGAATTCGCAAATAAGGAATCTGTGAGTTACAAGGATCAACTGGACAACTGTGGATGGTGCCCTTGGCCTGCCATTAAGCAAGACACCAGGATGCCAGCTTCCTTTTACCAAGAGCCAGACTCCTTCCAGCATGGGCTCACAGTTTCCAGTCACCCCAGCAAGGTTAGCACCTGTCCTGCCTGAGGCCTGGCCTTGGGAAATAGGAGGATCCAGGCCGTTCCTCATTGGGCCTTACCTGTTCCTGTCTCCCATCTCTGCACATGTAGGAAGCTACTCACTCCACAGAGAGGGCAGTTAAAGGACCCACCAGTGGTGAACATGCAGAACAGTGCTTCCCCCACTGGGAGCTCACTGGGTGCCATGCCAGAAGCAGCACATCCTCTTGCCTCAGCTGGTTGAACTCACACACATCTCTCAGCCACCTACCCTCACTCACCTTGGCCTGGTCCCATGCAGAGCATACCAACTACTCTGGACTCTGAACAGTCCCTGGCTGCCATTCCTCAAAGAGGCTGGGAGCCTGCCCCTGCCTGCATCTCTCTACCCAATATCTATGAATTTCCCCAGTGAGGTTCTCTTCATTCCCCTCTCTGCATCCTCCCAGCCCCTCACCCAGAGGCACAACTGGGGACTTCTCTGCTACCTGCTCCTGGAAGAAATGACATTTATATCTCTTTAGATGCTCCTCACAAATAAGGCTGTTGATGTATAAAATGTTTTCTTGTTATTTATTGCCATTTCCAGAAAGAAAATCTGAGTATGATCCAAGTCATCAATATTATTTAGTATTTATAGCCCTGCACATTAATGTAAAATCCCAAAGTAACCATCTCCATCTATCTGTCCTATCTGTGCACCCGGTGATGGAGCCTGCATTCCTGGGTGAATTGGCACCCAGGGTGCTGATATCTGCATCTCAGCTTCTTTGCTGCCTCTGACAGGTGGCGCAAGTTGGGGCATAGGGTACTGTGCAGACCCCACCCCCCGCATATGAAACAAAGCCACTTCCCTGGATGGACAGCAAAGGCAGTGAAGAACATGGTAGACTTTGGAGTCCACTGCTTGTGCTCATGGAGGGAGAGGCGAGCCCCTGGGTGATCTTCCAACTCTGAGCTATTCTTTGCTGGGCAGCAGGATAAGAGCTGAAGCTGATGCCTCCCTGGCCCTGTGGAGCCCCTCAAGATGGGTCTGGCAGGTGGGAGGCACCTGCTTTCCATGCACTGTGCCTTTGGATCTCTCTAGCCCAGCTAAGACTTCATTACACATTGGAAGAAATGGCCAGGATAATTATTTTCTGAACTCTTGGGTACCCTTGAAGATTGGTTGTGCTTTTTAGGTGACTGTGATCGGTCCCTGTGCTCCATCACAGGTGTTGGAGGTCAGAATCCATCCCAGATTTCAATGTGAGAAAGATATAAGGTCAGACATCTCGGTAGGCCAGGCTGAGTGAGTCTCACGTCAGGGGTCTGTAAGGAAGTGTGCAGGTGATCCTACACATTCCTGAGTGCATGGTCAGCTCCTTGTCACGACCCCCACTCACTCCACCACAGGCTCCTCCCTCCCGTGCCCATGCAATGGATGGATTTGCCTTTCACTTTTTCCTTAGTGATAAATTTTGAAGGTGAAGTATGCTGCAATCATGACTGTCTTCTTTCCTGTGCTGCCAGCACGGACGGGTGACAGATTCCCAGAAAAGGGTATTTTGTCTATATTCCCAGATTGTTCAACTGTCTTCCATAGCTGCAGGAACACCTAAAAATTGTTCACTCAGTTCAAAATTTTGAGCCATTAAGTCAGATTCTGCTCTATGGACCCTCTGAATGTCCTGATTGGCAATTTCTACCCTCTGAAATTAGCCAGGTGACTTTAATTCCCTGAGAGCTGAAAATAGTCAAATTAGGAGGAGCAGTTGGATTTAGATGAGCCCTTTTTCATGTTTAGGCTCTTAGAGGCTGTGTTCCACACTGCTTGTGTCTTTCCATACTGAATCAAGGGCCTCATTCACTTTCCTCTGTGGATCAAACACTGCAGTCCTTTTGATCTACAACTTGAAAATGCCCGAAGGTTTTTTGAGGCCAATTTCCCGGTCGATCATCAGTTAAGTAATTTCAAGGTCATGGATCGCAGACTGGAGCAGAGCCATCTGTTTTGATTCGGCGACTTGGAGAGGATGGTAGATTTCCTGGAAGCTGAATCATGGTCAGAAAGAGTTCCCACTGAGAGGCCACTTTGAAGAAGGTGTTGGGCCCGATGTGAGGATATATTTGAATTAATCTTTGCTGCAAAAGAACCACATTATTCAAAATGACAAGTTGGACTTGGCTTCAATGTCATCCCTACTGTTCACTTCCCTTCTTTATTTCAAATGGTAGCTAGTGAGTTAGCAGAGCCTTGTATATCAGTGGAGTGGGGGACTCAGAATCCAGCAGGATGGTGACCAGGAGCCACCTGTGCCTCTCAGATCCATAATGCAGTGAACCCAAATCACGCATCCTCAGGTTAAGGAGTGTGTGCTGTTCCGGGGGCTTTCCTTCTACACTTCTGTCCCTGTCAGAACCAGGGCTGGCCTGGCACCATCTACAGGACAGGAAAGTCCATGAGCTCCTCCAAGTCTGCATTTGAATGTGCACCAGGCTTTGTCTTACTAACCTCCAGCGGGGTCCTCTAAGACACATCCTCTGTGTGCGAGTGGCTGTGTTAAGTGTCCAGCCCATCAGAGTGTCACACCATAAGGCCTGGGAGAGAGAATCCTCACAATGCTGAGACCCTCTGGTCACCTGCAGACTGTGTTATCTGGATCTTCTCGGAAACTTACAAGAACAACAACTACACAACAGCTGAAGTTTAACCTGCTTAAGAGAATCTAATAGCAAATGAACATCTTTCTCTTACCAGAATCTCCAGTTTCAGTTAATTAATGCTGAACTTTTTCTTCTTGCAATCACTGATTCAGTATATACCATGGAATGTCATCACTTTATCAGCATAAGGAAAGACCCACGCTCCTGTGTATGACATAAGGGTGATCGCAACTCTTTTCACATCTGTAACACATTGGCTAGCTTAAAACAACAGCCCCAGCCTCTTAGCACCACTTAGATTTAGGAATGAGCCTATCATCTGACAAACCTACCTGCTTCTCAGTAGAAGTGTTTGATATGGATTGAGAGAATCATTAACAGGCTGAGATCAATATTGAGTTACTCAATATACAGGCATTATCTGCTGCCGAACTATCTCAGACTTACAAGTGATCAGCAAACGTGACACATGGTCTGGGGAGCTTTAAACAGTTTACACAGAAAGAGGAGAATGGTGAAGAAATCAATCTGGAAATGGTTCTGAATCTATGTGACTCTACAGGGTGCATAAGGGAACAAGTGCACAATAGGTTATGTTAAGAAATTAAGTGATCTGGTAAAATGTGATGGGGAAAAGGGATGTAGCTGCCACAAGTATGAGGGACCTGAGGGAACTTGCTGAAGTCCAGGGTGATGAGGCTATAAGCTCACTGCTCCCACATGCCATGGGCTCCACAGAATCATGTCCCCCAGAAGCCCCCACTCCTGGGTCTTTTCTAAGGGCTTCCAAGGCTCCTCAGTACCCTTTCCTGCCTGTCTCATTCCCAAACTTATCTAACGTCTGGGAAGATGTGACTAGTTTTGCTGTAAGAAGTTATCTTCTTCAATTGTCTGTGTCCTTTGGTCAGATGAACTCTAATATTTACAGCTGGCTCCTGGTCATACAAGTAAAGCCTTTAAATCACACCTGGGCCATCTTTTAAGTCAGGACCCTATGAACATGGCATTCAGTGGATTGAGGAAAATGTCCTTGGGGTGGGTTATCCTGTGTCAGTCAGAGTTCTTAAGGGAAACAAAGGCTGCATACACACACACACACACACACACACACACACACACACACACAGACATGATGGGTCGACACATATAAAGAGGTATCATGAGGAACTGATCACAGAAGTGAACAAGTTCCATGATATCCAGGGTGAATCGGCAGGCTAGAGCCCCAGGAGAGCTGATGCTGTGAGTTCCAGCCTGAAGGAGAAACATTGCCAATGCCCAAGATTGAAGGCAGTCAGACAGGAAGGACTCTCCATCATTAAGGAGAGGGTCAATCTTTTTGTTCTGTTCCGACACTCAACTGAATGAAGGGGGCCCACCCTCACTGGGAGGACCATCTGCTTGAATTAGTCTACCAACTCAGGTATCAGTCTCCTCCAGAAACTCTCCTGCAGGAATATCAGAATAATATGTGTGGCCACATGTCTGGACACACAGTGGCCCAGTCAAGTTGAATTACATATTGGCCACTGTTATGGCTCATATCTAAATATTCTCCCAAAGCCTTATGTGTTCATAGGTGGGTTTTTTCCTAACAGGCTAGATCTAGGGTGTGTGATACTGAGATTAAGGGTGTGTAGTACTAAATTAATCCTATGATTGGAATTAGCATAGTTCTGGGTGCAGCTGAAAGGATTTATTGAAGACAAAAGTCCCACCCTGGGTGTGCATGGCACCACCCAAAATGTTTGTAGCCTAGATGGAATAATAGGGAAAGGCAGACTCATTGCTTGCTGCTTGCTGCTCACTGCCTTCAGTTTGCCACACCATGGGCTGTTTTTCCTGTGCAATGCCCCTCTGGCATGCTGCCCTGCCTTAGAACCAGCCTACTATGGACTGAAGCCTCCACAAACAGTGAGCTGAAATAAATCTTTCCTCCTTTAACTCTGGGCATTGGATATTTTGTCTCAGCAATCAGAAAGTAACCAATACAGCCATCCCACCAGTGAATGACAAAATTCTCCACTGTGGCATGGGGTTGGTCACCTGAGCTTCCCTGGTCTCAGATGACTTATGCAGTTGCCCAGGCTTCACATCTGCTTTGTGCTTTTCCTTTAGTTGAATCGTGTGTAGTTCCCTGCCCACCTTCTTCACACTTACTCGATTCCTCTCCCTGCACTGCTACTATGAGCACCTTCTGCTCCATGCTGTCCCATTAACCTGAACAGCTTCATAAGACCACGTCTCCTTGCATGCACCTTTGCCAGGTTCTCTGCTGCATGACCACACTCTCCAAGGCAGAGTCCATGGCTCATTCATCTCAGCACATATGACAATGTCTGGAATGGAGACTCAGCCCCGTCAATAACCATCAATTCAGCCAATACCCATTGATTCAACCAATAGTCATCGATCCTTCTATTGCTTCTGCTCTATTGTACAAACACCTCATCACTGAGATTCCCTATTTAGTCCAGGGAACAGAGCGTCCTCTACATTCAAACATTTGCCAGAACTGGGAGCATGCCAGGGAGTGTGCTTAATGGCGTGCTTCTCTAGAATCACATTCTGTTCCTCCTTATCCTGTCACTAGCTACTCCATCACCTCCTCTTCTTGCCATATTAGAAGTCCTTCTGGGGCCAGGCTGCAGGCCCTGCTCCCTGACCTCCCCTCTTGCACATTGTCTGTCCCAGAAAACACCTATGCTCAGGATCACTGACCGCTCTCGCAGACCCTGTCCCCACAAGAACCTGATTTTTCTTGAGAGATTCATCAGATCTTTGTCCACATGGGCAGATCTCAGGGCACAGGAGACACAGTCTCTTGAAAGATGGTCTTTCAACACAGCATGAAGACAGGAGAAAATTTCACTCTATGTCAAAGTTAGAGTTTGCCTTTGAGAATTAGAGATTTCTTTGCAATCCATTTGAGGTCATTTTAAACCACTAAATTGGAAGTGTAGGGATTGGAGGCACAGCTAGGATGGCTCTGCAAAGGGCACCGTGGAGGAATATAATTGCTGGCTTCATGGCATGCTGTTTGCCTCCATAGGGAGATTTCATCGGTGTGCCTATTCTTCAATATTAAAAATGAACACATTTTTCTATGCTGACTTTTTAATAGTTGTGCTTGTCTTGCTAATAAAATGGGTGGTGCAATGGTGGGAGAACCAGACTTGTGTTGTGGAGTAGAACAGTGAGTTTAGAGTAGAGCAGATTTAAAAAGCACTGTTGTGGTAGTCCTGCTTTCCAAAAGAATCAAGAATTATGAGAAAGGTGTGAGGTTTATATTGATTCTTTGGAATGAAGGGAGTAGTTACTTCCTTCCTTTGACTTAAGGCACAGCCATGATAAGTGGTCAAAACATTAATACCATCACTAGTGTGAGGTGCCCTAGATAGGGACAGATTACAGGTAGAGGTAGAGCTGTGGGCACAGGGCCTGGACACTGGGAGAAATAGCAGGAAGCAGCAACATTGCCACATTTTTGTTTTAGTGTAGCACCACAGCACAGTGGTTGAGAGTGGTCAGAGGCCATCGTACTACCAGGTCCAAGTTTTATTCCCTGGGGCAAGTTACTTCTGCCCTCGTATTCTGTGGCTTCCCTTGCCTGTAAAGTGGGAATAATAATAGTTTGTAGCTCTCATATTATTGTATGGTTTAAATGAGGTAATGATTGAGAAAGGCTTGGTGAGGTAGCTGTTAGGATTCTCTGTTCTTCTTTGCTTATCATTCATTGCCTTAAAAGAAAACCTCTGTCCTGTATATAACACAGATCACCAAGCTCTTAAGTCTGTAGCTGTATGTGGAAGAGAGGGCAGTTAGGACTATGATAAACTGTTTAACTCCATCATTATTACTCCTGTGAATTTTAAGGCCATCTGGATTAAAAATTTCTTATGGAAATAAGCAAGAAAATGAGAAGCAATGGGGATGCCGGGAACCCCTTACAATGAGTTTGGCAGGAACCCTCTTTAATCTATTGGGTGGGACATTCTACACCTTATTAAATGTCTTGATAGTAAATGTTTGATTATGTTCATAGTTTCAGCTACATCTCTTGGTTAACTTCAGAGATTTTAAACATATTTATCCAAATGTAAATGTAAAATGTCAATCAACATAGCCAACCTATCTCTGCTACTCTGAGAGTTCCACTTGGTTTTTCTACTCTGACTTTGGCACATCCTGCTAGAAATTTGGTTCCAGGGGATGGAATAGAGATGTGAACATGAAGACATGAAGGACTAAAAAAAAAAAAAAAAAAAAAAAAAAAAAAAGGTAGAATACATTGCTAAGGTTCTAATTATGCAAAAACTTGACAAATTTATAGAACTTAAAAAATAATACTGTCATAGCAAAATCACCCAAATATGTGGCCACTGTGTGTGAAAACCAACGTTCACACATCCTACTAAATATTGTCTTGAGGTCAAGCAATCATAAGGGACAAATTTTTGCGCAAATCACTGCAAAAACATTCAAGCCCCAGAAATTACAGGGCCTCATTAGCCAGGAATCCTCTGATAATCACATTTCTGCTGCCATAGTTGACTTCCCTCCTGCTTGTGAGGCCAAGATAATGTTACCTGCAGAGGTTGCTCTTAGCTTATGCCCAAGCTTATTTCCTTTCAGTGTCACCACTAAGGAGCTTGCAGGCTCACCTTGACTTCTGATGGCCCCACATTTGGGGGCATTCCTTCCTTCCCATAGTCAGTGGTGTTCCGAGGCTCTATTTTAAGTCTCCCTGTCCAGCCTTCCCCTACACTACTGTGCAGGAAGAATTAGCCACTGCATGAAGATAACAAGACTTTCTTAAGAGTGAACATTAGTTGAAGAGGAGTTCACTGTGCTGGTGACTCAGGTTGCGACAAACAGGACTTTCTTTCCCTCAGTGAGCTATGTGGATGATCTCTTCCCCGCTGTTGGTTTGTTGTATTATTTTGGGAGACAAGATAAATATTTTCTAATAAATTAGACAAAACTTATTCTTGAATCCAGACTCTGCAGCATTGTTATGCCACTAAGATGCTTATATTTAACAAGGTCCACTGTAGCAGTGGGATGGAGATGGTGTAAATCTACAGGAATGAAGTGTTTATTCCCAAGTATTGCCTGCAGGGTCATATACATTTACAGAAGCAAATGTTCCCTAAAGTAGTGTAGCAAGATGACAGAACACATCCAAATGAAAATGAGAACTTGAAGAGAAATAGGCCAACAGATACAGAATTCACTTGATGGGAATAACTCAAGTTTAATTTTTTTTGTCAAACATCCTGTATGCCAAAAATAATTTCTGAGTACCACTCTGGACTTCAATAATCTCAACATGGAATTTACAAGTTGTGATGCTGGAAAAGAAGTTTCTTATTTATATCCCAGCTCCATTGCTTACCAGCTGGGGTCCCTAGGCTATTTATTTAGTCTTTCTGTGACTTACCTGATGTATAAAATAAGAATGAGAATATTATCTACCTGCTTGCTATCAAAATTAGTCAATGTATGTAAAGAACTTGGGATATTATGTGTCACATCATAAGTGTTCAATAAATGTTTTTGTTGATAAATTCAATTTGTGTATGACTTGGAAAAAGTGTCAAATGCATAACTCTAAAGCTGCTAGTTTCCTGCTCATTGGGCACAAGGATTGAACCTCCCTGGACCTTTGCTATAGGCCCAAGCCTGGTTCGCATCAAAATCTCATTGCTTAGTTTTTAAAGACAGCCAGGTGGTGGCTACTTCACAAGAAGGATGTTAATGCTGGCAATGTGGATTTGATGTAGTCATCATGATTATCTTCCCTGAAAACTTCTTTGCACATGGAACCCTGCGTTTGTTGAACACGTGGAGGCAGCTTGTTAGTGACATTCCCTGGAAAACATTTTGAGGACCAGATTACTCTGTGTACTGTTTCTGAATGAATATCTAGTTGCTTATTGTGGAACACAAGATTCTGAATGCTTTCCTTCATTTCTTACAACGTTACTACTGTCATGTTAAAGATATTTGGGAGGGAACAGAGAAAATGGGTACTTTTCTGGAGATAAGTTTGACAGCAGTAAGATGCTAACCTCTTGGGCCAATTTAAGCATAGCCTGGTAACCTAATGAGTTATCTGGATTGGGCCGGTTCCAAGAAAAATGCACCCTACTAAGCTGTTTTGTATTAAGACTACTCTTGAGATGGTCAAGTATCGTGGAAGTTACTACATTCATCTACCCACACATCCGTCCATTCCCGCACCCCCCATTCATTCAACCACTCATCCATCCATCCATCTGTCCCTTACTTAATTCAACATAAATTTATAAGCACCTTCCTTGACCAGACCCTGTGCCACCTATAGAGTTTGTAACAATGAGCAGGAAACATAGAGACCTTGGACTCCAGTGTTTATAATGTGGTGAGATGCACTGTAGTCAACTGAAAATAGCACCCCCGAATCATCCATGTGCTTTTGAACAGAACCTGTGAATGTTACCTTACTTGTCCAAAAGGACTTTGCAGATGTGAGTAAGTTAAGGATATTGACTTGGGGAGATATTCTTGGATTATCTTGGTGATTCCTCTGTGATTACAAGAGTCCTTATGAGAGGAAAGTGGAAGCAGGAGGGTCAGACAGAGAAAGTGATGAGAGATCAGAGTCTTAGAGAGATTCAAAGATGTCACATGGTGAGCTTTGAAAGTGAAGGAAACTGCCACAAGCTGAGGAATGAAAGCAGCCTTTGCAGCTGGAAAAGGCAAGGAAGCACCCCCCCCCCGCAACACCTGGAAGATTCCAAAAGGATTGCAGCACTACTGACAGTTTGACTTTGGCCCAGTGAAATGATTTTGGACTTGTGACATTCAGAGGTATAAGATGACAAATTGGTATTGTTTTAGGCCACTAAGCTTGTGGTAATTTGTTGGAGCAGCCGCAGGAAATTCATACACAGAAATAAACAGACTGGTAAAACAGGGAGTGGGCTGTGACAGGGATGCTAAGGCTTCTTTGGGACTCCATGGAGGTATTCTCCCTAGGATGGAGTAGGCATGAGGTCAGGAAAGACTTCCAGAAGGAAGTAACAATTGAGGGGAAGATTTAAAGATGAGAGAGAAAAATAAAAGATAAAAGATAGATAATAGGAACCAGGGAGAGAGATCTTTTGCAAACAGGAAGGGGACAGAGAGGTGGAGGGAGGCGGAAGAGAAGGAAAGGGGAAGTAAAAAGAATTAAAATGTGTTGTGAACAGGTGCCAGCCAACTCCCCATAATGAATGTATCATTATGTACTGTAAATGTGTACTAATAAAATTAAAAAATAAATTACAAATAAAGATGAGAGATGAGGTAAGATCAGAAGGTCGCAGGCACAGGGAGTTGTAAAGGCAAAGTGGGGGCAGTCAGAGCAAACAGTCAAACCTGAAATGGGAAAGACCCTCAGCAATCAGAGTTCAGGGAAGGATCAAAGAAGGTCTGGAAGTAGAAAGAAAGAGGAAGTAGAGAGAAAGAGGAAGTCGAGGCCTGAGTTTGCAAAGATGGGCAGGGATAGGCCTTCAGAATTTTGGAGACAATCAGTGACCTGGAGTTGTGTACTGGATCAAGAATTACTCCAAATTTATGTTTGTATTTTTAAAAAGGATCACTTTGGCTTCAGAAACCAGGAGAATTAGATTAGAAATGCCCAAAGTATCTGCATGAATGTAGAGATGCTCCTGAATAAGGTGTCTCCACGTCTTACACTGAAACCATGGATAAAACCATGTCTTACACTGAAATCATGTATATCCATCCCATAGTTATTTACTGCAAGAAGGAAGACAGTGAAGGGGACACCCTAAAATCCTAAGAGATTGTTGGCTCTTTGCTGCTCCCATTCAGAAACAAAAATCAACTTCTACATGCAATTTTGAGTTGTTAATTTTCAATTTTAAAGGATTGAATGCTCCTTTTAAAAATACCTCAAATGGTGTTCCTTGTTGTCCCAGGTTATTTCATTCTTTCCCCTTAGGCCTGAACCATTTTCCTCATCCACCTTGAGTCTGGTCACATCCCTCCTTGAATGGAGTCTTTCGGAGCAATGGAGTTTTGTTGGTGAGGAAGAGGAGAAAGCTTAACATTGGACCATAGTGGACCCACAGGGCTAAACCACCGTATATTCAGACAAAGAGCAGAGAAGAGCTGTTCCTCCCCAGTGTGGCTCTAGATTACAAAGCAGCTCAGATAAGTTCATTCTAAAGAGAGAGGGAGGCTGATGGTGGCATGGGAGGAGGCCAGCTGACTGCCCAATCACTGCTGTCACGTAGAAAGGAGGCTTAGAGGCCATCACAACCATCCCATACTGAGATCTTGGTTTTACATATTTTATAAATAGGACAAATAAAAATGTTCGACAACATACATAAATGGCAGCATACAGTGACTGATAATATGCATCAATGCATATACAAAGACTTTCTATACATGTTGTGGGGATTCTTGGGCACCTCCCCAACAACATTCACTTTAGAACATCAAAATGTACAAGGTCTTATGACCATGTCAAATCCACATATTGCATTGAAGAATTCATAAACATGCCTGGCTGCATTTGAAATGGGTTTAATGGAATCCAGTAATATAGTCCTGTGATTTGACTCAGTTAGCCTGTAGTCCTGACCTCCAGATGCCTGGTCTTGGGAAAGCAGGAAGGTAGCAGACCTTATTTAGAGGAAAGTGTTGGTCTTGCTCCAGACCATGTGTGTCTCTGGATTCTATCGCCCAGGGAACTCAAGGACTTGCCAACTTCCAGAGTGCTGTGCTCAGCAAGATGCCCAGAGCACAGTGACTGAATTAGTAATTAGCATCAACTGCTTCTATACATTTTGTCTTTTATCACTCAATGTACTTATGAATAATACTGAGTCAACCAGACTTATTGTCTATAATTTGCTGGTATATCGCTTTATCACAGAAAAAAATTCTATCAGGTCTTAGTTCCTGACTTCCTAAAATTGAACTCTGAGGAACAATGGGCAATTTGCAGTGAGGGATATTATTGATGAAACTGTGAAACTCATTTTTAGTGACTATTCTGAGATTTAAAGAATCTTATATATCTTTAAATTATCTTAAAGTGTATGCATTCCTATAGATGTCATTGTCTCAAAGTTTGAATGGCAAGATTTATATTTCTGCTTGTTGTGGCATGTAATCTACACCATATAAATCATGGCCCTATGGGAGTTAATAGTCTCATTTTACCTCATAAAAACAGTTCAGTGAAACAGATATAATATAGACACAGGGTTAAGCCCAGGATGTGGGATATTGGATGAATTGGTATTGGCCTGCTATCTTAAAAATATGGCCTGAAGTACAAATCAATAGATCCTGTCATTTGCTTCGTGTAATTTATCAGGATGCAGGAAGATCAACAAAGTTGGTAATTATTGTTTATGAAGGGCTTTTTGACATAAAGCCTAATCAGCAAACACCATTGAGATGATAGCCCATGAGCCCCTGTTGCAAGCTAAAAATCCTGTTTGAATGAGTAAAGCTCAAATAATAATACCTTGCACTGCAAAGTTTTTGGGTATATTCTTTCCTTATCTGGAAAGGTCTTGCAAGTGCTGATAATTTGGAAATATGGCTTGAAGATCATCTCTAAGTTCCTCTAAACTCAATGCTTAGATAATGCTTCAATTTGCTAATAGGTGTCTTTGTAGCTTTAAGAGGAATTGAACTCCCAGATTACTGAGTGATGACCATTGGCATCAGAGTAAACTTAGTTTTATGACTGAACATTCTTTTATCCTAATGATAGAAGCAATGCACTTTGCTACCTACAGGTATGATATTCCTGAAGATACTTTAGGTATGTCAGGAATGCAAAATACTAATGCCTAAGTTTTCTCCAAATATTAAAATTTATAGAGAGCTTCCACACCCATACCTGATTTGGTTCTCACACATGGATGCCAGCCACAGATATCATTATTCCCCAGAAACAAAGTAATCACTTACTCAAGGCCATGGAACACTGACACTGGAGCCAAGGTGGGAGCTCACACTCATGAGAACTGATACAGTACCTGCTGCAAGTAGTCATCACCAGCACACAGATTTGGGGGTGAAGGCCAGAGGAGCCAAGAAAAATCAGGAGGTCAGGAGTCTGGGTTGGCAGAAAGAAGCCAGGAGGACAGGATTAAAACAGACCATGATGACACTTTGAGTGTCCTGCAAGCTGATGCTTAGAGGGATGGGGGAGTGGGTGTGTGCACCTACTGGGGGATAACTAAGGGCAGCATTCTGTGCACTCGAGAGGGTATATGTGCTGCCTGTCTGAGCTGCTTTCTGCACAAAGTAGAGCCCAGGACCCTAGACCCATGTCAACAAGAGTTTCCTGAATACCTGCAGTGCCAGCCTGCTCTGGGCACTGTGGCCCTACTTTCTCCCCTCTGCTACCAATGATTCAGTTATGTTGGGGAATGCAGCCTGGAAGGGCCAGAGGCTGGAGAGGTGGCCACTGGAGTGGACAGTGTGTCAGCAAGGCTGTCCAGTTCTCATGAATCTGGAGGGGTGATACTGTAGGGGTTTCCTCCACAAAGGAGGTCTCTGTATCCAGTGCATATAGTGGGTCCCAGACATGGAGATCCCCAGAGAGTACACAAAGCACTTGTAGACAGGCACATTTACTCTTCAATGACACTGAAGCAAATTCAGGCTGTGCAGTGAACCAATTCATGGGAGCATGTTGAAGACACACCTAGGAATGAGGTATCCCTGCCAGAACAAGTGTCCTGTTTCAGCGATTTTCCATAAAGCACTAGAAACCAATCACATGGATAACATGGATATTAACATCATCCTGTAAAGTGACTGTTCCTCAAACCAACCCATACCATATAAGTGTAGTATAGTAAAGTGACTAGTTGGAGTCTGGATTAAGCTTTAGGTCAAAGAAATTGCAAGGGTATATTATCCTGTAGCAACCAAACTTCAGATCCACAAATGGAAAAGAAACTTCCCCCACTGTTTCTTGTTGGAAATCCCAAGAACAAAACAATCATGCCAATTGGCTCAGAGTAGTCCCACTCACTAATCACTGATGAGCTGTGGTATTAAGCACTTGCACTTCCTTGGAAGTGGGTGAGTGAGGCCTCTGAGAGTGCAGGTTGTAAGGTGCTTATAAGTATGACTCGGGCAGGCCATGTTTAGCAGTGTCAAGGGATGTGATGCAAATGAGAATCAGGTGCATTCAGGGGCTACACTTCTATCTGGAGGATGCCTTTGCTGGGGATCCTTCCAAATACCCTGGGTATGTGGTGCAATTTTAGTATAATTAAAATCCAAATTACTCAAATTATATAATTAATCATATTCAGCTCCAATCACCATTCTAATTGATCCCCATCTGCTGGTTTTGCACCTGGTGATCTTAGTAACACCAGGAACACTGAGCAGGTGGCTCAGCCCATTGTCTTCTTCCTCACATGCAGTAGCTCATCAGGCAAATGTAACGTCATCACTGGCTTCAGAGGAGACAGGGCCTAGGAGTCTGCAGGACAAGCTCTTACAAGGGCTGATGAAACACAGATGTCCAGGAAATGACCAGCTAGGAAGCCAGAGAGATCTCAAAGTCTAGAGATCCCATGAGAGATACATGGTGTCTCAGGACACTGGCTGCTCAATATGCGCACACTGGGTGTTAGGCCCACCTTCTCCAAAATGAGGTCTGCATCTTATGAAAAAAACCAGTGAAATGAGAATAAAGGCATCAACAATACTGAAGATGCTGGGGGCTTGTCATTACAGTTGGATAGATAATTGCAACTGTTTGTGGCCCTAAAGCTTCTAGAACAACCTCCAAACCCCTGACAGCTTTGTCAGACTATCTAAATTAATGGTCAGTGTTGCAGTAGTTAACGGGAAATAACCACGTGAGCAGGAAGGGACTACAGGGTTTCAGAATATAGTCCACAGGTGGCTCTCAGTTACCTCTAGGCTATTATGATACCCCCACCTTTTGAAATAAAAGGGACATTTTACAGGGACATTGTTTTAAGCCTAAAGCCCAGGTGGCATTCTGGTGGCCAAGTGCACTTGTTACACCCCCTGTCAGAGTACACCAGTCCCATAGCCATGTAGCTCTGTACGGATGTCATGCCACTCTTCAGGTGTGTGGAGATGACATGTGTTGAAGAAGGGACGTCTCTTCCTCCTACACCAAAGGCACTGAGCCCATTACTGTGGCTCTGATTTCTGGGTGTCAGATCTAGATGGAAGTGATGTCTATGCAAAATCATGCACATGGCTGTTTACAGCAACTTTTCTTCATAATTGCTCCAAACATGGAGCATTTCAAGATGTCCTTCAGCTGGTGAGTGCTGTTCCAGGCAAAAGATGTGAGCTATTAAGCCATGAAGAGGCATGGAGGAAAATTAAATGCATATTAGTAAGTGAGAGCAATCAATCTGAAATGGCCACATACTGTGTGATTCTAACTAGAAGATGTTCCCAAAAAGGCAAAACTATGGAGATCATAAAAAGATCAGTGGCTGCATGAAAAGGGAGGGATCCAGGAATATGCAAAGCACAGGGGTTTCAAGGCTAGTGAAGCTATTCTGAATGATGTTGTAATGGTGAACACATACCATTGTACATTGTCAAAACTTATAGACTGTACAGTACCGAAAGTAAACCTCGTTTCAAACTAGGGACTTTGGGTGGCAATGATGTGTCAGGTTCGTTGATGGCCCCAAATATACCACTGTGGTATGAGTGTTGAGAGAGGTGGGAGCTGGCATGTCATAAGCAGTGGGTGTAAGGGCATATGGGAAATCTATGTAACTTCCTAAGTTTTGCTGTGAACATAAAACTAGACTAAAAAGTCTTTTTAAAAATGTCATCCAGGGACATAGATCAGTGGCACAAGCACCTGCCTGGCAAGCACAAGGTCCTGAGTTCAATTCGGGTACAAAGAAAAAAAAAGTCAGAGCTCAGGGCAATGATGTCCATGGTGATAACCATGATATTGCTGCTGGGCACTTGCATGAGCAGCTCTGGGGGAGCAGATGAAGAGAAGCTGAGAAAGAGAGAAGAGGAGGAGGGGCTTCAGGAGGCAGCTGGGGCTGCACACAGGGAGAGGGTAAAGGGCAGCAAGAGAAAAAGCTGGTGGGGAAGCAAGGGGGAGCTCAAGCCTCAGTCTGCTACAGCCAGGGAGCACTCCTCATCCAGAATGGGGCTGCATGGGAGACACACAGAACAGTGTCTCATGCTTGTTTCAAGGACAGGGCCCAGACTAGAAAGTGGAAGCCAGACAGAGACCAAGAAGCACAGAACAGCTTGGCAGGAAAAGGCCGTGAACAGTGGGGACACCAGTTCTGCCATTCTCCTCTCACAACAGGTGCTCGTCCCCACTGCTTCTCCAGTTTATCTCAGATGTGACAATATTTGCTAACCTACAAGTTCTGTCTGCTCCACATGGATGGGGAATGGAAGGAAAACTATGATAAAACCCACAGTGAATCCTAGAGAACATGCAGAGTTGACTCAGTTAACTTCTGTGAATCTTCACAAATCCTTTAGCAAGCAGTCTTTCAAGAACTCCTTAAGTCTGGTAAAACAGAATCTTTTCAAAGGTTTATTATAAGTAGTAGTGAAAATAACATTTTCTTTAACATTTATCATTTGAAAGAAAAAGACAAGAGCAAGATAAAGATTTATTGTTTTGGGATCAAAACTATTGATATAAAGTAATCAATTTTGCTGTGCTTACGCCCTTCAGAACAGATTATGTGTATGTATAGGTGTATGTATGAATGCACACACATGTATGTGTGCATGTGTATGTGCATTTGGTGTATATGTATGTGTGTTCAAATGTATACACATATGCAATATATAGGAATGTATATGTGTTGTATATTTATATAATATACATTGTATAAGTATATATATAAGTGTATGTGTATGTGTTCATTTATGTGTGTTTATATGTGTATGTATGTGTTCATATGTGTATATATGGGTATGCCTACATGTATGGATGTGTATATGTGCCTTTGTGAGTATGTATATGTGTATGTGTGCATCTATAAGTGTGTATGTGCATGCTTGTATGTATATGTGACGATATAGATGTATATGTACATGTGTATTTATGTGGGTATTAATATTTGTGTGTATGTATATGTTTATGCATATGTATATTTGTATATGTGTATTCATGTGTGTATCCACAAACGTGTGTATATGTTTGTAATGTGGGTATGAATATGTGTGCATATATATTGTGTACATTTGTGTGGATGTGTGTGTGGATGTGTGCACATGGGGGTGCATATGTGTGAGTGTGTTCATAATTGTGCATATGTATGTGTGTTTTATTTAGACACCTGGGCTGTTTGAAGTGTAAACAAAGTGAAAATAACCCACAGAATCTACTGGAATGAGGCTGGCCAGCCCAAGGGTAGTGTGGGAATGTCCAAGGAGGTCACAGAAGGAGAGCTATCAATTGGCCCCAGGACACCTGGCTCCCCCCAGGGAGAGTGGGAAGTCAGCCATAGACTACCTGGCCCAAAATGAGCTGCTGAAGCAAGACATTATGTAGGATTTTTCACTTCAACACATTTTATATGCATTACCTCTAGCTTTGGGTTTTATCTTCTGGCAGATAGTCTCATAATTAGGACTGAGCATGATGGAGAACTTGGTAATGTTCCCCAGCTTAGAGCCCACCAATTAAAGAACTCTGCTCCCTTCTTTTGTGTGGTCCATGAGGGAAGACTAGAATATCCTGCTTCACACATTCCATGGAAGAGGAATTTAGCAGAATATAAAAATATGCTAGCTGGATGGGTGCCGATAAGGACTGCCTATGAATAACATTAGCCTTACCTGGAGGCTGGCATCCTTCTGTCCTTTTACCTTGGAGATTATTGAACAGATATAATAAATTTCTCAAAATCTTTTAATAGTTATACATTATTCTAAGCTTTCAATTCATATGTCTTTCTTTTCCTTTGTGTTTATTTATATCTGACTATTTCCCCTCAAATCCAATACACCTTCTACTTGAGTTGCTTATTTTCAGCAGCAGGATACTATTGGAGCCTTAGACACACATCCCTGTAGCAAAGGCCCTAGACATTCCAGGAAGATCTGAATAAAATGCACCCAAGTTCTCAAGTTCAGGTGGCTCAATTCCAAGTCTGCAGAGCTGTGTAATTACAGACTTCAGCTCTAAATCTGAAAATAAAAATACAGGGCACAATCAATTTTTGGAAGGAAGCAAGTTGCATTTGTTTTTTTGGAGGGTAGAGCTTATGGCCAGGGAGTGTTCATTATGAAAGGTTTAGATAAAATACCTAAAGAAATCCCAGAAGTACTGGGAAATTCTTGTGGAATTAAATACTCTCCACTACACACACACACACACACACACACACACACACACTCATATTCACACATACAAACATATACCACATGCATCATGCTGAGTCCTTTCCACCACTGCTTCCTGCAGTGGAAGTCAGTAGATGGGGCAGTAGTATGGTAGCTAAGTACTGTTAAAAAGAGTCATTGAGTGGGGAAATAAAGAGTGTGGTCTCTGGAGTCAGACCCTAAACTCTGCTACGGACCAGATGTGTGTCTTTTTGCTTCAGTTTCCCCATTTATGAAATGAGGCTGGATAGCCTCATAAGTCATTGTGAGGCTCCTGAGGTAGTTTGTAAATCTGTTTTTGCACTTTGCAGGAGGGTCAAAACATCCTTTGCTTCCTTGTATACAGATTCTCCACTTCGTATAGGGAATCTCAACCTGAGCTGGGATAAGTGACTGCACTAGAGTGACTGGGTTTTCCCTGGTTTTAAAACCCCTCAGTGCCCAGAAAACTGGGATGGTTGGTTATCCTTTCTTCCTGAGTACCTCTGACACCACTGCCCCCCCAACACATTTTTGTTTGCTTCTGGAATTTGGGGATGACATTTTATTGTAATATTGGTAAGAAAACTATTGGGGAAAGGCTTTGAGGACAGACTAGTCTATTTCCTTAATAAGTTGAAGATAAGTTGAAGATTAGGAATTAAAATGGGTTTTCTTCATTAAATATTAATGGCTGCTTTAAAGTCAGCTAGATCTAAGCAACTGATTTACTGACAGTAAAAATCTAGATGGGTGACTTCATCTTGTCTTTCATGCAGTTTTTTGTTTATCCTCTTTTTTACATGTAGTATAAATAACGTTAAAATATGATTTTCAGAATAAGTTTTTATTTAGATTCTTTTATTTTGCTCAAAAAGTTTGCACAAAGAACATTGATTTTTTAAAAATAGTTGATAGCTGTTGTAGGCAGAATGGTGTCCCTGCAAAAGTTCTCTTTGTCCAAATTTGCAGGCCTGTGAATATATCAAGTGTCTTGGCAAAGAGGAATTGAGGTGGCAGATGAAATGAAGATGATCAACTAGCTGACCTTAAAAATAGAAATGTTATTCTGGATCACCCAGGTAGGCCTGATATAATCACACAGATCCTTAAAAGTGGAAGAGGAAGGCAGAAAAAGACAGGAAGGGAGGTGTGAAGTCACTGGATTTGAGGTGGAGGAAGGGGGCATGAATTCAGGAATCAAGCAGTCTGAAGGGTGAAGTGAGGAAACTGATTCTCCCTAGAGTCCCAGTTGCCTCTGGGACCACATGGGCCTCTGACCCACAGGAGATGTTGAAAGTCACACTGCTGAAGCCACCAAGTTTGTGGTGATTTGTCCCAGAGGTAATAGAAACTAATAGAACAGTTGAGAATTCCATTTAGCTATTTATTTCTCCAGTAGCATTGGAAAGAATGAAAAAGGAATATGCATTGACTTTCCTGTTATTTGTTTCCAGAAACAGGTAGTTTTCTACCAGAGATTAGCTGACTAGCTGATATTCCTCAGGCTCATCAAGAGGCAGCCCCTCAAAGGACGGTGCTGGATGGATGCTTTCCTTCTTCAAGCTTACCTGTGAGCTATGACCCCACTGAGCAGAAGGAGCTGTTCAGACAGCTCATGGGGGCCAGCTGTTTCTGAAGCCTCTACTGGCTCTTGAAGACAATTTTGAGTCCAGGAAAGCATGAGTGGGAATGTGGGACAGCTTTGGGAGAGCCTGGGGTTCTTAGTCCTGATCACTTCCTCTCTCCAGCCCCCAGATTCACTGCCTTCTGGTCCCTGGCTGCTGTAGTACTTCCTCTAAAGATTACCACCATCAGGGTGTTCCCAGCTGCAAACAAAACTACCTATTGCTCTACACCAGGGGGTGCTGCTGGAGCCTCCCCACCACCCAAATCTGCAAGCACCCTGGGCCTGGCTCCCCACCTCTTGCCTGGCACAGTAGATGGCTTTTGTCTGTCAGACACCAGCTGGGTGATTATGTGGATTACTTAGAAAAAGTCCATTAAAAAGGAAAAGCACAGTAAATGTTACATAGCTTAAATTTAATTTTGAGTGAGACCTCAACCTAATCTCTAGGAATGTTATTTGATGTGGGTCCAAGATTTCTGCCTTGGGAAGGGGCTGCTGACTCCAGTCTGCACCATCTCCTGCCTCTGACATGATCAATAGGCTGATAGGGTCTTCTCTGTTATTTTACCACATGGATGGCCCCTGTTGTAGCAGAAAATGCCCCCCACCAGCGAGTACACTTCAGTTTTTTAGTTGCCCAGGTAATAGTTCCTGATTCCAGTAAGATCCCCAGGGCACCCCAGTTAGTCAGTCTGTCAGTCCTGCTCAGTTCGAACAGAAGAGCTTGATCAATGCTTGTTAGTTAAGGCCACCCTCAAGGGAAGGGGGATGGAAATGTTTAACCTCTGAGTGCCTGCTGAATGAATGTGTGAGTGAGTGGAACAGACAGCTTAAGCAATAGGCTGCTCCATCTGTGCACCAAGACTGGGAAGCACTGGTCATGGTGGCTGGGCCCTCACCTGTGCTTCTGTGGCAATTGACATATGGCATAACGGAGGCCTTGCACCCTCCTTAGCTAAATCATGCCTAAGTCCTCCAGAGGGGTGTGGCCAGGTGGGCATCTGAATGGTCTCTCTCTGAGGGGCACTCACCATCTGTCTGTTGCACCATTGTTCAAGGGTACACAGCTCCGTATGGAGATAGAATGGGAACTAATTATTTAAAATCCACAGTCCTTGACTGCAGGAAAAGGGGTTTTATGGAGTTAAAAATGAAACCAAACTGCTTCCTGCATCTCAAAGAAAAAAAAAAAAAAAAAAAGGAAAAAGAGGCCCATTCTTCCTGAGAATTCTGCCTTAGAACCCTTGTTGGCTGCTGTAATTGTTGCCAACACCTATATCTTCACTCCCTACTCCCAACTCATCTACTTCCAGTCAACTGAACCAGTTCCAGTTCATTGCCAGCATTTGGCCACAGAGGCCTCCCCAGAGACACATCTATCCTGGTCAGATGGCATCATGTAATGCCCACCTGAGATGACTGTCAGCAAGTCCCTCTGAGTTCCACATTTTCTCTGAGGAAAACTGGACTATGAGCCCTGAAAAATGAGTTGCACTCTGTCAGGCCAGAATAGATAGGACAGACCAAGCTCTATCAAATTAGGCCCCTGAGGGCCCACAGTCATTGCAAAAGTTGGGGGCAAACCTGTGACTTTCCGGGTAGACAGTGCAACAGAACTCTCTGCCTTCAAAAGTTCCCTGTCAAAAAGTTACCATCACCAGGGCAACTGGGACACTTGCCTCTTGCCCCTTCTGCCAGACAGACTTACAGCCTGGGAGGACATCTCCTGTGCATCAAGCCAGTCAGCCTCGCTCTCATTTTACCCTGCACATTCAACTTTGACTTCCCCCAAGAGGAAAATGATGCCTGCATCAGCCTGAGACAGATAACCACAATCCTAAGGTTCTGAAAACTTTCCTCCCAGAGGTATATAATAAGGACGTGCCTCTGGGCCTGGACATCAACCATGCTAATTCACCACAACCCCTTTTACTATCAGATGTCACAGAAAGCACAAACAGGCATCCAGCCACACATCAGCCTGATAGACTGTTAATCACCTTGGGCAAGTTCTCTGTACTGTCAATATCACAGAAAAGATGATTTCCTCTGCTTGTTAGTTGCTCCCATAAGCCCCATCAACTGGGAAAGTCCTGAGGTAAAAGTGAGCTCACTTGGACTAAATTGCTATAAGGGCTTAAAAATTCTCCCATCTTGGCTCTGCACCCATCCTGCACAACAAGAAAGCCATCTTAGTTGTCAGAACAAACCCACAAGGCCACCTGAGAGGCTCTCAGATTCAGCCCAAGACATGAAAGCTTTATCCTGTTCTGCCTGAGGACCCTGAGTCTGATCTGCCTCCTTTTATATTCATCAACCCCAAGCTGCTCAGTCAGCCACAATGCCACCACTGCCAGTTCTGTCTCCTGCACCACAGCCTCCTGCTCTACTGCCAGCAAATCCTGACTCTGTTTAATACTGAAGAACACTGCCATATTTTAGATGGGGCCCAAGCCTGGTTAAAGTCAAAAGTCCCCACCACTATGGTTGATCCTGATGCTTTGGTGAACACAGTCCTCCCCAAGCACATCCAAACTGGGACTGTAATATGACAGAGGACCATGAAGCCTTAGATCAGTACCACATTGCTCTCCTGGCAGACCTCAAAGAGGGAGACAAGAAGCCAATAAACATGTCTAAAGTTACTGAAGTTACCCACTGGAGCCCCCACTGAAAAGAAATTCTGCCAAAGCAGGTCCTGTGAGATTGATGGACACTTTATCAAACATGAATTCCTGTACATGCTTGAGTGCCCTCTATCTCTCCTGGGATGTGACCAGCCTCCCTCACACTCAGGTCCACTGTCCTGGACTTGACACTGACTCTGACTCTATCCTGGGAGGAAGAATAGCACCTACATCAGCCTGAAATGCCTGATAATCATAACCCTGAAATTTTGAAAGACTCGTTTCCAGGAGTATGGACAAAGGATTCACCCCTCGGACTTGCTATCAATCATGCCCCTTTGGTGATTAAACTCTGTCCAAAGGCAACCCCCACCTGCATCAAACAATACACCTCTCCTGCCTGTAAAGCCAGTTCAAGATCTCTGAGCTGCCAGTGTCACTGAGATTGCCCTCCATATACATTGCCTCAGTCTTCTGTCACCCATAGCCTGCTGGTACACCTGCCTGGACCTAAAAACTGCCTCCTTTTGCCTTTGATCGGCTCCTGTCAGCCAGCCCTTCTTCACAACTGACCTGGGCTCAACCTCCCAGAGGTTCAAAAACTTGTTCCCTCTTTAAAAAGCACTTCTGATTAATGACACTTCCAAGCTGCCTGCTAAAAGGCACAAAAGCTCTGCTACAATATCTGGCAGAAACTGGTTACAAGAAAGAAACTCCACAAATTTCTTAGAGCTGTTGACTTCTATAAAATCTGGATCCTTGAAAATAATAATACTTATTTAGACTGTCAGTCCCTGGGAGCACCCAATGGCCTCTAAGTGCTGCCTCCCCACCTTGCCTCCATGCTCTAACAGACACTCTTATTCTGATCAAGAAAGCTGATAACCTCACTGTAGACCAAGACCTAACTGTCCAGGTGCCACATGCTGTACTGGGATGCTGTGGTCACCTTGGACAAACTATTTTGGCCAAAACTCTCCTACAGGGGTGATCTGCACAACAAACTACTGTTTGGAAACCTGCCACCAGTGACAAAAAGCAATCTGGTCCAGAGGCCTAAGTCACCTCCAGGGATCCAATTGACTGAAACATCAACCCCAGCCCAAAAAACGTTACCAGTACTCCCAGAAGATCAGAGCCAGACCTGCCCCCATCATTTGTTTTGCAAACTCAAGCCACAGCACTGGCAACTGTACCCCTGTAGCCAGCTCAGGCTTCAGCATCTGTGTGACTGGCCCTGACCTCATGCATTATAGTGGACTCTCCCCATTTAAAGATATATAGATAGGTTCCACAGAAATAAAACATAACCCTACAGAAACAGCTTGTAATCAGTTTTAAAAGACAAACTATATCTGTAGACATTCCTGCACACACATATAACATATTAACTACCTCTACAAGTTTCAGAAATCCAGCCTTAGATCCTCCCAAAATTTTACCTGGACAGCTCCTCTGAGGCTCACTCTGAAGAGACAACACATGCTGACAAGTCCACACATGGCTGAAGCCTGAAGACATTGTTCCCAGGATTGCTCCATAACTAGTCCCCTTGATTTTTGTGTGTTTTCAGGCTGCTTATGCCAGTCCTTGCTTCTCCGCCCCCTGCTAGCTGTGTTTTTTGCCTTAAATTCTATGGATGGTTGCCTCAAGAGAATAGAACAATCAATCAAACACTTAACCAAGATTTGATGAGTGTCCAAGGCACATTGGACACTCTCCTAGATCAGGTTATCTCCCTCACTACCTTGCCAGAGTAATGTTACAAACAGGCCTAAATTCTTGTTGGGCCTTGTCTCAGAAGATCACATATAACATGCCCAGCAAAGATTTGCTGGGGAAACTAAAAGAGGGGGTAAATGCAGCAGAAAATGACCCCCCCCAGCCAGTATACTTCTGTTCATTAGTTGCTCAGGTAATAATTCCTGTTCAGATCCAGTTGCTCCTGTCTCTTAGAAATGGCTGGTCACTGTGGTGCATAGCTGGTCACTATGATACACATTGTACAAACCAGTCCCCAATTGACAAGCCATTCTACATCTGTACCTCCTGCTTGCTTATCCAATATAAGCCCTAGACCACCAGAGATCAGGGCCTGATATTTTGGGAGTGATCCCAAT
This sequence comes from Erethizon dorsatum, assembly GCA_028451465.1. Lineage (NCBI taxonomy): Eukaryota > Metazoa > Chordata > Mammalia > Rodentia > Erethizontidae > Erethizon > Erethizon dorsatum. Next base: position 114,359,961 of record CM051822.1, on the reverse strand, counting down.
CAGTGCCTGTTGATGTAAATAAATCTGCCTCCAAATCCTGGGTGTCATTTCAGTGTCTTTGCTTGCAGTTGCACTGCCTCGCCTGTGAGGAATACTTAACACTTTGGGGTGGGTATATCTTTTCATTTGGATTTTATAGAAAAACTCCCACTTTTTTCTTTTCCCTTTCTTCCCTACTCTTTTCCCAGCAAAATAAAGCAATACCAAACAGAGTTACAAGTAGTGATGATTGCACACTTTGATTTCCATTTCTCTCTTTCTTTTTCTTTCTCTTTCTCTCAAAAACACTTGAGATACTCAAAATGACTTAGGTTTATCTGAGATATTTTCATTGTCACTTACTGAGCTTGGAGTCTACCTGGTATCATAGCAATTGATCTCTTCCAATGTACTATGCTGAACTCACTTGACAAAGCTATTTTGTTTTTATTGAAAATTTCAAATATTCCTGTCTTGTTTTTGATGTGCATCAAGTAGAAGCAGCACAAACTTGGGCATATGTTCTAGTCAGGGTAAGAAGAAATCTCCTCTTTTCTCATTTCAACCTACAGCTTTGAGGAATGGAAGCTAGGAGAGAGAAAAAGAGGGAGAGAAAGAGAGGAAGAGAGAGAGAAAGAAAAAGAGAGAGAGAGAAACAGACAGAGACACAGAGACAGGGAGAGACAGAGAGACAAAAATAATTTCTCAGGTAAAACCCTCAAAATGTGTATCTAAAAATCTTCAGCTAATGTTTCATACACACACACACACACACACACACACACACACACACAAAACCTTGGGATGAAAAGTCTACTGTGGTCTAAAAAATAAACTTACAGAACAAAGTTTAAGACTGCATAGTGTAAAAAACTATCCCAGCACCAAAATGATACTGTCTATCTCTCCCTCTATCCATCCCTCTAGAAATATTTACTACAGGGAATTGGCTCATGTTATTAGAGAGAGTGAGAAGTCCAAGCTTTGCAGTGAGTCAGTTGGAGAACAGGAGAGCTGATAGTGTACATTCCAGTCCAAGTCTGTGTCCAAAGCCAGGAGAAGACAGTGCCCAGCTTCAAGACAGTTAACCAGTGAGAAGAAATTCTTTTCTTATTCAGCCTCTAATTCTCTTCAGTTCAGCAGTGGACAGGACAAGGCCACCCACACTGGTGAGGGCCATCTGCTTAACCCCATCTACAAACTCAAATATCACTCTTATCTAGAAACACCTTTACTGACATATTCAGAATAACACTTGGTCAAATATCTAGGCACATGTAGCCCAGTCAGATTGACATATGAAATGAGCTGTATGCTTTTTTCTACATTTGGAGAATCCTCCACTTGTGAGTTTGGGTAGGAGTCATATAACACCTGCCAACATAGCCTCTTGTCTCTGCCTCCCAGGCTCAAGTTCTGGGCTCATCTAGTGTGAAAGATCTGCCCAGAACTTTGTAACAGGAAATGAGGATGCTAAGTTGTTGGAGTCTGGAGATCCTCTCTAGTGACAAGACCCAAATCCCAGCTCTGAGGATTCCAGACCAGGGAATTCTAGATCAGAAGTTTCTAGAGAAAAAGATTCCAAGCCAGAAGATTCTAGAACATTCTAGAACAGAAGGTTCCACAGGAGAAGTTTCCAGAGAAGATTCCTGGGATGAAGTTTCCAGAGCTATCAGAGCCACCACCAACTTCAGGTGCCAGATCCAGAACTCAGCAGTCAGTGTAGTGGCACAGGTGTCCCTACTGAGCCGCTAGAACAGGGAGCATTAAGAGTTGTATTTCTACCTGTACAGACTGCTTCCCATGCCCCATGGGGTTCACTGAGTTTAATCTGTTCTGATTAAATCATTAAGAATTATGTCTATTATTACCATCTGTGAACCCAAGAGGCTGATCTGTCAGAAGAGGCAGCTGGGCAAGCCATGGGCTTGGCTCCACTCCTGCTCCCTGACAACATGGAATATGTCCAGAATATACATCCCCACCCAGCTGAGGTTGTTGATTTGGACTGAGTGTCAAAAATTGACATTTCTGGATCATGGGTTGTCAAAAGGCACAACTGTACTTATTGGGTTCTGAGACTTATAAAGGGCCATGAGATTCCAACAGACCCCTCATCACAGGGTCTGAGGAATCTGAGGACTCTGGCTGGATACTGCAGCAGATGACCCTGCCATCTAGCAGACAGGCAGCCAGTCATCTTGGGAACACTGTCCATGGGGTGGGCTTTCTTCTTCCAACTGGACACTGCTGCACTTCTCCTGGTGCCACTCTTCCGTGGGCCATCACTGCTTCTCTGCAGAATCCTACAGGCTCCAGACTCCCAACACATAGCCTCATGCCTGTGTTCTTCAGGATGTGTGTAAGCCCATTCCTGAGTCCTTTTCCCTCTCCTACACCATCACGGGGCATCCTGAACTATCTCTCCCATTACTTCTTTTCTTGGTACATGATTTGTGCTCAAAGTGATGTCTGGAATCATGCAGTATTATCCTTTTGTGACCTCCCCATGCCACTTCCATGAGCAATCTGAAATTGTTAAACCTCTAGAAGAAGACAGCAGAGAGTGGGCATCAGGGCCAGTGAGGAGATGGCAGTTGCTGTTCAACACAGCTGATGTTTCAGTCAGATAATTTGGAAAGTCCTGAGGTTCTGCTGTACAACCTTGGGTAAGAGTCACCAGCACTGAAGTGAATACTTTGAAATTCAATGGATAGAAAATAAAATAAAAGGACACACATGTCTAGAATTAAATTATTGACACAAGAGCCTTTGCAGGGCTGATCACCCATGCTGTTGACCTCCACCCTCAGCTCTGGCATTCTGGACCACAAAGGCACCTGACCTGCTGTTCATAACTGGAGGAAACAACTCATCTGAGCTGCACCACCCAGTGAAGACAACCTGCTCACTGAAGGTAGACAGTAACCAGTATCCAGGATCCTGCAGGTGAACAGCAACTTCTGTCACATTGGTGGATAACGTCCTGGTCATTCCGTTTGCCCTGGAATCTTTCTATGACCCATTCCTTCCTTGATGTAGCTTTAACATAGCTCTCAGGGGACTCTGGTTGACAATAGAAAGACAGAGGTTTCATTCCTGTCTGCAAGGTCAGTCTCCTGCTCTACCAGAAGCTATGATGCCATGTCTCTGTTGTCCTGGAAGCTCTCTGACCCCATGGTCCCTGCACTTCTTGGAATGGAGATGGGCCAAGTTGTACATGAGCTCAGCAAGGAACATGACAACCTTCCACACACATAGTGTGATGCCCATTCTGTTCTTCAATGCCTGGGAGGTATGTATTTGTGAAGCAGGCACTGAAACTCCAGCAACACTTGGTTCTAGCACCCTTAAAGTTGCTGAAATATTCCAGGGTGTCTTAGTTACTTTTTTCATTGCTGAAACAAAGTACCTGACACCCAAAGTTAAAGGAGGAAATATTTATTTTCACTCGCAGTTTGTAGAGGTTTCAGTTCATAGTTGAGTGGCTCCAAGGCAGGGTGGCATGGCAGAGGGTCACCACAGAGAAGAAAGAGTTCATGGCAGGCAGATGGCAGCAAAAGCAGCATGCAACAAACAACAACAGTCTTTCTGCCCTTTATATCTTATCCAGCTACCTACCTTTAGGGTGGGTAGCACTCACACTGAGGGAAGGCCTTCCCTATATCCACTCCCAGAACTATGCCAAACCAGTCAGTGGACTAATTTAGTAATCACACATCAGTCATCCCAGCATCACACGCTTAATCCCAACATCACACACCCTAGATCCAGCCACATCTGAAAAGCCCTGCCTATGACTGCATGAGGCTCTGGGAGGAGCATCTGGACACAAGCCACAACATGGGGTGATATCTACACATCAACTCGCAAATACCATCATTCTAGTCTTGAGAAAGGAAGTGACAATGAATGCTGTTTCCAGGATTTAGCTCTCAAGGCTGTCTGTCAGAGGGAGAGTGTTTCCATCACCTCCCAATAATGCCATCATATGATGATCTCATCAATGGATTAATCTATTGATGAAGTCAGAGGCCCCATGATCCAATCACCCTCTGAAAGCTCTACCTTTGAACACATGAGACTTCTAGGGGAAATTCTAGCTATGAGTCTGATGGCTTCCAAAGCACAGCTTAGGTCTGTTTGAGACCTGTATGATGGAAAACTTCCAAGGGATGCTCACTTTGAAGAGGAGGTGAAAGGCTCTGGATCACTATCCACAGAAGGAGATAAACATAAATATCAAAGTTTATAATACGAGATACAGACTAGTGTGCTTAGCTTTATTTCACTCCAACTTTGGCACGGATAACATGCAACCTCCTGAGAACAGATCCCATAAAGCCACTAATAGGAGGTTTTATAAGGTAGGTTTCCCTTTACTACCTCAAAGAGACAAGCAGAATCACAAATAGAGAAATCGATGCCCTGTTAATCAAACTTTGCTAAAGCTCCCTGGCCCATTAGGCCTCCCTTGGCTAATCACTGATGGAGACCAGTCAACACCACATGGAAATAGACTTTTCTCCAGCCCTGCTGTCCACTCTGATCTTTGCTGAGCCAGATGAATTTTATATGGGTCTTTGAGAAGCTAGGCCCCTCCTCCTGCTGTTCATTACCATGGACAGCTATGATCACTCTGACCTAATTTAGAGGGAATAAAGGGGAGGCTGCTCTGGGGAAGAGGGTGGGTTGATAGTGGGGCTGATTAGTATGTGCAGAGCAGCTCAGGGCCATGGAAGGGGTGTTGGAGGACAACCTGGCATGGCCTGGTGTGGGGAGAAATTCACGACAGGCAGAGTGAAGGGCCTACATTTTAAATGGTGTTTAGCTAAAATCATCTTGGAATCACAGAGCACCTTTCCAAGTAAGTAAAAATATGAAAATCCCTGTGAACATAATTTTTTAAAAAAATATGAGACCATGGCAAAACTGTCTCAGAGCTTACGGTAAAAAGGACATAATACCAGGATATAGCAGTGATGTTATTGAATATTACAGCCTTGATTCCCAAGGTCAAAAGATGCATTAGATAAAATGCCAGACTTCCAGACACTTTCAAGAAAATAAACCCCATGCAGCCACTCCAGTGCAATGACCTGCACTGGAGGTCAATGACCACTCCCACATTGAGATTCACAAGTATCCTCAGAGCCACAGAGGCAATTTTCAGAGAATGCCCCATGGTTGTCTGTGTGCTTTGGACAGGTGGCAAAACAGTTTCTTGGATTGTGGTAGAAATGAGACAAACTTGCCCTTCCAGCCCCTGAGTTGGGCCAGTCTCTCTTCATTGCTATGTATCCCTATTGGCTGCCCTTTCTGAGCTAGCCACTGTAGATAGCACCCCATGAGGATATATTTCAACAGAGACAGATCACTGCCTCAGGGGATTAAGTGTAGTATGGAGACAAACACCATCCCAATAACCTAATAGCCACACAATTGCTTATAAGGCCTCAGGTTATGAATGCTGAAAGGAAGGATTTCTGCACTCCAAGGGCGGGTGTAGGCTCTCAGGAGGGCCAGAGAAGCTTTTGCTGTGGAAGTGGGATTGGGGATTAGTCCCTATGATGAGCAGGGAATGGTAAAAAGGATGGTGACTTGGAGGAGAGGCATGCAGCAGAAGAGCATGTGCAAAAGGCCTGTGGCTGGATGGCAGGCATTCTGTGAGGTGGAAGCAGGCAGGTTAGAGAAGAAAACAAGCCAGAGCTGGTGTGAGATAAGGCTGCAGAGCCTTGACAATGATGGGATGGTGCTAATACCTCCCTGGCTAAGTTTCTGAATAAATAAATTATATTTAAAGTCAGGCCATCTATGGAAATTTTGAAGTCAACTATGGTTTTAAAAGTAATTTCATTTTATCATTCATACATGGTGATCTTGGCTAAGGGTTTAATCAAAATGTGCAAAAATTCAATTATTTAAAAAACTGCATTTGAAGCTGCTCAAGGGGATAGAAAATCTCATTTAAAATATCAAAATTTAATAATATAAAATAAGAATATTCTAGTAATTACAAAAATCATATTTAGCAACTAGTCCAGTATATTTTTAAATTTTATTGTGTTGAAACATATATTCTCCATTTATTATGCTTTAGGAAATTTGCTACTGGAGAATATAAAAAATACATTTGTTTCTACCACCAGAAAATCTGAGCTGCTCTGATTCTGTAGACTGAAGCCAACTTGAAGAAAACAATCTATTTGTCAGGAGGTCACCTTTGCAGATCCTGTGGCTCTTTATGACCTAAATGTAGGACTGTTTTCCAAACAGGGAAATGAGCAAATTTTGCCATGCAGAACATTTCACAACAAAAAGAAAATATCCCAAAATATCTGGTACTGTGGCAGAATATTAAAAATGGCAGAGGAAGGATAAAGCTACACACTAACATTTCTTTCAACTTGAATCTTTTGAGATGTGGATTCTGAATGCTGGATAATGAATGTGGAAGACAAGCATCAATGACCTAAAATCCCATCCTCTCTGCCATTTCTCCTGTCCTCATTGCCCTACCACAAATCCCCCTCTCTTAGAGACTTTGTGAGCAGGGAGGCACAGATAGGAACCCAGTCTTTTAAGGCTGATTGATCAATGTCATCTTATTGGCACACATAGGATTGCAAGTCTTTGACCCTTCCTCGGTTTGGAGGACACCTTGGCCACACAATAGAATCATCTGATGAGCTTTGAAAAACAAGACCATGTCACTGTCCAGAAGGATGAAATCAGAATCTCAGGGGAGGAACCTAGGCATCAGAAATTTAGGGTTCCCGGATGAGTCCACTGTGCACACAACATGGAATCCTGGGGGTGGTATTCCCCCTGAGTGCTGAAGGAGGAGGTGAGTGAGCTGGGTAGAGGGTATACAGTAGTAAAGGGTACCATGAGTGGGTCTTGCCCAGTTCTCCCCAGGAATTTGACTGCATCTAGTTGTCTTCTTTCCAGGATTTTCATCTCAAAGTGCCTTTGCCATTTCTGTAGACAGAGGGATGAGAGGTTGTAAAAGTTCCACGGGGACCTGGAGTCTGGATCCTTCTGCTCCATCTCTGCTCAAAGCAATGACCTGCCCTGGGGGGGTTCTTTTTCCCACAAGTCCCTGCAATTGCCACATGTGAATAATGGCTACCTCCCTGAATGCCTGGAGGCATGAAGCACAGGGCTTCTCACTTGGCACAAGCAGCTCCCTAGAGTCCCCTCACTCCCAGGCATGGAGAAGTCCCAGTTCCCAGACAACCATGGGGCATTCTCTGAAAATTGCCTCTGTGGCTCTGAGGATACTTGTGAATCTCAATGTGCATTTGTTGAAGAGCAAAATGAGAATTTGAAATGGGGATTCCAACAGAGTTTACCAGAAATGCCAGTAGATCATTTGCCCAGGTCACATGGATAGAAAATGGCTCTGTGTTTTCCTGTTTTTCCTGCTAACACAGACAAAGCAGAATGTCAATGTGGAAGGACACTGAGTCGAGAATCCAGGTTTAGTGCTGTCCAGAGACAAGACCATTGCAAAAGGGAGAATACTGGACTCCGATGATGACTGTTGCCACTCCACAATCCATTTTACCATCCATTTCTACATTGGCATCCAATTGTGCAGCCTCATGATCATCCAGGGACTTTAGTGAAAGGGGATGCCAAAGATTCTTTGCCTGGCCAACTTCTAGCCAGGCTCCTGAATTTTCCCCTAGGCAGATTTTTCAATTCCTTGTAATATTCAGTCTTGTCAAAGAACCCTAAGTCAGCGTAGCAAGAATCCCTCAATCTCAATATCTGACTGCCCTCAATATCTGATTGGGTTTCTGATCCTTCACCAACCCGCAGGTGACAGGTAATCACCCTTTTTTCACCCAGAATTTCACTGGATCATTTTGGTCAGAATCTTCCTCACTTTGGATGCTTTTTTAAAGTAATTTTCCATCTTCTGATCCCCTCTTGCTCCTTGGCTGTCATTCCCCACTTGTCCCTCCTGAATTTAGATTTGAGCCCAGTTTCTCTCCCTCACTGGAAGACACAATTGCAGGGGGATTTGCCCATGTGAGGATGATCCTCCATAAAGTCTGCTCTCCAGGCCCTGCCAAGTGTTATTGGATAATTTTGCCTCTAGCCAAGGAGGAGGCAAAATATGAGGAGGACTTGGAGAGGGACTGCTGGTTCCTGCTGAGAGAGAAGTGAGAAGATTTTGCTGCCTGCTATCATTTCAGATTTGTGGGGGTCAGAAAGATTTAATGAGAATGTTACAGTAAAATCCCACTGTGACTGCTCTCCAGTGACAGCATCTCCTCACTATATACTTCACTTTCATCCTCATACAACTGCAGTGTAGTTATGTAATAAAAATTTCAAGGGCTTTTCTGAAGAGTCTCCACTACTCAAGAGTCCAGGGGTAATAACAAATAATTGCTGCATGTTTAATTAAATTTTGGAAAAATTATGCTAAAAATAAATGAATAGTTTTCTTTGTGGCAAAACTCTTTGAAACCTTTAATAACTAATATCCATTCGAACACCTAGGAAGGAAATTCTATACATTTCCTAGATTTAGGTGGCCACAGAATGCTTTTTTCCTTTAATGCATCTCTTGGGACTATTGTTGCAGAAAACACACTTTGAAAAATACAGTTTCATATCAATTTTAGCTGCAGTGTAAAATGAAAGAATGAGCTATTACTATATGCAAATAATAACTGGACAGCAAAGGGTCAAGTTTGCCTGATTTTTGGGAGATATGGGCTTTCAGAGGCAGGTTTGCATGAAGGAGGTAAAGAAGGGCAGCTGGAGCAGTGGGGTGGCACTATGGGAAACTGGGAGTGGGGATGACCTTCCTGAGTGGGGCCCACCTTTGAACATACCTGACATGTGACCCACTGCATCCTGACTGCATGCCATGGATGATCAGTGCTTCATTCACCACCATTGATGGCCCCCCTTGCCTGCTATCTGGGCCATCCTAAACCCAGATTTCATCTCAGAACAGGCCTCCCTCTGGGTAGGGCTTCCTATGAAAGAGGAAGCAGAGATTTGCTTGCAGAAGTTGACTAGGGAATTCTCTTCACAACACCACCTGAGAAGGATGGGCAAGTGGGACTGGCAGGGAGAAGAGATGAACTGTTGTCCTTCAGGATGTTCCAAACTGTAACAAGAGGTAGGGCCTCTGTAGGATAGGCATCTCCGGGGAAAAGGCTTGACTCAGTAAGGATGCCCTCTTTAGCAAAGCACAATTTCTAGGGAGACACAAAACTGTGAACTCTGACAATGCTCTTGGAAGGTGGGGAAAGATGTCATAGTTTGGAAGTGGATGACCATCCCCCAAAAGTCCATATATTAAAGACTTGGTCCTTAGAGTGGCACTATTAGGAGGTGGTGGAAGTTTTAGTAGGTAGGACAAAGTGGGAGGTCTTCAGGTCATTGGGATCATGCCCTGTGGGACCCTGACTCTCTCCTCACTCTATTTTGCTTCCTGGCCGTAAGCTGATCAGTTTTACTCTGCTGCATGTTCCTGCGTGATGTGCAGGCCCCCACCAGAGGCCCAAAAGCAATGGGTCTGTCCAGTCATAGACTAGAATCTCTAATGGCATGAGACACAACAAACATTTTTTTACAATTTAACATCTCAGGTATTTTGCTAGAGTGATGGAAAGCTGAGTAACAGAAGGGGCATCTTTGTCCTAAAAGAAGATTTGGTCCCCAGGACAGTGGTGCTGAGGAGAGGAGTGTAAGTCTGCACTCTTTTCTTCCTCCATTGTCCCCAGGATGGTGGTGCTGGGAGTGGAGTGTAAATCCACACTCTTTTCTTCCTCTATTGCCCAAGGACGGCCGTGTGGGTGAGTGGAGTGTAAGTCCATGCTCCTCCCTTACTCCATTGTCCCCAGGATGGCTGCGAGAGAAGTGTAAGTTCATGCTCTGCCCTTCCTCCATTGCCCTGGGACAAAGGTGCCAGTGAGAAGAACACCCCGAGGAACAGACACCTCCTGGGAAAGCCTTGACATCAGTGATAAGTCTATCTAACTTTAGAAATCTAAAAAAATCAACACAGAAAACAAAACAAAATAGAAAATGACAAGACGAAGAAGCAAAGTGCAATCCTGAATGCCCAGCCAATCTAGGACAAGTCCAGAACACAAAGAGATAGAGGAAATCACGAGCCAACAAATGGAACCTTCTGAAATGATATCAGCAGAAGTGAAATAACAAGTGGAAGAGGCCATAGAAAAAATAATCTCTAAGGTGCAAAAAGAAATAGCTATCAAAATCAAAGACATTAAAGCAGACATAGATAAACAAATAGAGGAGTTCAGGAAAATGATGGAAACCATGAATGACAAACATAGACAAGAAATGGAATGAATGAAACACATCCAAATGAAATGCAGGGAATTAGAAACTCCATTGAAAGTATATGCAGCAGATTGAATGAAGGTGAGGATAGAATATCAGATCTAAGAGAGAGGAATGTGACTAGCCACCAGGAAAAGAAAGATATCTTAAAAATCACAAGAGACCATGAAAAATCAATCCAACAGCTACATTATGAAGCAAAGAAGAACAACATAAGATTGATTGGAATCAGTGAGAAAGCTGGACACAGTGCAAAAACCATTAAAAACCTCTTCACAGAAATAATGGCAGAAAAATTCCCAAACACGGATAAAGAATTTGACATACAGATAAATGAAGCATATAGAACCCCAAATAGCCATAACCAAAATAAATCTACACAAAGGCATATAATAATCAAGATTCCAGAAATTCAGCACAGAACAAAATATTAAAAGAAGCTAGAGAAAAAGAAACATATCACCTATAAAGGAAAGCCCATCAGAATCATAGCAGATTTCTCAAAACAAACCCTAAAATCAAGAATAACTTGGAGTGAAGTATTTCAAGACCTAAAAGGTCAGCCCAGATTGATGTACCCACAAAAGTATCTTTCAAAACTGATGGAGAAATAAGATACTTCCATGACAAAGAACAACTGAAAAAAATTTTGACCACCAAACCAGCTCTACAGAATGCTCTGAAAGACATATTGGAAAGAGATCATGAAGACCACAAACATAGGAACAGCAATAGAAAAAAGCCACAAGGCAGGGCAAGCACTTAAACAGAGCAGAAAGACAGGGAACAAACAACAGGGAAACAACATGAAAAAGAAAAAACAATACATATCAGTTATAACCATCAATGTAAATGGTCTGAACTCACCAATCAAAAGAAACAGACTGACAGAATGGGTCAAGAAGCATGATCTGACAATATGCTGCATTCAAGAAACACATTTAACCCAAAAAGAAATTCATAGACTAAAAGTCAAAGGTTAGAAAACAATTCTCCATGCCACAGGAACCCAGAAAAAGTTTGCAGACAATGCAAACTTTAAGCCAAAACTGATCAAAAGAGACAAAGAAGGTCACCACGTATTCATTAGGGGAAAACTCCAAGAAGAGATAACAATTGTAAATATTTATGGATCAATCACAGCTTCACCCAACTACATAAGACAAATATTAACAGACATGAAAAACCAAATAAGCACTAACACAATTGTAGTGGGGGACTTTAATACCCCACTCTCACAAATGGATAGGTCAACTAGACAAAAAATCAACACAGAAATATTAGAACTAAACCAAGCCTGTGAACAAATGGACTTGGTAGATGTCTACAGAGTGTTCCACCCCAAAACTTCAGAATACACATTCTTCTCAACTGCACATGGGATGTTCTCCAAAATAGATCATATATTAGCTGGAAAAACATGTTTAAGTAAATGTGGAGGAATTGAAATCAATTCATGCTATATGACCATAGCACAATGAACCTGGAAATCAATGACAAAGGAAACCACAAAAACTGTATTAACACATGGAAATTAAACAACACCCTTCTGAACAACCAATGTGTCAGAGAAGAAACTAAAGATGAAGTTAAACAGTGTATACGATTAAACAATAATGCTGATACAACATACCAAAACTTATTGGATGCAATGAAAGCAGTCCTACAAGGGAAATTTACAGCGATGAACTCACACATCGGGACAAACTCAAATAACAAGCTAAAGTTGAACCTCAAACTTCTAGAAAAAGAAGAACAAATCAAATCCAAAGCTTGTATGAGGGAGGAAATTATAAAGATAAGAGCAGAAATTAATGCAATAGAGACTAAGAAAACAATACAATGAATCAATGAATTGACAAGTTGGTTCTTTGAAAGAATAAATAAAATTGATGTATCATTAGCCAACCTCATCAAAAAGAAGAAGGAAAAAACACAAATTCAAGAAATTAGGAACAAAAAGTGGGAAACCACAATGGTTACCACAGAAATCCAGGAGATCATCAATACCTTCTATGAGAATCTATATATTAATAAGATGGAAAACACAGAAGAAATGGACAGATTCCTAGACACAATTGAATTACCAAAACTAAATCAAGAAGATATAGAAATTCTAAATAAACCAATATCAGCCAATGAAATTGAAAATGTAATTAAATATTTACCAACAAAGAAAAGCCCAGGCCCTGACAGATTCACTGTTGAATTCTATGAAAAATTTAGAGAATTAATGCCACTAATACTGAAACTCTTTAAAGTAATTGAAAGGGAAGCAGTACTTCCAAAGTCATTCCTTGCAGCAAGTATTACCCTGATTCCAACACCAGAGAAGAACCCAACCAAGAAAGAAAATTACAGGCCAATCTCCCTAATAAACATTGATGCAAAAATCCTTAATAAGATACTGACAAACAGAATGCTGCAAATCATTAACAAGATTATAATCATGACCAAGTAGGATTCATTCCAGGGATGCAGGGATGGTTCAACATATGCAAATCAATACATGTAATACACCATATTAACAGAACCAAAGACAAAAATCACATGATCATCTGAATAGATGCAAAAAAAGTATTTGACAAAGTCCAACACCCATTCATGATAAAAACCCTAAGGAAATTGGAATCAATGGTCTTTACCTGAATCTTATGAAAGCCATCTATGACAAACAAGCAGCTAATATCATATTAAATGGTCAATAACTAAAAGCTTTCACTCTAAAATCAGGAACAAGACAAGGATTTCCATTATCACCACTCCTATTCAATATAGTTCTAGAAAGATTAGCCAGAGCAATTAGACAAGAGGAAAAAAATAAAAGGAATAAAGATACAAAAGGAAGAAGTTAAATTATCATTATTTGGAGATGACATGATACTCTACATAGAAAACCTCCCAAACTCTACCAAAAGACATGTAGATTTAATAAGCAAATTCAGTAGTGTAGCTGGATACAAAGTTAACACTTGAAAATCAATAGCATTCCTGTACACAAGCAACAAATTCATAGAGAGAAATTAGGGAAACACACCTTTCACAATAGCATCTAAAAAAATGAGATACTTAGGAATCAATCTAACAAAAGATGTAAAAGATCTGTACAGTGAAAATTACAGTACCCTAAAAAAGGAGATGGAAGAAGATATGAGAAAATGAGAAGATATCCCTTGCTCTTAGATAGGAAGACCCAACATAGTGAAAATGGCCCTACTCCCAAAACTACTAATGCAATCCCAATCAAAATACTATTAGCATGCCTGAAAGAGATAGAGAAAACATTCCTAAAATTCATTTGGAACCAGAAAAGACCTAGAATAACAAAAGCAATTCTGGGCAACAAAGGCAAGTCAGGGGCATCAAAATCCCAGACCTGAAATTATACTACAAAGCTCTGTGGTAAAATCAGCATGGTATTGGCAAAAAACAGGCCTGAGGATCAGTGGAACAGAATAGAAGATGCAGATGTAATCCCAAATACACTCAGCCACCTTATCTTTGACAAAGGAGCCAAACATGTTCACTGGAAGAAAGATAGTCTCTTTTATAAATGGTGCTGGGAAAACTGACTTTCCACATGCTGAAGACTAAAACTAGATCCATGTTTATCACCATGCACTAAACTAAAGTCAAAATGGATCAAAGATCTAAATATTAGAATAGAAACACTAAATTTACTGGAAGAGAAAATAGGCAGAAATCTCAAAGACATAGGGGTAGGCAGAGACTTCATGGGAAAAAAAAAAAAAAACAGACGACAAGGGAAATAGTACAAAGAAAGAACAAATGGAATCTCCCTTTGTTAAAAAGCTTTTGCACAACAAAAGAAATCACCAGCAGAGTGAAAAGACAACCTATAGAGTGGGAAAAACTTATAGCCAGTTGTCCCTCTGACAAATGACTTCTATCCAGAACATAAAAAGAATTGAAAAAAATCAGACCCCCCCCAAATTCAAAGACCCAATCCAAAAATGGGCATCTGAGATGAATACACACTTTTCAGATGAAGAAATAAAAATGGCAAATAAATACATGAAAAAATGCTCAAGATCATTAGTCATTTGAGAGATGCAAATTAAAAGAACACTGAGATTCCATCTCACCCCAGAAAGAAAGGCTATCATCAAAAAATTAACCGATAACAAATGCTGGAGGGGCTGTGGGGTAAAAGGAACACTTTTCCACTGCTGGTGGGAGTGTAGACTGGTGCAATCCTGTGGAAATCAGTGTGGAGATTCCTTAAAAAACTAGGATTAGAGGTCCCATTTTACCCAGCAATTCTCCTGCTGGGTATCTTCCCAGAAGAATTAAAAGCATCATACCACAGTGATGTATGTGTGCCCATGTTTATAGCAGCACAATTCATAATAGCTTAATCTTGGAAACAACTCAAATGCCCATCAACCGAGGAATGGATAAAAAAGATGTGGCTTTTTATATAATGGAGTACTACTCAGCCATAAAGAAGGATAAACTGGAGATTTTTGTAGGCAAATGGATGCAACTCAAGACCATACTCATAAGTGAAATAAATCAGACCCATATGTGTAAACTTCATATTGTCTCACTAGTGTGAGAAACTAAATCAGTAAATAAGATCTGAAATGCAGAATAGATATTGTGAATTGGGAAGAAACTGTTCAAAAGAAAAGAGAAACTGGGATGAGGAAAGGGGAAAGAAAAAAGGAAAAAGAAAATAATATATGTATACACATGATAGTTAAGGTAATTATATAGCTAGTTTCTTTTAGTTCATTGAAAAGAAAGTTTTGTGCTGATATTGTTTGAACAAGATATAATGCCTGTATCTTGTGCTCTGAATAACTACTAGGAGGACAGCAATATGCAATGTATCAACTATTGTTACTCTCCTACTAACCTGTTTTGAAAGCTGGTTTCATTGTTATGTTTATATTTTTCTCCTTAAAATTAAAACATAAAAACATAGAAGAGGATTTGCATGGAGCACTAAATTACCTCCTGCTTTTACTTAGCAAAACATCTATATTCCTATATTGGAATGAAACTTAGATTAAGGAAAGATAAGACTGTATATACACATATAGAATTAGGTGTGCTATAATTCCCCTAAACACCAAAGATAAGAAAAGGTTAAGTTTCAATAACTATACTTCAAACTTAATTGGTATATTCTCAGTTTATTATTCAGCAACTTGAAACACAGATTTTTAAATTCTTAACAATTTTTAATAAATTTAATATAGCCAAATATTATTTTTACTAACAATTATCCTATAGCTTGTTGAAATTTATATCACAATCTTAACAGTGCATTTTGAGAAACATAATAACTGGTTCTTAAGACTCATCTGGAAAGATGAGAGAATTCACTCTTCAAAACATTATAAGTATTGCATAGGTCTGCTAATTTTAAAAGTATATGTCTATCACAGGATAAACAAAACAATAAGAATGCAACAGAATGGAAAATTGAAGCATAGTCGTATATAATACTAGTGACCTACACTTTTCTGTGACAGGTGCTGATATAACTGAATACCTGAGACTTGACAATTTTAAATGTGTAGTGATTGACTTTTTACAGTTTTAGTGGCTGAGAAGTACAATGTCTAGGTGTAGCCTAGGTGTGATACAATGTCTAGGTGTGGCCTGCTGAGGGCCTTTGCGTTGTGGTATTCCACGGTGGAAGGCAGAGAGAGAGGGAGACCAAACTCATCCTTTCATAATAAAACCACTCTGCAATAATGGCATTAATCCATTCATGGTGGCAGAGACTTCCTAGCCTAATCTTATTAGGTCCCACTTCCCAGCCCTGCTGCAGTGGAGGTCAAGTTTTCCACACATGCTCTTGGAGAAAAATTGAAACCAAAGTACAGGTGAAGGTAGAATTTTTAAGTCATTAGAAGAAAGGCTTGGTTATTCTGCATAAAATTTGGGAGCAAACTGATTTCTGTGGCTTTTGTTCAAATTCTAAGTCTCATTTTACATATGGATTTTGCACTTTTGTATATTCTACATGGATTAAGGAATAAAATGCTAAAAAATAAAACAAGAAATAATACCAAAGGATATAAGATATAGAAGGTTATTTTTCATCTCAATGTGCAAGAGAAGACCTACCAGCGAATGAACCTGCGACCCAAACCATAAATGAAAAATTAATATGTATCCACACAAACAAGTGTTCTCTATGAGATGGAAGAGTGGATGGAGGACAGCTGTTTCTGAATGAACAGTTAGACATGTGAGATAAAAAAAAGAAACCATTGTCTTAAACACAACAGAATGGTGGAAGCTCCTTAGTGAGAAGAGCTGGCTTCTGCAGCAAATTTTTTCTGGGACATTAGCCAATTCTGGACCTGGGTAGAGGTGGAGAATCCAGCTTTGTTCTAATCCTTAGTGATGTATAAGTAAACCAGAAGAGCCAGTGGCAGAGACTAAACAGGCATCATGAAAATGGCTAGATTTTCCCTCAAGAAAGCTGCCACATTCCTGCGCTGCCTTAAGCTAGGAACTGAAAGTCTGTGTAGGAAAACTCTGGTAAGTGTGAACTTTCTGCCACTCTCATAAACCAAGTATTAGAATTTATGACCCATCAAGGGGACATCAGTCTGGCAGGTGCAAATCTTGGAGGACCATGGCATATCAGGTTGAGATCCAGCTTTAGTAGAGCACATTTCTTAGCTGAATTAAGGTGATGAACCACATTATTGGCTTAGTAAAAGAAAGAGATGCCACTGCATGTAGAGGATAGCATCATTCAGCATGGCAGCAATTTGTAGCCAAGGTCCACCATTCAGTGAAATAGTGTTTTAAGAAGATAGCAAGACAATATTGAAGAGATAAAATAGACAACAGAAACAGAGCAATGGATAATGCAAATATTTGTACTAGCTGACAAGGACTTTAACAAAACTATGATGAAGAAGTTGAAAAAAATAGAAAATGTGGAGATCATATGAAAAATGGAAAGTGTTACCAAAAATGAGAATTTACAAAGATGAATAAAATAGGAATTCTAGAATTGAAGAAAATAATGGAAATCAATAACCACTGGATAGATGTAACTGCAAATTTTTAACAATTGAATAAAAATATTCAGCAAGTGGAAGTCCATAGAACACATCTAAACTGATGTGTAGGACAAAATCAAGTAAAAATACAGTGTATGAGAGTTCAATTGGATACAATGTAAAGTTCTAAATATCTGCAAATAAAGCCCCAGAAGGAGAAGAATGAATTGAAGGAAAATTTAATCTGTGATGAATTTTCAAAAGTGATTAAAAAAGTTCAGAGTTTTTAAAAGTGACGGGATGGGGCTGGTGAGATGGCTCAGTGGCATAAGTGCCTGCCTGGCAAGTGTGAGGGCCTGAGTTCGACTCCCAGTACCCACATACTAAAAAAGGGCCGGTGATATCGCTCAGTGGCACGGGCACCTCCTGGCACGCGAGGTCCAGAGATCGACCCCCGGTACCTACAAAAAAAAAAGTGATGGGAAAAAAATTCACAGAGGTGAGTGCAGTTAGATTTGCAGGCATTGTGCTTGTAAGGAAATTTCCTGGCAAAAGAGCTTGAGGAATGTACTCGGATCGCCTTCAGTCACAGTGAAGTCTCCGGAGTCTGGACAAAGAGAGAGGTCAAGGGCAGTATGTTGGGCAGGTCGGACCTCGTAGGATACTCGAACCCCAACCAGGCTGACTGAAGTGACTGATCTGGACACTCACTGTTTCAAAAATATGCTCTAAAATACAAACAAAATATCAAATAAATAATGAAACAGGTATATCACTAACCCTTTCCTTACTCAATAGTCACTATGTAACTTCAAACAGAAAATAGACCGAAGTGTGGAAGATTAGGAATATGAAACTTCTAAGAAAACATAGAGGAGGAAACTTTGTGCTAAGCAAAGTTTCCTTAATCACAAATAAAAATGTTTGATAAATTGGATTTCATCAAAATAAAAAATTCTACTCTTTGGAAAAAAAATCAAAGCATGAAAAGATAAAATGCATACTAAGAGAAGACACTCACACTACACATAATTGATGACACACTTGCACACACATCATAAAGATAACTTTTCAAAAGAGTAAGAAGATAACCTAACTCAAGAAAATAACCTAGCTCGATATTGGCAAAGTGCAGTTATTTTTCTAAAGATGATATGTGGATAATAATCCAGTATCTTGAAAATAAACAGCTTCAGTAGTTATTGGGGAAATGTGAATTAAAATGACAATGAGGTACACTTACCTATCTACAGAAAAGCCTAAAAATAATTGTTTTAATGACAATACCAATTAAAGTGAGAATTCGCAACAACTGGAAACTTCATACTTCATTCAGGGAGTGTGAAATTGTACAACGTACTTGAAAAATGGTTTGGCAATTCCTTATAAAGCTAAAAAAGACACTTGCTGCGTGATCCAACGATCCTACTTCTAGGCACTTACCCAAGAATAATGAAAATATATGTTCAAAAAAGACATACACATTAATGTCCACGATAGCTTAACTCCTAATATTGCAAAAGAGGAAATTATCTCAACATTTTCCAATAAGAGAATGAATAAAAATATTTTGGACTATTCTGCCATAAAACTAAATAAAGTGCTGAGTTACATGACAACATGGATGGGTCTCAACCACATTGTTCTTATCAAAAAAATTCAGACACAAGGAGTACATCCTGCATAATTTCATTTATGTTTTCTGGAATTGTAAAAGAGAGACAATTTGGAGAGAATTAGCTGTGGCCTGAGGATGAGTTGGGAAAAGACTGACTGGAAGGAATTAGAGACCTTTAAAAGGTGATAGAAAACTCATCGGATTGTGCACTTAAAAGAATATATTTTACAGTAGGTTAATTATGCCTCCGCAGACTTGATTTGAGATATGTTATGTCTATATACCAACTCCCCACAAGGAATATAATCATTTAGTACTGCAAATGCATAACAATAAAAAATAAAAACTGGAAGAATCATGTAATGGGGACCAAGAGATAGAGTGAGTGGGGAAAAGGGGGAGGGGAAAGCGGTGAAAAAAGAATTGAGAGGTGTTATGCACATGTATCAACTCTCCATGAGGAATGTAATCATTATGTACTGCAAATATATACTAATAAAAATTGACAAAAGTAAAAATAGAACATAATATTGTGGTATTCCCTATCCACAATCTGTCACCGCAGAAAGGTGACAATTAAAATAGCAGGTGATACTGACTGAAGAAATCTGGAATGACCAGGCCCTTTCTAGGCTTCAGGCAGGGGTGTAAATTGGTGCAGTTCTTAGAATCCATGTGGCAGTCCTACTAAAATGTGATAACATAGGACCTGCCAATTTCCTTCCCAGTTAAGAACCCAACAAAGACATGGGCTTGTGGCAACAACATGCTGTAATGTCACAGCAGCAGCATTGTCTACTGCCCTGTCATTGTTAACTTGACCTAAGTAAGAGCCTCCTAGCAGATTATCAAGTTCTGTGGATGACTGACATGTAGGCCAACAAACTGATGGGGAAGACCCACCATACATGTGGGTAGCACGAACAAACAGGCTTGTAGCTTGGACAGAATAAAAAAGGAAAGAACAAGGAAGTGCTTCCCTTTTCTTTGAAGGAGCTCCAGTCTTCACCGTGATCTTTAGACACTGATCTCCAGTTCTTTCAGTCTTCTAGTGCAGACTTTTCAGCTAGCACAGACTTTCACAGGCAACTCTGCAGCAAATTTCCAGGTTTTCAACCTTTGACTGCTGCTGGATCCTCTGGGTCTGAAGCCTGCAAATGGCCATTTGTATTCTTTCTGATCTGGCAAGTGGCCCCTGGGACTCTTCCAATTCTGATCCTGTAAGTCTACCTCATAAAATCATATATAATCATATACATTTTATATTAAATCTGTTTCTCAAGAAAACCCTAATACATGGACCAAGAGCAACAAAGATGCTATAAACAGTGGAAGGATTTCAGTAGACCAGTGAATGGCAGTGTACCTGGATGAATTGAAACTACATGCAGTGGCATGGATAAAGTTCACAAACCTAGTTCTGACTGTCAGAAGCAAATCTAGATAGACTCCAAGGCTGTCACAGTGAGAGTGTAGTTTCTCTTGGTAGAGGTACAGTGTATTGACTTGGAGTAGACTCAAGGGTATTCTGCTAGGGTTGTAGGAACTGTTGCTTGGTCTGACCACTGGCCTCATAGATTTGCATGCTTGGTGAAAATTCAGGATGTAGATTTTTTATTTGTGCAGGATGCTGAACATTTAGACTACTTAATAACATGCTCATATATAATGTCAAAGAAGAAAATTGAAATATCCCAATAGAATAATGAGAAAAATATTAGGCTAGAATTCAAAGAATATAAATGAGATTAAAGATGTTTCACAGTCTGAAGGCTTAGGGGCTTAGGAGGCATCCACTGACTCCTTATGGTCTGTTGATGGATATGAATGCTGGAGCTTTCTTTTTTGGTAGAACAATCTGTATGTTTGTTTGAATGTATGCTCTTTGTTGTAGTCAGGGTTTGCAAGGGAAACAATACAGGACACAATTTGTAGGATTATTTTATAGTAGTCACCCAAAGAGTCATATACAAAAGAGTGCAGGAAATCTGTCCACACACAAAAGACCCAAAGAATCCAGCTAAGGGCCTGGATTCCACAGCAATGTCCTGCATGAGTCCAGCTGAAGACCTAGAGCCCATGGCAATATCCCCTATGAGTCCAGCTGGAGGCCCAGAGCCCATGACAATGTCTCATGCAAGTCTGTTTCATGGATCTGCACTGGGAAGGCCCAAAGGTCAGTGGTGGAAGCTAAAAAGTCTGTGCCAGTGGGATGAAGGATCTGTGCCAGCAGGCTGAAGAATCTGCACTGGAGCTAGGAAGTGATGCTCAAAGTAAGGACCAGAGCTCACCTGAAAACTACCACAGCCATTCTCAGCAACAATGAGGTCCTGAGCTCCTCTGATAATGAGAACAGCCAAGTTTCTGTCAGGAAAGCCAGTGTGACAAGCTCCTCCAGAAGAACTAACAACAACACCTCTTCCTCTCCAGTTCTCCTTTTTAAGTTGGCAAAAATCCTCAGGTGCACCCTCTATACCCAGCACCATGTTGATTCAGTTCATCTGGGTGTTCCAAGTTGACCACTAGTTGTCAATCCACCACACTCTTGTATATACAGAAATATTTCATGACTAACACTGAAAAACTTTAATTATGATGACTCCTGAGGAGCATAACCAGCTGCCTTGGGAGAAACATATTTTATTGATCTTTTATTAGTATGTTAAGTATTTATCAACCAGTTTACCCATTCATTTAAAATAAACTAAGTTCAGCAAAGCAACATTGTCCTCCTCCTCCTAAATCAATAGTTCTGCTTCAAATTAGTTAGAGAATGTTACAGAAAGAGATAGTCTGTATGTAGCAGAGGTAAATCTAAACAGATGGGAGATATGATGGTGGCCTGCATTGTGACCCATGGACAGAAAGAGCAAGGACCTCAAATGAGAGGAGAAGCCCAACCTCACCTGTGTCCACAGGTAGTGGCACTTGATTACTTCATGGTATTTAGCTTCACAGTCTCATATTATTTTACAAAGAATGCGCTCAAATTTCAATCTGTGCTATAGGAAATGAATCATTTTTCAGAGAAAAAAAAAACATTCAAAACTAGATGTTCCAAGAAGAAAATAGAAGTTAGTCATGCATATACCTTCTTTTTTGCAGATGCATGCCATTTATTCAAATTTAATGATGTCAAATAATTTTTAGCAGAAACATGTGCTTCTGCCAGTGTGTGGAGCAAATATAAGTTTGGAAACCCTAATGCTGTGGTGTGATTGTGCCCATCCTTATGAATTTTGCAAAGGAAAAGGTTGGAGGGAAAATTTATGCATGTTCATTTTGTCAGTAGGTTAATCAGCAATGTATAATAGAGAATGAAAGAAGGTAGGCAGGCAGGTCTGGCTCAGTACCATCTCCCTCATGTTTAGATTTCTATTCACAGTAATTAAAAATATAATTAGAAATGGTAAGAGAAGAAATTGTGTAAACTTGTTCAAGATATTTTGTATCAACAATTTAACTTATTTTTTTGTTCTGCTGTTTGAAATTAATTAAGTTTGTTACATTTTAGATATACATAATGATCACATTCACCATAGGGAATTTGTACCTGTACATGATATATCTTGACTCTTCTTTTTTCCCCATTTCCCTCCCACCCTGCAACCCCTCTTCCCTTCCTTATGTACAAATCTTCATTGCCATTTTCCCTTCTTTTTTCAATTTTTTATTTTCCTTTCCTTCCTTTCTCCCTCTCTTGATTCCCTTCCCATTTGAACATTTTCTTCCTATTTCACAATATCTATTATACATTTTGGTCCTTACTTAAACTTTCAGTTTATCAAACCAGAGAAACAAGGTGATATCTATATATGTGTATCCAATTTATTTCATGTAAGAGTATTGTCTCAAGGTACATCCATTTACCTAGAAATGTCTTAAAATTATTCTTTATAACTGAGTAGTACTCCATTGTATAAAAAACACATCTTCTTTATCCATTTGTCAGTTGATGGGCATTTGGGTTGTTTCCAAGATTTAGCTATTACAAACTGTGCTGCTATAAACATGAATGTGCATATATTGCTGCAGTATAGTGCTTTTAATTCTTTTGGGAAGATACCAAGAAGTGGATAGCTGGGTTCAATGGGACTTCTAGTCCTAGTTTCTTGAGGAATCTCCACACTGATTTCCACACTGGTTACACCAGTTTACACTCCCACTAACAGTGAAGAAGTCTTTCTTTTTCCCCACAGCCCTGCCAGCATTTGCTGTTGGTTGATTTCTTGATAATAGCCATTCTTTCTGGAGTGAGACAGAATCTCAGCGTTGTTGTTTTAATTTGCATCTCTTGAATGACCAGTGATGCTGCAGATTTTTTATATATTTATTTGCCATTTGTACTTCTTCATCTGAAAACTGTGTATTCATTTCAGATGCCCATTTTTGGATTGGGTCTTTAAATTTGGGAGGTATGATTTTTTAAAAAAATTCTTCATATATTCTAGATATTAGTCCTTTATCTGAAGAACAGCTGGCAAAATTTTTCCCCACACTGTGGGTTGTCTCTTCACTCTGTTGGTGATTTCATTTGCTGTGCAAAAGCTTTTTAATAAGATGAGATCCCAGTTTTTGATTCTTTGTAATATTTACCTTGCAATTGGGGTTTTGTTCATAAAGTCTTTGCCTACACTTATGTCTTCAAGAGTTCTACCTATTCTCTCTTCCTGCAGATTTAGTGTTTCTGTTTTAGTATTTAGATCTTTGATCCATTTTGATTTTAGTTTCATGCATGGCAAGAGACATAGGTCTAGTTTTAGTCTTCACCTTGTGGAAAGCCAATTTTTCTAGCATCATTTATTAAAGAGGCTATCTCTCTTCCAGTGAAAGTGTTTGGGCCCTTTGTCAAAGATAAGAACCAACAAAATGGGCTGGTGAGATGGCTCAGCGGCTTAAGCGCCTGCCTGGCAAGGGCGAGGGCCCGAGTTTCGTATGTGGAACCCACATACGAAAAAGGGGCCGGTGATATCGCTCAGTGGCACGGGTGCCTGCTGGCGCATGAGGTCCTGAGGTCGACCCCCCAGTACCCACACAAAAAAAAAAAAGAACCAACAAAATGAAAATGGCCATACTCCCAAAATTGATACATAGATTTAATGCAATCCCTATCAAAATACCAATAGTATCCCTCACAGAATTAGAGAAAACAATCCTAAAATTCATTTGGAACCTGAAGAGAGCTAGAATAGCAAAAGCAATTCTGGGCAACAAAGGCAAGGCAGGGGCATCGCCATCCCTGACTTGAAATTATACTATAAAGCTACAGTGATAAAACAGCATTGTACTGGCAAAAAAAGACTCCAGGATCAATGGAACAGATTAGAAGATGCAGAAACAACTCCTAATTTAATCTAATTCTATGAGAATTTTGTAAATGAAGGAATTAGGGCTCAGAAGTGAAGTCATTCAATGAAGACTATAGATAATTTAGACACCCTTGCATCTAATTCCAAAATCTCTCAGTTCTGCATTCCTGCCTCCATTTCATACTATTTTTAAAAGAGTTTGGATTTTATTTTTCAAATGTCACAATTACCTGGCAAAGCAGACGACCTGGTTCATTTGCTATAATTAGACATTTTGCTGGTGTTGAGGTTGCTAAGTGCTTGATGGCTGCCTAATTACATTGGAGACCTGTGGTTTCTCACTGAGGAACAGGCTCTAGAACATTCCAATCCCAGATATAAGTGATGTCTATTTTTCACACTCAGCATCTTTCCCTCACACAAGCACATCCAGCAGAGCCAAGTAGCAAACTGCCTTCAGAGCACTGTTTTAAAATATGTGACAGCAATACTTAACTAATTGCTAGAGGGAGAAGAAATGCTATCTGGCAAATGAGGTGGCTTCTTTGGAAAAATTATTATTCCAACAACCAAAGAATAAATGTTTAAGACATTTTAAGTTCTAGTGTAGAACTAAGTTTCATAAAGCAGTCACTTTGTGAACTACAAAAAAATAGCTGGAACAGAAACATTAGTTTAATTTACACGTCAGAAAAGCAGCCAAGAAAGCATTGAACAGCTTAAGAACATGGTGCTGCCAAATAGTATGACTTAAAAATTCAATTCAACTTCGTTAAGAAAATATTTGTCTTCCCATTTATGCATGGCATAGAAAGGAAAGTCCTAGAGCTCCTGGACTCATAGAAAGTGTGATGGTCACAGCCTGACACTTGGCCTCACCTGCAAAAATACAGGACATGTTAGTAATTAGCTACAGCCTACTCATGTGACATCTGTCATGTGTGGGGATGGATGGTTGGGATTTGATACATGTTTAAAACCCTGTCATGAGATTGTCATTCACTGTCTGCCATCCCGAAGCTCCAGAAGGAAGACAACTTTGTCAGACAGCAGCATAATTGAGAGAGAACCACAATAGAGTTTAAGAAATGGGGCATGATTCACAGATCCAGGCAGAGAAGGAATGAGATCCGATGACAGACTGTGAAATTCCTTCAGGAATTCTCAGGACCTGGGGTCATGCTCCAAATGTGGCACGTACCTGTCATCTAAGAGGTAATAAAGTAATATGTGTGGACTAAATGAATCCAAGGTCATGTTGATCACAGGAAATTGAAAGGAACCTCTGATATTTACAGATGCTACTTTGAATACCCTTGTTTTACAGGCATTGCTAGCATCCTTAGGACAGAGGAAGAATCTGGGAGTTTTATTTGTTAGGAAACCTGACCAAGTTCATGGTCCCTGTGAAAGACAGAGCCATGACCCAAAGCCAATTCTGCTTGTTTTTGGAATCTGAGCCTTTTTTCTTTTTAATGTTCTGTGATTATAGCAGAATATTTGAATGCCAGAGAAGGAATGCCACTTTAATAATTTAGGTGCTTTGAGGCAAGAGGGACAGGAGTGTGAATGGCTGGTGAGCAAAGTACATGGTGGCTTTGCATGTAGAACTTTTGGACATTGTTTTTTTCCTTACACAGGCTCCCAGGTGCCAGCTGCCCACACATTCTCTCATGCTTCATGTGTATCAAGCACCACTGCATCCCAAGATTGGCTCCTACTGAGATACATGCCATGCTCTAAGAAATCCTGGATTAGAAAGGATAAGAAGTGGATAAGCCACAATATGGACAATGCAGATTCTAAGAAAGTTCTTGTTGTCCTGAGCAGCAAGTAGAGGATTAGCCATCTCTGTTTGAGACATGCAGACTGGCATCACCAGAGAAGTGCATCTGACCTGGATCTCAAAGCAGAAGCTGACAGGTGGACAATCAAGAGAGGACACAGTGCTTGCAAAAGAGATGAGCTCACAGTTGCATGGCACAGAGCATGTGAAGGGAGAGTCGAGTAGTGAGGGGATCCTTGTGTGGTAGCAAAAGCCCCCAGGGAGGCATTAAACACTTACAAACTATAAATTTACATGGAGGGCATCAGTTTTACAGAAATGACCTAAGTCTAGAAGTCACAAAGCAGAAAGTATTGTGCAAAAGGGAGGGGTGAGCCTGAAAGCAGAGAGATCTGAGCAATTTGCTCATTTTCCCTTTCCTAGAGAGGGAAGATGAGATATTAGAGGACAGAATAACTGGTCAGCAGAACTATAATTGTGCATGAAGGCACTCAGGGAGTGGACAGTGCTTTAGTGTTTGTAGTGGACATACAAGAAGCTGGGGCATCTAGATCTTCATAGGAATTCAGAGGGGACAGTCATGTAGGGGGCAGGAGAGAAGACAGTGAGCTTTGGGCATGTTGGTTGGGAGGTTCTGTCTGTGGTGCTAGAACATGTCAGAGTCCAAAGTTTGTGTGACAGGGAGGCTGGGCCAGAATAATTTTCATTGAAGTCACCCAGAGAACAGGTGGTATGAGGTGGATGAATCTCAGAAGCATCAAAAGGCCAACCCTGGGCTGAGGAAGCAAACACTATAATGAGGTCACATGAAGTGTCTAGAGGTTGGTTGGAGAGAATAAGACTCTAAAATCATGGGCCCCATGGGAGGAGAGGATCAAGGTGGGCTCAGCAGATGTGGAGCAGGAGTCAATGGGCAAAGAAAAGCCCATATATGGCCCTCATGCTGGGGATAAAGCACAGGCTGGGCTCTCCAACAGGAGAGGCTGAGACTGGTCACCACCAAGGTGTGCAATGTTCCACTATGCTTTCCTGTCTGGAATCAAGAGTGCCTGATATTCTAAACAAATATTTTGAGTGAACGAACACATAAGCAAAACTCCCTTCCTCGAAAGACCAAGACATAAGTACAGAATCTCTCAAAATCCTTAATATGTGTCCAGTACAAATTTGCACCAATTAAATCCTAAGTTCTAATGAGACTCAGTTGGTTCATGTGGCAAAAAATTAATTGAGAGCAAATATTACTGTTAAAACTCTCAGCGCCACTGCCTAGGGCTTTAACTGCCAGTAAATTAGCAGTGCCAAGGATCTGTAGATGATGATGCTCAGCCAATAACCATCAAGGGGCCAACTGTTTTCTGGTCCATGTCCCTGTGGTACCACTACCCTCATTTCTTTAAAGGGCTCTAGGGCAGCCACCTGCTTCCCAGTACAATGCACCCCTCCTTATCCATCAAGAGTTGGGGCTCTTTGAATAGAAAAGATCCTCCCCAGGCAAGGCTGACCAACAACTATGGTCTTGGATGCAAGGTTTCCAGTTGAGTTGCCTCTTCCTTGGCCTCACAGGATGTCTTGGTTTAGAGCAGGGAGAGGGAGGGAAGGGGTGACGGTGGGAGGAAACATGCTCCTCAATTATACTGCATGAGCATTCAAGGCAAGATCATGAGAAACCAGGGATCGTTGAAATCTCTTCTCTCAAGATGTATTCGCCACTGGTTAATATGTCTTTGTCACCTATTGGAACTTCTTTGAAGATGAATCAAGTGATCATAAACTATTTCTTGAGCAAATATTATTAAATGGAAAAAAATTAGAAGAAAGAAATCAGAATATTTTCTACACATAATTAGTGTTTTTTCCTCTCAAGTGTAGGTGAACCTTAATTTTTGAGAGACACATTTTTCACCCCCAGAGATTGAATACCAGCTGATCTCACCAGGCAGATGGTGCTGTCTGGGCTGATCTCACACTATCATAGTAGAGAGGCTCCTTGAGTGGCTGGTGGAGCCTGTAGGAAATGCTGGGTCCCTCAGCCTCATAAATACCTGCCTCTCTCCACCAAAAGATTCTCTGGACAACCTGAAGTCAAGGATCTGCCCCACGGTCTTGCACATTTGCCTCTCCTGACAGGAGAGTCACTTGGCTGTAGAAGCCATGACTGCCGCCCACCAGTACTCACTTTTTTTCTCCTTTCCATCAAATGGAAGGACCACCCTTTCTCAGATGCTGAGTCAGAAGGAGCCACACATCATGTTGAATCCAGTAGGCTGGGGGTAGAACTATTGTGCATCTCTACTAGGCCTAGCATGTCATCACCAACAAAAGGTCTTCTGCTAGGCTAAGGACATCATGCCAAGACAGTGAAGCTTCCACAAGGTCCACCTCTGTCCCAGAGGTCTGCCTCTATTTTGGGACCTGCCTCTGTCCCTAGCTGCAGAGGCACACAAGATAAAGTTGTCCAGGACCAGTCTCTGACTCATGGTGGACTCTGTCCAAACATGAAATTCAACTCTGCCTTTGAAGTCTTGAACTCTGGTACATTCTTGTTACT
This sequence comes from Erethizon dorsatum, assembly GCA_028451465.1. Taxonomy (NCBI): domain Eukaryota; kingdom Metazoa; phylum Chordata; class Mammalia; order Rodentia; family Erethizontidae; genus Erethizon; species Erethizon dorsatum. Next base: position 114,331,379 of record CM051822.1, on the reverse strand, counting down.
GTGTCAAAACCCCATGTGTCCTGACTGATATGCCTGCTGGACCATGTCCACCTCACTTTCCCCAATCCTGCCCACCATGCCAAGCTTCTACCTGCCTTCTGGGTCCCCTGTTGTTAGTTTAACACAGCTTCCACAGGGGCCTCATCCTACTGTAACACAGTGACACTAGTTTTCTTGTCTCTCTCTCCCTCTCTAGTTTGAGATCCACAAGGGCAAGCACTGCATCTATCTTAATTATTGCATGGCCCAGTATGTGCCCAGGAATGTCAGTGGAACAAATGAATGAATGAAAGCTTTAAAAGAGAAGAAAAATTGTCATGCAAATGGCTACTCATTAATTTACTGCTGATATAAGTTAATGTACTTTATGTTAGGTTTGCTTTAAATGGGGGCACACATATGACACTGCTGCTGAAATTTAATTTGAATTAGACACTTGTGCTGAAGTTGATTTTGGTTCAGTCTTTTAATGTCTCACATCCTTCGTTTACAATTCTATTTGATACTTTCTTCCCACCAATGTGAGAGACTAGAAAAGAGCTGGACTTTCATGAAATTTGCCTCAAACTGTAGTCAACTCAGACATGAGAAATAAGGGTAGCAGAGTGTGGAAGCTGTAGGGTGGGAATGGTTCTTTTTTCTGGACAAGTTCCAAGTGAGAGGAAGCCTCATAAGACTTCAGTAAATGAGAATCTTACTCTAGTTTTGTTAAAAACTCTGTCACCCTTGTCTCTACTATTCATTCATTTCTCAACCATTAACTGGCGGTTCATTATACACATACATCTGAGAAGCCTTGGCAGATAAGCCACAACCCTTGTCTTTATGGAACTTTGAATTTTTTCTCCTGATCCTCAAAATACTTCACCTTCTCCTCCAGAAAACACAAATATACATGCTTATGTGCATGCACACACACAGAAGTACTAACATTCAAAACACATACACAGACATGCATGCACATATACATGCTTGCACACACATACCCATACACACCTGTGCACCAAGATACACACATGCACAAGTATGCAAAACACATGTACAAAGAGACCACATGCAGATGCCCATACACATACATACACACACAGTCACACATGCACATGTGTGTGCATGCACACACTTTCAAGCTCATAGCATGGTGGGAGCATCAGAAAGACAGTAACGCTGGTGGCAACTCATTCTGGAACAGTTTCTGTGATAACCTTCAAAGAAGCCATGGATTACTCTGGACTATTTTGAAGCAGATACAGTAGCACTTTTGTCATTGTGATATGTTGACAAGTTTCCTGAGCACCGATACTGCAATCATGATTTAACGGAAGGCTCATTATCTGCTTTGGGGAATTTCACCAAGTACTTTTCCCTCTCAATTTCAAAAGAAAATCTACTCAGTGTGGAGACCATGTGAAGAGATAATCAACTGCCTTTGAAAAGTAAAATTGCTGAGACAGCAGGCACTGCTCCAATAGCTTCAGAACAGGAAGTCCCTGTGCTCCAGCCAGGAAAACGGCTGTGCTGAGCTGGCCCAGAGGCTGCTCCATGCCATGGTGGGCTTCCAGTGGGAACCTAGTCATGTGACTCAGATAAGTTACCTCTGATATTAAAGGAGGAGCTCCTCACTTTATTTGTTTGTAATTTTCCAATGGAAAGAGACTACACTATTTTATTCTATTCTACTAAATCAAACTTCTGTGATAGAGAACACAAATGAAGAGAATGCTCAAGTTTGAGGCCCCCTTGTGGTGCATACACAGACTTACCAGATGTTTCATTTCTTTACGTGGGAAGATACTGTCCCTGTGCACAGCCTTCTCTTTGGACAGAGTTTGCAACACATTGGCGCCAGATGCCTGCTTGGGCACAAGGACGGGAGGCTGCCTAATGAGCCTCTGTTGTAAAGGGCGCCATCCTTTATTTTCCTCTTGCAGTCACAGATGACTGATGACAAGTGAAGGAAGACACACTAACAAGGGGCACTGAAAGAACCAGCCACCTTCTCCAGTGCACCTGCCTTGTTTTGTCTTTCTCGGTGACATCCTTAGCAGTGGAACATTTTATGTTGTAGAAATTAAGTGACAGAGTTAGAAAATCTGCAGTCAGGAGAATTGAATACTGAACTTCAGATATGAGGGGAGAAAGCCCACTATCTTATTCATTTTGGGGGGTAAACAAGTTATTTCTCATAGCTCAGGCATGTTTGGCTGTGAGCTGTGGACACAGAAAATCAGCAAAACATTTCGTATTAATGTGAAAGATGAAAATAGTTGTGCTGAGTAGACATATTTTCCCACTGAAAACCTGCAGCAGTTGATTTTTAAAGCTACTGTAGAAAATACCATCTTTCCCATTCATTTCTGTTGTTAAAGTACAGTTTCATGTGAGCACATTTTGGTACCTACCCCCTATATCTTCATGCAATAACTAACAATTGTGTCAGATTCCTGTGCCAAGGTATGCTCTCACATTTCTTCAACTAAATCATCATTTGCAAGCAGCCTGAGCCTGTTTGCAGAGCTGGAGGATAAAATCAGAGACTATTCTTGCAAAAAATGATGGGAAATGATATGAATGGTTGACTGGTTTTTAAATGACTGACACATAAGTAATAAAGAAAATGGCTTCTTGTACTCAATATATCTACACAATAGAAGATGTTATATTGCCTGAATCTTTAATAGTCATTTTGAAGCTCAAAGTAGAAAGATCTGATTATACTTAAGAGGTGTCAGGATTCCACACTAAACCTTGTGGGGTTTTTTTTTGTGGGTACCGCGGGTTGACCTCAGGACCTTGCGTGCCAGCAGGCACCCGTGCCACTGAGTGATATCACTGGCCTTTTTTTCGTATGTGGGTTCAAGAAGTCACACTTGGGCCCTCATGCTTGCCAGGCAGGCGCTTACACCGCTGAGCCATCTCACCGGCCCTAAACCTTGTGATTTTAATGAGCTGCATATGTGATCCTGGGTAATTCTGGGGTATCCCCTTACCAAGATGTGAGCAGCTGTGGTTTCTCCAAAAGTAGCTATGTGACAGCAGCATAATAGTGCTATCATCTCAGATAATCATTACTTGTTCTAGGTGTAACATCAAGCTAATAGCAAGGGTAGCTCCTGGCATCAACAAGACCCACATAGTGCTTGGTAGAGGCACCACATTCCTCACATGGAGCAAGTTGGATGAGTTTCAGTAACGAGTGAGGCTGCATACAACTCTTTTTGGAACATGAAAATGGAAAGCCACATAGGAACATTTTTACCAATGGGAGACATTAGCCTTACACTTCAACTGAACTTAAATGTTTTTAGAAACCATCTGTACTGAAGGAACATAAGCCCCACAGTGTGCTTTATCCCATTTTTGTTTTAAATGTGTCTTTTAACACTGGCAGGATTGTGGGGTCAATTTGCATTTTTTAGGATCTGGTTGATGAGTCTTTCTGGGGCTTTTTGTCCCCTGCTCCCCCTCTTGACCTTTATCAAATTCCCACTCATGAGAATCTTGGTATTAGCAAGAGACAGAGACAGCAGTTCAGAGAATATAAAGATTATCAAATATGAAGGCTCAGTAGCACAGCTCATATTCTATTTTGAACAAATTGTATGGGGAAGAACACAAAGAAATAATTCATCCATGGTCCCAGGTCAATCTTAAGTGAATCCAAATAACAGAGGAGAATAGAGTTCTGGCAATATGGAGGCTGGGATTCAGGGTGAAAAGAGAGCATGTGAGTTGCAGTCTACTTCCTGCACCCTATTCCCACAGAGATTTCTGGGGTGGAGGCATAAACAAAGTGCATCAGGTCAGTGGCGACATCTCAATGGAGACCATTTTACTTGCTGACAGTCCTTCTCAATTCTGTACTGAAACACATCCAAGTGAAGGGCTTCTTGCCTGACACTGTGCTGTAAGCTCCTGTGGTCTGAGATAAACCAATTTGGAAGGAGGACTTTTATCCCATCGCATGGAAAAGAGGATAAGAGGAGCTATTGGCTCACGCTGGAAAAAAGCCTCAATAAATGGGAAATTCACTGCTTTCGGCATTACTTCAAAGCATTTTTATCTTCTATTTTAATAAGTTGACTTTGGAGATAACCCTAAATTTCTTTTCAAACTCAGAGACAGAAAAAAATCTCTTCAGATACTCTGCTATAAAAATAAGTCCAAATGTTAGGTGAAGGAATTCTAAATTATAAAGCAAGTGCTCTTTGGGTTACCCTGTGACTTTAAGGCCCAAATTGATGTAGCAAACATGATCATTATTTTCTGCAAAGCACAGGAAAGAAAAGCAGAGAAGTGAGTCTCAAGTGCTGTAGGTTCCTTTGATTTCTGTATCATTAAATGATAAGACGGTAAATGGAAGTCACCCAGTCAGAATTTTAGGAATGCTGCAAAACTGGTTTACAATGAAAGGAAAATTCATCCTGCAGTTAGGGATCTGAAGCAAAGTTCCTTCCTTAACTGAATTTCATGGAACACCAAGGCTATGCTTGGTGCTGTCCACGGTGCTGAAAATACACCAGGGAGGCAAGATATTAAAAATTGTTGCCTTCTGAGGCGTGGAGGAATCCAGCCAAGTATCACTGGAACCTGCCCTAGGTTGCAGAAGTATGTGCTAAACTGTAGGCTCATGGTCAATAATAAGTGCCTAATGTTTTATTTTTTATATTTTTTTTATTTTAAAGAGAAGAAAAAACAAAACAAATCAAAAGAAGAACAAATTTTCAAAGCAACATAATAGGAGGGTAACAATGGTTAATACATTATGTATTACTATCTTTAAGTTAGTTATTCAGGATACCAGATATTAGCATTCAATTGTCCAAACATTATTGGCACAAACCTTACTCTTCAATGAACTAAGTAAAATTGGTAGTGTATCTATCTTAACCATCTTATATATATATACAAATTTTTTTCCCTTTCCCTTCTTTCCTTTTCCTATTCCAGTCTCTCTTTCCTTTTGACCAGTTTCTTTTTGATTCACCATGTCTATTGTACACTTTGGATCTTATTTACTCTTTCAGTTTCTCATACTAGAGAGACAATACAATGCTTACACATATGCTTCTGGTTTATTTCACTTATGAGTATTTTCTCGAGTTGCATCCATTTACCTATAAAAGTCTCCAGTTTATCCTTCTTTATGGCTGAATAGTACTCCATTGTATAAAAATACCACATCTTTCTTATCCATTCCTCAGTTAATGGGCATTTGGGTTGTTTCCAAGATCTGGCTATTACAAATTGTGCTGCTATAAACATGGGTGCACATATATCGCTGTGGTACGATGTTTTTAATTCTTCTGGGAAGATGCCCAGAAGGGGAGTAGCTGGGTCAAATGGGACCTCCAACCCTAGCTTTTTGAGGAATCTCCACACTGACTTCCACAGTGGCTGTACCAGTCGACACTCCCACCAACAGTGAAGAAGGGTTCCTTTTTCCCCACAGCCCCTCCAGCATTTGTTATTAGTTGATTTCTTTATAGTAGCCATTCTTTCTGGGGTGAGATGGTATCTCAGTGTTGTTTTAATTTGCATCTCTCGAATGACTAGTGATGTTGCACATTTTTTTGTATATTTATTTTCCATTAGTATTTCTTCATCTGAGAAATGTGTATTCATCTCAGATGCCCATTTTTGGAGTGGGTCTTTAAATTTGGGAGGTCTGATTTTTTTGAGTTCTTTATATGTTCTCGATAGTAATCCTTTGTCTGAGGAACAGCTGGCAAACATTTTTTCCCACATTGTGGGTTGTCTCTTCACTCTGTTGGTGGTTTCTCTTGCTGTGCAAAAGCTTTTTAATAAGATGAGATCTCAGTTATTGATTCTTTGGGATAGTTCCCGTGCGGTTGAGTTTTTATTCATAAAGTCTTTGCCTACACCAATGTCTCCAAGGGTTTTACCTATCCTACCTTCCAGCAGATTTAATGTTTCTGTTTTAATATTTAGATCTCTGATCCATTTTGAATTTAGTTTAGTGCATAGTGAAAGATATGGGTCTAGTTTTAATCTTCGGCATGTGTAGAGCCAGTTTTTCCAGCACCATTTATTAAAGAGGCTTTCTTTCTTCCAGCGAATGTGTTTGACACCTTTGTCAAAGATAAGGTGGCTTAGTATGTCTGGGGTTGTTTCAGCATCTTCTAATCTGTTCCATTGATCTTCAGGTCTGTTTTTTTGCCAGTACCACACTGTTTTTATCACAGTAGCTTTATAGTATAATTTCAAGTCAGGGATTGTGATGCCCCCTGCCTTGCGTTTGTTGCCCAGAATTGCCTTTGCTATTCTAGGTCTCTTCTGATTCCAAATGAATTTTAGGATTGTTTTCTCTAATTCTGTGAGATATGCTGTTGGAATTTTGATTGGAATTGCATTAAATCTGTATAACAATTTTGGAAGTATGGCCATTTTCACTATATTGGTTCTTCCTATCCAGGAGCAAGGGATATCTTTCCATTTTCTGATATCCTCTTCAATCTCCTTTTTCAGAGTACTGTAGTTTTCAGTATAGAGGTCTTTTACATCCTTTGTGAGGTTGATTCCTAGGTATTTCACTTTTTTGGATGTTATTGTGAAAGGTATTGTTTCCCTAATTTCTCTTTCAGTAAGTTTGTTATTTGTGTACAGGAAGGCTATTGACTTTTGAGTATTGACTTTGTATCCAGCTACACTACTGAATTTGCTTATTAAATCTAGCAGTTTTTTAGTGGAGTTTTTGGGGTCTTCTGTGTAGAGTATCATGTCATCTGCAAATAATGATAATTTAACTTCTTCCTTTCCAATCATTATTCCTTTTATTTCTTTCTCTTGTCTAATTGCTTTGGCTAAAGTTTCCAGAACTATGTTGAATAAGAGTGGGGACAGTGGACACCCTTGTCTTGTTCCTGATTTTAGAGGGAAGGCTTTCAGTTTTTGTGCCTAATGTTTTAAAAACAGAAAATAACAAAAACATCTGCCTTAATAGTTTACAGTTTACATTCTAGTGTACAGTCAATAAACAAAAAATAAATGAAAGCTGTATTGAATCAAATGAAAACTTCTACAGGGGAAATGAGGCAGATGAGAAGGAAGGGTGAGCCATGTGTACATTTGTGAGATGCTTGTTCTTAGCAGAAGACTCAGCAAGGGCTCAGTCCCAGGTGAGCATGTACCTGGCAACCTAGAGGGACAGCAAGGTGGCTTGGTAACTAGGACTTAGCTCCCTTCCAGAATACAACTGGGGATTAGAGAGAGACAATGGCAAGTTGAGCAGAACCTAGCAGCTAACATGAACACCTTAGCTGTCATTCTGAGCTTGACAGACAGCACTGAAGGGCTCTGATCTGAGCAGGATGCCGATGTGTTGTGACCAGCAGATAGGCCCACCAGTGTGAGGACAGAGAGAAGGCAAAAAAGCAAGGAGTAGGGAAAAATGGACCTGTGGCTGTGCAGGAGAGAGCCAAGGGCTGCAGGGAAGGGTGTAGTAAGGAGTGGTGGGACTCTGGAAGGTGCTGCTGAGAGTGTGTGCTGATGAAGTGGACATGACTATGATGCGGGGGAGAATCCTAATGCCACTCTGGCAGTGGCTTGAACCTTGAAAGAACAGGGTTGTCATTAACTAAGAGTAGGAGAGCCAGCTAGGAATTGTAAAGAAGTTTTTGGCAGCACCCAGACCACTCATGCGCTGGGTTACAGGTTTGAAGTGAAGACACTCAGCAAAGATCAATGTCTCCTAGGCCCATCCAGCTGAGAAGTATGGAAGGTGGCAGGTGGAGAGTTGGACTTGGCAGGTTGGTGGTTTTGCCAAAAAGAAGAAAGGAGGCGATTTTTACATATGCCTGATCATGAGAGTGATCCCTGGGATGGAAAGAGGTGAGGATGCAAGAAGGAGGTGGGGGGGACAGGATCAGTGGGTGACTTGTGCAGGAGGGCATGGTCAGAGGAGTGAGCTGCACAGATAGTAAATGACATTCAGGAACAAAACTTTTGGCACTGTGACTCTAAGTGAGATGCAGTTCTTGGCTATGAACATGGAAGGGAGCAGGTAAGGCAGGAAGGGGAGAAAGGTCAAAATCCATGTGTGGAGTGATTCAATTTGGTGGAAATTTAAATAATGACAGATGGGGTAATTCCTGAGAGAGTCAGGCGGAGAAATAGTCAAGAGGTGAGTGTTGGGCCGGTGAGATGGCTCAGCAGCATAAGCGCCTGTCTGGCAAGCGTGAGGTCCTGAGTTTGACTCCCAGTACCCACATACGAAAAAAAGGCCAGTGATATCGTTCAGCGGCATGGGCGCCTGCTGGCGCACGAGGTCCTGAGTTCAAACCCTGGTACCCACAAAAAAAAAAAAAAAAAAAAGAAATGAGTGTTAACTGTGGGTGTAAAGTTATGAAAAAGAAGTTTTCAATTACTGGTCCAAAGTGTGAAAACACTGCAAACCAATCCTAGTTGTCTGTTCTCCTATAGGGTCCTGTGAGTGGGTCAGGCCAGCGCTCAGCAGGGAATGGATTAATGCAGACTCTGTTGGTGGGTGGACATTCAGAAGATCAGCTCTGGTAGTGATGCCAGGGCCACAGCTGGTGGAGAGCCTGCCCTCCCCCTGTTTATCCACTCCCATTCCTGTTGTGCCACTTGGCAGACAAGGGAGGCTCTGGGCTGTAGAGTGGTGTGTGGTGAGGCGGGAGCCATGGAAACTTCAGTTGATAGTGTATATGGCAGCTATGGGGGAGAACTCTACATTTGCCTCACACTTGTTAGTTGGCCTTCACCTGTTAGACTGATTTTGTTTTATGAATAAAGAAACTGAAGCTCAGAGAGTTTAAGTGACTTGCTGGCTCCATTGGGAAAAGTCAGAATGCTGACCTGGACCTTCTGCCTGCTCTGGATACTCTCCATCAGGCTAGCAGAAACACACCCAGGCAACCCCCTTGAGAAATGGGTGAATGGTTCAAAGTGGAGCCTGGATAGCTGGGTGAAGGTGATGTGTTGTGGGAGGGGACCTCACTGCTGGTCACAATCCTGTCGTTGACTCCAAGCAGTGAGTTGTAAATGGCCTTGTAATAAAGAGGGAGAACCTTCCTGGATGAGTCACACAAAAGAGCGGACTTTCCCACCCTATATGGCCTAGCCAAGAGTTCCCCACCTATGGGTGTCCCAGGGTCACTGCTCTACCTACTTCCCTTTCTTCAATCTGTACCTCTCAACTGGTTCCAGGCTGCCTCAGAGGCTCACACAACAGAACTCTAAAAGAAGAGCCCAGAAGTTCTCCAGACCAAGTTGGGTCCCTCCTCAGAGCCCCTGGAGGAGGAAGATGTGGAGGATTAAATTGCACCTCCCAGTCTTCCCACAGGATCTCCAGAATGAGCTGGCATCTGATGGGGGAGAATGTTTATATTTCTCACTTTGGATCCAAGAAAACAGGAATGCATCTGCTCTCAAACTGAACCTGAAAACCTTGATCAGTAAGAAGTCACCCTCATGCATTCACCTAGCTGGGATGTTGCTGGGAGATATTAGCACATATTGCTTAGGGGGCTGTGGAAGGTTCTGCAGATGTAGTTGAATTCTGTAGTCATGTGGTTCTGAATAAAGATGGCTTCAGTGTAAATGATTCTCAGCCTGTCAGCTGGAGGTGCTTGTTTTTTTTTCTTCAGACTTTTTTTTTTTTTTTGAGATAGTCACACTGTGTATTTGTCTTAGTCACTTTTCTCTCACTGCTGATACAACATACCCAACATCCAAAGCTAAAGGGAGGAAAGGTTTATGTAGCTCACAATTTGTAGAGGTTTCAGTCCACAATCGGCTCACTACAAGACAGGGTGGCACATGGCAGAGGGGCAACCATTTATGGTGGGGAAGACAGCAAAAGTCAACAACCAAAGGAGAAGGAACAAGCCTCTTTCTGTCCCTTATATTGTATGCAGGCTACCCACCCTAGGGCCAGTGTAGTACTCACACCCTTAATCCCAGCATTGGACAATGAATCAATCACAAACTCTAGATTCAGCCCACCCCCACATGACTGCATGAAGCTTTAAGGCGACATCTAGACACAAACCATAACTGTATTCCAGGCTGGCCTTGAACTCATTATGTAGCACAGATTGGCCTTGAACTCATAGCGATCCTCCTGCCTCAGCCTCCCCAGTGCTGGGATTATAGAAGTGCACCACCATGCTTGTCCAGCTGGAGGTTTTCAGAGCAATGACTGGGGTTTCCCAGAGCATGAATTCTGTCTCAAGGCTGAATATCTATTTTCAGCCTGCTTTGCAGAGCTCAGACTTGCCAGGCCCTATTATCTATTAATTTTTTAAAAGTAAGCTCTCTCAAATTAGGGGGGCTGGTGATATAGCTCAGCGGCACAGTGCCTGCCTGGCAAGTGCAATGTTCCAAGTTTGATTCCCAGTACCAAAATAAATAAATAAAAATATAAAGACAATTAGGGGATTAGGGCTCAAAAATTGTATAAAAAAAAGTAAGTTTTTCTCTCTCTCTGTCTCTCCTCTCTGTCTCGCATACAAAAAGGCACTTCTGATTCTATTTCTCTAGAGAACACCGATTAATAAAATTAGTCATAACAAGACATGTAAAATTATAACATTTTATACTATCCCCTGGCAAATGTTCAGACAAAGCTTGGCCTTCTGTCCCCAAACAGCTGCCCAGATGTCAGACAGTGAATCTAATCAGGGGTGAGGGACACAGGTGATCTGTCATTGTTTCAGAAAGAGACATGCAATTCTGAGCCACTCTGCATGTGTGATAATGTTACATCGCGCTTTTAATGTTGAAAGAAAATTCATCAGTCAACAGATTGTTTGAGTGCTGTTGAGTCAAATCCACTCACTACCTAATTTACTGCCCAGAAGCTGCCTCTGGGGGATATTAGTGAGTTGGGACTCAAACCATTTAATTTTTCATCAGGCTATTTTGCAATAAAAAATTTGAAATTTACAAGAAAACAAACATTTATTTAACCTACATATTTGATTTCTATTGGATGCCTCCACTACTAATTTACCTATATATTTTTTCATAAAAATAAAAAGTGAAACAAAACCAAACCATTTTTCCAATTACCAGCTGCTGGGCCCATGATGAGATGGGGCACTCTTAGGTGGGAACCTGTTCATTATGCCAGAAACTGAAGGCTGAGCTTGTGATGATTCCATAGTTATTTGTTCCTGAAGAAATAACCAAAATGAAATAAAAGACAAAAGAACAGTACCAAATACTTAATTTTTACATTACCTGTTACAGGTTATTACTTGTCTTTTATGTTCAGAAATAGTGAAATGCCAATGGTATAGCTTGTATTCTTGAAGTCATAGTGACCAGAGATGAAGATAAATTCATGCTGCTCTCCCAGGCAGCAGATCAGTAAAGAATGCTCATTTGCTCACTTTCAGTCCTCACAGGCCAGAATGAGCTGGTCACATGGAAGATGCAGGGATGGAGAGGCTCAAAAACCCAGGTCTTGCAGAGAGACACCCCCCATCCAGCTCTGTCCCTGCTCCTGGGCCAGGAAAGGCAGTCCCCAGGCTTTTAGGCTCAGGACTCTGGTGGGCAGTCCCCCCAGCCTCCTTCACTCAGGTGCATGCTACCAGACCTCCCAGCCTTCTCTAGCCCCTGTGCTTCTCTGGATAGTCTGCTCTTGTTGGTCCATGGCTCCAAGCCAGCTGGATTCCAAGTTCAAAAGTGGCAACTTCCTCCTCAGGAGATACCTCTCCTGATTCAAAGTAAAGTAGTTTTGAACGTGACCACTCTTGTCTGACAATGAAATTCCTATCTCTTCAGCGAGGTTATTGTTTCTTCAGTAAGTAGGTCTCCATTGTTACTCCTGACATGGTGTGCATAGCCTGTGTACTGGATGACTTTTGATGTCCTCAGTTGGGAAAACTCGCAAACCACAAGTAAATTTTCTTCACTCTCTGCTACATGGATCTTATGGAAATTGTATGTGACCAAATCTGGAGTGTTGACCCCATGTGGTTTTCATGATGTGTCAGGAGACTGTGGAGTGAAGGGCAAAAACAGAGACCCTAATCATAGGTTTAAAACTTAGCTCTGGCTGGTGAGACGGCTCAGCGGCTTAAGCGCCTGCCTTGCAAGCGCAAAGGCCCGAGTTCGACTCCCGGAACCCACATACGAAAAAGGGGCCGGTGATATCGCTCAGCGGCACGGGTGCCTGTTGGCACGTGAGGTCCTGAGGTCGTCCCCCCGGTACCCACAAAAAAAAAAAAAAAAAAAAACCTAGCTCTGACTGTGTCTAGCTGCATGCTCTCCCATAAATTACCTACCCTCTCTGCCTCAAGTTCCTCCCCTATAAATGGGGATGATACTAATGAAAGCACTTATCTCACAGGTTTTCTGTGAGGGTCAATGGAGCTACATAAAGGAGTTCAGAGAGTGCCTGGCATTAGTAAGCACCTGTTAATAACAATAACAAAGATGTTGTTGTTCCAAGACCTATCACAAGTCAGGTTCCAATCAACTTTGTTCATTATGACGCTTTCCTAAGCATCCAGAAATTATAGTGAACATGTGCCTATAACTCAGGTCTCAGGAAATGAATTTAATACTCAGGAGCAGGGAGCCAAAGCTCCAGTCCTGCTATAGTAGATACAAAGCCCCCATCTCCAGGGAAACCTGAGAAAGCCATAGCATTCTGTGCACACCACTCTCAGTCATGTGACTCAAAGAAATGACAAAAGTAGGTCAAAATAACAGCATAAAGGAATTCGATTTCTAAGGGGTCTTTTTTTAGAAGATGGGGATCAGATGGGAGAGGCAGAACAGATGTGTTAATTTTGTACTGGTTCCTCATAAATAACACTTGTTATAATGATTATGTACTAACGTGATATAATATTATAATGAATTATAGACACTCATAGTATACAGTGTCAGCCCACTGACAAATCAGTCCATCAGTCTTTAGTCCTCAGTTCTCCTCAGGTGCTAAGATGCAGAGGGAGAGTTCGGATTATGAAGGGGCCAAGTTAGGAATCAGTGCAAGTTCCAGGGCCTGGGTCCCACACAGGAGGGAGATGGGGCTCGTTGCAGGTCAGTGCCCCCATGCCAGTGTTTTGGTGGGCTTGCTAAAGGGCCATTGCCTAGGCAGAAAAAAAGTTTTTCTTGGCAGGGCTTCTACTGACCAACACCTGAGTGCCCTCCCCTCCCCCTTCTGCAGGCACACTGGGGAGGACTCAGGCCATCCCCATCATCTGGTGTGTGACTCACCAAGGGCTTCCCAGATGGCAGGTGGGTGTGCTTCCACCTGTTCCCCTGGGATTGTAGGAGATTTGGGGAGCCCCCATCTCCCAGAGAAGACCAGTGGTTCCCACCTCATAGCCCCCATACTTTCTTGGTCCTGCCCACTCCTGACTTTTCTACTTCTGGGTCTACGTGACACCGCCAGAGACTATTGGATTTCATCAAGAGATTATCCCCTTTGAGCAAGGACAACTGTAGTTTGGCTCTTCAAGATTTATGGACAATAAAAAATCTTCCTCACAATAGCCACATGATGTGTCTGGCAGCAGAACAGGAAAAAAGCCTCTGTGATGTCAGTCTGTTATCCCACCCACCTTCAAACCTCCCAGTGTATTGTTTGTGTCCATGGTGAGGGATGTAAATGTGTCCTAATTTAGCCCATTGCACTAGCTGAAGGCTAACTGGAGAGCACCGGAGAAGAACTGGCTGGATGAAACAATAGCCAGGCATCTGTGGGTAAATATCACATCAAACAGTGACACTACAGTGAAATTGATCCTTGGGAAATAAAGACTCAGCACAAAGTCTTCCCTCAAAGGCAACTTGAACAACATACAGTGATTTCCTCTTTGCAAAACCACCCCAGGCGAGGGTCTCTGCTCAGATCAGCTACACTCACATCCTTCTGACCTATGCCATGGGCACCAGGAGTGAAAGTGTGTCAAAGGCACCTCTTGGTCTCTGCAGGTCTGCATTAGGTGCATCCCTTTCCCTGCAGGAAATGAGAACTTGGAGTGTCTCCTCTTGGGCTGCACCATACATGCCCCTCAAAATCCTAGGATGGGCCCACAACATGCCTTCTAATGAATGCTCAATAGGTGAATCTGATGCAGGAAGCTGTGAACATGCTACAAGAAATGCTTCCCCAGACAAGGGTGAAGTAGAGGGGGTGATCCTCTTGTTTGCTCTTCCCATAAGTCTAAGTGATCTCTTCCAGCAAGAAAAATGAGGTCAAAGGGTCTGGTGTCCAAGGGGCAAAAGGGACAGAAGGGTTGTTGCAACCAAGAGAAACCTGGATCAAAGTGTACATGTTGGGGTTGACCAGAAGTACAGACTGTTCCATAAAAGTGTGGCTGAAACAAAGGTAGAAGGGGCAGGTGGCCGTGCCTCAGAGGATGCAGGTAGACAGATAAGAGGCACTGGCTTTCAGATCCTCCTTCAATCCCAGTGGCCACCTTACAAAGTACTGTGGAAGGATTGCTGGCAAGAATTTCCCAAGGGTGAATGGGGCTAGGACAGTGGAGTGGAGTTTGGGATTTTGCTGCTCACCAAGGCCACACCAGGGCACCCAGAGCAGAAACCAGCCTGTGTGTCAGGGTTGGAGAATGGCAGGGTGGGGACCTTTCAGGCCTCTTCCAGGCTCCTTCCAGAGGCTTCACTTACTCCCAGAGACTCTGTGTGATGTCACACATGTGAGCACAGTGACATATGCTGGACAGGTCAGCACTCTGCCCCTGGCTGTTGCTTGGCTTTCTTGGTAACACTCAGAAGCTTTCTCAGCCTTGGTAAGAGAGGCAGGTAGCCTACATGGGCTCTGTCCAGATAGCTTATGCTTGGATTATTAGGATCAAGACCAAGTTTACAAGAATAAACCTGATGAGCATTGTTCATCTGAGGCCTGGTGTCTGGGTCCCTGTCTGTCAGAGTTTCTAGAGAAACTAGCCTGAGTCACATGTCCCTCTCCTTACCATAATGTCACTGCCATGATCTATGAAGGGGCTATTTGGAGAGAAACAAGCCCTGACCACAGCTACAGCTAGAGTTACCCACCCAGAGCAGGTTGGGAGGTACGCATCCGCCCCAGATGCATACAGTGAACATTTCTTACAGTGCCATGCACCCACTCTTTTTGTCATGGCACCTTAGGTGCATGAACCCCCACTCTGATTCCGCCTTCCAAATCCTGCCCCCCACAAACTTGCACAGTTAGCTTGAGCTTCTCAGCATTTTGTTTTATTTTGATCACCTACAAATAAGTGAAATTTCAGCAGCCATCCCGAAGGCCTGTCAGAGTTGTATGGGATGACACAGACTAAAGAACATTAAGAGTGCCTGGCACATTTTAGGACTCATTGAATATATACAATTATCTCTGAGTAGTACACAGCCAGACCCTCAGAACTGAATTTCAGCTTCCTTGCAGTAAGTGATTTTCTCTCAATAAAATTGTAAAAAACGTTTATTCTTGATGAAGTTCCACAACCTGGGAATGAGAATGGCCTCCTGACCTGTGGAAATGTTAACAAGCTTGTTTGTCTTCTTGCAAGTTTATTTAGACCCAGAGAGTAAGGCAGGACATTACTCATGGGATGCTGGTGTTGTCCTCACCTTGGAGACATGGAGCTCACCTTGGGGAATGAAGCTGGCTGATCAAATTCTACCAATTTCCCTATGATTTCCTTCTGATGTGGGCCAAATCTGAATGACTTTCCTATAATGCAATTGAGGGAAAGCCCCATGGCACTGGGAGGAATCATTTCTGCAGAAAACCAATAAAGCAATATCGTGTTGCTATGTATCCTCAAGGAAAGCGGACCAGAATCCAGTGACTTGAGAAGCACTACACACTCTGGTTCTTTCAGAAAGACCTGACATCAGGGTCAGTGGGATTCAGACTTTATAGACATCAGAGGAAGATCCTAGCCCTGAGTAACTCAGTGCCTGGAGTGGGGCCTGAAAATATGCTTTTCCAGCAAGCCCCAGGTGACACTGCTTCTGAGCCTAGAGCCCACTTTGTGACCACCGTTGGGATTTCCATGGGCTGTAACTGGGTGAGGAACACAGGTGGAGGAGGGTGTTCTGCCAGGCCCTGATGTAGCAGCTGCATAGGCTCTGCAGGAGGCAGATCTTTTGAAATTCACACTTGCTGTCCTGCATCAAAATTCTCATGGAAGTTCCCAGGCAAGAGCTGCATGAAGACAGGTTCTTACAATGAACTTTCCTTATCCTGACCACAAAGAGCTAATCACATTATGTAACAAGCCAGGCTCAGCATCTCCACATTTAATTCTCCCAGGTTATAACTTGACCCACACTTTTCAGATTTTTCAACAAGAGCAGATTAATTTTTAGATATTTACATGGTAAACCATCTACAATGGGCAGGAATAAAGCTGCACAGGAGCATTTCTATCATACGGCACTGTGGTGGATTGACAACTGGTGGTCAGCTTATAACACCCAGCTGAGCTGAATCAGTGTGGCCCTGGATGTAGAAGGCCCACCTGAGGATTGTTGCCAACAACATAAAAAGGAGAACTGGAGAGGAAAAGGTGGTGCTGTTGATTCTCCTGGAGGAGCTTGTCACGCTGGCTTTCCTGATATGAACTCGGCTGTTTGCATCGTCAGAGGAGCTCGGGACATCATTGTTGCTGAGAACGGCTGTGGTACTTTTTGGGGGAGCTCTGATCCTTACCTTGAGTGTCACTTCCTGGCTTCAGTGCAGATCCCTCAGTCTGCTGGCACAGATCCTTCATCCCGCTAGTGCAGATTATCTAGCACCACCACAGACCTTTGGGCCTTCCCAGTGCAGATCCGTGAAACAGACTTGCATGAGACATTGTCATGGGCTGTAGGCCTCCAGTTGGACTCAGGAGGGCTTTGCCATGGGCTCTAGGTCTTCAGCTGAACTCATGTAGGACACTGCCGTGGGATCCAGGCCCTCAGCTGGATTCTTTGGGTCTTTAGTGTGTGGACAGATTTCCTGCACTCTTTTGTATTTGACTCTTTGGGTGACTACTATAAAATAATCCTATAAATTATGTGACCTGTATTGAATTGTTTTCCTTGCAAACCCTGACTACAACAGGCACCTAGCTGTGAATTGCTTTATAAGTTGTAAATCATGATCACAAATATCATTAAAATAAAGTAGAAGGTTTATTCCAGTGGTATTATCATCCCTCGCTTGTTTAGTTTATCTCCCATCTTGGGGAAGGCAGCCTAGATCCTGGCCCTAGGCCTTAGAAATGGGTCCTTGGGAGGAAAGGAAGAAGGAGGGAGGGAGTGACAGGGGACTGAATTACCTACTGTGTAGTCACTGTGAACTATAGGAGTCATGTATCAGCCCTAGTTTTCTCAGACTGTGGCCTGGGCTCTGATGGCCCAACTGGTATTCAATAAACCACTAGTGTTCAAAAAGCCCTAGTTTTCTCAGACTGTGGCCTGGGCTCTGATGGCCCAACTGGTGTTCAATAAACAAGTCTGCTTGTTCAGCAAACACTTATCAATTTCTCTCTGCTTAGCTCTGTACCAGGGGCCAGTGTGTGATGTTAAACAAGTTTCCATGGCCTGGCTGCATGTGGCCTGCTTTAGTGTACCCACCATCTACCT
The DNA here is from genome assembly GCA_028451465.1 of Erethizon dorsatum. Lineage (NCBI taxonomy): Eukaryota > Metazoa > Chordata > Mammalia > Rodentia > Erethizontidae > Erethizon > Erethizon dorsatum. Next base: position 114,313,799 of record CM051822.1, on the reverse strand, counting down.
GGAGGCACACTTGATGTGGGAAATCTGGCTTTGCAGGGGTCTGGGAGGTGATTCTGTGGTGTCATGCAGATGCCTGGCCAGGCAGCCCTGTGATGTGCTACAGAGGACCAGAAGAGTGCTGAGCTTAGGAACAGTGGCTTCTCAGCAGTTCTGAGGAGCCATTTTCCTTGGAACATCTCAGGACCCAACACTGTGGTCAAACAAAAAGGCAGAAACACAAAGACAGACCAAAATCTAGAGAAGGTGTGCATCATACTATGTTCCTGGAAAATGATATAAAAAGTTATAACAACGCATAACTGATATTTTACCTGCTACATATACATATATATTTATGTACATGTACAGTATGTGTGTTTGTGTGCATGTTTGTTTATCTCTATTCATCACGATGAGCCTGTAAAGCAGGACTTGCCACAACCATTTGGAACTGGGGTTCAGAGGGCTACGTGATTAGCTCAAGGTAATATGACTAGTATCAAAAGAACTAGAATTAAAAGTGAATAGTTGTTGAATACACAATGAATTTCCCTCCACCATGACAGAGGCTCCAGGAGCTCTGGCGGGCATTTAAGGTTGTTGGTTAAGGTGAGAGAACTGACACAAAGCCCTGTGCATCTAAGCTTCTCCCCAGGGAGCTGTTGTTGGCTCTGGGGCCTTCACTATCTCATGTCACTTTAGGCCCTTGTACACACCAAGTTCCATGATTACCATACCGTGGACAGTGATGGCTGGGGGTTAAGGAGGTTCCTTCCCAGGGCCCTTTCCAATCAAAGGGTCAGTTCTAGACCATACACTGGGCACCTGAGACCTGTCTCCCTGCTCTGAGATTCCCTTTCACAACCACAGAAGACTTGCCTGCCCACCCCATGTTCCCATCCTATACCTCTATCCCTACAACCCTGAATGATGTCACTCCTACAGCCTCTGCTGCTGCTGATTGGGGTGTGGTGGCAATAAAACAGGCCCACAGAGGGGAAGGGGCTACTGCTCTGGGTCCTAAAAGCCAAGAGTGCTGCTGAGACCACAAACCAAGGCAGACCATGTCTACCTATGGGAGCAGATGTCTTCAGGATGGAGAATACTGATGTTATGGATTAAAATGGTCTCACTCATCATCCCTCCTTCTGACCCCAGACTCAGGAGTGATGGGTGCTGGCACTGGGTCTGAGCAAAGGTAATTTGAGCTGTAGCCCCAAAACCACTTGCTGAGCGTGTTGTCTCTGTCTGTGACCCAGAACAGTCTGCTCTACCCTCTTGACAGAGGGCCAGACATGGGGAAGAAAATTGGGCCATTCCAGATTTCTTGGATGAACTTGCTATGGACACTGATGACCACCCAACCTTTGGGCAGATGAAAGTGTCCAGGCAAGACCAAAAGAACCAGTTGGCCAACCCAAGGGCTTATGAGTTAAGTGGATGTTTATTTTTTTAAACCATTGAGTGCAAGGTCATTTGTTACATGGTGTATCTTGTCACTGTACATAACAGGTACATCTGTACTATTTGAGCTGACAATTACAACCACAGAGCAGGTCTACAACCAAGACCAAGAGCACTGGAAGGAGGCACCTGCTACTGGGGCCCAGTGGAGTTATTAGCTCCTCCCTGCTGCAAACCCTGTCGTAAGCAATTGCTTTAATGGCAAAGGGGAAGGAAACCAGCTAGCAGACCTACTTGCTGAAGACTCAGTGTGGGGCACTCAGAGAGCTACTGCCCCCTTTTTTGTGCTTTGAATCATGACATCAAGGGTTTTATGGGAAAAGAATAGCTAAAAGAGTGGATCTGCTTACTCTTCAGAAATGAGTATGGTGCCTTCCTGGGGACAAACTACTTCCAGGGAAAGAACAGAATGGAGCAAGTTCCTGAATAAAAGAAAGGGGAAGCATGATTTTTCATTTTGAAATGGACTGTCTCATCTCACCATAAATGCAGCTATATGATTTGATGTGACTTTACTGCATGGTGCTATAGTAATCAATACTAAAGAGATAAAGTGATGCATTTGGACAGTGATGAGCCAGAGAGGAACAGGATTGGTGGAGTCAAATTAAGCAAAAATCTGGAACAGAAACACAACCCTGACTTCCCATTATTTGAGCTATAGAAAAATTCATTTCCGTAAACATTTTTTAAAAAGATTTCATCCAGTTATTTCAGGATCTCGATTACTCTTGGAAATGAGACAACTGGCAATTTAAAAGAGCTTTCTTTTAACTATTCAGTGCCAAAGGAAAATGTGAGGATGACTGTATCTGAATGAGTCAGACATACATGTGCTGTCGACCTTCACAAGACCTTGCCTCATGTGAATATACTCAATTGCATTGTTTGACATGCATTTTTCTTTTTTATAGTCCAATGACATTTTAAAATACTTCTCAGAATCAGGATAAGTAATCAAATTAATCTTATTTTTCTGAAATCCAAAGAAAGGGAAAAGAAAGAGCAGATGTATGTTTATCACTGACAAAGGAGATAAAGCCAAAGTTCCTATAAACCCATGATTGCAGGGGTAGGTGCCCTTTTTAAAACAGATGAAAAGGTACTGGGGGTTGGGATTCTCATTAAGCATGTACCCCATTCTCTTCAACATTACTGGGAACCCCCATGAAAGAGGCTTTGGGTGATTCTGGACAGCACTGGTCTGTCTCAAGGCCTACTGTCCACCAGGCCAAGAGGCCCCCAGGATGGATGAACCACTGTGAGAGAGCCTGGGGATCCTGCATTAGGTACATATGGGACATCACACCTGTGCACTTAGCCATCTCTCTCCTGACAGCATCTGACTATGGCTTTTCCCTGACCACCAGGCTGGCTGTTCTGGCTGAATTTGATAAGCAACCAGTGACAGCTTTTCAATCAGGGACCTTGCTCAGAGTTGTTTTGTGTTTTTGTTTGGTCAGATTTCTGCTTTAGTCTTTCTGTATGGCCAGTCTCGTCATTTTACCTGAAATTTGACATGCAGGGATGTTGACCAGGTTTCCCAGCTCCTCCTTAGATGAAGAGACAAATATCCCTGCTTACACTCTGACACAGACCTGAAAGTGATGCACCAGGACTCTCAGGGCCATGTGTCAGCACAAGCATTCACTCATTCATTCATTCATTCATCTGAGAATGTTTCATTGAGGGCCTGCTATGCAAGAATAGAATCGTATGCATGAGTATAATAAAGACATACAATGAGCTGTGGGAATACAGAACCCGTGTGGGATTAGAAATGCCACCAAGGTAATAAAATGCTTTTCATAAGAGATGCTTCATTTAGGCCTTGAAGTATGAAGAAGAAAAAAGTGGTGTTCTAACCTTCTCAGGCAGAGTTTCCATGAGGACAGGGTACTGTGTCACGGACTAATAAGCAAAAGACATCACCCAGTGATTCACAACAGAAGACATAAATGTGGACTTTGAGCTAGGAGCTATCTTTTTTAAATGATTGAACCTCAATAGTTAATGGAGTATTTATAAATTAAAACTACACAAAAGGGGCCGGTGAGATGGCTCAGCGGCTTAACCGCCTGCCCGGCAGGCGCGAGGGCCCGAGTTCGACTCCCAGAACCCACATACGAAAAAGGGGCCGGTGATATCGCTCAGCGGCACAGGCGCCTGCTGGTGCATGAGGTCCTGAGGTCGACCCCTCGGTACCCACAAAAAAAAAAAAAAAACTACACAAAAGTATTATTTGTTGCCAAGTAGGTTAGAGGATTTAAAAAATTATAGAACCTCATGATGTTTAATGAGCTGAGCTGATTACCATCATGTACTACTGACTGGGCAGATGCACCAGAATGTTAAAAGGGTCCCTACCATGTGGCCTTCTGTAATGTGAAGTGGAGACAAAGAGCTGTACCCAAAGACAAGCACTGGAGCTATGCATATTGGCAAAGTTGAGAACCCTAAAAACTCAACCTAAGAAGATGAAAAACTCATGCATAAATTATTATGTGCTTGTGAAAATGATGTTTATAAGATATATTTAGTGAATGACATGGAAAGATCATGATGTCACAGACAAACATTAGTGTAACAAAGTGCATAATTAATGTTAGCTGTATAAAAGTTGTGTGTTACGTTGCCTGTCTTCAGGTGTTAGTAACAGTGTGTGACTAAATTCACTTTATTCTATGGGAGTTTATCATCTTCCACAGCAAGGTTCATATGAAACTCTTTTTAACAGGCAGAGCGTTGACAGATTTGGTTTCTCCTGAGGCTTCTCTCCTTGGCCTGTAGCTGGCCACCCTCTTGCTGTACTGATTTTCTCTTATAAAGCCATCAGTCAAACTGGAAGAGGGCCCTACCCTTACACAACCTTCATTACTTCTTTAAAGACCTTATCTTCATATGAAGTCACATCATGGGTTAGAGCCGTGGTGGTGAAACTATGGCATGCATGCTGCAGTGAGCACACAGAGTCTTCTTTGCAGTGATGTCACGAGTTATATTTGGTTTAATTTTAGTGTTGGCACTTTGCCATAAATAAGTGCATTTTGGGTTACAGTTTGGGCATTCAGCCTCTAAAAGTTTTGCCATCACTGGGTTGGTTTCAATTTATAAAATTGAAGGGAGCATAATTTAGTCCATTACAAAGTTCAAGAATTTTCGTAGCAAGAATTGATTAGAGGGAAACTGCTGTTGAGTAGAGAATGAATGATCTTCACAATATCTTGGAGTAAAGAAAATAAAAAGACACCAAATTTAAACAGTAATTATCTCTGTATTACTTTAGAACTACAGTTCAGTTTCATGTTCTTTTCTCACATAGCTAGAATTTGCAGAGTAGAAGTGAGGAAGTCATACTGGGAAAGACCCCCCAGAAATTATCACAGCTTCCTCCCCCATTATACACTTAGCTAGATATTAAAACATTAAACTGCAGATATATAGTGTAGGACTTTATAAAATTGGCTAACAAATAGCTGCTGGGTGATTGTAAATTGCATAATTGCCTGAGGTCCAGCAGAGGTGAAGATGTTTTGGTTCAGACCAGGCAAACAGGAGAATGATTTTGTTCAACACCAGTGCCTTCTCCAAAGACGTAAGAAAACAATTTGAACAAAATTGTGCTATGGAGTTTATAACATGCATAGGAGTAAAATAGTTGACAATTAACATACAGGATGGAAAGTGAAAATTGAAGTGTACTGCAGTAAATTTCTGTATTAAAGGTGCAGTTATATAGTAGTTGAAGGTTACTTGTAGTATTTTAATTATGCATATTTCCTATAAAGAATAATATATTATTTTTAAGTGGTGATTATTCCCAGAATACAAGAGTGGTTTACATTAAAATCAATCAATGTAATTCACCATATTAAACCAACAAGAAAAAATTATAACCTCAACCTATGTGGCAAATGTATTTGTTAGAATCTTATGTCCATCCCTGACAAAACTAGCAGTAGACTATAAGCAGAAGACACCTCTTGCCTGTGCATGAACATCTGAACAAAAACAATTGACCTTGAATCCTTTCACTTTACTAAATTGACGTATTAATTCTCTAATGTTCTTTTCTGAAATTGTTTTGCCTTTTATAAGGATTTGTAATTTTTATACAATCATCCTATTTTATTTTTAAACAAGAACATTTGCAGTTTGCGTGGGGATAAGTAGACAGGTCAAGTGGACAGGATGTTATATCCAGTGGAGAGTGAAGGGCATTGAAAACTCTGTTCTGAATGTCTAGGGCCTCTGGAATTCTGCCATTCCATTAAAGCGGTAAGAATACTATAAAGAATTGTCAAAATCAATTTTTCCAGGACTCCATAAATTAACCATAAGCTTGCAACAATTTTAGGAGCGTTTATTCAAGAAAAAATGCTGAATTTTATAATTGTGCCCAAAATATGGAAATAACTCATATAACTTGATAAGAAGATAAACAATCCAATAAAAATGGTCAAAACATTTGGGTAAAGACTTCAGTAAAGTATGATCTACTTTGAGTAAGTCCATTTTATTCTATGTAAACTAAGTTTTAGTGGAATTATTTTCAAAATTTTAATCTTAAAATCTCAGCAAAATATTTGAGGAGATATATGCTAAGGGATTATATATGAGTGACCAAAGCACATGAAAACTTGCTCAGAAGCAGTAGGAATTAACAAAAGGCAAATGAAGTACAATGATGAAACATTAGCATGGTAACACTTTAAAATTAATTTTTTGGTGATTGTGAGAAAAAGCTACAACACTTACATTTCTGGAGGGATTAAATATGCTACAGTCACAACTTTGAAAATAGGGGTTTTTTTAATGTTTACCGGTACAATTTAGATACACATAATGATCACATTCATCATAGGGAATTTGTATCTATACATGCTATAGCCTGGTTCCTCTTTTTTTTCAATCCCCTCCCCTCCTTTCAACACCTCTTCCCCTCCTCATTTACAAAGGTTTCCATTTTATCCTTCTTTTGTTGTTTTCTTTCTTTTCTTTTCCTTCCTTTCCCCCTCACCTCTCCCTAGTTCCCTTTCCTTTGAAAAATTTCTTCCTATTTCATAATACCTATTATACACTTTGGTACTTATTCACCCTTTTGGTTTGTCACATCAAAGAAACAATGCAATATTTACAAGCATGTCTGATATATTTTACTCAAGAATACGGTCTCAAGGTCCATCCATTTACCTAGGAATGTCTCAAGTTTATCCTTCTTTATGGCTAAGAAGTATTCCAATCTATAAAAAACCACATCTTTTTTTATCCGTTCCTTGGTTGATGGGCATTTCGGTTGTTTCCAAGATTTAGCTATTACAAACTGTGCTGCTATAAACATGCATGCACATATATTGCTGTGGTATGATGTTTTTGATTCTTCAGGAAAGATACACAGAAGGGGAATTGCTGGGTCAAATAGGACCTCTAATCTTAATTTTTTAAGGAATCTTCACACTGATTTCCACAGTGGTTGCACCAGTCTACATTCCCACCAGCAGTGGAGAAGGGTTCCTTCTATCCCACAGCCCCTCCAACATTTGTTATCAGTTGATTTTTTGATGATAGCCTTTCTTTCTGAGGTGAGATGGAATCTCAGTGTTCTTTTAATTTGCATCTCTCACATGACCAATGATGTTGAACATTTTTTCATGTATTTATTTGCCATTTTTATTTCTTCATCTGAGAAGTGTGTATTCATCTCAGATGTCCATTTTTGGATTGGGTCTTTAAATTTGGGGGGATTCTGATTTTTTTTCAATTCTTTATATGTTCTAGATAGAAGCCTTGTGGGACAACTGGCTATAAGTTTTTCCCACTCTGTGGTTTGTCTTTTCACTCTGTTGGTGATTTCTTTTGTTGTGCAAAAGCTTTTTAACAAGGTGAAATCCTTTTTGTTGATTCTTTGTAATATTTCCCTTGCCGTCTGGGTATTGTTCGTGAAGTCTCTGCCTACCCCTATGTCTTCGAGATTTCTGCCTATTTTCTCTTCCAGTAAATTTAGTGTTTCTATTTTAATATTTAGATCTTTGATCCATTTTTACTTTAATTTAGTGCATGGTGATAGACATGGGTCTAGTTTTAGTCTTCGGCATGGGGAAAGTCAGTTTTCCCAGCACCATTTATTAAAGAGACTATCATTCTTCCAGTGAACATGTTTGGCTCCTTTGTCAAAGATAAGGTGGCTGAGTGTATTTGGGATTGCATCTGCATCTTCTATTCTGTTCCACAGATCCTCAGGCCTGTTTTATTGCCAATACCAATCTGATTTATCACAGTAGCCTTGTAGTATAATTTCAGGTCTGGGATTGTGATGCCCCCTGACTTGCCTTTGTTGCCCAGAATTGCTTTTGTTATTCTGGGTCTTTTCTGGTTCCAAATGAATTTTAGGAATGTTTTCTCTAGCTCTGTGAGGTATACTAATGGTATACCATTGGGATTGCATTAAGTCTATATATCAATATTGGGAGTATGGCCATTTTTACTATGTTGGTTCTTCCTACCCATGGGTAAAGGATATCTTTCCATTTTCTGTTATTCTTTTTGATCTCTTTTTTCAGCATACTGTAGTTTTCAATGTAAAGATCTTTTACTTCCTGTGTTAGATTGATTTGTAAGTATTTCATTTTTTTGATGCTATTATGAAGGGTGTTGTTTCCATAATTTCTCTCTTACTGTGTTTGTTGTTTATGTATAGGAATACTATTGATACTTGAGTGCTGAATTTTTATCCAGCTACACTACTGAATTCAGTTATTAAGTCTAGAAATCTTTTGGTGGAGTTTTTAGAGTCTTCTATGCAGAGTATCATGTCATCTGCAAATAATGATAATTTAATTTCTTCCTTTCCTATTCTTATTCCTTTTATTTCTTATCTAATTGATCCAGCTAATGTTTCCAGAATTATATTAAATAGGATATGTGATAATGGACATCCTTGTCTTGTTCCTGATTTCAGAGTGAAAGTTTTCAGTTTTTGTCCATTTAGTATGATGTTGGCTGTTGCTTTGTCATAGATGGCTTTTATCAGATATAGATAAAGGCCACCTATTCCTATTTTCTGCAAGGTTTTTACCATGAAAGGGTTTGTACTTTGTCAAATGCCTTTTCTGTGTCTATTCAGATGATTATGTGATTTTTGTCTTTGGCTCTGTTGATATGGTGTATTACATTTATTGATTTGCTTATCATCCCTGCATCCATAGGATGAATCCTACTTGCTCATGGTGAATAATCTTCTTGATGATTTGCTGCATTCTTTTTGCCAGTATCTTGTTGAGGATTTTTGGTTCTATGTTCATTAGGGAGATTGTCCTGTAGGTCTCTTACTTTTTTGGCTCTTTCTCTGAATTTGGTATCAGGGTAATACTTGCTTCCAGGAATTACTTTGGGAGTATAGCCTCCCTTTCAATTTCTTAAAAAGTTTTGTTTGTAGTGGCATTAGATCTACTCTAAATTTCTTGTAGAATTCAACAGTGAATTCATCAGGACCTGGGCTTTTCTTTCTTGGTGAGTTTTTAATTACTTTTTCAATTTCATTGACTGACATAGAATTATTTGGAATTTTTACATTTTCTTGGTTCAGTTGTGGCAATTCATACATATCTAGGAATGTGTCCATTCCTTCCGTGTTTTCCATCCTATTAGAGTATATTTTCTCAAAGTAGGTATTTCCATAGTTCCATTGTGATTTCACCCTTTTCCTTCCTAATTGCATGAATTTGAAACTTTTCTTTTCTCTTTTTGATAAGGTTAGCTAAGGGTTTATCAATTTTATTTAGTCTTTCAAAGAACTAACTCTTTGATTCATTGATTCTTTGTATTGTTTTCTTAATCTCAATTGCATTAATTTCTCTTATCTTTATAATTTCCTCCCTCATACGAGCTTTGGGTTTGTTTTGTTCTTCTTTTTCTAGAAGTTTGAGGTTCATTATTAGGTTGTTTATTTGACCTCCTTCTGTTTTCCTGATATGAGAATTCACTGCTATAAATTTTCCTCTTAGGACTGCTTTCATTGTGTCCCATAAATTCTGGTATGTTGTATTGGCATTACCATTTAACTGTAGATACTGTTTAATTTCCTCTTTTATTTCATCTGTGACCTATTGGTTGTTCTGGAGGGTGTTATTTAATTTCCAGATGTTAATGTATTTTTTGTGGTTTCTATTGCCATTCATTTTCAGTTTCATTGCTCTATGGTCACATAATATGCATGGGATGATTTCAGTTCCTTTGCATTTACTTAAGAGTGTTCTGTGGGCTAGTATGTGGTTTATTTAGGAGAATGTTCCATGTGCAGTTGAGAAGAATGTGTATTCTGATGTTGTGGAGTGGAACACTTTGTAGACATCTACTGAGTCCAGTTGTTCACAGGTCTGGTTTAGTTCTGATATTTCTTTGATTTTTTTTGTCTAGTTGATCTGTCTATTTGTGACAATGGGATAGTGAGGTCCCCCATTATAATTGTGTTAATGCTTATTTGATTTATCATGCCTATTAATATTTGTTTTGTATAGTTGGGTGCACCAGTATTTGGTGCATATATATTTATGATTGTTATCTCTTCTTCTTGGAGTTTTCCCTTAACAAGTATGTAGTGACCTTCTTTGTCTCTTTTGATCAATCTTGGCTTGAAGTTCACATTGTCTGAAAATAGAATAGTTACCCCTGCTTTTTCCTGGGATTCTGTTGCATGGAGTATTGTTTTCCATCCTTTGACTTTCAGTCTATAAATCTCTTTTAGAGATAAATGTGTTTCTTGTATGCAGCATATTGTCAGATCTTGCTTCTTGATCCATTCTGTCAGTCTGTTTCTTTTGATTAGTGAATCGATACCATTTACATTTATGGTTATAACCGATGTGTATTGGCTTATCTTTCTCATATTATTTTCCTGTTGTTAGTCCCCTGTCTTTCCCCTCTGTTTAATCTCTTGCCCTGCATGGTGACTTCTTTCTATTTTTTTTTTTTTTGATTGTGGTATTCCTTATCTCCTTCTAGAATATTCCTCAGAACATTTTGGAGAGCTGGTTTTGTGGTCATGATATTTCTTCAGTTGTTCTTTGTCATGGAACTATTTTATTTCTCCATTAATTCTGAAAGATAGTTATACAGGATACATCAATCTGGATTGGAGGTTGTTTCCTTTTAGGGCTTGAAATATTTCACTCAGAGCTTTCCTTGACTTGAGGGTTTTTGTTGAGAAGTCTGTTGTGATTCTAATGGGTTTTACTTTATAAGTGATTTCTTTCTTTTCTCTAACTGCTTTTTAATATTCTGTTCTTGTGTTGAATTTCTGGAATCTTGATTACTATATGCCTTGGTGTAGATTTGTTTTGATCATTTGGATCATTCTATATGTCTTACTTGTTTGTACGTCAAATTTTTATCTACATTTGGGAAGTTTTCTGCCATTACTTCTGTGCAGAGATTTTTATAGCATTTGCACTATCTCCAGCTTTCTCATTGACTCCAAACAATCTTAAGTTGCTCTTCATTGCTTCATCTTGCAGGAGTTGGATTGATTTTTCATGGCCCCTTGCTATTTTTAAGATATCTTTCTTTTTGTGGTTGCTAACTGCAATCCTGTCTTCTAAATCTGGTATAGTATCTTTGCCTTCATTTGATCTGTTGCGTATACTTTCAATGGCATTTTTAATCTCTTGGGTATCTGTTTGGATCTGTTTCATGGCTTCCATTTCTTTCCTATGTTAGGCATTCGTGGTTTCCATCATTTTCCTAAGCTCCTCTGTTTTTCATCCATGTCTAATCTAGATTGGTTGGCCATGTCTTTCATTTTGATCATCATTTCTTTTTTTTACCTGAGACATTATTTTTTCTATAGCCACCTCCATTTTTTTTACTTCTGCTGCTATCATTTCAGAATGTTCCAGTGTGTGGCATCTGATTTCTTTTATCTCATTGTGCTCTGGACTTGTCCTGGGTGTGCTGGAGGTCTGGAGTTGCATTTTGCTTTTGTGTCTTGTCATTTTCTATTTTCTATTTTGTTTCATTTTCTATGTTGGTGTTTGTAGATTTCTTATGCTACAGAGCTTTATCACTAGCATCATGGCTTCTCTAGGAAATGCCTATTACTCAGAGATGTCTTCTAGGTGTAAGTGGTTCATGGTCTTTGTGTCTATCCTAATAACCTACCTTCCCAATTTCTTAAGGATGGGAGGTTGCTATCTATTTGGCTCTGCACTCCATCTTTTTGTACTTGACTATGGTGATAGTTATTAGTCCAGGCAATCACAAGGTTGTCATACATGGGAGAAAAACTGATTACAACATGTATGACATACTGGCTAAAGTAGTACAATTAGCAATAACAACAACATCCAGCACAGCCTGGCAACTGACCAGTTGTAACTATTACTTTGGTACCTGTAATCATAGGAGCAGTTATATAACAATTATATAACAAAATCCAACATATACCAGGAACTTGTATGCAATGAGTTTCCCCTTGGTAGATTGATTTTACTTGCTGGCTCTGTGGAGCCCCTCTGGAAACAGCTTCTGACCATTGCTGGGCCACTCCCGCTGGTGGTGCTTTGGTGCTCCTGGGCTGCACTGGGCTGGGGTGGCTCCCACCGGTGCCCCTCTGAAAAACAGTTTAATAATCTATTATGAAGTTAAGCATACATTTTTCATGTAACCTAGAAATTCCATTCATATATTACTAAGAAGAAATGAAAACATATGAGTCATACATAAATGATTATATCACTTTTATTCATAATGACCAAAAACTCGAGACAACTAGAAAGTCTGTCAGTGGATGAATTGATGATCATGTGTGAGCATGTTGATACTGATACTGCAGAATACTACTTCCTAATAAGAAGGAAGGCATAGCTGATCCTCTTGAAAGCATGTGTAAATCTGAAAAACATTATACTAAGTAACAGAATCAAGATACAAATACATATATTTATAAAGTGGCTTTCATTCAAAATACTAGAATAAGCAGAGCTAATAGGATGCAACACAGGTGAGCAGTTGCCTGTGGCCTGGAGTGAACTTGTGGAATGGCTTTCCAACTATGTTCTTGGAGGTGATGGAGATGTCTACATCATGATTATGCTGATGGTTACATTGGTGTTTAAATTTGGCAAAATCTTTAAAATGGGTGCATTTTACTGCATAAAATGTATACCTCAAAGTTTATTTAATAAATTATAAAATAGAATGAACCAATGAAAAGCAAAGCTAATTAGTGTTCCCCTACAATAAATTCACCTATTTAAAATTTTTAATGAAAAGTGGCATGCATTTCCAAAAACTGTGAAAAATTCATAGCATGCTCTGAGAACAGTATGTGCCCAGGAAGGTGAGACAGCTATCCACAGTCCCCAAGTGGGTATGCCGTGTGGCAGTCCCTGTCTATCCTGCTGAAGCAGCCATTAATACATGTAGGATGTAGAAGCCATCTAATGAAACATCTTTTTCAGAAAGATATAACTGGAAAAGAAGCAATCTTGGAACACCCATTAAAAGCACAGGGTGTTGGAAAGAAACAAACTTTTGGAGGTGGATTCTCTACAGAACTATCAAGCCCCATGTTCCCCAACACAAATCCAAGTTTTCCTCAGGAAGCCTATGCAGATGACCAGGGTGACCATCTCCTGACCTCAGAAATAGTAACCAACTTCATTTTTTTTTATAGACTGAATGTTCAATTCTTGCCATGTGATAAATATTGAGCTGAGAATCTCACTCAAGATCACAGAGTTAATGGAAAGTCAGAATTCAAACTTCGGCACCACTCATTTACTGTTGCCCAAAGGCTGGTCATGTCTTATGTAGATGAGATAATAATGACTCTCCACAGTGCTGCTTTGAAACCATTAATACACTGTGAAATTATTTTGTTTTATTTTCAGCAAACTAAATTTTCATAGAATATTCCCCAACATTGAGATTGCTAGTTGTTGGCTAAAGCCTCTCTCCCTTTTACCAAGTAGAAGTATTCAGTTCAGGCCTTCCACCCCAAAGTCTAAAACTTACATTTCCCGGACTCTGTAACAAATAGGTTCAGCTGGGTAATTTAAGATGACCATTAATCTCCAAGTAGATGTGGCTATGTTTGGAACCTTTCTTAAGAAACAACAGACATGCACCTATAGGCTTTTTATCTCTCCTTCCTCATCTTGCTTGGCCTGTGGCTGAAACTCCATCTGGATCCATGTGGGACACAGTAGTGAGCCTGGGTCCCAAGGGTACTCAAGAGAAGAGCCCCAGCCCTGAAGTGTTGTCCTCAATATTTCTGGTTGTTAGGGAAAAACCCCAATATGAGGGCTTAAATGGAACAGACAAAACAGACAGGCATTGATTTTTGCTACTTATTTTTGCTGACTCTAATTTGTAGGAAAATACTTGAAATTTTATTTCTTAGTTTTATCTTAACCATGGAATATGTATTATGTGCACTTATAGAGATCATCTATGTAAATGGAGTGGAGCCAAAGTGGAGCCAAAGAAGGAAAACCTGAGGTGTCACTTCAGAATATAAAATGGAGAAGGACATAGGATTCCACCCTTTTCCTGGTGGAATATATATCATGCTTATAGGGCCAGGGGAACCAGAAAATACCAGCTCATGTGCTCTTGAAAGCCAGATGAAAAGGACTCCCCTGAGAGGGAGCTTTTGACCTGGTTTTCTAATGTCACCAAACACTGGGCAGTAAATGTAGGAAGTTTACTCTACTTCCCAAAGGAAAAATTGAGTTGTAGGCATTGAACACCTTGTTCAGTGTTTCTCAAAGAGTGGTTGAACTAGGGCCTTAACCTTGGCAGTTTGACCCAAATCCCACATCATCCAGAAAGCCTGATGCTTCCTAGAGCTCCTCAGCTCACTGATGACAAAGGAGAGAATGACAGAGAACAAGGGCAAAGAGGAATGCAAAAAGGAATGGAGGTAGCACAAAGAAAAAACAGGTAAATTGGACTACATCCAAATCAAAAACTTCAGTGCATGCAAGGACACACTGCGTAGAGTGAGATGGCAACCCACAGAATAGGAAGACATATTTGCAAATTCTGTATCTGGTAAGAGGTTAATACCCAGGATGTATAAAGAATTTCAACTCAATGACAACAAAACAACCAACCCTATTAAAAATAGGCAAAAAACTTGAAAAGACATTTCTCCAAAACAGACATACAAATGACCAAAAAGCACATGAAAAGATGCTCAAGATCACTAATCTTTCAGAAATGCAAATCAAAACAATAATGAGATAATATCTCATACCCATTAGGACAGCTATTATAAAACAAAGCAAAAAAGCAGAAAATAACAAATGTTGGCAAGGATGTGCAGAAATTGGAACTCGTGCACTTTTGGTGAAATGTAAAGTAATGTAGTTGCTATAGAAAACAGTTTGGCAGTTCCTCAAAAGATTAAAAATAGAATTACCATCTGATCTAATTCTGCAATTCCTCTTTCATCTGCAGACCCTCCGATTCTCTTTAAAATTAAAATAAAATGAATGGAAGTGAATGGAGGCATTGGGCCTGGCATTTTCCCTGTGGAAAAATACAGGCAGAAAAGACAAAAAAAAAAAAAAAATATTCACAAAAGGCAGAAAAATAAGGGAACAAAGTCACTTGCTTTGGAAGTATTCAAATTCATGTGCACTTTGCTGAGGTGGAATCGGTCAGTGAGTGCATAGAAATAACCATAAAGATGATATGGAAAACAGGTACATATAATATTTTTCAGTGTCTTTTGCATCCCACCATCCACCCCCATAAAATATTCTAAATAAATTCTAGCAATCCACGTACCAACTGTCCTTTAATGCAGAGGCATTGCAAGGCAACCCTTTCTAGGCAATTTATGAGAAACGATGAAACAGTGTGTGGGCTGATGGTAATTAGTGCCTCAGGAGAAGTCTGTCCTTGGCATGGAGTAGACTCCCTCCTCATCAGCTGAGGGAGTACAGGTTTTGCTCTGCACTGGTGGTGCAACTGGGTGGGTTGGCTTTGCAAGCTTTGAACTGTCCCACATAACACCTCGAGCAGCCTGGGGGATAGTTTTTGCTTTTGAAGTTGCTTCTGTCTGGATACTCTGTATTATGGTTGCAACAAAGCTGACTTACATTTGCTAGAAAGGGCTTTGAGTATACACAGATCAAAAAATAATTGCCATTTTATTTTTTTTATTTATTGAAGTGTTTTTAAAGTTATTTTGCATTTTCTCATTTGCTTCATTTCATATTAATATTTGGGGTACCAAGGGTGCTTTTTTAACAAGCCGGTTGCATCACTAACCATGTATTACTGTGTTGTGTTTGTAGCCTTGAATTGTTCCATTCACTCATTTATACATTGCTGTGTCACTCTGGTAGGATGTCTACTGTAGTGCAGTATTGCACTCAGTGCTCAGGAAATCACAGATATTCCTTTGGGGAGGAATAATACTCCCACTTTGGGGGGACTAATACTATGAGATGTTGTGGTTATCTGTGCCAAAGCTATGTAAACACAGAGAAGATAGTGGCCAGACTTGCTTGAAATCCCAGGTGCACAGGAAATGACTTCTGGGCTGCTCCCTGGAGGAAGAGGAGGGTTGTCACAGCTGGAGAAAGTATTTGGAGGAGTAGCACATTGCAGGTAATAAGGACTGCAAATTGTCCTCCCAATATGGGGAGTGACCAGTACCCGGGTAGGCTGAATGGGGAAGTCATGATTCTGATGTCACTGGGGCCACAGATTTGAGAATCAAGAGACTTTGCACATGCCCCATCCCATTCCTCCCAGCACTGGGCAGAACTGTCCTCTCCTTTCTTGCTTGACTTCCCATGAATTCATTTCACCTCCTTTAAGGATGCTTAATGGTGCTCATCCTCTGCTTGCCACTCCTGTAAGTTCCCTGCTTCACTCATGTTCCAGGGGTTCCCTGTGGGGCTAAGCTCTTGTCCTATAGAAGAAATTCACTATGTGGCTTAAATAATAGACACTTATTTCTCATAGGTCTGGAGGCTAGAAGTTCAGGACCATGATGCCAGCAGAGTCAGATTGAGCCAGGGTGTTTTGTTCAAGCTTGCAGATCTGCTGTGTCTTCTGTTAGTTCCCACCAGGACTCTCTTCCTCTTTTAATAAGAACATAATCTCATCATGGTGATTCCACGCTTATGACCTAATCTCACCTTCATCCCTACGCAGAGGCTCCATCTCCTACCACTTTCATATTAAGAGTTAAAGCTCTCATAGATTGATTTGTGGAACACTAACAGTCCATACAAAACCTTTGTAAGAGGAGCAGAGGAAAAACACCAGCTCCAGAAATCAAAGTGCAATACAGCACTAGCTCCTTTTCTTATTTGTGACCTCCCCCCAACCAAGGCAGGTTTGCAAGCACATGGGGACCATGTGCTTTTTCACTAACATTCTCCTTGGAATTTCACAATCATTGGGTATTTAGCAGCTAAATCCATAGGAGTCTGGGACAACACACATCAGGGTGATTTAGCCTTCAAACAACCTTTCCTGCACAGTGATGGGCTGCTTTAGTGGACTAAACAGTAGCAGACACACCTCTGAAATGGGACCTGTAGTTGTTGGCATTGGAAAGCACTCAGGCTCCCTGTATGAAGCTACACCTCACTCCTCACTCTCTGTGTGACCTTCTGCAGAGTCCCCAGAGATGTGCTCTTGCATCTTTCATTCATGGGTTCTTTTTGAGCCAGGTCACTCCCTATGGGACCTGACTCAAGCAGGAGCATGAATGATGTTATCTTAGCTTGCTGCTTGGTGTTAAGAGTGAAATAGTTGTAGGCAACTTACCAGTCTTTATGGTTTTTCATGCTTTCTAATATGGGAGTCAAATTCGAGTGAGATGACATGAACAGCATTTTGTTTGGTGACTGCTGCTTTTCTTGATGTTCTTGTATGAGGAGTCTGAGTAAGACATTCACTTTTTTGAAAGTTTTGGTACTATTCAAGAACTGGGGATGAAGCTCAAAGTAAAATGCTTGCCTAGCAAAACAAAAACCAAACAATTGTTTTTTGTTCATATAAAAAACTACCACCATCAAAAAACTTGTTTGCTATGTGACACTTCCATAGTAGTAGGAATGAAGACTGACATTCCCTGAGATGTGGAAGTACCAGAGAACCAAAGCTGGTCCTTCTTCAGGTACTTCATCAGCCAGTGGGGATGGATTCCTCACCATGGTGAGTAATCGCATCTTAGCCCAAGCTATCCTGGTTGAAATAGACAAAAACATGTTGGGCAGCTTTTGGATAGTGGTGAAGACCCTGTATCAGGGCAAAGGCATGCCCTCTGTGTCATTAAAATCAACCACTAACAGATTTAGGGGTTGATTTGTTAAGCTCCAGTGGGTGCTTGGCCAGGTGACACAGGGAGATGGAACTTTAGTCCTGGAGTAATGTAGCCATCTGCAGGCACCTGCTTAAAATCAGGTCACCAAAGTGGTCTCAGCAGCTCCAGCTCATACTATGAACACTACTGGACTGTGTTTCACACTCTCATGGGAGGTCCTGCTTTGGCCCTCTTGGCAACTGAACTATGCAACAAGGCTTCATGTTTTCCCTTTTGCTGTTCTCCTTTATGACACTGGTTCTCGATGCCTGTGTGTGTGTGTGTGCATGGGAGAGGATCCTCTTAAGGACATCTGACACTGTTTGGAGATGACTTTTTGATTTTCATGACTTGGCAGGGGGTGTTGCTGGCGTTCAGTGGGTAGAGGCTACAAGTACTGCTAAACATCCTATAGCATCCCCACAGACAGAATCATCCAGCTAACCACAGCAGCAGTGCCAAGGTAGGTCATGCCTGCTCCATGTCACTCCAGCCTATCACACTATGGGTTCCAAAAGAGCATGTAAGAAGGGAAAAAATTAGTTAATAAGCAATTCAGAGGTTATTTCATTAGGAACTTTTATCACCCGCATGATGCAAGCCCATGATGCAAATCCATCCTACTTGTTCTATAGAAGAAATTGAATGTAATATGGTGGTAATGTGTATACAAATAATATTAATCTTAAAAGTCCTTATGAAGGTGATTATGTTTAGGCATTATACTAAGTGCTCTACACAAATTACACCATTTAAGTTTTACAGCAACCTTAGGAAATAAAGATTAATTAGTCTTTTCATAGATAAGATAATTGAGGATAAAAGAAACGGAGAAATGTCAATAGCAAGTATTGACAGTGGGTTATAACATCACAGATGCTGCTTGGAGGGCTTTATACTTTCTGATTTATGGTCCTTGAAGGTAAGTTTCTTACCATTCTTGTCCTGCAGATGAGGAAGCACAGGTGTTCTAGAGCTAAGTGAGGTACACAGAGTTATGCAGTTCATCATAGGGGACACCACCATCTGAACTGGCAGTTTGTAACATCTTTCATAGCCTCCATCACTTCTCTAAACTTAGTCTGCCTGTGAAATGCAGGGCCAGTTCAGCTTTAACTCAGGTGATCCTGCAACCCGAGCCCTTTAACTTAGGGATTACCCTTCAATGAACAGCTAATGCCTGGACAGAAGAACGGTGCTCTGGACTCTCAGATGTCACTGTCCCTGAGCACCCCTGGGAACCACACAGCAACCAAGTATGTCACCCCTGGATGGAACCCACTCCCAGCCTTGGTGCATATGTGGCACTGGCAGTGTGAGGATCAAAGTGGAGCTCACCTGAGGGTGCCCAAGTGTCCATGCTAAGAGGGTAGGGGAGGACTCAAGAGAGAGATACCAGATTGGCTGCTGATAAAGTCACACAGGTACCAAAGCAACTACCTGGAGGGAAAAGCACCCACAGTAGAAATCTGGCCTGAGTTAGACAGGCTCAACAAGTTGCCTGGGAATGTACTGACTGGTGACCCGAGGTTAGAGAGGGGATGCTGGACAATGCAAATAGAGCGAGAAAGGAGAGAAAATGTAGGAAGAATCAAAGATGATTGGGGAAGAATTGTTTATACATTCAAAAAATGCTTGGTGCAGTGATGTCTGCTTTTTTATCGGCTGGACAATACAGATGTAGGATAGTACATAATGTTACCAGCAACGTTACAGCTCCTGTTTCTTGTGCAGTACATTCTCCCTGCTTTCTCAGGTGTAACTATTATCCCCAATGTTCTATTTAACCATCCCCTTTCCTTAATTTTCCCCCACATACTCACTGTTTGAGTTTAGATCATTTTTGCATTATGTAAATGGACTAATACTTTTATGTGTTCTTCTGCACCTTTTGCTTTTTCTTTCAGTGTGATATGAATGAATGCCTGTAGGCTGTCACTCTGCCCTGCTGTGTAGTGCTCCAATCCACAGTTCCTTCCCAATTTCCTCCTGTAAGTGGACAATTGCCTCATTTTCAGTTTTTTCTGTGAGCACATATAAAAATATCTCTTAGAACACAAGCAAGGATTTCTTCAGCATACACGCCAGAAAGCAGAATTATTAGGACATAAGCAGCACACTTCAGTAGATAACACCACATTCTGCCAAAATTACCATGCCAATTTTTAATACCTTTTAATGACATTCTGCTCTAGATTATTTCCAACATTTGACTTAATATGGGGGTTTAAGACTAAAATATCTGATTACCTGGTGGTGTTTTATGATAACTCTTGCTTTGATTATCTGATGGTATGTTATGGTAACACATGATTTTAATTTGTGTTTTTATTATTAGTAATGGGGAACAATTTTTCAAAGTTTTACTGGCCATCATAATTCATCTTCTAGAAAATGCTTGTTGGTTGTTTTACCAATGAATAAACTGAATTTTTATCTTTTAAAAAAATTATATTTTGGTGGTACTGGGGATTGAATACAGGGCCTTCACAATGAGCTGCATCCCCATCTCTTTTTTTTATTTTTTGAGACACTGAGTCTCACTGAGTTGTTAAGTTGTTCAAGCTGTCTTAATGACTTGGCAGTCATTCTGTTTCAGCCTCCCAGAGTGCTAGGATTACACGGATGTACCACCATGCCCATTATTTTTTTAATTGACAGACAAATTATACATATTTATGGGATGCAGTATGGTATTGTGACACATGTTGTCTTAGTCACTTTCTCATCACTAAAACACAATACCCAACACCTGCAACTTGAACAAGGAGAGGTATAATTTGGCTCACATTTTAGAAGTTTCAGTCCTTGCATGATCAGCAAAGGCAGTTTGGCATGGCAGAGGGACCTGTTGGAGGACAGATGCTCATGGCATGGCATCCACCAAGCAGAGTCAAGGGAGGAGCCAGGGAGAAATAACCTTCCAAGTCACACCCACCTTCCAACTAGGCTCCATCTCCTAACAATGAGTCAGATATAATGCCCCTATAAGCCAATCACATTCCACAGTTCCCACCTATGATAACGTGAGGCTTTAGTGGGACATCTAGATATAAATCATAACATTCCACCCCTGGGTCCCAAAGACTCATGCACATCTCTTCATGAAAATGCATTTAATCCATCTCTAAGAATGGCCAAAGTCCTAACACATTCAGCATTGCTGAAAAGTCCAAGTGCAAAGTCTCCCTCTAAGACTTAAGGCAAACCCTTAGCTGTGAGTCCCTGTAAAAATAAAAAAAACATGGTTAAACACTGTTGACACACAAACACAGGCAGCATAGGATAAATATTCCCATTCCAAATGGGAGGAATGGGTGATAGTAATCAATGGAGCCAAAGTAAGACTGAAACCTCACATGGAGCTAAATCCTGTAGCTCCAAGTCCAGCATCTGTGGCAAGTTATAGTGAGATGTGAGCTCCAAATGGCTTGGGTGCCCCCTCCTCAGTGCATTCCCAGTGGTTGTGGCCCTCATGATTTTTCTCTTGGGATCACTTTGCTTACTTCTTGCGACTATCCTTAGATGTTCCACATTCCTGGCTTCTCCAACTTTCTGGGGTTTCCACTGAATTTTCAGCTTCACTCTCACAGCTTCATGCACTGCCTCCTCAGAGATACACTGCACTGAAATAAGGGTGGAAGCCTTCCCGATCCCACAACTTCAGCACTATATGGATGATGCCAAGGTCTGCTGTCAGCTTGAGCTGTAACCAGGCCCTTTTGGATAATGGCTGCAAAGGCCTCCAAATGCCTGGATGGCTGAGCACAGTGAAATGAATCCCAAGGTACCAATTTCCAAGGTAAGTCCAGAATACCAATTCCCTAGGCTGCCATTTTCTAGAACACTGCCCCAGGGCTCTCTTCTCAAAGTAAAATCTTTCATTTTCATAATTTTGACCCTGCAATTGGTGGGGTCTTGCTAGTTCCTCCCATGCCCTCAAGCCATCTTTTCTGTTGTCCAGATGCACTGTATTATACATGGCTTTTTAATGATAATCTTTTCAACAACCAATCTCTCCTTGGCCAAAATTTAACAGGCCCAACTTTACATCAGCTTTCTTTCTGGTGAAATTCAAAACTGTTAAAATCACTCAGCTGTACCATTTGTACTTTTTTTTTTTCTTTTTTTTTATGTGGGTACTAGGAGTCAAACTCAGGACCTCGTGCTTGCCAGCAGGAGCCCATGACTCTGAGCGATATCACTGGCTCCTTTTTTTCCTTTATGTGGGTACTGGGAGTCGAACTCAGAACCTCACACTTGCCAGGCAGGCACTTATGCCACTGAGCCATCTCACTGGCCCGTGCCATTTGTTCTTGATTCTCAATGTAGGGCTGGCTGGAAGCACCCAATAGTACCCATGCCGCAACCTAAATTTTGGGCTGTCTTGCAATTTCCTCTGCCAGATTTATTAGCCCATTGCCCTTTATCTTATACTCCCTTAAAATCTCAGGACATGAGTGAAATGTAGACATATTTTCTGGCAGAGCATAAGGCACATGGTCCCAACTGCCAATGGAGTCCTTCTCAGCTGAAACCTCCTTAGCCTAGTCTTTTCTGTCTGCATTTCTGTCAACATTTTGATCTGTGCTCTGATGAGAAATTCCCATCAGTCTTGGCTGACAGCATATTAGGTCTGTTTCTCCAGCTGGCATCTCTGAACCTTTCCAAACTAATCCCTCAAACAAGTTCCAAAGGCTTCTGAACCACAGGTCAGGAAATCACACCATGATCCAACTTTTTTGTTACCAAAATCTGTCTTAGTCACTTTCCTTGTAACTGAGACACAGGTATATAATATTTAATGATCAAATCAGGATATTAGCATATCTATCACCTCAAATAATTGTCATTTCATGTTGAAAACAATCAAAATCCTTTCTTTTAGATATCTTTGCAACATATAAAAATTATTGACTATAGCCCCCTTTTGTGTGCTGAGAAACACTAAAACTTAATTCTCCTATCTACCTGTATTTTCCTACCCTACACCCTGTTAACAAACTCTTCTCTATCTTCCTCTCCCTGCTTCTCTTCTCAGTCTCTGGTAATCATGATCCTGCTCTCTAGATCCATGAGAGAGTTGATTATGTTTCATTTACTGGTTTTTGGGATATCTTTATATTTATAAAAGTGTAATCTATTAGATTAGTGCTGTATCATTTTCCATTTTAATTTCTTGACATTAACTGAATTTATCAAAATTTAGTTTATGGCTAGGCTATTTTATATGTTTATTTAAAAATCATTTTCTAAATCTAAGGTTAGAAATAACACATCTATAATTCCTTTTAGATTGTTTAAAGATGTACCTCACACCATGAAGTCCTTATGTCTCCTCAAGTTGATTTCTGCCAGTAATGAGACACAAGAACAAAGTGCATCTTCTCAGAGGAGAAAATACATTATCCTTAAACTTGTAATCCCCAGGGCTACCTCCGTCACTTGAAAATATGCCATATATGTATGTTCATGGATACTTTTTTTCATTTTTTCTTTTGCCCTATTCCTACATTAGAGGTTGCAATTAATTAATTTAATTAGTTTTAAAATATTTGTTGAAATTTGGTTCTGTGAAAGTAGTTTGTACACCTTTTCCCTCTTTTCTAATTAAAATGCAATGAGCATCCTTGGTCACTGTACAAAACACAAACTTAAAAATACTGGAGAGAAGGTCCACTGTCTAGTAATATCGGGACCAAAGAATGGCATGGCAGCAAATTTCCAGGGCTTTTTTCTTCTTATATCCCAGACTCGGAGCTGAAGAAGTGGAACTTACACATGTCAATGGACACAGACCAAAAAGCAGAAGCCTGTCTTCTTTAGTTGAAGAGCCAGAAGAGGGAAAGTCAATGGAAAGGGAGTGTTTGGACAGTGAGCACACCTCCAGCTCCACATACACACTCCTCAGTAAAGGCTGAGAAGGGAGCCTGGAAAATACAATGACAAAAACAACAAACCCAATGCATAGTCTCAACAGAAACATGGAGATGACAGAGGAATATTCAAAAGGGCCTTTCAGTTTTCTGGAAGATGAACAATACAAGTTACCCAGTCTAAATAACAGAGGAAGAAGGCTGAGAAACTGAGCAGAGACTCAAGGCCCTGTGCCATCATGATAAAGGATCAAACTTCTTTGTCAGTGGAGTCCCAGGCAGAGAGGATGGCAGATGGGTTGAAAATGTACTAAGGAAAATAATGACTGGAAACTTCTCAGATTTGACAAAAGAACAAAAGTCAGAAAGCTTTCAAGAAGCTGAGAAAACCTCACATAGGACAAATATAGTGAAATTAGCACCAAGACACAACACAGTCAAACGTTTGGACACCAAAGGCAAAGGAGAGAGTTTTGATAGCAACTAGAGGAAACAGCCAATTACCTGTTAGGGAAAAGCAGCCTCACTGGTGTTCGGTATCATCAGTTTTCTGTTCTATTCCTTTTAGGCACCTGGTGGGTGTGAAATGGTATCAGAACCTCTGGAGCTAGGGTGAAGTTGAGTAGCATTTTTCAAGAACTAAAAGACAATAACTGCCAACCCAGAATTTTATACCCTGTAAAAATACCCTTCAAAAATGAAGGAGAAATTAAGTCATTTGCAGATGATGGAAAGCTAGGTCATTGTCATCAGGAGCATGACCCTGTACAAATAACCAAACGGAGTTCTTTATGCAGAAAGAAAACGACAACAGAATATATCTGGGAATATCAGGAAGAAAGAATTGTTAAAGCAAAATAATAGTAATACAATATACTTTTCTTCTCCTTTCACTTTTCTAAGTTATGTTTATAATTTGAAGCAAATTTATAATACTATATTGTGTGGGTTCTAAATGTATATAGATGAAATATTCAAGACAACGATTTAACAGGTGAATGTAAAGGAATGTGAGGGGAGGTAAGATTTCCAACACTTTTCTAATCAATGAATGTATCAGGTGTGATTGAAAAATACAATGAATAAAAAGTTTTATCACAGTAAAAGACATACAGTGCTATTAACCCCCCTCAAAATACTCTTCTTCACTTTAATTACACCTATTGTGCTGTTCTTGCTATTTTCTAGGGTTTAGATGTCTTCTTTTGTGTTCTTAGTTGTGCTGCCATGCCTGTTTCAATTTTTTGAAATGATTCAAAATGTTTACCTTTCATGGTCATCTTGACTTTGGAAAGGAGCCAGAAGTTACATGGTGCCAGATCCAATAGATAAGGTGGATAAGAACATATTATATTTTTATGAGCTGCTTTCCATTGGAGGACACTTGAAAGCAGCCTTCACTATATATTTTATCACATTTCTTAAAGAAATTCACAATAAAGGACTTCCAGAAGTGCTTGAGAAAGTGACAAGAGCAATGAGATAAATATATTTGATGCAAGGGTGAGTAATCTGAGAAGGATTAATACAATGTGTCTTTGTACTGTAATTGTTATTTTAATTTAAGCATTCACTGCATATTGCAAGGTCACCTCCTATAAGAGCTCTGCTCAACATCAGTCCACAGCCTCCCTGGTGTTCAGTATTGTCAGTTTTTTGCTTTAATTTTAGGTACCTTGATGGATGTGAAATGGTATTTTCCTAGGGTTTTAGTTGACATTTTTCATGGTAATTAACATTTTCATACATTTCATAGGCATTTTGTATACTTTATTTTATGAAATATCTACTCAAGTCGCTCCTTATTTGGCTGTTAGTCTTCTGTTATTGATTTGTAGAAGCTCTTTATATGGACTAGGTTTTTGTTATAGACTCTGGACCCTTTGTTAGATGTGTGTTTTACAAATTTTTTCTCAGCTTGCAAAGTATTTTTTCAATTTCATAGTGATATTTTCTAAAGGGCAAATTTTTAAATACATATTGATGCATACTAACTTATCCATCTTTCTTTTTATATTTCATACTTTCTTTGTCCTATAAAATTTTTGTCTACCCAAAGATGGGGGAGAGATTTAAACATGCTTTCTTGTCTAGAGCTTAGCAATCTTAGCTTTTACTTTTAGTTCTATGATATAACTTGCATGAGGGAAGAGGTCAGGCTTTCTTTTGTTTTTTGAAATTTCACACTTTTATCTAGTAGTTCCAACATTATTTGTTGAAAAGATTTTTCTCTCCTTACTGAGCAGTTTGTCAGGTCTTGGCTATTCTTGCCCTTTGCACTTGCATAATGTATTTTAGAAGCTTATCAAGGTCTATTTAAAAGGCTTTTGATTTTTTTGATTGCACTAAAATTCTCTATATATTTTGCAAGAATGGGAAGCCTTAAAATACTGTCTTTCTATTCTTAAACACAGTCTATGTCTCCATTTTTTAAATGCTTTTAAAATATCTCAATAAAGTCATACAATTTTATCAATAAAGAAATGACATATTTATGTTAGTTTACTCTTAGGGACCTCATCTTTTTGTTGCTATTGTAAATATTATATATATTTAAATTACATATAGCATTATTACATGCATTATGAAATGCAAATAACTTTCTTATATTGATTTTTTTTAAAAAAACTTGCCAAATCCTATTTTTATTCTTTCAGTATTCACTCTAGAAATGCAAACATGCATATTTAATTTGGCGAAGTTAAATTTTAATAAGTATCTTTTACTTCCCTTCAAATCTACACGCTATTTTTTTTTAGTACTTTAGATCTAACTTAATTTTTAACCTCACAAAATATTCCTTCATTATTGCCACCTCATAATCAAGGAGATACTCTTATCTGCTCTCTCAACTTGCTGGTGTCTCTGATCTTTCTACTGAGACAATTCTCCCTTCTTCCTACAGGCCCCATCATCACTCCCTTTGGGTAGGTCTGTTGGTATACATTCTCTCAGTTTTCATCACTTTCCCCACATCTTCATTATGTCCTTACATTTGTATTTCACAGATGTTGGGTATTGTGTTCCACAGTTGTCAAAAGAAGGTGGACTTTATTCTCACACTAATCATTTCTTCTGTGCACTTACTGATTTCTTTTTTCATTTGGCCGTTCTGTCAGTATGTAAGAGTGGTGTGTTAAAATTTCCCATTGTGATTATATATGTATCTACGAGAGAATTCCACAAATGTTTATCTTGTATATTTTAAGGTTATGTTATTGGGCACATACATATGTACAACTACTGTATTTTCTCATTATTCCTTTATGAGCCACTCACTCAACCCTTAATAAAAGTTCTTGCTGGAAAGAATGCTTTGTTTGATGTCAATATATATAAACCAGGTTTTTTCTCATTAGAATTTGAATACCCTACTGTAAGTGAGGTTTCTTATGCAGCACCCCATCTATAGAAATAATTTGATGTAAATATATGTTAGCATGGGAGTCAGTCTGGAGTATAGTGACTTATCCAGGAAGAGTGAGGACCATGAGTGGAGAAGAAGAACTTGCATACCACATGAGTCAGACATTGTTTTTTCCTTTTCAGGGATAGACAGCTTCTCCTCACATTCACCATCATCAAATACACTATTTGTGGTCAATTTCACATTTTTCTACATAGGGAAAAGGCACACTCTTGTGATTCACAGTAGCACAGCCCTTGGGGATGTATTTGTGTAGGGAAACAATATGGGTCTCCCGGCTTCTGCAGTTTAACACTGTGTGATGCAAGCCACATTCCTACTCCAGATGCCACCTCGTCAATCCTACTGCCATGAACAATAGCTTCTAATGGGTTCTTCAATCTTTGTTCATGAGCTTCTTTGACAATAACCACAAAGTCTCTTTCAGAGAATGCAGGAAATTGGCTGGGATTTAGCATAAGTCCAGGAACTGGGCACTTGGAATTTCCATAGATTCCAGAAAAATATTTGGCCATTATTTCTCTGAATAGTGCTTGTACTTTCTTTCTATCTTTTTCTGGAGCTTTCACTAGACATACACTAGCCCTATCTACTCTACTGTCCATGATTTTTATCCTCATTTTTGCATGGTCCAGAATCATCCTTGTGTGTGATTTCTGGATATCTTGATGCTTGTCCTGTCTTCTCCTGGGCTGTGTCTAATCTGCTTTTTAATCTACTACTTGTGTTTTGAACTTTATTTTTTACTTTTTTTATTTTTTATTTTTATTTTTTGTGGGTACTGGGGGTCGAACTCAGGACCTCACACGCCAGCAGTCGCCCGTGCTGCTGAGTGATATCACCGGCACTTTCTTTGTATGTGGGTACCAGGAGTCGAACTCAGGACCTCGTGCTTGCCAGGCAGGTGTTTATGCTGCTGAGCTATCTCACCAGCCCAACTAACATTTTTAAATGTATCAAGCACACAGATTTTATATCTAATATCCCATGATTCCAGCAGCAGCCATTGTTGAGATCCAACCATTTTTTTTTAATTATTTTCCTATAAACCTCAGCCGTGGGTTTCTTCCCTTTTGTGCTCCTTGCTTTG
The DNA here is from genome assembly GCA_028451465.1 of Erethizon dorsatum. Taxonomy (NCBI): domain Eukaryota; kingdom Metazoa; phylum Chordata; class Mammalia; order Rodentia; family Erethizontidae; genus Erethizon; species Erethizon dorsatum. The sequence goes on along the minus strand of CM051822.1, from coordinate 114,285,630 downwards.
AGATTTGTCACCTTCATCCTTCTTTGTGGCATCTCTTTGGGGACTGGATTTACAATATATCTCTCCAGAGTTTTTATATCCCACACTGTCAGCACCTGAGGTCTCTTCCCATCAGGGGCCACCTCAAACTCTTTCTGATGTCATGGAGCAAGTGTGAATTTTGACTCCAGCAGCATGTGTGGGTAGTCTGGGGCTGCACATTTTGCAAGAACATTTTCTCCCCCTGAACCTGAAGGTGACTGCTTCCTGTTGCAGAGCATTGTCTCTTGGCAATATCCTGCCTCCCCAGCCTCCTTCCAGGAGCATCATGCAGGTGAGTTACTGTCCCTGTGGCACATGCTTGGCCCTTCTTTTGCTGGGGTCTAGGACAAAAATAGGTTCACTTGAACCCAGAGGAAGGATATGATTTGAACTTTGCTAACTCTGAGACATGTGGAGAAGTAAAACTAGGGACAATATTTGGAAAAAACACCTTTGGAATTTGAGTGGAAGGATAAAAATACCTTCTCTCTTCTCATTATGTGATATTTAGGGGAGAAATAGGCCCTTTGACAAGTATAAGGGAGAGGTTGTGGGGGTTGAGGACGTTTAGACACATGAGATCAAGCCACTTGCTTACTCCAGGCTCTGTGGCCAACTCACCCACCCTCATCCCCCTGCCCTCATCTATTGGGAGCCCTCTGTGACAGCTGCAGGGCAATGATACAGGATGCTGTGGATGGTCCCTGGACCTAGGCAGTACACAATTTCATTATTAGAAGTCAGAAAAATCAGCCCTGCATCTCACTCTGCTAAGGGATGTTTCTAGGTTACCCTGAGGGTCTTCCTCTGTTTGCCTTTTGTGTTTAGCTTGGAGGGTCTTAGAGAGAGGTTACAGTAACTAGATGGATACTTTGCACTTCTGGAACTTCATTGCCAGGATTGCTGATGTGGAGTGTTGTCACTCTGTACGAATATTTAATTTTCTCAAGCTCAAATAGTCATCCTTGTAGAGACAAGAAGGTAGAAGGGGAGAGGAGAAGGGAAGGAGGGAGGAAGGAGGAAGGACACAAGTACCAGTTGTAAACCTGGGCTCCCTGTTGGCCCCACCTGGGGCAGTTTGGCTGGCCTGGTGGGGCTGGGACTTTCTATGTGATTGTCCCATGGGCTTCTTCTCACTTTCCAAAACCAGTCTTTCCATCTGTAATTGACATTCATCTTTCTGACAGAAGTGCACTGGACTAGGTATAAGGAATCAGGATTCTGGCCCTGACTCGGTTGCCCCAGGACTGCCCTGCAGGCCAGGCAGAGGAGCAGGGGCTTGGGTAGAAGACCCTGGCTTCCAAATCTCCTGCTTTCTCACCATCGGAGGGTGGGCTTGGAGCCCCCAGGTGTGGTTCTTCCTCTTTCCCAAACCAGACCCTGCAACAATGCACAGCAGGAGGCCCCAGTCCTAGCCTGCAACTCAGCTTTGAACTATATGAATCTGTATCAGGTGGGATGAAAGGACCTTCTCTCTAGAAAGCAGGAGGCCTGGGGCCCAGCATGCTTTCCCTCTTCCCTCTTTAGTGCCTATTACATTTTACTTTATTTGTTTGTTTGCCTTTTTCTCTGACTCTTGAGGGAAAATATTTACTTCTGAGGATCAGGGAAGTGGCTGTGGCTCACCTGCTTGTATTTGGCCAAAGGGCTCCAGGCTTGTGGATGGGACTGTCAGAGCTCAAGAGACCAGGCACAGATACTATCTGGGCAAGTTTTTTTTTTTTTATATGTGGGTACTGGGAGTCAAACTCAGGACTTCACACTTGCCAGGCAGGCATTTATGCCACTGAGCTATGTCACCGGCCCTGAGCAGGTTTTGTAAGAATGGGAATACAGAAAGAGGCTGCTGCTTAATCACTGGTTTGTGGTCCTTTGACACCTCCCCCACCAGCTACTCGGGCTCCCTGCACATTTTGTTTTATTTTGGAATGAAGTTCAGAACATTTTTCATGTTTGTCAGGCAAATATTCATTGAGCTACTATGTCCCAGGAGTCTAATCTAGGCTGAGGGGCACAGCTGTGGACAAAGGAACCAAAGGAGATGAATATGCTGCTGAACCAGGCAATAGGATAAAAATGGAATTTTTAATCCTTATCAGTCCTTATTGGCTTCCATGAAGACTGACCTCAGCTCAGGCCCTGGGCAGCATTTATTAGACTCTTTTTCATTTTGCTTCTAAGAGAGCCTTGCTTCCATCTGAGGAAACTGAGCCTGAGGACCCAACCAGACTCACCTGGCCACCCACAGCAAAGCAGGTCCAGACGAGCTGTGAGATGCCTCCCTCAGTGTGATAATGGCTGGCTTGATAAAACACCTCACTTATGTGTGAGGCACTTGAGGTCCAGAAGTGTTGGACCTAGGAACAACACCCTGAGAGGTGCTGTCTTGAAGAGAAAGGTCCTTATTGTGCACTTGAAGGGTGGCATCTCCCCTGTGACAATTTGAGGACGTCTTATGAAAGGGCTTTCCTGGGGAAAGAGTCTGCCTTTTGGTCAGAATTTTTTTCAGGCAGCCACCCGGCAGGTTATTCCAATGGTCCACCTGTCTTGACCGGGATCCCCATGAAAACCTCACTCCCCCTCTAGCCTCACAGTTTCATGTACACAGTTCTCCTTTACCACTTAGTTCCTTAAATAATCGAAACTCTTGCCCTGTCTAATTCTGAACATGGACAAAGGTTAGAAGTCAGGTGCCCTAGGAGTCGGTCCCAAGGTAAGAATGTTTCAATACATTTATTAATGAGTTGCAAGGGTCAGAGAAAAAGTTAAGTGGCAGAATTTGCTGAATGCACAACATTATTTTAGTTAACCATTCAGGGAAGGAAAAACACAGGCTATGTTCGATGATATTGCATTTTTTTCTTACTCTAAGACTATTTTATCAAGGTGAAATATATTAATACAATCAGTGGCACAGAGACCACACTTAGTATCCTCAGTCTTTTCTGCTGAAATACAATTTACTATCGAGAGTGGAGAATTTGGATTGAAAGGACTGTGATTACTGAAGTTAGAGTCATCACCTCTCAGGAATGCCTGATGCTCTGAAATCAGAGCCCTGTGGAAAGCAGTTGCCCAGCCCGAGAGTCTTCCAGAGAGGAGGGATCAAGGAAGGACGTGTTCTCTTGTCACAAGATGTCCCCATAACCTCTGCAATGTCCCAGACCTTTGGCCTCCTCTTGAAAGCTTGGTCTCTGGAATCAGGTTTCTGGGTCTGTATAAAAGCCCTGTCCATTATGAGCTCTGGGGCTTTGAATACATTGCCAAAATTCTCCTTGTCTCAATTTCTTGTCCTTTACACAGACACTTCTCGATGGCACTCTGGGATGGGTTTAGTGAAATGATATGTGAAATAGCTTAGGATAATATCTGGTTTCGGATGCATGTCCAGTGACCACACACTGCATTGTTATTCATCTACATATAATCTGATGGGATTCAAAACAAGCTTTCCAAGAGTCTTGCACAAGAGCCTTGCCCTGGCTGAAAAACAGCCTCTGGCAAGTGGGTCTGCTAGCCGAATGCCACTGTCACTAGTTTTTTGTTGGACTCCAATTTCCAGCATGCAGCCTACACTGTAGGCTGAGTTCAGTGTTTCTAAACATGTTGCACAACAAGCCTACAATGTCGGTCCAGCATGTGCTGATGTAGGTGCTGCTAACAGAATGGAGATGAGTTGGTGAATTTTTAGAATTCTGGACAGGTGAAGATCCCACCAGGAGATGCTGAGCTACCAGGAATGGTCCAGACTTGCTTCTCTGAGAGTCTTGGTCCTCTGGTGCCTTTGAAGAAATTGTCCTTTAGACTCAGTCTTGAATTCAGATCCTGTACCTTGGAGCTCCTGCTAATTTGGACTTGGTTGGAATTGCCTCTTCACTGCTTTGGGGGAAGAGGATGATAAGGTTTACTAAAGAAAAGGTAATTTCTGTACAGAGGAGGCTGCTTGGCCTCCAAAGACAAGCAGGTGTTTCTCAGAGCTCTAATTGCCAAAGTTTGTCCCTACATAGTCAGCACTGTGGGTGCTCTCCTCAGCTGCTGGTTATGCCTCAAACTGTAAGACTGTGAGAAACACACTATGTACATCATCCTCCAGTTCAGACCAAGACATTATTTCCAATTGGCAGGTCCGTTGTAAGGTTTTTTCCTAATATGGCCCCACAATCATCAGCTTGGGGTGAACCAGAATGTGCCTTTGCACCAAGTTGGGTACCGGGAATTCCCTCGCACCAAACTCTAGTTAAGAAATCAGGGGATATGTGCCTTTATGTTGGACAGATTGGATGGGAGTTAAGACAGTTGCTTCCTCCATTATGAGATCAATATGCTTTGGCACAATGAAATAGAACTACAAGTGAATATAAATGTTTGCGTCATAATGGGAAGTTTCTGTGTTTTCTGACTGGCAAAAGGCCTACTTAACGTAAATCATTATGGCATTCTAGTTGTTTGCTCAGGCTTTGAGGAGAAAATAAAGTGATTTCATGCTCCCAAACCCACAAATCATGCCACCATATGTGCGTGCTGACAATGCCGGGAAGTCACGCAGCTTGTGAGGACAGCCAGAACCGTATGGCCTGCTCTTCCTTCCTTTGTTGTGCGTGCCTGTAAATCACCTTGTGATAAGATTAAAACTCCAGTCCCCTTCCCCAGCAGCTGATGATGTCACACATCAAAGGGCACAGAAGGCTGCATGGGCATGGGGGTGGGTTATGAGTGCCCCCACCAGGCTGGGAGCCTGTCCTTGGAGCCTGACCAGCAATCTCCAACCTCCTGTCCCACCCCATGCCTTTTTTTTCCCTCTCTTTTTCCACCGTGCACACCTCCAGCTTTCCCAACATTTCCTGGATGTAAAGAGCGGAGAGAATGGGTTGGGTGGAGAAGGGCTCCAAGACCGCTTGCGTGGATATCACACCGCGTGGATCCCAGACCCTCTCTTCTCCTTGGTTGGACATTGTCTTGGGGATACACAGATTATAGGTCGATTAGGTAGTAGGTAAAGAGATAGTAGATAGAAGATAGGTAGGTAGCTAAGTAGATGATAGGTAAGTAGGTATACAATAGATAGATAATAGGGACATGGGTAGATAAACATAGATGATGGGTAGATAGAAAGGTAGTAGAGGGATGGTGAGATGGCTCAGTGGCGTAAGCGCCTGCCTGGCAAGCGTGAGGGCCCGAGTTTGACTCCCGGAACCCACATACGAAAAAAGGGCTGGTGATATCACTCAGCGGCACGGGCGCCTGCTGGCGCGCGAGGTCCTGAGGTCGACCCCCCGGTACCCACACACACACAAAAGAAAGGTAGTAGGTAGATGATAGGTAGGTAGGTGATAGGCAGGTAGGTAAACAGACAGATAATAGGTAAGTAGATAGCGATAGCAGATTATGGGTAGGTAGGTAGGTAGATGATAAATAAGTAGTTAAGTAGGTAGATGATAGGTAGATAGATTTTTATAACTACAAGAGCAATGTGAGAGTGGCAGGCTGTGGAGGGAGATGCCCCAGAGGCAGTGATTACTGGGGTTGTAAAACACTAGACCCTCTCTTCCCTGTGCACTGCTCTGCACAGTGAGAGGCTTCCCTGCTCTCAGCCTCCAAGGCAGGCAGCAGGGATGCTTCCCTCCAGGCAGTACTTCGCAGCCAGACCCCAGTGGCTTGCACACACAACTCTGCCTCTGAGGGGGCAAGGCCTCTCCCAGCCCGGGGCTGTTTGGGCCTTAGATATGCAGACCTGGTTTCAAGATAAGAGCACCAGAGAGAGGGAAAGGTGGTGATGGTGAGGAAGGGATTGCACAGCAGAAGGAGCTTCCACTGGACTTCTACAAGCCCAGGGCCACTCTAGGTCTAGACAGACTTGCGACACCTTATGGGCACCCCATGCAGCAGAGTGCTGTTCTTCAAGGGACCAGGCTACCATGGCAGGAGTTAACAGCAGGAGCATAGAGAGGGAGCCAGAATGGACCCCAGTTCTGGGAATCATGCCTCCAGAAGCCTTGAAATAGATAGGTCTTCTTGAAAACCAACTGGTTCCAGCCCGTGTGAGCCAGAGAACGGGGAGGGCCTACTATCTTAGGGGTAATTTAAAGACTTTTGCCTGGTTTCTCCAATCTTCCCTCCCCTTGCCCAAGACATGGAGGAGAAAGGGGCTATGGGGAGAGGAAGGCAGAAGGAGGACCGATTGGATCTTCATAAATGTTTGCAAGAAGAGGTGAAAGGAATATGTTCAAAATGTTAGAACTTGGAAGGTGGCATGATGAAGCTGGCAAAGATGCAGGACCCCAGCTAGGGCTGGGTATGTCTGGAGAGGAAGTCAAACAGGCAAGGGGTGGCTGAGGGCCAACATAGTAGACATGAATTCATAGTCTTCTGCCAAACCGCAGGGTGTACTCACCTAACTCTGCTCTCTCCTCAGTGAGATATGTGCTCTGTATTGATGAGTGGACTTCCTGAGGTTTTTTTCAATAATGTGGGGAGATGCTCATGGTAACACGCTGCGTGAAAAATAAGATTTGCAGTTATATATGCTGAATTAAAGCTATTTTTAAATTTTGCAACTTAATATAAAATGCAACATTACATGATGTAATATATACACACTATATACATATATGTGTATATCTTTCACATTATATGTAGAAAGTGGTTAATATAAAAAAAATACTGTGGAGGGAATGTCACCAAAATTTGACAATGCATTTCACTGAGTAGTTTGGACTCATTATGCTTTTATTTATTTCCCAGATATTCCTTACTTACACATTTATAACAAAATTAGAAATTATTACAATACTCTTTTCCAAATAAGCACAGTCTCGTTTTCCTGAGGTGGTCCCTGAGCCCCACGAGCCCGTGTTTCCCTAACTGTGTACAGATCCTCTTCCCGCTCTGTGCTCGCTTTGGGCGCTCTGTCCACATCCATGATCTGGATGAGTACAGACAGCTGTCACTCTCAATTCTAGCTCCATCAGACACCTTCCTCATGAACTCCCCATTGAAGTTCCCAACTGTGGCGAAGAGATTTTCCCAGGTGCCCCATAAGCCTTCAAAGTCAGTGCACTTGGGCGCCTTCACTTTGAAAAGCGATGCTCAGTGGCACAGACCCCAAGACCCACAGGAGTTCAGAAATCTTGCTCACATCCTTCTCCTCCTCACCCCACAACTCCTAACACAGGGACTGAAGTATCAAACTATGATTCCTCTTTCCAGCCATTTTCTTCCAGTGGCTGGTTGCTTTCCTGGCTTGCATCCAGGACCTCTCATGTCCACGCTGGTGAGTTTTCATTGGGGAAGGACCAGATTGAGTCTTGGTTTGCTTTGCAAAGAAGTCCATGTGGATGGGTGGGGCGTGGAGCTGCTCAGGGGACATTTAATCCTGGACCTCCTTCCTGTTCCCCTGGTACTTATTTTAACTCTGCAGGCCTAGAGTGGGGGAAATGTTTTCATCTTTCTTTTCTTTTCTTTTCTTTTTTGTTTTGTTTTCTTTTTTTTTAGATTCTTTGCAATTTTGCTAAAAACAAAACAATATGAAATAAATTTTAAAAAATCTTCTCCAGCTTGCAAAGTCTCATTCCACTGATCTGTCCCTAACATCCTACATTATCTCTTCCTGAAAGGTAATACACAATTCAGAACTCATTAGCATATGTAGATAATTCACATGTTTTCTCCTGCTTTGAATCTTCTGGTTAGGCAACATTCTGTCTCTCCTTAGCTGGAAATTTCTGCTACTTTTGCCTAACTATAAGGACAGATTTCAGATTATTTTGATTAGTTGAGAGAATTTGAGACTAATCTGTGTCTAAAACTCTTTATACAGCAAATTTCTTACTTTTACAGAGAGAATAAGGATCTGTGCTTATGGGGTGCCAGACCCTGTCCTGCCCAGGTGAACCTCTGGGGTACTTCCCAGAGAGACCCCTGTAGAGCTGACCAATAAGTAGATGTGCCCTCCAGCTGCACACATCTGGGCAGGCAGCCTCAGGTCAATGAGGGGTGATTTCCTAGTTTCTGGTCCTTGAGGAGATGTTGCTTCCTGTTTTGTGGCATGAATGATACCCACCTATGCTGTGGTTGTTGTTTGTCTGCCTTTGCCTTTTAAGCCACCCTTCACAGGGTAGATACTCAAATGACCTTCACAGGGTTGGTTCACGGAGACTCCTCTTAAATGACCACTGAAATGAGGACATATTTGAGGAGGTTTCTCCAATCCAAGCCTGGCATTGGGTATAGGGCTGGTCCTATGTTCCATGGGGCAGGGATGCTTGAACCTCTAGACCAGGGACCGGTACCTGTCTGTGACCTGTGAAAAACCAGGCCACACAGCAGGAGATGAACGCAGGGTAAGCAAGTGAAGCTTCATCTGTATTAATAGTCACTGCCCACGGCTTGAATTACCACTTGAGCTCTGCTCCTGTCAGATCAGCAGGGGCATTAGCTTCTCACAGGAGCGTGAACCCTACTGTGAACTCTGCATGCAAGAGATCTAGGCTGCACGCTCTAATCTCAGCCCCCCCAATCTACAGAAAAATTATCTTCCACAAAACTGGTCCCTTGTGCCAAAAATGTTGGGGACCACTGCAATGGAAAGTGTGGGGAACTCTGGGACGAATTCCATTGAAACAGGAGCCAGAAATAAGGTATAAGACCCTCTTTTGAGTCCACCTTCAGAAAACTGCTCTGTGTTTGTGTCATACAGAGTTTACCATGGAGGATGGTACAGAACAGAGGCTCAAAGCACTGTGATAAGTAATACAGCTGAGCCTGTGGTGGGAAATAGCAAAAGCATGAGGGCCCCTTTGAGGTTCTCTGAAAACAGTTACTTGTATTTTCCTGTCCTTGTTTGGAGTCAAGAGTTTCCAAGATATCCAGGACACAGGGCACCAGGCAGCCCAGGGAGGAACTTGCCTGTTGTCCAAGCTAACTAGCATAATCGTTCTAAGGACAGTATTACGTGTGAATGGGGATCAGAGTTTCCTCAAAGGGTAAGTGAAGCACCCACCCATTGTGGCTAGCTCCTGCTTTCCAAGGATCCAGGGATGTGGCTAGCCCTTGCTTTCCTGGGGGCCTGAGCCATACTCATATGCTACCATGGGACTTCTGTCCCCAGCCTCCAAACAACATAGAAGGGACCAGTAACTCCTACTTAAAACAGAATGACTTGTTGCTGCCAGAGTACCTTAGTCTGGCTATAAAACTCAAGATCAAGATGGTCACATTACACTACATGTGTGCATATACAAATATATGTGCATGAATTAAGGCTTAAGCAAATAGTATCAGCCTTCTCATCTGCAGAGCTTTCTGATCGTAGGTGAGAAAAAAATCTTGTCAGTATGCTTGCATCAAAGAGAGATAAATTTACTAATTGAAAAATGGTTTGCATGGAGGAAAGTATGGAGACAGCAGCTATGTAAATTAGCGTATGCCAAGATTTTGGAGAAATCATGCCAGGACTGGAGGAACTTAAGCAAATCAGGAGAATGAGGAACCAACCCTAGAAGCACCCTGAAAGCACTGGATATTTTAGTTTGTATCGGGAGGGGCTGCCAAGGAGCTGAGAAGTGGCAAGAACACTATGGATGTCCTAGGTATGTCTGTGGTGTTAGGTGGGTAGCAGCTGCCTAGCCGAGGTCACGATGGCTTTTCTTGCAAGCTCTTAAATGCATGGATCCTAACGCTGCCCTTGTTTGAGACCCCCAAGAAGCGCTGGTTCACTGCAGTTGGAATTTTGCGGTTTAGCGACCTGAAGTTCAAGAGAGGCCCTGCTTTCAGCAAGGACTTCCCAGGGCTGGGCTAGACCTCAGAGCTGATACCCTAGGCTGATGTCAGAGGATAGGGAGGCGGAGATCTGGCATCCGAACAAGGGACCCAGGTCTGCAGCTGGAAGGACAGCCCAGTGACTGGGACGAGCGCCGCCTCGCGGTGATTGTGTATAGCCAGCGTTGATCCGGGCTTTCTTCTGCAGGCTCTGCCTGTGAGCTCTGTGTGGAGCGAAGATCCTCGAAGGAAGGCTCTGTCCGTGATCACGGGCAGCTCCCGGAGCAGCGGCAGAGGTCACGTGTAGCAAGGCATGGAGAATCACAGTCCTGTGCCTGAGGGAATCCAGGACAAGTGCACAGAAGACAAACCCGCCCCGACGAAGGTGATGTCTTGTGCAAAGGCCCGGAGGCCACTTGTTTGGTGCTTTACGACACAGGGAGTGGGGGTAGGCCTGGAATAGGGCCCGCCAAGGCAGAGGAGGGGCTGAGGCCAGCAGACATCAGATGCGGACTTCAGACCTAGTACCAACCTCTCTATTTTTAGGCCTCTTGGACCCTTTAGGGGCTTAGGAAAAATATTTGGCAGATTTGTCCAAGACAGACGTCTACCCGTGTCCAATAGTAGTGTCGGGGTGTCCACCTGGCATCGGGAACTGCAAGTCCAGTACCGGTTGGGGCCCTGCGCCTTAGACAGGGATTAAACCAGGTAATGTGCACCGGTGCCCTCAGCTCCGCCCGGTGGCGGACGTGCCTGGCTCCGGCGCCACCACCTTAGCTTCGGCTTGGTATTGCGCGCGGAGTTGGAGCCCGGGCCAGCCACGCGCGCTTTCCCGGAGGTGTGCATCGTCCCTGAAAGCCGGCGGCCACCAGCGGCAGCACGGAGGCCAGCAAGGGGCTGCAAGGGACAGGCTCAGCTAGACACTGACGGGGGCGCATTCAGTCCCTGCAGAGCTCCACGCCCCCTCCCCGCCTCTTCCCCCAGCTCCCGCCGAGCCCCGCGCCCTAGCCGCGTCCTCGCCTTTGCGCGGCCTCGGGAGTGAAGTGGGGCTGGGGGCGGGGGGCGGAGACTGGGTCCGGGCCCAGGCCCGGCCCGGGGGTGGCGGCGGCGGCGCCCTCGGAGGGGGGGCGCGGGTGGGAGGAGGGGCTCCCGGCGCGGGGCAGGGGCGGAGCAAGCCACAGCGCCGCGGAACCAAGTGAGTTCGCTTCGGAGCCCGCCGCCGCCGGCCCGCACCTCGGGCGCCCGCCGCCCCGCCGCCCCCGCCGCCCGCGCGGGGATGTAGGATGCTGGCGGGCGCCAGGCTCCAGCGGCGGCGGCGGCAGCTGCAACAGCAACAGCATCCCCGGCGGCGGCAGACTGTCCTCTGGCCAATGAATGCGGACCCGCCGCCGACGCCCTGGGTTTGGATGGTCCCTGGCTCCGCCGGGCTGCTCCGGCTGGGCGCCGGGGTCGCGCCCCCACCGGTTCTGCTCGCCGCGGCCCAGCCTCCCGCGGCCCCGCTGCTCCCGGGGCTGCCCGGCTGGCCAGCCCCAGGCGAGCCCTTGCTACCGCTGCTGCCTCTGCCCTCTGCGCCAGACCACCCCGCCGTGCACCACTATCCCCTGCTCCACGGACAGGTAACGTCCCCGTCCCCAGCTCTGTCTCTGGTCGTCGGCTCCTTCCTGTCTCCGGGCGCTACCCTCCCCGGCGTAGGGTGGCTTTGGTCCTCGGGTCCGCGCCCGTTCCTCCCCCGGTGTCCTCGCATCCCCAGCCCATCAGGGCGCACTTCGGAAGCCATGAATCGACCAGAAAGTTCACGCTTCGACGTCCCGTTTTGCCTCTCGGTAGTTTTTGCGGTATCTCTATCCGGTCCCTGGAGAGAGCGGTTTGGTGACCCTCACCCCAGGCCAGAATTGGGACAGCTTGGCCACAACTTTTGCCCTAGCCAGGGTAGTTGTGCAGAGCGCGGTGCCCAAGTAGCCGACGCTGGAGCCGAGCGTTGCAGCCGCTTACCATGGCTGACATTGTCTCGAAGTTAATACTTTTTACAGTCTCTGCCAGACTTGAAAAGCAAGCTGGGAATCGATAGCTATTTCTGATTCTCATCTGGTTTCTCCCCCTTTCAAATAGACTCAGGAAAATGCTTAAGAGAATTCGAACCAATGGAAAACAGCAGGGAAACCCTGCCTTTAATACTGAGAAATGCTACCGACGATTTTCCCTCCTGCCCTAGGCCTGCCTGGGTCCACCAAATTCGCTAATGCCTTTTCCACTTTAGAAGAGTTTGGCGTTTAAAGCCTGGAATCAGAAAGAAAAAGTGACTGTACCTTTGATTAACGGTGCAACAGAACAAGGCAGGTTGGTTTTGGCAAGACCCATTGTTGCCTATCTAATTATGCAGATGCATTTAAATCAGAGAATAACATTTATTTCATTCCAATGATTGACCTCATTAACATATTCAAATGAGCATTGTTAGAATTCACCTTTTAATTAATTTCATTCTAATATTGTCTTGTGAGCTTTTCTAAAAGATGTCGTTAAATTTCTACATTGGTTTTTAGACTTAATGGCACATCACATATGCGGTACTGGATACCATATTTTGATATACGATTGGGTTTTATTGGGTAAACGCTGATAGCTTTTGCCATATTTTGGAAGGTTGTTATATCAGAGTGCTACCACTAGAGGTATATAATGTCAAGGAACTACATTTTTTATTTTTATTTTTTTCTATACAGAAAACTGCATTTTTTCTTGTATAAATTTAAAAGGAAAAATCCAGAAAAACTTACCGTCAATTATTTAAATATTTTTGTGCTACCCGCTTTTAAGTAACAATATTTAGAAACAGAAGAGTATTTTCACAGACCAGGAAAAAACAGAATTATGATTTTAAAACAATAGATACTGAAGTGTTCCGTGCTTATTGAACAATGCATCTTATTGATTCTGTCTTGATGGGAAATCAGTGATTTTAATTGGGGAGACCATCTCCTACATTGGCTGCCCCTTTCTATATTTTCCCTTTTATTCTTTGCACTAGGATCTTTAGTTACTTTAGTTACTTACATTTTCTTTGCTGTAGAATCTATTTGTATTGATGAACCTTGGTAAACTTTGACTCTTAACTCCTTAGCTATTTGCATTTTGAAAATATTAGTTAAAGGTTTTTAAAATGATAATGGTAATCAATTAAAATGTTATATTGAAAAGAGTGTCATAAACTATAGTTCTATGATTGTTTATGAAAAGAATCAAGAGATTTAAAAGGAATACCCAGTATTTCTCCTTTCCATGGTGGTTTCTCATTATCTCAGAGCAGAAACACATTTCTTACTGTATCTTCATGGTTTGGTGCTTAGTTCTTTTTCTTTATTGAATAATGCAGTATTGGTAGTGCTTTGTGATGATTCAGCTATGAAAACTTCCATAAATTTCTGTTTGATTTGTTAGTGTTTGTAGTTTTTCTTGATTGGGGAAAGGAATTTTTCTTGGAATCAAATATATATATTTTAAAATTCCTTTTTCTTTTTGTACCATTTAAAAAATTATTTTTATCAATACCTGTTTGTAGTACATAATGCTTACATTCATCATGGGGTGTTGGTACATGTACATAACACATTTAAAATCTTTTCACGACCCCTACCTCTCTCCTCCGTCAACCTCTTTTCATTGCTTGGTTCCCTTCCCATTTGCAAAACATCTATTAAAATTCTTTTTGAAAGCAGTTATTCCATTGTCTTTTGGTACAAAGTAGAGTTGATTGACTTGGGCTAATGAGAACTCCCTTCTTTTTTTGTGTGTTGTAGTGGCTGTTTGGTGGCCATTCTCCATCAATAGGACTGTCCTCCTCCTCTGCTGTGGAGTTAGTGCCCATTTTCCCACATGTCTGTGCTTCGACTCTGCCACCTCCTGTTGGGAAGAGTTGGATAGAGAAAAGGATACCTAATTGCAAGGTACAAGTGCAAAAGTTTTAATGGATAAGTGGACTTTTAGTTATTAAAAGTTGTTGGATATTATCGTATAAACAGAAAACACCATTCATTTTCTAATTGTAATAAATTAAGGATGTAGGAATAGAAATTGTTTTGGAATTAGATTGACCCGGTCAAAAGCATCAGCAGAACAGAGGGGCACTTTGTTTTAGCTTAAAATACATGGATTCCATAGAAGAATGTAAAATTTCCAATTTCTGAATCATAATCTACTTTTTAAAAATTTTCAGTTGTAAAACCTATAACCATTGATTGAAATCTAGCCTTAAACGTTATATTCTGCTTTGCTTTTACTGTTGTGAATTTTCATCTTAATTATGGCTTGGTTTGACTTTTGAATTCAAATTTACTGATGACATTCTGCTTACTTAAAAACTAAAGACCAAGTAATACCTTGACTTGTTCTACAACAAACGAAATAATGACTACATTTGGGTGATCCTTCACCCTATAGACTGGCTGCTGGGCTGAAGTGACTAGGTCAGTATTTGAGGACTACCCCAGAGGACTTTAGCCAAGATATAATTGGTATCAGGGCCCTTTTCTCCACATTCTAGAACAATGCATTTATAGAATGTCCAGTAGCAGAATGCCTGGTATTTGACCAATGTAAGACAAAATATATATGTGGCTTTTATCATGTGCCTTACCTTAAATGTTACGCTCGCATTGTTTTTGGACAGATCTTTTTTAATAATTCCTTTGCTCTGGATTCAATGTGGATACATCCTGAGGAGTCAAGACTGTTTCATGGGCATGAAAAGCCTCATGTCCTGGCAAATCAAGTGGCTCTGTCTCTGTCCAGACCAGCACCTACATCCAGGCCTCTTCCCACCATGGTGTTAGCACCTCCACCTCTACCAGGTTGGTGCCCAAATTACAGTGGCGGTATTTGTCTTTGACATAATTTAGTATTAAGAACTATTTGTCACTTTAATGACATATGCTACTGGTAAATCCTCTTGTAATTTAATTGATGGTGTGAATTTATTTTTAAATGAGTCTTGGGTAGCTCATCCACTTTTTTTTTTTTTTTGTAAGAATATAGAGATACTTTTAAGATGAAGAGATGGTTGAGATTTTCCCAGAATTGTATTTGTGGTGCTGTCTTTGTAGAATTGGATCCTGTTTTCTGTTGATAACTCTTAATAGGGGCACTAATTGATCAGTCTATTTGTTTAAATATGTTATTTGCCTGGGGTGAGGTGTAGGCAAACATGCTTGCTGGACTGCCAGACATGGGCACATACACATCTGATTTCTGTGAATTTTGCCTTTGTGTTGGGGGTGACAGTGGAGATGGGCTATAAATGACTTGATTGGAGATGGATCTGGTTCTTTCTTTGGAGTCTGGTGACCTGAAAGAACATTTGTCCTGGAACAGACTCCCATGAAACAATCCCTGGATGAAAAATTATATAATAAACCTATATCATAACAGGAGAATAAAATCATCTTATGAATTTTTAAATTGATTTTTAAAATCACCTTAACATATGATCATATTATAAAAGCAAATGCTGCCAGTGCCAAAATTGTCTTGCGGCCCCTTCCATTATGGAATATTTTATGACTTTAGAATTATATTATCATCCTGTAATTTCCTACCTACCAAGCTTACCTCAATATGTGTCTCTAAAATTTAGTAATAAGGAGATGTTCCTGTGGATAATGCAGCGCTAGTCTAGGAGAGATATATTTATATTTCCTCTGTTTGCCTACCTATTTATTTCAATTTGCTGTAAATCTTGTTTAGCAATAAGTCAGGAAGAACAGCACAACTATGTGTGTTTCTCACACACCTTAATGATTCTCGACTGAAACTTGTCTTCTGTCCTTGTAATTGTGCATTAACTGATTAATTGAGCATCATGCATGCATACATTTATAAACATTTTACACTAAGATGATCATGTTTCCTATTTAACTTAATAGTGATAAAAGATGCTTCAATGGCATGTATTATACCAAGATGACATGACTTTTGGTGACTCTTTTAATACATGAAAGAATAATATTTCAATTTTCTAATGTACTGGCAAGAACTGTCGCCAAAATAATTAGCAGGTTTATTTTTAAAAAATGGTAAAATCAGTTCACCTAATTCAACCAAGTCTTTGAATGAAGCTCCTCCCTCTCCCATCCCATCACTAAATATGCTATAGACCTTTCCCAGATCATTGGAAATTCATTCTATGAACATGAAAATATCCATTTAATTGAAGCAGATCATGGCAATTTATCATAAAAAATTTTATCATATGGATGTTGTTAACTTACTATTATATAGCAGATATATAATACTTTATTCAGAGAGTATTCATTAATTTTAACTTTTGATATTTTGATTCAATGTACTTTAAAAGACAAAAAATGATATCTTACAAATATTATAAGGATTAGAATTACCTTTCATTCTAACCAAGTCTACCACTTGTCAGATCTATGCCTTTTCTCTTTTCTGTTTTTTGTAGCTTTTTGACTTATGGATCACTGATGAATATAATATAGTTTCACTTATCTTTTGGGGAGAAATGTTCTTGCCTTCAAATGTAATTTAATAATAATCAAATTCATTTGTTCAATTTCTGAAATTCTTCACTAAATTTTTGATTTTTTGCTAAATTTCTGAATTCTTTTTTTTTTTTTTTTTTTTTTTTTTTTGTGGGTACTGGGAGTCGACCTCAGGACCTCTCACGCCAGCAGGCACCCGTGCCACTGAGCGATATTACTGGCCCTTTTCTCGTATGTGGGTACTGGGAGTCGAACTCAGGACCACACGCTTGCCAGGCAGGCGCTTATGTCGCTGAGCTATCTCACCGGCCCCTAAATTTCTGAATTCTTAAAAAATTATCCAGCTCTAGAAAGCATGTCTTGAATGCTCCTTAGTTCACAGGACCTATTCAATGAGTTGTTTATGTGATATTAACTGCTTAGCAGAGAGCCCGAAGAGAAGCAAGTACAGGTGGAAGGCAAACTCCAAGTCAGATAAAAATACTGGAAGGCTGAGGCAGGGGGATTACAAGTTTGAGCCCCATCTGTGCAAGTTAGCAACTTAGTGAGACCCTGTTTCAAAATATAACATAAAATTAAAAAAAAGGCTAGAGGTGTTGCTTAGTGGAAGGCCCAGGGTTTAATTTAAGTACTGCACACACACACACAAAATTAAACTATCTCATTGAAATTATGGTTTAAGTAACTACAAATTACAAATTTATTAAAACATTCACATGTAAATTTTCAGATATAGTGTCATTTAAAATTGCTATTAAAATTTTATATTCTATTATAAATTGATAAATTTATATATTTAATTTATTTATAAGTTTATATATTTATAAATATATAAAGTGTGAATGTGTGATAAATACAAAATATATAATTATAAGTATATTATATGGTTAATATATTACATTGATCAGTCTTGTCATATATTTTTATATTCAGAAATAAATGCCCTTAGAATCAGATATATTTTATTGATTCCATTTAAATTAATCAAAGAAGTATAATTAGAATTCCCACAGAGCTTGAAAAGTGAATCAAAAGCCTTCATTTTAAAAAGGTTAGTGAGCTAAGCTCATTTTCTTTTCTTAGGGAATAGTTTTTGTACAATAATTGTTGTTTAAGTACTTTTTAAGTATGCACTGTCGTTATAGGGATAGTAGCAGTTTATACCACGAAACCAACTGATGCTTGCCTAGCAAGCGGGTTCAAGTAAATATGCTGTTGGATGAACTGAATTAGAAGTCACTGTGGGTGGAGACTTGGGGAATGACCTTTGAGACTCAGGTTAATATTGTACCCCCTCCACTAATTAAGAAGGGCATGCTACAAGGGCACAGATAAAATGAATACAACATGAATGAATTTGGAAAGCCATCTAAAATTTATATTACAAAGGACTTTATTTTTTGAACATACTGGCCTCATCCATGATGACAACGATGAGGATGGTCACCTGCTATTGCACTCAGATTTATAAAAAGCCTGTTGGTCACTTTCAATTATAGAAACTACTAGTTAATATTCACCTTGTCCTCATTCATTAGACATGTCCTCTACAGGCTCTGGTCTGTCCAAGGCTCTTGTCCTGCTCGGCTCAGACTGCCATAACAATAATCAAAAGACAAACGCTGCCTGGGTGGCTTAAACAGTGGACACTATTTCTCCAGGCTGCAAGCTGGAGGTCAGGGAACCACATAGTTGAGATCTGATGAGGGCTTCTTGCCAGGACTATAGAAGGCTGCCTTCTTGTGTCCTTGCATGGCAGAAGGGACAAAGCAACTCTCTGGGCCCTTTTTTATAAAGGCACCAGTCCGGGGGACTCCACACTCACGGCCTCATTTCCTAATTCCCACATCCTAACTCACCTTGAGGTGCGGGAGCTTCCACATGTGAATCTGAAGGATGAGAAACATTCAGTCTGTAACAGCGCTGTTGAAGAGCTCCCAGTCTGGTGGGGAACAAACCAGTCAGTAGATAAAGACACAGTGATGCTGTGCAGTGTGAACTTGGAGATGTTTTCAGGGAGCCTCAGGAGGGACATCTTCAAGGAAGGCCTCAGGGTAAGAAGCAGAGAATGGATTCCAAAGCAGGGGAGTAATGTTCAAAGATACAAAACGTGAGAAAGATTGTATGACGTTAATTGCAGGTAGCTGGGTGTGGCTTAGCCACAGCACCAGATGAGGAGCAAAAGGTACTTGGGTTACCTGACTCTTCACACAAGATGCATCCCTTGGGAACAGTGCTATGGGTCAGTTTCAGGCCTGTGATGGAGTGCTGTGGTATTTTAAGTTATCCTGTTCCTAGAAAGTATGAATTCACTCCAGGAAACAAAGGAGCCCCCAAGAAGGCAGAGAGCATTTAAAACTGTAAATCCAAGCATACAAAATTATGTACTTGCAGCTGCAAGTACATTAGAAACTAAGGTCTCCAGTAATAATTTAGGGGCTAAAGGAAGTGGTCTGTAATTATAGTGTGAATGGTTCAAGTTGGGAAACAATCCAGGACTCTTTCATTCCCAGACCTTGGTGGCAGTTGATTTAGGGCCATACAGGCAGGAGGAGGTCTGAGCACAGTGTCTCCTCCTCTTCAGAATCTTGGAGCACCACTTGCTTTGGCTCCTCCACCAATCTCCCTTTTCCTTGCAGGCTTCAAGTCCCTCCTTTTCCCAGGGAAAAGGGGTGGCACTCTTGTTAGGACAGGAGATGAGTCTCAGGCAATGGCAGAGGTAGGGCCAGGATGAAAATAGTACTGCCAGTGGGTCTTTGTATTCTACTTCCAAAGTAAGAGCTTCAGAGTCTTTCAGGCTATTCAGAAACAAAATTACTGGGACAGAGTATCAAGGCATGGGAGATCATTAACTGAGCCTCTGTCCAGTAAAGACATGTAAAATTGTAATGTCTTGCTGGAAACTGAAGATTTGTCTAGAAGCCATCTGTGTGACATTGCCTGTCACCTTAAGATCAAAGAGGCTGATTCTACTAACACCATGTTGGGAAGAAACAAACTGCCATCAAGAAAACACTGGCTGCGCCTCTCATTCAAAGATGACCGGAGAGAGGGAGAGAAGATGGAAACCAGGCTGGGCAGTTGAAAGTATTCAGCTAAAGATGGAAAGACTGATTTTGCACAGGACCTAGTAACATTTTTCAATAAATCAGCTTTTGGCTTACCTTAACATGTGAAAGTAAATAAACAAATAAATAATCATAGAAAAGCAGTAAAAGATGTAATCAAAAGGAAGGTGCCAATATAGAAAGACAATTTGAAGGTACAAGAATGCAAGAAAAGTTTTAAAACTAGCTATTAATGTAATTAGAGAACCTTTGATGAACTTGTGAAAGAAGACCATACAGACACATTCTTAAGTGTAAATAGTTGTGATTATGAAAATGAGATAATAATGAGAGGTGATAAATGTGTAAAACAGAGAGCAAACAACAAATCCGTATTTATTGGACCTGAAAAAACAAATAGAATACAGCAGAAGTATCAAATGTGGCAAAGCGAGCTGCATGTCCTGCTTGTAGACTGGAGATATGTGAATGGGGAACACTATATAGAAGAGAACAGAAGTTGGCACAGCTTTCTAGCTTTAGTTTATTGCACAATATTGGATATGATTAGCTCTTGGAAAAAAGTTTAGAGAATTAAGACAAAACAAGTTTGTGAGTGAAAAAGTTTATGCCTCACCAGAGTCAGACAAGCGCATAAACAAGAAAAAGACATTATCAAAGTAGCAATGGATTGACTTTGCCATGTTCAAAGTTTTCAACTCAGATTGTACTTTAACATTAATATTGCCATCTCTCCTGCGTTTTACTTTCCTTATCAGTTTATCCCTTATCTTTTTTTTTAAACTCAGGTTGACTGCTTAAAAACATAATTTCTAGGCCGGTGAGATGGCTCAGTGGCATAAGCGCTGGCCTGGCAAGTGTGAGGGCCTGAGTTTGACTCCCGGAACCCACATATGATAAAAGGGCCGGTGATATCGCTCAGCAGCACGGGCGCCTGCTGGCACACAAGGTCCTGAGGTCGACCCCCGGTACCCAAAAAAAAAAAAAAAAAAACATAATCTCTACCTTTGTCTTTTACAAATGCAGTTTAGCATATTTATATTTTATTTAATTTTTATATTTTTTTGTTACTGTATCCTGAATTTTTATGTTCTCTTGTTATTTGTTTTATTCTGTTTCTATTCTCTCGGGTGACATTTATATTTTTTTTACTTTTGTTTATATGGTTATTTGGAATACGTCCACACTTTTGTTATTTTCTTAAGCAATTACCAGTAAGAATTTTATTTTATTTTATTTTAGTTTAGTTTTAAAATACTTTATTGAAATTGTTTTGATAAAACGTACTTGCAGAAAACAAAATAAATGTGGGTGAACATTTTCTACTTAATACAAAGTGTCTCAAAATTTCCAGCCAACTTTTTGCCCAGTAAGTTGATAGCTGTTCATGTAGGTTAATACAGGAGTGATATAAGCTCCTATGATCTGCCCTACATCAGAGAGGAGGCATCCTTTGTCAGCAAAATCTGCAGCAACCCAGAAAGGGTTCTCTCTCCATGTGTCACAGCCTGAGGAGGCAATAGCAGGAACACTACCTGGGCATCTTAGGGACCCAACAGCTGGGGGAGGGGTGGATTCCAAACCTTAGGTTTTCAGTCATCAGGTTAGTGCAGAATTTCTGGGAAGGGGCTCTGCCCCTGGTTGGGGTTCCAGAGCTCTCATGCTGGAAAGATGAAAACAGTACGACCAATAAGAACAAGCCCTGCTCAGGCCTCCCAGAGAACCAAGCATCCAGTTCCCTAAATGAGTCAGAATTTATTGACATCAGGACCAGTAAGAATTTTAAAAAACAGGCTTAACCTTATGCTTTTTCATTTTTTGAATCATGATAACCTGATTATGTTACAGTCTTTTAAAGAAAAATGAGAAATTTGGAAAAAGTTTGCATTATAGAATTTTATTTTTTCCTTTTGATTTCCTCAACTAAGAAATCTAAGGCAAGAACTAAGAATGAAGAAGTCAGATTTCAAAATATCTGTAATTATCAGCAATTTCTGTTAACAATCTAAAATCCATATGAACATTTGTTTATTTGGTTACAGAAATGAGTGAAAACCTACCATTTTCCTGATGGAGAAGAGGTTATTATAAGAATTGTTATTGAATACATAAAGTCAACTCATGCTGGTAAAGGGAGGGATGTGGGAATATAAACTTCCAAAATCCCTCACCTTTGTTTAAAAAAAATAAAGTAGAAGCAGTCAGAAACTACTGTACTTAAAGCTGGTAACAAGGTTACCAGAGAATGAGACAGGACCAAGCCCCTGCCCGTGCACCAGTTCAGCACCTATCACCCCTTCAGGGGGAAGTGAGGTGCACACTGTCTGGGGAGCAGGAATATGTGATGGCTAAAAGCTGGCTCAGAAACACAAATACCAAGAAAGATCATCAGATACTGCAGAACTCACCCTAAGCAAAAGCTGTTTTTAATAGAACTGGAAGCATGAGGGCTTTGAAGGCAACTATGACAACAAAAGTTGATACAGGTCAACCCTGAATACACTGGCTCAACCAATTTAACACAAGGGGTGAACCCGTCCCTATTTATCACATTATCTGTTCTCTTTACAATGTCTAGTATTTGGTAAAAATGTTAGAAGACACAGAAACCAAGGGAGAAATAACAAAATACTGTCATGATACAAAATACTCAATGCAACCAGACCCTAAGATGGCACTGATGTTGGAACTATTAGATAGGGACTTTAGCATAACTGATTAGTATATTAAATGATCTGATGGAAAGGAGAATGACATGAATGAACACACCGAGAATTTCATCAGAGACATGGAAATACAGAAGGTCAAATTGAAACATTAGAAAAAATAGAACATGGTATCAGAGATGAAAATGATATATTTACATATATATATATCATGTATGTTTTTCATTTATATATTTTATGTGTAAATTCTTATATAAAATTCTTTGTTCTTTTGATAAAATCTATTGATTTTCTAACACAGAATCAGTATTGCAATTCAAGAAAAGATTTTTTATACACATATATAGAGAAACATAGAGCAGACATTTAAAAATTGTGAAAAAATAAACCAATGAATAATAAAAAAGGGATAAAACTAGAATTATAATACACGTTCAACCCAACCCAGAAGCAGACAAAAAAAGGAGAGCAAAAGATCAAAGTACAGGTGGTACAACAACAAAGTATAAAATGACAGGCTTAAATGTGAAGGGCTAAACTCCGTACTTGAAAACCAGAGCTTTTCAGAGTTTCAGCCTCAAATATGTGATACCTACTAGAAACTCATTTCTAATATGAAGATACAGAGAGGATAAGAATAATAGCAAGGGGAAGAGATAGCACCACGTGCTAGTCAGAAGAGAGTGGAGGTGGCAGTATTGCTATGAGGCAAATCAGAATTCAGAGCAACAAGTATTACCAGGGATAAGAAATAGATATCACATGACTAAAAAATACACAAGGAAAAAACTTATGAAGAAAACATAGCAGTTCCAATAAGAGAGCTTCAAAATATGTGAAACAAAACTGATAGAATGGGAAAAAGACATGGACAAAGTCACAGTTAAGAGATTTCAGCACTCATATTTCAGCAGCTGAGCAGCAGGAAAGCATAGTATCAGTTAGGATTTGGAGAACATAAAAGATTCTGTCCACCAACCTGACCACATTGACATTGGTAAACCTGTACCTTGCAGCAGATAACATGCTTTTATGGGCATATGGAACATGTGTTAATCACATATTGTAGATTCTACTACGAGCTAATAGATTTTTGAATGACTAGAAGCATACACCCTTTGTTTTCTGATCACAGTAGAATTGAGTAGGAAATCAATAACAGAAAAGATATACAGAAATGAAATGTTCTGAATATATGAACATAGAATGAAATACTCTGAAATAACACTTGGGTCAACAAAACAGAGGGAATCAGAAAATATTTTGATTTGAATGAAAATGAAAATCGTATGGGACATACCTAAGGCAGTGCTTAGATGGAAATTTATAGCATAAAGATGCCTATATTGAAAAAGAAAAGTCTCAAATCAATTATCTAAGGTTCATTTTAAGAAACTGGAAAAAAGAGAGCCACTAAACCAAAACAACCCAAAGGAAGTAAAAAAGATAAGAGCAGAAATCAAAAAAATTAAAGACATAAAAGTATATAGAAAATCGATGAAACCCAAATCTGAATTTTTAGAAAGATCAATACAATTAATAAGCTCCTGCCTACATTGAATTAAAAAAAAAAAAGGAAAGACAGCGCAGATGACTAATGTCAGGAATGAAAAAGGGGCATTATTGTAGATCTTAATAAAATGTAATAGGAAATATTATAAACTACTTCTTGACAGTAAATTCAAGATCTTTGATGAAATAAATACTTTGTAAGTTACAAGCTGCCAGTGCTCATTAAAGAAGAGATAGATGAGCGCTACTACTATGGTATGTCTATTTAAAACATCGAGTTTATTGCTTAAATCTTCCAATATTGTTTATGTCTTTCATAACAGAGAAAACTCCAGGTCCTGACAGTTTCACTTGTAAGTTTCCCAAATACTTTGGGAAAAAAGTAATACACAAATTTAAATAAACTTGCTCAGAAAACCAAAAAGGAAATAAGATTTCCCAATTTTCTGATGTCAGAATTTCTCTAATACAAAAGCCCCATAGATATTACAAGGAGACACTTAACAACCAATATACAGATGCAAAAGTGCTCAGTGTATTAACACATCAGATCTAGCAATGTATAAACTTGATAATGTATCATGCCAAATTATTTTTTTTCTTTTCTTGGAATTCAGTGCTGATTCAAAATTAGAAAACCAATTGATGTTATTTATCAAAAGAACAAAGAAGAAAAACAATAGGATCATTTCAATAGATTTAGAAAATGCTTTTGTCAAACTCAACACTCTTTATGTTAAAAAATAACAAAAAAATCCCACTTTTAATTAAACTAAGAATTGCAGAGAATGACCTCAGATTGACAGAAGACATTTCTGAAAGAGCTACAGCTAGCACTGTGTGAAAGAATGAAAGCTTTTTTCCAAGATGTGCTGTGAACATTTGCATGCAGCATGGTACTAGAAACCATCAGCAAAAAGAGACCAGGAGGGAAGGAAGTAAGTAAAGAAGAAAGGAAATAATGCAGATTGGGAAGGAAGAAATGAAACCATCTGTAGATGCAGGCAAAATTATTGTCTGTTTAGACCATTTCAAAAAGTCGCCAAAAGCTACTGGCCTGGTACTAGTTTTAATAAATGACTTAGCAGGGTTGTAGGATGCAAGGTCAGTGTACAAAATCCAGTAATGTCCATATATTACTTGTGATGTGCAGTTAGGACCTGAAATAAAATAGCAGTATAATTAAAAAAACATGAAACATGAAATATTTAGGGATTGATCTAAATTTATATCTATGTCTGTATCTGTATCTATATCTATATCTCCTGAAAACTACAAAATATTGATGAGAAAAGTTAAAGAAGACATGCATATATGAAGAGATTTTTTTTAATCATGGACTAGACAACTCATAATATTTAAGATGCTAGTTCAGGCAACCCTGAACAAAATCCCAGTTTCATAGAAGTTGATAAGAAAATTCAATAATGGCTTACTGAAGGAGAATAGTCACACCAGTTTTGATAAAACAAACAAACAAACACAGAGGACTCACACATAACTGATGTGAATGTTCACAATGGAGTAACAGGATTAGGCATTCATGGAATTGACAGTAGCACAGGAATAGAGATCAACAGAATACAGGTGATCCAGAAAGAGGGATACACATAGGTGGTCAGTTGATTTTTGACAAAGGTGTAAAGAAAATTCAATAGAGTAAAGGTTTCCTTTCCAAAAATGGACTGAACAACTGAACATCTATCTTCAAAATAAATAAACCTTGACCAATACCTTGTACCATATAAAAATTAACTCAAAATAGATTATAAAACTATAAAATAAAAAAGTATTACTAATTTTGAAAAACACATATAAGAAAAATTTTGTGACCTTTGTTTGGGTGAAGATTTCTTAGATATGACACGAAAGGCATCAACCATAAAATAAATCACATTGATAAATTGGATTCCATCAAAATGAAGAGCTGTTGCTCTTTCAAAGCACTTTTAATAAAAAAGCACACATTGGGAGAACAGATTCATAAAACATAGACCTGATAAAGAGTTCATATTTGGATTATACAAAAAACTCTCATAAGTTAATTTTAAGAAAACAACCCAACAAAATGGACAAAATATAGGACCAAAAACCTCAACAGCTAAGAAAATATGGCTTGCAAATAAGCACATGAAGAATACACTCAATATTGTATATCATTAGGAGGTGTAAATTAAACCTACTGTGAGAGTCCCTATACTTCTGTTAGAGTGGTTATAATTAAAACCTGAAATCGACAGACTGAGTGGTGGTGCTGTCATAGAGCAGCTGACACTTCCAGAACTGCTGATGGGGATGCAGCACGGTGGTCATGTTGGAAATTAGCTCTCAATTTGTCAAAAACATGCCCTTACCACAGAGCAATCTCACTCTTATGTACTTACCCAAGAGAAATAAAAGATACACAAATACCTGTTTACATGTTTATGATGGTTTTCTTCATAAGCAACATTAGCTGTGAATGAATAAGCTTGAATGTAACCAAACAATGGATGGTGCACAGAAATGAAAGGAATGAACTTAAGTTAAATGCAGCAACATGATTGAATTCCCCAAAGCATCATGCTACGTGAAGGAATCTGAAATAAAACATTACATCATATACAATTCTCCCTGTGGAATCTAGTAAAAGCAGAACTGTAAGAACAGAGAATACATTAGTGATTTGAAGTGGTTAAGGATGGGAGGAGGGTCTTGACTGCACAACAGGGGTACATTTTGGACTTTGACTTTGGACAGGCTTACAAGCCTATGTGTTTTGTTAAAATTCAGAAAAATTGTAAAGGTAAAAGGACAATTCTATAATGTATACATTGCACCTTAATTCACCCAACTATTAAAAAAAGACTTATAAGCACATGCAACAAAACATGGGGATTTTATTTGATCCTGGTGAACATATCAAACCAAAAATATGGAGACAATTGGAGGAATCCAAACACTGACCATATATTTTACAATTACCACTAAGGAATTACCATTAGGTTGTAGGAGTTAGAGTTTTATACTTACAGTTTCAAGATTTCCTGTATTTTAGAGATATCACCTCACCAGAGAAAGATGGTTTCACTTCAAAATAATCCAGGTGTAGGTATTGCTATGGAAGAAGGCTGGGCTGAGCTAATAATTGTGGGGGTTAGGTGATGGAAATGTGAGCTCATTACACTATCCTCTATTTTCATAAAAATTAAAGTTTTTATAACAAAATTCAAGAAAAAGAATAGGAAAGGAAAAAAAGTAAAAAATGTGATCTACATAACATGATGAAGCACTTCAAGAAATTATAAAAAACAATTCTATAGTTTTTACTTATATACTAGAGTGTAACTGAACTGAAAAATAGTGATGGACAGTAAAGAAACATTCAGCAACCTTGAAGTAGACTGTTGAGCAATAAATGAATGAAACAAAAATCAAAATTATAAAAATATTCCCTTTCTAAGATAGCCAGACAAGAAGTGCATATATTATAAATAATAAGTAGCTATAGAGTACTAACAGGGAAATCTAAAGCCTAGAATGATGATGTTAAATACTTAAGTATGAATGTATGGGCACAGCATAAATTAGTTTTCAAATCAAGGTATTGGAAAATTAGAGGAAGAATAGCAAAATATGAAGAAGCAAATGATAAAAATAGACAAATAGTCATACTTAAAAAAAATAAATTGTTTAAAAATTCCCCTCCACCTCTGTGGACACAAAAACAAACTCCTTGATGATAAGAAACACATTAGCATTATCTCTGCTTGATATTGTATCTCTTTAATTAGCTAAACTGTTTTCTGGAACATAAGGAGCTATTCATCTTGAACCCAAGTGGGCAGGTGCATAAATCTCCCTTAGTCTCCTGGGCTCTTCTGACTGGACAGGAGCTCAGTGATATCATTCTGGTCCTTGCTGCTGGCCAAATCCCATCTGCACTTGAGACTCCGCAGGTATTACTAGAAAAATTGCCTGAATTCCAAGGAGAATTTTCTCGTAATATAGAGATTGTTTCAGAACATAGGAAGTGGTGAAACTCATATTAGGAAGTTGGTTACAAACTTTATCACTATTTTCTTCAAAAATGCAAAAAATTAGAAACAGATAAATTACATAGACAAATCTTAAAGTGAGCTGTAAAAATTCTAAAACTATTGAGGATGTCACAGTACAGTAATTAGTGGAGTGCATTTCATGATCACAAAACTATAATAATAAGATAGGCATTTGTAATGACATCATGTTTTTGTGTTTAATAAGAAAAAACATGTCAATAGACTATATGAAAATGGTTTGTTTGATAAAATATAAATGCAACAAGCAAAACTCAAAAGGTGAAAGGAACCTGGTATAGAAGAGTGACCCAAAGCTGCCACATCACACCAACGTTGGCATTCCCAGCATCAGGATCACTGTGACCTGACTTTAAGAGTTTTCAGGAAGTTGTAACTAGTGTCATAAGAAATGAAACAGAAATATCCAGTACTACCTGGAGAAACATTTATATTTTGAAAACTCAGTATAGTCAATTTAAAAACTCTCAGAATTAATTAAAACAACAGTTCCACAAAATGGACTGATAAAATATAGATGTACAAAAGATGATCTGTATGCTACATATCAGCAGTTACTTAGACATAAATGTGAGAATATTTTATTCCCATAGCATGAAAAGCTGCCCCAGATACTTGGGAACAGCCAACAAGGTAGATGGGCACTGATCTTTACTATGAACACAAACAAAAAGAACAGTGAGACTGCAAGGAAATGGTATTTTCAAAGTAGAGATACTCACTGGGATTTTGGCTTGGAAAGTGCATATCGTGAGGATATTGGTCCTTCCCAAGTCAATTCCTGGTTATGACGCGGTTCTAATCACATCACATTTTTCAGATGGGAGAAAATCATTTAGAAATGCTGCTTATGGGGTATACACATGTGATTAGCAAAGCTTGTATAAATACATAAATCTGACAGATTTAACTTATTGTTTTACAGTTACATCAGTATTTTAAAAAATATAGTGCTAATGTAGTAATCTACATATAGATCAATGTAATAAGTCTTAAAAGAATTGCTATTAGGAAAATTTATTCTAAGACTATAATAAAATGATAGACATAAACAAATGACTTATATACTAATTGTAAATGGTCATGATGAAATACGCAGTTTTTCCTGGGCTGCACATTTGAACTACCAGATACAGTGTTCTACTACTGAGTGAGCACCACCGAGTGGCTTTCACGAAACACTGGCTGTGCTCAGTGTCCGCCATGATGCAGCAGAGGATGTGTTCATTCTTCTGCACTCTCAGGATTTGTGGGTAACGGGTCATGCAGTTTGACTTGTAGAGGCAGGTTAATATTAAAAAATCAAGTCAACTCTTAATAAAACCACATGTAGAATATTATTTAATGACAAAAGCGAACATTCTTGTTTTGTTTTACTGATGTTTTTAAATGTGGGTTTCAAGGTTTATGAATAGGAGGATCCAAATTTTGAGATCACTGTACACATGGGCACACACACAACAGCATACATGAACAATGATGAAAGAGAGAGACAGAGAGGGAGAAAGCCATACACCAAAATGTTAGGAGTGGTTATTTCTAGATACTAGATACTGGGTCTAGACTAGGAAGTGCTTTTATTTCAAACTTTATAGTATCTTCGTTTTCCATTTTCAGTGGGCATGTATTACTTTTATAATCAGAAAAATCCCATAAATACATGAAAATGCTTCTTTTTTATTCATGCCATTGATAATGAGAAAATCAGCTGCTGCTAGAGACTTTTATCACGTGTATAGCACGTGCAGAGTGCAGATAGTGCAGTGCTGCTCATCTGTTCCATGGAGGAGCAGCTGTATTCAGGATTGCTTGACTTTTTTTTTTTTTTTTTTTTTTTTTTTTGTATTTCAGCTGTTTTACTATTTCTAAGTATTCTGTTTAAAAATTCAGTTTATTTTTATGTTATTCCAGGAAACAGGAAGAACTTCCTAAATTCTTTAACTCTGAGTTTAGAAACTGTGCTTTAGTTTTGGATCCACTTACTCTTATTCATTTGCTAGGGCTGTCATAACTAAATACCACAAACTAAGTAGTTTAGGTCACAGAAATGTAATCTGTCACAGTTCTGGGGGCCAGAAGACTGCAATCAAGGCCTCAGCAGTGCTAGCTCCCCCTGGAGGCTATGAAGGGGATCTGTCTGGGCTTTCTGATGGCTTCTGTGGTTCTGGAAGTCCTTGGCTTTTCTTGGCTTGTAGACACGTAGTTCCAATCTCTGTCTCCATGATCCCCTAGCCACCTTCTTTGCAGGCCTCTCTGTATATTTCCTAAAGACATCAGTCTTTGGATTTAGGGCCCACCCTTATCTTGAATAATTACATCTGCAAAGACTATTTCCAATTAAAGCCCCATTCTGAGATGAATTTTACAGTCACAGCATCATACATCTTCTAGAACTTTGGGAGTGGTCTTGGACTTCATCTGTGAAAATATAACACCATTGATCTTGGGGTGGAGGGCACATCCAGGGTCCACACAGGTAGTAGCATTTGCCTTCCTTTACAGTGAACATCCAACCCAGGAATGTGTTCTGGTCCCCAGATACACCTCCATGTGGTTGGGAGATATTCCCATAGGGTATGGGAGAGTAAAATGTGAACTAAGAACTAATTATTCCTAGTCATGGCTTAGTACTGACTTTCAGGAAATAAAACTGACTTCATAGCTCCTCCTTCACCTCAGTGTCTCAAACAATTGGGGGGGGCAGTACTGAACATTTCTTTTTTTTTTTTTTGTGGGTACCGGGGGGTCGACCTCAGGACCTCGCGCGCCAGCAGGAGCCCGTGCCGCTGAGCGATATCACCGGCCCCTTTTCCGTATGTGGGTTCCGGGAGTTGAACTCGGGCCCTCGTGCTTGCAAGGCAGGCGCTTACGCCGCTGAGCCATCTCACCGGCCCCCAAGTACTGAACATTTCTGAAGTCATAGGGCAACAGAGAAATCATTCTGCATTTCCAATTTTATGTAGAGAGATAGGGGACACACGCATATTATAGAAAAACAGACATCTCAGTGGAAGATGAAACTGAGTTTGATTTATAAATAACAGGTGAGCCTTTGGAGACTTTGAAGCTTCTGGTGGCCAATTTGGGCTGTGCCCTTCACCCCATTGTGATATTCATGCTTCCTTCCAATTCTGTTATCCCACATGATATGACATAACCACAGTTTTATGTTTTACTCTGACTTAATATTTTAATGTATGTTTCTCCATCATACTAAAATGTAGTGTATTTCACCTTTTATATATTTTTAAAATCTAGCTAGTAAATTATATCTTTCTTATTATCAATACACCATGGGAAACCATTTCCAAACATTCACTTCTCCATAACTACTTTTAAGAATTTAGCATCATTCCTTTATAATAGTTTACCAGACCCAAGTTGTCAGAGGATTTCCCCTGTCTTAAAGGACATTCAAAGGCCACTTTGCAGGAACCACTGAAGTGCTGATATTCAGGGAAAGGGTTTTACTTCCTATTTCTACAGTTTTTCATTTAAATTTTTAAAATTTATTTTCACCTTTACAGTCTAGGACTCTGAGTGCAATGTCTGATATGTTAATGACATAGGAATTGTGCTATTTTAATTTTTAAGGAGATGGGTCTGTTACTTTCCATTAACAATGATACACATTATGGATTTTATTAACTATCCTTCTTCAGCTTGGGCAAGTTTCTCCCATCCTAGTTTGCTGGTGGTCATTTTTGGTTACCATAATTTAATGCTGAATTTTTTCACTGTTTTCTCTTTTTCTATTAAGATAATCACATTTCTCTTCAATTGGTTATTTTGTTACATGACATTTAAACATGTTATAATGTTAAATCACTGCATTCTTTGGACAAATGCAAGTTCTTCATGATGAACTACCTTTTTATATACAGTGCTGAATTTATTCTATTATGTGTTTAGGATCTTTAATATGCATGTGTGTGAAAATGCTCTGATTTTTTCTTCTGCTATATTTACCTGGTTTAGTATGATGGGTATACTGTCTTCATAGAATAAATTGGGAAGTGACCGCTTTCTTTTTAATTCTGTGGAAGTTTTATGGTATTATATATTTTAAAATTCATATTTGCATCAAAGTTTGCTAATTGTCTTTGGTGTAAGATTGTGCAATATTGAAATACCTTTTTGATATACTACATTAGCAGTTATCTTTTTAAATGAAAAGCATCTTTATACTTCATCATATAAAAGTTGACTTATTTTACATAGAAGTTTGTTCATTTTGTCATTTCTTTGAAGAAATAACTTTCAGACTTTAAAAATATTTGCTATATGTTTTTCAGCCTTATTGATTTCTGCTCTTGTCTGTATTTTATTCTGTTTTCTTGAGATTTATTTAGTTTTGTTTCCTCTAAATCCTTAAGTTATATATTTGCACATTAGTTCTCTATCCCCTTTTCTAATAACAGATTTAAGATCATAAAGTACATTTTTTTTCTAATTACCATTCTCAGCGCATTTCGTAAATTTTAAAATTTGCTGCTTTTATCACCTAGTTATATATATTTATATTTTAAATTTTCTTCGTAATTTTATATCCTATAGGCTTTTCAAGAAAGTTCTGTTTAATTTTCTGACTTATAGTGATCTGTGGTTTTGTTTTTGTTATTAATTTGCAATTTAAAAAATTATGGTCATATAAATGGCCTAGGTGACAGCAGTTCTTTTAAAATCTGTAGAGGTTTGTTTCATGGCCTGATACATTATTAACTTTCACAAATGTCCATGGCTGGTTATTCAGGATGTGTATCTGTTAATGTTAGAAGCAAGGTTTTACATGTGTCCAGTTGAACAGAGTTGACTATTACGCTGTTAAATTATATTTCTTCTTTCGAAAATATTTGAGAAAAGTAGGCTGAGGGTTACAGTATAGTATGGTGGTTTATATCTCAAATTTTACTTATAGTTTATCAATTTTGACACTATTTCATCAATTTCATTCATATTTTAAATTTTATATTTTTTGTGGTGAATTTTACTTTTTTTGTCATATAGTTGCCTGCTGCAGAGAAAGCCTGTTTGTATCCCTCCTCAGCTGTGAATATATTTTTCCATATGGTTGCTGTCACCTTTTCTATTATGTCCTTAGAGTTTAAGTGTGTAATTTTTTTCCCAATTAGCAATCTGACTTTTAACTTGTCAGTCAATTTACATTTGTTATGAATATTGATCTAGTTGAGCTTGTTAATATCTCTTTAGATTTACGCTTCAATTTTTCCTATCATATTTTATTCCCTGTTTTCATTTCTTAGCTTTTTGTTGTTAATTGAACTTTTTCCTTTTAAAAATGTTATTGTATTTTATTTCTGTAGTTTATTAACTCTATTATTTAAGTGTATGTTTGATTTTTACCATAAATTTTAACTTTAAAAAGCTAGTTTAAATATCATCTTGCTGTGCTCATACCCCAATAAACAATTCAAGAACATGTATGATAACTTGGTAGTGACATCCATTTTTCTCAATTTTGCCTTGGATGTTCTTATTTTTCATTATGTACTCTTTTAAAAATTATTTTTATTGCTATTCTATACTGGTTAAATGTTTGATTTTTCTCAGATGATCCTTTTAAGATCATTTTTATCATTAGATCCTGTTATGCTTTGTGTTATGCCTCAGGCACTCATATGTAGGCCTTTTAGAACGTGGTTGAGTCACAGGGGCAATGTGGCTGACTTGCTGTTAGGAAGTGGGTACTGTGAAAGAGCCTGGTCCCTGGGTGCCTGACCTGGAAGAGTATATCTCCCTCCTAGGTTGCTCCCTTCTCTTGCTATTTCCTGGCTGCCATGATGTGAACAGCTTTTCCTCTGCCATTGAGTTTTTCTCCTTGGAGCCAGCTGACCAGTGACTATAGCATGAACCAAAATAAATCTCTGCTCTTTTGAGTCATAGGTGTTGGGTATAGTGTCTTAGTAAGAGGAAAGTGACTAAGACAGATCCTCTAGCATTTCTTTAAATAGAGGACAGCCAGTAAAAATACCTCTGAGTTTTTCTCATCTGAATATACATATTTATTTTCACCATTTTTTGAAGGATAATTTTTCTTGTTGACAGTTATTTTTTTGCCAATTCTTTGAGGATGTTTTTCCAATGTTTTATAATATCCATTAATTTCTTTAAAATTCTTTTATTAGTATATTTTTGTGATACATAATGAGTATATTCATTGTGGGATATTGGTATGCATACATAACATTCTGTGGAGGTTTGTATCAATCTAAATGATATTTCTTGGTAGGGAATCCATCTTTTTTTCTACATGCTTTAAAGATTTTACCTTGACCTTAGGATTTATAATTTCATCATAATGTATCTAGAAGTGGTTCTTTAAAAAATGCACCCAACTTACTGTGTGGATTACTGTTATGCTTTTGTGGATTCATGTCTTGCATCATTCCTGGGACCTCCTTCAAGTGTTGCCTTTCTTTCATTTTGTCTGAGATGTTGGTAAATGATGTATTATACTTCATTATTCTAAATTCTGTATCTCTTGCTTTTCTTTCATAGTATTTATCTCACTGTTCTCATGGTCATTAGTGTAATTTCTTCAGCTTTATTTTCTAGTTACTAAGTCTCCCTTCATCTATGTCTAATTTACTATTTCAACTCCCTGTGTTTTTCTTTATAAAATTTATAATTTTAATCTCTGGAAATTTCATGATGTGCTTTTTCAAATTGCATCATTCCTTACAGTATATAGATTCCTGTTCCTCTAATTCACATTTCACAGGCAATTATTTTATATTCTGTAGGTAAAATTTTGATATGCTTATCATTGTGGATACAGATTTGCTGTGTGTGGTTTTTCTGACTGTCACTTTTCATAATCCTGGCCATGCCTCTACCCATGGTTATTATTTATTGCATCTAGGAGTGCCTCAGTGAGCCTGGCTTGTAGCACTGTTGAAAACCTAACTCAGTTTGGCTGTTTCTGCTGAGGAGACTGGTCAGTCCTGTAGTCTACATGCACTTATCTCTAAATTGCATAGTAAGAAATATTCTTCCAACAGAGAATACATTTTTCTCTCAAATTATACATTCTCAAATTATATACTTTGATAGCTGGGCAAAGGGACAGATAAGCAGGTGTGCAGTTTCCTCTGAGGTGAAGCAATCACAAGAGCTTTAATTTATCAGAAAGTTAGGTTCATGACCTGCACAAAATTAAACTATGAGAAGTGATACTAGATAAAAAATACTCAGTTTGCCATCCATTATTTTCTTCCTTTGAAAATCCAGTAGTAAGGGCATGTAAGTAAGAATGTGAGCTCTTGAAGGCAGAAACCCTGTCTCTCCTGTTTCCTGGGGATATCGAAGCCCTGGAAAAGGTCTGGTGTAACAAGGACTTGACAAAGATCAAATCAGGAATCAATATGAACAATATGGGCTGCACATCTCCCATCTGCTATGCACTGGTAGATGTGCTGGGGGATAAAGCAGTGAACGAAACAGATGCAAAATTCTGCTTCCATGGGTCTTACAGTCAAGTTTATTTTGCTATTATTTTCCTGTATTAACTTTTGCTTAGATTACTAAACTTTTGGTAAGACCTTTTCAGGCAGGGAGAGCTGATCTTCCTGGTGCTACAGAAAAGCTGCTTTTGTTACTTTCTTTGGTCTAGAATCAGCTCCCTTCTGCCTATGATGTATCGTTGACCACAGTGTATTTTCAAAACAACCACATCAAGAATCCTAAAAAAATTATATTGGCTCCTAAAACACCAGAATGTCACAGTTTTATTTCACATAATTATGAATCCATGAGAATGTGACTTCAAATAAAATTCTGATAAGTTTGAAAGCTTAAGATGTGAATATCTGGCTATTCTGTGTGCTTTGGGGGATGAAGATTTGGGTAAATTTCCTATAAGTGGCTTTGCAGAAGGGTGGCTTTCTTTTGTATTGGGCAGTGCACTCCCAGTGTGCGGTAAAGGTGATAGGCAAAGGTAGATAACAGGTTTTGGGCTTTTAAATTTATACAAATTTGACAGAAGGTCCATTTTAAGGATGAAAATATAAACTTAGCATCAGAGAGTTAAGGATAGAGCCTTGAGAGGTGCCCTAGAAATTATGCCTCATTAGCTTCAAGGCAGATCTATCTTTGAAACATAGGAAAGTGAGTGTTTCCCAGTGAAGGAGCTCTGCATGCTTTCCTTGGTAGTCTCAAGTTATACTCATACCCTCCTTGTTCCCCTCATTAATACTAATGCCTTTCATGTAAGCAATATGGTGCTCAATCCTCTAAGGAATATAAGTATTCTTTTCAGGCAGCATTATCTTCAATACAGTGTATTTTTAAAAATTGGAAATGAACTTTGAATCTTCTTTTTTTCTAATTAGCCCATTTGTATTCACTCTCCATGATAGAGATGGATATAGATTTCCTTAGGCAGCCTGGGAATGCAGGGCATCCTTCCACATTCATTGCTGCAAAACTTGATACATGAGGGACACTCAAGAAATGCCTGCCCATCCCCTGAAAGGAAGACTGAAGGCAACTTGCAAAGCGGAGGATAGGATTTTTGAATTTGCAATAGAAGTGAGAAGAGAGGTAGATGTTAGTGGTAGATCATGAGAAGAGGCATAGGAGACATCAATACAGGCTTTAGCTAAGAGAGAAAGAGTTCTCACAGAGGACCACAGTGATCACTTGAATAGGCACTTTTTACAATGACATTTTATGATTGATTCTCAAAGGTCAAGATATGAATATGGAGGCAGAAGAGGAAAGTGTGGCTGCAGGCTTGCTCACATCCCACAGGTAGTGAAATGTCTTTGCTTTATACCTGACAAGTGAGCAACTAGATAGCTTAGCCTGACTCAAAGTGCCTCTGGCTGGTACTGATGGCGGATGGCTGGGATGCAGGTGGCAGAGCTCACCAGTGCCGCCCTGAGCTTATCATGATGCCTCTGCAGGGTACTCGTGGCTGTTTGCACATATCATAGTTGTAAGTGTATGTGTGTGTATGCACACATGTGCAGGTCTTCTTACATTTTATGTGCAGAGCAAAAGGTGCACGCTATCTCACCCCACTATTCAAGGAGAATTGTCACCACATGGTTGTCTGTGAGATTTGCTAATAAGAGTAAGATGCATCCTCTAGGAGAACAGCTAACCTGAGCAATGAAAGGCAGCAGTGAGGTTTGGATGTGGGGTCAGACAGATTCCCCCTACTGTGGGAATCTGCGTCATCTGAGATCCACTAAAGCTCTGAACACACTTTCCATTTCTTCAGATCATTCGGGGACCATTTTCCTGGTACCTTTATTTGGGTGACAGGCAAGCAAGAGAGACTGAAGGGAGGATGGAAAAGAGGCAGAGCAGGCGGGGAGGCAGAGGCATTGAAAGCTCAGTGCAGCACATTTCCCCACAGACGTCATTCCAGTGAGTAAGTTCTGGGCATTTCTCTATTTAGATACCCCAGGACTTGACACATCACCCATAGGCACCAATGAAAACTCATCCTCATCAGGAGCAAAGTAAGGGGAGAGTTGGACAAAGTGACATTTAGCTAGATAGATTAATGTTGAACCACTAATGGTACCCAGATCAAAGAGAAGACTATGGGCTACATTAACCTGGAATCCATGAAACAAAAGAGAAAATTGAGGTTGACCTAGGAAGATCACAAGCCACCCAGTTGTGCTACAAAGACAGTCATGTTCCAATGGACTCACCTCGATCTCTTCTTTCCTGTGATGCCTCTGGAGCAGGAGAGAACAGGAGCCCTCCAGAGCCCTAGAGAGTGATCCCTGGGCAAAGGTGCCAGTATCCCCATGCAGGGGAGCATGGAGGTAGGAGGGACTGGGCATCATGGCCCAGTCCTGAGCCCTGGGCAGGGAAGCACATGGTGAGATAAATGGCTGGGCCCAAAGCCACCTGGCTCTTCTGGGCTTCTGTGAGCAAGTAAAGGTTCTTCACCAAAGTACTCCATCTGAGTTCTTCAAGCTGCAGAGGGACCAGGAGGCCCTAGCACAGGTGGGGAAGTGGTGGCTGCTGGTGAACTTGCTGCGAGCTTAGGATTTCCTGGGCTCCAATCTCAACCTCCTGCCAAAGTTTCTCAAACCCTCCTCTTGAGCAAAGCTCAAGAGGTGACCAAAGCTCCACCCATGGGATAAAATTCCCCTCAAGTCTTGGTGTGGCTCACCACCTTTCTACCTCATTCCCACGTTCTCTTTTGTGGGCAGTGCTTGCCCTACTGACTTCTTCCCCTTCTCTGAGCAGCTGAGTAGCTACCTGGGGGCCTTTGCAGCGTCTTTCCCTTCTCCTGGGACACCTTCCCTCTAGGCATCCTCATGGCAGCTCATCTTGCTTTCTTAAGATCTCTGCTGACCTCACTTTGGCAGCTTGCCTGCCCACCTACTTTATGAAGGAGCACATAAAGTGGCCGTGTCCCCTGTCCTACTCCAGGCGTTTTCCTCAGTGATACCGACTGCACCATTGGTCCTTCTGTTGGTTTGTTCATGTGTTTCTCAGCTTGAATCCAAGTCTGATACATCAGGGATGGCAGCGGTACCAGAGTTTGGGAGGGTGCCGTGGATGCCTGAGTGTGCAGACATGGCTGTGGATGGATGTGGGTGCTCTTGCTCTTGTGGGGAGCCTTCCTGGTGGTTCGAGTCTAGGACAGGTAACTTCACTGGACTGTCCAGAGTTTTTTAGGTATCTGTCTGTGCAACTGCAGTGACTGGGGCTGCTAAAACTTCACTGTGCACACATTGCCTAAGGAACACTTCCTAGGACCCAATAGCTGGGGTCTAAAGAATGGACTAAAATCACCTTCATGTCTTCTAGAGTCTCTGCAGCCGGTTTGCCAATGTTAAGCCTCTTTTGTCCTCTGTGGTCACCATTCACTCATGGATGAAGGTATTGACAGGTTTGCGTGAGGTCTGTTTCTTCTGGGCCAGATCTACACGTGCGAGGAGCACCCTCTTCTGTAACTAGCTCCTAGCTCAGCAAGGATCTTATTTTCCTTATTCCCACCAATGCCTTGATTCTGGAATCCTAGGCTCTCATCTTACTTAGGGCATCAATTCCACAAGGACAGACAAAGTTGTACCATATTGTAACTCTGAAAAAGGAACTCAGTGAGACACATCTCAACAGCAGCTGCATGTGATGAGAAATGTTTTCTGACAATTTCTGTCTTCTATTTTCATTCTCAAATACTGCATGTATTCACTGAGGTATGCATGAAACCCTGGTCTAGAGGCTGATTCCTGCAAAAATGTTTGGATTTGAGGAATAAAGTCATCCACGTGCACATGTTTATCTGCATTCTCTCTCTTCAATTCTGGAAAGTAAATATCCCTGTGCCTTTACCTGGGGAGGTTCAGGACCAGAACACACACACACACAGGTGGTGAAGAGGAAAACATATCTGGGGTCTCAATTTTGAGGCATTCAGTCATTTTAATTTCATAACGAAGGTAGGCATAGCAAAGAAAGAAAATTCCTAAAAACCGTCAGCTGGCTGATAGCAATGCTGTCTAAATGGGTCTCTGAAGAGAAAGACATGGGTTAAGAATAATTTCCTGTGCTTTATTACTGCTGTGGGATATTGCAAGGCAGGTAAGAGGTGAGTGCAAATTGTGTGTATGTCAAACATAATGAAATGGTTTGAAAATAGCTGCCTGATGATAAACAGCAGCATTTTGCTTAGTGCATCAAAAAACCCTCCAAAAAACTTTTGTTGTGGAGCAAACAAATAGGATTCTGTCCCACATTCAAGGTCAATGAGACTTTGCCTGCCTGTTAGGTATAGAATCTGCCTGCTATGGCTTTCGTGTGGTGAACACATTCGTTTAGGGTGAAGGGTTAATCTTTCATTTGCCATTAGCATGGTCACATTCCATAGAAGACACTCTTTTAAGCAGCAGTCATGCATGCTCTTGGGATGCCCTGTACAGTGAGTATTACTGAATTCCCTAAAGGGCAGACCCTCGACAGAATAAATCTAGAAGTCATACCTGGATGTGTGGACCCTTGTAACCCACAAAAGCCATTCACTGAATGAATCCTCCAGGAAACCAGTGGTATCTCTTCTTAACATGTATTTTGAGTACCAACTGTACACACAAAAGTATACAGATGTGTGTAGTAGAGGTAGATAACTTTTGTGTTCTGATGGAAAGTGAATCTGGAGGAGATAAGGGCCCTTCCTGCCATGGGGATTGATTCTGAAAACTTGCTGGCACCATAGGTGCTGGCCAGAGTGAGTGGACGGCTGGGCACACAGCACTCAGACTGTGAAACTCTTGCTGTTTCTTGTGAAGAAAGGAGCTACTACCCAGCACTTTCTTCCTCTTGCCTTCTCTGACATGGTTCATTACAGTAATCAGGACATTTAAATTACTGAGTATTTGCAGCAATTTGTTCTTTGGGATAGTGTAATTAATCTCTAGTTTTAATAAAATGAATATTCAAATTATTGCACACCAAGTTACATGAAATAAAAATAACAATACATTAGTATTCCTAAACTGATGAACAGAAGTAAGTGAATTTTCCACCTTCTTGGCATTAAATAACTCCTGTGTCCTGGTCCTGTACATCTGCATTGCTAAGGCAGGAGAACAACTGTCCTATGTGCAGATCTCAGGTGACTGATTGGACATTTGGGCTTCTATCTAGTACATGGGGAATAGGGATGAGGGTGTGTGTTTCTACTAGTGGGACCCAGTGGACATGTTGAGCTCACATCATTAGGGTCTGTGCTGAACACACACATCAAAGCTGTGCATTTAACTCTAGCAATGTGGGAGGAGACCCAGCTGAGAAGGTCCGATGCTGTGGGGAGGATTAATCCTGGCTGCAGCCCTTCAGTGCCAAGCTAGGAATGGTGGGCGCTTTTCATCTTGGGATCCAGTGACAGTGATCTGCCAGGGAGCATCAGTCACAAAGTGGACATCTTAGAGCACCACGAGGGAGACTTCTATGTCAGCATCCCCTGCCTTGGGTTCCAGTTTGAGATCCTGAGCCTGCCAGTTCCATCCAAGTTAGCAGTACAGCCCGAGGAATCTGAAGACAGGAAAACCAGCCTGAGCTGTTTCGCATTCACCATTGCTAGAAAGTGGTGATATGAATGGGCAAAATCTGGAACAATAGAAGGGAGATAGGACATTTTGCGGTTGCAGTAGGTCCTCCCAACTCTGGGGCCTTGGAGGAGTCTTGGCATGATGTGGAGTAGATGCACAAATGTGCAGATAGTTTAAAAACAAGCCAAAGCTGCACATGAGGGTGCATGTCTGTAGTCCTAGTTACTTGAAAGGCTGAGGCACGAGAATTCCTTGAGCCCATGAGTTCAAGACCACCATGACCTACTGAGACCTTGTCTGAAAACAAAAACTAAAACAACAACAACAACAAAACCAGCCAAAACCCAGCAATTCCTCATGGTGTGAAAAGCTAGTTACTTTTGTTGTTTTTAATTGAAACACAACTAGAGTGACACCAGTCC
The DNA here is from genome assembly GCA_028451465.1 of Erethizon dorsatum. Taxonomy (NCBI): domain Eukaryota; kingdom Metazoa; phylum Chordata; class Mammalia; order Rodentia; family Erethizontidae; genus Erethizon; species Erethizon dorsatum. The sequence continues at coordinate 114,244,584 of CM051822.1, read as the reverse complement.
TTTGCAAAAAAATTTCTGTATGCAGACAAATTATGCTTATGAATCAATAAATGTGAAGAGACTATGTGGATATAACTAAAAGGATTTGTGCAGGCAAGTCACTTTCAAAATTCCTTCAGGGAGAGAGAGGAAGAAAAGGTTATAATGTGGAGACTCACATCTCCTGATCTCAGTTTTCTTGGTGGCGGGATGCTTAGCAAAGCTGAACAGAGGCAGTTGGGAATGGTGTTGGATGGAACACCTCACCCCGAGTCAGTGTAATCCTGGGGGATGGTTACTGCACATGCGCCATCAGTTTTTTGTGTCTCCATTCTGTGTGCCGAATATCATTTTGAAGAAACTGAGTGATCCTTTTAGAATATGAAAATGTGGTTGTCTGTAGAAATGCAGTTTACTGGAATCTTTCCTTTCCACAAGTTGCCCATGATCACAGCAGAAGACGGGAAGTAAAGCATGTCCCACTTCTCTGTAGTATGAATGGATGTTAGACAATGATTACTCTCTCAACACACAGAAGAGAGAGAACTGGAGATTTAAATAGGAAGGTTTATTTCCCTGGTGGCATGTTTCTCAACAAATTATTTTCTTTCATTTGGGAAGCTTTTCATCTGGGCATATTTTTCCCTCATTACTGGCTATCACTTTGGACTAAATCCTGAAGTTATTTCCTGGAAGGTCCCAAGCAGAAGGGCTCATACCCTTACTCTGGTTCTATTTAGCTCCACGAGTGTTACTGGAGACCTGTCCCCTGAGTCTGGGGGTTCTCTGGGTCCATGGTGGGAGGGGGAGGGACACAGGGTAGGAACCTATGTTAAAAGGGAGGCTGTGCCTGGATCTGTGGCCCTAGGAAGGGTCCTTGGCTCAAAGGGCACTTGCAGGCAGAATTCAGGCAATATGGCCAGGTATCATTACTTTGCAGGCATGCTGTATAATGTGTTGAAGGAGAATAAGGTGCCCTACAGCTGGGCCCTGCAAAGTAGCTAGTGCTTCACTTCTTGGGGACAGGGAGGCTACTGACATTTCCAGGAGAGAAGCAAGAGGCCTGACTTTAATCACAGTTTTTTGGGGTGACTTGGAAGCAGTCTGGAGGAGAGGAGGTTGTTGAAATGCCAGTAAGCTGGCATGAAACTTGCGGCAATCCAGGTTGTGCCTGTGTGGATCAGGGGCACACTGACGGTGGATACGGGGGGAACATGGATTTGGGAATTCTTGGGTCGACTGTCAAATCTGACACTAGTATGATGTTGAGTCAGAGAGAAGAGGCAGAATTAACTTGGGAACAGTGATGGCTGAGACACCTATGGGATTATCCATGTAGTTGTGTGCGCAGTGTGGCTCAGTGAGAGAGGGCTGCTCAAGAGAGACTCCAGGTATAAGGATGCCATCATTATTGGAAGACAGAATGTGAAGAGACTGATTAGAGAGTGGATGTGGGCAACCCGTGCAGTCCTAATCCAAGTTGGACCTGAGAGATCCATGGAGGACACTGGAGGTGTAGTCTAGACCCAGGGACAGATGCAGGGCGGAGGCACAAAAACCAACAAGGGTGCATGGGAGGTGGCCACAGGAGGCCTGTGGTTGTCATAGTTGGAACAGTGTCACTATATGAGAAGGAGTCAAATCACTAGGGCTGCTGAGCTGGGGGAATGTGAGCCCCAGGAAGTGCATGCACTGACGGGTCCCAGGCTTACTGGGCACCTGCCAGGTGTCTAGGAGTCCTGTGAGAGGAGGAACAGCATGCAGGTGTGTGGGGCATGAGAATAAAGCTCTGCATGGGGGTTCTGAAGGAGAAGAGCTATGGGGTGTCTGTGCACTGACAGGCAGTCAGCACTGTGTCACCAGGTGCCCTGAAGAAGGAGACCTCCCTCTGGGACCAGATCCTTCCATAGCTCTGGCTACTGAGGTTTAGTGACAGCAAAACCAAGGCATTGAACAGGCACTCTCCAGAAAGCAGGTGACTACTTCAGGTGTTGGTCAATCAATGTGTGACTTCAGAACCAGGGAAGTTGTCAGTGAGAACTGCTCTCCAGTGTCACCAGTCCTCCAGTCCTGCCACCCAGGCTGACACCTGCATGGGTCTCAGCTGGGGTCTTGCAGGAGCCTGGATGTGCAGACAGCACCTAAAAATCCAGTCCAGCCATGTCATTGGTGTGGGGCAGTATCCTAGGCTGGTCGGGTAGGGGAGGCCAGGCAGAGGAGTGGCTGGTAGAGCTACCAGGGTAAGGCTCCCTGTGCCTGAGGTGAGGCTGAGGTGACCCTGGTCACTACCCCTACTAGTTCACTACTGTTGTCTGAAGGCCCCCTCCTATCTTGCCCCTCGGGGGAGTTCCTCTCCTCTGAGCCACACTGCCTGGCCGTGTCCTGCAGGAAGAGGTTCAATGGAAGATCCATGGCCCACCATGTTCCTAGGAGCTGGGAGACCAAAGCTTCTACCCAGGTCTGTGCTCTTGCCCAATGCGGGACACCAGTGGTCCTGTTGTGGTCTGTGTCTGGATGTCCCCCCAAAGCTTCATGTGGTCATGAGGGGTGGGCTTTTTGGAGGTGGCAGAATCTAGAGTTTGTGATTGGTTCATTGTCTAATGCTGAGATTGGGAGTGTGAGTGCTGTGCCTGCCCCACTGCGGGTAACCGGTGTACAATATAGGGGAAGAAAAGAGGCTTGGTCCTCCCCTTTTGCTCTCGTTGCTTTTGCTGTCTTCCACCACCATGAACTGTTGACTCTCTGACATATACCACCCTGCCTTGGAGCCAGCTGATTATGGACTGAAACCTCCACAAACTGTGAGCTAAATAAACTTTTCCTTCCAATTTTGGGCTTCGGGTATTTTGTCTCAGCATTGAGAAAAGTAACTAATGCAGCCCCTTATCTGCACACTCTTTGATAGCACATTCTTCTCTCTGCATTCCAATTTACTTTTCTTTTAGTTCGCTTAATTTCTGAAACCACCACTTCTAGATTTACCTTTAGTGCGTTTCCCGGCATGCAAATTTCAGTGACTAGCAACAGGAAAACTTAACTGACACTGCATGGCTTCTTCTTGTGCCTTGGAGCTTGGCCTGGGTGATCCACAAAGGTGCCAACACAAGACAAGAGGGCAGCAGCTGAGACTGTGGCATTGTGCAGCACAGAGATAGCTAGAAACATCATCATCTATGGAGGCGCCAGGACAAGCTCTCAGAGGAAAAGAGGAGGAAATTGGGGTACAGTGAGCAGGACAAATCACCCCATGGCTATTTGGATCTTTAGAGAATACTTCACAGATACAGAAATTGAGGCACTGCTGTGGGCTGCTGCTGAAATGGATCCCATCCCGGACAGCCCAGGCAGTGGCTTAGGAGGCCTATGCTTCTGGCTAGTATAGAGACTGAGAGTGCCACCTCCACCTGAGTTTGGGTTCTGCTCTTGCTAACTAGGAGGAGGAGTCAGACCAGGGAAAGTAAGTAGTGCCCAGGGTCATCCATCCTACAAGCCATGAGGGATCTATGCAAACGGACAGTCTTTGAGCACTGCAGTACCACACCGCCCCTGTTACTGAGAAGAGAGGGAAGATGAATACAGTGGGTCCTTGAGGAGTCCAGCAAGATCTCAGCTGTTAAACAGATCACTGGGCGAGGGAGAAGGGGTGGGTCTGTGGGGCTTGGCAGATGATCTAGCCAGCTTATAGGTTTACTTCCTTGGCACATTCAAAATATGTAATGATATCAGGAATAGGATATCTGTTTCAGAAAACAATCAGAACAGTAAAATAAAAAAGAAAATATCTGCCACATGGTTAAGTAGCAATTCAAACATACACACACCAGATTTGCACGGGCCCCTCACTTAGATCTGCAAAAACCTATCACTGGTCTTTCAAAAAAGAATCTATTTAGATCTTTGTGGCTCCCCCTGTTCCTTGGAGCACAGGAACAGGATGCTCTTAGAACACAAAAAGGAAGAAAAAGACTGTCTGTGGATGCTGGCTTCTGCACCAGTTCCACACCAGCTCACCCCCTGCTTGCAGCTACACACATCACAGCCACTGTGCCCACAACACCCCAGACTCATCTCTGTGAACACACTGCATGTGTTTTTCATGCCTGAAGTCACTGTCCTGATCAAGCAGTCATTTTTGCAGAAATAATTGCCAGTTGGTAGAAATAGTGCCTAAAGGATTTCCACCAGAGCTGAAATCATTTGCTAAACAGACACTGTAAACTAATGGTTGTTTATTTCTTTGAATACGTTGCTCAGCATAGAGAAAGCAACAGCTGGTGTTTGTCAGATACTGTTTTCTCTTCAACAGAGGACTCTTGCCAGCCATCCTCTTGTTTATCTGACACTCTCTGCTACCTTGTGTCCTAAAGATCCTCCCTGATGAGTGTTCTTGTTGCAGAAACCAATACTGAACCAAATGGAAGACTCTCTGCACCAAGAAGTTGGAAGGCAACTTTTTATTAATGGTGGCAAGCTGGTGGGAACCCATTCCATTCTAAATCACCAGCCCTGGCTCAGAACAAAACAAAGACTTATATGCGTTTGTAAGCAGAAAGTACAAGAGCTGATAACAGGTTATTTTATAATTGGTTACATACATTTGGTCATTTGTTGTTAGGCAGTTTTTTCCTGGGCAGGTTTTGTCATGGGGAGTTGTTTATCATAAGGTGGGAAAGTCTAGCGGGGGAGCTGGGGCTGAGCAGGTGAGTAAAATCAAGTGTATCCTTGGATGGGCTAGTTTGTCCCTAGCAGAAATTCCCTGAAACAAGATACGTTTATAGGCTGGGTAGTGCAGTTGGGCTACATTATGAGTTGAAGCTAGCATGCTGGGTCAAGGCAAGCTGAGTCTAATGGCCTAACAATGAGACAGGCTGGGCTAGCATAGCCTGTCTTAGCATGGTGTCAGGCTGTTAGTTTTTAAAATTGCTATTGCATCCTCACAGATAGATATGGCACCCTGAGGCCTTTAGCTGGGTCTTCTGTAAAATGAAGAATTTGTGTACTTAACGTCTTATCTACTCTGCAACCCATTATGTTTATAATTTCCAGTTTATTGTCTGATGACTCTCTCATGCTGGGGATATCACACTTTTCTGGGCCAAGCATCCTGTGGCAGAGTGTAGGGGCCTGGGTGAGGGTCTGGCTCCACTCTATCATCTCTCTCCTGACACTTGTCTGCCTAGGACCCTTCTTGGCAGAGTGTAGGGTTAGGTGGCTGAAGCCTCACCCATTCTACAGTGTGCTCAGAGAGGAAGAGAAAGTCCAAACAAATGTCACCTCCAGAGTGGGTACCCTTGAACTTGTACCAGCTCAACTTGCTCAGCTTGATGTCGATAGCTCTGGAGCCCCTAATTGCCCTACTATCCCAGGCCCCAAAAACATTGTTGTATCCTTCCTCTCTGTTGAATCCCAGGACAAGTAAAATCCAGCTGCTGAATGGGCTACAGGTTTTGGAGACAGGTGCTGGCAAGGTACCAGTCTGCCTATGAGCAGAGGAGCCCATGCAGAGCCTGACATTCTTCCTGCATCACTGAGGCCAATGGAGTTTTAGTAAGTTAGGGCCACTCACAGGTAGATGCTTCCTGTGCTGGAGATGTCAAGGAGAGTTTTTGAGAAGCTCTTGTCCGCCCGTGTGTCGGATGTGGGAGGTGCATCTTCAACCAGGTGGGCCTGGGCCCAGCCCTACACAGTGACCCTTCAAATGTGTCCACCTGGAGAGTGCTGGTGCCCTCTCACCTTGGCTTTTCTGTGAGTGTGTTAAGCCTCACAGAGCCTTGTGTCTTCTGCTGGATACATGGCCCAAAGCAGTCTCCTCCACATGTGGTTGGTAGGATGACTTGAAATAAAATAATCAAAGCTCATTTGCCAGCGAGGTAACCAGAGGAGAAGGTAGGGGGTGGCAATAATGATTCCAATAGCAGCATCATGATGGTAACTGAGAACTGAGCATGCTTGGATCTTCTGGAGCCCCTTGCTTCTGTGCCTTCTTCTCTGGCTGTCTTCAAGGGAAGCACATGGTTAATTACTGTTTTGCTTAAAACATTGATTTTTATAAGTAATCCCTATGGGATAGCATTTCTGGCTTATCTCTTAGCTGGCTTAGCATTTTTTTTTTTTTTTTGGCTGGACGTATCTTATCTCACTATTTATTTACTCAACTAAGGGATTTTCTACAGTCCATTGGGGAAAGTAAGTTATTATCATTATTTATCAGTCAACACAATTTACTGAGTGCCTGCTCATCTTCCAAAAGCTTAAGAGGCAGCTCTCAAGGGGAGCAGCTGGCGTCCAAAGCTCTTGTTGGCTCCACACACTTCCTGGCTGATGTCCTCAAGCAGCAATTCCCCAAGGGTGTTTATCTGTTTGTATCTGTGTCTCATGTCATATCATCTTTCAGTCCCAGAGCTGTGCATAGTTTGCCATGGAGGGATGCCTGATGTCTCACTAGAGGTGTAGGGAAGGAGGTAGAAAGGAAACCATAACGCAGTCCACACACTCTTTTTTCCCAAAGCTGCGATTGCTGCCTTACGTTGTTGTGTATCCGTCAGTGAAAGTGTTTGAGCATCCTCCTCAAGTGCATTCCACTTGCTTTTATGCTGTGCAAGTCTGTGCTGGAGGCTTGGCACAATGTCTGGCCTGCCACAGAGGAGCTTGGTTCTGATGGTAATCGTTGATTGTCACAAGGTCCCGGAGCTCCAGGATGTCTTACAATGAGATGGAGACCTCTTCTTTCCAGCTCATCTACCAATTATGAAAATCATTTTATTGATGTAAGTTATTAACTTTCTATCTCTACTGATATTAGGCAGGTGATTTCATGAAGGAGAGTATTGCATTTTTATCTGTAACCGAATGAATTCAAGGTGGGTTTAAAACTGTCCTTCCAAGTGGTTTTGCTTATTTTTTTGTTTTCACAGTACTGGGGATTTAACCCAGGGCCTTTGCACTAAGCCACATCCCCAGCCCTTTTTGCACCTTTTATTTTGAAGCAGGATCTCAGTAACTAAGTTGCCCATGTTGAACTTGAACTCATCTCCTGCTTCAGCCTTCCAGACTGTTGGGATTACAGGTGTCCACCATTATACTAAGTTTAATTTTTAAGGTATATTAAAAAGGTGTGCCTATTTATTTTTCTTCTTAGTTGACAGGTGAATTTTGGTACCAAAACACCTGGTGTTAAAAATATTTTCCCACTTCCATCTACAGACACTCTCACTTTAACATATGTTTCTTTTAAAACAATGTTGGTTACTTTCATATTCATTGTTAAAGGTCATTTTCATTTTAAATAACAAATCGAATTTACTTCAAAAAATTACTGGTTAGCACATCCCTGAGATCATGAAACTTGGCTCTGTCTTCTTATAAAAGAGAGACGTTAGGAGAGTAAGTCCCCTAAGCACCATGCCCATCAGCAGACCCCACTGAAAGGTTTATGATCCCTCCCTGTCTCACTGTAAAACATTTTAAAGTTGTATGTTGAAAGGCCTTGTTCTTATAAAGCATTGTCAGCATCTGAAGCCTGTGGTCGGCGATGCTCTGTAGAGGGAGGGGGCTCCATAGGGACACCCTGGCCTCCAGTCTCCCCTGGGAATTCTGACAGGCCATATAGATACCTGGCTGGTAGGGGAAGCTCTGAGGTGGGGAACTCATCCCATCAGGAGCTGAGGTGAGCTGAGAGACAAAGCTGAAGTGCAGGGGCCAGAGGACTGAAATGAAGATATTGAGCCTTATCCCCTACTGCCAGGGCAGCAAGAGTCTGAAAGTGGAAGGAGCCGAATCTGTGCTTTGCTCCTTTCCACCACGGAATGGTGCAGGCTCTAGGTCATGGAATCAGCACAGACAGATAGGGGTCCTCTCATGATTGGAGGGTCCTAAACAAAGATCTCTTGCAGTTTTATGGACCCTCATGTGGGAAAAGGTAAGGGGAGGCCTTGGAGGGGAAACCCCAGGTCTTGGGTGTCAGTGGGAAAGTGTCCTTAGGGTCCTGTTCACCTCCCATGAGGAGGCCTCAACGGAGGCAACTTGAGAGGACCTTGGTCTCAGGCCTCACAGATGGATAGGCCCAGATGTGAAGGTACTGCCCTGCCTAGGACCATAACTGGCCCCATGGGCCTGAGTCCTGATTGCTGTGCCCTCCTGGTCTGCCACGCACCCAGCCTTGTGGGCAAGGCAGCTGCCCAGGAGAATGGCCAGGCACAGCCTTTGTAACTGCCTGTGGCCAGGCCTGAAAAATCACCCAGCTTTTTTACTAGGAGTCAGACTCTTCAGTATCAATCTGTGTGCTATGTCCCAGGACAGCTGCTCTCTCATTTGTTGTTATAAATGTGTTAAATAATGTAGACATCCTGTCCTGACCTTCCCTTTCTGGGGGTGTTGGCCTGTCATAACCAACATTACCATGGAGCCCAGGCTCCAGGCATGAGACCAGCTCCCCAGTGCTTCTCCCATCCCAGGCTGGTGGGGCTTACAGAGTGGCAGGAACAGAGGTGTGTTGCTATTGCTGTGTCCCTCCTGGCCCGTGAGTGAGTCATGTTGTAGGGGTGAAAGTCAAGTGCCCATGGAGGGAAGCTTCTTCAGGGCTGGTTCCCAGGGGCTCCTGGGTTGGGCAGGACTTGAGCACTGGGAGGAGGCTCGGAGCCATGCTTGGGTGGCCTGAGGGGCTTTGCACTTCTCCACCCCTTCACACCCCCTCCCCTTTTAGTAGGAGTCTGTGGCTCCTTTGATATGGGACACCTTTCCTGGTCATTCTGAGGATATCCTTTCCTGGCCTGCTCCCCTAAGGACTTTCCTTTAGGTTTGCTCTGAGAGGCCCTGAGTGGGGCACACACGCGTTATGGTTACATGCTAGCCCTGGTGAAATCCTGTGGATATGGGCATCTGAGTGGGTGGAATCACACTGAGTAAGAAGCATTTGTGTAGGGCCTTAGAGTGTATTGGGCCTCTTCTCTTTTCTTTTCTTTTCCTTTTCCTTTTCTTTTTTCTTTTCCTTTTCTTTTTTCTTTCTCCTTTCTCTCTCTCTCTCTATCTCTCTCTCTCCCTCTCTCTGTCCTTGTAGTACTGGGAATTGAGGCCAGGGCCACATCCTCAGCCCTTTTTCAATTTTTATTTTGAGACAGGGTCTTGTTAAATAGCTAAAGTGTCCCCTGGGCTCAAACTTGTGATCCTCCTTCCCAAGGCTGCTTCCTTATTTTGACACCTTCCCCCCTCTCCAACCTGCTTGGTGATTCTGCCCAAACCCCTTCCTGAGGTAATGCCCACAGACACTCATGTTGGCACAGTTTATAACAGGTCACACCTATGGTGGGGGTGAGTAAGTGAATATGGGAAATTTATGGGCACATCCATTCCCTGGAAGAGTAGAGTAGGCGCTGAGCCATCATTGGGCCTTGGAAGGTAATTTGTGTTAAAGGAAGTGTTTATTTTGCATCACCTTATGGAAAAAGCATGCAGTGTGAGTATGATTGTGATATACCACAATACTGGCTGACCCTGCTGCCAGAAAACTCCCATAAACACAAGGTCTACAGTGTTCAGGAAAGGGGGGGCACTTAGGGGTATTTTCTCACATGTATATATTCTATTTTATCAGTTTTCTAGTGTATTTTTATTAAGATGATATATTTTGAATAGTGCTTATTTTTTCTGACTTTAAGTCTGTATACAAAAACAGTATTCTACTACACACCTATTAGAATGGACAAAACCCACTATCCTTGATGACACCAAACACTACCGAGGATGTGGAACAGCAAGAATTCTCATTCACTGCTAGTGGGAATACAGCATGGGGTAGCCATTTGGGAAGACAGTCTGACAGTTTCTTAAAAAGCTAAATATACTCTTACCATATTATCCAGTAGTTACACTCCTTGGTATTTTCCCAAGAGTTGAAAACTTATGTGCACATTAAAATCTGCACACTGTTGTTTGTAGCAGCTTTATTCATAATTGCCAAAACTTGAAATCAACCAAGATGTCCTTGGGTAGGTGAATGGATACATTGTGTACATTCTTATAATGAGATATTATTCGGCAATAAAAAGAAATGAGCTATCAAGCCATAAAGAGACATGAAGGAAACTTAAATGCATATTGCTAATTGGGAGAAGTGAGTATGAAAGGCTACATAACATTTGGTTCCAATTATATGACATTCTGCAAAAGGCAAAAACTGTGGCCACAGTAAGAATATCAGTAGTTGCCAGGGGTGGGGGAAGAAAATGAAGAGGTGGCGTGCAGGATATTTCTAGGGCAGTGAAATTTTTCTGTTTGATGCTGTAATGGCAGGTGCATGTCATTGTACATTTGTCAAAAGCCATGGAATTTACAATACCAAGAGTAAACCCTATTGAAAACTGTGGGCTTTAATAATAATGTGTCAGTGTGAGCTCATCAGATGTGACAAACATACCACAACAGGCAAGGTGTTAATAGTAAGGGAACTGGGGATAGGACTACGTAAGGGAACCTTTTATTTTCTGCTCAGTTTTTCTATAAATGTAAGAGTATTTGATAAAAAAATTAAAAATCTTATGAAATCTTGATTAAAAGTTAAAAATTATTTTAAACATCTGTATATGCCCCTTAAGAGTGATTTTGGAAAATACAGAAAGGCAGGAAATAGAGAAAATTGATGTATTCACATTTGAGTTGTCCTTTCACTTTTTACATGCAGTTTTTAAAATGCATCTGACATCATAGTATTAAATACCTCCTATATGCCTCCAAATTCTGTATCCCATCTGGATCCTCCCTTGAGATACATATTCAGTAAATTCCGTCACTGGGCTTATCCAGAACTTAGCCCTGTTTCCTGCCTGTCTGTTCTCCAAAAGCAGCCCAGAGGAGTTTGTCCCCATGAGCAGCAGAGCAGGCTCCTCTACCAGTCTGCATACTGCACCCCTGCTCGTGGCCTGCCTCACTCAGAGCAAAAACCCAAGTCACTGGCACACCTGTTTCCACCTACACAGCATGGCTGTCCCCTGGCAGACCTCATTGCCTTATCTCCCCACATCCTTCCCCTTGTCTACTCCACTCCAGCCTCCCCAGTCTTCTTGCAGCTCCAGGAACACACAGGCCAGGTTGCTACCACAGGGCCTTTGTGCTTTCTGCTGTTTCTTCCTAGACATCTTCACCCAGGTGCCAGCACAGTTCCACTCCTTGCCTCAGGCAGACTTTATCCATGTGTCCCCTTGTCAGTGGAGACTTACCTGACCACCCCAAATTGAGACCCACTTAGCAGCTCTTGAGTCCTCTTCTCTGCTTTTACCTTTGTGCTCATCAACCTATAACATAAAATCAACAAATAAAAATATAGATACTATGTGCCCTTCCTCCCTGGGAGGTACGTTTCAGAAGGCAGCCCTTCTCACTGGCTCACTGCTCTCTCCCTAAGATATGGGACATATTTGGCACCCATATAAATGCTTGTCACTCAGATAAATGCTTGTCAGCTAAATAAAGATTGGTTGACTGAATGACTAAGGTGTAAACATTTAAATGCTTTTATGATCTGCTTTATTAACATCTTGTGAGCCACCTGCATGGCTTTGATATTCATTCTTGATTTCAACTTTGGAGTCTGAGTCCTTATCAGGGACTCCCTACATTGAGATGGGTGTCATTTTCTCCCCTGGGCCATCAGTGGTCTGCTGCATTCTTGAGTGATAAGCTGAACCTGTGTGTTATGGAAATCCCTCTCTGTTTGACCCACAGCCGGCCATTCCTGCAAATTCTCCCTCCTATTCTGTGTGTTCCTTGCTTGGCTGACCTCCGCAACTCCTCTGAGTAACAGCACACTGGTCACACTCATTTCTGATGACGTGTCACTCATGTGTATTGCATCAGAGTTATTAAGTCTTTAAGGCACACATGTCCTGCTCCTCCCCTCATGACTGTCAGCTTTGTGGTACCCTGAGCATCACATAGTGATTGAGTGTGTGTGTGTGTGTGTGTGCGTGTGCACGTGCACCAGGGGCACAGTCCCTGCTTTGATAGCTTGAGAACTCATCACAACCTTTAATTCTGGAACAATGGCACACAAGGTGGGCTTTCTTTAAAGGAGGCTGGTGCTACTCTTGCTTGGTGTCCAGGTTCTGGTTCTGGTATCTTGCCCCAGTGAGGTGGGTATCCTTCATCTATAGACATTGTTTGTCCCATGCTAACTTTGTGTCCCTCTTCCACAGGTGGTTGCCACAGCAGCCTTAAGCCAATCAGCAACAGTCCCACCATTGCTATCGCTGCTGCTGCAGCAGCCGCTGCTGCCGCCATGGTCTCTGTGGACCCCGAGGGATTCCGGGGCCCATCCCCCTCCAGTGTGCAGCCGTGCCATTTCCTGACATTGGCACCCATCAAAATACCCCTGCGGACGACCCCCTTCTCAGGTAAACTCAAAGTGCTGTCCCTGCAGACTGGGTGCTCTTCCCAGTCTTGTGAGTGAGGCTGGGCCAGCACACCTAGCTTGGTTTCCTGGTCCCTGCCTGTGGCTCTGGATGTGTGCCTTGGGACATTTGAGTGTAGCTCTGGGAAGGAACGTTCAATGGGGTCATGCAGAGTTCACTCAATGTCAAACTATACACATGTACCTCCATCCAGAGTCAGAACTTGCTAAACCCATCCTGGCTGTGTGTGTATGTGTGTGTGTAAGTGAGACTTCCTTGAGAACTCTTCAGAGGGGTTGTGCAAGAACATGCTAGAGACTGTTACTGAGACGTCTGAAATTTTCTTGTGTGGAGTATATTAGGGAGCAAGAGTAGTCTACCAGACAAGCCTCAGGTGTCTGAGCCTGTGATGCACCAAGGCAGAGTTTGAGTTGCATGTAGCCTCCCTGAGCCCTGCCTGGAATTGTCAGATGGCTGTCCTAAACTGGGGAGTCCACCCCAGGAGGACTGGCTATGAGATGTGGATTGCCCCAGAGCCATTGGAGCTGCCATCCCAGGGCAGGAGGGGCTGGTAAACAGTCTCACATTGTGAGAGGTGCAGATTTGTTGATGTGGGACTCAGGAGGGAGAAAAAGGTGGAGTCCTGGACTGGATGTGCTGTGTCCACCACCATGTGTCTGTCTGTTGACTGCAATCAGCATGCCGTGTGTGCCAGCCATCCTGTGCAATGATGCCTACTTCAAATGCAGCAATAGCAACAGTCATTTCCAAGGACGTGGAGTAAATCCTTCTTCTTATGAGTTGGTACTATTGTTTTCATTTTACTCATTCATATGATATGAATATTAACTTCTGTGGGAGACAGTATTAATTTGTTGAGCATCCTAAATCTGAAAATCCAGAATCTGAAATGCTCTAAAATCTGAAATTTTTTGAGCTCTAGCATGTATCACAAGTGGAAAATTCCACACTATAAAACTTTATTTCTTGCAGATTTTTGAAAAACAGTATATAAATTATCTCTAGAATAGGTATGTAATGTGTCTATGGGACATAAATAAATTTCATGTTTTGAGTTGGGTCTTATACCCAAGGTGCCTTATTGTGTATATGCAAATATTCCAAAATTTGAAACAATCTGAAATCCAAAATACTTCTGGTCCAAAGCACTGTGGGTAAGGGATACTCAACCTGTATAATTGTTAGATTCTCTGTAACAGGAAACTTATCATTAGGTTGTGTCACACACACACACACACACACACACACACACACACACATTTGTAATAGAAAGACAGCCTAATTTAATACTTCACAATTCTTTAGAGTGCTTTTGGTTTGATGAGTTTTTTTCTGGATATTCTAATGTGCTTTTTCAACTAGATCTTTGGCATTCTGTATTTCTACATTGGTTTGCTAAATTAGTTGATCAGTAGGACATTGTATTCTCAAGACAAAGTCTTATTTCTGTTTCCACATGTCAGTGAACATGCACATACAGTGGGGAAATAAATAAAGCATATGGATAATGGATAATCTCTGTACAGAATCCACATTTACAGCCGTGTCAAGATGTTTGTTGAGATCTATCTGTCCAATGGTATTTGTTAAGACTGACACTATTTTTCAAGGAAATTTATCTTAGAACATAAAACTGTGTACCTCAGGATGGCTTTACTTTCCATGCTCTTACATGATTTATGAAATCCCATAAGAATTAGGCATCTTTTCATGTTTGCAATTCTTTAAGGTTCTGTATTCAAGTCAGTAATACTGTGCATTCAGTGAGAAAGGCAAGTATCACCATGTAGGCCTTGTAGCATCTGCTGAGATGGCGCCATTGGCATGGATTCATTGGGTCGTAAAAACCAAGCTCTGGAGGAGAGAACACAGGTTGAAGTTGGAATGCAGTCAGGGCTGGGTCAGGACCAGTGACCTCATCTGAGCTAGGTTCAGGATCTACTGGTGGTTGCACTCCTGCCAGGAGTGCCCTGAGTGAAGCATTCTTTGGGAAGTGTGTTTACAGGGCAGCATTGTCTCAGGTTTCTCCTCTACATGTATGCAGTGCATAAGGAAAGGATGGTCATGCTCATGATGACAACTTATATCACATTCCCTTGAGTACTTTTAGAAAGCCAAGGCTTGAAGGAACTGGAGGGATGGACAGCTCCTTGCCCATTAGGGCTGTTCAGGGCTGATTCTAAAACACTTTCAGTCACCAGTAGATTGAGTGAGATTGAGGAGTTGCCTGTACTGATGAGCAGCTCACTAGCAAATTCCTGACACCCCTTAAAATAGGTGAACCAGGAAAAGGCAAGAAAATGATGGCGTGTCCTTTAGGTACTCACTGGTAGCGGGAATGGAGGGGAGGAAACAGAACACCACCAACAGCCAAATATTGGTAGGCTTCTGCAGACAGAAAATGCGGGTCCTGTGAAGTTTGCTCCGTATGAAAGTGTTGCTATAAAAGTTTGTGACCTTTGATGTAGCTACCAGTGAGCAATCCTATTTTTCATTGGAAGATATTCATCCTCATTTTAGATAAGCGGACTTGGCTATTTGATTTACATCCTTGACTTGGTGATAAAAGCCAAATGGCCTTAGAAGGCCCACATAGTTTGAGTTAAATTTTGCCCCCTGGAGGCTATTTGGCAATGGTTGGGGATGGTTGTGGCAGCATGAGAGATTCCTCCTGGGATCTCATGGGTAGGGGTTGGGGAGGCTGCCTCACATCCTACAACCCCTAGGACAGCCCCGTGGTAAAAATGATTCAGTTCTAAATGTTGGTTAGTGCTTTCATCAGGAGAACAAGGCCACTTAACAAATTTTGAGATCCTGTGTGAGGGTTTGGAGAAGCTCCTCTGGGAAAGTTCATGCTCTGTTAGCTGCGAGACTCTGGAGGAAATAGGCTCTGTCGGAAAGAAGGCAGAGCCAGAAGAATTACACCTAATTATGTGCATGGTTTGCAGTTTCGAGTAAGTTACCAGAGAGTATCTAAAGAGCCCCACAAGCCGCTCCAAATTTAGTTGTAAACTAGATTTTCTCCCTCATAGTGCTGGCAGCACAGCCTGCCCTTGTGCTGCTTGCTCCTCTACAGGCCAGGCACCCACTGGCCTCGCGTCCATGGCAGTCTCTTCACACAGCTGTCCCCTTCCTGGGCTGTGTCCTTCTGCTGTTTCTCAGGGAAAGGAGCAGAGATGGGAGACTTCTGGGGATATGAGGTCAGAAGAAAACCCTTTCATAAGTGGGTTCTGGGGATATGAGGTCAGAAGAAAACCCTTTCTGCTGTGCCTGAACGAAGCACAGGTAGGCTGAGCTGAACTCAGCCCTGTCTCCATGTAAGGGACCATGGACTCATCGCTGGGCTGAGCAGAACTGCTCTGCTCACTGCACAATTTCTAATGCTGTTGCTTACCTGTCTGCTCCTGAATCAGAACATGAGGCACAGAGACAGTTTAGGTGGAGGGCAGGGCATACTTGGAGCTATGCTGCCGTTTGTGCTGATAGTGTGAGCTGGGACAGCTGGAGGCAGCCATTCAAGGGGACGCTAGAGCAGTGTCTCTGTGCCATTGTTGTCTGCAAGCAGGTGTCAGTGAAGTAGTTTGCTTCGTTTCTTCCTGTTTCTTTATATTTTAGGGTTTCAGATTGTTGAAGAAACACCTTCAGGACCAAAGGTCTAGTGTTTTTTTACTTCTTAGTGCTTATGGAGAACATGCTGTTTATCAAGGGCAGGATGAAAGGCAAGTACAGGGTCTTATGGAAGAGAGCAGAAATACCTCCCTGGATATCCTGAGGATCAAGTCACCCCGGCCTGCAGCAGCAGCTGGTCCACAGTTTTGGTCAGATCTTGTGCCAGGGTGGCAAGTATTTTCCGTGAAGGTACTGATGTGCTAACAGAACTCTGGCGCTCACCCCTATTGGATGGGATAAATGGAGGGATTAGTCTTTTAAAAAATGATGGTATTTATTTTAAAAACTTGGACCATCATTTCTTATACATTCAAGTGAGAAAGGTGAAATATGAGTGAGTAGTTATGGTCTCTAGTAGCACAAATTACTATCAAATACAAATATTAAAAAGGACCATCTGCCTTGGAGGCCATTTGCCACCTGTTCTTTGGCTTCCGGAACTATTTAATGGTTTAAATTTAACATGTTGTCCTGCCACAGAACAGCTGGGGAGTGACTATTTTCTTTTTCTACCAGTAACTTGCCAGCCAAACTGCATAACAAGTCAGAGAAGTCTCCAAGCCAGAACGCTACCACCAAGCCTTTTCATGTGGCTGCCAGCTTTTCTCATTAGCAGAATCTGCAGATGCTAAGACAGGTTCTATGACAACAATGATCCAGTCATTCGGGGATAAATTCTTCCTTTTTTAAAAACCCCGGAATTGTTTTCTCCTCCACTGTAATCAAAAAATGTCATAATACATATTAACATTTTAGAGCTTTCCAGGGACAAAAATATTCTAACACTGTAATAACATAATTACTTACACCCCAAAATGTTGGAAATTCTGCTGGCTCCTGTGAGAAAGACAGGCATTTCTGATTGGGGGGGATTATGCTGCCTTTAGTAGAAAAATTGTTCGATATAAACCAACCAATACACAAAACCTTTGTATAGTTTATTACCTGTGATAGTGAGCTTTTATTAAGAATGCAACTGCAAATATACAAGCTGGCTGTTTTACATTTAGCCACATCAGGGGCAGATTGGTCTATATTATTACGATCCAAAAACGAGACCTAGCTTTACACTTAGTCCTTCCTGTCAGTGAGGTGTTCGTCACCCACTTATGAAAGGGTTTTCTTCTGACCTCATATCCCCAGAAGTCTCCCATCTCTGCTCCTTTCCCTGAGAAACAGCAGACAGTTTGTCTACATTAGCTGTCTATACTGTTAGCTCTAGCCCACTGTGTTTTCTTTTTTTTAAGAAAAACTGGAAATACATTGTATATCCAAAAGCATGTATAGGATTATGTGGAATACAAGGAATGTTAATGCAGGAGACACCCAAACGCCTGCCTCTGAGAGAAGAAAGTAGATTTTCTGGTCCTCTTCCCTCTCAGCAGCCTTGCTCTTCCTTATCCCAGAGGTAGCTGCACTCCTGGAGGTGTGCCAGTCATTCTGCTGCTGCTTTTTAAAAATATGTTTACTGCATGCAAATGTGTCATCCTAGACAATGTACTGTGGAGTTTGGTCTTCTTTGAATTTTACATAAACATAACCATAGTCATAAATTCTTGGGTGACTGTCTTTCTGCTGGGATGTATTCTCCTTTGTGTTGCTGCTCTGAGGCTGGTGGCTGCAGCACAGGACTGTTCTCTGGTGAGAAACATTTATCCCTGTAAGCCACACCACACAGCACCCTTCCATGGTTGGCAATGCTTGGGCTTCCTGAAATCCCAGGCACCATTGTCCTCTCCTTCCTTTGGGAGTGCTTTCCTCTCCTGAACTGAGCCTGCTCTTCTAGGGCTCCTCCTGGGGCCTTTTGTCAGCTCTCTGGAGCCCTGGGCCTCCTCTGCCTTCAGTGTCCCCTGTGTCCTCATCTGAGATAACTACCATTTCAGCTTGATCACCTGCTTCCCTTGGGGCTTGGGCTTGCTTGGGTTTGAGATTACAGAGCAGTTTCTTAGTAGGTACCTCCACTTTCCAGTGGAGATCTCAAACTCCGTTGTTCTGTTCAGAACTTTTGATTTCCTAACTCAGTCTCCACTCAAATAAAAAACAAGAGAAAACCCTTGTGTTTCCTATGGTCTCCTAAGTAAGCATACTCCTCCAAGTATGCTCTAGTTCCAGTGGGAAGTGTCCATTTGTCTTCCAGGCCTCAAGTGTGTTAAGCCCCTGGCTGGTTCCTCAAGTGTGTCAAGCCCCTGGCTGCCTCAAAGCCTTTTTACTGGCCTTTCCTCCTGCCATGAGTACTCTTCTCCCAGCCACCAAGCACTGCTTGTGGCTGATTGTATTTCTGTCACTCTGGCCTCAACTCTGAGAGGTGGCTTGAATCCTCCTATTCTGAAATGCTATCTGGAATAAACTTCTCATTGCTGAGCATTTATCTTAGCCTGGAATTTTCTTTGGTGTCTACTTATGGCTCATTTCCTCTTCTCTGAATTCTCAGAGTTATGAGGGCAGGGGCTCCATATTTCATTCACCACTGAATAGCAAAAGCTTGAAAACAACCATCTCTCCTTAGCTGAATGGACACAACCATAACACATGAGCCCTTCTCCTCACAGATGCACTGGGGTGCTGGTTGGTTACTCCACTTCCCACCTGGCCCAGGCACCACAAACAAAAGATCTGCATGCTTCAGGTCTTCCCCAGCATGGCAGATACACTTCCCACTCCTCGGCCAGCATTAGGTAGAATCTTTAGGAAGCTCAGAGAATCAGGTATTTTATGAAGGAGCTCAATGTACTGTTCAAGCTCCAATAATTACATTCTTGTAGGCTTTGAATTTTCTGGAATCCAAATTTTTGAACTAAAAAGACTCTGAATCCCGCAAAGCCAATCCCACTAAGTAAAGCTGGGAGGCAGAGTTGAAGGCCAGTAATTGCCAAGTTACCTAAACTCCAGTGCTAGGGAAGGGTAGGGAAAGCTAGAAATCAGCTCCCCTTTTCCAAAGATTTCAAGAATTTCTTTCTTAGCTACCCCATCGATCCACACGCCAGCCATAACCATTGTGTTAGAATCAATGACCAATGATCAAGGACTGTGGCCAGGCTGCTGGTGCTGAAGGGACATTGATAAATTGAGCTCTGCTGGCCAGGCAGGCACAGGTCCAGAGCCTGCATGGGTTGGGTTCTTGCTTCACTGAAGCCCCATACCAAGAGTCCAGCCTGGGCCGAGAAGGCAGAGCCTCACTCACGCAGCTGTGCATAGTGCCACCCTGTGCAGGTCCTCCTGATCTCCAAGCTGGAGCCATATTTAGAAGCCCCGGGAAGGACTGTGGGAAAAATAGATTGGACTGCAGATGGAAGGAGTCATTCACTGTTGCTTTAATTAAAAAAAAAAAATCCTCTGAGGAGACTTGTTGTGTTAGATTGCGTTGCTGTAGCCACAAACCAAAGCATTTTCTTCACATACTTAAGGTACCAAGAGCAGCTGGTCCCTTTCCAGCTTGGCCACTTCATTTAATTTGTGATAATAGCAGTATTGGAAATAGTATTCATGTCCAATGGGCATCAGAGGCAGTAAGAGTGACACGTACTCTAGGAGAGTACACGTAAAGGAGAGAGGAGCCCTGAGGGCACTCACTGGAGACAGGGTTCCCACTGAAGAGTCCAGCTCTTAAACAGACCTCTATGACACATAAATAAGACCAGTGCCTCAAGGGAAGGCTGCACATTCACAGGGATCTGGGGGCTGTGTTTATTTGGGTACTATCAAGAGCTGAGATTTTGCTCTTGGTAGTACCTAAATTTCTAGAGGCCATGTGGGAGTTGCATTTGAGCAAACATCCCTAAGGCAATGTTGGCGCTTGAAAGTAGCTCAACCATGAAAACCTGAATGACAGATTTTTGAGTCCTCAAAAAGTTAAACATGGGGTTCCCAGATGATCCAGAAAGTCCACTTCTCAGTATATACCCAAAGGAATTGAAAGCAGGGTCTCTAATACCAATTTTCATAGCAGCATTATTCAAAATAGCAGAAGGGTAAGAGCTACCCAAGTGTCTGTTGACACATGAATGGGGAAACAAAGTATGGAATGCACATAGAATGGAATATCACTCTGCCTTAAAAAAGAAAAATTTGACACATGCTGCAACTTGGATGAACCTTTAAGACATGTTGCTAAGGAAAATAAGTCAGGCACAAAAGGGCAAATACTATCAATGTTCTTGTATGAGACACCTAGAGTTGTCAGATTCTTAGAGATAGAAAGTAGAATGAAGAGTGTCCAGAGCTAGGAATGGGAATAGAGATTTTGTGTTTGGTGGGTATAGGTTCAGACTGAAAAGGTGGAAAAGCTCTGGAAATGGACGATGGCGATGGTTGCGCAACAATTTGAGTATTCTTGCTGCACTGGACTGTATGCTCAGAAATAGTTAAGGTGGTAACTTTAATGTTATATGGATTTAACTACAATTAAAAAATAAGCAAGGAAAAGAAAGCCCTGGTCCTGTGTGCACTGGGTGCTGCCTGGAAGAGGCCCATGTGGTCTCCTCTGGGTTTCACCAGTCTCCGTGTCTGATAGAAGTGTGTTCTCATAAGCGTGTGCATGGAATTTATTTTAGGGAATTTGGAAAGTGTCAGAACACTATTGAATAAGAAGCAGATAAAATATCTAATTGCTTACACCTTCATTGTAAGTTAAATTTCTGACGGTCTAGCATCTGCATCCCCTCCGATTCAACTCTCGTGACAGCCTTCATGCAGCCAGATTTCAGGCAACATTAGCCCTGTGGAACACAGAAACTGAAGAGTCAAGAGGGAAGGAGACCTCTGAGCAAGGGTGCGAACATCCGTCTCAGAGCCCTGTGCTCTTCTGTGGCAGCTGGGCAGCTTTGGTGGGAGCTGTAGGAGCTGGCTGGAGGTGGAGCCCCTGGTCGGAGGGTGTGACTAAAGGATCTGTGGTCACGGAAGCAGCAGGAATGAAGGGTTGTCCTGAACTGGGATGAGCCTGGGGCAGTAGAGGCAGGAGGGCCAGAGGGAGGGGTAGACCTGCAAGGCTGGAGCTGGGTCCCAGGAAGAGAGGGGTGAGAGTGAGAGTGATGACTGGACAGTTGGGGACCAAGCCTGGGACCCAGAGGACTAAGGATGTGTCAGTTTTAAATCTGGAAACTTCTGTTGCCACCATATTTTCCTGCAACTTTTCAGAGTCCTGAAAGGGATACTGTATGCTAAAGACTGACTCTCTGCAATGGACCTATTGCCTGAGGACATAGTGACATCCTGTTGTCCTAACTTCGACTCTCTCAGGCACGGCATCTATAAACACAGTTGGAGAGCAGAGCCACTGTGACTGTAGCTCCCGACCTGTGAGAAGAGAACAAGGATGTCATGCAGGTCCGAAGTGCTCTGCATGCTGTATGCACTCCAGGTCATAAGGAAAGAAGTGAGGACCGACAGTCTGCTCACTGAGGGAGAGATGCATGATGTGAAATGGTCCATCTACAGTTTATGGAGTTTTAGAAGCAGTGAGAAGGCTGAGTTTACCAATCTCATTACAGGCAGGACGTCTGGCTCCTATGAAGTCTGCAAGGCTGTAGCAGTCTCTGGCTCTAGGAGGAAGAGAGAGGATGGTGTCTTGGAGCAGCACTGGCCTATGTATTGCTTGAAACAGCATGAGGACAGCTGTGCTCAGACTTGGTTGTGGCTACCGCCCACAGTGCCATTCCCCACAGGCCACATTTCCTGGGGGCTCCCAGGCCTCCTGGGAGGGGGCTTCCCACATCGGGCACCCAGGATGCCTTTCCCCTTGGGGCTCTGCTGTTTCATGATGGCTACAGCAGCACACATGCTGAGCATTCCGCTGGGACCTACATTTCAGCTTTAATGTGCTTGGTGGATACTTACCTCTCGTGATAGCAGTCAGTACCTGTGCCAGTCACATCCTGTCTCTTTTGCTTCCTTCCTCCTTTCAGTGGAATATTGCCATGTGGGGTGCTTCTCAAGGATTTAGTTGGGAATGAGTAAGATCTGTCATTGGATTAGAGGCAAAGGATGGTCCTGAAGACCCTATAGCTATCTTGAGATCTAGATGCAGAAGCCTGGGAGTTTCTCCAGGACTCCTTGTGCTGTTGGGATACTCAATTTAAGTTTCTTCCAAGCCAACTTCCTCTACAGCCCATGCACAGACATGCTTCCCATGGCAATTCCAAATGTTTCCTCCTCAACCCATGACTGAGGTGGGTATGCATGTTTATGAGTTAAAAATCGCATAACATAAAATTAACCATGAGCTGTTTTGCAATGTTTTATTCAGTGATATTTAGTACACCCACAGCTCTGTGTGAATGCCCAGTCATCTAGTCCTCGTACATCTTCCTCTCCTCAAAAGGAAACCCCATATTTGTGAATCTTTCTCTTCCCCCTGGCCCGCCCTGGCCCTGGACAACCACTAACCTGTCTCTGTGGACTCACGGCCTCCAGAAGTTTCATATGATAGAATCAGAGGATATGTGGCCTTGTGCCTAGAATATCCCTGGTCACAAGTCAAACTCTCTTGTTATATTCTGGAAGAATCTCTGTAAGACTTACATAATCTATTTCTTGAAGTCAGAAGTCAATGTATTTGCCTTTTTTGTTGTTTAAAAATCTTTAATTATTCAATAATTTTTATTAATTCCATGATTGTCAGATTTCCTATATTTTCTTGAGTTAATTTTAGAAAATTTCTTCTGAGAATTTGTCCATTTTTTTCTAGGTTTTCAAATTTACTGATATAAAGTGATTCATAGGATTTGGTTAATATTTAATTGCTTGCTATGCCTGTACAGTTGTTCTTCAACAACAGTCCTTGCTGTACAATGATCCAGCCCTCCCTCCTGGGCCCAGCTCCTCTGCTGAGGGTCTCAGGACACACAAGTACAGTGTTCCACTCACCAAAGTTGTCCCCTCTCTGCTTAGTTGAGACTGTTGAAGACAGGGGAATGTTTTTCTTACTTTTTAACCTACTGCTTGACACAGATTCACCCATTGGTTCCCTTTGTCTATATTTAGGTCTATAACACAGTGCTATAAGATACTTATAGATAATAGAATGGTTACTATGGTGAAACAAAACATCCATCATCTCATGTAGGTACCCATTTATTTTCCTTTCTCATCAACAGCTATAATCTATTCATTTAGCAAGTCCTGAATACAACATACTATTATTAATTGTAGTCTTCATATTGTACATCTTCAGACTTGGTCCTAAAAATATCTACTACTTCCTATCCTTTGACTTACATTTCCCTAATGTTTTATTTATCTCTGTTTATTTTATCTCAATGTATTTGACATTTTAAATAGCTTTCACATGTAAGTAACATCATGCAATATTTTTCTTTCTGTGCCTGCTTTATTTCATTTAGTATAACTTATTCCCACTCCCACCCCTGTCATTTGGTCTATCAGCTGACACCTAGGCTGTTCCTATGTCTTGGATCTTGTAAACAATGTTGTAGTGAACATGGGGGTGCAGACATCTTTTTGAGGTGCTGATTTCTTCTCTTTGGGTATACATCCCAAAGATGAATTATTGGGTCACACAGTAATTTTAATTTCTTTAGGAATTTTCATACTGTTTTCCATAAAGGCTGTAGCAATCTGCATTCTTGCCAACATTATGCAGGGATTTGCTTTTCTTCAAACCCTTGGCAACATTTATTATCTATTGTCTTTTTAATAATATCCATCCTAAGGGGTGTGATATTTCATCATGATTTTGATTTTCATTCCCCTGACAGTGACGATGCTGAGCACCTTTTAATATACCCAACACTTGTCTGTGTGTCTTCTTTGAAGAAATGTTTATTCAGGGTCCTTTGCCCATTTGTTTGTTGGGTTATATCTCCTTGCTATTCATGTATGAATTCTTTACAATTTTCATGTTAACCCCTTATAGGATGTATAATTTGCAAATATTATTTCTAGGTTGCTTTTCATCTTTTAAAAAATTTTATTAGTACATGTTTGCAGTACATAGTGATGACATTCATTGTGGGGAGTTGGTACATGTACACAACACATCTTTCTTCATCATCTCCTTCCCCTATTTCCTCACCCTTCCCACCATCTCTTGGTCCTCTCCCCTTTTACAAAAGATCTATCTCCCTCTTTTTTATGATCTATTTTTAATTTTGTTCTTTCATTTATATATACTTTGGGTTTCTCATGTATGAGAAACTATGCTGTAAGAAATGTTGGTGGAAAGAGGGAAGGAGGCAACTTGGGGTCTTAGTGGAAGCCTGGCAAGCCTTTGTGGATAAGGGGCTTCAAGGAGGTAGACATGGCTCCATCCTCATTAACCAGAGGAACTGAGTGGGTGCTGGAAGTGGATGCTATGAGAGTTCAAGGGCAAGAGCTGGGGCAAGGGTTCTGTGGGGTAGGGAGCATATTCAGGACCTGGGAAAAGGATGAAATGCCACAGAGCCATAATTTAGCCTATCTACTTCCATGACTGATGGCTCATCCTGGGTCCCCCTCAAAACAGGCTATGTCCAGGAAGCTTCCATCAAGCCTCACATCCAGGTAGAGTGCAAGGCCTGGTTTTCTTTCCTGAAGTCACTTAGGACACAAGCAGGAACCACCAGAGCCTTGGAATGGGGCATATACACTAAACTGACTTGGAATTAATGCTGCCAGATTGGCAGATTTTGGTATTTTTATTTTTCATTAGTTATAAGGCATTCTTTGGGGTAAAAGTATGTGAGGACAATGTTATTTTACCACCTAACGCCTTAAACTCTGAGTCAGAGAACCTGGTTCTGAGAGACTGTTTCTCTCGATCTCTCTGTCTTGCTCTCTCACACACACACACACACACACACACACCACACACTCACACACACCACACACTCACACACGCATCTTTCATATGTCTCTGTCTTCCTCCCCTAGTCTCCATCTCTGTCTCACTTGCACACACACTCACACTCTCACCCCACGTTGTCCTTAGGGACAGCCACCTCGGGGACACTGGGAACCTTTCCTGTTTACCCTCATGCTGTCTTCACGTTTGACAGTTCCATCTGTAGTTTCCTTTTCTCTTTGCCTCTCTTCAACTCATATCCCAACCTGGTTCTGATTTTAGTTACAGCCAGAAATACGTCCATAGGAGCAAGACAGCTTTGGGGACAGTGTGAGTCATCTGTCCTTTTACAGCTATGCCAAAGTCCTGGTGAGGATGGTGCAAGTTTAGAAGTTTAGGAACCAAAGGTATTTTTTCTGGCTGCTGTTTTCCTTTTTATGTTTTATAACTCATAGATTTTTTCCCAGTTATTGATGTGATGAGTGCTCATTTGAACATTTACAAAAATAGGTAGAGAAGCATAAATAAGAAAATAAAGATTGCAAACCTTCCAACTGTCCACCTTCTGTGTAGGCTACAGGTTGCATCCTGCTGTAAGTACTCGAAATCCCACTTTGCCTCTTTAAAGTTACAAACCATCAGGCACATGAAGAATCCTTTCGCCCCCACTATGTCAGGTGGTTTTACATAGATGTCTCTGGAAGGATCTGCATGGGAGCAAGTGTGCTCTGACTGAGGTTTGATTCTGCTGGACTGGGTGCCTCGTCTGTTTACCCTTATTGTTAATCACATGGCTAAAATTGTGTTGCTTCCAGGGAGCCTTGGCCTGGGCATGATCAGTATTTGCTCAAGCTGTTCTTTCTAGATGCCCAGCAGGTGTCTGCTGCTTTTGTAAGCACAGTCTTCTTTGCTGGGAGAAGATTGTGTTTGAGTTGTTCTCTGAGCAGGCACAGATCATTGTGTTCCAGGTTTTCATTTGCTAAGCTGAATGCTTTTGCTTCCTGCAGCAGTTTGGCTGCATAGGAGAAAAAACCCACTGCTGTGCATGAGCAAGCATGCGCAAACGTGCACAAGCAGCACACACATGAAGTTCCCAGCCAAGTAGAACCCAGAGAAGAAGCTTGGGTAGCAATTCCACTTTTGGACTGGGGGTTTCTATAATCTTGGAATTTTCACAATTGAAAAGGCAGCTTGTATCTTAGTTTTTTTTTTTTTTTTAAAGAAATTACTGAAGTTACCATTGTAATCAAAGGAAAAGAGCATGCTTATTATGCTGAAAGGGCCCAAGTGTGTTTGCTGCAGGTGCCTCCCAGGGTCATGGAAGTCAGAGTGGTGGTACATACTTCTCTTTCTTTCAAATGGAATCGTATCTGTTAAGGTGTCAGGAATGACCTGCTTCTAACTGCTTAAGAAAACAGGTTCTTCAGCAGCAAAATGCCTAAAATCTGACTTTTCTTAACTAAATCATTTTGTTCTACCCCTTCTCTACAATGTCCATGCCATGTTCCCTGGGCCCCTTGCAAGTGAAAATCTGAATTTCAGTAGTGAGCACAGAGAGGCCACCTCTTCCCCAGGAAGAAGCCAGTGCCTGGATTCCAGGACCAGGAAGCTCCCACTCACTCTTGCCTCTTTCTGGTGTCCATGAGTCTTGCACAAGCTGATCCGGGGCACTTTCTAAGAGTGGGCATGACTTGTCAGGGCAGACTTAAAGCTTCTGCAGGCCAGGATACCACTTGGGCAACGGGGCTCTTCTGTGTTGCTTCCCTCACTGGTGAGTGAGTCGCCAGCATGGTGTGTCTTCTTAGGTATTCCCTGCTGTCGGTATTCAGGTTCCTGTGATATATGTACATGTCATGTGGAAGCTTTTGTAGGTTAATTTATTTATTTTTTGGACAGGCAGATAGGCACTGCTGTGACAGACACAAGTGGGAGATGCTGCAGGCTTGGATTAAGCAGATGAAGGTAGGTGTTGAGGAGTGGTCAAGTTCTGGATCTGATTTTAAGGTTCATACAACAGCTGGGTTGCTAGGATGCTTGTGTGTGTGAGAGGAATACAGAGTCAAGGATGACCACAAAGGCTGCGTACTGAACAACTGTGCAGAAGGAGCACCCTTGAGAGTGGGGGCTCTGAGGACTCTGAGCTATGTAGGTGTGGGAGTCAGGTCTGAGGTCTTCTCTAACTCTGTCTCTTCCTCTTGCCACCAGCCTATGTCTCTCTTCCTTAAATAAGACTCCTACAGACAATAATTGTCTGCCTGTAATTGGCAGTTCACTCTCTCTCCTACCACTCTTTTGAATTCAATCCAAATTGACTTTGTCCCCTCCATGGCACTGAAATGACTCATATGGAAATCAGCAAAAACTTGCAGTTTCCTAAATCCAGTGCATTCTCTGTGCTCCTCTTACTGATGTTTTATCAACATTTGATAGAGGTACTTTCTCTTTCTCAAAACTGCTTTTTCCCTTCAGGACATTCCTGTGTATGGTTGATCTGAACATCTCTCTGCTTTCCTCTCTCTCCCCTATCTCATTGTGGGCTGACCTGAGCTCAGCCTGGGCTCCTGCTTTCTCAGTCCACACTCCACTACAACACAATCGCTTGGGCTATGAGTGCAACTTCCAGTAAAACTACCCATTCTCAAACAACTTCAACCTCTACCTCCTTGTTACTGCCCCTGAATTCTGTCCAAGTTGACCACTGCCCTAATTCTGGATCCGAGTGTCCAAATGTCTATGTGACATTCCCATTTGCATGTTTAATATTCACATTGCATTGAACAGATCCCAAACTGAGCTCAAACATCTTTATAATTTTATTGAATAAGATATAATTTTTATTGTACTCATTTTTCTCAAGGCAGCATCTGGGGACAGAAGTAACAGAGGATCTCTGGTGTGAACAGTGGAGATGCGCATTATAGCCATTGGGCTGAGGGGCAGGTCAGGGTTACTGGTGGCCATGCAGACGGTTGCAGTCACAATTTTGTGGTCACTGAAGATGTGCCCTTATTGCTGGATGTGGATCTGGAGACTTTAATAAGAGGCCTGTGGTCTAATAGGATAGCGTTTGTTGCTACCATACAAGCCATCAGATTTGCATTGTGTATGTGACATAGCTGCCATTGCCTGGATATGGTAGAATTATGGAGTCTGTGAAAGATTGATCTGGGCTTGTGAAAGGACATGTACAAGATAAACAACCAATTAATAAATGGCAATGGATCTGAACAGACACTTATTTGAAGATACACAAATAGTCAGTAAGCACATGACAGAGGCTCGGTATCTTTAGTCATCAGGAAATGTAATCACATGAGTTACCACTTCATACACACTAAGTAGCTAAAATAAAAAGGCAGGCAACAATAAGGATTGGTGAAAATTTTCACACCCATTAAACAGTTACATTTTTTTAAATGGACAGTGACAAGTAATGGTTTTGAGAAATCAAAGACCTCACTTTGATGATGGGAATGTAAACTGGTGCATTTCTTGAAAAAAACAGATGTGGCAGATCCTCAAATAGTTAAACACAGAGTAACCACCTGACCCAACATTTCCACTTCTAGGTACATACCCAAAGGACAAGAAAACACTTGTACGCAAA
Source organism: Erethizon dorsatum (assembly GCA_028451465.1). Taxonomy (NCBI): domain Eukaryota; kingdom Metazoa; phylum Chordata; class Mammalia; order Rodentia; family Erethizontidae; genus Erethizon; species Erethizon dorsatum. The sequence goes on along the minus strand of CM051822.1, from coordinate 114,216,152 downwards.
TATTTATGGCAGCATTATTTACTGTGGCCAAAAAGTGGAAACAACCTAAATGTCCACCAACTGATGAATGGATAAACCAAATACAGTCTGCTCATAATGTAGAATATTATTCAATAACAAAAAGAAATGCTACAACATGGATGAAACTTTAAAACCTCCATCCACATGCTATATGACTTATATTGTAAGTTTTCATTCTATTATGTTTATGCAAAATATGCAGAATAGGTGAAAATCATAGAGATAAGAAGTAGATTAGTTTTTTTCAAGGAATGAGTTTTGGAGAAGTTTAGGTGGACAAGGGAAGTGACTTGCAGGGTTTATTTTTGGGTGGTGAAATATTATGAAATTTATTATGATGATGGCTGTGCAACTATGTGAACCTAGTAAAAATCATTGACTGTACACTTTAAAGGAATGAATTTTACGGTACATAATTTATGTCTGAATTTACCCATTGACATCCCAGCTCCTGCAGGAAGCTTTGCTGGGGAAGGTATAAAGCCACACACTGCCACAGGCTTGAATTGCTCTAGAGAAAGATGAGGGAAACCTACTTCAGATCCCAACAATTAAACATACTTCTGTGGACAAAGAGGGCAGGAGTGGTCTGTCAAACAGATTAGTGTCAATAATTTTCAATTTAAGTGTATTGTGAAGTCATTTTCAGTCCTTTGCTGATAGCTTTGAGGATCTCCATGACTGTGGTCCTAAAAGCATGGCGTTATTTTTTGTTTGGAATGGCCTGGAGTTGATGTCCAGGTTCTCTTGGGCATTTCTTACCAAGCAACATGAAGGGTAAGCAACATGAGATGCTCTAGGGGTGTACCGCTGGCTGACATGTTGGTGCAGCAGTGACAGGCTCAGGCTTCTGCTCCCAGGACACCTCTGCCAGCCCCTGGGCCCCACAAAGGTGGGCTCTTCAAGGAGATCTGCTGTACTTTCTCACTGATCTTGAGGTTCTTGGCCCCTTCCCAGGCAGGGAACTTCTAGGATGGCTGGGGAGTGGCTCAGTGAGTGTCTGCCACTGAGATCCTTTAGAGAGCATAGCAGGGGTTTCATGGCAGAAACACCAGAAAGAGTGAAAACCAAAAGCCGTGTGAAGGATCTTGGCATGGAGTGAATCTTGGAGACACAACAGGGTACAATTCCCTAGACTTTGCATTTCTCCTCTGCTCATGGAAGTCATCAGAAGCAGCAGCAGCTGCTGCTGCCTACGACATTTCACAGGCTAGATCTTTGGTAGAGTGGATGCTCTTGGTGGCCTAGCTCTGTACCCATTGGTTCTCCCTTGTTCAGAAAGTGTCAGCTCTTAATGAAGTGCCTTCCTCGGGATCCAAGGCTGTATTTCGAAGGACCCAGGAGTTCCTTGTGCATAGTGCTCAGATGTAGTTTTCTCAGGGAGATGATCCAATAGTCCTTGAGATGCTCCAGACCACTTCCCAGTAACTAAACAGCAAGGATTTCTGGAGGCTTCTGAATGGAGAACTGTGATCTGCCAGAACTTGGCATTGCTGCAGAGTGTGTGGGAGGGTAATGGGTGCACAAGGGAGGTTGTGATCAGCCACATAATCAAGGCAGGGGACCAGCTGGGCTAGAGGGACCCAGACAGGATACACTGCCCTGGGTTCATGGAGGGACAGGCTGGTGGACAGGAAAGGCTGGAGAGGGAATGTGGGCTCTGGATGAAAAGGATGGGGCTGGTCAGATGGAGGATGTAAGTTCAGGATGAGACAGGATAGCACTAGCTGGGAAGAGGAAATTGGGAGGGCAGGCAGAGATGAGTCAAAGATAGCTGGGCATGGGGCCCGGGCAGCTCCAGGAGTAGGGCCAGGATTGACTATGACAGGGCCTTGGGATGAGGATGCTGAGCTCAGCATGAGGAGCTCGTACTGTGCAGTTCAGTGATCAGGGATGGTGCTTCCTCTGCTGGCCTCTCTCAGAAGGAGTGGTCATCTATTAAAGGTTGAAACTGCCTCACTTATTGTAACTTTGTTAGGAGGTTCTTACCTATTATGCAGTAGGGGAATATGTTGACAATATTTTACTGTATATTTCAAAATAACTAGAAGAGATGATTTTGAATGTTCTCACCAGAAAGTAATGATGTATTCAAGGTGCTGAATATACTAATTGTTCTAATTTGATCATTATATAATGAATACATACATTGAAATATGACAATGTACCCCAGAAATATGTAGAATTATCACATAGCAATTAAAATAAATCAAGTAGAAAAATGGAGAAGAATTAGAAGATGCTACTAAGGGAAGCTGTAAAGAGATAATCTGTTAACTTGATTAACTGAACTTACAAGTTACATGAGCACACATACACATATGCTCACACACATTTAAAGAACTGGTAAAATTGTGACTTTAAAATTGTTTCTATTATTTTCTCAGTTGCATGTAAAATTATTTAATGTTTTTATTCATAACAGCTCTTCAAGTCTCTTTCTTGGAGTGACACACTGGAAGGTAATTTATATTCTAGCTTTATTTTTAGATAAATAGCTTTCAGCTGAAATGTTCAGAAGGTAGAGCCAGTACTGCATAGCTGACCTCCTTTCCCTCATTCCCATCCCAGAGAAAGGGCCAAAGCGCGAGAAACGCAGGCTTTGCCTTGGAGTGTCCTGAGCTTACCACCATTGCTCTTTATTCTATTTTCCAAATTTTTTAAAAAAATTTTAATGGAAGAGTTGTCCCTTCCTATGTCTAACTGAACCAGTGGCATGGACTGGCATTTTTAGTGATGTGCTGCTGGCCACAGTGTGATAATCAGTAGCTTCCATTGTTCCTTGGAAAACAAATGTGAGAAGGACCTTCCCATATCTTTCTCCATCAAGAACACAGGACACCGGCAGAGGGACTCATTCATTCCAACCTGTCCTCACTGAGTTGCCTGTGCTGGGCTATCCAGGCCCCAGCCAGCAGGACCCCCTGGCAGACTCTGGGCAGAGGAAATGGGGTGCATTACTACAGATACCTCAGCTCAGCCATTCACTAAATGTATCTCCTCAGACATGAGCCAGAGCATGGGTGTTTCTTGATTTTGCTTATTTTAAGGGCCAGAGGAATCAAAAGGTGTGTTACTATACAGAATTCATAATATTCCCCCCAGGTTTGCTGAACAATTTGCATATGCAAACAAGCGAGTGTGCTCAAGGATGTGTGAGCAAGGCTGTGAACATAGATGCCTATGAGTCCTGCAGATGTGAGTGTGGTTCTTACAAGCGTGTGTGAGTGTGACTTGGGCCTGGCAGGTGAGCAGGTATGAATGATGGCGTGGTGGGGATGGAGGGGGCGGCTGTGAGTGTCAGGTATGAGGTTGACTTGGGAAGTGATCAGGGACCAGTAACCTGATCTAGGAAGGACTGTGGAGAGGAAAGTAAAAGATGACCTGTTCTAAATCCTATTTTTGATCTGTTGTGTCTTTGAGAGTTTTTATTCATTCATGGTTCTTTTTGACATTTCTGTTATATCTTGTCCTTATCAAGTGATGAATGCCTCTGCTGCAGAAACCTTACCATCTGTCTGTGTACTGTTATAGTTTGTGTCTAGATGCCCCCCAAAGTCTCATGCACTTTTAGAAGGGACTTTCTTGGACATAGCTGAATCTAGAGTTTATGATTGATTCATGGTTCAGTGCTAGGATTAAAGGTGCTGGGATTAAGGGTGGGTGATTGCTGGATCAGTCCACAGATTGGGTTGGCACAGCCCTAATCCCAGCTGTCTGGATAAGATAAGGGGGACAAAAAGAGGCTTGTCTCTCTCTGTCTTGTTGCTTTTGCTGTCTTCCGCCGCCATGAATTGTTGCCCCTCTGCCATGTGCCACCCTGCCTTGGAGCCAGCCAAGTATGGACTGAAACCTCTACAAACTGTGAGCTAAATAAACCTTTTCCTCTTTAACTTTGGGTGTCGGGTATTTGTCTCAGCAACAAGAAAAGTAACTAAGACACTACCCTGGTGACATGTCCAGCAGGAGTCCTTCGGGCATTTAAGCATCATCTGGGAATTGACTTAGGCATTTAAGGGAGAAGAAAGGCCTTCTATACTAGCCAGATTATGCTGATTTATATATACATATTTCAAAATTTGGTAATGGTGAGAAGGAGCATGCCAATATGATTTGCTATAGCTAATGCATAATATTTTAATATATAATAATTTGTAGTAAAAGCGGAAATAGTTTTACACTTCTCTGACTTCTCCTCTGCTCTCCTTTTTTCTTTACCTGGTAAATTTTCACCATGGTTTCTCCCTGCCCTGGGCTTGCTCATCCTTCCCATAGCTGCCATAAGTTCTAGTGTCCCCTCTATGTATGTGATCCTGGCCTGCTAGCCTCCCCCTCTCCATTGCTGGGTCTTGGCCTGGCCAGCAAAGCTCTCTTGGTCCAGCAGCTGTCCCTATGCAGAGCACCATGACCTCCTCTTTTTTCTATGCTCAGCCTTACTGCATCTCTGGGAAGTGAACCTTCTTCCACAGAGTTCCTGGCTGACTCTTGTCCCTCCTCCTGCAGCTTGTCACACCCAGACAATCTCTCTGAGTGTGGCCTACTGCTCTGTGCTCAGCAGTGCACAGGTGCTGTCTCGTGCTGTACCCTGAGCCCCACCTGAGGCCTGAGGTATCATCTTCTCTCCAGCCCTGCCCAGGCACATGCCAATCCTTGGGGGCTGGTGTGGAAACCTTTCAGAGAGCAGGGCACTGTTCAAATCTCTTGATTTTGCTTCTCTGATAGAACGCAGCACTTGGGGGCTGCTTGGGCTCTGTTTACGAAAAACATCAGTCATTTTTTCATGTGAGGGAATGCCCCCTGTGTCAGGCTGAGGCCTTTTCCTTGCTCCAGGATCCTTCTTTATGGTACTTGATTTCTGATCATGATGGGTATGTGGAAGGATAGCTTGGGTTCTGAGCAGAGCTAACGGTGCTTCCCTAGCCCTGAGGCAGGCAAAGAGTGTCAACCTGGAGCATTGTGTGCTGAGAACAAGTGGACTAACCATGGCCCGAGCCAGCCACCTGCCCATCTACTATATTGGAACAAGGCTTCTTGTGGTCCAATCCTGTCCTTTTACAACAGGCCTAGCTGTACCTCCCTGAGATCCTGTTCAGATCAAAACAGCCCCACACATTTTCCACATTCGTGCAACAGCCCCACATCCCTGCTGCCAACTCAGAACTTGCACAGCTCTATCTGGACTATTTAATCCTTAACTGGAATTCATCACACCTAGGGCTCTCGACGGCCCCACCTTGGCCTGCACATTGGGGCTGGAGATTGCTGGAGAAGCAGGATTGTCCAGGAGGGATGTGATCTGGCTCCTCCTGCTGCAGAGCGCTGCTGTGGATGGGTGAGGTGTGTACCGGAAGAAGATCTTTGTGGGAGGAGCTGACACACTTGCAGGTGAAATGACTGAGGGTACTTAGTTAAAGCCAACTTCATCTCTCAGGGTTTTTTTTTTTTTTTTAATTTATTCTTTTAAACCTATTAACAAGCTATAATGTTGGCTGTTTTTCCCCAAAATAATTAATCGTAGACAAACTGAAAGAATTCCAAAGAGGTTAAGCTGGGCAACCCCATCTAATAGATTAAATGCTATAATTAATATTGCTCCAGAAGCCTCCTCTCATTTGACTCTTAATTATATTTTGCCAATTCTTTTTACAGCCCGTGGTGGAGTCACGGTTCCTGCTCTGCACACTGGTAGCAGTAATACCAATGAGACCCCTTGGGGAGCTCACTGCCCTGGCAGGCTTTCATCATACAAATCTGTTGCCAAGAAATTCCTGATTCCTCTGACAGGAGCATGTAACTCAAGTCAGGCTCATTTTCAGAGGAATGGCATGATGGATGGTGGGAGTCCCACAGCACCGCTCTGTTTCTAGGGTTGGAACTTGGCTTTGTCGAAGTGCCCCCACCTGAGTCCCACTGTGCACCTGCCTCTTTGTATCATTGCCAAACTCCTCCTGCTCCCCCGAATGTGTGGGGAAAGATGACACTGGGGCCTATGCAAGGAAGATGTGCCAAGTCTCTTAAAGAGGAGTGACACCCAGGCCCTACGCAGTAGCTGAGTACCTGGGCCAGATGACTTTGTCCAGAGGGAAAGCACTTTTTGGCTTTGCTGTGACCTCAGTGGCCATGAGCTGTTGGAATCCTCTTGGGCCAGCCTGACTAGAACCTGACTAGAAGGGGAGGACATCCCCTTCACCCTGACTCTCTGGAGACTAGAGTTAGGTTGTGGCTGGTGGAATCCACAATGCTGTGTATGAGCTTCTTGCATTTCTCATAGCTGCTCCACCCAGAACACCTGAACTCACTTTTGCAGGCTGCTGAGAGCCTACTCTCACCGTCCCTCATGCCTCCCACCTCTGGCAGCCCATACCTGGGAGACCCACCCTGCACAGAAACCTTCCTTTCTCGGGGACAGACTTCCTCAGCCCCAGATGAGGGCTGTGACTATGACCTGTGATGTGGGATGCATCTGACACTTCTGCTCCCTGGCATTTTTCCTCAGTCTGATTTCACACCTCTTCTCATTTATTTTTATTCACCTACACATGGAGGTAGAAGTCTTATGATGAAGATGAGAATCTCTTGTCCCAAGAAACTCCTTTATACACACGCAGGGGCAGTTTCTTTCAGTTGAAGCTACTTTTATCTTATATTATATAGTTTTTTGAGTTAACTTTTCCATTCTAACTTGATATATTTTTTTTCTTGACTTGTCAACCTTCAACATTGGCTATTGGAATTTTATAAAAACTGAAGATTGTGCTAATGTTCTATTACTGCATAGTGGGAAAGTTAGCTCCTGGTGGATACTAAGTCATCCCAAGCAGAGTGGCTTAAAATAATGGTCATTTGTTTAACTTGTGCTTCTACGGATCACAGTCTGGGCTCGGCTCAGGTGAGCAGTCCTTCTGCTGCTACGTGTCTCATACACTTTGTGAGTTTTGTACATATTAGACTCAACAAAAACCCACATGCTTTTAAGAAATAACTTGCTTTTAGATTGACAGTATAGGATTATACTTCTGTAGGATTACACCTGAAAGATTTCCTAGAAGCTGGTAAATCACCCATCTGAGATCAGTCATCCACCAGACAAAATGGCAGCTGACAGCAAGGTATAAAGAAACAGCTGAGGCAGCAAGAGAACTACCCAGTTGGGCCCACCCTAGGGTCCAAACCCTGGATTAAGAGCTTAGTACATGGTAACTGGTTTAAGCCACTCTTTTGAGTGTTTCTATGTAATAACAGTGAATAACTGATCCATAAGTTGATACAGGAAGCAAGTACTGGTCAAGTTAAAACTTGAATAGAAAATCTCTGAGAAATTGAGGGTGGTATCTAGTAAATCTTTAATCTAGGTGAGATGGCTTCTAGGCAATCTTGCAGGTGTAGTCCTACAGAAATTTAATCTTATACTGAATTCTCCTTAGCCTCCTGATTGAGATTTTCCCTTTGGTTGTGTTAGTCTTACGCTTTCTTGCAGCTGCTTCTTATCATGGTTGGTCGTGGGCATGGGCCTCTTGTTTCTGGTTAGGAAAAGGCTCAGGTATGGATTTGGGCCTTTTCTGCTCTGAACAGCCATGGTCCAGGGGTTCTGGATATAAACCAAAGGGCCTGATGTCCCTGCACCCCTGGAGGGCACTGGGCAGAGATTATCTGTGTTTCATTTCATCACCTCATCACTGCCCCTACCCCTGCTTTTCACCTGCTACAACCCTGCAGAATCCTCTCATCTGCTTGAGGCTCCCTCTCCTAGCCTCTTTCAGGTCTTTACCTTTTGCCCATTCTCCATCTATTTTGGGGAGGGGGAACAGAGGAATGGGCAGGCACACTCACCTCCTCTGAAAACTTGAAGGACCCTGCTGGGCTCTATTCCTCAAAAATATGTGATCCCTGTCTCTCCATCAGGCAGTGAGCCCCAGCAGGCAGGGACAGTGCTATGCAGTCATATTCCAGCATCTGGAATGGGTGCAGCCCCAGGAATGGATGCTCACTTACTCATTCACTCATCAAATTCTGGGTGTTTTCTTGTGCCAGGGATTGTGCTAGTGCTTAACTTTGTCAAATTATGAAAGAGGCCAAAGTCCTCACTCTCAAGAAACCTATGGGGAGCAGGAAGACACTGATAAATAAAGTAAATAAAATCTATCATGATTTATTCAGTAGGTGAGTGAATAGGCAAAGTGAGGATAGGAGGGGAACATTCATCCTTCCTGGTGGACAACCAAGCCCTGCGACCAGAGAGAGGCTTGGACCCTCATGTCTGGCGCACAGCTCTCAGAGGCTGCTCCATGCTTGGTCCATGCTCCAAGCGGGGCTTGATGAGGAATGCTTCAGGCACGGAATGTGTTTCTGGAAGAAGGCCACATGATTCTGCGTGGAATCAATGACATGGGAGCTGACTGGCTGCTGCTGGGCTCCCATGGACAGGTGTCCATGGACTGGGGCCATGTTCTATCACAGGGACCAGCACAGCTAGACTGCTCAGGGGGAAAGGAAGGACTCTTTCCCCAGTTTCGGATATCCTGTCTGCTGAAACTACTTGGTGTGTGCCTGTCTGTTGGGGTGGCTCTCCTGTGTGCTGTGAGAGGCCTTAAGACATCCCAACCCATTTGTGGGCCAGGAAGGGCCTAGGAGAACCTTGACTCTGACCAGAGGCTGGAGATTCTGAACCTTGAGGAGTGGGAACAATCCTGTGTATGTAGGGCCCAGACAGAAAGTCAAGTGCTGAGATTTCTGTATCCCAGAGAGCAGTGCCTGCCCAGCTATGCAGTGCCTGAGGCCCTCAAGGTCAATCCTATAAAAAACCCTCTTCTCTGCTGCTCTGCTGACCCCTTCTTACCTTTTATCTCTGGCAAGTCAGGTTCTAAGCTGCTGACAGCCCCTCCGAGTATAAATCTGGAGCCCCGAGTGTGGTGTTTTGAAAGACGTCTGATTATTACCAAACTTGTCAAAATCTGTAAAAAGCTTTCTTTAGAGGTAATAAATAAATAAACAAATAAAAAGGAAGCATATTCCTTTTTTGACATGCCTTTATTTTTAGGAGATAAGATGTGTGTTGACAGTTCATTCTCATTTTTATTCTGGACATTGCTATAAATGTCTTCAGCAGGCTCTTTTTTATCTGCATATCTTTGGTTCCCATATCAGCAAACAATTTATGGACTATTGTTTATTTATTTTTTTAAATATCCGATAGAGGCTGCATCCCAGTGAGGGTATGGAATTACATTTGAAAAAGCAAGCTCAAAATTTCTTGTTTCTGGGAGGGAGGGAAATGCTCTGTCCCAGGCTCGACTCTGAGCTCATGGTACGCCAGCTCCCAGGGTGTCTGCAGCCCCTGAGGACTGTCCTCTGGGAAGGGCAGCCTGCTGGTTCACAGCAGAGGAAAAGCATGCATGGTCCTTGGGGTTACGGGTTGTGTGTTCTCCGGCAGGAAAGCAAAAGAGACACAGCTTTGTCTACCCAAAGAGCAGGGATATTAGTATGAGGCTAAGCTTTGCCAAGGAAACCCTAGTGACAACAATGACAGATCCCACTGTTCTTAGCATGCTGTTTCCCACACTGCCAAGAGAGAGAACCCTCCAGATATTTTGGTATAAGTCAGAGCTGTGGCCTGGCCTGAATGATGGGGAAGAGTGCTGACCCATCTGGGCACAGTCATTAGAGCCCATTTCCAGCGTGTAGCCATCAGCACTTCCAGGGTGATCTTTACCACGGTTACAAACAGAAGAGGGTTTTTCTATCTCACACAGTCACAGAGCTGAGGACATGCAGAGATAAAGAAGGTAAAGAACTCCCAACAGGCATGCAGGGAGCATCCAGAAAGCCTCTGCTCGATTGCTTCATTGTGGTCATGTGTAGAATAAAGTTTCTGCCTCCTCATTGGTCCCCGTCGCTGGAGCCGCCACTGTCTCATGTCCTGTGTGTGGACTTGTGTACAGCTGGCTCCTGAGTGGGCTCCTGAGTGGGCCAGCTCCTGAGCTGGCTCCCCCTACAGTGTGAGGGAGACCTCTGCCCTGAACACTCTGCTCTCGCCAGAGGGCAGTCCTTTTTTGGGGGAAACCTTCATCTCTTCTGCAAAAATGTCTCCACATATGTATATAGGGGAACCACAATCATTATTTGTGCTCTGGTATGGATTCCTTAATAAGATGGCATGCAAAATGGATGGCAAGGAGGAGCTGACTCCTGGGCTCCTGGCCTGGTGGAGGGCAAGGCTGCCTGGGTAAGGGTGAGAGGAAAGCTGTGAGCAAGTTAGGAGCCATGCCCACCCTGATGTCACTGATGGTTGCTTGATTTTTCCCAAAACAAAACAACATTTTGATGAAAATAAGGCAATGTATGCTGCCATGCCTGGGTTAGTAATTCTCTCAAGTAGGTGTTGATGGTGAGAGAGTTTTACAAACTCCAGCTCCAAAATCAATAGATATCTCAGGAAGAAGCACATAGATAGTGAGCAACCCATCTTAACACTCAGGAAATATTATGCGGGATCCGAGATCACTGTGACTCCCATAGCATCTGGTGTCATTGGGTCATAGACCCCTTCTGCCTGCTGGGGATCTTTAGAGGAGAAGTTTGACTGGTTCAGCTGTGGAACTGACATTTTGCACCCAGGTGATCCCTGTCTGCTCCCTTAGCAAAGACAGGCTTTTAGGGAAGGCTTTCAAAGTCAGTGGAAAGATGGCTGGCTGTACAACATCTTAGCAATTAGGAATCCCATCCTGGCTTGCTTTTTTTCCTTTTAATTCTTTACTATCTCAGAGTAAATCCACAAAGTTGTCCTAACTCAACTGCATTTGCTGCAAGGCTGTGAAGGGTTTCTGGGTAGGATGAATTTCTGCCTTCCAAGCACCTCATATCTTTGCAAACTCTCGAGTGGACACAAGCCCGCTCAGCTCTTGGGCTCAGTCAAGTACAACACAGCAGGACTTTCAACCCTCTGTTTGCTCCACAAGGATTTACTGCTCCTGTGACTTGTGCCAGACATGGAGGTGTAGAGGTCAATAGTGCCTGCTCCCTGGCTGTGCTGAGCCCAAGATGTGCCAGTTCTTATCAGCACCATCTTGGGAATTCCCCTCTGCCCAAGTAAGCCCGCTTCAAGTACACCTGGGGATTGAACCTCTTCTTTTTGGGCACATTAACACCCTTATCAGGTACTTTATAAAATGATGAAATTTTATGTGAATCCCTGAAATTATCTGTCTGCAATTCTACTTCATCAGGTACAGTGAAACTGAATTATTAAACTAGTCAATGCAGTAGTTTTATCTTCATTCATTCATTCATTCGTTCATTTCAGTTAGTATTCATCGAGCCATTATTAAGTATGAGGACTGTTTTTGATACTTGTAAACCCAGGAGAAACAAAATAAAGATCTCTTTCTTTTTGGGGCTGTGCCCCAGCAGAAGCCCATGTAAATGGAAGATGTGGTGTATGGGTGATTTGTATGGAGTGTTAGAAAGTGACAAGGATTCTGGAAAATGGGCCCCACTGATGGGAAGAGGAAGCCCAGGGCTCCATGGGGCTGTGTTGACAGGGGGTTGGGGTAGGCACACTGAGATGATGAGTTTTTTGTGCACAGCTAAAAGATTTCTCTGTGTGGAGCTCAGAGAAAGAGCATTCTAGTGAGGGAATAGGTCACAAAAAGGCCTCTGTGAGGAGTAAGTATGGTGTGTTTGCAGCCAAGTGGGAGAGTATGGAGGGAAGCAGAAGAGGTAGGATTAGGAGGCAATGGGGGTTTGTCTATGGAGGGCTTTACACAGCTGTCCTTTACTCCAAGTAAAATGGGACCACTGCAGGGTTCAGAGCAGAGGAGCCCATGAACATTCTGTGGCTTCCAAGAATAGACCATCGGGGACAAAGAATGAAGTGGAATGTTAATAGGATGAAATGTGTAAGAACAAAGGATTCTTGACTCCTGCAAAGCAAATGGATTAGGTGAACCTTTTATTTGCACCAGCCCGTAAGGACAAGTGTACACATTCTTACTTATCTGCCTTAATACTTGTCTTCGAGGATAAGCTCCTGGCTGATTCTCATTATAGACACGATTACCTCCATTCTACATCCCCCACTCCTGGATAGTCAACAGCTGTGTTCCAATATGGGGAGAGAGCTGATGAAAAGATGTGAAGCTCTTCTACTCAGCGGGGATGGCTGTAATTGAAGAAATGTCATTTTAAACCATAAACAAGCTAAACAGGAGGGATGTGCTGCAGGGTGCTGTGGAAGGTGGATGTGGAATTTCACCTTCAAGGACAGCTCTATAACTGGTGGTAGCCAGGTGGCCCTGAAATGCTGCTATATTCACCTCACATGGCCTGCTTGTCATTAAGGCTAATTTCTATGGCTCATGAGCAAATGGCTATTTTAGTCAACTTGTTTAAAAATGACAGTAATAACTGATTTGTTGGGAGTCTTTGGTTTCATGTTCGAATTTATTAGATCATAGATCATAGATCGAGCCATATATGGTTCTTATCTGTAGGCATGGAGGACTAATATCCCCTGCGAGCATAACAGAGCAAAAGAGCTAAGGGTTTGCATCTAAGCAAGATATCTAGCATCTTGGCAGATAGGAGTGCAAATGGTCACCCTGACTTTCAGAGTTTCAATTGGAAATTTAGTGCGATAGCTGTTCAGCTGAACCTTGTAACAGTGGAGTGTCTCTTATTTTTCGTACTGAGGGGCACTGTTTGCACTGCAATCGTATTATATTTATCATATAGTTCTCTAATTCTATAAACATATTTTATAGGGATATATGTGTGTGTGTGTATATATATATATATATATATATATATATATATATACATACATATTTCAAGTGAATGCATTAAAAGCAGGAGTACCCAGAGCCAGACATGTAAGTGGCCACCCAGCCACCCCCATCCCTATCAGCCACCTTCCAGACCTCGTTCTATGCCACAGATACCTGTAGTTCTCTCTGGCCGATTTGCCTAAACAGGGTGATATGATAAATTGTTCTATATGCTGATATTTGAAACTTAACTGTTCTTGGAATGTTTCCCATATCAATACATAGAAGTCTACTTTATTTTAAGTGCACCAGAATATTCCAAATATTTGAATTGCCCTAATTTACTAAATTATTTGCCCATCACTACTTTTTTTAGTTTTTCACCACAGATGGTATGTACACATCTTTGTGCTTCTTTGTGCCTAGGGAGTTTCATGGATGATGACTTTAGGGTTGTAATTGACCTTGGGCACCACCTGAGTGACTCTCCCACAGTTGTGGTGCTTCCTGCAGCCTGAGCCCTCCTCCCAGGAGAAGCCTACCACCCCCAATGGCAGTCTGCCCTGTACCTAGTAGAACTGTCCACAGAGACCCAGCAGAGCTTCTCAATGACTTCCTCCAAGGTGTTGGATCAGAACAGCATGAGTGGACTCTGCCCCATAAGATGGGCTGGGGTAGATTTGAAGTCAGTTTTCTCAACCCTTTTGAGTCATCTCTCATCAAGCCAAGAACCACACACTTTCTCAAAATCTTCCCAAGAAAGGCTTTAATGACATTTCTCTGTAGGTTTCATATTTCCTTCCTTCCTTCTACCCCACATTGTGACCCTGTGCTGGAAGAGTTGACAACAATCTGACAGAGGCCATTGAGAACAGAAAGGAGTCCCTTTGAAAGCACATTAGGAGTTTGCGTCACTGGCCTTACACGTGTTCCTGTCCTCTGAGCAGTGATTTTCCTTAGGGTACTAAACCTTGGGATACAGTACCTCTCCCCCAGGCAGAGCTATTTGTCTCTGGTAGAAGTGTGTATAAGATGTTCTTTGAAGTCACTGTCCTATGCACCTTTCCAAATAGCTATTTCAAAGGTCACAGTAACCTTAAGTGCTGTCTATATAGAGAGTTTTCCAGAGGCAGAGTCTGGTGGTGGTGGGGACCTTCCAGGCAACAATCTTCTGCTGCCTGCCCTAGTTTCCCTGTGAGCTGGAGAGAGACACTGGTGGGGTAGTGTAGGGGTGAGGGATTTCTGTACCCTTTTCTCAGCTTTCAGTGACAAGCTCCCAATTTCACCCACCCCTTGAGGTATGGAACCCAAAGCTTCACTTTGCACAATTTTTTTACACATTTCAATTTTGAAAAGAAAGAACAAAACCTATTTTAAAAGTCTTCAGGACTCATCATCTTCTGTTGTTCATGTTTTGTGCACAAAAATTGGGTGTGGACCAAAGCGCTTGCCATCAATGCACTTTTAACACTGGGTAGTGGGTGCTGATGCTGATCACGGTTGTGACCCTGATGCCTGACCTCTTCTCTCCTTAGTGCTGCATAACAAACAGCACAATCTCCGTGACAACTGGCAACAACATCTGGCTTTTGCATCCTGGGTCATTTGGGCAGCTGCCAATCTTGGCTGGGCTTTCTCAAATGGAGGGGGTTTCCTAAGCTGCCATGGTCACGAAATTATTTATGCTCATTTTCTACGGCATAGTTCTGCCTTCACAGGTTAGCAGCACCCTGAGAAGCAGCTGACCCTGCTGGCTTATCACTGTCAGAAATGCTCAACATTGGCTGTGCTTTAATCAAAGTGGCATTCTGCTGGTGAGCCCTTTGTAAGGTACTCACTATGACTTCGGGGTGCACTTGGTGACTAATTTCTCCTGGGCTGGCAGACCAATGAGGCAACTGCTCACTTCCTGATCTGATGGTCACACTAAGGTCCTCTTTTGAGTATGACCATCACATAGTTTTTAGGCCACATCACAATCCTGTATACTTTCAAGGGTGATGTCTCAGGCCACTTGCATGTGTCTGTAAGCATTTATGAAGGGTTCTGTGTTTTGCCTGCATGTATCCCCTCCCCCCTCAACACACACACACTCAGCATCCTCTCTGATGGCCAGCAAGGGGAATAGTGCACCTTGGGTGACTGACTGCTACGTCCTGTCTGGAGCTGTCTGCCTGAGGCTGGTAAGGTGGTGGCATCTCTTCTAAAGGTTAGTGAGGTACCTGAGGAGGTCCTGGAAGGTATAGCCATGAGTGGGCTGTGAGTGGTCCTGGGGATATCTGAGGGCTGAAAGAGACTACCATCCATCCAACATATGTGCTAATGACCAACCATTGTTTCTGTTTCTGTGGTCTTACTCCTAACAGGACTGGCTTTGCTGAATGTGATTTAACATCGCTTCTCCCTCTAATGAGTAGCCCATCAGGACCATTAGTGGGAACAACACATCCCTGACCTTTGCACTCTGGTTGTTTTACCTAGCATCCCTCAGTCCCTTAGGACTTGCTACAAAGGATTCCTGGCCTGACCTGTTGGGGGCAGCAATCAGGGGGGGCTACCTGCTACAGGCCAGTCCTGTCAAAGGTGAGAAAGGGACTGGGGAAAGCCTGGGCACATGCATGTAGTGGACACAGGATTGATTACAGATTACAGAAGGAGCACGTGTTTTTTGAAGTAGTGCATGGAGCAGAGAAGTATTCACAGTAAACACAGAAAAGTAAGTGACAGTCTTGACAGTGGTCTCTGCATCCAGGATGAGGCCACAGCCCTGAAGATGCCATTCATTAGGTTGGATGTGGAGCCTTCTGAGCTTTCTCTTATGGAGATGGACACACTCACACACAGAACCATCCTTTCACGAAAGTACAAGCATTGTCTTAGTATGTCTGGTGTCCAGTTGTACCTGGATGCTATAACTTATATTTCAGTTCTGCCATCCTTACCTTGGTATCCTAAAGAGTAAAACTTCATGCATGTATGGGCTAGTAGCCTCAGGAATGGTCATGACAGGATTTGAACATGGCTTTGCTGGTAAGTTTCCCTATAGCATCTGGGGTAAAAGACCCAATCTGGAGACCTGTGATTGCTCCATGTAAAGTGAGTGTAAGATGCACGTAATTAAAACTGCTTTATAATGCCTGGCCCTATAACTCAGTCAGTGCTTAATCAGAGATGCTTTTATGATATTATTGAATTATTATTGCTAAAATTAAAGTTGGTTGTATTTGATGGTTTCTAGTTTTGACAGAAGGCATCAACAATGAGCAGAAAGCTACCCAGAGGTCTGTGCTCAAGAGACAGGAAAAGTGTAGGCAAGTTGAAGAATTGACCCTCAGAACAGGTGGGAGGGAACACTGGAAACTGGGTGGTGAATGAGTTGCTGAGGAACTGCACTCAGTTGACACCCATGAGCAGGTGAGCTGTGACAGCAAGTGAAGAGCTAGAGGCAGGCATGGAGGCAGGGCAGCGAAGTGCCCATCTCTGAGCCACATGGCTCATGGACTGGGCACTGGGACAGAGATCCCTCTGGTCAAATTGAACATCCTGACTCAGGCTTGCACTTTGGTGCTCAGGCACCACTTGGGGATCTTGTTAAGTGAGGAATTTGACTTAGCAGGTGCAGGTGGAGTCTGGAGGCTGCATTCCCAACCTTCTCTCAGGGGCTGATCATGATGCTGGGCTCCAGTCACACTGGAGTTCTTTGGTTTAGTGTGGCTAAAACCATAAATGAGTGTCTGTTAAGTGCCTCATAATGATGAGTGAGGTTTTCCACCAACATGTATTTAAATATTAATTAGAAATTCTGAATTGTACATAAAAGTGAAGGGCAGGCTTTAAAAGTATGCATGTGTTATTTACACATATACAGGTCTATGTACGTGTCATATACATATGTGAACACATACACATGCACATACACAGATACAAAACTGCCCAGCTAGACCCTGCATGCTTATGGAAGGAAACTCTCATTCCGCTTAGGGATGGTTTATGAAAGTGTCCTTAAGTAGTAAAGCTCTCAGATACGTTGAAAGCTGTCACCCTCACAGTTCCTGCATTTGAACTTTGGAATCACATATTCTTATCAAAATAGGAGTTCCTTCCCTGGTCCCTGATCATCCTCAGAAGTTGACTTTGGTATATAATGAACCAAAAGACGTGTGACCAGTAAACACTGACTTCAACACCGTGCCTTGCAAACAACCTGCAATATTTCAGGGCAATGGCTGGGCTGGTGGCAGTCAGCAAAGGACACGCATTCACCCATGACACCAGGGGCAGCCTCTTGGCCCAAGGAGGACGTCTGCTATGCTGGTCCATTTGCTCTGCTATCTGGCTGTTTGGCAGTTGGCTAGAGTTATGTGAGGCATTCTGGGGTGCTGAGGTAGAATATACATTAATGCTAAAACTCCACTCAGAGTGGCATGTGTCAACATATGTCCTGAGAGTTTTGTTCACGTATTTGACATGACTGCTGCTACCTTCTCTGTTTCAGAGAAATCTCAGGTCTCAAACTGGTTCTGTGGAAGGCAAGCAAATGAATTCTGCCCTGTTTTTGTCAAGTGCAGTGCAAGAGGGTGAACCAAAATGAGACAAAATCACTTTCTCTTGAAGTCAGACTTGTACTGCATGGAGATTTCATTTATCTCCTGCAATCAGAAGTTGACGTTGTGCTAACTGATAGCTGGCATTTCTACTTGGTGTTCTGAGATTTTGCCATTATTTCACCCTCACTGTGAGGACTGGTGTGGGACAGCTATTACCAGGGATGTATAGAGTTGCCTAAGCATTAAAAAAAAAAAACTGGTGGAAACAAAAAACGAATTGGTTTTCTGTCACTGAGGCCAAGACTTGTTCTTAGTGATGTTGATACTACATGCAAAGATATTTAATTTCTTCTCTAGCCATCTATTTGTAAAAATAAAAAAAATTAAATAAATTTCTAAAGGGAGAGGCTTTGTCTTTGAGCAGTGCTGTGCTAAATAAGTGTGACTTCTGGCATTGTCCTACAGTGACAGTGACCCAGATGTTAAACTAGGAGTAGACACCCCACAGCATTTGTAGCTGCCTTTCTAACTCTGAAGCATGTGAAAATAGGGCACACCAAAACTGTGGATGCTTCTAAGAAAGAAAAAATTGGGAGAGGATGAGGTAGGAGAAGTGGTAGGCTGACGCAGGAGGAGAGAACCAAAGTCAGTTGCTGAGGGCAGGGTAGGGCAAAAGCAGAACAGAGGACAAGTGAGCCTGAAAGCCATGGAGCAAGAAAGGCCTCCAGTTGCTGCTTTCGGATGGCAGGTGACATTGACACTAAAGTAACTGTGCTCAAATTAAAATTTAAATATCGAACAGAGACTATGAGAAGGGTTTCCTTTTCCTGTTTAAAAAAATGAGAAGATGAGAACATTATTCATAAGTGATCAATATTTTAATGAATGTGACCGTAATCTTTTTTATAATAATCAAAATGTGACCTGTTTGCTCATGTCCGCAACTCGTTTATCTATTCAGTCTAAAATGGCCAATTTAGGGCGATAGTAGCTTGACTGATAGAAGCACTCCAGCTCATGTGGTGGTTTGGGCAAGCTGACAGCCATGGGGTGTGTGTGGAGACAGATGCCTAAGCTCCTCCTGCTCTTCCCTTCTGAGTCCGAGAGGACAGGCCCTGAACGTGTCACCATCTCACATGGAGTGGGGATGAGGGTAGGTGGTTGCTTTCGTAATCAGGCCAAACTGGAACTAGCCACAGCCTGAGGCCACTGTGTGGGGCACATTCAGTCTGCCTGTGCCTACCTCCCACCCTTCCCAGTGTCCTCTGCTTTTTTTAGTCTGCAGGCTCCAAGCCCAGTCTGCCAGAATGAGGGCTAGGTTCATGTTTACCCCTCATATGCAGATAGAGCTGGGAGCTGCCTCTGGGGACAGGCGCTGGATGGGTTTAAATTGATCATTGTTACTTCCAACTGTGGATGTAAACTTCACATTAAAGAAAGGCTCCTTCCTGTGGTCAGTGACCACACTGCATGGAAAGTTCTAGAAGAAAAGTCTCTCGATGGGGTGTTGTTCTCTCTTAGCATCCTCAAGGGCAGAGGGGCAGGCCAAAGTTCAGATGGGAGGCCAGGTAAGTACCCAAGGAAGGTAAGGGGAATTCTCCCTGCCTGTAGCCCACCCAGCCCTAGATAGCAGGCCCCTGCCTCTGGGAGCTGATGGAAATGTCAGCAAGGCTAAGAGCATCCATGTCTGCTTTGTTTAGCTGCTATATTTTTATTTTGAAGCAGGACACTTGCATTTTCTCTAAGTTTTGCACAAACATGAAAATACAGCCCTGTATGTATCCATCTGCCTAAGGCAAGAACAAGTCCTCTTTTTGTTCAAAAATGAACCTAGTTTTTGTTGCCTGGGCTTTTAAACTTCTAAACTATAATTATTTTTGATTACATGTATTTACTATGTGGGTAATTTACCCTGAATGCCTTGAAATTGAATTTGTGAGATGTATTTTTCTCTCTTTCACACCAGCTGTTCCATTGATTATTTCTACTTCCTTTAGTTGTCTGCTTAATAAGACCACGCTTCAGTTCTGTGCACAGAGGAAAGCCCACTTCTTCTGAATGCTGATTTCCATGGCTATAATCCTAATTTTTATACTTTTGAAAAAAAAAAAAAACTGGAAAACCCAGGAATTTTTTTTTTTTTTTTTGTATTCTCCATGATTCTGGAAATGTTCACCAATTTCTTAGATGAACAAGAGTTCTGCTGAGTGAAGAGTTATTAGCAAAGCCAGATGTGCTAGTCACTTTCCTTACTGAGACACAATACACACCATCTGCAACTTAAAGGAGAAGGGGTTTCATTTTGGCTCAACTAAAAAGAGGAGAGGTTTATTTTAAGTCCATGGTCAGCTGGTTCTGAGGCAGAAGTGGCATGGTGGAATGATCTGGATGGTGGAAGGGTCCAGTGGAGGAAAACTGCTCACATCCTGGTGGCCAGGAAGCAGAGAGCGAAAGAAATAGTCTGGAAGGAAGATCTTCCCGCCCAGGTCACACCCCCAGTGAGCCACCTCTAACTAGGCTTCATCTCCTAACAGCAAGACAGCTCTAGCACCCTCATGATTTAGTCATCTTCCAAAACCTCTGCCTCTGAGTGCATGAGAGATTTGGGGGTCATTCTTGGTCTAAACCATAACACTAGGTTTAAATGAAACCCACACTTGGATTCCTGGTTATGTTGCTCTGTCAAGTGCATTCTTCATTAAGTTCATCTCATTAGGATGATTTAAATCAAAGTCACTAATTTTGATACACATTCATGAGGTGGATAACTCTTGCTTGTAGCTTAAAGCTACCTCAAATGTCATTCTACACTTGGGTCCTGTGGGCATGGTGTGTGGTGTCCAGGGTCATGTGCTGACATGTTCTGCCTCCCACACAACCCATACTTTGGTATTTGAGGGGAGCACTTCTGTACTAGTTGTGAGGCTGGGGTTTTCCTTCAGCTGTGTTGCTTTGCTTGTAAGCATTAAATGGTGACTGGGTCTTGAAATCAATTGAAATGCATTCTCAGTCTGAAACAAAAGCAGAAGTGTGGGTGTCGTTCTAGCAGTGCAAAGTTCAGGCATTGTACTCTGAGGTGGTCTTGGAAGCCATTGGTTTTGAAAACTGAGGAATGCCTCTGTTCTCCCCCTTCCTACATGTGAGTAAAATAGTGTCCTTGCAAAAATAGAAGTGATTATCTCCTCTAAGCTATTGATCTTAGGGTCTTACTAATGACTCTGGTTGTTACATAGTGTTTCCTGTCTGTGCAGCTTGGCTGGTGTCTGTCCTCTGGATTTTGCTATTGGATTTGCTTGTCTGTCACATATGGGCCTTCACAGAATAAACTTCAGCTGTCGTAGCCTTTTGCTCTCCTCTTAATCCTTTCCCTCTAATGAGCTAGTAAAATGCGTGATGTAGAAGAAAGTCCAAGCTCTGGCTTCAAATGGGAATGAGTTGGAATTCTGTATCTATGGGCTCTGAGCCAGGGGCTGGACATCTGAGAACCTCTGTACCCACCTGCAAAATGTTTTTTCCAAGTTGACATGTGTATGCTAATAATAAACAAAAGTGTCCAGATTAGCACTTCGTACAAAGGAAGCAAACCATTATTAATAATAATAATCATTATTATTGTTATTATCTCTGCTAATAATATGTTCTACTAATCTATTAAGAATTCGTAATGTTTAGGTATACAGATTATGGTAGAAAATATGTTTCTATCAAGATATGGACTTGCCACAAGTTACTATTTACATTTCCACAGATTGTCAGTGTTTCCTTCTAAATTTTACCTGGACATTCAGGACAGAGCTGCCACCAGGAGTGTGGTGGGTGCTGTGCTAGGTGTTTTGCAGGGCTTGGCTCTGCTAATCCTACAGAAGACCTGGAGAGGGATGGGTCTTTTTCTGTCCTGAAGTTGGTGAGTTCAATAACTGGGCCAAAGTCACAGAGCTTAGCAGTGCCCCAAGGATCACAGTCAACTCACTGTGATCTCCACCACTGAGTGCATGGCAAATTAGCTCAAATCCCTGCCTCTTAGAGTGTCAGGGAGAGGGGAAAACAGCTAATTTAATAGACATTTTCATAACAGGGGTTTTCAGGAAGAATGTTCCAGGAGGCAGGATGGAAACTCAGAACAGAGGATTCCAAGTTTCAGGACAGTTAAGTGGAAAATGGGAAGTGGAGTAGCAACTGGACCCCAAGTGGACTCAAGGCAAAGTGTGTATGTGTAAGTGGGTGCAGGTGTGTGTGGCTCTGTGTGCAGGTGTGTTAGTGTGTGTGCAAGTGATGGGTGAGTATATGTATACATGTCTTTTCTTTGTTTTATTTTTGTAGCTGTAGTTTTTCAGGGTGAAAGACATCAGGATATGTTTATATTCTAAGTAAAAAGAGCTGACAAATAGGAAGAAATTGCAGATGCAGGAAGGGGTAGACTTAAAAGAATAATGAATAAATCATAAGAAGTATGCAGTTTACCCTTCTTGGGACAAAATGCAAGCCGAGTTGAGAGGCTGGAGGAAACCCTTAATGATGGGAAGTCAAGGAGAGCAGCAGGTGGGGTAGGCTGCAGTCCTTCTCCATGGCAGCTGTGGGTGGGTCTACACTGTCCCTACTGCAGCAGGGACACAGTGCTGTGTGTCATTTTGCTGAGGAAGGAAAGATGCCCAGTTCTCACTGGAGTGCTGCTGTTGCTGAGGCCACTGGCTGCTGACAGCTGAGGGGACCTTTATTTAGCAGTGAGGCTCATTCGTATGTGGAATTGAGAGGTTCCTCCAGCTCTGGGGATGTGCCCAGATTGCACTGGTCTCTGTTCACTTAGATGTGGCAACCTTTGGGGTCTCCATCCCTCAATTGATTCAGAGGGAAACAGAAGCCATGTTTGTGTACTGTGGAGCTGGGGAGAAGTGGGGGACAAGTCACCCTCAAGCATGAGATTCTACAGCAAGGTCCAGTCTAGGTGGTCACCCTGTCCAGGCCAAGGCTGCTGTCCAGTACTGACTTCACACAGGTATGGCACAGCTGCTTCCCATGGTTTACATGGGACCTTGGGGGCATTTCTCATGGTCCCTACAGGGCTCTTACATGGGGAGAGACCTTCTTCTCCATTCCTGAAACCACATGTGATAGGGGCCAGGAAAGCATCAGGGAACATGCCCACCTTAATCACCATGACACAACTGCAGGGACACAGTGCTACCCGAGGCAGCCAGGCCAGTGTCTTCATCTCAAGGATGTCCACATATGGGAGCCACTGTGAAGTCCACTGTGCTGAGGAAGCCACCTGTAAGTGAAGAACCTTCTCACCGGGTTTCCTGATATCAAGATAGCCCTTCATGATCTCCATGTTCTCCAGTTGTGAGGAGGAGGAGGCTGAACCTTGTTCAAGCCACTGATGCATTTGTGAGATTCAGATCATTAGAATACCATAGTTCATTCATGACTGCCAAGCAAAGCATGGTTGAAAATGCAGTCCTGTCTGTCCAATCAAAACTGTCATCTGCCAATAAGCAATGGTCAGACTTGGGGATGATGCATTCTTTGGATGATAGCTTTATTTGTGTGCTAATACTTGCGTGCTGCAGAGAAGTGGCCCTCTTACTGCCTTGGAACTTGTAAGGCTACTTCACAGTGATTGTGTAATATGTCACACAGTTGCTTTCTGGAGGAGGGCAGTGGTCTCCCCTTCCCTGTGTGGACAGCTGAGAAGCACTGACGGACCGAAGAGTATGTGAGATTAGTATACTTCCATGTTCTCTGGAGGAATAGGAATCAAGAGCTCTGTAAACTATAAGAAGTAAGTAAAAATGTAAAATGTCCTTATGCCCGCTACCTGGCCTCTTGCACTACTTAGAGGTGAGGTGACTTTTAGACCTTCTACAGATTCTACACCACTTATGCCACACTGACAGGACAGGGGTCTGCAGGATTCCATCCCTTCTTGTAGGATTTCAGTGCCACGGGACAAGTGTTGTAGCTTATATCTAGATGTCCCCCAGAGACTCGTGCACCCATAGGTGGAGCTTTTGAGAGGTGGTGGATCATGGTTTTTTGATGCTGGATCGTAGTTGTGTAATACTGGCCTAGTTCACTGACAGGTTTATAGCTGAGTATGATGTTGGGAGGTGAAGCCCGGTGGGCAGAGGTGGGTCACTGAGGGCATGGTATGGAGATATATACATGTATGTTCTCCTCCGTTGAGTGCTGCTACCTATCAGAGGAACTGTTTTTCCTCTGCAATGCCCTTTTACTATGCCTCCCATATTTGGAGACAGCCAGCTATGGACTGAAACCTCTACAAACTGTGAGCCAAATTAAACCTCTCCTCCTTAAACTTGTGAGTATTGGATATTTTGTCCCAGCAACGAGAAAATAACTAAGACAACAAAGAATCCAGATGCCCTGCATTTGGATCAGATGTATCTAGGGCCTACTTAGTAAGCTCCCAGGGGAAGCCTGTGGAAGCCCTTCTTTGAGATGTTTTGATTGGGTATAGACGAATAGGTTTTGGGAGGAAGTCTAATCAGCATTTAATGAACTGTAGTAACAGATGTCACTTTAAACATATCTCTGGCACATTCAAAAGGTGTTATCTTTTGAATTCTCATCCCTTTGATATATCTTGCAGCTTCTTCCCACTTGGAGCCTCGAGTCACAGTTAGAAGACTCTTTCTTTGAGGACTTCTAATTGCTCAGGGCACTGTGGTATCACCCCAGGGGTCTTCCCCCCCCCCCCATGCCTTGCCTGCCTTCCCACCCTCAGCCCTTGGAGCACCCTCTTGGCTCTTTCTGTACCAAGCACTGAAAAGGAAATCCCTTGGTTCTGTTTCACGGTGTTATTATACCTGATTGGAGTTGCAGCAGCATGCATCTTCTCTAAAAACAAACAAACAAACAAACAAACAAACAAACAAAAAAACCCAGTAGATTTTTGTTAGAATGAAAACTCTATGTGTATGTGATTCGACCAGTTTAGCATAAAAGAAAAGCCATGGTTAAATTTTAAAAATTAACAAGAAATGTATCCTCCAGGAATCTTTATAAATTAAAGGCATATAAATGTACAGCTGGTATTACAAATGACATCTTGCCTCTAAAAAAGAGATGATTTCTTTGATAAAAATTTTAGATACATTCTGCTCAAAATGTCTATAAAGCACATAGGATTGCAACCTCTGGATGTGTTCCTATTCTAAACTCAGACAATGAATGTAGGACATGGCACTTGCCTTGGACAGCAAACTCTGGAGAATTACAAGGGACACCAGGGTTTCAGACACAAGAGGAAAAATCACTCTTAATTCATGTCTTCTCCCCTTTGGAGACTGAGACCTCTAACCTCACCTGCTACCTGGACATAAGTAAGGAATGGAGCTTATGGCTGTGAGTCTGAGATGACCTCCTGGTGTTGTGCTCTTGCTCCAAACAGTGCTTAGGATTTCTAACTGTTGGGTGAGGTTTCTAGAGTCTGCAGAGAAGGCTGTCATTCAAAATGACCCTGTGCTGCTTATTGTCTCACACCAGCCCCAGCCCACGATCACAGACTTTCTGCTCAGGACCTTCCAGTTGGTAAAGGTCTAAGAAAGATAGGACACCAAGAAGTGTTGCAAAACATTAAGTGGAAGAACATCTAGCATCTGTTAAGCACTGACTACAGGCTGTGCAGTTTTCACATGGTTCGCCTCATTAGTCTCCTGACAGGTCCTGGAAGGTTCATGGTGAGTGTGCTTTGCAGGAGGGAAGGCTGCTGCATGGGAGGCAGAGTTGGCTCAAGATCAGTACTTGCAAGTGGTAGATCCAGGACTGAGATACGTTTCCTAGGTTGCAAAGACAAGGATATGCTGAGACACGAAAAGTGAGCAACTTTGCGAAAACAGCACTGGTTCTGTGGCTATAACTGAGGTTCAGAGGCTCAGGGTCAGCCTGCCCCTGGGCTGCATCAGGAGAAGAGAGGCAGGAAGGCAGAAGATGGGGCTGGCAAGGACAGTGTGAGTGGACCTAGTGGAGGTGAGCATCTGAACATGTGTGACCTCTCCAGCAGGAGAGGGAAACATTGCACTTCGCTTGATACCAATATCTACCCCCTGGCTGGTCAGCGTGTCTGTGGTCCAGACCAGTTTTATTCTCTCTTTTGCCAAATCTGGCCTGACCCTGACCAAGTGTTGGTGGGGGAAAATGGGGGAGTTGTAGAAAGCCTCACCATCAGTTCTCTGCAGAGAGTGTGGGTGGGTAGATGGATGGTGGATGGCTGATGAGGTGGCTAAGAGTCCATGGAACAACCACAATGGAGCACAGTGCCCAGGCTGGATGTGGGGAAGTTGAAGGGGCCTGGAGGCAGCTAGAAGGTGCTATTGGTGGAAATATCAATGGTGTCAGCCACTGCAGGAATAGGTAGAAAAGTCGAGGGGGCAAAAGGCCATCTTGTTGCTGCCATGAAATGACCTTGCAATGAAAACACCTGTGACAACTGATCCCTAGCTGGATATTCTTTTGTCCAGGTGGTAAACCTTTAGGAAAGTAGGTGTTTAGTATTGGCTTCTTTCTTATTGATACTTTGTGCAGAAAGGCTGTCTGAGTTAGGGTATCTTGTGGGGGTTCCTGGGTTGACTGTGGATTCCCCCCCAATTATGTCCCTATGGCTTTGTCTTCCTGACTCTTCACTGTGCCCATGTGGACAGGACAGACATGGAGCTCTCTGTTGTCAGCTTTGTCACAGCCCTCCTGAAGGAAAACATCTCTTCCTGGCACGTCTGGAAACTCTTGTGTGTCACTATAGCTAGGAACCAACTCTGTCCCCATCTGCAGCCAAGGCTCTGTTTGTGGCTTCTTCTGACTTCTGTGCACTGCAAGCACTGAGGAGAAAAGACACCTCAAACAAAGCTTTGCAGTGGTCCATGTAAGTCTGTTTTTCTCACTGAGGTGACAACCAGGGTTTGAAGGTTGGGCAGAAGTGCACATCCTTCCTCATTTTGGCCAGGCAGCCTCCTGGACCTTTACAGGAGCAGAGACAGAACACATTGTGGAGTTTGGAAGTCTACAGTCTTACTTCTGATTTTAATTCTAGCACTTTATACGTGTGCATCTTTCCTGTAGTTATTTAGCCTCTCTGAACTTCCTGCCTCATCTCTGAAGTGAAGGAAATATCCCCCCTTCAGGTATATTGTAAGATCAGAGATGATGTTTATAAAACAGCCAGAGTGCACTGACCACAGGACAAGGCAGCAAGCAGCAGTGCTATTGTTATTTCATGCTCAAAGCAGTATTGATATTTCAGGCCAAGCACACATGGAGCATGCAAGCACACAAAACACTTGCACACACAAACACCACATCCATACAACAAACCACACACCAGAATTAAAGACTAATTCAGTGCCACTTATTAAGCCAAATTTTCCAAGTGAGAAAATTAGATATTAAAACTCTTCCTAAAAGCTTTCTTAACATAGGGGGCATCTTTAATGGATACTGGTAAAAGGCCCTCTCAGCCCATCTCAGCACACGTACTGTGTTACTCCTCCTCTTACACGCTACGCTTCAGCACCCTGGAGAGATGGGAGGTCACTTGTGCAGCATAAAGCCTTCACTTGGGGTGTGAGGATTAGCTGTCACCTCATCCCGTCCTTGCAGGATGGTGTTTGTGGATTTCTAACTCTAAATATCTTTTTCTTTAAGAAAATCGTTCGAGTAAAGTATGTATTTTTATGACCACACTCTAATGTTTTTCAACACTTACAAGGAATGACTTTAATTTTTAACACCAGACTTATTTATCTGGTCATTTTGTTAGTTTTCAGTGGGACTGGTATACATTAGAGCCATGGGGACTTTGCCTCTCTTTACAAAGTGCAGTGGTGGTGGGGCATGCTGTGGGTCAGTGTGGGGGCAGAATGACACCTGTGAACTTTCCAAGTTTTGTGCAGTGTCTCTTGGCTTTGGCCTGGGTAGTTCCTAGGGGCCTTCTGCATCTGCATGTTCCTGATGCCACCTACTAGAGAGTGATGCCTCATCTGTAAGACAAGAGCAGTCAGAATGGCCTCCCCAAGAGCTGCCCTGAGGACTGGTCCCCACTGTGTGTTCACAAGGGTCAGAGCCCTGCCAGGCCCACAGTGGACTGTCACATTAGTAGACTGTTAGAACTTCCCCTCTCTGGCCATTGGGAGGGGTCCAGATGCATGCAACATACCTCCCTTCCAGGCTTGCCCTGTGGCAGGCACAAATCACATTTTTGGATAAGTGCCATCGATATCTATGTGACTGGCATGAAGGTACAGGTTAAATCCGACTATACTAGGTAATTTGGCAGTAATTTCACATAGAGCTGTTTTCATAGCTCTGTTTCCTGTTTCATCCCTGACAGGAGGCCAACTAAAGAGGAGGAGAGAGTCCCCAAGTGTGAAAAAAGTAAGTTCTTTTCCTGCCTCTGGCTCTGAAGAGACCTCATGTCCTTTGTGATACATGGGAATGAAATGATCAAACCAGCTGTAGAGTTTCCAAAGAAGGTCTGTGTTCATTTTCTTCCCAAATTCTCAATACTTGGAAGAGGCAAAGTACTGTCCAGACTGCAGGCCTCACTGTAGCAAAAAGAGCAGGCAGCTGTGAGATCTGTGACAGCAGGTGGTGCAGATCTGCAGGCTGAATGCCTTCTGAGCGCTGCCCATGAGCCCCACATTGCTGCAGGCTGAACCCCTCTTTATTATCTCCTGTCAACAAAATTTCACTGGGATAGAATTCGAGAAGAAAAACAAGGGAGACTTTATTTCCAAAAAGGAAACAGTTTACAAACTAGGGGAGACTGCAGGAAAGGGAGGGGCTGGCTTCTATAGCGAAAAGTCCCACCGGGTTCCCACTGGAAGCCTCCCGTATAAACGAGGCACCCACTGTGCCAACGCCTTCCCTCCTGATTAGCTGATTGCAGATCACAGCTCCTTGGCCAGATCCAGGCAGCAAGATCAGACTTTCTGGGGGTCCTTTATCTTGGCAGCTGAAATAAGAACAGGCCTCTGGGCTGGTGAGATGGCTCAGCAGCTTAAGCGCCTGCCCGGCAAGCACGAGGGCCCGAGTTCGACTCCCAGAACCCACATACGAAAAAGGGGCCGGTGATATCGCTCAGCGGCACGGGTGCCTGTTGGTGCGCGAGGTCCTGAGGTCGACCCCCCCCGGTACCCACAAAAAAAAAAAAAAAAAGAACAGGCCTCTGCAAAGGCCATCAAACTCAGACTGTGGTTCTAAGCTGAACACAGAGAATGTTTGTGACCCCACCATCAGCAAATAGCTACAAGGCTCTGTTCTGATATAGGCCAGACTGGCCACTGGGGATCCACCCTGGGGGTGCAGCATTCTTCAAAGTTCACACACGTGCCCCACTTCTGTCTATCTTGTCTCCTCAGGCTTGTTGGTACTGGTGGGACTGTTTTCCTTGTTGTTGATGCTAAACAAAGGTAGAGTGAGCAAGAGCCATCTTGCTGATGACGGTGGGCTGGTGGCCAGTTGTGGAACTTCGAGGCTGCTGTGGGGTCAGGGCCGTCTGTTTGCTCACTTTTCTTCCCTGAGACCTAAGACAAAGCAGTACTGTCTTTTTGGAGGCTACATCACAGGCTCCCAGTGACACAGTGTGGCTTCCAACTCAAACTTCAGCACAGGCAGCAATGTGCTGCTCTGGGCATTTGGGTTGGGCCACTATTTGTCTTCGTGTTACTTTTTCATAGAAAACACTTTCATATTTCCCTGCAATAGAGGTTTGTCTTTTTCTAAGGATAGGTGTTTTTGGTTTCTGATCCATTAGGGGTCAGAGTAAACCCTTGGCCCAGAGGAACTTTCTTTCCCTTCCTTAGTGATTGTCTCTAAAGCCTGAGGCACCTTTTCTGCTTAACTTCTCTCTCTGGGGGTAGCTGAGCATCTTCCCCAGAGCTAGACTAGGCATCTCAGAGCTGTATCTCCTGCATACCACTCCTGGCAGGTGGCTCTTATCTCAGCTTGGGATGTGCTCTTCCCAGCCCTGACAGCATGCTGTGGGCTTTATTATTTCCACTGAGAGGTCCATTTATGTCATCAGTGAACAGGGAGCCTCCTCAGAGAATTAGGCTTTCCCCAGTAATGTTTATTCAATTTTAATCAAACATTCCCATTTATGTTTAAATATACATTTTAAGGTAATTTTTCTCCACAGTTGATGCGTTTATCTAGTGGTGAGTTTCCAATTTAAAATTCTTCCCTTGACTTAAACAATGCTCTTCACTGATTAACCACTCTTTTCTGGCTCCCGTTGGGGTGATGTAGTCAATGCGAAAATCATAGGTAGGCAAGGAGGAAAAGAGTCTTAAATAACTTATGGTCTAGAGGTATTCAAATGGTAGGAAATTGGTGGTAGGGAAGAATCAGCAATGCCTTTAAATCGAGTAGCATCAAATGGGAAGTATCAGAGCTTGAGTGTATCACACTTAGGAAAGGTCAGCACGGGTCATGGCTTGGGCTGCACCTGCCGCTTTCTTTACCCTCTGACCTTGGGAAAGCTATTCACATCAACTCTGAGATTCAGGTTTTCCATTTGCAAGTGGGGCAGTACCGATGGGGCTATGCTAGAAATTCAATGATGTGGTCTTTGTAAAGGCCATAGAGGAGACCTTGGCCCAGCATAAATGTTAAATGTACTCATTAAATAAATAAAAATCGATTAGTATCAGTGTTTACTGCTGACTGTCTATATCAAATATCTTCCTTACTGGCATGTGGTCAGCAGGTCTGACCCTGGAGCGTTGACTAACTCAGCTGGCCAGCCCTGGAGGTGACTTCTTAGGCACTTGTTCTCTCTGTATGGATTGGCTGTCCTCCCTTGACATCCACTCTATCTTCAGAGAGTTGGAACTATGGGAAACCCTACTCAGAGTTAAGCTGAAGCTGACCCTATAAACAGTATTTGACATTTCTTGAGTGTTAAGTTTTGTGGGAGAGACTTAACTGAACAAGGTGGTGCCTCTCTCATATATATTGTATAGAGGAAATAGAAGGCTTAAACAATGACAGTGAGTCCTTTATTAAAGAGTATATGCAAACACTCTAGTTTCCCATAAAGTGTGTTTTGACTATAGGATGGGGAAATTGCAAACTAAGGGTGAAGCAGTCTCAAGAGTGCATGGGAATTGCTAAGAAGCCACTGGCTCCAACAGGGTCCTGTGAAGGAGAGAGATGACTAGCCTATGAGCACATGTGGCTTATGGACCACCCGCTCATTGTGCCATGGGCGGGTGGGAAGGTGTGCACCAGACATGGGAGGGCCCTTGGGCCAGATTAGGGCAGGGTGCATCTGAGAGGCCAGGATAGTCAAACCAGTGCTGAGCTTCAGCTTCCCATCTGTAAGTGGGAACAATGACTGCGCCCACTTAAAAGGTTATTATGAAAGGCCGAAGTCCCAACCCCTCCCCTACCAGGGTCTCTAAGCCACCTGCAGAGGACTTCAGTAAGCCTGGCTTTTTTGCAGGAGCTGTAGATTCACAAACCAGTGCCCAGTTCTGCAGTCAGCAGAGTCACTGTGCTTAACATGAAGAGCCTGCCCTCATCCTCAGATAAGGAGGAATCCTCTGCAGGTTAATCAATTGACTTCCTCAGCACCTGTGTTGTCCTCACTATACCAGTAGGGTAGACAGATAGTTAGGAGCACTTGCTTAGGACCTGTGAAACCACAATTCTTCCTGCCAAGGATGGTCTCTGTAGGGCAGGATCTTGTTCCCTTTCTACTTAACCGCAGTTCCCAGAGCAGAGGTCTGCACATGGCCCTGTGCTTTTGGGGAAATGAATTCACACATCTGTGTGTCCAGTGTTTGCTCGTTAAGGTATCCTTTCGGCAGACACAGCAGAAAGCAGTGGACAGGGAAATTCTTGGCATCATAATGCTGACATAGGTGGATCTCAGAAATAAACTCATTGTACTTTCACCACTGTCCTGGAGACAGCTACGAGTTGTCTCTATTCTGTGGATGGGCACTCTGAGGCACTGCCAGTCCAAAGAGTGACTTAACCAAGCCGGAATATGAACTGAGGCTGTGGGGCACTTGGAACCTGAGTGCCTACCAACCCACTAGTATTTTACAAAGGATTTGAAGAACAGAATGTATTCAGATAACTTATGGGAATTTACAAATATCTGGTCCTAACGAAGAATAATTTTGTAGCATGAATTATTGTTCCCATTACATCTTCCTTCTGTTTGCATTTCTGTAGAAATTTCTAGGAAGTGAGCCCTTGGATGTCAAACCCTCCCAAGAGCATGGGCGGGTAGGGTACAGATGTGAATCCTACAAAATCTGAGCTTCTCTCCATGGTGTGCATGCTGCAGGTGTTAGGAGCTGAGGGTTGGTGGAGTCTGCTTTCCTCTGGTCACCAGGCCAGCCACAGGAGGGGGCCTTCTCAGTTTGGGGGGCTATGGCCAGCCTGTATTCCTTGTGACCAATATCCACCACTGTTGATGCAGCCCCTGATTGAGAGTTTATTAGGGAAAGCCTGCCCCACAGGGGTAAGACAGGCATTTTGGGCTAATGAGTGATTAGTACATCTGAAAGTCTAGGAGTAGGTGGTGAGAGGAGGATGCATTTGGAAGCTTCTGCAGGAAATACTTCAGGATGCAGTTCTAGGTGGGGTGCTTTCCTTATGCCTGCCACTATGCATTCTACAGGGTCTGTACCAACAGTCCTTTTTAAACCATCCTAACTATGTAGGGCTTTGATGTTTCCATCTCTTGTAAAAAAAAACAAACAAGAAAAAAAAGGAAGCTTTTATTTGCACTGTGGCTGCTTACTCACATTCACAAGTGAATTAGTTGTTTTATTAGGCACCCATAAATAAGCCTAATTAGATAGTCTTAGGTGTAATTAAGAATCTTGATCAGCAAACTCGTGGATATACAAACCAGAGTTGGCAATTTCAGGGGAGTACTGAGACCCTTCAAAGAATTAGCTGTATGTATTTGTCAAATCACCTGGAACCTCACCTTTTTATTTGTCATATCACTTTGCAAGATATATTTAATTATGGACAGCTTAGGCAAGGCCTAGTCATTTTGATCTTACCAACTGATTCTAAGTCTAGGTGAATGAAATTTCTCATCATGCATGAGGGCTAGGTGAATGAGGTTTCTTACATGTTTGTGGGATGAATGAATGAATTTTCCCATCATGCATTTGAGTGAGATACACTTAAATCCAGCCCATGGATATGAACATGAAAAGGAGGAAAGCATCTAGGGTATGAGATTTTTTTTTTTCCATCCATCTAGGAGATCAGAATAACGGAGTCACACTGCATACTTGAGTCACAAAATCTTGGTGCTTTGTATCTTTCAGTTTTGTTAGACTAAGGGTGGAACTGAGAACTAAGTTCAGCTGGGAGATTTTTAGCAGGGTGGTAACTATAAGTTTTCAGCCAGAAAATAGAATGATTCTCTCTAAGCCAACTCATGGTTCTAAATTGCTCACCACTCACAATTATCTAGGTTTCCCATGTATTTATTATCTTGAATAATTCTATTGGAGAATAATGATGGGAGGAGCAATCACTAACTTGTTTCTTGGTTTAGGCAGGGATTAAGTCATCCCCTCTTGCTGTGGTTTGGACATGGTCATGTGCTAGAAGCTTGGTCTCCAGTGTATCAGTGTTGTGGTGGAACCTGTAAGAGGTGGGGCCTAGTGCGAGGTAATTAGGTCATTGGGGCCATTACTCTTGGAAGAGATCAATACAGTTTTTTCAGGACCAGGCTCATTTCCATGAGAATACTTTGTGATAAGGGAGGCTGGCACCTCTGCTGAATCCTTCTTCCCCAGGCATACTTGCCACTCTTGCATTTGTTCACACCACTGCAGTACCATCTGCAATGAGGCCCACAGAAAAGCCAAGCAGGTGACAGCATCATGCTTTTTAAACTTCCAGAACTGTGAGCTAAACAAGCTTCTTTTTAAATAAAGCATCCACCCTCGGGTATTTTGTATACCAACGCAAAATGGACCAAGATATCTTTCGTCCACAGGAGATATGTTTCAAGATCTTTGGAAGCCTCAGTACTAAATTCTAAATATACTGTTTTTTGTTTGTTTGTTTGTTTTTTCCCTACATAATGCAGGCCTATAGTAAAGTTCAATTTATAACTTTGGGACAGTAAGAGATTAACAACCATACCTCATAATATAATATAATAATTTTAACAATATATTATAACATAAGCAGTGCAAATTTATTCTCTCCTCCTTTGAAATGTCTTATTGTACTATACTCATTCTTTTTCTTCTCATGATGATGTAAGATGATGTGTTGCCTTTGTGATGAAATGAAGCGTGGTGAATGATGTGAGCTTCATGATGTAGCCTTAGGCTGCCCTGACTTTGGACAGTCCTTTGTTGAAGTCTTTGCAAAGGTTCAATGTTTCTGGTGCAGTGTATTGATGTCATTAGGAATGTATTTTCTGTTCATGTTTTCAACTCACAGATTTTATGCCTCTTCCATCTGAAATGAGCACTTATATACTGTGGATATAACTTTAGCAATTTGAGATGCAATAGTAAATCAAGCATGAATTTATTTTTTCTTCTTCAGATTTTCATGGATATAAGATTTGTTCTTATCATCAATATTAACAAGCTCAGCATATGACGATTTTTTCTTGAGAAATTTAACCTTTTTATTTAAAGGAAGCACTTTACTGCCTCTTTTTGACATATCCAATTGCCAGCACCATTGACCTTTGCACTTTGGGACCACAGTTAAGTAAAATAAGAGTCACTTGACCACAGGCACTGTGATACCTTGACGATCAAGCTGAGAAGCAAGATAGCTACCAAGTAGCTAATGAACAGGTATCATAAATGTGCCGCACAAAGGAATGACTCAAGTAACAGGTAGCACAGCTTAAGATTTCATCATGCTACTCAGAATGGCATGTAATTAGACACTCATGAATTAGTTATTTCTGAAAATTTCCACTTAATATTTTCAGAGCAAGGTTAACCATGGGTAACTGAAAACAGGTAAAGCAAAACTATGGATACAGGGTTCACCTTACTCTCCCTGCAATCCCATGGTGAAGGGCCTATGAAGTGTCTCAAAATTCCCTCTCCAGATGGGCCAGCTGAGGCACAGAGAGGTTGTGTATCTCTCATAAAGCTGCACAGCTGGAGTGGCTGAACATTTTCTCTCTAGAGTCCTCTTCCTTTACTCCCACACAGAGAGAACATGAACATGCATGTGTTTGTGGGAGTATCTGCACAAAAGCTTAGACCTGCTTTATTTTATCATTTGTCATTGCTTCATAATCAGGGAATGGAATAAGAAAACTAAGGATGGTCAGCAGTAGTAGAGAGAAGATTTTATGCAGGTACTGGTGCTGTGGAGATTCCAGCTGATTTGCTCGTTTGGATATTTTACACTTCTTGTTTACTCCATTTCCACTGAAACAATGGGTGCTCCTAGGTGTACTGCTTTTTTTTGTGCATGTTTGTAGTACACAATGGATACATTCATTGTGGGTAGTTGGTACATCTACATAACACCGAGATTCCATCTGACTTCAGAACGAATAGGTTTAGTGCTTTTGATTGTTACAGGTGACCATTGCTGTCTGGTGCTCCTGGGTGGAGTCCATGTCCCAGGCCTCTGTGCAGCTCTCAGGTCCCAATGATGACAATGCTGGTTGTTTGCAGGAGCAGAGCCTCCTGCCCCGACTGTTGTAGCCTGTTTCCCCTCTTGACTAGAGCTTCTGCTCTCTAGCTGAGGGTTTGCTTTCCCTGGACTCATCGTAGGTTGTGAATGAAATTGTCAATGCACACTACGACATTACTTGTCATGGTACCGTAAAATAGAAGTTCTGGCAAATCAAGCTCCTGCCACCATCTGGGCCTGAGTACTAGGAAGGGATTGTAAGTGGGAAGCCCCCTGCACACCCTGTGGCAATACGGCAGGGTGAGGCAGAAAAGGCTTACCACACATTGGCCTGATATGAGGGATCTAATCTAATTCTAGCTCCATCTGCTTGAGTCCTGAGGGCCCAACATGGTCCCTACCCCCCCTTGGAGCTGGCCTCTATCTTCCCTTGTGGGTACAGGGTTGTACTGTCCCTGGCAGGGAGGGCCAGGTCATGCTGTCCTGACCGTGTCCCACTGCTGAAGGACACCCATCAGCCCTCCGCTGCTCTTCCCCAGGTGCACAGGCTACACATGGTGATCAAAAATGGACGTTCAGACTGTTCTCAAGTGGGTGTGAGGCAGAAAGGGACACTGAACAATGTCTTTAGATGTTTTATTTTGATTAAAGCATTAAAGTGCATGGCAGCGCCTCATGAAAATTGTAAATCTTTACTGGAGGAAAATGAGAAAATAGTAACAACGTGAAATAATGACTGTGTTTCAGCGGTTTGTAATGCCTACTTGATTTTACATGGGAGACTGTGTTGTCACTCCCAAATTAATTTTTGGAAAATGAGTTACTGACTGTAGATATAATTTATTACTAATAAGCAAAATACATTTGTAACCTAAGCCTGATGGTGTAGTTAGTAAAGCAAGAAGGAATAATAATTTGGAGAAGAAAGGAGGAGGCAGCAGAAGGGAGGAAGAGGGGTCCGGGTCCACTGGGATGGGCTTGGTAGACACTTCATGGCATATCCTGTGATCCTGTACTGCCAGCAGGCAACGGTGTACTCTTCAGCATCCCCAGTTGTGCAGTCTGGGTGATTAAACAACTTGGCAAAGCTGTGCCAGTGTGTAAGTATTGCCCAGTGGCACTTCCCCCAGGTAATAATCCCCTTACCTTATTCCCCCTTGATTTTGACTGTGAGCCTTGGTCATTTGGATGTTTGCCGGCTGGGAGTGTTCTGGAGAGAGGACACGACCAGGGCTGGCTCTGGTGCTAGCGGGATGAAAGTGAGGAGAGTTGTGTGATGGATGGTGTGGGAGGAGAAACCAGGAGTCCCTGGCTTGGTCTCTGAGCTCACACTACCTGCAAACTTGCACAACCCCAGGGAGAGGCTTATCCCTCTCCTGTCTCCTCATCTGTGAAATGGGCACAAGAGCAGCTCCCCTTGTTCTTCTACTAGTTACGGTACTGGTGAAAGAGAAATGTTTGAAAATCTGTAATGTTATACTGAATTCCATGTCAGGTCTTTTCTTTTCCTCCAGGTTATCTCATTAATATTCTTTGTGCAGGAAAAAAGGGCATTTTTTTTTGTTGTTGTTGTTGTTAACTAGGAAAAGTATCCTCTAGATTTTTAATTCTCACTTCACTTCTGTTGGTATGAAGACCAGCCTGCTGAAATGACTGTGGCATCACAATGCAGTCTAATCCATGAGTGCTGTGTTTCTAGGTATAAAATATATTTATAAACTTGCTATTTTGGGTGTTATATCATTAAAATTCTGATCTATGTACCAATGGTATTTTGGAGGCGTTTATATTAGAAAATTAATACTAAAAACATAAAGACTTCTATAAGCTTAAAATTATTTAAATAATTAAATATATTTAGATAATTACAAAATGGTTTATTTCATTACTTATTTTAATGATTATTTAAATAATTATAAAATATAATTATTGCAGAACAATGATATGGTGTTTGTCACTGTGGTGGGGAGACAGATATGGGTGTTTAGCCACTAGATCCTGTAGGATGAGAATTTGAATGATTATTCAGAAAAGACTGGCAGGGCTCACAAATGGTGAAGGCTACATATTTTATATTTATAAGTACATTTATCTAGAACATTTACATTTGTAATAGCAGAATTATTTTAGAAGTCATGCCATGTGCATATAAAGCTGCCTGTTCATTAAAGTTCTAATAGTGATTCTTTAATTCTTTAAAAAAATTATTTTAAATCATAACTATAGTATGCAAGTATCCACTTTCTTCTTCATTTAACTAGAAATCTTCAGTAAACTTAGTTCACATTTCTATTTAAATAGTTATTTTCCAGAAATTTGGTTATTTGTTAAAGCCAAGCTGAGAAAACATGTTTCACCATAAGAAACACTATGGCTTAATCTCCTCCCTAGAAAAGGCAGGCCGAGCATTAGTACCTGAGCTGTTCTATATTTTGACTCCAATGATGGAACTCTGTCTGCTAAATCACAGACAAGAAGAGATCCCTGAGGACATGGAAGAGCTGTGTGACTCTGGGAAGTTACGGCAGCTGCTGGGCCCCATACAGTATTATGCAAACCTGGCTGTGCCACGTCCCCATGGTGCTCAGTGGACTTATCATAGCCAAGCTGAGGAAGGCCAAGCTGTAGAGCTCCACAGTGGCAT
Organism: Erethizon dorsatum; assembly: GCA_028451465.1. NCBI lineage: Eukaryota > Metazoa > Chordata > Mammalia > Rodentia > Erethizontidae > Erethizon > Erethizon dorsatum. The sequence continues at coordinate 114,178,557 of CM051822.1, read as the reverse complement.
TGTGTCATATGGCCAGTGATGACAGATGACAGCACTGTCATGGTTGGAAGAAGAGTGAGCTTTTCAAATTGATGTAATTGGGCACCCTTAGGAGAGGAGGGTGTTTGATCTGGGGATTGATGGCTCATGAAGGAAGGACCTTGAATTGAGCATCAGAGGCAGTCAGATGTGACTAATGAAGGTCATACTGACTGTACCTGGTCCTGTACTTTCCTGGTCTTCAGGGTGAACCACAGGGTCCCTTGAGGGCTAAGGGAGGCTAGCGCATCTGTGATCAGCTGGTCTCTATAGAGCATCCAGGTGGCTTAGTGCTAGTGGCCATCTGCAGCAGCAAGGTTCAGTCACCTTTACCAGTCTCTCAGGCCCACCTTCCAAACCTTGCCTCTCAAAATTGTCTGGGCCTGTGAGGTTTCTGTTCTGGACATAGATATGACCCCTGCAGATGCTGGACCATCTTTCTTCTTCCCTTTCCATGGATGGCTACCCTCTGAAAGACCACTGAGGTAGAGTCTAAATTTCCTGGCTTTTCAAAGTTGGCCAGTTCGAGGCCCACAAGATGGTTGGAACAGGAAGGTACCATGTGGGGCCACATGGTATGGGCTGCTAATGAGCATGAAGGGGCACTTTCTCAGTCTTCATGGCCCTTAAGGCTAATGGAGAGAACTTTTCTTCATTTTAGGTTTTGGCTCCATAAATATTTCTAAATCTGACACAACTGTTTCTTATATGCCAGTTGGATTCAGGGGATAACAAGGGAATAGCAGGTTGGTGATACAGGAGAGAGCCACAAGGAGAAGCCAGAAGGGCCAACTTCAGGAGAACCTCTATATTTATGTTGGAGACGTTGGTAACTGGCAAATAGTGTACTTGAACTCTGCCCTGCCTGTGTTGCCCCACTACCCACAGGGCCTGCCTCCTGCAGAGCCTCCAAGAAGCATAGCCTTAGCCATGATACTCCTCTCCAGAAGGGCCGAGCTTGAAAACAGTGCTCGTCTTGACTTTAAGCTGATTGGAAAAGCTTCTGTGTGGCCCCATGTCTCCACTGATTCAGTTTCCTCTGGAGCACACTTTCTGGATGATTCTTGGATTAGGTCTAAGGAGGGGCACTGGAAAGAGTGGCCAGCCATGGTATGTCAGCACATAGACCTGTTTGGGAGTTAGAAATGTAGAGAGAGTTTTGAAGGTCACCTGCCTACTTTGCCCACCCCTCTTAGTCCCAGGGTCCTCTTGATCTTCCCTAAGAAGGACTCCACTTTCCCCCACTGATCTCATCCTATTTATGAAGGACCTGGACCTCAAACCCCTGGCCCCCTTCCACCCATGCTGAGCTCTCACTTCTGGGCAGAGGGTGTGCTCATCTCTTGATGCTCTTGTGCCCATTTGTCACTTGATTGAGTCATGGCTGTTTCTGTCCCTCCTCCATGCACCTGCCCACTGAGCCCTGCTTGCATTGGCTCTGCATCCTAGGCCCACACAATGTCTGGTTCACAGTTGCCTTCCGCAGGTGCTCCTTATTTGGATGAAATGTCCAGGAGCTGCCTTTTCCTGTAGCCCTCTCCCTCAGCATCTGCTTTTCTCTCTAAGGCTGTGGCTTCTCACCAAGGACTTGTGTCTTGCAGGGGGAGTTGGTCTTTCCTGGGTTGTCTGGGGACTAGCAGGCATTGGAAGCAGCAGCAAAGCTTCCTGAACTGATTTTTATCCCCATCCTCTGTCCCCGCCTCCTTCCTCCAGTGCTGACTCCCCTGAGCCTTGCTGCTCCTGCTGGCCTTGGCTGTACCCCAGGGGGTGGTTCACTTGTCACCCAAGGCATTCTTTATGTCCTACCTGTTTGTTTTTTTCTATAATGCAGAGCCCCAATCAGTTCTTGTATCAGTCAGTGTTTACTAGAGAAACAGATACAACATAAGATGTACAAATGTGTAAGAATTTACAAGGTTGATTTACAGTGGCCACCCACAGGGTCAGATGTGGAAGAGTACAGAGGGTCTGTCTGCACACTGGAGACCAAAGGATTTAGTCGAAGGTCTGGAACTCACTGCAATATCCCGTGTGAGTCTGTTATCAGGAGGCTGATGAGTCTGTGATGGAAGGCGGAAGAGTCTGCACTGGAAGCCAGGAGATGAAATCCAAGGTAAAGGCAAAGACTGGAGCTCCTCCGAAAGAAACGGAAGCAGATCCATCCTTCTTCATTTCCCCTTTATACCATCCAGGCAACAATCCACCCTACAGTGGGTCTTCCACACCCTCAGGTGTGGAATTGCTGAGCCAATTATTTGAGCTTCTCTTACTCAAATTGACACAATCAGTCAACCACCATAGTTCTCAAGCCTGGAGAATCCTGAGGGTTGTATCTGCAGCATCCCTCACCAGCCCCCTTATCCCCGGGGCTCTGAAGACCCTACACAGAGACCTCAGGGTGGATTGGGTGGGATGGGATCTGGCTCTGTGGCCTTAAGTCATTAGCCATGTCCTGGACTCTGCATCCATTCCAGGGCTCCCTTGGTCTCTTCTGTCCTTGGGTACTGTCTCTGGGGAAAGATGAGCTCTCTGCAACTCTGAGCCTGCAGATCCAGGTGTCCTCAGTGAGGTGGCCCAGGAGAACTTCTGCCTTCCCAGGAAGTGGCCCACAGGGAATCTGAATGCCTGTGGCCCCAGCCCAGGAACACTTGGCAGAGAGAAAACCATGAGTGGCATTCACCTCAGTGCAAACAGGGCTTCAGTGGGGCCACTGAGAAGGAATTTTTAAAATAAATGTTCATTGCATTAAAGAGTTACCTACTGTGAAATACAGGCTGGAATGAGGCAATTCCATAGAGAAATCATCCTGGGAATAATTCACATCTAATGTAGTTTCATGGAAGATGCTGTTTCCAGAGTCTAGCTTTCTCTCCCTTTTTCTCTCACTTTTTGATTTTATTGCCATTTTTTGACATTAAAAGAAATTGAAAACCTGTTTAGGTTTTATAGCTTCACATTTCAGAAGTAAGTAACATAGCCAATAGCCAGGATGCATCTGATTTGTGTTTTACAATGAGACCTTTGCTTCGCTTTTTAATTATGTGGGATTCCACAAAGGAGAAGTGTTGGGATAAAAGGATAAATTGCTTAGATTAACATTTTCTTTCCTTTTTTAAGGGTGCCACTTATCAGTCACAAAAAGTAATAAAACCAGGTGTGATGAAATTGGATTGAGAAAAAGGAAGGGTTTGATTTTATGAAATAGGCCACTTGGTCTGACTTGGCTGGATTCTCAGAGCAGCCCAGAAAGAGCAAAGGAACAAGATGGAAAAGGGACACTTATGGGGGTGTTCAACCCAGAGAGAGAGGCCTGAGACCTGATTATGGGCCATAGGCAGGCTGAACCCTCTGCCCTGCAGAGGACCTTGGACTTTAGGCAGAAAGAGCACTAGATTTGAAGCTGGTGATGACATGAGCCTTCACGGACAGTCGTATCTTCCTCATTCACTGATAAAATAAGAGGTGGTGAGATTCTTCTCACGTTTCTTTTTAGTATAAGGAGCCAGGAAATATTGCACATTTGCGTATCACAGTGTATTCTTTGGTAGCCAATCTTTTGTGCAAACTCCTTAATGGTTTCAACTTATAACGACTTGGAAACAGGAACCTCACTTTTCCAGCTGCTTCTAAATCTATTTTACAAGGACTCTAGGTTGAATAAAATCCCTCCAAATTTACTCAACCCAAAACCTCAGAATGTTACCTTATTTGGAAATAGATTCTTTGCAAATGTAATTAGTTAGGAATTCTGAGATGAAATCATCTTGGATTTGGGGTGTACCGTAAATCCAAGATTTGGGGTCTGTATAAGAAGAGGGTAGCCACATGTGGTGGTGCACACCTGTAATCTCAGTACTCTGGGGGACAAAGGCAGGAAGATCTCAAGTTTGTGCCCAGGCTGGGTAATTTAGAGACTTGGAAAGACTCTGTCTCAAAACAAAACAAAAATAAATAAATAAAAGAAAAGTGCTGGGAATATAGATCAGTGCCAAGGTCCTCGGTGCAATCAGAGTAGAAAGAAAGAAAGAGAGAGAGAGGGGAAAGGAAAGGAAAGAAAGAAAAGAGAAGAGAAGAGAAAAGAAGAGAAGAGAAGAGAGGAGAGAGCACAGATACGGAACTAAAGCCACGTGACAGTGGAAGCAGAGATTAGAGTAGTGCAACCAGGAACCGAGGATCACTAGGAGCCATCAAGAGCTGGAAGACGTGGAAGGGATCCTCCATTGAGCCTTTGGAAGGAGGGCCACCTTGCCCACACCTTGAGGCCAGACTTCTGGTCTCGAGAACCATGAGGAAATATGTTTCTGTTATTTTAAGGCAACAAATTTGTGATAATTTGTTCTAGAAGCTCCAGGAAACAAATACAAACAGCAATGTGAATTATTTGGAAAAGCTGGGGTAAAGTCTGGCATGCTGCATACAGCACAGGGCAGCATGATAAGCCTCCAACTCCTGCACACCTTTAACCCTCCCCCAGCACTTACACAAAAGGACCTGGTCTGGCCACAGAACCATAGAACTGGCTTCTGCTTGCATGTTCTAGGGGTGGGCTAGAGAGGGGTGAATGGAAAGAGTTCCCTATGAGGGGGGACTCTCTCTTAAGGGAGTTGGCTGCCTGAAAAACAAATTTCCTTATAGGCTCACTGGTCAGAGAAAGAACCTTGCACAATTGTCCTTTGATTCTATAGCACATGCATTTCGGGGATCCAAACTGGCTAGCCCCACTGGGAGCTGCTGATGGCCATTTCAGAGGCTCTGCTGGGCAGTGGGGGTCAAGTAGCCCTGATTGAGCTCCTTCCATTAGAAGGGGCTTTGACAGCTGCTTTTGAACCCTGGGGAAGCACTAACCATCTCACTCCCATTTCCCACCGTGCAGGTGCAGACTGAGAAGCAAGTGGCTTGCCAGTTTTCTCAGAACCTGCTAGGTTTGACTCAGGGTCAAGATCGGTGCTCTTCCCTGGACCCCTGGCCACCCCATTCATTTCCTTGATCCAGAACTTACTCAGTTCACAGAAAAGAACAAGGCTTTCATACTGACTGCCCTTTCATAGCCCGGACCCCACAGTGAAAGGGTCAGTGCACTCTGTAACCGGTGCTTCTTGTGTAGTTAGGGTCTGAACAGTAATGGCAGAAACAGATGAAAGGGGAAAATGACATCAAAAGGGATAAAATTTAACAGAACTTCGAAGCAAAAAGAATTAAGATGTTTTATGTACATGTACCAACTTCCCTCAATGAATATAATCCTTTTTTACTACAAAGATATACTAATAAAAATTTTAAAAATTAAAACAAAAAACAGAACCATCGTTAGATAAGACATCCTTAGCTGCATGCTCAGAGCAGATTGATGAACAAAGTTCATTAAAACAATTTCATTTATCTCTGGGATGCACTGGAATGGACCCTTTGTGGGAAAAGAACTCAACTAGTATGATTGACAGTAACAATTCTAATGAACTGATTTTGTGGGGGTCACATTCCTCAAGAGAACTCCTGTCCTCCTTAAAGCAAATACATGAGCTGGAAGACCACCAGTTAATGCCCAGGACCCTCATCCTGGATGTGCACGGAGATGCCCTGGGACTCTGATGGGTGAGCATAACAAAGTTACTGAGGTGGTGAGATCTGGACCCAGAAAAGTTGTGGACCACCTGGCAGGTGGAGCTGGTCACACCAGCCTCCTTCTGGTTTATGGCCCGTAGTACTATTGTTTGTACAGTGGGCCACACCCCTTCCCAGCTGCACATTTGTGATTTATCACCCTCCTCTCACCCAGTTTGTAGAGCTATGACTGGAAAGTGACTGCAGAGAGAACAACCACATTCTCCATCTTCCCTGAGTCCATGGAGATCCAAGGTGAGCACAGGGGTGTGTCAGCTCCCTGACTTAGCAGCAAGGAAGGTGACATGCCTCCTCCACCACGCTGCAGTCCAAGCACACAGCAGAATGCCCAAAAGGAACTAAAATTTTCCCTCAGTCATTGTTGCTGACAACCCTGCAAGGCCTCCAAACTTGAGTGATTGAATGCAATCGGAATGTTTTCATGGTAGAAGTTAACACATGGTTAATACATGCTTTTCCTTCTGATAGAAACATCTACAGGTGCTTGCAATCAACGTGGATATTCTAGCAGAAATGGTTTGTCTCATGATAAAAGAGCCTTCTCAGGGAACTTCTCAGTCATCAACCTCATTAACCATCCATCCTTCACTGGAACGAGCTGGGAAGAAGCCGTGAGCCAGTGAGTGTCACTGCAGTAGCATATTGAAGTCATAAAGCAGGCCATTCGCCACACAGCTGCAAAGGAAATGGAGTGAGTAGCTAGAGGGAGGACTCCCATGAGGCGTGAGCATCATTCAGCAGTGCAGTTGCTCTCCCTCTGGAAGGCTCCACTGCAGTCCCTCAAAGCTCCTCCAGGCAGCAAGAGGATCTGAAGTTTGAGGCTAGCCTGGGGAACTTAGTGAAACCCTGACTCTAATAAAACAATAAAAATTGCTGGGATTGTAGCTCAGTGGCAGAGTGCTTGCCTAACATGTGAAGCTAGGGGTTCCATCTCCAGCACTGCAGGAAAAACAAAACAAAACAAAACAAAATCCTGTACTGATACCAAGGTTTAAATTTACAAATGAAATTCCTGGCTGTTATGGGACAAGTCAAGTAGTCCAGAACCGGTGTGGCCTTTGACCTCTTGCCCCTTAATCAGTGAACCAGAATAAGCCTCTTTACCCCAAACTTCCACAATGGAAGGCACTTGGTTAACATAAATCACAAAGCAATTTAAAACCAAGGTATATGTTTCTGAGAGATTTAATTATTTAAAAGTCTATTTTAAATAAACTTAAATCATTTAAAAGTTTATTATTTTTCTAATTAAGCTGTAAAAAGTGAACATGTTCTACTTTAAAAATGGAAGCAATTTAGAAGCACATGGAATCTACCTCCTCCCTTCTCACAGAGGAAACTTGTAACAGTGTGGTGTCATCAACACATTATGTGCACACACATATATTCACGACAGTGTGGATTTTTAAACTTAAGGTTGTGCACCACACTTATGTCTGCTCAGTGACTTTTTCACTTAGCAGCATAAACAGAAGAGCAAAATGTGATGACGTACGTTTCCAGTCTTGCTTGTTCCACTCTGGTCCCAGTGTGGGCACATACCTGCTTTATTTGTGGTTGAAACGCTAGGCTGTTTCTAATTGATATGGGTGGTCCTAAGAAGGTCCTAAGAAGTCCTGGTGCCTCTTCATGCAGGCAGTAGTGTCCAACATATCTGTAAGAATGTGACTTAGTACAATGTTTTGGGAAGGAATAGATTAGTATAAATCATGACTCTCAATTTTTTCCGTGTCCTTTAACCCAAAAGTTCAAGTCATGAGCTCTATTCTAGCAATAGTCATCAGATTTATTACTTTGCCTACACTCCACCATACCTGGGGTAAGCCAGCTGTGTCCTCACCCCCACCACACAAAGCCCTGGGATGTGGGCCTCTTTCTACCTTCTTTGATCTGCTCTTTCCTCATTGTTAAGGAAGACTGACAACTTTACTGTTAGCACACCTATATTGTGAACATGGAGTGAGATAAAATGGTGACAAGATTTAGCAAAGTGGTAGCAGATCCTAGACATCAGCAGTGAATGGACATTTAGAAGATTATTACGGGCTCACAGAGAATGATGCACAAGGATATCCCACAAAATGCAGTTTAAAGCAGGGAAACCAAGAATGAGAAAAGTCTAAAATGCCCAGCAGCAGGGACTGAGTGTACTGAAGTCAGCCATTAAAGCCCTACCTACAAAGAGCTTTGGATAGCATGGGGAAAAGTAAAGCAAACGATCCTAAATTTTCAGCTATCAGTTAATAGCAAAAATGAGGCTTGAGCCATCTGATTCTTCTGTTTACATTTTTCCAAGGCCCTGGGGACTCCTGCCACTGTGCTCACATGATTCTGTGTTCCTCCACAATAGGTGTCCCACTGTACAATCGAGGCTGCCATCTGCTTCCAGGTGACCCCTGCCAAGAGGTGCTGCTTTTGTGGGCATGGCAAAATCTGGCCAGGGCATGTGAGTTGGGGTCATTTAATTTGGGTGCAATGGGGATTTTTGTGTGACTCACTGTCACTTTCCTGTAAGGTAGAGATAGTCATGCCAGCGTTGGCATGACTCATGCCAGGTCATGATCTGAAGGTGCCAGACCAGGTTACACCCTATAGCACCTGGCACTGGGAGAGCAGGTGGGTACCAGGTCATATGGGAACCAGGTGTGAAGTGTGTGGAGTTGGATGCCTGTCTGTATAAATTTCTTCCCATCATTGACATGTAAAATTATAAGGTGAGGGGCCGGTGAGATGGCTTAGCGGTGTAAGCGCCTGCCTTGCAAGCGCGACGGCCCGAGTTCGACTCCCGGATCCCACATACGAAAAAGGGGCTGGTGATATCGCTCAGTGGCACGGGTGCCTGCTGGCGTGCGAGGTCCTGAGGTCGACCCTCCAGTACTCACAAAAAAAAAAAAATTATAAGGTGAGGAGTTATTTCCCAATACTGAAGACATAACTAACAGAAAGTAAGTCTGCAAACTACTGTCAGGCCTGGCAGATATGGGTTGAAAATTGTAATTCATGCCCTCCTGGATTCCAAAGCCTCACGATCCTGTTAATTTTAATATTTAACTACTTCAGCTTCATTCCTGGCACCATTAGAGTAACAAATAGCTTGGAGAATGTCTTGTTCCTGCTTATTCAATTCTTACCTGGGTTATTCAACGTAAATGATTGATGACCTGTCAGTGTCCTGCATTGTCCTCGTCAGTGACCCCAACAGTAGCAACAGTTTACTGGAATCTCCTACTTGTGCTTTTTAAAAATCTTTAACTCCAAGCCCCTTGGATATCCACGTGGGAACACTTATTCTGGGCAATTAGAGTTCTTATTTCTCTTGGGTGGCATCCTCATTTTGGCTTGGATGAGCTCTTTGTTCTCACCCTTGGTGTATTTTAACTCACTTTTTAGGTTGACAACACCAAGTAGTCACATCCAACTACTCTTCTGTCCAAATGCACTTGATATCGCAGCATGTACATAGGTATAAATCCCTCACCTGGCTGTAACTGCCCCTGAAATCCCACAAAGTAGAAGTGGCAGAATTCCTGTGATTTTGGGCAGCAACCTGCAGAAGTGCTCACACGTGGGCCGGTGAGATAGCTCAGCGGCATAAGCGCCTGCCTGGCAAGCGCGAGGTCCTGAGTTCGACTCCCAGAACCCACATAGAGGAAAAAAAGGACTGGTGATGTCGCTCAGTGGCACAAGCACTGGCTGGCAAACGCAAGGTCCTGAAGGCGACTCCCGGTACCCACATAAAAAAAAAGAAGTGCTCACACGTGAACATGTATGTATATGTGTGTATTAGCATCTTTGGTATGGAAACTGTTGGGGATACAGGACAAACAATTTCCGTTCTGTAAAAATGTTACACAATTGTTTTTGTATGAAGAAATATTTCATAAAAATACAACCCCAAAACCTAGGAGCAAGAGATAACTTGGAATTATGGCAGGCAGCTGATATAATTCTTAGGCTACTTTTCTGGATTCTGTGGTACTTAAATTTTTGTAAGTATTTGGAATGGGTGGTGATTTCTTTCCACATTCTAAGCAAAGATTTCCATTTGTATCTAATTTTGCCTTTGTAATTCTGGGTTGATTTTTTTTCTGGAAGAGGCTCCTGTGTAAACTCTGGTCAGCATGCCTAGCTGTCTACATGGATGTCTTCTATTCTAGGTCATCTCACCTGTGGAGTCCTGGGGACTGATAAAGGTGGGAATCTAATGAAATATCCCCAGGGTTATCCCCGCTGTCTCCTGATACTAGCTTGTGGTTAATTTCTTTTTGCTTCATTTTGCAATTTGTACCTTTACAAACTTCCTATAGCTTGTGCAGAAAAAAAAAATAATGAAAGAAAGAAACCCTTTGACACTAGGAGAGAGATGTGAACTGGGTCTGTGACTGAGAACTAATATGAAACTTGTGATCCATGATGCTACTGGACCCCTCAGGAAGGACTGCGTACAGAAAAGGCTGGAAGGGCAAGGAGCTGTGGCCTCCAGCTTGGCTGTGCATCCTAGTGGCAGCCTCTCCCTGTCTGCTTCCTTATAGTGTTCCCTCCTCTTCGCGGTCCTTATCCCCAAGTCCTTTCCTTGCCTCTCAGTTTGGGTGAGTCATGTACCTTCCTAAGTACCACCATTGTCTTGGTGTTTTTTCCTCTTTTCTTGGTAGAGCTAGAACTTATATTAAGAGGTAAATGACTACTAGACCCTCATAGTAGTGGAGACAATTTTTTGTTCTTAGAATGTTTACTAAATCTGACAAATTGTTTGATAGGTACATCCTAGCCAGTCTGGGAAGGTAAAGAGTGTCCAATCAAGCAGCAACAAAATAAAGAGACTCTGGTATGCAAAGATGGGCCTTTTTCCCTGCTTTTGCAGCCCTCCCCTTTAAGCCTGCACTAGTGAAAGCTTGGGCCATGTTCATGAAAGTTTTTAAGATGGTGGAGACTGGACCCAAGCCTAGAAGACTAAAGGAGGTCCGTGAAGATGGAAGCTGTTTTCGGAGAATATTCTAGGATTGGGTGTGGGCATAGCATGAATGTAAGCTTGGTGTAGACGTGGACTCTACTTGGGCATATGGTAGACTGTGGCTGTAGCAACCCCAACCAGTGCTCCTAATGCAGAGTGTCCAGTCCTACCATCTTGTCTTTCACCAGTGTAGCTGTGGCTGCAGCTGGTCTCTGGTTTAAAGGTGGATGTGATGGTCACACGCTTAAGATGAGCTGACTGAAGGTGTTTTCAGACCACCTGAAGCCTACTAAGAAATCCCACCTTCATGGGGAGAGGTCAGATCTCCATCTGCATTTTACAGGTGTCTGAACACTTTGTCAAGGCCAAGATCCATGTACTTTCATCCTATGTTTCTTCTTTTTCTTTCTTTGCTCCTGCAATGTGAGCACCGTGCCTACTGGGCCCTAGGGTAACTGTTTTCCTGGTGGAGCTGTTGAGCTGGGCCATAAATGGGAGCTCAGGGTTGCTATGGAGCCAATCTTTCCTTCACTGGCCCAATTCAATGTGTTTGTTGTGTGCTGGGCCCGGACCAATCTCTGTAGACATGGCTGTTTCAGGAGTTCCACAGCCAGAGGAGGCTGTAGGAGGCCGTAGACACCAGTGGCTTCACTTGCTCTCTGTTGCTATGAATGAGGAGTGACTGAGATGTCCTATGAGCATAGGGAATTCTGCATGTCCACAAGTGGGGAAGGCTTTCCAGAGGGCATGATGCCAGGGCTAGGCAAGCCTCAAAAGAGGCTCCCCCATAAGATAGAGAAGAACAAGTACAGGAAAAGGTGGAACATCCCAGTGGGGTCAAGCAAGGAGATGGCATGTGTGTGGAGAGCTTCAGACAGCTGGGACAGAGGAGGTCCCTCCCCCTTTGTCAGGATCCCTGGGCTTCTGACATAGAAAGCTCTCTGGAGGGGCTCCTGAAGGATGTTAAGGAGAACCTCCTTCTTTAGACCTAAGCCTGCATGCTTGAGTCCTTGATCAGGAAGGATTATCAACACAAATCAGCCTTGGAAAATGGGGCTTTTGTTCTTCTTGGTTTCAGTTTGATTTCATAAGCCATGTCCTAGGGTCCTTGGTGTGCTAGGCCACCTTATCCATCTGTCTGTTATTTCTGGGCTGACATGTGTGCCTGCTTGAGCGGGGAAGCTACACTCCTGTCAGATACGTTGGAATTCCTGTACTCAGTTCTGGTTTCAGCTGTGCTAGATAATATGCTCCTATGTGATACTGCCTTTATAATCAGAGTATGACAAATAAAAATACTTACCTGCTCCCCATGTCACTTCTGTCCCTTGTACCTATAAGAGCAATTCCCAAACCTGCTGGACCCTGACACACAACCTGAGCTGTGGCCACTGGTACATCCATCTGGGCACCAATAGGATGGATCTCAGTCTGAGACCTCAGTAAATAACACAAGGAAAACTGCTGGATTTAGTTACCCCTGTTTCATTAGCCAAGTTTTACCATCAACCTCCATTACTTTGATCTTAAAATAGTGTGTGTATATACACATGCACAGATGATCATTGTGTAAATGTGATGTGTAGGGATAGACTCAGATACCTTCAGGTGTGTAATACATGACATGGAAAGCTTTTCAAACCAAGTAGGATGATGGATTGTTTGGGTAATACTGTTCAGAGAGCAGAGCAGCTATCCAGTGAAATATAAGAGCATGTCTACACCTCACACCTGGATAAAGTACAGATGAAATCAAGAGTGTCACACAAAAAAATGGAATCATGAAACTGGTTGAAGAAACCAGGAGAGGATCATGGTGCAACATTAGAGTGAGGAAGGCCCTTCCTCATGCAGCAGAAACCTCGAAGGAATGGAAATCTGACCACCCAGAAATAAAAATGTAGGGCAACATAAACAAAGACAAAGCAATACAGTCTATTGGGTCTTGTCCTACACAAAGGAGTCCATAAACCTATAAGGCAAAGAAGTCCACAGTTCACAAGGAAATGGGCAGGAGGCATTAATATAAAGCTTATTAGAAAGGACACACAGAAGGTCCTCGGGGACAGAGACTAGCATCTATTTGCTTCTTCTCAAACTCACCTAGGCTAGGAATGGTGCCTGGCACACAGTAGGTTCTCAATAATGGAGGAAAGAAAAGTAAAGTGAATTTTTATTGACATACATTGTCATCCTTCAGACGATGGGTAACACAGATCAAAGTTCAATGTTGCATTATGTAGGCAGGATGTGGGAAGCCCAGCAGTGCCCTTGGGGTGAGAGGTGTGGTCACAGTGTGCGACATGGTTCACTTGGCAGTGTTACCAGAATCACAGAGGTGTGTAGTCTGGACCTAGCCACTCATCTTCTGGGACTTACTGTCATAGCACCCTTTCAGGTGATAGGTGAGGTGTACACAGGGCTGCCATTTTGGAGAACATCTGCAAATGTTAGAGTCAACCTGGAGGTTGTGTAGTAAGAGTTAAGCAAATGCTGGCACATCCAATAATGAATAGTCTAAGTCATTAAAAAGAATGATGTGGATTTTATTTACTCAGTTTTCAAAGATATATTTTATTTTTTGAAAGATACCAAGCAAGTGTGTACTCACGCATATACTATTGTATACTGTGTCTGTGTAAAATATCAAACAAAAGTCATAAGAGTGGTAACATTCATTACTTTTGGTGAGAGTCATGTGACTGGATTTGAAATTGCCAGGGGATATTTCACATTATATCCATCTCTACTTTTTGAAATTTGAATTACATGAATATAAAATTATATCTAATAAAATTTAGATTGATTCAAAAATTATACAGTCATATCCCATGTGTATAAATGATTTACATGTAAAATAAAAAATCCAAAGTCAAAACTATTGAAGCATTTGTGTAAAACATCTTTCAAATTTTCTATAATAATTGTTCTGAGTTGATGCTAGTTATGTGTGCATCATTGAGAGAAGGAACAACTGAAATACAGAAATTCAGTTTGGTTTCTACTATACTAATTAGATATGGGGAGTTTCCTGAAAGTAAAATATTTTTGTGGATACCTGCCTTTTATTTCAGAAGTTCAGTCCACTTGACTGTAGTCTGTGTATTTCCAGTGTGGATTAAGCAATTGTGCAGGCAAGAGGGATCTTTTATCTCCCTGTAAAAACTTTGCAACGCATTTCTAGGTGTCTGACATGGAAACCAGCAGAGCATACTCATTTTTATTGTGTTCTATTGTATTAGGCAGTACTTTAATTTCCACTATTTCAACTCATAAAGCTTGCCATCGATGAAACTAATTGCATCAGAAACAGCCAGGGAACTTCACAAGTGTTCAAAACACATAAATAATACCACCAATTAGCCGCCAGGATGCCAAAGTGCTCCATCTTCTTGTCAAAAGCTGAAACGCATTGCTGTAATTGCACCAGAAGCAAAGAATGGCATTGTCCTCTCCTGCCTTTGGTTTTGGAAGTGGGCTGGGGATGGGACAGAGAGGCTATCTTTTGGGAGGCAAAGTGCAATTTAGGATGTAGGGTGTATGTTCAACTCGCTTCCAAATGGACCACTTTTCATCAGGCACCAGGCCAAACAGTGCATGAGGAAGTGCATCAAGCATTCACCTCTATAAGACAGTTTGTTCTTTCTCCTCTATTTTGCCTATTATTGCAAAGTCCTTGCAAGGCAGCATGACTCAGTTCTTCATAGGTGACAGCTGAGCCAGCCTGGTATAAGAACCCCTCAGAAGAACACAGTGGCCTGCCATCTGCATGTTGGGTGATTTTGCAGCTAAAGGATGGTGGAGGAAGCAATGAGGGAGAACCAAGAAGAGCTCATCATCCCAAAGGGGCAGGTGGTATTACCCCTGGGTTTTCCACCATGCAGTTAGGAAGGATGGAGTGCAGGAGAGAGTGGTGGCAATGTCTTATAAAACTGTTCCATTTGAAGCACAGGACAAGAAGAGGTCAGTCCTGAGTGAGGCCATCTAGTATGGATGTCAGGTGGTCAGAGGAGATGCTTCCATGGACACCGTCCTCATGTCCAGGACAAGGGAAGGGTAGGCAGAACAAACCACATAACCGTTGGCAGTGGCATGGCTCTGGGTTAGCTGGGGCCTTGGGAGCTATAAATATATAACTTTATATGTATTTAAATATTTTAAAACTTTATCATAGTAAAAGACACATTGCCTTTAGTCCCCATCAAAATACTCTGCCTCACTTCAAGCACATTTATCCCATCATTCTTGCCACTTAATGAAGCAGTTCTGGAAGTCCTTTTTGGTGAGCGTCATTGGTTGTACTCTTGTGGCTGCCTCCGTGTTCTGAATCTGTTCAAAACATTTTCCTTTCATGACCACTTTGACTTTGAGGAAGATCCAGAAGTCACACGGTGCCAGATCCAGTGAATAAGGTGGATGAGGACACACTCATGTTTTTTTTTTTTTTTTTTTTGTGGGTACCGGGGGGTCGACCTCAGGACCTCGCACGCCAGCAGGCGCCCGTGCCGCTGAGCGATATCACCGGCCCCTTTTTCGTATGTGGGTTCTGGGAGTCGAACTCGGGCCCTCGCGCTTGCCAGGCAGGCGCTTAAGCCGCTGAGCCATCTCACCGGCCCCCACACTCATGTTTTTACAAGCCTGCCTTTCCACTGGATGGCACTCGGCAGCAGCACTCACTGTCCTTTTGATCACACTTTGTAAATACATGAAGGAGGACTCCCAGAACTGCTTCAGAAAATGGCAAGAGCAATGAGATAAGTATGTTTGAACTGAGGGGGAAGATTTTGAGGGAGATAAATGGCAATGTGTCTTTTACTGAAATTAATTTTTTTTCAAATTAACGTTTACCATATTTTTGATCACCCTTTGTATATAGGCACACATAAAATTTCCTGGAGTTGACTTGTGTTTTCTTACTGTTTGTTAGTGATAGCATGGTGCTTTTGTCTCACAAAGTACCCTGTCTAGTCCCTCAGGGGACACTGTCTAAACTCTAAACAGGCCTGAGGCAGGATGTACCACATCCTCTTCTTTCTTACCTGAAATCCACTGTCACTTGTTGGCTTGTTTCCTACAGCCTTCCAGGTTCCATGCTGAGATTAGCTCTGTGGCCTGGCAATCCTCACTCCTCATCACACTTTGGAATTGACAACAGCAAACTTCTGTTGTGATCTCTTTGTAGACCTGCTGCAGTTAGCTTTTACTTGGGGTCAGATGCACCAGGAACCTGCCATTTGATGGTGAGATTCCTAAATGACTGGGGTGGGAAGGGTCTTTGTTTTGGCTGCCTTGGCTTTTGTCAAACACTGCATCCTGCTCCCTGTTTATTTGCCAATTTGTTTCTCTTCTGTTTGATTGCGCTATACATGGGAAGGGCAGATGACAACCCTGTTTGTCTCTTCAGTGGACAATGGTTCTTTCATTTATGTATACATTTAGTCAGCTATGCATTTATTAAATGACTATTTTGTGTCAAAACACAGTTGATTTAAAATAGATTTAAAGATTAAGAGATGTGATTTCTGTTTCCAGAGGGCTTGCAGATATGAAATGGGTCATTTAAATGTGATATGCTAGAATAGAAACATGCATAATATATTTTAAGTCACATAAGGGCAATAAAAACCTTGCTCCTTGTAGCATGCTAGGTGCACACTCTGCAATGGAGAGACACTGGAGCTCTCTACTGAGAAGGCCAGAAAGGTTCTGTCAGGCAGAAAGGGCAGACAATACCAAGAAATGAGGATATGGAGGCACAAAGGGAAGACTGTGGTGAGTCCTAGGAACAGTCCAACTCTTGGCCACACCAGCTGCAGAAGTGATGGGGAGATGGCCAGTCTGAGGAGGGTGGTTGAGTCCCACCGAGGACATAGGAAGATGATTCTGAAGACATGACCCATCTCCCAAGAAGGAGGCATACATGTGAGCTAATAATTTAAGTATGATCTATACAAAGATGAGAAATGTAGAACAGAGGGCAGAGTGAGGATGCTGCCCTCATCAAGGGATTCTAGTGTCCCAGGGAAGATGAGGACCAGAGTCCAGCCTGTCCAGTAACAAAGATGCATGAAGTTGCTCCGGAGAGAACAGGAGCATGAAACTGCATGTTATCCTTGCTTGGGGACAGGGTACAGAGAGTGAAGAATTCCTTGAGAAAAGATACTGAGGAAGGAGATGTGAGATTAGTTTCTTTCCTCGAATGTTGAGCAGAGCCACCGCAGGGCAAGATTTGCGAATAGAAATGCTAGTGTGGGGGCCAGAAATTCTGATTCTAGTTGATAGAGAGCTAGCCTACTGGGGAACAGCCTGACGGAACTAGGGAAAGGCACATCCCAGACAGAAACGCTCGTCTGTACATTTCCCAAACAAAGGGGCTCTTTTTACCAGATGCTTCACAGTAAGTATAGGATTCATTGTTTTAAATATTTAATACCTCTAAAACAAATAGTCATTCAAAATGCAAGTTCCCTGGAAAATGTCTCTATACTGTAAGGCAGAGCAAGCCCCCGTCACGGCTGGTGGCAAATAGAGCATAGTCATGCTGAGTCTCTTTCTTCCCATCGTTTGAAGCATGGCCCTTCTCTTGACATAGAAATACATTTTGTGTGTGTTTGGGTCTGGGCTGGCTCCCTGAAGGCTGTGACAGGGCATCAGTCTTTCAAATGCTGGGTGGTTTGCTTTGATCCCAACCCAAATCAGATTGTGCAGCCTGACGTTACAAATCAATGCATGAGCTCAGCACTGCTTTCATCCTTCAGCACATGACCAGCAATCCCGAGTCTGTCTTTGTTAAAAGTTATGTTTGCCTTAAACTAATTAAAGCTATTTGTATCAAATGACTGGAATAACTTCCCTTTTGAAAATAGAGAAAATAACTGAAAGAAGTTGGTTAAAAAAGAAAGTCCGAGTTAATTTCATCAACTGAGATGAGAACTGCACTATTAATTTTATTACATCTAAATGTGAAAATAAGTCAGTTAGGTGAGAATTGCATTTTCATGTAGATTAGCCTGCAAAAGTCAGCACTGCCTTGATCTCAGCTCTCTGGAGAAGACCTGGGCTACCTGTGCTGAAGCTGTGTGTGTGTAAATCAAGGCTGCCCCAGGCGATTGCGCAGAGGGATTGCTATCGCTCTTTCTAATTCATTTTTTGTTTTAGTCATGGAGAGTTACCAAGTATTCTTTTGTGCATTGGGCACACACCAGCCTCATAAGTAGCTGTTCATTTAAATCATGCAAATGGGCTACATTAGCATGAATCTATCACAGATCATGACTTATATCTAAGAGAATGTTTTGAGTATTTTGAAAATTTATTTATTTATTTATTTTACTTTATATACTTACTGAAGCCCTGTTGATGCTAGGCTCCCAGCTAGGAGCAGGGGACGAAAAGACAGTGAACATTGCTTCGATAATGAGCAATGATATTTTCTGCTCTTTCATATAATGACAACGTAAGATGCATTTTTATAAGAGCCGAGAGAAGATTCTTCAGTCTTTTTTCCTGCGCCCACTCACAAGGAAAATTCAAAAACTGACAAAAAGAGCTTGAATATGTAGCATGAACACACACACACACACAAACACACACACACCCCTCTCTGCGCTCTCCACACACAGCTGCATTCTGTGTCAGAATGGTGTGGGTATCTGTGTCCTGATTTGCACCTGCATCTTACCATGAACAATGCTCTTTTGGGAGGAATAAATGGTCTTTCCCAATGTGTTTTCAAAGGCTGTCAGGTGTTTCCCTTAAAATGTTCATGATAAAATAATCACTACCACAAATTCTCAGAAGCCCCACCTGGATGCATAAGTTGCATTTTGCAAAGAAGAAATTTGTACCCTGAGGGACTGAGTTTTTACACGGTACAAGTGCAGACACGGAGAGCTCCTCTCTGCTTCAGACCCATGGAGTTGACCTGGGTCTCCTTCCAGGCCGGGGCTCTCTCTGCATGTTACTCACAGGCAGACCCTGTGTGGTGGGTGAGGCTGGCTCAGATGGATTTTGCCCCAGCAGTCGCTAGGATCCCACGACATGAGCACCCACCATTGACAGATATTGAACACAGCAGTGTATAGTTAGTGCCTCTAGCCAAAGTCAGAATCTTTCATGTGGTATTATTTACCTGTTCCATGGACAGAGAAACTGAGAAGGTCAGTGATTGCTACATACTTCGTAGCTAGTAAGGGCCAAGGTGTAGATTCCTGGCCTGTCTGACAAAACTGCAGCCTCTGCACTGAGCCCAGACCCACCTCTGCCGCGATGGTGGCTGCTGTCTCATCCTATCCTTATCCTTGACCCTCCAAGACCCCAGGAAGGGAGAGATGCAACCTGTCCTCAGCTGAGCCAAGCTGCAGAGCTGTCCTTCCTGGCCTCAGTGCCCTTTCAGACTCCTGGCACTGGCAGAGAAGGCACTGGTACAGCACAGGGCTGTGCCCTTCTGGTCTGACCCCCATCGCTCCTCAGTCTTGAGGATGGAACTGGTAGGCAGGGGCCCCTCCTGAACACATAATCAAACCTAGAGACCCAGCACACCTTCCCTTCAAGTAACAGACATCACTAATGACATGATTCACTTGGCGATTGTAATAATTCCTATTCCTGAACATAGATTTCACAAATCTCATTTTTATGTTACAATCACTTTAATATTGAATCCTTTTTTTTTTTACAAAAATGTTCCTATTTAATAAAATTTATTGATGTGATTTAGAAAATGAATATATTTAATCATGCATTTCTTTTTTCTATTGAGCCGAAGGTTATATAAGAAGGTACTTAGGGGAATTTTAAAAAGATGAAGTTATGTTCACTCCTGCTAAAATAACTAAAGCCTTAAACATAGCACTTGAAGTTGAGAACTGGAACACTTAATTCTGACATTGTTAAAATGCACCCAAGACCAGCCCAGGCTCCTCTTGACTCCTCTTCCTTCTACAAAATCATAGTGACATTTTCTTCCATTTATAAAACTATGTGCTATGCTACATATAACATATCACATAATCGAGCTTTAGCATTATATTAACAATTTAATAAGTCAGTGTCCTGGGGTAGTTTCAACTGTCAATGCTCCCAGTGATGGAGGAGTGAGGAGCAGCTGGTCTGAAGACTGACCCTACACTCTAGCTCTCTTCTGTCACCTGCCCCTGCCTTGTGCCACATCTCAGCTGTCTCATCTCTGGGACTGTACACTTGCTATTCCTCCTCTTCATGCCACAGTCTACAAAGATGGAATACATATCTATTTTGCTTACCTGCTTCCCTCCCATCCTTGGGCCCTGAGTCCTGAGAGTTGGTTGGTTACCACCTGCTCACCCACAGCAAGGCCATGCCTTTCTTTTCCCTCTGACCCCTTAGGGCCTGCACCATGCTTAGAGGAGGGCGATGCTTGCCACATGTTTCTAAGTGAAGACTGTTGCCAGCCCTTGTCTTGAGGTGGAACTGCTGGTGGTCTCCTCCCTGTGGGACAGTCCAGAGGCAGCTGCTAGAGAACGAAGGGTGCAGCAGCCTTCATGTCATAGAACTGTCCCCGTAGCAGTGTGACAAAGCCATCAACAATGCCCATAGCACTGCTGTTATAGTGAAGGATAGTTTAAGGTTCTTTATGTCCACAACAGAATGGCAAAGTTTCCACTCACTTCAAAACCAAACACTCAATGCTTAGAAGATTGCTGGGAGCCTCCTAGCCCCAGCGTTCCCCAGTGGTCATGTTGGTGGGACAGTCCTTGCCTGAGCTTTTTTTGTGTGTGTGTGTGGGTACTGGGGGTCGACCTCAGGACCTCATGCACCAGCAGGCACCTGTGCTGCTGAGCGATATCACCGGCCCTTTTTTTTTGTATGTGGGTACCGGAAGTTAAACTCAGGACCTTGTGCTTGCTGGGCAGGTACTTATGCCACTGAGCCATCTCACCGGCCCTGCCTGAGCTTTTTAAATCACTGCCAGGCTAGCTTGGTAGCCCTGGCTGCTGACCAGGTTGGAGAAGGTAGTGTCAGGGTCCCAGGGCTACCTATGGCCCCCAAGGGAGGGCAGAGCTGCATTCCTCAGACCATTCTTGAGGGGCATGAGGTACTCTGAAGGACAATTCTCCATCCTTCTGATTAGGACCCCCTTGGACTGAAAGAAAATTTTAAAATCCGGTTGTGTCATGCAGATTTTTGATGTTTCAATATTTATACTTAAGATCCTGCAGTTCCATCTTTCAGCAAGATCTCTCCCTGTGACTTGGGACCTGGGAACAGCCACCTTGCACGTGTGGCTTAGGGCCCAGGTGGGCATTTGAGGACACTCACCTGGTCTGCTCGCATGCTTTCTGGAGGGGCCTGGCTCAGGCCCCCAGCGTGCGTACTCCTTGGTGTACACACATATTCTGCTTCGATCCCCATGGGGAGGGTAGGGGTGAGTGTCCACAGAAGCTCCTTGTCGAGCATCACACTGACTGTGCCACTGTTCTCAGCTAAGACTACAAGGTGTTAATACTAGAGCGTGTGGTGCTAGTGAGCACACAGGAGGTATCAAATGCATGACTCTGATGGAATAGTTAGCAGGGTACTACCAGAATTGCTTTGTTTTCTCATTAAACAATTAATTTGTGGCTCTCTGGAGTGTACAGTGGAGACCCATCTGTTGATTCAGTTATTTAACTTGATGGAAGGGAGAGCCATGAAGTGTGAAAAACTGGATATTCAACCAGGGGAGCATTTATAATGAAGCAGGAGTTCTGGGAGTGAATCCTGGGAGATCTGAGAGATCTTGGGGCCTGGGCAGGTGACAGCCTGGTGCTGTGTGCATTTCAGGACCCCACAGGTATGACCAAGTGTTGGGGTAACCTTTAATCTTGATGGGAGGTCTTCACACTGTTTCCACTGAGGCCCTTTCTCTTGCTGGCCTCTGAAGTGGGTTCAGGAAACACACCTTCTGCAGTAGGACTCCAGAGCACACCCACCATCAACTGGCTCTGTCCCAGGACCATGAGATGTTTACGGTCACATAGCTCAGCTGAGAGGAACAAGAGACGCTGAAACACAAAACCTCATCATCTTTCTCTCAAACCTCTTCAAAGACTTCATGCCTGTTGGCTTTCTTGTTTCCTACATTAGCTCAGGAAAGCACCCACTAAGTTCCCGGGGATGTTGCCTATGCCGTTGTCCTGTTTTAAATACACAATCCCATTAAAAGTAAAATACACAACCTGCAGGTACAGAGGATTAATGCATCTGCCACAAGCCAGGCACTGTTCCCTGGAGAAACCCCAGCCGTGCGGCAGAATCCTGAGAGTCCCGTGTGTTAAGGCAGCACATGGGCAGCATGGTGTGGAGCATCATGGACCCCCCTTCCTCGCTGCATCTGTCCCCTGTGATAGCAGCTGTTGGTTAAAAGTCCAAGGAGAACATGAGAAGCCTGAAAAAGGCTGGGACAATGGGGAGGGAAGAGACTTAATAACTGTCCAAGAATATAGAGACTGCTCAGATAAACAGTGGCAACATGTCAGGGTCCATTTCTAGGACTAAAACGTAAGTGGCAACAGACTTTGAATTGCAGCAGGGGTGGAGGGGCTGCACGATGCCTACTGATCCAAGCTGGACCCAGATGTGAGCTGCAGCCAAGGGAGGAGGGAGGCACAGCACATGATCGTTTTCTGTGGTGCTAAAACACAATCATTTTGTTTGTATGTGCATGTGTGCCTCAGTGTGCACCTGTGTCTGCATGTATGCACCTGTGTGTGTGTGTGTGTGTTTCACAGCAGCATCACAGAGGGTAGGACACCTCAGCTCCCCTTAGGACAGCACAAGTACTGGGGTAACATCTGTGACAAGCCCACTGTCACTTTCATGACAGCCAATTTGGAGAAATAACCACTGCCAGGTGTACAGGCTCTAACAGTACAGGATGTGCCATAGTGGCGGCCAGTGTTTTCTTTCTTTCAGCACCTATCATACCTGCTCTGCCTTGAACAGTGGGTTTTGCTTAATAACAGCCTGCTACAGTGAATTGGATTTATGCTTTCTGGAAAAAGATGAATGCGGTACTTCGCATTCCAACCAAATTGAAAGAAAATGTTTTAAAAGGATCTCTCCCCACAACCTCCTTTCTTCATGTCTCCACTTCTGTTTCAGTCTCTACCCCCATCTCTATCCATCACTATCCCAGTCTATCACCTCCTTCCCTGGTCAGGGTCTACTTGGTTACCGTGTACCTGACACCAGAGCCCTCAGAAGATGTTTAATTTCTTACAGAAATTCTCTGGCTTAAAACACACAAGCTTAAATACTATATGGTATCTCTCATTTGAGTAAGGCAAAGTACAAAGAGAATAATAAAGGATGGATAGAAGGAGACAAGGGGATGAATCTCTTACAAATAGGAAGGAGTCCAAGAGACCAAGGGTGAGGGGTGAGGGGGAGGGGAAAGAGAAATAAGTAGGATAAGGATATGCCATGTACGGGAACCTAATAACCTCAATGAATGTAATCATTATATGCCATACACATGAACTAAGATTAATGATATCAAAAAGAATGAAAATAGGGAAAGGGGAAGTAGAAGAGGATGGAGGGAAGGAGGGGAGAGGGAAGGGGAACAGGATTAAAAAAAACAAGAAACAAGTTATATGATGTACCATGTACCCACTCCCCAAGATGATTATAAATTGCATGTACTGCAAACATGTACTGATAAAATATAAAGATTTAGAAAAGAAATCATCTGTTTTAACATGTCTCTTTTTTACTTTAACGTTTCTACCTTTGGATAGCTGGAATATAATTTTTAAAATTGCAGGGAACTCACCCATAGCTCATCCATTCATCATTGCACATGTGTTCATGGAGGTCAGAGAGGTAGACTGGGACCTGGCTGTATGGATCCCTGCCTGGAACCTCACTGTGCCTGGTGCCAACTTTCTGAGGGCACAGCAGGACACTGCCTCCCCCAGGGCAGATGTGCTGCAGTGAACTGGTGACTTCGGAGCACCTTTCTGGGAAGGCCGTGGCATCAGCCCTTCTCCATCAGAGATCCTGACATACCTCAGGGCCAGACCTACCACCCAAGTGCCAGCCATTCCACTTGAGTCCACATTTGGGGAGGCAGACCCTGCGTCCTCTTTGCCTTCCTGCTGAAAGCTAGGGCAGCTATGCCACGGTCTCCATTTCTGTAGCTATCACTGTGCTGGATGCAGCCTTTCTGATATCCAGCCTATGTTGTTCCTCCCCATCTAAAACCTGCCTGCACCAAAGATCCACTTCGTTTTGGTTTCTATAATACTCCATTGAAAATAACTCATGGCAGCCATGGGCCACTGTCCCATGGTCACTTTGATTCTTCTTTATTCACATGGACAGCAGAAGAACCCGAAATTGGTTGGAGATCAAGGATGGAGTCACATTACAATGGTGTAGTGTGACAGGGGTGGGGTCATGTTATAGCATGGATCATATCACAGGGTTAAGGTTGAGGTACAGGGAGAAGATGAAGGTACAGTATCTAACCCTTTCTTAAGGAGGCCCAGCCTCTGCCCTCCTGAGAGTGTGTTTTACTACCTTTGTTAGTGCAGAGGAAATCCAGGATGCTGAAAATGGGTGGAAAATTAATTATCACTGCTGCTTGTCATATGTGTGATATCACCACATATGAAAAATTTAGCAGGATTCAGAAGTGATTTGTGTTTCTGTGAAAACAATCTTCAGCTGCAGTGGCGTTCAAGGAGTTGCCCTCTGGCCTCCTCTGCCAGTCCATGCTGGGGAGAAGGTAGCAGTGGAGGCTGCTGGGGCTGTTTTGCAGCTAGGAGTCAAGGAGGCTTGGAGCCTACGCTGAACCAGACGGTCCCCAGTGTGCAGCACCCTGCTGTCTTGCTGGTAGAGCTTGCCATGGAAGAGCAGCAGTGTTCATCTTGTCTTTCACTCCCCAGGAGAGGCTGAGGATGTTTTCAGGTGTGGCTGCCACCTCTATTCTTACCCTTGTGGGTGCATCTGCGCAAGCTGCATCTGAGTTTCCCTCAAGGGGCAAGCTCATTGTCCTGCCTCTGGAGATTATGTATCAAAGGGACGATTCCAGACCCTGCTGTTGTCCTGTACTCCAGTTGTCTGGCTACTTTGATTTGCAGCTGTACATGCTGTACTTGGCTACTTCAACATGATAACAGGCATTGTGGCCTCTGCTGAATGTCCACTATGGACAGAAGGCCAGAAAGACGGGTTCTCTGGGCACTCCAGCCTCCCCCTCCTCCCTCCAAATCCTGAGATGATGAGTGAGACTCCAAGGACAGTTGCTACGTTGACCCCTATTTTGCAAACTCCTCACCAGCAAGATTTTGCTTAAATGATATTGCCCTAAACAGGGCTCAGTGGGGTATGAGCTATGTTGTGTGCCTGTGGGTGTGGGTGGGTCAGCTGGTTTAGAAAAGGTTCCCCATTGTCCTCCTGCTTTGTGGCTGCCCTTGCCAGCTGCAGCTAGGCCTCCCCAGCACACAGCTCTCCAAATACCTCTTGGCTCTGGGCTTCCCTTGTCTTTGTTTTTAATCCTGAAATTTGTATCCCTCCTGCCTCTGTCTAATACTAATTTACAGCTCATACTAATTTACAGCTCAGGCAGCACTAGGACTGGACTCAGATGCACTTTCCCAAGGAGAGGCATCTCCTTTGATGTCTTAGGTCTCATGGTGGAGGAGGACTCCGAAATCAATGTACTCACCAAGGCTCCTTTGCTGTACACAAGGGACTTCAAGTGAGTTGCTTCTCCTATCTTAAGAACAAATTTCAATTTTCCTTTTATTCCATTATCAATTTTTTAGAGGGGCTCGGTGCTACTTACATTGTTGAGCAACATCAGCCCTCCCTCCCGGTTTACTTTGTAACCTAGAAAATGATGCACCTTGTCTACTTTTCTAGGTGAAAATGAGATTTTTGTGCCTATTTTGCCTGTACATTCTGGGTGTTATTTTAGAGTAGTGCTCATGGGGAGACAGGATGCAAGAATAAAATGTGGTTCATTATCCTCCTAAGCCAGTTTTGTATGTGGATATGACCCTGTACGGTCCTGGAGGAAGAAACTTCATCTGTGGGAACAGGGTCACTAGATGGTGCAAACACAGAAAATGGAGTTTCATTTACTCTGGGTTTTCCCTTATCACCTGCATATCTGGCACAGGTGTAGGCATCCTACCCAGGGATGGAGGTCTCTGGGTGGAGGCATTGATTTCCAAACCTGTTCCCTGAGATATGTCTCATTTCTTTCCAGTATCTGAGTGTCCCCGCCAGTGCACATGATGTGGAGTTCACTAGAGAATTTTCTCTGTGAACCCTTCCCTTAACAACCAGTGTCTGCCAAAATCAGGGCACTCAGGTCATCCCTAAAGGGTGCCTCAAGGAATTCACTGTCAGGGTCGTGTGGTGACAGGTGTCTGTGGATCAGGGGTCCTGTCAGTATAAGAGCAGATTCCTTGCCTAATTCTGATTTTTTTTTTTTTTAATAAAAAGTTTGGTTCCAAAGAACAGGAGTCCAGTGGTCACCACTGGCTTTCAGAACAGAAGGGCTGAAAGGGCTGAATGTCTTCAGGATTTATTCATTCCTGTGTGAGCCCCTCCCCTCACAGGAAGTTGGAAGAACATTCTTAGGCTCCTCCAGGACACAGTTGCTGCTTCTGTTTCTGTGAGATGTACTCTAAACTGATGCTACTAATTTTTTTTGGCATCCCACAATTGGAAGAGATGGGAATGGACACTTCATTGTATGCCTGAGGAAGCAGAGGCTAAGGGAGGTCAATATTTATTGCATGAAAACTAAATTTTAAAATCACCCTTTGAATCAGGAGATGCTGATATATTTCTCATATCTTTCTGACAAGTTAGATAATTTTACTTACCTGCAGCAGCTTTTCATTTTAATATTTTAAAAAAATGTTGGTGCTTTATTCAACATATGTAGCATGTGGAAATCAGGCAGGGGAATTACTAGAAGACCTTGCCACCAGTTGGGACTTGTGTACTTAAACTTATTGATCTGTGGTCCAATCAGCTGACAGCAGAGACCTTTAATCTGTGGTTCAATACCAAGAGATGACAGCAGAGACCTTTGAGTCTTTGTTTTGGGAACTCTAAGATAACAGGTGGTTTAGACCTGGAGTAATGACCAGGATGCCAACCCTGAACCCTGATTAGGACACCAGCAAGCCACCTCTCGCTCCTTTTAGGAAACAAGGCTGACTGACTGCTGAGCTCCAAGCATTTGCAGCGCTAAGTATGCCCAAGACATGGAGCCTGGTTTTTCTCTCCATACTTTGGGGTGATAAGTTATCACCACTCTGTACCTCCAAGGGCTCTTGTGTACCTCCCAGACCCTCCATCAATTCGGACAGCACTGTGAGAAAGCAGTGTCTAACTACTCACATCACTTCCCTCACTTCTCCCCACAAACAACAGGGGTTGCACAGGATCCTGTGAGCTGTAAATAAATACCTGCCGGTTGATCACTGTAGCTATTTGCAGCTTGAGCCTCTGTCCTCCCAGAATGCCATGCTACCTCCTCATTTCTCCTTGTCGCTCAGCACTGCCAAGAGGAAAATCAAAGCAGAGGCCTTTGGGGAGCACTTAAAATCATGAGTCAGGTTTGATCAATAGATGAATTGCAGGGAAGATATTACGATCATGCCCTGCTGTGAAAGCGTAATATATCCTGGGCTCCCCTAGGTACATTGGGGCCCATAGTCTTACAACTTGTTGATTTTCTTCCATAAACTAGTTCTTTTTGCCACTCAAGGGAGTACTTTACAACAACATCATCAGAGTTTGTGGAGAAGCCCAAAGCAAAGAGTACTTAAGCATGTCAGAGTGGACCCCGGAAGTGGCCCATGGAGAGCTGTAGAGTAAGCACTTCCTCGGTGGAATGGCCAAGATGCAGACCCAATTACGTGTGTGAGCCTGCACAGCCTACTCATACACCTCCGCAGGAATCAATGACTGTTAAAAAGTGCCAGCTATTAAGGAAACTACTCAGGGCAAGGCACTAACATTTGTCACAGGTATTCCAGGGATATGTGTCTGTGATTAGGGGCTTTAAAATGATCATCAAAGATGTGTTTAGGAAGAAGCACTCAGAAGAAGCAATGTAAATCCATTTATCTCAACAGCCAAGTTTTAAGGTCTGATTTTTACAGGAATCAACTATTTCCAATAAAAGAAAGGCTTTAGTATATTTTTTCAAGATAATGAAGGGGTATACTTAAGCAATACCACATTCATTTGACAATAGTTTGTAGGAATATTGCCTTACTATCAATTTCACTAACATTTTTTACTATGCATGTTTATGTGCTCTTAGAAGGTACATGTCCATTGATATGACTGCTGTATGTTTTATAGGTAACCACTGTGTTGGAAATACATAGTCTGTAGTTCAGAAGCAAATAGAACCTTATTGTTTCTTTGCAGGACTCTTCCAGTCTTATTCTGTGGGGCTTCTTCTTTGCTATACTTTTGATAAAATCCAAAACAAATGACTTTTAGCTTAGTCCTGGATAGTAAAAAGCTACCCACTCATTTCTAGTCTCAAAATAGATGTCAGTTCAGTAATTAAATATGCAGAGTCCACGGTAATCAAAATATTCAATTTCGTTTAAGGCTTAACTTTTCTCCTCCTTTATGTGGGTCTGCTTGGGCTGGGTCACTGGGAGCTAGGAGCAGTGAGTTTAACTTATCTGTATCCTCTTCCTTCTCCACTTAGGCTAAAAGACAGAGACTGAGGGACAGGAATCCCCAGGATGCCTACCTGGCTCTGGAGCGCCTGTGCTACCAGGCTCTTAGGGTTGGTAGTACTGAGGTACCCTCTTTCTTTCCCACAAAATCTGCCTTGTGGCTTCTCCAGAGATCCTCTTCTCCAAGGCTGTGTCATCAAAGTCCGCTAGACACCAGCTCCTGCATTTCTCTGGCTAGTCCAGATCTCCTTCCGAGACTGCTGAACACCAGACTTCAAACCTCTGGCCACCCAAAGTGTTCTCTCCCTGTCCCCTAACCTGGGCTGCATGTGGGGGAAGAGCCAAGGCCCCACATTTGCCTGCAGAGGCTGCCTGGGCAGACTCCTCTCTGTTCTCACACACCATTGGAACCCTGATTGGGGTTCTGGGAATGGAGTAGCTGCTTACCTGCAAGTGCTTCGTATGACAAGTTTGGCAGATGTGGGTAGCAAGAAAATCTACTGACTTAATTGAACAGCCTCATGCTTGCTTTATCCCTTGTTTTAACAGAAGAAAATATTGTTGCTGAAGATTGTCAGGTATTTAGAAAATTAAGTCTCTGTGGAGTACAGGAGAGAGGAGGCAGCCAGGTAAAATATGGACGGAAGTAGCTTTAAAGTTGACATCTAGTGAACTGAGTATTAATTTCAGCATCAGAGATTTGGGGGAAAGTATACCTGTGATTCCAAGAAGAAAAACATTCTCCCAAGGTATCTGGTTAAACAAGTCGTGTTTGTCTCTTTGTTCTTTCAATTAATGCTTCAGTTTCTGCTGCATTTTGCCTTGATGTCATATGGCAAGTGATCATTTTCCTAAACCATTTCTCATCTCTTAGCTCCTCTCTGTTGTGGAGATGTGGTAATCTGCTGTTCTGTGGAGAAAGATACAGAAATGAGTCTGGGGACAGGATTGCCCAGTGTGAACGTGTGACAGAGACCCCAGTGTCTAGGCTTCTTCTTGTACTTTACACTTTGGCAGGATTAGGTTTGGGAAATAATTCCACAGAGACTTGGAGATGTTAGTGCAAACCCGTGGCTCTCATATCATCCTGAATGATGATAAAATATCTCCACTGCTCTTGAATTTAGTTTCGTGATTGAAGCTCGTTTATCCAGTTCAGTGAATATTGCTAGTTCCTCCCAAGACTCATCCTTTGGGGGAGGGGGTCTAGGGATTGAACACAGAGCCTAGCATGTGCTAGGCAAGTGCTCTTCACTGAGCTGCATCCCAAGCCCCACCAGCTTGAAACATATCCAGAGATGGTGTTGCCACACCTGGAATATGAATCTTGGAGGTGGTCGTGGCTGTCCTGGGAGTCCTGTAGTTGGTACAACTAATGTCTGAGTAGCAGAAGAACAGGAGGCAGAGGCTCAGCCTTGGGCACACTTGCCATAGAGCTGAAGTGACAGGAGAGGCCAGGACTTCAGGGATGTATGCTTTGTTTGTTGCCAACAGTGTGAGTTCAAAGCAGCTGCTTCTTTAATGGCAAGAACTAACCCTCTGTCCTGTGCAGAGAGTCTGCAGGCCAGGTTATTCTTCAGAGTGGCAGTGGTGGATAAGGGGCCTCGCTGTGGTCATTCGTCCATCCCATTTATCCATCCACTCTTGGATGAGGAGAGGAGCCAAGGAAGGAATGCATGTGTTTCTGTGTAGTCCAGATGTAGTGCCTTTACGATCCAGGGCTGTTAAGTCCATGTCTAGATCTGCCCAGAGTTGCTGCTCATGTCTGAAACAGTTGCTGACCACAGCGTGAGTGAGGGGCTTCCTCTCTGACAGCTCTCGAGAAGGATGCCCTGCAGGTTGTCTGGCTCATCAGCCACAGCCTTCCAGGTGCAGACACACACTGTGGGCACAGTGCCAGTCCCACTTAAGGTCCAGGCATGCATGGCTCCACCCACTAACCTGCACAGGTCCTGGAGTTGGCAATGGATTAAGGATAAAGGATGGAAAGTGAAAGCTGTTAATTTGGCTTCCCAGCTTTGCCCTTTCCTGCTCCATTCTGCATATATAGATGTGTTGGCTTGAGGGAGGCTGTGAGATACCTTTCCTGTGTTCATGTGTATATGCATGTGTGTGTGTGTGCCTGAGTGGTGTCCACACATACTCATAAAACAATTCTCGTTGTGTGCCTTCCTCCCTTCCGCAGGACCCTCCCATCTGAGCTGGATGCCCAGGAGCTCCAGGTCAAGCAATTTTCTGCATCCAGAATATCCTAACCCTCACATCCACAGGATGCCTGCTGTGATTTCCTGTCAAGATGTTATCTGTTTGCTACTTGAACAGTTTTGAGAGTTAGATAGACAAGTTTAGAAAATTTACACTTTGTTTTCATATTTGGAATCCTATGGTTTTGCCCATTTCTCCCTTCCCTCACAGTGAACAACTACTTTTCAAAATGCTGTGTGGTCTACTTCATGGAAGAGCCAGTGTACATTTGATGATGAGCAAATGCTAACCAGAGGTCTGATCAGTCTGGGGTCCTCCTGTTCCCCTGGCAGGGGCTGGCAAAGGATGCCTATAATGTCCACTAGCTGTCAAAGCTTCATCAAGGCTGGTTCTGCTGTCTCACATTTGTCTTTTGTCCTGGCTGAGGAAGGCTTGGGTCCTGTCCATCGACAAACCACACAGCATGGCCATGAGGCCTGGCCAAGGGTGATTTAGATGGTTCTTAGCACAGGCACAGGAGTCCAGTGAGCAGTTTGACATCACTGAGGAAGCTGCTGACTGCCCAGGGCATGGCTACCCCTGGGAATACAAGAGAGCAGCTTGATTTGCCCACACACCTTGGCAGGGCACTTGGCCTTGGGCCTAACAGGACTGTAAGCCCAGGCAGTGGCTACCATTTGCTGAGAGCATTCTTATGGCCTCCCCTTGTCTGCTGAATCCCCAAGAGCACTGCCACTGCCCTGTACTTCCTCGATCAGTAGACAGCTATGTATATGGGCCTTTCCTTGTGGGTATCCTTCCTGAGCTTCTCCATCTAAGAAGCTATGGAGTCCAGGATGGAACCAGCCAACACCGTTGAAGACAGGGCCTGGACTTCAAGAGATGGTGCAGGCTATCTCAGGAAGTGGTGCAGGTCTGTGACCTGGAACTCTTATGCTCTGCACACCCAGTATCAGGACAAGAAGTGAGTTGCTAGACTACAATCGAAACACCACGTCTGTACGACTTTCCCTCAGAATATGGAATGTTGAAATTTCAAGCCCATTGTGAAATTATTACTTTTTATCTTTGATTGCTTAATTTTTCAAAACTGCTGTGACAAATGGAATGTTAATGACAACTGTTTTGGTCCAACAGATAAAAGCAAAGAGCACAGCCGAGCACCCTGCTCTCCTGCCCTGATGCTACAAGCGGCAGAGAGGAAGAGCCGGGCCAGAGACAAAGATAAGGTGGGTTTGGCACTTAAGAGTGTTGTAGATAAACAGATCCCAGCTTTGGAGGATCTGGGGCCAGGACACCTTCACACCTGTTTCCTACATGGTGCTTGTGAAGTGATTACTGTTCAGCTCTGACCAACAGCTGAATCCAGCCTGCAATTCCATAACCTCGAGGAACAGAAGGGCACTTGAAAAGCAGGCCCCTGCCCTTCTCAGGTAGGCTCCCACCTCACTGGTGGGCACTCAGTCAGGAGTATGGCTTCTTCTTTACATGTTGTCCCTTTTCAGAATAAAGAGAGGACACAGGTCAGCCAGGCTGTGTGAAAACAGACAAGACTCTGCAAGAGTATAGATTATATTTAGATTTTTCTGTTAAAGAAAACCTAAGGCATCTTTATTTTTCTTAAAACATTAAAATTTGAGGTCTGCCTCTGCCATTTGCTAAATGGCATTTTAAAGACTGACCAGGACAGTGCATTTGATATAGCTAATGTTTTTAATAGCACAATCCTTCATCTGAATAACTGAAGGAATTTGCTTTGGGGCTATGTTTGAAAATCACAAACTACATTTACTCTGCCCTCCTCTGTCAGATAGCCTGGGGCCCTGGTCCTACTCATTATCTTGCTAATGTTCTCTCCTGCTTTACCTTATTAGGTATTTCTGCCTCATGGTCCCTTGCAAGTTTCCTGTTCTTCCTGGTCTCTATGCCAGCTCACTGTTAGCTTTATTTGAGGATATAATCACTGTGGGATTTACATCTTCTTACCAATTCCTGGTGTCATTAAATGCTGAACATCAGTCACAAATGTTAGTTAGTGCAAATTACACTTTTGGCCCTGATGTATGACTTTTCTATGAGATTAGCATCCAAGCCGGAATTACGTATTAATTACACAGATAGCCTTGCTAGCGCTTTCCATAAATAGTTGCTTTATCACTGGGTTCCACGAGCCTAATTCACTTTTATTACTTCAACATAGAACAGGAGTTTTATGCCATGATTATCCATTTTTATCACCAACAGGAAATCATAACCAGCATGTGCCTCATGAAGAAGACCTTGGTAATTAGCTGTAAAGAATCCTAGCATTGCTAAATTTAAATGTTCCTCCCCATCACAAATTATACCCTACCATATTTACTTGAATAATTAGTGGAGGTAATCTAGTACTCAGAGACTCCTTGTTGAGTTCTATTGTTCAATTAACTTCATAATGAAAATCTCCTCCCGTTTTCCTAATTGGATTAGTAATATAAACTCCGGTCTGCATATATATTTTTTGAGACAAGTGTTTCTGAATACTCCCTGTTAAGCTAATTATTTATCCTGACCTTATTTTCTCACAGGAAACAAAGATATTTCCTACCACCAGAAAATTCTAAAAAAATTTTTTAAATAATCTCAAACTCACAAATACAGGGAAGATTATATAGATTACAAATCATTTATTGAATGTGCTTATTTGTTGAAATGAATGGAGGGCTATGAGAAGCCCTGGTGAAATACTAGGCTGAACATGCACGAATGTCATTTCTTGTTCACTGTTTAAATAGATGCCCTTTCCAGACTCCCCTTGTGGCGAAGACCATGCAGGGATTTATGTGGCTGATGTCCCATCTCTGGGACTTCGCATCCTTCCACTTGGCAGGGCCTCCTGCACTGGCTTTTCCTTCTTGATAACATGATCAACAAGAGGTAGCTTCATTCTGTTATCAACAGTTTTAGCAAACAGCCACATTTGATAGGTCTCCTTCCTTGAACTTATTTCATTCTTGACTCTTAACCTTACTTGGTATGCTTTTTCCTTTTTGTTTGAATTTGATGCTTCAGCCCTTCTATAACATAGCACCTTCCTTGTAATGCTAAACTTGCACTGGGGGTTC
Source organism: Erethizon dorsatum (assembly GCA_028451465.1). NCBI lineage: Eukaryota > Metazoa > Chordata > Mammalia > Rodentia > Erethizontidae > Erethizon > Erethizon dorsatum. Next base: position 114,144,964 of record CM051822.1, on the reverse strand, counting down.
TGCAGCTGGGCTCAGAGTGTCAACTTCATTTAATTGTGTTCAGGCATTTTGTCACCTACTCTGTCTCCTACAGTACTGACATTAATGCTGGTAGAAGCAGGCATTCTAAAATTTTAGGATGACATTCAATTTTTTAAAAATTGCAGCTTAGAACCAGGTTGTTGCTTGGAATGATTTAGGCTTTTACTCTCACCTGATTTTCCAAAGACACAAAAAACGTAATCTTTGTCATAGTATTCTAAGTTTGAGATTAAAACCACATAAATAGCTGAGGGAAGAAAAAAATTATTTGCTACTAGAATTTACTTTATTCTAGTGTGAATTCATTTTTTTCTTCTAGCCATGCCAAAATTGTGATGATACATCTTTATTAAAAAAAAAAAAAATCTTCAGTGGGATTATTCAGTGCCCCTAGTAGGAATTGGCTGTTTGCTCATTATTGGACAAAGGCTCATATCTTTCTGCATCAATATGACAATCTGAGTCTTGGCTCTATGCTCAGGTTGGAATTAGGACTGTCCATATTTTCTAATTTCAAACAATGTTTGTTTCTACCCAAATTCTGTCTGTAACTGACACTAACCAAGTGTACCAGTTATAGTTGTGTATGTTTGAGTGTGTGTGTGTGTGTGTATTCAAACACCCTTTGTTTTCTAAATGTGGACAGAGACACAATAACACTTTTCAAAACCTGGCTGAGAATCAGAATCATCCACACATGGTAGGATGACTCTTAGGTCCTGCCCCAGTCAGATGCTCCAGAAAGCCAGAGTTTGCTTGGAATCTCAGGGATTGCCACCAAGTGTTTCGAAGGCCCAGTTTCATTTAGCAATGTGAACTTGCCACTTCCTCCTCCTATGACAGACCTGGATGGCCAGGTGTCTAGGACCCCCTCACAGGTTTGAGGTTCTCTACCATTATATACAGAATTTTGGTGGTGGGGTGCAGCGACTGTAGCCATTAGGTCAGGCTTATTTCTGGAGATAAATCCCGGGAGATTTTCTGCCCCAAAGAGATCAGGATCTGAAGCATCTCTTTGTGGCTTCCCATCTGTCTTGCATTCAGGAAAGACAACTTAAAATAATTAGGGGGTGCTTTTGCTGAGTTATCTATTGAAGATCTGTTGTGTTGTTAATTCTATATCTATGCATGATTGCTCACCCCAGTTGCTTGACTAGTTTTCTACGAGAAGGTCATTATGTGGTAGCTACCAGAGGCAGGTCTGTCTGCAGGAATCTTTGTTATTCTTCACTTGGTTGTCTGTAACTGAAGATGAGTGTTTAGAATTAAAAACAGCACTCTCTCCTTCTCTTTCTGTTGAAAGGAGCCTCCATCTATGCTAGTGAGAGGGGAGGACAGCACAGCAAAAGGCAACAGACCTGTGGCTTCCACCCCAGTACCTGGATCCCCCTGGTAAGATGCCCAAAACCCAAGAGCAATGAGAAATGCCGTCATCTTATCCCACCGTTTGCTTGATGTCACCAAAGAGAAAATGCATGCTCCATAGGCATATTGTGTTTTAAAAAATGAATCTGTAACCCATGGCAGGTATAATTGTAATTTCTGTTTCTGCAGTTTTTACATTCTGCAGAAAGAAAAATGGCTCTTAAGTGATAAGTTCTCCCACTCTGATATATTTGTGAATATGGATTAAAATACTAATGCTATTGCATATGTATAAGTGTATATACTTACATATATATATATGTGTATATATATATATATATATATATATATATATATATATATAAAATGAGAAAGAGATATCAGTGAGAGATAGCAGCTTGAAGTAAATGTAGCATACTGTCAGCTTCAAAGGATTTTCCTCCCTTTCCTCCAAGAAAAGGCAGCACTGAATGACTGTTAATTAAAGACATGTCTCACTTGCTTCAGTTGCCCTATGAGGATTCCCGATCTTTGAGTATGCCATACTCAAAAATACCCTCCACGAGGGAGCCACAGTCTTTGGTTTTTAAAAATGCCCTTTTATAATGGAGTAATTTGGAACCAGGATAAAAAGGTTATTATAGTAAAAATTAGTTTTAAAACCTGAAGATTAGAGTGTAGTATGCAGCTGGGAGGAACAGCTAATTTGAAGAACAGAAATAGTAACTACTTGCATCAGTCTAACTTGCCATCCATGCACAAAGAAGCAGTCTGCTGATGGTCCCACAGCCTCACACCAACGTTGTATGCTAAGTAAGTACAGCATCCCTTGTGACCAGAGCCTATGGTACCCTGTGGCCATGCCTGATTAGCTGTTTAGGATGGTAAACCTATTCCAACCTGGAGGGACCACATTCCTTCCTTGTTCACATAGGCAGTGTCCAAGCACTGGGGGCACCTGGCTCTCTGCCTTTAGCTGAAGCTGTTTTGCACCCAGTGTCTTGGGGGAGTTGCGTCCCCAAACCCACCAGGTCTCCACTGGGTGTCTGTGATTCAGTTCAATTCTGACTCCAGCTCCTGGGAATTAGGAGTTGGCTTCAAACTCTAGAGGCTGGAAGCTCAGTCCACAGGACTGTTCCACGCAGGCACCAACTACAAATGGGGCCTCACAGGCTTCCTACACTTCTGCCAGGATGACTATAGATTCAAGGGCTCTCTCTCATGGCTCCCATCAGTTTCAATGATCATAATCTAGAATGACTTGCAGAACTCAGGAAAGTGCTTTAGTTATTATTATAATTGTATTATAAAGCATATGACTTTGGAACAATGAAATGGAAGACATGCATAGGGCAAGGAGTGGGGGATGATCTTAAATCTCCCATACCCTCTCTGGGCACCTAGTACCATTACATATTCGTGAGAGAGATCCCCTAGTTCATTGTCTCAGTTTCAATGGAGATATCTTTATGTAGACATAATTGGACATTGGCCTAGTGATTAACTTCTTCTGCTCCCCACTTTCCCTTGGAAGCTAGCATAGGGCTGAAAGTTCCCACTATCTGATCACATGGTTGGTCTCTGGAAATCAGCTCCCATCCTGAACTATTTAAGGGTGCTCGATTCATGTCATTAACAAAACTTGGATGTGATCATGGGGGCTTGCCAGCAAGAGTTGAGGATGTCGCTCTCACTCAACAAGTCCCAAAAGTTTTAGGAGCTCTATGCCAGGAACCTGGGAAAAAGACGAGAGATATTTTATTACACCACAAATGCTCTTTAGGATCTTTGATAACAGGTTTCCCACATGCACTTCCAAGGCAGGCACACCTCAGCCCATCACACTAGGGGAATCAGGATAGCTCAGGGTCACTGTAAAGCCTGTCATGGCTCCTATAGAGCTATCCTTGGAGGGTTGTCCCTATGTAGAAGACATGACCTTAGAGAAGAGGACCTTCTAGTTATGAAGGATCAAGTTTTCCTTCCTTAATAATACAACACAGTGCAGAATGGGATCTTGGACGTCATCAGGATTCTCAGCTGTGGCTTGTTGCCTCTGGATGGGAGTCCTCAGCCTATGAATTATAAATAGATACACAAGCTTTCTTGCTTTGGGTCCCTTGAGTGTCACAGGATCATGATGCAAGGGAGCTCCATCCCTGAGGCAGATGTTCAGGGCCATAGAAGGAGAGTGGAGTGCTTGACCCAACTGGGACCAAAGGCCCTGACCCAGGAATAGGATCTTGCACAATCCTTGTAGGTTTCTGAGGGTGGAGCAACTAGGCACAAGATACTTTCTGATGATGTAATGAACAAGGATAGGTGTGGTACAGATGGTGAAGAGGAATAACGGGGAAAGCTGGGAGCAGAGCTGTGTGACTGAGATATGGCTGGAGAGGGCTTGGGTCTGGGGAAGAGAGGAAGAGCTACAGGGACCCCAATGGATGTACAAATTTCCTGATATTCTTGCTATATGATACTAGTGGGTGGTGATTCCTGCACTCTGATATCCTACTGACAAATCTGATGGAGAAAGCAAATTTCCAGCAGAGCCCACCTGGGCAGCAGTGTGGGTTATCATGTTACAGGAAAAAAGCTAAATGCTGTCAGGTGACTAATAAGTTCCATTTCTTTGTGTGCACTGTTTGAGTCAGAACTAGGCCCACTTGCTAGAACCTGTGTAGTATTATAGAGGTAACAGGGATGCCTCTAATGTTCCCCTTGCATTCCTTGGTTTCTACCCCTCTAACCTCCATCCCACTTGAGCTGGAGCTCTTTGCTTTATTGAACAGCCCTTTGGCTAAGGACACATGTGTTGGAAGACCCTCACCAGAACTGAGAGGTAGTATTTACACTTCACCTGAAAGATGAAGGGACCTTGACGTTGCAGGGGGCAGGGTAGCTGCCTGATCCTGACTTCTCCTGTGGCTGTGGCTCTCATTGAGAAAGGACTTGGTGTGCATCATGGAATGACATCCTCATTAATCTTGGCATTACGCATATGGGATCCTTAGGAACAGAATCCGTCCTGACACTACAATCTGCCACCAGAAACAGAGCTCCTCTGCCAAGGGGAGCAGTGACTGTCTCCTTCAATTAACTCAAACCATCCTCTGCAATCCCGCTCTTGGAGTTTGCTAGTGCTAGGTTTTTCCCAGTGACTCAAGTGCTCAGTGGGACCTCTGAGGGCACAGAGGGACAGGCACATGTCTCCGTCATTGGCCTCCCTCCCTGCCATCTATCTAGAACCACTCATGGGTGCATAAGCTCACATAAGATCATTTCCAGGTACAGCGGTTACCTGATGAGCACTTCCTGATGAGCACTTCATTCAGCAAGTAAGAGCCCAAAGGGACTTGTAGGCAGATCTGCCAGGACTAGTGAGGCATTCAGAGTGTGACAGGGTCACTGGCAATAGCTTCAGCCTCAGATGCAACTGCCCAATGCTGTTCAAATTGAGTAAGCTCTTTGGCACATGCTCAGACTAAGAGGCCAGAACTGTGGTGGCTCTGCAAGGCTTTCCTACCTGCTGACAGGGAGGCTGTGATTTGCTTACCTGGCTGACTGGCAGAAGCCCTCTCCCGGGGTTCACTGTCCCTTCATCCAACTGAGATTCACCCCAACTTGCAGGAGAGAATGAGCAGGCAGCAAAGCAGATAAAGGTCTTGGACTTGGGGTTTAGAATGAGGCATCTCTTGTGGAAGTGGTTGAAAGAGGGGTGGAAAGTGGCAGGTCTCTGGGAGTCAAACTCCAGGACTCTCAAGGTCCTTTGGGAGCTGTCATCTGTCTGAGGACAGGAGGGCAGACAGGGTCACTGAGGAGGTTCTGATGGGTCACACAGTGAAGCTGTACTTCTCACAGGCAGAGCCCTTTGCCTGTATCCAGGGAATCTGTTTTGTTGGCCCCATGATGGATGGGCCATCATTTGTTTGAGAATCTCCTAGCGAGTCCAGCACCAGGCCATTCAGCAAGATCAGGGGCAGGGCCCAGGGGACCAGCTCAGGTCAGATCCCAGAATGAGAATCTCCAGCGGGAGATCTTTATATCTCGACATCAGACCAAAACTCTCCTAAGGAATCCTGGCTGCATGGGAGTTCCACATAGACTGGGCTAACATGGGCTAAGCTAGAATTATCCTGAATTCAGGGAGCTGTCTGGACCAAGCTAGAATCACAACAAGGAGACATAAAATTTAGGAATCTACTCCAAATATGTAAAGTGAAAATCAAATTGTTCTTCCTCTTGGCTAACATTTTATTGTGGCTGCGTTTTTAAAACCACATTGGAACTGAGAAATAGCATATTTAAGAGAACATCGGGGTAAATAAGATCCTATATTTTATGTTTACACTTGTAGGGAAGAAACATGCTTCTGAATATGAAAGCCATCCAGTAATTTTTCTGTTTGCATCCAATCTGTAGGAAACACCGCAGAAAATGATTAGGTAAAGAACTCAGAGTGGTGAGAGGAGAGGGAGTGGTTACTCCTTGTTCTCTGTAGGAGCTGCTCCATACTAGAGAGCTAAGTGAATCCATCGGAAGTACCAAAAGCAAGTAGGTAGCACCTTAGTCACTCCTAACTGTATACAGTTCCCTCTGATATTCTAATTGTTGAGCGAGATGGCTAGATGTATAGCCCTTTTGATGTATTAATGTAACATCAAGCACTTGAGAAATGCAAAATCAATGCTTGACAGTGAATAAAAACGGAGCGGGAACCATCTACGCATCTTCATCTCACTGCTTGTGCCAGTTTAACCATTAAAAATGGTTTCTGAGTCCAGAATAAATTTCTTCAGCCAATTCTGCAATTCAGAAATGCATTTAGCTTAATACTCTTAGATGGTTCCAAGTATGCCATAATGGAGGCATAACATTTAGAGAAGAGATGAGAAAGTGAAGAGTGCACATCTACTTTCATGCAAAGTGATACCCTATCTACCTCTAAATGAGAAGGCTGAGATTGTGTCGTGATAAAAGTTGCAATGGAATTTGAATCACTTTTTTCAGATCTGCTCTTCTTTTTAGGTATGTTAGTACTAGATTAGCAATGTTTCAATCTCTTCAAGAGCTTCTATTTCTTCTTTTCTTCTTCTTTTTATAATTTGGCATTTGACTCAAATGGTAATTTTGAGGGAATTAAACCATTCTTTCACTGGGACTTAATTAAAGTGTTTATGTTGGAGTTGTTGATGACATGGGGAAATTTCAAAGGTAATTGCTGAACGAAGTGAAAATCCATGAGCTTTTGTTTACATGACAATAAATGTCAACATCAATGATTAATTAGCATATTAAATTATTTAAGAGTATAGATTTACAAATAAGTAGATGTTTTCATGAAATATATAACACTGATTTTAGCATCCTGTCATTTTTCTAAAATGTCCAGATTGATGTAGTATTTCTATTATGCCACTGATCTATTAATAGCACAGCACAAAGCTCTCTTTAAAGTGACTTGGGAAGAGGTACAAGCATGCTTTCAGAGAGATGAGGGACTGCATCAGTAAGAAAGGTAACACTTTCACAAGCAAAGCCAATTCACATTTTTGTAGTTAAACTGCAAGAGGTACACATCAAAATGAACATGGTACATTCCTAGGGTTGCATAATGAACATGGTGCATTCCTGGTGTAAAAACCAAGCGTCTAATGGTTGATTCACATTTCTGCTTCAGGATGTGAGCAGGGTGGGCAGACCTTGGTCGTGCTTTGATAGAACCACTGTAGATGTCCAGCATGGGTGGAAATCCCTCAAAGAGCTAAGTAGTGTTCCAAGTCCCAAACACATGCGTTTGTCCTCCTGGTTTTATGTTAACAACTCATCTTTAATTCTGACTTTATTTGACATTTTAGTATATGTTGATGACACCTGCTAATTAATCCAAATTATTAACTTATTGGGTATGATATTTTATTTTATTTTATTTATTTTTTTTTTTGTGGGTACCGGGGGGTCGACCTCAGGACCTCGCACACCAGCAGGTGCCCGTGCCGCTGAGCGATATCACCGGCCCCTTTTTCGTATGTGGGTTCCGGGAGTCAAACTCGGGCCCTCGCGCTTGCCGGGCAGGCGCTTAAGCTGCTGAGCCATCTCACCGGCCCATGGTATGATATTTTAAAAACAGGTTCTCTGGATTTTTAAAAATATAAGTATTAGAACTGTTTGACTTTAAAAGAATTGGTATCAAAGCATATTTGTGGATGAAGTTGGCAGAACTTTTCCAGAAAGAAAGGAACCATTTCCCAAGACATGATACATATGGATGATGTTTGACAAGAGAAAGGTAATTAGGAATTATGGTTATTAAGAGCAGCACCAGGGTTGGCCACATCACAGCGTATCTATTTTTCATGTGCACTTACTTGACATGCAGTCACACTTACTAATCTTAGAGATGACACCACATCACTCTTCTCTGAGTACATACTACTGAAGGGAAACCAAATGTCATTTTGTCCCGTTTGCATAATTGAGTCTTTTATTATGTCAGAGAAGGGACAGGTGAGGAGTTACTTGCTGAGGAGGGGAGACTAATGATGAATTAAATGTCAAAGCGCTTAGTTATGGCAAAAGGAGGGGGAGGCATGAGGAAGCTGCCACTTAGACCCACGATTAAGAGGCCTCTGGAGGTGGCAGCCTGGGAACAGACAGGGAGAGAGAGGAGCATGCTGCTTCCAGTTTGGCTTATTTTTATTCTTCTCCAGGTGGCACTGCTTTAATCCTGTGACACCTCTAGGCCTCAAGGATTCACTGTTGGCTCCCTGGTGGTGACTTAGCCAGTCTCAGATGGGGCAAGGAAAGCAGAAGTTGTGATTTCATTGCCATGAGAAATGAGCCCCTAGGGATTTGAAGAAAGCTGGGGCCCTGATCAAATAAAAACAAAAAAGGGGCCCGGTGAGATGGCTCAGCGGCATAAGCGCCTGCCTGACAAGCACGAGGGCCCGAGTTCGACTCCCGGAACCCACATATGAAAAAAGGGCCTGTGATATTGCTCAGCGGCACGGGTGCCTGCTGGTGCGTGAGGTCCTGAGGTCGACCCCCGGTACCCAACAAAAAACAAAACAAAACAAAACAAAACACAAAAATGAGTAACTTTACATCTCCGCAAAGGTAGATACTTCAGGAAGCCCTCAACCTCAATCAAGATGGAATTCCTGGAGCCTTTGCTTCCTCAAAGACCTTGAGAAGAGGTTCCAGAGAGGTCTGCGTCCATTCTTTGCAGAGCTGGACAAACAGTTGGCCAGGATTCTGGATCATCTCCCCAGCTCCTCAATATTACAGACTTATGGTTTATGCTATTTGATATTTAAAAATGAGAAAAATAAGTGCACATGAAATAACTAAAGATAGAGAGTCACAGTTTTCCAGAAGTTATGCAAAGAAGCTAAAAGGACATCCCTGGGTATGTGAACCCAGGTTGGTGCACCTTGGAGTTTTACTCCTGTGGCCTCCATGGGTGCTTTGGTGACAGTGCATCTGAGCAGTGGGCAAGTCACACTCTAACCCTTTCCAGGTGCTTCTTTCCTCTGATCACTATGCAGCGTACTTTCCCAGCATAGTTTTACCTCAGAAGGAAGAAGCAGAGAGCCACTGCTTTCAGGAGCCAAGGCCCCCAGGCTCTTGGACCCAGCTGTGCAGCCTCTGCCGCCTCCTTGAGGATCTTCCCTCTGGAATGGCCTTGCTGCTTGAGCAACCTTCCCTCGGGTGTCAGAGACTCTCATATCCCAAAACTGAGACATGTTGGAGGAACACGCAGCATGCCCCTGGACACAGAGCTGCTGACAACCACGTGACAGCCCAGTTCCATGGCTGGTCTTTGTCTTCATCCTGAGTATCAGAATGTCCATGTTACCCATGCACTCTTCCCACAGTACCTGGTGGTAGTAGCCATGGCCAAAGAACATGATTAGTCTCTCTTTGTATCTTTGTGTCCACAAGCCTCATAGTTCCCTCTTCCACCTGTCAAGTAGAAGAGACAGGCCCCTCAGTGCTCAAGTCACCCCTTCTGGAGACTAAGCCCCAGGGGTAGAAGACCAGTAAAGGGCTAATGGGAACTGTTCCACTTGGGTAGAGGAACATCTAGCAAACAGGACACTGGGGACAGGGCATGCAAAGGCAAAGTCCAGAACCGGGGGGCACAGGGTGCCATTGTGTGACGGGAGCAGAAGCAAGAGGCCAGGCATAAATCCTCACCTCCAGTTGGATGAGATGAAGCCAGGGAGATAAACCTAGATGTCCTCCACCCCATAGAGTTTAGAGACAGAGGAAATTGCTGTTTGGAAGGTGATCGTGAGAAGACTTTTCTACAACAAAACAACTACCCTGGTTTTAATTTGATAAAATCCAGATTCTTATATATTAGGGTTGCTCAGGGAAGATATCCTATACCATACTTAAATGACTCTGATGTACTAATTATATCCTCTGGGATACAGGGACAGTTAAGGAGAAGAAAGATATGGCAGCCATCCAGGAATTATGCATCATGATTAAAGAAGGGAAGCTATCTATGTTACTTAAAATGGGCATGCAAAATTAATTTTGCATGTTACAGCTGGCTCTGTCTAGTTGAAACCAACCACAGCAAGTGGATGGGCAGATTTCTCTTGGGAACCACATTTATTTACCTGCCACCAGCTCTGTAGTTCAGTTCTACATGCTTCCCCTGGGTTCAGGAACTGGCTCTTATATCTTGGATATAAATGTGCACCGTGTTAATTGTTGTCACTCCTTCCTCTCCTGAGCCATACTCCCCTGTTAAGTCCCTAATTAGCTCCACTCTTCCTTGGCTTCAGAAGTTCATGTTCAGCAGTTGCAAGTTAGGGAGTTGGTGATGTTTCCTATGCTGCATGGTGTTCCAGGGGGCTGGCCCTTGCCAGATTAGGTGCACTGAGGGTGTCTCTGCACCTGAGTAGCAGGAGCTAAAGAGTCAGTGTATCCCCCGAAACACAAATTTTCAACAAACTAACCTGGGATCTGGCAGAATTTGGCCAAGTAAATATAAATGCCCAAATGTAAAGCCTCTTCTTCAACAGTGGAGCTTCGAAGCCAGAAGGGGAAAATCCTCAGGACACTACAAGAGGATGAACACGGCATTCCATCAGAAGAACTCTGGGATGCACAGTTTCCAGGGTCTTCAGAGAAAGAAGTGCACCTCAGCAGAGGCTAGTGACCCCCAGCAGAAATATGCATAAGGCCTAGCTCCCTTGAGTTGCTCTGGCCTCTGGAGAAGGCTTGGTTTCCTGTGGAAACCAGGACGTGTGGAGAATTTAGGTAATTCCACTATTCCTGACAGAATCAGTCTAACTTGGGAGGCACTGGAGGGGGCCATGTGCCCAGCATCCTTCTCACACCATTCAGTCTACTATTGGGGGAGGTTTTCATGGGAACATTAAAGCCCTGCTGCACTCCCTTCCAAGTCCTCCACCCAAATCCAGTGGCTTGCCCTCAGCCTGTTCAGTTCACCTAACAGATCTGTAAGCAGCCACATGGGCCCCACAGTTGGAATCCCATTGCCCTTAAACCTCAGCACTTCACAACAGGGCTCCTGCTCATTCCAAGCCGGGGACAGCAGGTTGTGGTCGCTCATCTGTTTTCAGCTGCTTAGTCCCGCTAGCCTTCTCCTCCCCTCTCCTTCCTCTGCCTATAACCTTCTAAGAACCTCAGCATTCAGAATATCTAGTGAGTTACCAGGAAGGACCATCAATTACAGAGCTAAGTATGAGGGTATGGGGTTAGATGAGGCCTTGTCCTCACTCTGGCCTCTGGGGGTTAACCTGGAGCTGACTGTGTGCTACCTGTGAGCCTCCAATGTCTCCCTTCAGCATCTGCATTCCCCAGGCCCACAGCTTCTCAATAATTCTCACATGAAATACCCTGTTCACTTGTGGCATGAATTAAACATCCCTATAATTCCTCAAATCAGCTGATCTTATTTAACTGGACACTACTCAGTGAGCATTTCTTGTTATTACCTTTGTGCTGGCAATGGCAGTTCTCTTGCTAGAAGGGTCTTGTTTTTTGAAAGCCCAGAGCACAGGTTTCTTAGGAAGCTGGCAGTATGGGGGCTCCTCTTGATAGAGACACCACATGCTGTTTATTAGAAAGCTTCCCCTCTCCCCTTCCCATGGGGTTTGTTTTGAGTGAGGCTCCCCAGATGCAGTGCCCAAGATAAAGATTTGGATGCCTGTGAATTACTGAGAGTGCCTCCAGGGAAAAAAGAGGGAGGGAGCCAGTAAGGTGCTCAGTAAGGATATGGTGGTTCTCAGTTGGAGCCCAGCCACACTCTGGACCATGCAATATACTGAAGACTTGGCTGCCCTTTGTACTCCCACCCCTAGACAGGGCCTGCAGACTGCCCAAAGGAACCAGCCCAGAGCAGCCCATGTTTCCAGTTGCTGGGGGTAGGCACCCTTGCTAGGGAAAGTGGATCTGCAGGGAGGGCCCTCCATGATGGCCATGATGACCAGTGTCCTGGCACCAAATTGGCAAATGAAAAGGAAAGAAGACTGGAAGTTAAAACTGAGAATGGAGGCACAAGTCCACCAGCCTTCTTTTATAAATGAGGTCACTGAGGAGCATTACCTTGAATCCATTCCCTCAAATATTGCAAAGACACAATGGACACAGGTCTACAAGGCCCAACTCCTTGCCAAGGACTCTCACCATTCAGAGACAGTAGAGGAAGGGACAGGTCATTCAGCTCTAGGATGAAGCCATGGGGCTTGGGTGCCATGCTCAGCTCATGGGTGCCTGTGGGACCTTGGGGCCAAATGATCTGCAGACAGCATGGTGGTGCCCATGTCTGCTATGGCTGGACCATGGAAGGCTGTCCTTTCTTCTTCTGGGGAGACTGTGCAGGTCCACACAAAAGCTGTCAGTCTCCAGTGGACAAAGATGCAGAGATGTGCTGTTTTTAGAATTTCCCATTCAAGCCAAGTTCAGTCAAATATCATGAAGAAAGATAATTCAAGCAAGACTGGTGCTAATGGACTGCTGGATATGGGATGCTTTGGTCTTGGAGCTGTTTTTCTAGCTTCAGTCCTGTGAATAAGCCTGGATATGGGGCTGGGATGGGAGCTTGCTTCTGCCCCCACCAGCCTGACTCTGGACAAGACCCCCTTTCCTGTCCCACTAGTCCCAAAAGACTAAATTAGTGTGGTCTAATCACATTGTGTGACAAGAGTTTGTACATGGTCAATTGTGCAGCCCCCAGGGGAAGCTCCCACCAGCAGATCTTCATCCAGAGGAAAGGAGTATGGCTCCTATTAGGAGTTTATTCTCCCTGCTGGCCTCACTCTATCTGGGGAGCTCATGAAACAGCTGAATCGTGCATAATATACTGCACAGCATAATTACCCTCAATAAAACTTTCTATCCCAGCCAGGTTCTGTACTATGGATGTGTACAACCTCCCTCCAGGCCTCTGAGAGGTTACTCATTTTCTGCCCAGCCTCTCAGGGCCAGAATCCTGCATGGCCTGTGAGCGGGGATCTGCCAGCTTGGCAGAGATCCTGTCAGTTAGGCAGCCTTCCCCAAGTCTTCAAGCCCCTGGCACTGACCTGGGCAGCATGAAGGCAAGGCCTTGGCATGGAAGCACAATGCCATTCTGTCCTGTTTTCATTTCCTCCTTTGAGGTGGATAGAGCTTCCTTAGGGATAATGGCGTGAGGGCTTCTCAGGGTGCCCTAAAGGTCAAGGGCAGCCCTAGAGCTGGAGGGCATGCTGGCCAAGTGAGTCACAGACATCTTCCAGGTTCCATGATCTGGTAGCTGGGCCAGTGCTTCTGGGCATGCCGCTCAGAGTGTGGTGCACTGCTTGCTGGATTGGCCCTCAGTAGTGAAGGCCAGGTGAAGTCACTGACTAGTCTATATACATTGACTCCCTGCAGTTCTAGAGGTCAGAAGTTATTAGCAGTTGCTGCTGAAAGCAGCCCGATTAGTATTCTACAGCCCAAAAAGTAATGTGCTATGGACTTAGGCATTTCTTGAAGGCTTGTGTAGTACTGAACTGGGTAGGTGACTAGAAACATCATGAAGAAAGATAATTCAAGCAAGACTGGTACAAATGAACTGCTGGCGATGGGGTGCTTTTGTCTTGGAGCTATTTTTTCTAGCCACAGCATAGTGCTGGAAGGTTCCAGAAGCCTGCATGTGGGGTTGGAGTAGGCACTTGCTCCACCTTACTCTATCCCTGGATCCAGGCCCAGAGGTGCCCCTACAGTACTCAAGATCTGAACTGGAATGGCATCATTAAAACATGGACACTTGTGCCCAGAGGAGCTGGTCCCACTGGGCTAAAATCAGGGTATCAGCTGGGCTGGTTCCTTCAGGTCGCTCCAGGGGAGAATACATGTCCTTGTCTTTCCTAACTTGTAGAGGTTACCCATGTTACTGGACTCATAGCCTCTTTCTCCACCTTCAAGACCAGTGAGGCATCTTCCAGTCGCTCTCTGCCTCTGTGTATATGTCTCACCTCTGCTTCCAACCTCACATCTCTGTCTCTGACTCTTATAAGGACAACTGTGGTTGCATGTAGTGCCCACCTGGATAACACAGGATATTTCCACATTTTAAGATCCTAATCACTACATTTGCAAGTTACTTTGCCATGTACTATGACATTTTCACTGGTCCAGTGATTGGATGTGGACATCTTTGGGGCCATCATTCTGTCTACCATACCCTTGAACCTGGCCTGGCCAATATAGTAAATCCAATAGACTTTCTCAGGTTGATTTCTGGAAAGGTTGTGATCTTCCTAGAGTTGCCCAGCTCTGAGCCCTCTGCCTAACCCATAGAATGTGGCTAGCTGGCTTGAGCATGGAGTGATTTTCTCTGTGCAGAACAGTGACCTATATTGGCATGGACTCCTGACAACCACAGACATTGTGTATGGCCTGCTGAGATGAAGTATAAGCAGGCTGTTGGGGTCCTGGATAGTGCCTAACAGTTACCGCCACTGGTCAAGTGTCCTCCCTTGGAGGGAAAACAATAGCCAGAGTGTTTCTGCACATGTAACCTATTCCTATGCATCCCCACAGCATCTGAGAAATCTGAGGAGACTCATGGAGCTAGAAGGACTCTTAGAGACCACTGCAGGAAGCTGAGGCTGAGGGAAGGAGTGATCTTGTCCAAGGAAAACCTTATGGGAGGCCCAGATAAGAAATTCTCTGAAGCATCCAAAGAGTAGTTAGGGGACAAAGCACAGGGCCAGAGGCCAGCCTTATTGGACTTGATAGTTATATGCATTGGATACATTGAGGTCAGAACCCAGATTCATCTGTATTTCCATATTACAGACACACTGTGCTGTATTCTCCAGAAAGGGGCTTTTATCTTTCTTTCTCTATTTTTTTCTTTTTAATCTTTTCTGATAACTAACCACAGGCAAAGAGTTTGGTCAGAGTTTTTTAAATTGCACATTATTCCTTTTAGATATCTTAGATTATCATTTATGAAAATAGGAAACTTAATTCTTTCCTTTTCTGAAAGTGAGCAGGATACAAGGGCTTAATTGCTAATGAAAATGGCTCATTTAGTATTTTTCTGCCAGATGAGCTGTGGATTTAGGCGTATCTTTGATGGTCATCCAGGGCTGAAATAGGGAAGTCTAGGGAAATGGTCTCCAAATGACTCCATCCCATCTCTGGAACTAGAGGTGCCCCACAGCCCCAGAGTTTGAACTAAATAGTGTTAAACAGGGCACTCTGTGTGCTACGAAGAGAGCTGAACTTGTGCGAGTCTGTTGAGCTCCTTGGCTTCTCTGAACTTTTGTGTCCTGGCTGGTAGGATAGGACAGCCACTTGTTAATCAAATGAGATACAATGTGAAAAGGATGGGAAAGCATTCCTATCAAACCAGGCTTTGTTGTAATTGTTTATACTTATATAAATGACCTTTGCAAACTGTAAACTGCAGGTGACAGGGGCATTTTGGGGCATTTTACCCTAAAATGGTAATGGCTTTTAAGCTAAGTGTTTTTGAGGGTGACTGAGATGAGTTTCAACTCAAACAGGTGCGTGGTCTGGACAGGCGACGACCGGGTTTTCTTCTTCAACCCAACAATGCAGCTTTCTGTCTGGGAGAAACCCGTGGACCTGAGGAACCGCGGGGACCTCAAGAGGATCATTGAGGACCCACCCCACAAGCGCAAGCTGGAGGCTTCAGCAAGTAAGAGTGCATTACTACATCACTGTTAAGTGTTTAAACTGTCTGTTTAGGGGCCGTGAAGTGAGAGCAGGCTTTTCCTGGTTATGTTGGAAATTGATTATAAAGGAGTTATGTTCGTGACACATTCTCTGCAGAAACCTCGGCCCTTCCAAGCAGTCAGCTCAGGCTCTTCTTTGCATTGTGTAAGGTCATTAGTCTAGCAACACTGCTTGTTGCATAGTCACTCCCACCTCTGTCCAGCACCACCATTAGTTAGCTGTATGCTTTTGTTCCAAACCTCTGCTGAGTTCCACTGGAGAGAGCAGACACATACAGATAGGAAGTGTATTCCTTTTACTCTGCACATTCACTCTAGACCTTGGACTGAATCCATACGTCGCTGTATCTGAATAGATGCTTTAATTCCAAGGAAATCCCTGCAGGGAGGGGCAAGAATTCCTTTTGGTTGTACAGGAATGGGCTGCTGGGCAGAAATGCAGCTATTTCTGATGAGGCCCTTGTAAGTCTTATCTCATTAAGAGTCAGAGAAGAACTTCCAACATTTTCAGAAAAGATTCTTTCTGATTATATCTGATACATTTTTTATGAGCTGCTGCATCAGGAAAGCCCTGCTCCTTGTTCACTGAAGAGCTTTGTGAATGGCAACTTTTTGCCACCTGAAGAGGTAGGGATGCCTGCCTGAAAGGCCAAGCCAGGGGTATGGGATCTAGACCCCATGGAAGAGGGGCTTTGTTTAATTATTGTGGGGTATTTAATAGGATTTGTAATGATATTTTTGATTCTATATTATGTAGTTAACACAAGGCAACAGCCTCCAGTTTTAGTCAAATAATTAGGTACTTAGAAAATGGCATTATTAAGGTTTTCTTACAACTTTTATAATGGAAATCGTTGCTCCTGTAAAGCTGCTTTAACCTCTTAAGATTGAGTGATGACAAGTTTAATATGTTTATTTCACTTCAGGTAATGAGAGCATTCTCCAGAAAGCTTGAGTCAGCTGATGTTGGGAAAAGAAAAATGTTTTAGGTACATATTTAACTGTAAAATTTGTAAAAGTGTTGCTGCGTTCAGGGACAATAAGCATGGGATTTGGTGATTTTTGTTTTTCTTCTCTGATCAAGTGGTATCCAATGCTAAAACATACTTTGTATCCCAAAAGGTACTTAAAATCATTTTAGAAAAAGGTCCTTACTAGTGGACAAAAGAGTAGTACACCATTTAGGAAGATTATAAGGTCTTCAAATCCTATGAGACGTGTTAAGATACACTTTATCCTAACAGTGATTTCATTTGCTTGGCAAAAGGCAAATATGTAATGCAGGCAGATGCTTTGCTCCTTTCTCTAGCTTGCATTCTTCCAGATAATTGGATGCTATTTCATTTTTCCCTCCCAAGAATTGGTAGGAATGAGAAAGAAATGAACTTAAGGGTCAATGCTTAGGGGCTCGCCAATTTCTGTTGTTTAGACCAAATCAGTCCAGGTCTGAAAAGAAATAGGAAGGTGTTCTCGTAGCCTCCCTCAGGATCATCTGCTGTCTCAGGGCCTGGAACATCTGTCAGTAGAGGACAGGAACCTAAATTGCCTGGGTCATAGTTCAATGCTCCATTTCACGCTAATAACAAGAACCTCACTTTATACTGATGAAGGTGGCAAAATGACTTTAAAACAAACACAAACAAAACTATCTTATGAATTCAGATTTAACATATTAATCTAATTTGTCTTCCATCAAGTTTATTTTGGCAACCTAACTTCTTCCACCTCATAGACAGACATGTAACTTTACCCCCTCTTATAAAGAAAGGAAGGGATGGTGTTAACCCATCTTAAAGATGTACAAATGACCTCAATTTTTAATTTTTGTTGCCAGGGAAGATATGGTCTTTAAGAACATAACTTGTACTTTCCTGTTGTCCACACAGAGAGCTTTGCAGCCAAAGAATTAAGGCACAAGGTGTTTTTGGAGGATTAATTAATGACAAAGGTGCAGAGATGATGACCTCCAGCCCTCAGTAGCCAGTGGCATTTTCCCTGGCTGGTCATTCATCACAACTCATCAAATGACTTGACCCTCATTATTATAACAAGCTCCATGATGATCACGCTTAGTAAGGAATTTTGTTTTCATGTTTTGTTTAACCATGAGTCAGTCTAGATTTGAGTATATTAATGCCTTTTTCAAGTCTGAAATGGAACGATTAAGCATTGCAGGTGATTCCTGTTATTTTTTAAGAAATGAATAAACTAAATGGATTTTATAAAATGGCTACCACATTTAACTGCTGTTATGGTGTGCGTGTGTGTGTGTGTGTGTTTGTGTGTGTGTGTGTGTGTAATATAAGTTTACAGGGTATGGGATACAGAACTGCCCAAAGCTCTAAACCATCCATCACTCCACAGATAAGGAGAAAGTCTGCTTTTTCATCCAGTTAACATTGCTGAGGGATTCGAGTGAAGGCCTGAATTATTTTCTAATTACCTTGCAATGCATCCAGATTTTTTATGGCTCTGTAGTCTTGCTTTTAGTCAAGAATAAATGCTTGTTGAACTAAAGTGAAATGAGAAGCACTAGGCTTCACCCCAAACCCATCCGTTACATGTCATGATGTTCTTGGGGATATTACACACTCAGAGAGAAAGAGAGAGAGAGAGAGAGAGAGAGACAGAGAGAGAATATAAATACCCTGCCTCTTCCCTTGCTTCTGTTTCTTGCCAGTGCTTCCCAGAGACCGAGGAGGACAAGAGGTCTGGCACTGAGAACTAAAGAAGGGAGAGTCCTCCTGGCAAGGATGGTAGAGAGAAATGTGCAAGAACCTGCCACACATGGTTCCCTGTAATCTTCCCACAGCCCTGCAAGTGGGTGCAGGGTATTGGATGTCAGTGGCTGCTGTAAGAAATTACCTCAAATAAGGAGTCTTAAGACAAGACAAGTAGACTGGCTTATAATTCTGAATGGTCCAGTATGAGTCTCCTAGGCATCAGCAGGACAGTGTCCTTTCTGGGACTCTGGGAAGGATCTACTTCTTCTTTTCCAGCTCCCAGAGTCTACCTGATTTCCTTCTCCCATAGCCTCTTCCTCCATCTTCAAAGCAGTAGAGTAGCATCTTCCAGTCCCCTCTGACTCTGAACCTTCCTTCCTCTTGCACCTATAAAGCTCCTTGTGATTATACAGGGCCCCCCTACATGATTCATGATGTTCTCCCATCTCCAGGCGAGCTATTTACCAACCTCAGTAACCCCTTGCTATATAACCTAGTGTATTCCCAAGTTCCAGATTAGGATGTAGACATTGTTGGGAGGCAATATTATGTGCCCTATAATTGTTATACCCATTGTAAACAACAGGGATTAATTAACTTGCCAAATCACACTTTCATCAAGTGAGGGACTAGAATTTGTAACCTGGTGGCTCTAATGGGCCAAGGAGGGGCAGCTTGGCCAGGCCTCCTGTAGCTGCCCTTGTGCCTCACAGGAGAAAACAGGGGTAAACAGCCTTCATCCTATGGGTCCTTGGTCCCCACCCTTGATTGAGATGACAAGGGCTCATTCAGCTTCAATAGCTTTGCGAACATTTCAGTCATTTATATTCAGGACAAATGTGGATTCATAATGACATTCATTTCACTAAGTAGGATATAAAATCATCCTGTGGGTAAACACAGCTGTGACTAGTGAATGGGTCACTTTCTCCAGCACTGTTTGGCTGAGACACTGTGTACTGGGTCTCCACATCAATGGAACCAGGTGGCCAAGGTGCTCAGCAAGACTGGAGTGCTAGAAAGCAAATTCTGGAGCTTCCCTAAGCTTAAGGATTTTGTCCAGTTGGTGTTTTTAGGTTGGTGTGGGAGGCTCTCCCCACACAAAATCTATCCGCCAGGCTCTGGTAGGAACTGTATTGGGTGCCTCAGCTCCATATTGGGCTCCTCCTGATGCCTGTAAGGCTACGGTGCTTTTTGCACAATGAAGGCAACAGGTGCTTTATTTCCTAAGCTCCATTTCAGTGACCAGATGGGCCCATTCTCTGTTTGACACCAGATAAGCGGGTGAGGGGAAGAGATCATTCCTTGAGAGACTGGCCCTTTGTGGAGCTGTCACATGGAAAGATGCAAATGGCCCTGTAGGACCCTCAATCTAAGGAAGCAGAG
Organism: Erethizon dorsatum; assembly: GCA_028451465.1. Lineage (NCBI taxonomy): Eukaryota > Metazoa > Chordata > Mammalia > Rodentia > Erethizontidae > Erethizon > Erethizon dorsatum. The sequence goes on along the minus strand of CM051822.1, from coordinate 114,125,256 downwards.
CCAGCAGACTGGCCTGCTGCCTGCCCAGCGTTGCTGTCTGTGCCTCTGTAGCAGTTTTGCAGGTGGGAATCAGAGGGTCCATCCAGCCTCTGAGCTGGGTCATGTCTGTACCTTCCATTGACCTTGGCAGTAAGCGGTGTGTGTGGTGCTTGTCTAATGCCTGTAGAGTTTGCCAGGTGGCTCCTGTTAAGGAGGGAGCAAGCCTCGGATGTGCTGGTGCTGGTGGTCTTAGGACACTCTCATGACATGTACTTTCAGCTTGCTGTGTCACCTCAGCAAGGGAGGCAGGAGAGCAGGGCAGGGCAGGACAGAGCAGGACAGAGATGAACAGGACCCAGCTTCTCCCCGTCCTTAGAGTGATGAAGAGGCTGTGTCACCTCTCTATGCCTTCACGCCCCCTGATTGCTACATGGGAAGGACTGGGATAGGACTTTATTTAAAGTGATTTCCCAGACCCTAATACTTTAAACTGCCACCTCTTCCTGGCCCAGGAGCAGAGAAAGAAGGGAAAGAGAAGGGAGGGAGGGAGTGGCTAAGTTAGTTCCATCATAAGCCTATATCATTTCTTTATGTAGGGACCCATGGTTGATCCAGCCCTGGGCTTGCCACAGCCCTCCAGATGTGAGCACATTTCAGGCAGAAAGTGCTGTGTCATGGGTACAGTGGGTGTCCTGTGTGATAGAGGACACGAGTACTCAGACCAGCAGCTGAGACCTCCCTGAGCAAGAACCTCTGTGACATTGGGTGTGGGAAACTCTAGGAATTCTTGCAGCAAGGGACTGAGGGCAGCTTCCCTGAAGCCTGTCAAGATGAATGTGGAAACATACCTCAGAGCCATCACTGGCTGCACACAGAGCTCTCTTCCTGAGCTTCACCAGGGAATCCAGGCCTAACAAAACAGAACATCCTGGGGAGCCCATCTTCTAGGTGGGCAGCCTGTGGCAACTGGCCCAGCCTGGCCCAGCTCTTTCTTTGCCTGCACTTCATTACATCTGTCCAACAGCCAATGCATCTGCAGTACAGAGGTGATGTTGGCATCTGTGGGGCCCCGCAGCAGGGCGTGCAGATGGAGCCACTGTGTGATCAGTGGAGGATACCTGTTTCTCCACTCCAGTGCCTGAGTCCCCAGTGCAGGCTAAGCCCTAGCCCTACCCCTTCTGGCCAGAGTGCAACCCCCTCAGGGCTCGTACTACCAAAGAACCCTGAGCAGCCCGCCCTCCCTGCTCTGATGGGGTGCGCTCCTGTCAGCACCCCCCACTGGCTGTCCACAGTCCACCTGCCCAGGCTTTCCCTGGGCGATGTTCTCTGGGGTTCTTGCTCAGGCAGGAGAGCCCTTCCATTTTGTCCCTCTTTGTGCCCAGGAGAGGCACAGGCTTGGGACAGTCACTCTTCTGAATCCCGAAGGAGCCCAGGTCCCTCACGGGCGTGAATCTCTGTTGCTTATTATTCCTATTTTTTCACTCACAAACGTGAGTCTTAAGCTGAACAAGAAGATGACTTGTAAATGACTGAGCTGTTTGTTGTGAGCCGAGCAGAGAGAGTCATCAGCTTGGCCCTTTGTGGAGCTATCACATGGAAGGTAGAGGTTGCCTTGTGGGAGCTCACTCTAAGGAACCAGAATCAGTAGGCTGGCTTGCTGCCTGCCCAGCATGGCTATCCTTGCTTGTGTGGCAGTTTTGCAGGTGGGACTCAGGGTTCATCCAGCTTCTGACTTGGGGCATGTCTGCACCAGCACTTGGAGCTGTATGCAGCTCCAGCTCAGCACATGCCCAGGGATTCATGACCTTCGCAAGTCCAGACAGAAGCACTGCCCCTCCTCATCTGTAGGTTCCTGAGCTGCTTTGTTTGCAGACCTCCCAAAAACCAGCCTGAACACAACTCTGACTATGGAGGGCCCATCCCACCCAGGAAAACCCTCTCAGGCTAGTACTCAGTTGGACAACCTGGCCTTACCAGGTTGGAAGGGGTTAGAGATGCTCTGACATCTTGTTTCTTGAGTGTACATTTCTTTGGCATAGAAGTTGCTTAACCTACTGTAAGTCTTTTCTGCCAATCTCTACAGACAACTCCAGAGCTTCTGCTTGATTTGCGTCATGCGTTTTGTTCAGGTCCTGGGAGCAATCCCCAGAATCCTGGGCAGAGACCCTAAACTGGGGGACAAGTTTTCCATTGCCTGGCTGAGAATTCATGGGTACTAAGCATGGTCACCACCTGCATGGGAGCATCTGCCTTGAAAGAATGACCTGGTGATTCCTTTCTACTTCCCCAGGCACTGAATTTTGCCTTTCTAGGGTGATGTCATTCCTGGGAAGAGTTACTACCTTCTACCTCACATCCACCGCAGGACTCAGGTGCACAGCCCACAGGAAGGATCTCACTTGAATTTGTATTGGCCATGCCCACCACAGTTCACCTCCTGTGATTCTCTAGCGAGTTTTAACCTGAGATTGTGCTTACCCTTTCTAAGGGGACTGACATAGTGGGTGTGATCCCTTCCACTCCCAGGAAGAAAGACGCTGGGCTCACAGGAACTTGGAGGATTTTTTACTAGCTAATCCAACCTCACTCCACAAACTCAACAACTCCATCTTTTTGCAAGTACATCTGTTATGTGATTTAACATTATTGAAGTTGTCACACAAAAGATAGATACAGGCATCTTACATTTTTGACAAATGTTGCCAAATCTTCCAAAGGAGTTGATCCATTGGGACTCCCACTAATGCATTCTGCATCAGCACTCTAGATCATCAAAACAATTTTTTAAAAAACATTCTTTGTTTCAGTTGCCATTTCTTTAAGTTTTAGTAAAATGAAACAGTTTTTCATGTTTGTTGGCCATTTGTTTGTTTTGTGTTCCTGTAAAGTACTTCAGCTTTTTTATTGAGTTATATGGATTCTCATAAATCAAGATACCCGTGTGTTTTGGCTGTAATATATGTCCAATATATTTCCAATATATGTCCAATATATTTTTCCTGGTCTTTTGATTTTTTTTTCTTATTGTGGTTAAATCTACTTGACATCAAGCTTACTGTTTAACTGTTTTTAAGTGAAAATTCGGTGGCATTAAATTCATTCATAGTGTTGCCTAACCATCACCACTATTTCCAAAACTTTTTCATCACCCAAAGAAACTCCAGAAGGACTTAGCAGTAACTCTCTATGCCTTCCTCCTCTAGGCCCTTGTTAATCTCTAATCATCCATATGTCTCTCTAGACTTACATTTTTGTATGCCCCATATGAATGTAATAAGGCATGTGTCCTTTCATGTCTGGCTTACTTTAATTAATATAGCACCTGAAGTATTATTCAAGTTGTAGCCTGTATTAGAATTCCATTCTTTTTTATGGCTGAGTAATATTCCACTGTGTGTATATTCCACATTTTGTTCATTCATTCATCTGTCAATGAACATATGACTTGTGTCCACTCTTTGGCTATTGTGACTTAGGATGCTATGGATATTAACGGGAAAATATTTGTTCGATACCCTGCTTTACAATTGCTGCCTTATATGGTAATAATTAACTTTTTGAGCAATAGCCAGTTTTCTACAGTGGCTACACTATTTTACATCCCCATCAGTTTTGTGCGAGGGATTTGCCTTCTCCACATCCTTGCTGACATTTGTTGTTTTCTTTTGTGCTGTTATTGCTGTGTGCTTGTTTATAACCATCAGGGTGGATATAAAATTGTATGGAATTTTGTGTTTGATTTGCAGTTCCCTGATGACTAATAATATTGAGCATCTTTTCATGTGCTTCTTGCCAATTGCATATTCTTCTTTGCAAAAATGTCTATTCAAGTTCTTTGTCACTTTTTAATTGCGTTGTTTCTTTTACACTGTTGAATGGTAGGAGTTTTAATATATATTCTGGATATTAGTCCTTTGTTGGATATATAATTTGTAAACATTTCTCTCATTATGTGGGTTGGCTTTTCACTCTGTTTGTAGTCTTTTGATGCACAAAAGTTTTCCATTTTGACTAAATCCAATTTATTCTTTCTTATTGACTGTGTTTCTGATGTTGTGTTTAAGAAATCATTGTAAATGCAAGGTCACCAAGTTCTCTCCTTCATTTTCTCTAACAGTTTTACAATCTTAGCTCTTTAATCCGCTTAAAATACATTCTGAGTTTTTGAGTATGGGCTTCCTCAGAGATGGTCTCTGTTAAATTCTGTTTATCAGATGAATGGCCATAGAGGAAGTCTCCCACTTATAACATTTGAGTTGCAGATTTTCACAGGTGTACCGTGTATGATTCACAGTTGTACTGAGAATCTGACTCACTTTTTTTTCATTTTAAAGAGAAAAAAACAATAAAAACAGTGATACAGAGTTTCAAAACAAGATAATAGGAAATTAACAATGGTTAATATATTGCGTATAGTTATCTTCAAAGTAGTTGCTCAGATTACAAGATATAGGCATGCAAAATTGATCAAACAATAGAAGCACAAACTGTTCTTTTCAATGAACTAAAAGAAATTAGTGGCATAATTATCTTAGCTATCTGTGTATATATATATATATATTTTTTTTTTTCCCTTCCCTTCCTTCTTTTCTCCTTTCCCCATCCCAGTTGTTCTTTCCTTTTAAGCAGTTTCTTTCCCTTTCACAGTATTTATTGTAGATTTTGGATCTTATTTACTCTTTCAGTTTCTTACATTAGGGAGACAATACGATATTTACACATGTGAGTCTGAATCTGACTGACTTTGTCAGATTATGAACAAATCCAACTTACAAATGTTCTCCCGGAACAGAACTCGTTCCTAAATCAGGGGCTCACTGTACTTTCCTGTTTTCTGACCATTCTAATATAGCAACTCCGGAAATCTTTTTCCTGTTTCACAGCAATTACTAATTAGGCTGAAAGGCTTGTTGAGAGCTGGGGCCATCTGTTGGTGACTTTTCATGTCACTTTCATTAAGTGTGTAGTCCTCATTGTTCTGGGTCACTGTTGTGTCTGTCCCATCATCTCTGCAGTCAGCCAGGGAGAAGAGCCTCTCCTTTGCCAGCATTGCCTTTTGTTGTTAGAAGTGTCCAACATGTTCCAGGCTCTGGAGCAGTTGATTCAAGTCAGTTCCAGCACAGTGAAATCTGTGGAGGGACCAACCCCAAGAGCTCTATTTTGCAAGGTTGTCCCACTGGTCTTGTATTTTCAAAGTCATTCATTTTTATAAATATTTTCCTTTAGGGTTTTGAATTTTGTATCATAACAAAGAAGGTTGTACATACCTTGAGATTATTAAAAATAAACAAAAACTATAACTAATAGCCAATATTATGCACATTTGTCTTAAATAACATCTGTGTAATTGTATGACCTCGTTTTTTACATCTTAAGATATTTTCTTGCTTCATGTTTGCTCTCCTCGAGTGTGTACTGGTGTAGTGTGAGAAATGTGATCTGTCTCACCCATGGGTTGTCTCTGCATTTCTCTTCATTTCCCACCTCATCTGCGTGGAAGACAAGTGAATGACAAAAAATTCCAACCAGTCTTCAAAATGAAGCTGGAATGTCATACCTCTGGACACACCAGGCACGAGGCACGCTGGGGAGAGGTTTTAAATACCATGAGGCATAAACAGGAGCAGAGGGAGATATAACATTCCAGTGCTCCGGGTGAGAGGGAGCAGGCAGGATGGTGAGAGCAAGTCCTGAGAGTGTCCCACGGAGGGATGCTGGTGGATGGGAGCTGAACCAGGGAGCATGTGCACAGGTGAGCACAGTTTGTGCTGAGCTGGATGCTGTGGGATATGGAGACCAGGCAGGAATGGGCCTAAGGAGCAGGGGAGCTGAAGGGCATCTTTTGGGGTTCACCAGCATGGGGTCACTTGTAGGAAGAGATCAAAGGGAAAAACTTTCAGTGCTTCCTTCCTATCCCCTCAAACAATAAAGATATCTTTTTACTGGACCAGTGACTATCAACTGGAGGACATGATTATACCTACCTGGGACATTTGCCAGTTTCTGAAGACATTTTGGTTGTCACTCTGGCTGGGGGAGCTGCTGCAGGGCAATCTCCATGGGGTAGAAACAGGGTTGCTGCTAAACATCCTCCAGGGCCCAGCACAGTGTCCATGGCAAGGAGTGACCCACCCAGATATCAGCAGGGCCCAGAAGGGAGCCCCTGATCGAGGGCCCTAGAAACTTCCCCTGGGCTCTGGCTGCTTCGCTCTCTATGGCTGAAGCCTTACCACCCTTTCCACCATACCTTTGAAAGACTCGTGCTTCCTACAATGTCCCTTTTTTTGTGAAGATCTTGCTGGAAGATTCATGGACAGCTTTGCCTACACCAGTGCTTGCCTAGGGAGCACTTCGTGGTCCTCCAGGCTGAGAGGATGACTCGGCAGGTGTGTATATGTACAGGATATGGCATGGACAGGCTGTGGGTGGGACAAGTATTAAGAGAATCATGCTGGGCTAGCATGAGCTGGAAGCTTCTAGAATTTGATTTATCTTACCCACAGCCCCATATCCCACACTGAAAGCAAAACTAGAGGCACTATTAGGATTACAAACACAGGCTGAATGGAGAGCTGTCAGGTTTCAAAAGAAAGAGCATGGTGATTTTTGCTGTACCACAGCTGCTGTCTTCTCATGACCCCACACTCAGCAGGAACATTCCTTGCAGCCTCCCTGGGAGGGTATGGCCCAGATGGGTAGAATGAGAACCTAGAGGGACATTCTGCTAAGCCCACCCCTCCCCTTCACTGTGACATGCCTAGTGACGTGAGGGACACAGACACAGAACAAGCAACCGGCTGGGACAGCTCTTGAGATATTAAGGACATCTGCAAGCCCTTCAGGCTGCCAGATCAGAAATGATGATACTCTAGAACCATGTCTTTTCCCTCTTGGAGATAGTTAAGAAGCACTAAAGTACTTTTATAGGATTTTATTTCAAAAGCACATTGAGGGGTGCCTACTCAGGATATAAATAGAGGACTTGTCTACAAACCAGTTTCATTCCTAGAAGTAGACACATGACCATAGTAGCCTGAGGACACATTGCCAGGGATGAAAAAAAGCCTTAGGCGCCCTGGGAGCAGTGGATAGTAGTCCACTCCTTCATTAGCCAATCAGTGCAGAGCAACACAGAGCTGTGATTCACTTACAAGGTGGGCAGGCAAGGTAGGCAGGGATGTTAGGTGTTTCCCCACCCTGAACCCTCCAACCCCTCTGGAAGGTCTGACAACTTCCAAATGGACAGCAACTGGAAATTACCTTTCTTCACAGCAGCACAATATGGTTTCTTTTGTGCTGAAATAAACAGAATGTGTGCCAGGAGGAAACTAGCTGTAGGAATTGATACCATTCTTTAAGAGAATTCTGTTTTCCAGATTTCCAGATGAGCTTGCTTGGGTGTGAGAGCTACCTTGTGGTCTGCTAAGCTACTGAGTGCTGACCCTCCAGCCTATTAATGTCATTTTCTTTCAGCCGACAGCAGCGATGGATCCAGTTCAGAAGATGGCAAGGAAGAGCAAAATGTGAAAACCAAGAGGAATCGGTAGGTAGCACTGTCTTTTTCTAGTGTGTCTTTCCTTAGTGGATACCTTGGTGGTGTGAAAAGAAACTGTTATGATTATATTGACCTTGAACATCATGTTGACTGTATTCACTTTGGTGAAAGAAATAAGTTAACTGATAAACAGTTGGTAAAAGGGCGCAGGTTCTGTCTCAGCGTGTGCTTTAGACACCTTGTTGAAGCAGGTGTTGCTGAGGCTCTGGGCACCTCCGACAGGGGCAGTGTTGTCCCTCTCCCGGCCCTCGCAGACGCTGATGTGCTTAGCCTTGACTGTGTTTCCAGAGATACCAGAAACACCACTGTATTTCCAGTGGCCGGGGCAGTCCAGGCTCTCAAGGTGTCCTGTGCTGGGTGAGGGGCTGTTTGTGGTGGGCGGCTCTGGCTTGGTATTCCAGCTTTGTGTCCTGCTTGCTTAGTGCCTTTGGGTAATTCATCCAGCCCTGGTTTTAGAGGTCTTGTCTGTAAAATGAGATTACATGACTGCTAATGGCAGCGTGAAGTGCCGACTACATAACTATGTAACTGCCTGTGGCACTTGGCAGTGGGAAGCTTTCCGTCCAAGCTAGCTTGTCACCTTTTGGTTGTGGTACGTGCAAGCACAGGGAGGAAAATCTGTCTCTCTCCTCAGGCAGGGGTGACTCTTCCCCTTGGTACCTCCTCCTTCAAGGCTGCTGCTTTGCCCCTCCTTGCTTACTACTCACATAAAGGGACAATTTTGAGGGGAGGAGGTTACATGTCTAAGGTCCCCAGAGTAGGAAGGTGGAAGGAATGGGCCACTGGGCATTGCCACTGGCAGAAAAGGATAAGAATATGTCAAGAAGGCAAATCAGTGAGGCAAGTTTCACATGTGGCTTCCTGAGATCAGTTGCTCTTGGCCCAGATGAAGCCCAATGGGTGGCCCAGGTGGGGCCCTCTGGACAGCCACTGGAAACTGGGTCTTTCCCCAGCAGGCATTCCTTTTGTGCACCTGGTTCCTGTATTAGCCCCTTTAAGATGCCCAGGCCTGTGGCAGAAATCCAGTGGCAGTGATCAAGCATGTTGACCTTGTGAGCGTTTTTTCTTTTAAAAACATACTTCAGAAGAAGGAATACTTTTCCTATGGCAGACATTTCCTGGAGCAAAGGAAAAATGAAATCTTTTTTTTTTTTGTGGGTACCGGGGGTCAACCTCAGGACCTCGTGCGCCAGGAGGCGCCCGTGCTGCTGAGCGATATCACCGGCCCTTTTTTCGTATGTGGGATCCGGGAGTCGAACTCGGGCCCTCGCACTTGCCAGGCAGGTGAGTACGCCGCTGAGCCATCTCACCAGCCCAGGAAAAATGAAATCTTGACTCAGACCCAGTACTCAGTCTCATCTCAGCACTCATCCCCACTTTTTAAGAAAAAGCGAAAAGACGGTGGTGAGAGAAGTGCAGCCCAGTTTGTGTCCGGCAGCCAGGGGCTTGGGTGGAATCTTCCCTCTGATGGATGCCTGAATTAGGTGGCAATGAGACCTGAGGAGTTCAGTAACGAGCAGGCACCCCAGATCTCTCCAGAACAATGTGGGGAAGCCTAAACACTGTCTTCTTCAAACCAGGGAGGGGTCTGGTGGGGAGAGGATCTCCTCCTCCCTGGCATCTGCCACCTCACCCACAGCACTCTGGAGGCAATGCCCATGTGTGGAGGATACCTAGGCAGGGTCGGGGCTCTGTATAGCTCTGGGGTTGGGCCTCCCACCCAACTTCAGGGCCTCTGCTTTCCGGTTGCCCCATGTGGGCAACCCATGTGGCCCATGGATCACCCATGTGGGCCACAGGGGTGGACACTGGGTGTGAGTGCATCAGGTGCAGGAGTGAAGGATTGACTCTTGGCTTCTACATCCACAGTGGACATCAGCGAAGCAGCTCCTGCTGGTCTGTGCATAAGTGTGCTGAGTTTGAAAAGTAAGATGAGGGCCAGTGAGGTAGCTCAGTGACGTAAGCGCCTGCTGGCAAGTGTGATGTCCTGAGTTCGATTCCCAGAACCCACATAAAGGAAAAAAAGGGCGGGTGATATTGCTCAGCAGCACAAGCGCTTGCTGGCAAGCCCAAGGTCCTGAGGTCGACTCCTGGTACCCACCAAAAAAAAAAAAAAAAAAAAGAAAGAAAGAAAAGTAAGATGAGCTTCCTACAGCAGAGGGGAAGTGGAAATGCAGCTGTTGCTTGGTGAATTTGAGCTTGTGTGAGAGGAAAAGCTTGGTGGCTCCAGTGCAGCTGGCATGTCTCCTACATCACCAGACTTCCTTCACATTCCCCAGGGACTGGTCTTGGATTCTGAGCAGTTGGCATTTAAATAACTACAGAACATTAATTTTTTTTTAATCATCTGAATGATTTCCCTAATTGAAAACTAAGTTTAAAACAAGCAGGGAGGGCCGGTGATATCGCTCAGAGGTACAAGCACTTGCTGGCAAGCGCGAGGTCCTGAGGTCGACTCCTGGTACCCACCAAAAAAAAAAAAAAAAAAAACAAGCAGGGATGTTTTGTATGATGCTGCCCCAGCCTTGGCAGTTGTACATGTCCACGCTTGCTTCAGGCTTGCAGGCTCCCGTGAGACGAAGGTGCTCAGGCACATACCTCATCCCTCCTCGTCTACCAGGAACTTGCCAATTGGTGTTGTAGGTGAGCTTGGCCCTCCTAAGAGCTCTTGGAGAAAAATGCCCTGGAGGAGTTATGCAGCCAGAGTTGGGCAGGTTTTGTCAAGTCCCAATCATTCACTTATAAGCCAGGGTACAAAAACCTATTCTGTTTGGAAGCCTCTGCACTGTGTGGTTTTTCTAACTTTCCCTCAGCAGTACCCATCTGCGTGTGCAGGCCCCTTGCTCAGAGCTAATGGCCACGGGCTAGTTGAGTCACCAACTTCACTGGGCATTTTAATTCATCTTTGTGAAGATTATCATCAATAAGCCCAAGGACTCCTCACATTCCCGAGCATTTTTATGTAATTTATCTGGTAGAATCTTGCATACAGAGCAAGAGAACACGCTTCCATAGAGTCCACTGAAGTCAGTCAGTTTTGACCTGCCCATTTTGTATAAACCATGTCATTTTTCTTCATCAAAAAATACTAAAATCCTCCTGCAGTGATGACTCCTCAGTGGAAGCGGTATTGCGATGTTTGAGAAACAAGGGGATGAACTGACAAAGCAGGCTCTGGTATGCTAATCTCTTCTCCCTACATTTCTTAGGAGCTCTGGCACAATTGATACACATTTTGATTGATTTTGCGAATATCTTATACCTAATGATACTTTTCCTAAAATTTCCTTGGAGGAGAAATGTGTCACAATGACAAGCTTTCAAATTACTAAAATATTTTAAACTACCTTGTGACTGCCATTTTAGAAATCTTGTTATTTACTATTTAGTGGAATGTTTTCATGATGCAGTATCATCCATCTTCCCTGGGACCAGAATATTGATGAATTGTTGCTTATCCCCTTTCTGTGCAGTGCCTGGAGGTTCTGCCAGTTTCTGATACACAGGCTTTTGTATTGTTCAGACCTGCTTTTTGAGTGTGCTATCTATTTTAAGGAGTTGGGATTAATTTCAAATAACTGAATTGAATAATTTTAGGGACTCAGCAAAAATATGTCATTTGGTTTAAAAATCAGAATGAAAGCATCCACAAAACACTTTAGAAAAAAGCTTTCTATGAATATGTATGGCTTCTCATCCCCTCTTGAGGAACCAAGTTTTGCCAGGCATGAGCCAGGGGATTTCTGCTAAATTAATGGCTTTTCATAGCATCAGAGAGTGAAACTACTGTATTGTGTTTTCAATTATCATTGGTCCAATGGCTTTCAAACATATTTATGTTTCCATGACATTTGGTATAGATTTCTTGTAGTATGGGTAACCAAAAGAAATCTCTTGACTTGGAATATTGCTCATTATGGTGGTTCGTAAACTTTGGAGGTGCCAATTGATGGGTTTGGATATGCATTGTCAAAATGACCTTCTATCATACAATTGGAATGTTAAATAGGATGTTGTTTGGGGCTCATATACATCTTTGGCCGAAGACCCAAGGGCTTGGAATGAATAAGAAGTGCCCCTGATGGTCATTTTTCTACTCTCTTCAAATACACCTGCATTTCTACACTCTTAGAAAACTGAGGTGACCACAGGGTGCCCAAAGCTTGGAAGGGGCCAAGACTTAAAGGATTTTCAGGCCACCCTGAAGAGATAGTTCCCATAAGGAGTCCCTGCCCTCATGCCTACCCATGACCTTGAGTTGCCCTCCAAAGAGTTGCTTGGCTATGACCTATCCACCTGGGGTTCAGCGTCTCACCTGGTCTTGACATAGGGCAGTGTGGATCCTTCCAGAGAGCAAAAGAAGAACATCACCATCCAAAAGGCAAACATAAGAAATTAATGGTAACTTTTGATTCTTGTAATGCAAGGCCAAATCTGAAGCTTTTGCAGGCAACATTTGTGAGACTGTCCCCACATCAAACCCATATCTGGATAGAGTCAACTATGGCAGAAGAAGGAAGGAGATACTTCCTGTACAGCCAGAAAGCTGCTGTTGCCTGGCACAGAGGTAAATAATGGTCAGTGAGCATGCTCAGCAGGAAGGAGGATGAGCATACCATGCCTCTGTTCTTACGAAGTGTGGGACAAGACCCTCATTCAATGATTCTTAAAATTCAAAAAAAAAAAGCTGGTGAGAAATAGGGCATTTGAAAATGCTATAATGCTATAAAATAAGTGGACTCTAAATTAAGGTCGCTACGAATTACATCTTTAATTTGTCCTTAAATAACTATAGAATTATCTGCCTTCCAATGTCACACCAGAATCTTGTTTAATTCTCTGGGACTTCATAAAACAGAGAGTACATTAGGTCTTTGTAGTCTTTGACATACATGGAAAACAAATTATTTACCTTCACTTACTTTTTTGATTCCTCTTGAGACATAATCCATGGTCTTAGGTGATCATTTGGTTATGCGTAGAAAACCGTGGTCTTATAAATGGTACTAAGTCTGCACTATGTCATTAGGGCACTTTACATAGGACCCTTCATTGATATCTGTCTATGAGAAGGCTGAGTGCAGAAGCAGCAATTTGTCATGGGATTTCAATTTGTCCTTTTAGTCTCAAACATAGGTATTCCCTGACATTTGTTTTCTTTGTAAAAAGATCTCTGAAACTTAGGTAACTCTGAGAGGGGAGACCAAATATCAGCATTAATCCTGAGATTCATGCATCACAGCCTTTGGTAGTGCACCTGGGCACAGCCAGGGATGTTTTCTTGCTGCTCAGGGAGCAGAAGGAGGTCTCTCCCAATTCGTATGAAACTTTTCATTCAAATGGAGAGGAATCTGAAATCTGACTGTCACGAGGCCAATCTAAAATCAGATCTGGAGCACTTGACCTCTGAGTTTTCTTAATGGATTCTCCTTTGACCCCTCTGGCCTGCTCTCAACCTCACTGACTCCATTATGTAGTGAGCACTTGGCCTTTGCTGTCATCATCATCTTCTCTGTGAGAGGGGCTGGCATGCGTCCTGGGAACTGCCCTGGCAGTATTCTGGCTCCAGAACTCTGAGATGAAATCATGATGTTCCTGATAGGCCTGATCTTCCCTTGGATGAAGAGGGGGGACTCTCCTTACATAAATCTGTTCATGCAATCCATGTATGTGCCCAGTGTCTAGTGCTTGCTAGCTGGGGAATGTCAAGTCTTCCTACCTCTGTAATACAGCCCCCCCTACACGTAGGCACGCCCTTGCTTAAGGCTATAGAGGAGCAACAAGCCACTCCCAAATGGAAAGGGAAGAGGTTCTGTTTCTTCTCCAGTGCTGGGGTTTCTGTTCACTCACTCATCAAATGCTGAGTTTGGTGCCCAGCATGTGCGGCTCTGGTGTGGTTAGGGTATGGGTACTTCCAATTCCTTATCTTGCTGGTGGGATGGAAATTTCTGGGACAATGTAATACATCTCTTGCCAACTGATTGTGCAGAAGAAAGCTCTGTGCTTCCATGAAGAGTCATGATCTGGTAAGGCAGGCAAAGTGGCTAAATGAGTGAATAAAACGGTCATTCTCAGATTTTATGAATTCAATCTCCCCCCACTCTATGTTTCAGTCACTGAACAAATGTCTGTCACCACCCAGACCTGAGGGCCACAGGAACAATGGCATAGATGCCATTCCATGTTTCTGGGAACTGTCACCAGGAGCAAGGGAATGTTAGCCATGTGACAGGTGATCTCTGGCCATGAGCTCATGGCCCTGCACTACCCTTCCCAGCACCCAGAGGCTTACAGTCTGTAATGCTGCAGTGTACACCCATGGGTGAGCCCCCTTCTTTCCATGGCTTGGGGAATCCTTTTGCAATGCCAGTGTTATGTCTCCTGCCCATTTCTGTTTGTTACACTGCCCCACCCCATCCAACGTGTTGCTTGGATTTGCCACTGGCAGTCTCACTGTATCAGTGTTCCCTGGCCTACAATAAACCATACCTGAGCCACAGCCCTGCTCCCTTCTGACACAGAGACCCCCTTTGCCTACTCCAGCATGGGGCTTGACATGCACTACCAGTCCAGGCTTGTCCGTGGGATTCTGGCCTCTCCTTAGGTCTTCGGGTGGACAAGTTGAGGACTCAGTGTGACTAGGGCTACAGTCACTTTTCTATTTCAGTTCATGCTCCTGGATGCAGAGGGCTTTTGGGTCAAGGGTCATGGAGTCTTGTCATTGCCAGAGCTGTCCTGCCCCAGCTATGTTGAGTCCCAAGCTAGAGCAGTTAGGTGGAGGGTCCCATAAGACCACATGGTTACCAGGCAACCCAGAGAGTGTTGCTTCTGTTGAGTCTTAAATAATAAGCAGCATTGGGCAGACTTTCCAAATGAAGGGAAATATTGTCTAGAAGGAAGAATGGAGGGGAGTTGCTAGATCAGTGGTGGCCAACTTATGGCACACATGCCACAGAGGGCTGTTTATATCAGTGAATGCTCTAAAATGCTCACCATCACTGCTTCACCCATCCTCTTCTTTTGCCCCAAGACAAGCACCAGAGTCCTCAGAGGCTGCCAACAGGCCAGGTGAGGGCTGGTGCTTCTGCCCCGCCCGAGCATCTCTAAAGAGCTTCCTTCTGTATTCAGGACTTGCCCCGAGTCCTGAAGAAATAAACCTCTCTGAAAATGGTCTTTAACTGTAAAAGACAGCTATGATTTCCAACTCTACTTTGATTTTAGGACTTGAGAACTCTCCCTTTTAAATAAGATCTGGAAACTTCTTATCCTCATAATGCCTTCCATCCCAGTGAGCAGCATGAGCCCGGGGTGGCTGTCCGCACTGAGAGCAATCTCCGCCACTATTCTCACCTTCCCTCAGGAAGGAGTGATAGAGCATCAGAAACCCGGAAATGGTGGCCCAACTGACAGTTATGATTTCTGAAATTGCTGCAGCTTTTTAAAGTTGAAATACATTTTCTTAAGCCACCAGTTTATTTGTGCAGGTGTGCCTGGGAGTGATTGAAGTGAGCTATGTGTAGCCTGCACGTCTAGTTTCACTGGCATGCTCTACCAGTTTGTTTCCTGTCCAGAAAAACTTCGGTCCTCAGCAGTTTCTCCTGGAATTAAGCTAGCTCATATTTATCGTGTGCTTGTAGTCTGCTAGGGCCTCTATGTCTGCCACTGCAAGGATGCAGAGAGACAGTGCCAAGCAGGCGGACATGTCATCCGAACCTCACCACTTTCTCCACGATCCTTGTTATTAACAATTGTACAATTGTGTTCATTCCATAACGCCTTGGAAGCCATGTTATAATGTGAGGTCATTTCCTCTTGTCATCCACAAAGACAGTGTGTTTTTCACATATTTATGATAAATTCTAGGCTAATTCTGTGCATTCTGATACTTCTACTGTGAAGACTGCTCAATTTGAACAAGACAGGGAGAGATGATTCTAGGAGACCAGGTGACAGCAAGGAAGCAGGGCTCTTGTGCTGAAGATGGGGAGCCCGAGTGAGAGGTACCCTATGGGGGCAGGGAGAGCCAAAAAGTGGAGGATGAAACAAGGAAACTGGCCAGGTACATTCCAAACCTCCAGTGGCACTGTAGTGGTTTCTATCAAAGTAAATGTGTCTGAAGGTGATGGAAGGAAGAAGGCAAATCATATACCTAGCTAACACTTTGCTGTAAAAGGTCCAACACAATGAAAAAGACAAATAAGTACACCCAACTGAGGACTAACTTTCTTTTTTTTTGAGGTGGTGGTGCTGGGGATTAAACTCAGGCAGTCTCTATCACTGAATTACATCCCCAGCCTTCCAAAAACCTTTTTATTTTAAGACAAGGTCTCTCTGAGGTGCCCGGGCTGGCCTAGAACTTTCCATCCCCTTGCCTCAGCCCCCCAAGTAGCTAGGATTACAAGGTGTGTACCATTGTGCCGGCTGAGTAACTGCCATTTTACCTAATTTTTTAACTTTTTACTTTGGAAAGTTTCAACATAAAAAAGGAACAGTACACGTAACCTTCAGTTACCTTTTTCCCAGCTTCACCAACCACCTCATGGCCGGTATTGTTTATCTCCAGGCCATGTCCCCTTGAGATTGTTTTAAAACAAATCCAGGTAAAATTTTTGTAAATATCTGACATATCTAAAATATAAAGATTTTAAAAATATAAGCATGGTAAACAAAACAAAACAAAACAAAACAAACAACAAAAAAACAGTAATTCCTTAATATTATCAAATACCCACCCCGTTATTGTTCAAATTTCCTGATTTTATGTTCTCTGCAGTCTGTTCGTATTTCTGCAAAATTTCTTCTAACTTATACATTTCTCCTCTACCACTTCACTCTTTTTTTTTTCTTCATTTGATTTTAAAGAAGTGAGTTTCTTTATAGCTTAGAGTTTCTTTATAGCTTAGAGTTTCCCATAGTTTGGATATGTACTGTGATGTGGTTTATTTAACATGTTCTTCTGTCCCCCCTTATATTTGGTGAATTCGCAGTCATATCTAGATCAGATTCAGGCTTTCTTTCTGTTTTGGAAAGAATTCTTCTTAGTGGTGTTGAGTTCCTTCCATCGGGAAGTATAGTGCATCTGGGCAGCTGTCTTCTTGTGATGTGAGTGGGTGATTTGCTTTTATCCATTATTTCCTCAGAGGCTGCTAGTTACTAGTACCTTAATTCTATCATTTTATTTGTGTTTATTAGTTTGACTGCTTTTATAGAGAAACATTTACCCGTAAACAGCTTGATTCCCTTGAAGTCTAGCTTGAACAGCAAATACAAGATAAGTGCTCAATTTTTTCCCTTCAGTATCGATTTTCAAAGCAATATTTTGGATTCCTAGCATCCTGCAGAGATGACCAACTCATTATAAACCCCTGGGTTTATACGTAACTTATGTGTTTAAATCTGATTTAATTATTATCTTTGCCTTTTGAAAAACGAATGAGTCTGCCACTCTTAGTGATCATTGGTTAAATATCATGGGTATGAGGTGTGACTTACCAAAATGTAGGTGGATGTCTTTTTTATATAAGGAAATTTTTCTTCAATAATTTTTTACTGTTTGTTCTGTTTCATTGTTTAGCATTTCCTTACTGGAGACTCCAAGTACACTCTTCAGTTCTGTGCCTTTGTATGATGCCATTTTCTCTTGCATCCTGGTTATATATTCTATCATGCTTTCCAACACTTTTCATCTTTTATTTCTGTTAAGCCATTATCTATGGTGTTTATTCATTCTGTGTTTTATGTGCCTTATTTTTCATTTCCAATTTTTCCACTTTGTTTCTAATTATTTCTTGGATTTTCTCAGACATTTTTTTCTGAGTCTTTATTTTGTCCATTATACTCATTTTCCTCCCTTTCTTATTTCAATACATGCCTTTATTTTATGGCATCGATCATTTTTGTTAGAAAGAAAAACTTAGTTCACCTTCACATCATTAAAATTTCCATCAGACTCTGGGACATGTCTTTGTGTCTTGCCTTTATGGTTGGTGGGCATGTTATCATGTTCATAATTCTCATTATTCTTGTAATAGTTGTGCATGGGATCAGACAGTGATCAGTTCTGCCTCTTCATGTTTCAGTGAGATGTGATAAGGGGGAAGATCCAGGACAGTGTTCTGAATTGGTGGCTCTGTCTTTCCCTCCAGAGTCTGGGATGATGGAGTGCTGTGTTTTGGAGCTCTGTCCTTCTTGCTGCAGAGCTGTTTGTCTGTATCTTCCCTTCATTGTACCTGTGGTCACCCCAATTTCTCTTGAGTGCAAGGTTTTACCCCAGAAGGGAGCATTCCCAGGACCAGCTACTCCTTTCATCCTTTCTGGGGTCCTGCACAGTTGGATCATAAAAGGCCCCCTTGCTTCACCCGGGGATCCCATGAACTGCTCCATGACCAAGGCTGGGGATTGGGGGGGTGGATATCTCTGATCTAGTGACTTCCTCCACAATGGGGTTTGCAGGCTTGCTGGCCTTAGGTTGAGCCTCTGTCTTCTCCACCTCCTTAGACAGTTGCTAATACCTGAGATCTGTTGGGGTGCATGGTCTGGCTATGCCCATTCAGAGTTAAGTTGAGGATACCTCCCTCACCTCTTAGTTTGTGAAGATGTTGTCTGAGGGCTTTTTATTCTCTTATTCTTACAGCTTTGTCTGCTTTTGTGTGTGTATCCATAGAGATTAAAATACTTCCCCTTTGCCTTTGCTTCATTTAGCACTAGGGAGACTGTTTGTTTTAAGTCTTAGAATTCTTCAGAGTCCTGTGTCCTGAGATGGATATGACTGGACTGATTTCTTTTCTCTAATGGTTCCCAAAGAAACTTCTGGAGGCCGCAAATAGAGGTAAAAATAGGTTTTCATAATTGTTGCCAGTTTGTTTAAAGTGATTAATCAGCCAAGCCCCAGATACTGAAGCCTGAGTCCACTCTAGCTCCCCATCCACCCCTCTCACCCATTGAAGACGGGATGTTCCCAGGAGTGCTCTTGGCAAGTGACTTGGTGCACTGTGCTGTTGGTGGGAGGGCGGGGGTGATAGGTGCCAGCACCCTGGATCCAGTGTCTCTAGTTCCCAAGTGAGCAGCCACACGTGTTACAGGTACAGAAATCTGGCCCAGTCAGGGTCTCAAAGGCCTCTTCATTGCTGGGAAACTTTTCAGATATATCTAAAGTCAGCACTGAAGAATGAGCATGATACTCAGTGGAGCCACCTTGTAAAGAAGATGCTCCAGCCAGTGCCCACTGCTTGGTCAGCAACAAAGCTGGCCTGTTACTAGTGGCCCAGGCAGTCTGAGGCACATGCTCACTGGGAATGCCCCCAGACCAAAAGAGACCATCTGCCATAGGCAGTGAAACACCTTCCAAAGGATGCTTCGCCACTGAAGGAACTATGGCCCCTAGGGGCGGGGTGGTCTCTGAGTGACACAGGCTTTCGCAGACCTTTGCCAGCTGGACCGTCAGCATAGTGAAGGGTACAGGACTCCCATAGTCTGATTGCTCTTCATTGTGCCTCACCCCAGCTCTGTTCCTGGCACATAATTGGTTTCCACAACCACAGCCACAACCACATGGACAGAAAATACAGAAAGGGACTGATAAATGGGATCGCATTGAAGACACAGGGAAACTATCCAGCCATGAAGGGCCTGCCTGGTCTTCTGCAGAGATGAAAAGGGATTTGGTGAACCTTGCAGACCCTCCTAGGCAAGTGTTATTAGGGCCAGAAAGACCACCCACATCAGGGACCAGAGGCTTGAGTCAGGGAAGAACTAAAAACAGTAAGGAAAGCAGAGCAGGGCAGGGCTGGTAGGCAGTCAGTAGTCAAGAAGGGTAGATAATCAGGGAGATTGAGGTGAGGGGAAAGGTAACCAGAGGTGCCAGTCAGCCCAGTCCTGCTCTTCCAGATAGATTCTGAGTCCCTGTTTAACCCAGAGTCCTGTCACTCTATACCAGGAAAGTCTTGCCTCTGAGTACAGCCAAGGGGAGCAGCTCTTCCCACTTTCCCACTGAGCTCACTGACCTCTTGCATAATTCCTGCTCAGGGGTGCACCAATCCCTCATAGCCGAAGTTTTGCCCACAGCCACAGTTCATCCTGAAGAGGCATCGGTTTTGTCATCATTGGCTTCAAATCTCCACCTTAGCAGTGCTGTGAGGGCAGAGCCAATGCCCCTGTGCTTTAGTCCTGCCCAGGGACTTGGAACCCCTAATTGATGTGCCAATCTACTTTACAGCTGCCAAAATCACACCTCTGTACTGCACAGTGCTGAGGCTAAAAACCAAAGAGTACAGATCTTTCAAGGTGTATCTCATCTGAAGATCATTTATTACAACTTCATGATAGGATGTCTGAGGCCCCATGGCAAAAAGATTCACAGAAACTTTGATTCCAGCAGAATTTTATATTGTGTCTAACACTGGAGTTATAGGCTCATGATATTTTGATGATAAATTCCCAGCCCTCTTTGCTGGAAGACAGAACAATTCTTCCCAACCATTAAATCAAATAAAAGATGAGATATTCCCCAGACAAACAGAGGGCTAAAGCTAGCCTAAGAATATCTGGTGTAGATGATCAAAAGCGTCCAGGACAGGTGAAGCATCATAATTATCATCATCACCATTATCATCATCATTATCACAATAACATTAACATTACTATGGCCATCACCACCGCCGACGCCACCACCACCACCACCACCATCATCATCCTCATTCACCATCATCATTCACCAACACCAGCACCACCATCACCATCATCATCTCTTCATCTCCACCACCACCACAGCCACTACCACCATCATCACTTCCTCAATACCACTGTCATCAGTATTATTTACATATCTGCTATTGTCCTAAATAAATTAAAATGCATTATCTCAGTTTAGAGGATGCTACACAGAGAGTTGTAAACAAATATCAGATGTTCTTATTTGATTTAATTCCGGCAAACAAATCTCATAAGATATGCAGTATTATTATTTCAACATAGATGAAAGCAAAGGAGAGAAGAAATGGAGTGTTGATGAAACTAGGAGACTTGCCTAGGAACACACAGCATCTCAGTGGGAATGACCAGGGTCCGTATAAGTATGGAAATCAAAATTTTAATTAGTGCTCTGCATTCTGCCTCCTTTCTCATTCCTACAATGTAGATCTCTTCTTGATATTGTTGCTACCATCTGGGAGATAAAGAGGTAGGGCTTGGAGAGGTTAATGCTCATCCATGACTTACAGATCTTTTGAGACCAACTGGGACTTCCAGCCATGCTTGATTCCTAAGGTCTTGCTTTCAGCTCCTCCCTGGCATGGAACAGTCAATAAGGGTCACTCAGTGACCACACATTCAGAAGATTTATACAAATGCAGTAAGAATTGCATGCTGGAAAAATTCTACAGTCATTTTTCTGCAGTGCCAATACAAAAACTGGAATGAGGATGGGCCACAAGGACTGGGGCCCATGCACTGTGACAAGGCTGAAGTCTGTGGCCTCTGTTCTCTATAGAAGGTGGGACCTGAAGCTCACTTACATTTAATGTGTCTCCAAGGAAGCTATAAGAAACAAACTCGATCCAGCAAGCATTTATTCACTGTTTGTTGGGCACCAAAAGCCACCTCCTTGGGAAACAGTCAGGTGACCAGGCAAAGGCTGAGTCAAGACTTGGAGGTAGACATGAGGCAGGAAGACCATGTGGGAAGAAAACGCCTGGGGGCAAAGGCAGAAAGAGATGCTCTAGGCAAGTGAGAAGAGAGGATGAGGGCCTGAGGCATTCAAATCAGGCTGGTACAAAAAGAGAACATGAAGAAGCCTGCCATTCTCCTACCAGGCTGTGTTCTTTGAACACACAGGTGAGGTGTCACAGACCTGGTTCCCCTGGCCCTGTGACAGAAGACACTGGAGAAGGGCACCAAGGAGCCAGACAGGTAGGGAGCATGCCATGGAGAAGCTGAGATTTTACACAGGCCAAAGGTGAAAGTTGCCCAGAAACCTCTTGAAATTTGGTGGTCATTTCTGGGGTTGTGGAAGATGACAGTGCTTTCTGAACCGGGCTAGAATTGTCCCATTCACCACTTTGCTCCAGGAAACCTGGGACTCCCGATATCCAGCCCAGTGCCCCTCATGTTGACCATATAAATGATCTGCGGCAATCCTGACAATGCCCAGCTTTCTTGCCCAATTAGAATAGACCCTGTCGTGGATGGAATTGTTTCTTCCAAAAATTCCTATATTGAAGTGAGGGAGAAGAGGAGGGAGAAATGAATGAATAAAACACTAATATATCTTAGATGGCCTTCTATAGCTTGGAGTCTGATAAACGACCCCTAAAACAGCCCCCTTACGGCCACTGAAATACAGCCTTGTTGCTATGTTGAAACTCAAAGCACAAAGAGGGTGGCCAACCACTGATCAGGGGCCAGACATCCTGTGCAAATTGGCACTGACTTTATAACAACAATAGATCAAGGAGACAGTGCTTTTGGTTTAGGATGCAATGACAGCAAATTGTATCACTGCATCCACTGGAGGCTTCCACCCAAGGTGCGCAGTCTGCCAGCACCTGCTTCGCATGTAATGCTGTCCTCTCCTCCAGGCAGCAGCCATCAGGTTATGACCCACTTGGGATATAGGATGATTTCAAAAATAGGTCAAAGAAATTGTCACTCAGGAATTGTTTGAGGAAATGCAGGCAGCCTTGCCTCTGAGGAGTCTCAGCCATGTGCCCCAGGCCAGCTCAGACAGGGTGCCAGAAAATGCCACAGAGCTGTCTGTGCACCCCACACCTCAGGGGTGCCTGGCTGCACAGATATGGAAGTCTTGTGGGGAGTCAGGCCTCAGGAGAGGCTGCCAGGATGCCTCACTCTTCTTCCAGCCGTCAGGGGTTCCCATGTCACTTGGAGTAAAAGGTCACATCCCTCCCATGGTCAAGGAGACCAGAGGGACCTGGCCTCTCACTGACCTCTGCATACTACCCTCCTGTGGCTCACACCCTCTGAGGCCCTGCAGCTGTCTCTGCAGCATTCTTGATGCTCCTCCTTTGGGGCCTTTGCATAGTGAAACACTGGGCCCAGGATGTTCTCTCAGGTCCCACAGGGCTCCTGCATCTCTCTGCAGCATTTGTTCATGGATGTCCTGCCTACTGCAGATGGCCTAGACTCTCTCTTCTAGGTTTCTTTGCTTTTGCTTTTTTCTTTTTAACTTCCTTAATACATAATGTCTCTGAATATACCACCCATTTCCTCATCAGTTGCTTGTGGGTTACTCTTGGTCTTCCCTCCAAAGTGTGAGCCTCAGCAGGAAGGCTTCTCTGGCTCAGCGTCTGGAACAGGGTCTGCTGGAGACACTAGCAGATGGTGCTCAAGGAGGGGCCTCTGTGCCCCTTGCTGCTTGCTGCCAGGCAGAGATCCTTGGTGAGTCTCACCACAGCTGTGTGGGGTGGGAGGGTCTGTAGTATATGAACACAGACCTTCAGAGAAACCAGCAAGGGAAGCCACACAGCAGGGCCTCCAGGAACATCTGACGAAACAGAAACCACTGGACCTATATCCAACAACACTTCTCTGACACCAACTGGATACCCTACAATTTTGCACAATTCTGATACTCGGTGCCCCAAGATAGGCAGACCCTTCAGGTCAAGGGCTCCATCCCAGTGAGACTGCCCTCTCTGCAGACCAGCTGAAAATGGGTCCCCAGGTATCTTAATCCACTTTGTGTTGCTATAGCTGAGTACCACACACTGAATAATATATAGCAAATAGAGGTTTATTCAGCTTATGATCTGGAGCTCCATGGTTGAGGGTCCACATCTAATGAGTCTGTCTTGCTGGTGGCTCTCTCCAAAGTCCTGATGTTGGACAGGGGATCTCATGTTGAGATAGAGAAGCTTGCTAACTTGGTCTCTTCTTATATTGCACTGTAGTGCAATCATGATGGGCCCTCCCTCCTAACCTCATCTAATCCAAAATACCTCCCAAAGTCCCCATTTGATTCTACCTTTTAATTACTTGAAACACCTCATGAGTTTGGTGGGAACATTCAAACTACAGCACAGGCTATTTGAATATCTACGTGCCCCATGTGGCTACAAATTTGGGAGCTCTCACAATCAACCCTCCCTTAGGCTTGATAATTTGCTAGTGCCTCATAGAATTCACTGAAAGTGATATGTTTATGCGTCCAGTTTTGTTATAAAGGAAACCATTTAGTGGAAGAGAAGGGTAAGGTCAGGAAGGGTCCAATGGAACAGCAGTGTGCTACCCTCCCAGAACTACAATGATCCATAGCCAGGATGTTTCTAAACTTCAATCTTCAAGAATTCTATTGCATTTTCATTACAGATTCATTACATTTTCATTTCATTTCATGATTGATTACATCATTGGCTAGGTGTCTGAATTGTATCCATAGCCCCTCTCCCCACCCTATATGGGGTAGTAGGTGGGGCTGAAAGTGGCCTAGCAGCTGAGACCAAGACAGACAGTAGGGAGGCCAAAAAGCCGCTGGCTATGACTGCACCTCTGACCCTGTTGCCTGTCACTAGTATAGATGAGTGTGGCTGTCTGCCAGCAGGGTATGGCTGGTGGGACCTGCCAGAGGCATCTGTCTTTGGCATTTCCCACTGAACATTTTTATTAACAAGCTACATGGGAACACAAAATACCTGTTTATCAAATTTATAGGAACTACAAAATTAGGAAGCTGATTATTTGATGATGAGATCAAGATGTTTAAATATTTCAATAGGGCAAAACTACAGGATTATATTTATATTGTAGAGTTGTGGTGCTGTAAGGCATTTTAAGATCATATTGCCTTAACCATGTGTCCTCCTGCAAATAAGGTCCAGGGAGTTTCCAAAGTTTGGCCAGTGCTTGGAACTGACATATCCACAGTGGACTTTTTCTCCAGAGCCAGGTCCTCTGACAGCAGTTTCTCTCTCCACAGGAGAAACTGGTGGCACCATGGCCAACCACAAGCCAGACAGCCTTGATTTCTTTCTTTTTCTTCTTTTATGGTTCTGCCTCCAGGCAGTGGTCAGCCAGAATGCCTTATATTCCTGCAAAGCCTCTTGGAATGATAATTCTGGTACAAACACCAACCACAAGAACACCCCAGAACCCCTACACTAATCCCTGCTTGCTGGGGACTTTGGCTTTGGCTTCGGTTTCAGGTGCGGTTTGATGTGCTTCCACTGGTATTCAATCCATTCCCTACTGGACTACGCTCCATGGGAGAGGTAGGGGACCCCTGGTGTGGATAAACCTCCCCCAGTGCAGGTTGCATTGTGCACAGAGGGAAGCTGGATAGGAAGGGACATGGGTGGCTTTGGTGGGGGGGTGATGTGGACTCCCTCTTTGAACCTTGGACAGCCCTGCGAGGTGGACACTGTCATCATCGCTCTTAGAGGACCTAGGTACACAGATTTCAATGCATTTGCCCAACAGAGGTTTGAACCTTGATCCTTTCAGTTATGAAGTCTGTGCTTCTTCCCATGTGTGTGATAGAGATGACACATGTTGCTTTTGCCCTCGAGGGAGTAGGTAAATGCCTCAGACTTTTGAAGAAATTGAGTAATAAAAAGTCACTTTCTTTTCTCCAGTCTGTAGCAGGTGACTAGTTGGTGGTTGTGATTTCTTTGCTAAGCAGCCATTTCAGCCACAGTTTGGCTCTGCGGGAAGACTCTGGGTGGAATGAGGTGTGTCTGAGTTTAAGGTGACCTCTAATGTGGCAGATGTGCCAAATGGCTGGGCTGATGGGCAGAACTGGGAGAAAAAAGCCCCTCTTCTGGGGGTGGGGATGATCACTACACTGTCTACACACAAAAGTGAAGGAACAGAAGAAAGGCAAGGCGCATGCTATCCCTCAGAGGAGACCCAGAGCAATGGTGCCAGTATTTAGGTAACACTTGCCAAGATGAAAGGTTGGAAAAGACCAGCCCCTTTCAACCTGTACACTGAGCACAGAACATTTCCCAAAGCAATGCATCAATTTACTGAGATTTCTGTAACACAGTACAAAAATCGTTCAGCCCCAAGAATATCACAAATATATTCAGCAGGTTGCATTTGCTTCTGACCAATTCTAACTGAACCAATAGCTGAGCCCTCTGGAAGGCACCCAGTGGTTCTGAACAAAATATTTTGTTGAATAAGCAATAATATGTGATCATCAATGTGCTCACAATGTTCCTATTAATCTTATTTCAAGTGACAACAATACAAGCCTTGTTTGCACACTTCTATTTTTAGCTAATGAAAATTTATTACAAAAAATCTTAATTATCCCTTTTAGAATATAACACAATTGCAAATCCACTGGTAATTTCCTTTTTGCAAAATTTCCCATAATAGTAGAAGAACGTAAGTTCTAAATGGTCAGTCTATAAATAAAATTTTCTAATGGGCTGAGCAACCCTTTTGCTTTCTTTTGTGTGAGTTTGGATAAATCCATATTATAGCCCTGTGCATGAAGACCTCTTGTTAGACAGAGAACACTAGATATTCTCAGCACAGCTAAAAGTGGTGACAGATTCATTTCTACAATTTGTAGGGCAGACAATGATAAAAATGTTGTGTACTTGGCAGGTGTAGGAAGGCCTGGACTGGTCTGATTCTGGCAGCTAAATGACCATATGGTCCTTTTGCTCTTGGTCTCCCTTCCTGTTGTCCCAGAGGAAGCAGTGTGGGCTTCACTTGGTGCCCACATATCTTGGAGGAGGCCTACTTGGGCTGTGAAACCTCACGAAGTGGGGGCCATTCTGGTTAACATCATCCCTGGTCTCTACTCCTAGAAGCCAGTAGCACTCCCCAGCCGTGACAGCTCCAAATGAATCTGGACATTGCCAAATATTCCTGGGGGCAAAATCACTCCATTGAGAACATTCTGCTTAATATCAAAGAAACCCAGAGCTGGACAATAGTAAAGTGTTAAAATATCGTAGTCAAGACTAATGTATTAGAGGGGAAGCGATCCCAGTACAGAACTGAGTTCAATTCCAAATACAGCTGGGACAAACAGGAAATTACAGCCGAGGAGCAGGGTGTGGTTTATGGATAGGGAATTGCCAACAAGAAACATCAAAGGGGAGGGGATTCTGGCTAAGCTGGGGACAAGCCAGGGTAGTCAGACATCCTCTTGGGGATGGAGGAGAAGGAGCCTGATTAGATATCCAGGGTATTAAGTGTCAAGGGATGGGGATTTTGGTGAAACAAATTTAGCAGAGTTCTTGCTCAAATCATACAATGCAGAGATGAATATGGAAGTCCACTGGAAAGTTCGGGGAGCTGAGCAGTTTGGTACAGGAGAGAATATTTATCAACAGCCAAAGTCAGGAAGACCAGATTTTGCAACATGAGGCTGATTTTAAAATGAGCAGAGGAGGTCCTTACTTCTTAAAAGGCTGACTCTTTAGGGTCCATTCACTGTGCCGGAGGCACTGAGTTGCCTTGCTCCTTGATGGCTCTCTGCACAACCCCTGGTCCTACTTAACCTAAGTGCAACAGAGACAAGGGTGCCACAGAGCAAGGTCCAGGTACTGGAACCCATCACACCTGCCATGGGGAAGAGTCACTTCCATGGACTAATGTGGGACAGAGCCAGGCCGGGGATCAGGCCCCAGAGAGGTCAGAGTGGGCATGGTGAAGCTATGTTCTTGGACAGTGTAGGTCACTTCTGCAGGACAGAGGAAGAGCAGGCTTCATCTATAGGCACAGGAGGCACTTGGCCAGCTGTTACTTCTGAGGCCAAGCCAGGCCAGGCCAGGGAGGTGGAGAAGCAAGATATGAGAGTAAAGGTGTCTGCATTTGGCCAATCATTTTCTTCCAGCAGTGAGCACCTGAGCTTTTTAGGAGGTTTCCAGATGCTTCTATAATAAGGCATAAAGCCATGAAGAGATCTGCCAAGGGGCCAGTGACGATAATGCAAGCGCAGAGTCCATGTTTGAGAAGGGCAGACCTCTCCCCTTCCTTCCAGGAAAGGAAGGCCTATGACCCCCTGGGAGCCCCAAAGAAGCTATGTGGAGCCATCCAGCCTGACGAGGTCACCTCCAAAGATCCCTCACTCCATGCATTTTCAGGGCTTGGTCCTGTAACTCTCCTGTCCTAGTCCTTGGCTGGGACCACCTCTCAATTTGGGAGATAAAGACTTCTCTAAGGCCCTGGGGTTTCCTTTTGTCTACAGTCTCTGTGCCAGGAGAGGTCCTGGCCTCCCTCTTTGTAGCTAACTCCCCGCTTTGAGTTCGATCTCAGTGCAATGTTTTCTGTTCCAGTTGCCTTCTTCCACACATTTATCCAATAATATAGGGAACCAGTGAGTATTCAATAAAAAGGCCCCCCTTCTCTCCACTCCCTTGATGACCACATCTATGCATTGATGGGTGAACCTCAGCCACCACCCCGTGAGGCACAGGCAATGCAGGGACCTGAGATAAGTGTCCTGCCCAGAGGTACCCTGGATTCTGCCCACATGTGCCCTCCAGCTTCTTAAGCTGGTGCCCATTGCCCATCTGCCCAGGCCTCAGTCTCACCAGCTGGCCCCAAATGCAGCAAAATGGTTTGCACACTAAGGGCAAAAATCTCCATCCTTGCCCTGCCAACTGCATTTGGCTTTATTTTTTTAAAAAGTTTAGATTCTTTTTTTTTCTTAAAGAGTTATCTCAGAGAGGGTTTTTGAAGGTGTAACCCAGCTGGGTCTGTCTGGGTATGTTTAACTCTCTGCCTCTTGTGCCCCAAAAGGATGGAAGGCTGTGAGAGTCCCTGTCTGGAGGAAGTTGAGCAGGAAGACAAAGGCACACGGACACCAACCCCCAAGATCCTCCTGCCCCTGGAGGAGCGCGCGACCCATTTCCGAGACATGCTCCTGGAGAGAGGGGTAAGAAACCCAGGCGGCCCAAAGGGCCATCAACACTGAGAGGGGCTCCTAAGGAGCCATAGCAGGCGGACACTCATGCCTTGCTGCATCCATGATCAGGCTGAGTGATGTTTACCAAGTGATTTGTGGCCAGGAAAGCAAACCAACCTGAAAGGGATGCCTGCTTCTTTTTTTTTTTTTTTTTTATGTGGGTACCGGGAGTCGACCTCAGGACCTCATGCTTGCCAGCAAGCGCTTGTGCTGCTGAGCAATATCACTGGCCCTTTTTTCCTTTTTGTGGGTTCCGGGAGTTGAACTCAGGACCTCGCGCTTGCCAGGCAGGCACTTATGCCACTGAGCCATCTCACCGGCCTGCCTGCTTCTTATCTCAAGGGAGAAAAGGAAGATTTGTAAGGTGTGTGGGCAGCTTTCCTGAGCAGCTTTTCCTACTTCTGAGTGAGAAGTTCTCAGGGGTAGGCAGAGTGGTCCCTGAGAAGGAACAGGTCACCCTGATGGCATAAGGAAGCACCTGCCTGTGTGTGGGAGATTCTTGCTGTCACCGGGTCAGGCCACAGTATCCAAACTTTAGTGAATCCCCCAGGAATATCTTATCCACTAGGGCAGTGATGGTGAACCTTTTAGAGTTTTCAGTGATACAAACAGCCTGCTGTGGCACATGAGCCTTAGGTTCACCACCACTGCACTAGGGACTACCGCATCTATGGATTCTTGTGACTATTTTTAGGTAAAATTAGGATATCTTCATTGTAGCTGATTTGTGGATCTCATTTTGAGTAGAGGGGGTTATATTTGAATCTCCTGCCAATAACTTTTATTTCTTGCTTTGGCTTTTGGGTATAAAATGAGCCAGATACAATATTGTAGCTCAGTTGGATTTCTTCACAAAATGAAGCTGAACACAGAAGGTAGTAATGGAACCTATATGAGAAGATAATTATGATGAACACTCTAATGGCTTCATGAATTCAACATCAAATTTCCTCTGCAGTCTACAAGGATTCCCAGGCTGTTTCCTAGCCCATCCCACAGCAGGTGCTGCTCAGGGCTGGGCGTGGGGGTGGGTAGGAAGAGCCAGGGCAGAGCTACTGTGGATCCAGACTCCTCCAGGGCCAGTCTAGTGTTGGCCTTGGGGACAGGAAGAACTGAGGCAGCTCTAGCTCTTCAGTATTCTAGTAGGAAGGGACTTATCCCACTCTCGCACCTGGGACACCTCTCTTCATTTGTACCATGAATTTATATGTGTGGCCTCAGGAACTAGAAGGCAGACTTCATTAGGCCAAAGGTGACAGGATATAAGTGAGCTCAAATAGCTTATGTCGGGCCTGGAAAAGGAGCTGAGGAAGCCACTCTGTCACACAAATATGCACAAGGGGCCCTGCTCTGGGACACCCTCCCAGGCTGCAATATGACCTCCCTGGCATCTCCCATCCCTCCATGTTGCCAAGGTCCTAGAGTGTAGGGAACCTCAGGGGCACCTGGGGCCTGGTACACGGGTTGTGCATTTTCCTGATATTTCCTGCGTGTCCTGTAGAGGCTGTTCTGGGTGGGGCTGGCGTTTTTCTCATGCAGCCTTGGCCTGGACCCAGCAGTGGCTTCGGAGGAGCCCTAGAGCTTGTGAGAATGGGTCATTTCCCAGAAGGCCTGCTGTTCTGGAAGGGTGCTTCTTTGCTTCCCCTGTGCTGTACTCCTGTGCACAGCTGTAGAACAGAGTCGGTGACTCATAGGAATGGGTCACCCTCTCTCCAGAGCCTTGGGTCCTGCTCTTTCCTCATGGAGTGAATGCCCCACTATGCTCTCAATGGCTTGAACTGTCTTTCAGAGGTTTTCTGCCCTTTACCACCATTCCTATTTACATTACAAGGACATTGCAGATATAGATATAGATATAGATATAGATATAGATATAGATATAGATATAGATATAATTTTGGAAGGAGATGTGGTTTATCTTCCATGAGATATGATGGCATAATGAACTTTTCATTTACTATTATATAACTTTTCATCTCTCTATTTTGGAAGCCAGAGAGCCCCATTTACTAACTGTTTACCAACAGTTTTATGCTAACCTACAATGGGGTGAGCACTGCCTTCCAGGCAGAAAGGCTGGCAGGGTATGTTTATATGGGCTCTTGGATTTATCCAGATGGTCTGCTTGAGAGATTTTACTATGACATTTGCAGGACATGCTTGACTTATTGGGTGTGGGTGATTCATTTCAGTCTTTGAGATTCTTATATGAAAATCAACCAGAATAACAGAGGCTGTGAAACAGCAGCCACAGAGTTGCTTTTACCCTGAGAGAACCAGGGGCAGCCTGCACCCGTCTGATAGGGCTTTGAGGAGAACAGAAAAGATCAATCCAAATTTACTACCCATGTCATAAAGCAATGCCACCATTTATGACTTTTGGACTTTATAAAATATGCCAGCAGATTGCATCAGTTGCTCATGTTCATAAGAATTTGATAGCTCAACCCATAAGAGTTCTAGTCGCTTAAAGAATGAGGCATCAAAAGGTCATTCTTTCATGGACTGAGTGATTAATACGATTTTATACTGCACTTTTTCAATACTTCAGTTCAGAAATTCACGTACTTAGGGAATTATGAAGCCACATCCTGGGGACCTCTAACACCTTACAAAGGGCAGATTTTGAACAATTCCATGGGGATTATAGATTGGGAAGGGGGCTATGGTTATGCGCTTTTATAGTAGGTAAATTATGGCCCAATAGGCATTTCTGTGTTGTGTTTTCCCCCCAGTTTGTAGGAGTACAAATCATAGTACATCTTTCTTTTAAAACTTCAGTATGTAAAGAAGCAAGTTTAATCCTACAGCAAGTTATTAATTTAATCTGCCTGTTTAGATAAGTCTATCAGAGACATTTTATTGGGTTATTTTCCTTTGCAAAGTGTCTTTTGGAAGTAGATAATGTTCACTTATGGGCCAGGAGGAAAAAACTCCTTTCCAGAACAGTAAACTTGGGCTCAGGGACTGAGGGGCTGCCCCTGGGTTGTCTCAGGGTCCTTGTGTGGGTGACCTCTGTCCAGCTTCCAAGAAGTGGGAGCCAGCCTTGAGGAACTGGTTAACCCCTTGTCTAGATCCATGAGAGCCCCTAGGGTTTGGGCTGGCATCTGTGTCGTGATGAAGGAATGCACAAACCCTCGCCCACGCCAGCCTGGTACCCCACTCCTCCCAGACTTAGGCAGGTGCTGAAGGAGGGCACATTATCTTCACAGTGAGGTGGTCATGCAGAGGAGCCCCGGGTTCTGGGTGCCTGTGCCATCTGCTCCTGTCCCTAATCTGTTATAGAGGAAGCTCACTGGCTTTGTGTTCCTATGGCAGCTCTTCCAAGTCTCACAGGCACATAATATATTGCTAATAAAATGAGATGATGTAACAATGTAGCCTGTGCTTATCACCAAAAATTTGTGCTTATCACCAAAAACATAAAGACACACAATTATTATTTGTTAATAAATACATCAATTAAAAATAATATTAAGGGGCCGGTGATATGGCTCAGCGGCATAAGCACCTGCCTGGCAAGTGCAAGGTCCTGAGTTTGACTCCCAGTACCCACATAAAAAAAAATAATAATAATATTAAGGAAAAAAATCACCTCAAATCCTACCCTAAGAGGTAATTGTTATCATCAGTGAGGTACATTTCCTTCCGGTCTTCTTTTTTTTTAAATTAGGTTTTTAGGGGATAGGATTGTAGTGCAGTGGTAAAGTGCTTGCCTTGTATTCACAAGGCTGTAGTTCTCCTTCCTGGCACCACAAAATAAAGTAAAACAAAATCAAGATATTTAAAAACTCAAGAAGGAAAATTTTTATCGTAAGGTAGAACCAGTATTGAATTGCAGTTGAACACAGTTGAACCAAAAGCTATTTAGCAGTCAGTTTCATAAAGTGCAACCTAATTTATAAATTTCTATGCTACTGTCTTAAGTAGTTTTAAAAATAGCATGAATTCTTGGGAAATACTTTTGATGAAGATATAATATTCCACCCATTATTACTTCAAAAATCTTGCATTTAAATTTGTTCAGTATATTTCTCAAATTTGCTATTTAATTTTTTTAATTTAAAAGTAAAAAGGGGGCCGGTGAGAGAGCTCAGCAGCATAAGCGCCTGCCTGGCAAGCGCGAGGTCCTGAGTTCGACTTCCGGAACCCACATACGAGAAAAGGGCCGGTGATATCGCTCAGCAGCACGGGCGCCTGCTGGCACACAAGGTCCTGAGGTCGACCCCCGGTACCTCCAAAAAAAAAAAAAAAAAAAAAGTAAAAAGAAACCATTATTTTTTATGTAATTTTGCAATACTGGGGTTTGACTCGTCATATTGAGCTATGTTCTGAGCCTTTTGTTTTTCTTTCTTTGTTTTTTGCTTTTTGGTTTTTTTTTTTTTTTTTTTTTTTTTTTTTTTTTTTTTTGAGACAAGGTCTTGCTAAGTCACTATGTTGCCCAGGCTGGGCTTGAACTTACTTTTCTCCTACCTCTGGTTCTCAGAGTGCACCATCACCTGCCTGTCTTCAACTCTGCTATGTTGAATAATAATCTGATGATAATACAGATGTCTAAACTTATGTGTGTGTTGGATTTGTTTTCTACAAGATAAAAACATTTGACCCCTTAGCCAAATCGTTCTTTTAAAAAATTGTTTAAATTGTTTATTCTCCCACCAACAATGTTTGAGAATCCCTGAAAGTTTGCTTTGCCAGCTCACTGTGCCAGTACTGAATAGTAAAAAGGTTTAAATATTTACTACTTATTATTTTAAAAATTGCACTATACTTGTCCTTTGACTTGTGTTTCCTCTGTGCCTCTCTCCTTCTATACTTCCTGGCCATGTAAGCCTTCTGATGTGACTATGGTCACCTCCCTAGGAGCATTTGAATCAAGTTCTAATCAGGGAGCTGTCCTTGGGAATTGTGGCCTAATTATCCTAATCCTAGGTGGGAATATAACTGTCCCTAATGTGAAAATAATCCTCAAAGCAAATGAGGTCAGCTAAGTATATTGTGAAATAACACTATAAAATTGGATGTATTTATTAAAACAGAAAAACAAATGCTGAAATTGCTAATTGCTAACTTCCTGGATTGAGGACAGGTGTGGGTGAGTCCCTGTGTGAGAGCAATGCTGGCACGCTGTGGTGTCGTGTTAGCCCCACTCCGCGGCTCTCCCAGGCTCATCTCTGCATTCACCTGCAGTTCACCTGAGCTCACCTAGGCTCCCAGAACTTTTCTAAATACTGACCACTCTCACCTCTAATCCCTAAGGGCAATTCTCACCCAAGAAGGTATTGGAGTCAATATATAGGACCCCACTTCCCCTTCCTAAGTAGGACAAATCTCTGGCAAGTTTGGGCATGTACTGCTTGAGTCTGCCGTAAAGTCCAGAGGCCCACTGTGGTCATCTGATTGTCTATGCGCCATTGCTGGTTCTTGTCCTTCTATGAGACAATTTCAAGAGATGGGCATCTGTGACAGATTGTGCCTTCTGTAGGATGTTTGTACTCATAGGAGAAAATATTGTCTCATTTGATTAACAGTGGATATTCTGTGTTTAGTATCACCATTTTAATATACCAATTAAGTAGGAGAGTAAACACATTTTGCTTGGTAATCAACTTTGATGAGAAACAGCTTCTGAAACAACTGGGTTTGTGTCTGAGGTGGAAATCGTTTTGAGATTCCGCTCCTGAAGACCCAGTCCAACAGCAGCTCCTCTACCTCAGATGCACTGAGGGAGTGCAGACATGGCTGTGAGGATGGCAGACGGAGCCAGTACAGACAGACGGACGGAGTATATCCTCCTGCAGGTGTGCAGGAGTGAAGACGCCCTCAGGCATTGATGATAGGAGGGAGCCGGAAGTCCCTGCATGATGGCAAGAGGTCCCAGGCTGCTTTCCCTGTCAGTAGCCTCCCCAAGTTTGATGGTTCATTCTCCTACGTGGGACTTGGCCCCGACCACCTGATCCACTGTCCCTTAGGATTCCTGGCCTTTTTAGTTATCCAAGGGTTGAAAAATACAAAAGAGCCTTCTTATTTGAAAAGATGAAAAGGGCATTGTGCTCGCTGTGGCAGACTGGCTAACAGTGGTGGCACTCAGTGTTCCCGCCTGTCGAGGTCTGTCCAAGCAGTAATAACCCGAGATGCCTGGCTGGTGTCAGGTGCTGACAGCACTTACATTGTTGCACTTTCCAGCCCTCTCTGAACTCTCCTGGACCACTTCAGGTAAATGGAATCCATTTGTCTCAAAACTGAATCATCCCCAAGAGCAACACAACCCCCGTTTTGGTTTTTGTTTTGTTTTGTTTTGTTTTGTTTTGTTCTTTTGTTTCTGGAGAAGCTTTGGTGAAATGGGAGTGATGTTGGGGCAGTTTTCTCTGGTTGTTCTTTTGCAAATGGTCACCACCCCAGGTGATATTTCTTCTTTATGCACAAGACCTTGGTTGCTTTCTGTTGAGTCTGACAGGGGTGCATCTCCTCTGTCCACAGAGGCAGCCACCAGGCTTAGGACATGCCTTGGGGAGGGGGGTCTTCCCCTCTGCAGAGTCCCTCAGCCTGGTGTGGGTGCTCAGGAGATGTGTGGCCCATGTGGGCACAGTTGACCAGGAAGCAGCCACATTAGGCTGGGAGGGGAACTGGGGCCCAAGCAGGAGGACCTCAGGCACCCATTTTAAAGGGTGGCTGGCTGAGGACTCAAAGGACAGCTTTGGAGAAGGCAGGAGCTGTGGATGAAGGTATGATGCTGAGGAGGGGGGGGAGCTGTTGGGAGATACCTGTGTTAGTCCATGCACCAGATGACTGTTGCAACCATTAGGTCATCATCTTGCTATTCAATCTAAAAAAGTCTCCGGTTTGCCAAACAAGGTTATTTTCATAGAACATTGGAAACAACTTTAAAAGGAAAGACTTTGTAAATTGTAGTTGTACAGATAATTTACCTTTCTTTCTACATAAATTATTAATTCCTTTGGGGACATTATATATAGATATACATATATATATATATATGCATATATATATATGTGCTATAATTATTATTTTTAACATTTTGGGTTATATTTTATTATACCTCTAGACCTCCAAAAATTCTCAACAAACTGGTGGAGTTAGTTATGTGACACCAATTCCCAGCCATTCTCTACCCTTCCTTCTGAGGAAAACATGCCCACCTGACTGACT
This sequence comes from Erethizon dorsatum, assembly GCA_028451465.1. Lineage (NCBI taxonomy): Eukaryota > Metazoa > Chordata > Mammalia > Rodentia > Erethizontidae > Erethizon > Erethizon dorsatum. The sequence continues at coordinate 114,089,671 of CM051822.1, read as the reverse complement.
GAGCCAGGCATAGGATGGCCACAGCTTCTCTCCATTGCAGCTCCACACACGCATGTTGGCGGGAGTTCTCTGTCTAAGGAGAAGGGTGGCACTGTGGTGGCACTTTCCCAGGGAGCCCAGCCCCCAGTTCCTGGCTATACCAACATAATCTAAAGTTCTCACTCACCTGAAAAAACTCCCTGGGTGGAGCCACACCAGAAAAAGAGCTTGTGAAGATTACAGAAAGAGCTTTCATTTAGTTTATTGAAGATAGTAATTGCTAGTTAAGAAAATGTATCTGTTATGATGTACCAAACAAGCATGTTTATTGAAATGGTACTTCTACCAGGGATGTATCAAAAATATGAATGAGGTCTTGTTTTTGTAAATTTTCAATTAGCTTTTCATCCCTGCTCTGCCCAAGAATTCATCCCCTGCCCAGATCCCAGAACGACCTTCCTAAAATGCACCTGACCTTTCTTTTCCCATTACTCTCAAGGTAATGTCAACACTCCTAATCATGCTGCAGACCTTCCCATGGGTGCCTCTGTCCCTCCTGCCTCTTCCCAACTCCTCCATGGGCTCCTTCACTCCAGGCATGTTCAACCCCTTGCAATTTCTGCCTTCCCCATATGTAGTCCAGGAACCTCAGCCTTTGTCTCCATGGACATCTAGTCCTAAAACAGCTTCCTAGGCCCCTTCCTGAGCCATGGTGAGTAACCATGTTCCATACTCTTCACTCTTAGAGGCTGCCAGAGATGCCCCTGCTCTGCGTCCTCTCAGGTCTAAATGTGCCTACTGTGGCACTGAAGTCTTCTGGAGAGTCCATTAGTTTGCTCATCTGCCTTTCTCTGTACCAAGGGCTTCCTGATGTCAAGAACCTTGATTTATTTTCTCTGAATCCTCAGCACCCAGCATGGGACCAACACATAGTCAATTTTAAGCCAGTGTTTTAAAACAGACAAATTTAAGTGATTTAAATATCCCCTTTTACTGACAGTCTGAAAGCAACACTATCTCAGTAGCAACAAACCAGTGCCCAGATTTTGGTTTATATTTCCATTCTCTAACAAAAGGAACTGGGGCTTCTTGGAGGATTGGTTGATTTGAAGGCTAAGGAAGGGAACACATTAGGAAAGCCTGGAGCACTGGGTAGAGCTAGTAAGTGAAGGAGTGCTCACAAGGCAGGATGATGTGCATATGCCAGACATGCTGGAGCCAACCAAAGAGTCCCCAGTGGCCAAAGCTGGGATAGTTCCAGCCGCAAAATAACTTAAGTGGTACTGGATTATAACCCAAAGTATAAGCTACGGCTCTATGAATTCATCTAGGTATAAAGAAATGATAAAGAATGTTACCCATGTGAAGGATGGACAAATATACCATCACAAAAATTTCAGGTCACACCTATAGCCACTGGCATCAACAAGTAGTGCATCATCCCTTACCTGTGGGCTGCACATGACAACTTCCTTCCAGAATGCAGTATGTAAAGGGGGAAGAGAGTAACCCAATAGTGAAGACACCTGACACACCTGGTTAGTCAGGAAATCAGGTTCATGCATTGTGGTGTGGACCCTAGATATGAGGCGCTGAAAATGCCATATTTGTTCAGTGCTCTTTCTCCCCAAACCCATAATCCCGAGTAAAAACTCAGACAACTCGCAATTGATGGACATCTTACAATAAACCTGACCAGCACTCCTCCAAATAGTCAAGGTCCTGAAAAACAAGGAAAGCATAAGAAAGCATTACAGTATAGAGGAGCCTAAGGGGGTGTGGTACTAAATGGCGTGTGGGATCCTGGGACAGAAAAAGAAAACAGTAAAACTAAAGGAATTAGAATGATGTGTGGACTTGTGTTAATAATGGTGGCGCAATAGTAGTGGTGGCAAATCTGGCCCACTACTGTAAAGAACTACCAATATGGGAAACTGGGTGCAGGAGATATGGGAGCTTCCTGCAATATACTAGCAAAATTTTTGGAAATCTAAAACCACTATAAAATAAAACACTTTGCTCTTTAAAATAACCTCCCTAAAAAAGGTTACATGTTGGTTTAAGAATCATTTAAAATTATGCTAAACCCAGCCTTTTTTCCAAGATGTTGCTTTCTATTATGACCTGGGGTTCTGAGAATTCTGATAAATGTCCCCTCTCCTTTTGAGATGTGAGGCTATGGAGTTCCTCCCAGAGAGACAGCTGGGCTTTGAGATTGGGCACATACAAGACACCCAAGGAAGAAACAGTGTCATGAGTCTAGAAATTAAATTTTCTGATGTTCTCAGTATTGATTCTCGTGGAGTGTTTGACATATCTCACACTTTTATACAACATTGCATCATGGAATCCATTGTACCTTAATGCTTTTTTTTTTTTTTTTTTTTTTTTTTTTTTTTTTTTACCATTGATCATTTCAGTGTGACTCCAGGCTCAGCATCCAATGCTAAAAGCAACTCTATTGAATATCTTTCTTCAGGTGTCAGCATTTTCTACTTGGGAGAAAGAATTACACAAAATTGTCTTTGACCCACGCTATCTCCTGCTAAACTCTGAGGAACGAAAACAGGTAATGTCACAGGGAGACAAGGTGGCAACCATAGAGACAGAGAATTAAAATGACTGCTTCATCCTGAGACCAGGGAGCCTTGTCATTACTACTGACAGACAGGTGCCAGCTGTCTTAATATTGCTGGAGAGCTTATGGAGTAAGTGCTCTAGCTTGCGAGCTTGTGAATAGCACATTAGAAGTACAGAGAAAGATTATGCTGGGAATCATTCTTATGCGACCATCCAATCATGACCCATAAGGAAACACTTACAGTCAAAGATGAGAAAGCAAGTTTGGGGAACATTAATCATATTTCATATTTCAAATGACTGCAACTAGTATGTTCGAAATACCAAATACTTAAGCATTTACATAATGACAGTGATACATAAAAGGTCCAGAGAACAATTCCAATATAAGTAACAGGTGAAAGGTTTAGAAAGTAGGTCCCAGGAAAGCAAGGGCTGGGTTGGGGGTGAGTTTATGGGGGAAGAGAAGGAAGCCGGCCATGCAGTACTGCAGCATCCAGAGAGCATCTGGTTAAAGGCCTGCAACCTCATTGATGGGGAAAGTGCCCTGACAGTGACATGAGGAGTGGTACTAGAGCTGAACTGAGGAAAGAAACAATATTAGGCCCCTTTCAAAAAGCACAGCCCTTTTAACAAATAACTTGGGTGAGCAAGGATCAAACACAGAATCTGCACAGGACCTACTATCACAGTGTTTTCCTGGGGAAGCTAAGGCTCCTGTTGTGAACATCGCAACTGTTCCTCTACTAGGGGGTCTCCAAAGAAGATAGAGTGAGCCTAAACAGAGATTAGGGTCCAGGGAGTACTAATCAAGCCTGTTTCTACGGTAACATGCAGTGTTTCATTTTATTACACCAGAGCATACAGTAACGAGATAATGGCCAATGCTATCACTTTTTAAAAGTCATGCCGCATTTTGGATAACTGATATAATTTATTAGAGGGGAAAAAAAAACCCTGGTACATTAAATTATAGTGGCATAAAAAATGCAACAGAGAGAAAGAGAGAAAAGAGAGAAAAATCTGATTACATGGATAAACGGTTCCAGGCAGAGAGAAATGCATATATTTCTTTTGAGCTCTGAACTCACAGCCAGCCAGCCTTTCTGGCTTAAAATTAATAGAGCAAAACTCTCTTTAATGGTGGAGCCACACTCTTTTACTTGGATAATAACCCTGCCTTCACCTTTTTTTTTTGTTAAATTATAAAACAACTAGAGAATATACCTTACTATTTGCCTTGAAGGTAAAATAAGCCAATCATATTCTTAAATATATATGTGTTACAAATTTAAGTCAGATTCGTGAATATTTCATCCTGCCGCTGAGTCCTCAGGAGGTAAGTAGCATTTTGTATTAATAATCCTGCAAAGATTTGCCATTAAAGAAATAGGTTCTGAAGCAATAAGACCTAGTCAAAAGAGAGCCAGCAAAGGGGCTTTTGTCTGCCCTGGCCTTCACTTTGCCACCTTCATCACAGCAGGAAAGCTGGAAACAGTGGTCTCCACCCCACTGAGGCCCCACTCCAAGATCTCCATGACTTGATACACACTTGCTATTCATTGGACTTGCACAGTCACTTGGGGATTTTTTTAATCAATATTTTTATTTATGTTTGCATAAACATTTAAATTATCACATTTAGTTTTTAATGTTCTAAGGCTTAGATAGCATTAGGAATGAAACAACTTTGTGCCCCCCCTCCAACTTTATAGTCTGTCAGTGACACTTTTTCTGATGTTACAACTATGAGTGATATTATTCCAACAAATGAATGAGCGTTCTGTAGACCATAGCAAAGAGAGATTTCGTCTTTTTATGTGGCTCCCAGCTTTCAAGAGAGAATATCCTTTAGTCTTGAGTGGATTTGTTTACCAGAAAATATTCACATGCTGTACACTGAGGAACAGAGTTTTCCTGATAGGGTCAGCATCTGAAACCTGCTTCTGGTCAAATGAGGGCATGTACGGTGCCCACAGTCAGGTCTCCTTATTGGTTGTGTTTCACACGGATGGTCAAGGTGACGTGGAACTCCTTCATGCCTCAGGAAAGTAAAATGGTTTTCTTGGAAAATTAGCATGTGGGAATCAAAGATTCTGAATTTACTTTCTATTCACAAGTTAAAATTATTTTTGGAGCCTTAAAGGCCAATCACATTACCATAGGAAGTGACTATAACAAATTAAGTACCCTGATGTAGTTAGTAGCTCTATGGCAGTAATAAAGTTGACAGACCATGTATCCCTGCAGATGCTACTCAGAGTCTCAAATGAGAAGCATGGTGGCTTTTAGAGCTGACCTGGGCTTCCATGATGCCCCAAAGAATGTTGCCAAGTCATTCCCAGGAATCCTAAAGTAGGGCTGGTGGGATGTTTGACCCACAGATAGTACTTGTGTGTGCAGCAACATACTGGGCCCCGTGGGAATCCAGGCTTAGTCAGTTAGATGCCTCTGTATCACTGACGGTATTGCAATGCAAGAGTTATCGCTTCCCTTTCCAGTAACTGGGAAAAAAATTACCTCAGATTCTTGCTAGTTTTTCATGCTGTGTTCGGAATACAAAAATTTCATTTCTGGTAGCCAGTTCCATAATATTTCTGTGTATGCATTTTCAGATATTTGAACAGTTTGTCAAGACAAGAATAAAAGAAGAATACAAGGAAAAGAAAAGTAAATTGCTGCTAGCCAAAGAAGAATTCAAGAAACTTCTAGAAGAATCTAAAGTATCACCTAGGTAAGGAGAGGGAACACAGCAGGTGTTTTCTGGGGCTGGGAATTTACAAGTTATTGTGAGAGGACTTTCAGAACCTATTTTGCTAAATCATGTAACCTAACTTTCTACAGATACCAAAAAGGTTACTTCAAAGGCCTGTGGATACAGAATCCTGGCTTTTCTGTCAGAACTTCTTACCAGCCCAGCTTTGGTTGCTATCTCAGCCACTGAACTCTGTATTAGCCTTTCTTCCCTGGGGCCAAATACCTGCCACATGCAGTATAAAAGAGAAAAAGTTTATTTCGGCTCATAGTTTCAGAGGTTTCAACCCATGGTCTACTGTCTTCTGCCTTGCAAGGCAGAGACATCACAGCAGAAGGTTGTGGTGAAGAAAAGCTGCTCAACTCATGGCAATCAGGAAGCAGAGAGTAGGAAGAAAGACAGGGAGGAAGGGGATGGAAAAAAAAATATAACCTTCAAAGTCATGTTTCTAGCGACCTACTTCCTCCCATTGACCCCACCTTCTAACAGCCCATTCAACTATGAACTCATCAATGGGTTAATCCATCCATGAGGTCAGTGCTCCTAATACATGAGTCTTCGGGGGACACTTAACATTTAAATCGTAATATATTCCTCCCTACATGCTTTCAAAATGTCAGCATCCCTGACTCCATGACCTCAATGACAAATCAACAGTGAGCCTTCATTCAGTGCAGACCAGCTTGTGTGATCTAGTGCCCAAAATGCAAAACCAACAGTTGGCACCACCACCACTCCCCATGCAAACCCCGCTAATTCCCTTGGTTCCAGAGGGCTTGGCAGTTGGGCCCAGGGAGCGTAAACTGCAAACCCACTAAGGCAAGTCACTTCATAGTCTCAGAGGTTTCAACCCACGGTCTGCTGGCTCCAAGGCAGAGACATCAGGGCAGAAGACAAGGCAGTGACATCCATGCTCAACTCATGGGAATCAGGAAGCAGAGAGCAGGAAGAGAGTTGTCTGCCCAGACTACCTAAAATAACAGATAAGGCATTATTTCCGTGAAACTAAGGAAACAGATAGGAAAGTAAATGTTAGAAATTAGAAAAATACCTAAGCTTAATTCTTTTTTTTTTTTTTTTTTTTTTTTGTACCGGGAATCAAACTCAGGACCTTGTGCTTGCCAGACAGGCGCTTGTGCCGCTGAGCTATATCCCCGGCCCTTAATTCTTCTTTAAAATTAGCCTTGACTCATTTTTTTTTAAGTAGCAAATATTCACTACTTGTAGTTGTACAGTAAATCCCCAACTTCCAAACATTCGTTTGAACTTTCACAGGTGTACCGTATAAGGCTCACTTTGTGGGCTTATGAACAAATCTGACTTACAAACAATTCTCCCAAAATGGAACTCGTTAGGGACTTAACTATAGTTTGTTAAGGGACTCTGATGCATCACACTGTCCTCCAGCCTGATCTTGGTTGCCCTTCTCAGACCCCTCCTGAGTACCTTGCAGGAATGTTGGCTGTGCGAACAGTCCTGAGTGCTCCTAGAGGGCCCAGGTCTGCACAACTCTGGGGTTGCAGGAGCCACCCACGGGATTGACACCCGAGGCCCTGCAGCAGACACCTCCTACACAGGCCAGCTGGCTGGTGCCCCTGTTTTTACCAGAGAGAGAACTGAGGTGCACTATCAGTGACTCACATGACTTCCCAAGCTTGGAAACAGCTTTCCAGAGCCAATAGGAAGCCAACACTGTCCCTCGACATGGCTAAGGAGCAGAGAGCTTTATTTCTCCTTTCCTCTTCAGAGACACTTTGCAGAGAGATGTCCAGCAAAGGACCTGTGTAGGGGCTACCCCTGCACAGTTCCCAAGTGAAAAGACCTGGGATCCTATGCAGACAGGCAGAGGATGTAACAAACCCCCATAACTCTCACCACTTTACTTTTTACATGCAGTCCAGCAAAGAAAGCACAGGCAAGTGTGTGCTAGCTATGTAGCACCACAGTGATTAAATCATGAAAGCAAGGAAGAGAAGAAGGAAGAAGGAGGGGAAAGGAGGAAGAAAATCCAGAGGAAAATGCTTTTTTTTTTTTTTTTTTTCAAGAAACCTGTGAACAAGTGCCCCACAGGCAAAACAGGAAGAAGGCAGCTGGATGGGGAGGGAATTGGGCTCATTGTCCATAGACAGCAATGAGGCTGAGTCTAATAATGATTCGTCTTCTAACAGCCATGTCAGTATAATCTTGTTCATGTACACAGAAGTTATTTAGTTATCATAATTTAAGATGCTAATTAAATGTCTATAGAAAAATATAAAATCCTCTGTAAATGAAATGGAGAAAATAAAATGAAAGAACCCCATGGACAAAGAATACATTGTCCATGTGCCCCAGGGCACCTGCTCTAGACTGGCCCCTGCTCCTGGGTGGCAGGCAGGACTTGTCTGTGGCTTGGAAGAGAGGTTCATGGGATCATTCAAGCTCCTGTAGACCTTGGCTACTCCGTTGCTGCCACTCTCCCTGCCTTCAGGTCCAAGACTTGTAGGAGGGGGCCACAGCTTGCACAGGTTATCCTTGTCACTGCAAAGTCTTGGCCACTTCTTTGCTCCTTGCAGTGCCCCAGCCTATGAACAAGGCCTCCCCCAAATTCTCTTGTACAGGACTCCCAGCATGGTAATTGTCTTCATCTCATCAGAATTTCAGTGCTCCCTACCTGATGGCCATGGCTCAGTGGAGAACAAGGTGCCTCAGTTAAGGTACAGAGGAGCAGAGGCTCAGATAAGGTGCCTCTGTTCAGTGTGGGAGGGTCAACTCAAATTGTACACTGAGGTTGACAAGATCACAACCATGACCAAGCCCATGAAAGAGCAATCGCAGTTCTCCGGGCTTCTAAAACGGTAAGTCTCCTAAAGAAGGCACACTGACCCTGGATTCTAATGAGAGTGGGCACCAACTGGGTAAAGAAATAAGAGAAGGGTGTATCAAGCAGAGAGAACCGCATATACAAAGTCCAGTGGAAGACAGGCTCATAGTGGGAGCAGAGGATGGAAGATGGCCACAGAAACAAGGAGGGATGGGAGTGGAAAGGGAAGCCAGGATTCACTTTTAGGGATGGTAGCTCAGAAAATGTTTTATTTTCCAGGACCACGTTCAAAGAGTTTGCTGAGAAGTATGGCCGGGATCAGAGGTTTCGACTTGTTCCAAAAAGAAAGGACCAGGAGCATTTTTTCAACCAATTCATACTTATTCTTAAGAAGCGGGACAAGGAAAACAGACTAAGGCTCCGGAAAATGAGATGAGTCTGTGAAAAGTGCAATACGATGTGTGGGGCAGCTGAGAGTGCAGCGAGGGAAGATCATGGAAGCAGCAGGCCTCTCTGGCAGAGCTGAGGCAGGCTGGGGCGCTGCGGGTCTTTTGTTCTCAGAGGATTATTGTTTCATATTGAAGCTCTCTCTTTTGTACAATGTTCAGAGTTTGATGCATTTCTAATTGCCATGATACGTCGATCCCTTAATTGTTTTAATTATGCAAATTACTTGTAATATACATAAATTATAAATCCACTGCAGGTTTGTAACTAAGCGGAACCAGGCACCATCTGTAATGATCTCAAAGAATTTTCATCATTCAAAAGGATTATCTCAAACTTCTCTGAAACCTTTGCGAGTTACTTCATTTCTGCAGGATTTCCATGGTGTTGAGGAACTCTTAACTCCAGTGTCCCTAGGTCTCAGTGTCGTTTTCTGAGTAGTAGCAATAGGGTTTTATCATTCATCATAGTGACAAGCAAATATCTGGCACATGGACCATGGATCACCTGCAGGTAGTTAAGGGTGACCTTATTCACCTGGGAGGGGTGTCCAGGCCAGGAGAAGGAAGCCACATAAGCTGTCAGAGGTCCTACATAGAGAATTATTTTGTACAAAATCATCATATTAATATTTGAGTTATTTTTATTGTATGCCCAGAGTTTGCATGAGATTTTTCTCATCATCTTTGTATAAAAATTTTAAATTTTTTTAATTAATAAATATTTTAAACCAGTATGTTTTTGTGGCTGAGTCTTCCATCACATCTTAAGTAGAAAAATTGTTTCAATTAGAGAGATCCAATTTCAAAATTCAGGGGAGAAAGTATGATTGTAGGGTGTGTAAGGTGCTTATCCAAAATCTTGCTCTCCGACTTACTAACACTGGGTTGAACAATGTTTGATAAAAACTTAGCTAATTAATGACATTCTTTAAAACATTGAACTTTCATTTATCTATTTCAAAATTTATGACACCTCTATTCAGAGATGATGGCTTTGTTCCGTAGCAAACAGTGACAGCCTCCTCATCTGGCTTCACCTCGGTAGTCCTGTTAAAAACACCTTTTGCCAAGCATATTAGCAGCTAATTGGGTGCCTTAGTCACTTTCTCGTCACCAAGACAGAAATACCTGACACTGACAGCTTAAAGCAAAGGTTTATTTTGGATCACTGTTTCCGTGCATGGTTGACAGGCTCCAAGGCAGAAACAGGACAGCAGAGGAGCATGGCAGAGGAAAAGGTGCTCAACCCATGGCAGCCAGGAAGCAGAGAGTGAACAGAGAAGTCAGGAAGAATTATGTGCCCTATCAGGTTATGCCCCCAGTAACCGACCTCCAACCAGGCCGCACCTCCTAACACCACATTCAACTACTGAACTTAACAGTGGATGAATCCATTGTGAGTACAGCACCCCCATGATCCAATCCCCTTCCACACACATGAGATTTGGGGGACATTTTAGACCTAAACCATAACACTGGATGAGGAGGGATACACTCTGGTCTTAACATCTGGGCCGCTAATGTGTCCCCTCTGTCAGGCATCTCCTGCAGTTCCAGAGCATTGCTCAGGTTCCAGCCATTGAGAGAGCTGCCCTCACACCTGGCCATGACACAGCTGTGTGGGGAGCCTCTAAAGCAGTGCACAGGGGCCAGACTTCAGAGGAGGCAGTGCCCATTCAGGGTCAGCCAGGGTCCAACTAGAAATGCAAAACTACCCCATACTTTATACTATTGTGACATTATAATGGAAAGAATATTTATGTCACAAGTAACTAGAGTCATGGGGTAAGATCAGATAACAGCAGATAATATAGGATGACAAGCAAATGGAGCAACCATTCTCCATTGGACTCAGAGAGCACCACAAAAGGAAGGTCACCCTCACAATGTTGGGATGGCACCTTGTTGTAAAAGGCATAACCATGGCTCAGTGAGAGGCAGAGGAAGCATTGTGGTGATGTGCCTATGGAACTTGCTGGAGTCCACCCCTAAGGGCCGGAAAAGTCACTCATGTGTTATAGTATCTCATCAGGTATGCTCTGCCCCAAACTAGCCAGGTGGGCTGCTGGGTGCCGCTTACTACTGAGGCCTCTGGGTAGGGGCTGGAGAGATGCCAGGCCCTTCCTGCCACTGAGGAGCATCCATTTAAAGGGTTTTTCAGGCAGGTTACTGCCCTAGTAGAGGCTGATCACCTGAACACAGAACACCAGGTCAGTGCAACTTGAATTGCCTGTCTTCAATTGTCATCTCACCCACGCAATGCTAATGAAATTTACTCAGCATGTGAGTATTTCACATAAAATGGACAGCGTGGACCAAATGGGTGGAACAATTGTGGAAGGCATCAAAGAATCCACATCCCCTGACATCTGGTGTCCTTGCACCACTGTCTCTTCCTCCATCCATACCTCTGCTTCTGGCTTGTCTCCTTGTCACCTATAAGAGAATAGGAATGAAAAGGTGCAGACTGGGATTGACAGCTGAATCTCTCATCACAGCCATGCTCAGGAGTGGCCTGAAGGCAGAGGTAAACTTCTCTCAGTGGCCAGAACCTAAGTTCTGTAAACTGTCATCCATGCTGTGACAGGAGGCATTGGCATTTAGTCTGCGGTTAACAAGGCTGATCAGGGATTTGGAAAGCACAAGTTAGGAGGATCAGGGCTGAAGAGGACTAGGGAAGACTTGGTGTATTAGTCCATTTTCCATTGCTATAACACAATACCCAACACTGGATAATTTTTACAGTAAAGAGGTTTATTTAGCTCACAGTTCTGCAGGTCCAATAGCATAACACTGTCTTCTGCCAAGCTCTGGTTAGGACCTCATGGTAGATGGAATCATAGTGGTGGGAGTGTGTGAGTGAGGCGAGATCACATGTAAGACAAGCCAGAGAGGGGCAGAGGATGCCTTGCTCTTTTATAACACCCATAAAGCAGGAACTACTTGAGACCTCAGGAGAACTACATTAATCCTTTCTGTGGGTGAATTCACCAGTGATCTACTGGCAAGGTTTGAATTTGGAAAGTCCCCCAAAGACTCATGTATTAAAGGCTTGGTGCCCAGTCCAGCCTATTGAAGGTGGTGGAAACTTCAGAAGGTGAGGCCTAGTGGAAGTAAGCTAGATCATTGGAGATGTGCCCTTGAACAAGATATTAGGACCCTGGCCCTAGGTAATGGGGATAAGGAGCGTGTATCTGGAACTTGTAGGATTCATGACCATCTTTATACTGCTCTGAACACAGCACTGGCTGGCAGGAAACTCTTTGATTCTATAAATCAAGGGCAGTAGAAAACTTAGGGAAAGAAAGTCTGGATCACTGCTGTGTTGAAAAGCAGCTCCGTAGTTCTGGGTTGGGGGTAAGAGAAGTCTGAGACATTGGCTGGAGCTTTGATTGTCTCTTGAAGTCTCATAACTGTCTCTAGAAATAGGCCCTGAATGGCTATATTTTTAGGGTTTTGTATTAATAACCTCCCTCCCTTCCTTTCCCTACTATCTCATGTGGCCAGTGATTACTACTTTGGGTTTCTGGTGGGTGACTGGGTTGACCTCACCTCAGCCCTGGCTGGACTCAGCCCTGCCTGGATGTTGTCCCACATTGGGCCCACAAGTTTTGTCTTCTCTAATGACAGCAGGCATTCCAAGAGGGTGGGCCATGATCTCCAGTACAATCCCTTAAGTTCCTCCCTAGCATTTTGTCTCCTGCCAGTGTCCTTGGAGTCTCCACACACTGAGCTAGGGGGCCCCTGAGATTCTGGCTTTCCCTTGGTCTGCCAATGGGAAAAAGCAGCAGGAAATGAAGGAGAGGAGAGAATTTGGAGGCTTACTCTGCATCTCTCCCTGCTCAGCCTGGTGGCCCCAGCCTGAGGCTCTGTGGGCAGCTCTCCCAACACTGAGTTCTGCCAGGGCTTCCCTGTCACCATTGTAGACCCCTTCAGACCTGAACTGGAAGTCCTTTGAGGAGAGCCTTGTCCATTTGAGTACTTTGGGATCTCTGGTTTTCCTTCTGCTCTGTTCTGATTCCATCAAAATCACACCTCTGCTGAGCCCTCTTGATGACACCAGTTGTGTGGCCATCTGTTTGCCATCAACACCTAGCCCCTCTAATCACCATCATCAGCATTACAGTCCTTGCACTGAGTAGTTGTTACAGCTACACACAGCCACACCTGGAATGACATTAGCAGTGGGATGCCCAGGATCATGTAATTGTAGCCTTTGTCCTGGAAGCAATGCAACAGGTGCCCAACTCTCGGCACTCAGCAATGCCCTGGTGCCTGCGATCCTGCAGGAAAGCTGCCAGGGGCCTTTGCTTCTTGTCCAAATATCTGGGAGCTTATAATTTTACTCATATAATCATGATTATGATTTTATAAATAGTATTTGAAGTTTTAGATAGATGATTGATAAGTAATTTCTAAATTATGTCTCCCTCTATATTCTCACCTACCTGTGCATCAGTTGACATGTTGAGATGGAAGGTGAGCTTGGGTATAATCTGGTAAGCCCTCAGGGAGAAAAATAAGTCTTAAATATCCTCATGTTTATGGGCAGGTGGTTGATATTTCAATTATTTTTCTGCTTTAAATTCTGTAGGTATAATTAACATTTTTAAAATCATATACATATTTAAAACATTGTAGAAAAACAGTGGATTATGTGAGAGTTTTAAAGTCACAATTTCCTTTAATTTTTGCATGTGTCATGTTAATTTTAAATGCCACTAACATAACCTGGATGAGCTCTCTGGTAACTGCTAAGCTGTTAAATAAATAATAATAATAATAAATACTATGCCAGAGATAGTCAATACACAACACAGAATTCATGCATTGGAAGGAGACAGGACATTCTGTCATTGACCACTGTATCATACTTTTCCTTCATGCTACAGCGGCCAGGGCCTCAGGACACAGCCATCACCTGGGTACTGCCTGTCACCCACACCTCCCAGACCTTGCTACCCCTCCCCCTGGGCTCTGCTCCTCTCTCACATTCCCACTTGGACCTTTGCTGACTGGCTCTGTGTTCCTAACGCCCCTTCTTCATCTGGTTCACTGGTGATGCTGGATCTGTCCCTTCCTCAGTACACTGGGGCTTCTCACTCAGCTCTGTTATCTTGCCATGATCTCAGCTCTTGGCTCAGGGTTCATGTCCCAGCCAGTGAGACAGTCCTGAGAGGATGAGGGCCCTGGTCCCTGGGTATTCCTGGCCCTGAGCAACAGTGACCAGCATAGGAATTTAGGAGTCATTGACAGGCATGGCTAAGATAGATAAATCTGAGTAGATTCACATCGCCACTGTCTCTTCATGGGCAGTGATGACAGATTTCTTAACCTTGTTTTACCAAGTATTTATTTCCTTGATCAGTGTTCATTGTCCCTGCTGTTTATTTTCTTGTTGTTCATTGAATAAATTGCTCAAACAATCTATAGGCAATAAGAAAAAGATGTTCATTAGCATTTTCTTCAAATACATTTTTTTAATGCTTATAATTACTGAAAGTGTGGCCCAGGTCAAAGATTCTCGATTATTCAGTAAAATCCTTCAATACAATCCTTCAAGACAATGAAATGCACTTTTGCTGGAAACCAGTGGAGTAGCGGATGTTGGAAGAGTGATCTTTTCAGAGCCCCTGGGAGACTTTGGGTGATTCAGGCTCCCAGTCTTTGAGAAGCACCAGCTGACAACCAGCGAAGCAGACAGTAGCCCCACCCAGATCATAGACTGGTGAGCAAAACTAGAGCTGTCATCAATGTGCGCCAGTGTGAGTCAGGATGACTTGGTGTGCAGTCACTGTGACTAGAGCCCACTCCTGCTTCCAAATGACCATAACCCTTGATCTGCAAATAATCCAAATATTAATCCTAACATATAACTCAGCAAGTGCTTCTTCTAGGATAGGCATAGCAGGCACCAAGCTAAGTGCCTTTGCTGCTTGCTACATGCAGTCCCTCAACAATCCCTGAAGGTAAGTTTCCTCTCTATTCTCACTTCATAGAGAACACTGAGGGTTAGGAAACAACCATTTTGCCCAAAGTCACCCAGAGTGACAGTGCCTGCACTTGCACAAAGTCTATTTGGCTCCAGAGTCTGCAAACCTTTACCTTCCCTAGCCCATGTCTCAGTCTCACCAGGCTAATTACCACCTCTCTTGTTCCATTCCGCATTCCTTCCTTTATTCCTGCAGTGTCCACTGTGCAGCCCCTGAGCCAGGGGTCTGGTGGAAAACTTCATGAGCCAGGTCTTCATGCCACCCAGAGACAAATGGAAGGACAGGTCCTATGGCCAAACAGCTCGTCCACCACATCAAAAGTGCTGCTGAGGCACACAGAGGGCCCAGTCCTCTTGGATAGTGCCTTCTTATTACATCCTCACATGACCAAAAAGACCAGAGAGCTCACTGAAGGCTCTTTTATCAGGGCACTAATTCCATTGACAAGGGCCTCACCCTCAGAACATAATCCTGAAGTCCTGCCCCATCACCTTGAGGGTAGGTGTCAACATGAATTTTGGGGAGATGCAGAAATTCAGGCCACAGTAAGTGACATTATGGACTTGAGATGAGTGTTACAAAGAGCAAAGCAGCTGAGATGGGTACAGGGCTATGTACTCTATGAGAGCAGCCAGAGGGGGCTCACCAGGGGGGGGCATGAGGGCTGAGACAGAAGGCATAGATGCCAGGACAAGGGCTTGGCCCAGCAGGGCCAAAACCAGATGGGAAGGGCCTAGAGTACGAGGACACCAACAGAAACACAGCTACTGACAGGATGAACCTCTGAGCCTTTACTTGAGATCTTTTCTTCCCTGGAAGCATCTGACTCACATGGGACTACCCATAAGCAACTACAGTGTTCGTTGTGTTCACCAGCTTGAGCCATGACCCAAGAGTCTCAGATAGAATGGAAAACCAGATTTTCTGACCACTCAAGACCCAGTGCCCCAAACCATGGGAACCATGCAGAGTCTCTAGGGCCAGACAGGTCTCCTGAAGGTGAGTGTGCCAGTGTAGTTCTATGCCCAGGGCCTTTTCTTAGCTCTAGAGAGAGCCTGGTGTTTTCTGATATTGAGTCCTGGAGCTAGGGCATTTGAGCTGGGGAATCTGCTTGTCTGAGTTGCTGTCTTCTCATCTGTGTAGTAGGTATACATGTCCTGCCTCCTGTGGTGATGGCGAATATTGAATGGAAGATGTTACTGTTATGCTGTTTTCTTTAGCACCAATGTTCCTCTCAAGGCACAATGAGGAACCAGATGAAGACTTTGCCCAGTGCCCCGCAGAGGTAAATCTCTGGGAGACCCCTGGTTGTCTGTGCCAGGTACCCAACCAAGGGAGTTGAAATGATGGGGCTTGGCCCCAGCTGGATCGGTGGGCTAGGAACTCTAATGTCCTTGCTTCTGGGCTTTCAAGGGCTGTGCCCATGTAAACTCATGACACTTGAAATTGATGAAGTGGCTCCCTTCTTTGCTTCCTTCTTATTTTTCTGGTACTGGGGATCAAACTCTGGGCCTTATTCATACTGGGTAAATGATCTACGACTCACTGAACTATCTGCCAAGCCTTGATAGCTTCCTTTATAATGAAGAGTTCAGCTGTCCCAAGAGGTTTGCCTTGAGTGGGGTAGTTCTCTCTTCCTAGAGGCAGCCCCTCTTGGGAAGACAATGTCTAGATAGCCTCTTTGGCAAGCACAGAGTGGGTCGGGAAGAACAATTCCCATAATTGTCCACTGGCCATGGAGGGAAGCTTAGTTTAGGCCTATTCATCTCTATTACAGGAGTGGCTTTCCCCAAGAGCTCATGGTTCTCAAGGCCTTTTAGCCACTTGTCCTCCAGGCAAGACTAGCTTGGCTGATATCTGCCCCATTTTCTCCCCAGTTCTTCTGAACCTTACCCTTTCCATTTTCACTAGTGCCTCTTTTTTAGAAGCGTGAACACCTATTATATCAAAGCCAAGTTGTACAAGTCAATATCCATTCTCAGCAATGACTTTGACTTCTCTTTCCTGATCCATTATCTGCAAGATTATCTTGTATTTAACTTAGGGGAGCAGTTGTGGGAGGCATCTTCACATCTGGCCCCTGCTTGGTATTCATCTGGCCTCTGTTTGAGATCTGGCCCCTGCTTGATATGTTAGCATTTTCTTAAACCAAGAAAGCAAATGGGTAACTTTGACTGGGAAGGATTCCTTGGAAGTTCGAAACACCAACTAGACATACCCACTGTAGCGCCATTCCTGTTCTGACAAATACCTGATGGCACAGGACAGGAGGTGCAGGCCCAGTTAGCTGAGTATTCTTTCCTCTGCTGACTGAGTACATGGGCACTGGACATTTCCAGTAGTTTGTATTGGGCACTGGGTGAATTTGCAGTGCTGGCTGAGACCATCCTGAAATGATAAATTATTTTCAGCCTGGTCACCTTGCCCAATGCTCTCACCCTGCTGTGACCTCTGCTTGCAAACCACAAATGAAAACAGCTGCTGTCCTATTCTGGAGGCGTTGCTCCTCCGCGCACAGAAGTTTGCAATCAGGTGGCTGTGCCAGCTCATTCTCTTCA
Organism: Erethizon dorsatum; assembly: GCA_028451465.1. Taxonomy (NCBI): domain Eukaryota; kingdom Metazoa; phylum Chordata; class Mammalia; order Rodentia; family Erethizontidae; genus Erethizon; species Erethizon dorsatum. The sequence continues at coordinate 114,072,554 of CM051822.1, read as the reverse complement.
AAGCCTGGTGCAGGCATTTTGCTCCAGGCACTGATAGAGTAACCCACAGACAGAGATTGTGCTGAATGAATCTCTCTCCGTAAATGGGTAACAGCTCCATCTCCCTTCTGCCAGTCATCAGGCACCTGCCCAGACAACCTCAATGAGGTGCTGGCAGCCCTTCAATCTTGGCTCTCCCAGTCTCTGCTCTGTGAAACCAAAGTGGATGCTTTCAGGAAGAGCTGAAACCATTGAGAGTTTTCTTTGCTGTTCACAAATTTGGAGGAAGAGATGAGAAGGGCTGGAGGTGAGGCAGAGTTTCTCATGTTAGCAGGTCAGGGATGTTGTTTTCTGCTTTGCCCTAGTTTTTAGAAGCTTAAATGTATTCCCCGACTGATATGGTCTGGGAAAATCTCTAGAATGGCAAAAGGTTTCACTTGTAGAGATCAACAAATTGCAGTCTTCTCCCTGCCAGGGCAGGAGTCCTGCCACGACCCATGAGTGATCCTTGTGGAGGCTGAATCTCATTCCTGACATTGCAAACACCCTGTGGAGCAGCTTGGTGCTGCTCTTATCAGGAATGTTGCACTGGCGGGTGAAGCCTTATGCCAGCAACACTGTGCCCACAGGGCCATTACCAGCTTGGTGCATGCTATCCTCCATACTGAACAGTCCTTCTCCACCTGCCCCTCCCTTCCTGTTCAACAGGCTGGGACACCTTCAGAAGACTGTCTTGAGGGCCTTTCCAGTCCTCCCATCGTGCCTGCACACTTGGGTGGGTAGGCCCACCTTGCCCACCTAGTGGGGAGGTTCAGGACTGCAGGCTTCAGCAGGCCACCTGGCAGAAACCTCTCCATCTGTGGTGGCCAGGACTGTCTTGTGACACAGAACTTTTCCATTTGCGGTTTTTATGCTTTTGGCAGCACCAGAATAGAGAAGAAGGGACAAGAAGGAGAGAGTAGTCTACAGCCAGATTCCTTACTTTTAGGACTAGCTCAGGTAATCCATCTGCTCCGCAGTGGCTGATAACCCTGTGTGTCTACTTTGTCTGCTCTCGCTAGAGGCCTAGAAATTTGGGTCTCAAATCCCTGGACATTCAGGTCCCATCTGCACAATAGCTTCACCCTGTAGCAGGCTGCTGGGCAAGTGCCCAGTGTGGGGGGACCCCATGGGGCCAGACATTGAGCCTCAAATGGTTCAGGAGCCTGCCAGGCTGCAAGACACTTTCAGAGGTCATAGGCTAATGAAGGCCCTAACTCTGACCTCCACCTGCTGCTTAATGACTCCCATACCTATTTCCATGGCCAAATCCCTACTTTCCCAATCCAGTCTCCAGAGCTGCTCCTGCCTTCATCTGCTGGGAATGCTAGGAAAAAAATCTGTCCTTCGCCCTGTGCTCAGTTCCACCTGGGACAGAGTGTCTTCATTCTCAGAACACTGCACATAAGAACATATCCACTTCGCAGGGGCTGCAGATACCACACAGCAATGTTGCCACCCACATTTTATGTCCACTAGCTCGGCACCTGCTATCTAGATCCACTGTCCATGGCTGGTGCAGATTGGCTATGTAACATATACTTAGAAGGGACTTTTGTTTTCTGGTTTGGAATTTTTATTTCCTCTGCTTTTTTTTTTTTTTTTTTTTTGTGGGTACCGGGGGTCGAACTCAGGACCTCGCGCACCAGCAAGTGCCCGTGCAGCTGAGCGATATCACCGGCCTTTTTTTTTGTATGTGGGTACCGGGAGTCAAACTCAGGACCTTGCGCTTGCCAGACAGGCACTTATGCTGCTGTGCTATCTCACCGGTCCCTCCTCTGCTTTTTATGAACTGACTCATTTCCTGAGAGGTTGCTGTCTTAAGGATGAAGCTCACTGTACATGGTTCAGGGCCAGCCTCCATTGTGCCTGCCACCTGCTTCTACAGCCTGACTCCTTCTTCTGTAACTGAGACTGATGAGTCCATCTACCCTACTGGGACCCCAGTCACCTGGGATTTTGTAAAGAGGAGAAGAAATTAAGTGTCAAGTTAGACAGCTGGAGGGAGAAGATGCTCTAAGTAGAACTTTTCATTTCAGAAGGCTTGTGTTGGAAAGAAAGTCCCATGGGCCTGCCATGGCTACAAGTATGAGACACCTTTGAAGGTCACAGGGCAGGACATCCCCATGGGATTGTGTCCTCTTGTGGGTGGGAGCTGAGATCAAGGTCTCAATATCCCCAGTGCCTGATGGTTTTTTCTAGAACTGAGATAGTGTGAAGCAAACCAGTGTTGAGCAGCAGGGTGGAGCTTGCCTTCACTGATGTTGACACTGTTATGTGTGTGTACATGTGTGTGTGTGTGTGTGTGTGTGTGTGTGTGTGTGTAGGCACATATGTATGAGCATTCGTGTGCATGCCTGTGTGTATGCTATGAATGATTTGTGTGTGTGTAAACAGCCAATGCTACAAAATAGTCTTCCTCTCCAAATCTTTCCATCTTTCACTCCTGTCAAGGTAAATCTTTCTCCATTGTGTGGGCATATTTCACAAATGGAATGCTGGGGTGCATGTGAGCCTCCACAGGACACTACTTGGATGTGTCTAGTCCTAAATTCCCCTCCGTGCATGGTTCCCATGGGACAAGGTCGTGGCCCTGCATGATCTCACTTGGAGAGGTAATCTCTACCAGAGTGAATATAAGACAGGGAAATGAAAACAAACGGGATGTCATTCCCAAGTGAGGACAAATTACTTCTCCATACCTCCAGAAAATGTACCACATTGGTTTCAGTGAGGATTTACTTGATTCATCTCTGTGTCCATCCAAGACAAATCTCTCCATTTTCATCCTCTAATTCTGCCCATGAAGTTGCAAATGTGGGCGTCCCATATGCTCTTCACAATAAATCACCTTCTGGCAAAGTGTTCTGAGGAATGAATCATTTTTACTACCATTCCAGCTTCCTCCACTTCTCCATCTCTCGAATTTAGTAACAAAGTCAGAGATCTGCGCCCTCATTTTTGGTAGCTCAGAATAACAGAATTAAAATGCTCTCCTGATTCAAATGTGTTTATAAATTTACTGTCTTCACTTTATCCTTTGCCAAATGCACTGTCCTCCCAGAGATAAAAAGAGGAATCCTGATCTACTTGTGGGTCCCAAATGAGAAATTGCACATTGCATGCAGTCATTCTGTCCCTGTGTTTTGAGCAGTAGCTCTTCTGTGTGCCATCTGGCTGTTTCCTAGGTGGGTGGGGCTCCTTTCGGGACAGTGGCTACAGGATGATCTCTTTGGACCATGTACTGACATCTGTCCAAAGTGGCTCTGCTCAGAGTTTGGAGACAGCTCCACAGTAGCTCATTTTCACTGCTACTAAATTTTGGCTAAATCGCAGGTCCAGGACTATAATGGAAAGACATAAAAGAGGCTCACAAAACACTCCGAATTTTTAGGTTTTATTTAGGATATAAAAGAAATATTTATTATGGTCCTGCATATAATAAATATTTCTTGCCATTTGCATCAGTGCTTGCAGCCTACCCCATATTTTAGAAATGGAAATGGCCCCTAAAGGTCCCAACTATTCTGCTATGAATGTATCAACATAGCCCAGTGCCTTGGAAGCAGATGAAGTTCTCTCTGCCCTCTCTGCTTGGCAGCCTCAGGCTTCAGTAGTCTGGCAGTAAATTGTTCCTTGTGCTGATTCATTTGGTGTGAGCTTCCTTGGCCAGTGAGAGCTTTGGTAGCTGGGGCATTTTCTCAGGAAGTCAGGAAAACAAACCCCAGGTTAACAACAGAGGTGTGACTGCCTGGTGAGGTCACTTGGCTGCTCAAGTCCCCACTGTCAACTTTTCTTCAGCTGTGGATGGCTTAACAACTGAGTCACTCGGTAGTTTTGCACCACAAACACAGAGCACTGACCCAATGGTACACGGTGGATGCTGTAGAGTTCTGTGGGCAGATGTGGGAATGGATCATCCTAATCAGCGTGTCAAGTTCTATGATGGAATGAGGTCCACAAGACAGTTTTTATTAAATAGGCATTGAACTGTGTCCATCCACAGACAAAACCTCTCCAGTGCTCACAGCATCTGCAGCATCTACTCTTTGAGGCTCAGGAGAAGGGATTTTCCCAGTCCCACCCTTACGGTATACATTGGACTTTGGCTTTCCTCCAGGGCCTACAGATGGGTCAGAGATGTTTAGAGCCTGCAGTTCAGAGATCACAGGTGGTTGGTGGGCTTACTTGGACCTGAGGATTCTCTGAGCACTTATGATCGCAGAGTAGGGACATGCAGTATGTATGAGCCACATGGGGTAAAGCCACGTGGGGCAATGTGAACTCTCAGAACCCAGGGTTCTTCTTCCACTAAATAGCAGTTCCCATGTTATAGGGGTGGCAGGGTAACTGGGGCCATGTGTGTAAGTGGCTGGAACTGAATGGACTTTCATCAGTGCTAAAGGCATGACCAGGGAGAACTTGTTTCCTCCAAGAAATCCTTGTCACCTTGGACAGGGGTCTCAGCTTCAGCTGTCCTGGCTGTGGAGGTGGTGGTGCGTGGAATGGGATGGGTTAGGGATCTAGAAGGTAGGGGGGTGAGTACCACTAGCATGAACTGGGATGAGGCCAGCTTTGTACTGGATTGCTGCATTTAATCACCTCTGCAGAGGTATTATTATAATCCTGTCTTCTTATTTTTCAGGCTGAGATAGGATAGAGAATATATAACCTGATTATGTACCATAAAATGTATTAAGCCACGAAGGCCTTAAAATTAAAACATTTAAAAAGTACTATCTAGGGAGGTCGTTAAAATCCATTTAAATCCTTATCAAATAATAAAAATATCTTCAGAAAAAGCATCAGTCTCTTAGCCATGTGTTCACCTCTAAGATCATTTGTATTTTGAGCGTGAGTCTAAAGACAAATTCACATAAAAACGCTGAGGATTAAAACTCCCCTTTTAGGGCCGGTGAGATGGCTCAGCGGCATAAGCGCCTGCCTTGCAAGCACAAGGGCCCGAGTTCGACTCCCGGATCCCACATACGAAAAAGGGGCCGGTGATATCGCTCAGCGGCACGGGCGCCTGTTGGCGTGCGAGGTCCTGAGGTCGACCCCCCGGTACCCACAAAAAAAAAAAAAAAAGAAAACTCCCCTTTTGGTCTCATGCTGAGTAAGCAAGCTGAGTTCAGGCTGGGCTCCCGGAAAGGTCTTTAACCATACAAGGGATTGGTGGCTGTGGGGCAATGTGAGAATCCTCAGCCTCAGGCTGGGGGAACAGAATGCTCTGCGAACTTCAACCCTACCCTGCCCAGGCACACACAGGTGCCTCCTTCTCCATCTGGTTCTGGACCTGCCTGGCTGGTGGGTAGCATCGGTTATGTTACTGACCAATGTCTTCCCCTGGAACTGAGAGTTTGCATTCTATCATGCCTTAGATGCTTTCTACTCTGAATTCTAGGAGTTTGAAGCATGGAAAAATTAGGTGATATGGGTAGGTACTATGCCAACTATAGCTTTTGTATCCAGAACCCCAAGAGGAGGCATGCAGCACCTACAGCCATTTCAGTGCTCTGTGTGTACACACTGACCACATCTCCCACCCTACCACCTTGCCCTAGATCCAACCCCCAGTATCTCCACACTCAGCTGCTCTTGCCTATGGGTCCCTAACCCATGGATTTTGTTCTGCTTCTCTCAATTATCTAAGACCAATAGTCAGTATAGCCAGGACACGTGGGCAGCAGCAGAGGCTGGACCATGCTGGGCAGTAGATGGGTTCAGGGAGAGGCTGAGTAAGCGAGTGTGGCCAACTTCACACAGGGACCACAGCCCCACTAGAGACAGGGACCTGAGGATTCTCTGAGCACTTGTGATCTCAGAGTAGGGACATGCAGTATGTATGAGTCACGTGGGGTAAACATGCAGGGAGAAGGATGAGGGAGCAAGAATGTATATGGTATGTGTATGTGTATGTGTGTGTGTGTGGAGTGTATGTCCTGGGAGGGAGGGGATAAGTCTGGATGATGGATCAGGTATCCACACCTGGATTCCAGGGTGGACTCACAGGCAACAGCTTGGCAGGACCTGTAGTTTCCTAGCAAAATGTAGGTGCATTTTTATTCAGCAAGGAGCACAGGACACCTGTTTCGACCCACTTTGGAAAATGCAAGTATTTGATAATTTTGGGCCCAGAAATTATTAAATACATAATATCTTCTCAAAATGTTAATTTTATTTTGCCATAAGTTTTTTTTTTAATGTGCACATAAACAGGGAACATCCTGTATTTGTTGTATAAATAGAATCACGAGTGTGTGGACTAGTGTGAACAATATTGCAGACATATTTCAGGAGTGGGGAAAGGAAATGTTCTGAAGAGCCTCTAATTGGGCATGAAGACAAGGTGCAGTCAGGAGCAGGAAGGACGTGCAGGCTGTGGGGCTGGGGCTGGGGAGGGTCTGGCCTGGTCCAGGATTGAGGAGGGCAGTCTCTCCCAAAGTGTCCAGGGGTGCCACAAGTCTGGGTTACTCTCCACCTCTATCAGCTGCCTCTGAGGGCACCATCTTATCAACTAGATATTCTGACTCTCCTTTCATATTAGTTACTAGAGGAACCAGGTGGCTCTTTGTATATATAATCAGTTACTCGTTTTCTATTTTGAAAATGTATTTAATCTATAGAAAATTTGAAAATAATAAAATGAACCACATATATTTTCAAACTTGACCTTTTTAAATCATTTTGTCAGATTTGTGACCCTTCTGCTTAATACATAGGTACACACATGTATAAACACATACATTTATTTTTTTCTAAGCCATTTGAAAGTAAACTGCAGATTCATGACACTTTACCCTTGAATATTCAGCAAGAATCTACAAATAATGACTATTGCCTGCTTAGTGAAAATACCTTTGTCACCCTGAGCACACTTTAACACCAACTCAATAATAACATCTAATAGTCATATTCAACTTTCATCTGTTTAAGTAAATGTCTTTTATACTATTTCTACCCCAGAATCTGTCAAGTTTCACTCACTACTTTTGTGGTCACATCTCTTTGGCCATTTTAAAATCCTGAACTCCTGCAGCCCCCATTTTGTTTTTTACATGACCTTGGTTCATCTGAAGCCCAGCACCAGCTCCTGCACTGGGAATTGTCAGATTGCTTCACAGTGATTAGATTCAGGTGAGGCTCCTCTCTGCTCAGAGCGCACAGCTAGTGTTGTGTCCATCTCTGACCATTAGGGGGCGCAAGGCATAACATGTTCTGATGTGGGTGACGCACAGTGTGACCACTTTCTCATGTGTGTCTCCTCTTCTCTCCCCAGAAACGTACTTATTTTCCTCACCTGTGTAATAAGTATGAAGCTGGTAGGTAAAGCTCCAAGACGCTGTATCCCCAACCACTCGCCCTGCAGTGCTGGTTGTAGTGCATCCTGCTGGGCCTCCATATGCAGAACTGCTGCCCACAGGTCCATGGGTTAACAGGTCACCTTCTTATGAGTTCGTGTGTATGTGTGTGTGTGTGTCTGTGTGTGCAAGCAGAAGCTTTCCTTCTTTGCCTATTTTCTCTCTCATGGTCTTTGTAAAAAATATATTTTATCAATATAACATGACCCATTATTACCATTATTCTTTTTTTTTTTTTTTTGATACTGGGAATCGAATTCATGACCTCGCGCTTGCCAAGCAGGCACTGTGCCTCTGATCTATGTCCCAGGCACCATTATTCTTTCTGAACCAAATTGTCTCAAATTTGACAAGGGGAGGCCCTTGAAGCAGTTACCTGTGTCCCTTTTTCTTCATTCATCTTTGGGCACCTCCTACTTTTCTCACACCAACACATCCCAGGCTCATATAGTACTTGCCCAAGTACTTGCCCAAGACCAGGCTGGGAATGAGCCATTCCTCCATGGGACCTGGTTCCTCTCAGCAGACAGATATAAGAGACTGTATACACACATAGGCATACACCCATATGTGCACACATATCATGGTTATGTTCACAGGCTGCATACATACCTACATGCTTACACCATGCATATTTAACTTTCTTTAGAGAAATATGGGATTTTGTCTATATATTTTAGGAAACAGTATAGAACTTTAACATAATGGGTTCATACTGATAAAATTAATTCAAAGCCAATGAATTCCATGAGTTTCTTGTATATGTTCTGCCATTCTGTACTTGTATCTCTCTTCTCCCAAAGTGACAGCCCTTATTTCCAATACAATCAAGTATGATACTTATTCATTTGTTCGATCCAGAAATATACACAGTTATTTCAGAATTACTACCTAATTACCACTGTCAACAACAAAAACAGAAACCTAATTAAAACTCATGACGTTTTTGTTGTTATCCTCAAAATATATCCCATTAAGGGGAGACAAAGTATTCTAAAATGCATATGAATTGTTTTTCTGAGTGATTTTTGTTAGAAATTTAATATATACATTAGTCCTTGTAATGCTGTCTGATTTAATTTCATGGCTTGTATTTTTTCTTAACTTTTCTTAACTTTGTTTATTGAATATGTAAAATATTTATGTGTTTTGAATTAAAACCATAACAGATTGACCTGAGAAGTCTTATTTCCAATGCTATTTTCTACCCTGTTTCCAACCCACCATATGGTTTCCTCTTCCTGGGCTTCTTTTTGCTTACTAGAAACAGTGTACAACACATGCTCTATTACACTTTGCCTCTTTCACCTAAAAGCAATCCCTGGTCATCTATCCTTTTGGTGGAAGGGCCCACATCCTTTCCTCCAGTGTATACCTGGGCACATTCAGCAGGCATTCTGTGGCTCATGAGACCAGCCTGCTGTGGATGGTCTCTGGGCTGTTTTCAGCATTTTGCTAACACAGGAAAATGCTGCAATCAACAAACATGTACGAGTGCTGCCTCTTATGCGAGGATATCATCTCTAGGGGAATTTCCTAATAGTGAACTTAGAAGTCTAAAGTGTGTGTTTACTCCATTTCCTCAGGTGCTGTGTGGTTCCTCTCTGTCAGGCCACAGTATTCTGTTCCCCAGCAGGGTATGGGAAGGGGCACCTGCTCCCCATGCCTTGCCAATGTGACTGTTGACAAGCTCTGAGTTTATGATAATCTGAGGTGAGAAATGGTATCCAGATGCACTTTTAATGTGCTATTCTTCCATCACAAATAAAGTTATAAATATTTATGCACAGTTTGCCATTTGTCTTTTGAATTTGCCTATAGTGAGTTTTACCATACAGTTAAAAGAATAGGTCAATTTACTTGTCAGTCATTTATTTTATTGCTCCTAAATTTTGAGTTCCAATTAGATAAGCTTTTCTCATACCCAAGATTGAAAGAAATTCACCCATGCTTTCTCCTATATTAGTACATGTTTATTTTTTACATTTAGATTTCTGATCCGTTTTAAAATCATGCTGATGAATAGTGTGAATTGGGGATACAATTTCCCAGGTGAATTCAGTTTTTCAGATACCACTTTGATAAAATTTATATTTTTCTCTGGTATTAGAGAGAGGTCTTCCTTAACATATTTTCAGTTTACATATATATTTCTGTTTATTTGTGAACTTCTGATTTCTTCTATTGGTCTGATGATTTATGTCCCAATAATACACTGTTTGAATACCAGAAATTTTATCACATTTTAATATCTAGCAAGTCTCCCTTCATCGCTCCTCTTTTAATTTTTGAAAATATATTTTGCATTTGTTTCCACATGAAATTTAGAGGCTGCTTAGTTTCAGAAAAGACAACCTATTTAATATTTTTATTTATATCATATGAAATTTATACAGTAATGTGAGAGAACTGGTATCTTTATAATTTTAAATAATTCTGCTCAAGACCAAGGATTCTGGAAAATGCAGAAGAAATGGACAGACTTCTAGATACATATACCAAAGCTGAATCAAGAAAATATAAAAATCCCAAATAAACCAGTATAAATCAATGAAATTGAAGATGTAATTAAAAACATCCCAACAAAGAAAAGCCCAGGCCCTGATGGATTCATTGCTGAATTCTACAAGAAATTTAGAGAAGACTTAGCACTACTACTTCTCAAACTCTTTAATGAAATTGAAAGTGAAGCAATACTCCCTAATTCATTCCTGGAAGCAAGCATTACCCTGATACGAAAACTGGAGAAGGACCCAACCAAGAAAGAGAACTAAGGGCCAATTTCCCTAACGAACATAGATGCAAAAATCCTCAATAAGACACTGGCAAACAGAATGCAGCAAATTATCAAGAAGATTATACACCATGACCAACTTGGATTCATTCCAGGGATGCAGGGATGGTTCAACATATGTAAATCAATAAATGTAATACACCATATTAATAGAGTCAAGAATGAAAATCATATGATCATCTCAAGAGATGCAGAAAAAGTTTTGAACAAGGTCTAGCACCCATTCATGATAAAAACCCTACAGAAAATTGGAATAGATGGTCTTTATCTCAATCTGATAAAAGCCATCTATGACAAACCAACAGCCAATATCATACTAAATGGACAAAAACTGAAATCTTTTTCTCTAAAATCAGGAACAAGACAAGGATGTCCACTGTCTCCACTCTTATTCAACATAGTCCTGGAAACTTTGGCCAGAGCAATTAGACAAGAGAAAGAAATAAAAGGAATAACAATAGGACAGGAAGAAGTTAAATTTCATTATTTGCAGATGACATGATACTCTACATAGAAGACCCCAAAAACACCACTAAAAAACTGCTAGATTTAATAAGCATATTCAGTAACATAGCTGGATACAAAGTCAACACTCAAAAATCAATAGCTTTCCTGCACACAAATAACAAACTCACTGAGAGAGAAATTAGGATAACAATGCCTTTCACAATAGCATCCTAAAAAATGAAGTACTTAGGAATCAATCTAACAAAGGATGTAAAAGACCTCTACATTGAAAACTACAATACTCTGAAAAAGGATATTGAAGAGGATATCAGAAAATGGAAAGATATCCCTTGCTCTTGGGTAGGAAGAACTAATATAGTGTAAATGGCCATACTTCCACAACTGTTATACAGATTTAAAGCAATTCTGATCAAAATTCCAACAACATATCGAACAGAAGTAGAGAAAACAATTCTAAAATTCATTTGGGACCAGAAGAGATCTAGACTAGCAAAGGCAATTCTGGGCAACAAAGGTAAGGCTGGGGGCATCACAATCCCTGACTTGAAATAATACTACAAAGCTACTTTGATTAAAACAGCATGGTACCAGCAAAAAAACAGACCTGAAGATCAATGGAACAGATTAGAAGATGCAGAAACAACTCCAGACATACTCAGCCACCTTATCTTTGACAATGGTGCCAAACACATTCACTGGAAAAAAGATAGCCTCTTTAATAAACGGTGCTGGAAAAACCAGCTCTGCACATGCTGAAGGTTAAAATTAGAGCCATATCTTTCACCGTGCACTAAACTCAAAATAGATCAAAGATGTTAAATATTAAAACAGAAACATTAAATCTGCTAGAAGACAGAATAGGTAAAATTCTTGAAGACATTGGTGTAAGCAAAGACTTTATGGATAAAACCCTGATTGCAGACTGGTGAGATAGCTCAGTGGCATAAGCACCTGACTGGCAAGCGCGAGGTTCTGAGTTCGACTCCCGGTACCCACATAAAGGAAAAAAAGGGCCAGTGATGTTGCTTAGCGGCACAAGTGCCTGCTGGCAAGCATGAGGTCCTGAGTTCGACTCCCAGTACCCACATTAAAAAAAAAAGAAAAAAAACCCTGATCACACAGGAACTATCACAAAGAGTCAACAACTGGGATCTCATCTTATTAAAAAGCTTTTGCACAGCAAGAGAAACTACCAACAGACTGAAGAGACAACCCGCAATATGGGAAAAAATGTTTGCCAGCTGTTCCTCAGACAAAGGATTACTATCAAGAACATATAAAGAACTCAAAAATATCAGACCTCCCAAATTTAAAGACCCAATCCAAAAATGGGCATCTGAGATGAATACACACTTCTCAGATGAAGAAATACAAACGGCAAATAAATATATGAAAAAATGTTCAACATCACTGGTCATTTGAGAGATGCAAATTAAAACAACGCTGAGGTTCCATCTCACCCCAGAAAGAATGGCTATTTTCAAGAAATCAACCAATAACAAATGCTGGAGGGGCTGTGGGGAAAAAGGAACCCTTCTTCACTGTTGGTGGGAGTGTAGATTGGTGCAACCACTGTGGAAATCAGTGTGGAGATTCCTCAAAAAACTAGGATTGGAGGTCCCATTTGACCCAGCTATTCTCCTTCTGGGTATCTTCCCAGAAGAATTAAAAACATAGTACCACAGCGATATATGTGCACCCATGTTTATAGCGGCACAATTTGTAATAGCTGGACCTTGGAAACAACCCAAATGCCCATCAACTGAGGAATGGATAAAAAAGTTGTGGTATTTTTATACCATGGAGTATAAGCCATAAAGAAGGATAAACTGGAGACTTTTGTAGGTAAATGGATGCAACTCGAGACCATACTCATAAGTGAAATAAGCCAGATGCACGTGTGTGAACATTGTTTTGTCTCCCTAGTGTGAGAAGCTGAAAGAGTAAATAAGATCTAAAATGTACAATAGATATACCTGTCAACTGAGATTGTTTTCTTAAGATTGTTTGCATTTAAAATTCTCAACAATACTTGTTGCATTGAATTATCACTGGTTAACCCTGAATTCTCTTTTTGTGATCTAAAGATATACACAGAATATAGTATCTTATTCCTATTTTTTAAAAATGAATATTTTTCTGTATTTTCACCAGACATTGATTTTTATCATGTGAGGATTGCTAGAAGACAGTACACAGATCCAATGTGTATTTCATAAAACAGTGTCCCAAGTTTCTGGATGAAAAACAACTTGAAGGTTTCTTAGGGGTTATTTCTTTGCCTGACTATCATGAAAGAAAATGAAGTGATTAAGGCTAAGCCTTTCTAAAGTGGAGTAGGGAGCTTGGAAGAGAAATGTACTCAGACCTGCTAAAGATCAAAACACATATGTCTCAGTAGATGTGGTTGAACAACTGGATGTATTAGTCAGGGCTTTCACAGGATGCACGTAAGTGAGAGAGAGAAATGATGAGGTGTTTGCAATTTATTTGATTGGCTCACAGAGGCCAGATAGTCCCATTGTGGCTGCCTGGAGGCTTGAGAGCCAGAAAAAGAAATAGCTGCTCCATTTAAGCAGTTGGAAACCCCACAAGAGAGACCAATGTTGCAGCCCTAGTCTAAGACTTAAGGGTAGAAGCTCCCTGGAGAGTCACTGATGAGATGCTTAAAGACCGAAGATTCTAGAGTCTGATGTCCATTTCTGATCAAGAAGAGTCAAGCTAGCTCATTTGGGAGATTCCTCTTCATCTGCTTTTTATTCCATTTGGGCCTCCAACTTATGGGATGGTGTCACCCATGTTCAGGGAAGGTTTTCTCCACTCAATTCACTGACCCACCAGCCAGTTGTTTTTGGAAACACCCTCACAGACACACTTAGAAGTGCACTTTACTAAGTTTTTAGGCATCTCTTGGTCCAGTCAAGATGACACCCAAGATTAACCACCAACCTCACTTTCAGCATCTCTTAGCTGGGAATATTCTAATTGATTAACCAATCATAATGTGTTTGCAATCCAGGATTTCTGACTAACGGGTGAACATCCTTCAAAAATCCTTTATAAGAGCCCTTACTTCCATTTGCCTTATGGGACATCCAAGGCTGTCTTGATTCTGTGTTCCCAAATTGCAATTTTTTAATTTCCCAAATCAATGCTATTTCCGTTGAACTTTCTGTCAATCTTATTTTTTAGTGAATATTAAATATACTCTAGTTATGTTCTGATATCGGGAAAAACATTTTCCCAGCCCAACTGTTTTACCTAAGCCCACTGATCCTTTGTCTGGGTTAAGAGAGATGCTGTAATCACAATTCTGGTCCCTTGGTCCATTTCCTAAGGCATATAAGGACCAAACGAACTGTCCAGCATGCACGGTTCTTGCATCTACCATAGATGGGACTTATTCTACAAACTGTGGTTTTCAACTTGGATCTATAGAAACTGAGACATGTCACCATGGAGGTGGTATCCACTCACTCCTTGTAGCTCTGAAAGTCAAGGTGCATGGGGGGAGCCTGGAGTAGAAAAGGCCTCTGCTAACATGAGAGCTGCTCAGACAGAGTGGATGGGGTACGCTCAGCAAACAGGGGCAGTTGGATGATCAGCAACAGCTACAGTCTTTGTGCTGGATATAACCTGAGACAAACTAGATGACCTGTTACCAGTATTCCACTCTCACATGGTTGCAAATGTATTGTAAAAAAAGCAATCTCAGTTGATGGGTAGGTGCTGCTTATTTCATTCTTAGAGGCCTACAAGACAATTGCTTCTGCTTGGATATTTGGAGAATGCTATGTATTTGAATAATGAACACATTGGAATGGCTGAGAAAGCTATGAAACAAGTCTTAAAATGTTATGATCCTATAATAGCTGGAATACTGTAATACTATTGAAAGAATAGAGAGATCAGTGAAGCAGAAAAGAGAGTCTAGAAATAACCCAACCGCATCCAGGGGCTTAATCAGGCAACTACAAATCAATTAGGAAGGGATGCAGTAGTCAGTGTAACCTTCCAACAAATTTTGTTATTTTGGGGAGGTACTCTTGTGGTCCCCCCTTTCAGGTTATTTCATCAAAAGAAAGCCTTATGGAAATAACTACAAAAGCACAGAATAGAGGAACAACAAAAAAAAAAAAAAAAAAAACAACAAAAGAAGGACATTCAGGACATTATTACCTGATGTATGAATGTTTTGTTTGATTGCTGTTTGCTTGATGTATATGAACAATAAAATAAATCACAAGAAATTTGTTGTCTTCTGGAAATGACTAAATGGGTATTTGACACATTTTTTTTTTTTTTAATGTGGGTACCAGGAGTCGACCTCAGGACCTCATGCTTGCCAGCAAGTGCTTGTGCCACTAAGCAATATCACCGGCCCTTTTCTTCTTTTATGTAGGTTCCAGGAGTCAAACTCAGGACCTTGCGCTTGCCGGGCAGGTGCTTATGCCGCTGAGCTATCTCACCGGCCCTTGACACATTATTTTAAAAGCATATTAAATGATTTGTGACTCCAGGGCTTGGGGTTAGGAAATAGGAATTACACAAATGTGCCAAGAAAAGGAATTATTTGGCATAAATACAGCTTAATTTCAGAAGAGAAAAAACTCAAGAGAAAACAACAAATTAAAGGTATTTTGTTTTCCTTAACAGAAAAGGAAAGAAAATGAATATATTATTTACAGACACATTATTGACAAATTAACATAAAATTATTCAAATTTGTCAATAATTAAGGAGAGAATTTATCATAAAGTAAGATACTTGCTACTTATTAAATTAGAAAAATTTTAAATAATGATAATAACCATTGCCCATTAGGGAAAAATGAAGCAAGATTGTTCCAGCTACTGATGGACTGTTAATTGACTCCTATCTCCTTGATTTTCATAATTTGATTCAAAAATTCCTTTTCTTAGTATCTATTTTAAGAAAATAGTCATATCAACCATTGAAGACTTCTTGTAATGGTACTCATGACAATATTATCTGTGATAGTGAAAAAATGCACAAATTGCATGTCCAACAATAAGGGAATAATTAAGTTGTGCTATGTCATATAATAGATAATTACATAGCCATTAAAATGCTTCTCTAAAATTGTCAACGGCTTGTAGAAATTTCTACAACACTATATTAAGTGAAAAAAGTCAGGCTATAAAATTGCACATGCAGTATAGTCTCAATTATGTAAATATATGTGCATAGATGAGAAGAAAATGCAGATGAGTTTAACAGTGCTTACCCCTGGGTTACAGCATTATGGTCTTTAAAAAATGCTCTTTCTTTATGCTTTCACATGAGTATGTATCACTTTCTCAAAATAATAGTAACGACAGGGAAACCAGTAAGAGTCCTTGAAAATAAAGAGCTGAAGTAGACTCTGAGAGCTCACGTCCCGAGCTGGGGTTTATGATGTGAAGCAGGCCCACCAGAGACGAAGGCCTCATCAGCTTCTGCAAAATCAAATGTTTCTTTTCTGCTCCCTATTGATTAAAGGAGCAGCCCATTACAAATCATTACACGTTTACAGATCTTAATTTTTTAGCCTTTTTTCCTTTCTTGGTTTATTGTTATTCAATTTATATTATACTTATGGTGGAATCACAATTTTGGTTTCTTTCTCTTCTTAGAAATTAAATAGATCTACTATCAGGGCAATGTGGCTCTGAGCCTCTTGTGGGGCAGTTTTGAAGAGAAGGAACAGCCTCTATGTCCCCACCGAGACTTTCACCCTGTCCCTCTGCTGGACTGGGCTGGGCTGTGCTTTCCAAAGAGCCTAGAGCACCTGGGAAACTTATGAGGAGAGGGTGTCCCTGGCTTCCCTGAGCAGATCATCCAGGCAGGAGCATTAGCAGAATCTGGGAGGGAAATGAGCCTGAGCAGAGGTCAGGAATAAGGGAGGTGGTAGAGACAGATCCTGATCCAGGGCTGAGCAGCTGCATGGCTGGGGCCAGCAGCCTGCAATCTCACTTTCTGCCTCTGTAAAATATCCAGAGTCACCACAAAGATTAATTTAGGTAATATAAGGGCAAGTGTTCTGCAACCTCGGAAATGTTCTGCAACCTTGGAATACCAGTGGTTGGCCTTGTAATTCCAGGAGAACAAAGTGAGACCACTTTGTGCCAATACAGGCTGCTCATCTAATGGCACAGGCAGCACATGCCTCTCATGAGAGACCATGGACTGAACCCTGAAGCCCTGTCTTGCCCTGTATAGGGTGGTGGGTCTTGGAGTTGGGCATTCTTCAGTGAAACCTTGAGAAAGGCTCCTCTCAGAAGAGGGCACTAGGTGCCAGATTCTGAATGTGCCACCTCTCATCATGAAGTCAGCTGGATCCCTGTGAAAAGGCTGGACACAGGGAGGAGAAAGAAGCAAGCTGGAAACCGACTCCCATGGACCCGCCCTTGCCTCTGAACCCCTCCAGAGGTACCTCCAGCCTCCTCCTCTGTTTCAGCAGGAAGGAAGAATCCACAATGGGCTGAGGGTGCTGGGGTCCAGGCACAGACATCAGGATTTCCCACAACCATGATCGAACTCACAGACCTGGGTGGTGGGAAATTGTGGCCTGTTTGACCAATAAGCAGGCTCACAGCGCCTCACAGTATCCACCACAGCATTTCTCATCCCTAAACATCCAGCTGCCAGGGGACAGGTAACTGTCCCCAGGCCCAATGCTCAAGTCTCAGCTGGCCTCAGTTGTGCTGGGTTGAACCTCTGAGATCTGAACAGTAGCCTCCAGCTGTGCTCTCTCCCTTCCTTCTTTCCTTCAGAGAACACCCCAAATCCTCTTCTATGGGGGCAGACCCCAGTTGCTAGAGGTCCTCATCTGGAGACCCTCTGAATCCAGAGCTGGTATTTGCCTTAAAAGATGATCTTCGTTGCAGTAGGAATGTGAGCTGAGAAAGGGTTGGGGTGTAGGATGGTCCAGTCTGGGCACAGCCTTTGAGAAAGAAAGGATATCCCCATGTGGACGCAGCAGAAGTACAGTCTCTGAGGGCTTCCTGGAAGGAGACCTGGTAAGTAGTGAGACTCTGATTCTTGTGCCCCTGAGAACACAAGTCATTCTCACCCAGTGTTGGCTTCCATTTTTCTATGCCAGGCCCATCTTCTCATGCCTTAAGGTCCCGGCCCCCAAGAAATGGGGTTCAGTGTTGACTGGTTCACTTCTAATGCAAGGCAGAGTTGCCCACTTCATGGTCAGAGCCAAGATTCAATATTGCTTTATGAGTAAGAAGCCATTTGGCTCTGTGTGTGGAAACAGGTGATCACAGAGTGTTAACACTCAGAGACCTTGGTAATAATTCATTCACACCACTCATTTTTTTTTTTTTTTTTTTTTTGTGGGTACCGGGGGGTCGACCTCAGGACCTCGCGCGCCAACAGGCACCCGTGCCTCTGAGCGATATCACCGGCCCCTTTTTCGTATGTGGGTTCCGGGAGTCGAACTCGGGCCCTCGCGCTTGCAAGGCAGGCGCTTACGCCGCTGAGCCATCTCACCGGCCTACACCACTCATTTTACAGTTGAGGAACCAAGGCCTTTATCTCCCACTCTCAAGGAAGAGAAATTATTGCCCAGAGTCAAAACTTTCACTTTTGGGGATACTATAGCTGAATCATTTTCAAATACTGTGGTGGCTAATGTCACCCTCCAGGAGACTGGAATGTAGGGAGCAGGATGGGGAGCTGGACAGTGTGAGCTCGGGGCCATGGGCCTCTGGGCATGAATTACTTTGAAACCAACCCAGTGCATTACTTCTTTGTTTTCTTTGTAATCCTATTTTTTTAAGGTAAATAACATTTAGATTATATAAAATATGCTCTTCAAAGTGACTCTTCACTTTTTAAAATCATAGACCTCTAAGATTCTGAAAAAAAAAACAACCCTGTAATCTACCTAGTCATACTCAATATAATTTGCATAGAGTTGTGCTTTATTACATTAGAAATGGATAGCTTCAATAAAGAAAAATGACTATACTTAGTAGGAAATATCTTTTAGCTTTCATTTTCTCATAGAACAATTCATTCCCAGTTCATGTAAAATAATTGATACAAATCTTACTTGGGACAAGAAAAAAAGAGGATTTTAAGAGTGCACTAAAGAAAAACCACACAAAAAATTTGCTAAAAGCTGGACTTAAAGATGAAGGTAAGGTAAGAGGGGCCCTGTGCTTGGCAACCAAGTCATTGCCTTTGAAATCCAATTGATATTGACTTATTTTGATGGCAGTTACTGCTGAAAATGCTGATTTGCCAAAATTTCTGTTTGTGATAGACTTGCAGTTTGTAAAACTTTATTTGCCAGATGAGAGTTTGTTTTCTGAATTCAGAGTGAGTTGAATTGTTCTGTTTGTTCTCCTGTGGGGTGGGGGGAGACATCGCTGGTAGGAGAGCCCCATCACAGACCCGGGGTGGGAACCCTTATCTCTGAAATACTTGCTTTAGTGCTATCTCACCTGAGTGAATTGCTCCTCGCAGGAGTTCTGCAGGCCTTGTTGGTATCTGCAGATTCTTTTCAAGTTTTTAATTAGACTTTGAATTTCCAAATAGCTTTAGATTCACATACAATTTTAAGAAATAATACCAATGATCCTGAGTGTGCAATACCATTTCTCCCAAAGGTAACATTTTACAAAACTATAAGGCAATGGCAGGATATTGATAGTGTTCAGTTAAGACACAGAACATATCCTTCTCCACAAGGACATAGCTGAGGGTGCCTCGTTATAGCAAGACACATCACTCATCCTTACCTTTTCTTTAAATCTTTGTCCCTGGCTGATTAATCCATAATTTTGTGATTTTAAGTACATCATATAAATGAAATCATACCACAGGCAATGTTTTAGGATTGACTTCTCCTTTTCTTTTTCTACTGCTTTCATTGCTTATAATTCTGTGGAGATGAACCCAATTTGTTGTGTGTGTCAATATGTAGTTCATTTCCTTTTACAGCTAAGTAGGATTCCTAACAGTTAATTTAACCATTTCCCCATCAAAGGATACCTGGTTTGCTTTTAATTTTTGGCCATGACAAATATAGCCGCGACAAGCATTTGGATGTGGGTTTTCATGTGAACCCAACTTTCAATTTCCTTGAGATAAATGCCCAAGAGTGCAATTCTGGACCCTTGATTAGAAGCTGCCAATAGTCTATTGTACTTATCTGCCTTCTTGTATTCCATAGTCTCTTTTCAGGTGCTGGTGTTCCTTCTTTCATTATTTACTGTCTTCTTAGAGAATCTCCTTTACTCATTCTTTCAAGATAGGTCTATTGGTAGCAAATTATCTTCATTTTCAACATTCCATGAATACCCTTATTTCCTTTGCAAGGCTGAAGGATACTTTCAGTGGATTATGGATTCTGAGTTTATGGTTCTTTCTTTTTAATGTCTTTTCAACATTAAAAAACACTGAAGCATTTCTTTATGTTCCCTACTGTTCTGATGGAAAATCTACTATTTCCACTGTTTTCACCCTTTCTTTTAATATTTTTAAAATATCTCATTTTCTTTAATTTTATGTTTAATTACAATGTGACTTAATATGGGCCTCTCCCCCCAGTTTATCCTGTTTGCTCAACTTCTTGAAGCTCTTGTTAATTTTTTTCCAAATTTAGGATGTTTTCTCTTATACAAAAAATACTGAAAACTTTATCAGCCCATTTTTTCCCTTCTCCCCTTTGAGGATTGTTGATACAAATGCTTGATTTTTTATTATTGTCATATAGGTCTCTATTTATTTTTTTGGAGGGGGTGTCTATTTTCTGTTTTTTGGATTGGGTAATTCTGTATTTCTATATTCATGTCACACATAATCTTCCAAATACAATATAATCTGATTCTTTCCTCTGCCCCCTCCATTGTGCTGGGTAGTGTTTTATTTTGTTATATTTTTTTCAGCCCTAAAAATTCCTCTTGTTTACTCTATAAATCTTTCTCTGAGCTAAGCCTGTCTATTTTTTCATTTGTCTCAGGTGTGTTCATAATTGCCCATAGAAGCATATTTTGATGGCTGATTTAAAATCTTTGTCAGACAATTCTCACATTACTGTCATTTCAATGCTGGCATCAACTGATTGTGTTTAAATTCATTTAAATACTTTTGGTTCTTGTGATAAGTGATTTTCTGTTATAGCCTGGTCATTTGGGGTGTGATAAAATTCTGATTATGGTTTAAATCTTGTGTCAGTGCATTTCCACTAACATTCCTCCCCAGAGAAAGTGGGAGGTACCTCCTTATTCCTGTCAAGGTTGGCTACAAGTCCATTTTTCCACAGAGGCTCCATCCATCCACACAGGGGTTCCTTAAAACGGTTTGGGTTCTGGCTTCCCACAGGCACCATTGATACCCTCAGGGCTGAGAGGGGCAGGTGTCCCTTCTTGCTACTCCCTATATCATATCCACTGAGAATACAGTGGCATAACCTTGTTACCAGTGGGTGGTAGAGAAGGTCCTGAGTTTTCACCAGGCCTCCTCTGATACCCCACGAAGGGAAGGGCACCTCCTGCTGGCTGGATGGAAGTCTAGTGCGGTCTCATTGACAACATGCTGGTGGGGGCAAGTGTTGCGTTATAACCCAGTGGAAATGGAAGTCCTGGCTCCCTACTCAGATCACCGTGGTGGGGGTTTGGGCACCTCATTGCAGCCAGCTGCATGTGGTTATTTGAACTCTTATGTGACCTTTCATCATGGGCAGAATGGGATGCTCTGTGTCTGGCAAGGCCACCTTGTCCCTGCTCTGTGGCTGGAGGAACCAGCCTCCATGGAGCCTTATTCTCTGCTCCTGCTGGCACTTCAGGTTTGCTGAGTCTTCATTTCCAAGACTGACATGTATGAAGAAAAAAGGAAATGTAAGAACTCAATGCCATGTTTTTCTTTAGGTCCTGACGTCCTATCTTCTCTTTACTGTCAGTCGCCTTGTGTCTGTTATATATGTGACATCCAGGGTTTTTAGTTGCACCCAGTATAATGAATAGGGGAGGTTATGTGTGCTCCATCTTCCTGGAAGTGGGAATGCCAAATTCCTTTTTAACAAAGAAGGAAACTACTTTCTTCCTGGGCTTCTACCTGCAGAAAGACATTAAAGGAAAAATGGTCCTCACTCCCAATATGGCAACAGCACGGCTTCTGCCCATTTTGCCCACGCTGCTCAGATATCAGGAAATTCATAGGCAAGCCATGCCAGGAATTATATCTTCCCAGTCAAATTGTCCCAAAATGAGCACCTCTTTTTTTCTTCCACAGCAAAGTTTATGCATAAAGTTCAAACAAGCACTTAAGAACTTATTCTCTGAAGAGCAAAAGGATTTGTGTAGAGAAAATCTGATATTCTTCTTCTATTTCTTGACAAAAATCTCTTGAAAAGCAGTAATTCAAGGCAGTCTCTCATGAATTTGATGAATTCCACAGTTGTAGATGAGGCATGTTCCAGGTTATTGACAGTCTTTGAGCATAATCTGAAAGCAAATACAAGCAAACATGATGGTTCACGGTGCTCCTTTTTACACCAAAGCAGATGGGTTGCCAGACGTAGAGCTTTCTCTTTGTGTGTTGAATACTAAAGTTTTTTTTTTTCAGTATTCAAAGTTACTCTTGGAAAAGTAACTTTCCACAATTTCAAAGACATGTGCGTCCTTTGAAGCTGAGAAAAGGAGCAAAAGGAGGAAGAAAAGGACAGAAAGCACGTGGTTGTGGGATGGAGAGTTCAGCATAATGGGATGCACGTGCTGGTACCCAAAGGGACATCAGGAGATGTGTGTGGTAGTGCGGCAAGGGGAAAACTGCTTGGGAATGTCACACCAAATGTCAGAGATGCTGAAAAGGCTGCATCATTTAGCAGGAATGTTGCCCCAAACTCTGCTCCAGGCCACACATCCAGAACTTTCTCCAAAGGCCCAGGTTTTTGTTTTACTTTTTAAAATGTGCCTCCACTTTAATATGGCTTCTTTGCCTTGGCTTGAGATGAGCAGCCTTGCAGGATGTGTCAAGACAAGGTTTTTGCCTTGAGGCTTATCTGAGTTTTGTTTAAATTAGTCTTTTCTAAAATTGTAATATTTCTCCAAAGAACTCACATTCTCCAATGTATTTATATAGATGCATAGAAGGAAATTGCTGCTTAATGTATGAAATTATCAGCAACCTTCACAAAAAGCATGTGCCCTTTGGACTCGCATTGCACTTAGGGACAAAAGTGAATCCAACAAATACTTTCACTTCAGTATTGTACGCCTCGATTTTGTAAGAAATGTCAAAGAAGAACATCAATAATAGCAAAGTAGCTTCTTTAATCCCTACCACCAGTTGTAAACATTATAGAGGCTGTACCATGACAGCAATGACTGTTATTTTACCCAATTCTGTACAGTAGCATCCCCTGCATGGAAATGATACCATGTATTAATGAAATTATGTGACACTGCATTTTATAAAAATTCCAAGCATAAAGGTGTATGTATCCCAGGAGAGCTCAGAGAAAGATCTCTTGATTTTCTGTTTTGAAAGATAATCATATACTGCAAAACTTTCTTCAAAATGAAATTCAGGTAAAGCAGGGCATCAGAAAAGTGACTTAGACAAAAATAATCAAGATAGGATATATGTATATGATATATAATATATATTATTTATATATAAATAATTAAGATAGGATATATATATATATATCCCAAAATGAATGTCACTATTACGTATTTCAAACATATACAAATAAAATATTTTGCATGTTAAAATTATGAATGAGTTAATCAGATTTCAAGAAAAGAAAATTGACTTAGCTATTTTCTCTCAAAAGCCATGTTGTAAGTAGACAGGGGCCTTGTTATAGAAGCTGGAAAATCTAGTGTTTTATTCTGGAAATTGTGACAAAACTGAAGGTGGTCGAAGAGTAAATTTTTAAAAGATATCTCACACTTTAATTATAATCACCAAGGATCATGAAATTTGGAACTTCCAACCTGCCAAAAGCCCCAGGTAAGAGTATACTTTTAATTTAAAAAATTATTAAATTTAAAAACACATTGTCATTAATCCCCCTCAAAATACTCTCCCTCACTTTGAACACACCTCATCATTCTTAACATTATATTTATTTATTTTTTATTGATACATGTTTGTCATACATAATGGTCACATACATCATACGGAATTTGTACCTGTACATAATGTATTTTAATTCTTTTTTTCCCATTCCCCTCCCCTTCCTTCAACCCTTCCTCCCCTCCCCATCTACAAAAGCTTTATTTCCATTTTTTTCCCTTCCGCTCTCAGGTAAGACTGTTTTTGCATCAACTTTCCATCCTCACAGAATAATGACACTTTGAACTGAAGTATTCCTGAGAGAAAAAACCCAAAGACTTCTTGTGCAAAATCTGTCTTCTACATTTTTTTGTTGTAATTTGGTCCTAGTGAATAGAAATAGTGACAGTGGTCATGTGACTCATACATAGCCTTGCCTGCTATCTCATTGGAAAATAATTTTTTTCACCCAAAGTTGTGATGCTTACTCTCTGGATGTTGATTTAAACAATTGAGGTAAAAATACTATTAAAATATACTCATTATCATAATTTTCTACATCAGATGCTTTTCTGTTTTAAACCTATGTGCGAATTTCAGCCCTTTCCTACTCATATCTGAATAGAGTTACAACATCGTCTTCTCTACGATCGTACAAGGATCATCCAGTTGTGGTGAATCTGACACACACTCTGCAGAGGGCATTTGTACCACTGAAAGCTCTAAAAGGTTCACCATCACTGGGCTATATTTTTACAGTGACTTTAGGAAAAATACAGGCAACAATAAACAATAAACTAAGTGTGCCTGTGTATAAATTTCATTTCATAATTTTACAGAGAACTGAGGACTTAATAATTCTTGATGTACTAGAAATGACAGTGAACATGAACTCAATTCCCTGTGCATTTTGAATAACTAGCTGTTGCATAATAAATGAGTCCAGTCTTTATCCTTGGTACTATGGGGAGTGTCTGAACCCTATGGCTTTTCCATAGAGGCCAACCCCTTGTTTCTTAGGGTGAATCCTAAGGGTCACATCTCAGCAGATGCTAACTCCTAGAGAGCCCTTAGATAGTCTTAGGATGGGGCTGGCAATTCTGCAAAGAACAACTGTGTGGTTATAATTCTGTTGGGATTTTGAGCAGAATGGGGTCAGCCTGGCTGGTGAGAGAGCTGAGATCTGGAGATTGAATTCTATTAATCATGACTCCTGGTTAATTAACAATTCAATTAATCATGTCTATCTAATGAAACCCCAGTGAACTGGACTTTGGGACTCGGATCAACTCCTTATTGGTAAATTGTGGGCTGGGAGGTGACACATCCTGTTTCCATGAGGAAGGGACACAAGATCCATGTTTGGGACCTGCCCAGACCTCACCTTATATATCTCCTCATTTGGCTGATCTTGACTTGTATCCTTTATAACTAAACCATAATCATAAATGTGGTATTTACCTAAATTCTATGAGACTTTCTAGAGAATTATGCCTTAGAGCAATGATGACGAACTTTTAGCATGCATGCTGCAGTGGGCATGCAGAGCCCTCTGTATCGGCACATGAGCCAACTGTTTGAGTTGCTTTTTCTAAACTAAAACCTCAGTATTCAGGTTTAATTGCAGTGTTGGCACTTTGCAATAAATAAGTGGATTTTGGGTTGCAGTTTAGGCATTCCATCTCTAAAATATTCACCATCACTGCCTTAGAGGGCCAGGAGAACCCTCAAAGGTGAAAAGAGTTGGTGAGAAGTGTGGGTGATCTGAAGTCCTCAGTTGGCATCTCAAATAAGGGCAGAATTACTGAAACCTGTGCCCTTAACCTACAGGCACTGAGGTGGCTCTAAGTAGTTAGTGCCAGAATTGCACTGCAGAATTTCAGCAGTACTTGACTATTCTTGTCTCCAATAACACAGTTGTTTGAATTGTGTATGCTCAGTCAGCACTACAGTGATGAGTCTAGACAGTATCTCAAGAAAGTATCTCTTCAGCTGGGCATGCTGGTGCATGCATGTAATCCCAACACTTGAGAGGCTGAGGCAGGAGGATGGCTGAGAGTTTGAGGCCAGCCTGGGATACATAGTGAGTTCAAAGCCAGCCTGAACCACAAAGAGTGACCCTGTCTCAAATAAATAAGTAAGGAAAGAAAGAAAAGAAGAAAGATATTTTGTTAAAAAAAAAAGAGATTTTCTCCTGGACAAGACAGTAAATATTTATGAGCATGCTGTCCATAACTCAGTAATTAATAGCATAAACTCCACTAGAGTCCCTGGGGTCTGTGAAGGTATAGGTGTTTATATTTAAAATACAAACAGCATGAACCAAAGACATTTGAATATAAGATAATGAATCAGCCAACAAGTCTTGGGACCCGTTTGGTGTGTAGTGAATGTTTAATAAGAAGAAAGTAAGAGAAATGGTTGGAATTAAATATGGTGAGAGGTTTAGGGAGGTGGAGTCAGGGTAGAAGTGGAAATGACTAAGGTGGTTGAGAATGGGGCCAGTAGATAGGGGGGATATTTGGGTGGTGAGGAGTGGATGGCCCTGCTGACCTTCATGGGGTAGAGGATTGTTGAGGTTCTATACTTGGTCCTGCCCTCAGGGAGCTCCCAAATATGTCCCTGAACCACAGATGCTGGGTGATAAGTCAGCATTAAAGCCTTACCAGGGGCCTCAAGGGCATCCTCAGAGACCTTACCTGGAGACAAGCATCCTGTCATATCACTTCCACCTAGTACTATATCATTTTTATGGGTGAGCAAGCCAAACTATGGAGATGTGAATAATGCTGTCAAGGTCACAAATTTATGAAGAGGGGGCCTGGTGATTTGATGCTGTAACCCACGATTTTAACCAAAAGTGTAGGAGGCCTGGGAATCCCTGCACTTGCAGTTGGTACCTTGTGAAGGCTGTGCCCTCAACCTCTGGGAGTATGTACAGTCCTTGATCTCAATCTTAGTAGAGGAAGGAATAAGCAACCATTGTAAATTCTTAAGTAGTTGACTGTGATGAGTGAAGTCTTAGGCCAGTAACGACACAAAGCCCTTGACATGGAGCAGCTCAAAACTATAGTGTGCTCTAAGTTTAAAATGCACCCAGGAATTACAAAGATTTAGTGTCAAAGAAGTAAAGTATTTTATTATTAATTTTAATATTGATTTACATGTTACAATGATAATGCTTTGGATGTATTGGGTGAAATAAAATATTACTGAAATGAGTTATGTTTCTTTTTGGTTTTTAAAATGTGGCTGTAGAATTTTCTTTAATTACACATGTGGCTTGTATTGTTACATCTCAAATAAAATTATATTTCTACTGCTTAACTTCTATTGTGCAGTGCTGTTGCTTTGAAGAAGAACCTGAGAGATGGCTTGGGAAAATAACAAGGGGAGGGACCTGAAAATGGAAACGAGGCACCCCAACACCACAGACAGCACCCAAAGAGTCTGAGACTGGGTGCTCCAAGAAGCACAAATGAGAAGTTGGAAAATCTTGTTACTGGCCTCAATTATCGTTTCCTCTGCACCTCTCTGGGCCCATTGCAGTGGCCCCTTTCCCTGTGAAACAGATGAGATATATGGGCACAGGCAAGGGAGAAGCCAGCTCATTATTGTGCGTGAGGTGCTGAAAGGATTCCCGCCCACTGTGTCTGTGGGAGATGGGGTGGGAGGAAACACTTTTCAGAGGTTCAGTGAGCAAAAGCAGATTAAAAAGAAGCTTAGAAAATGTAACAATTCACCTAAAGGGTCCTTTCTTTCTGTAAGTGCAAGTGCACCTTCACTTTTGAGCCAATGTGGGCAGGGAGCCGATAGCCTTCTTCATGCATCTACTGGCATCATACCTGATGTCATCACCAGTGTCCACAGTGCAACTGGGGTTGTTTGGGTTTTGGTCTTTACTCACAAAAGGGTACTGTACTAAAGTTGCAGACTCTGTGTAGGTGAGGGAAGTCCTCACAGCAGGGACATCTACTACCATTCTTTTGCCTTTAAAAGAGACTTCAATAATCCGCAGTTCCAGGTCCACCCAGGCTCTGGGCACTGATGGATGGTGGCCTGGGCGATGCTGTGAGGCTTCATCTGAGGGCTCAGGAGGGCACACATTCACTGCTACTGTGGCTGACAGTGGAGGAGGGTCCGGAGGACATGACTTGGAAGAACAGAAGTCCCCCTGCATGTGTTTGGAGAAGGAAGAAGACCCGGTTATGTGCCATCATTCCTCACGCAGCAGTGGCAAGGGCGAGGCAGCCTGCCTCTTGTCTGAACTCACGTGCCTGAAGAAAGCCGTGCTTTGCCTCATCTGCTATCTCCTCTCTTCCTGTCACCTTAAACAGCTTGGGATTTGGACAAAATTTCTCTGGGGACTTTTGTTTCTCCAAATGAGCCCTCCAAATGCCCAGACCTTCATTCCTTGTCCTCATCACATTATCCCCACTTTTACTACTCTTGAGCCACCTGCACCCAGTTCTTCTTGGAGCAGTGGCATCTTTGGAATCCTAAGTTGAACATATTTCTCACTTGTCATAGGAATCTGCCTTTCTAGATCTGCCTTTTTGTTTCCATGATGCCCTTGGGGTCTGAGGACGGCCAGTAGTCCTGGGTCCTTCTACTTTATCATCTGTCAGTTCTTCCTTAGTGTAACACATACTTCTTCACCTGCTCTGGACCCGGCAGCACATCCTTTATGCAAGCCATGTGTCCTTCCATTTCCCCCAGGAAAATTTGAAGCTTTCTTTGCTAGTTCATCATCTGCCAGGTACTGCTTCAGGAGAGAGGGTAGAAAACCTTTGAAGAAAGACAATAGAATTGCAAGTATAAGTTAAGTGCAGCGGCGAGTATTTACAATGATAAAAAACACAACAAACTGTGAATCTAAAATGACAACTATCACAAAACAACAAAAAAAATCATATCTGCACAAGCTGCCTGACACCCCTAGAATTCTTTTTGTATTTGCTACGTTTTTGCTGTGTACTCACCAGTAACCTTTCGCTTAATGAAATTTCTATGTTGTTATGGCTTGTATCTAGATGTCCCCCTAAAGCCTTATGCACTCATAGATGGGGTTTTGAAGGTGGCTGGATTAGAGTGTGATGCTTGGACTAAGGGTGTTATGCTGGGAAAAGGGTGTGATGCTAGATTAAAAGGGCGGATAAGGGAAGACATACCCTGGGTGTGTTTGGAAGCACCCAAAGGGCTGGTAGCCTGGATGGGATAAAAGGGAGAGGCAAGCTTGATGCTGATGCTTCTACTGCCATAGCTGGCGGCCTTCTGCCTGCCCTCCCACACCATGGACTGTCTCTTCTCTGTGGTGCCTCTCCGCTATGCCACCCTATCTTGAGCCAGCTGACCATAGACTGAAACCTCTACAAACTGTAAGCTAAATAAACCTTTCCTCCCTTAACTTGTGAGTGTCAGGTGTTTTGTCTCAGCAATGAGAGAAGTAACTAAGACATATACATACTGCTACATCTACTGTGGTGGTCCCCCCCAAAACAGGTTTCTTCCCACTGAGGGCTAACTGAAGGTGGCTTGGACTTGCTTGGCATTTACTTCCTGCTTTTCAGTAGAGTTGTTCTCACATCTGTGTTCCATCAGAATATGGCCCATGCTGATTCTCCCTGCAGTTCCAACCACCTCCCAGCACCTGATAGGATGGTATCCCACTGGGAGGAGGTGCCATGTAGAGCAGAAGCCCGAGCATCTTGCTGGGCTATCCTAGCTTCCTTTCTCAATAAGCGTGCAGTTTCGGGACAAGTTGCCTAGTCTCTGTGTTCATCAGTGTGTCCAGCCTACAATAACTAGGTGCCCTATCCCCTACACCTGTGCTCCACTGACCACGTTATTACCTGCACCATCAGATGATTGATTTATGGAAAGCATGTGCCAGTGCCTTCAGGATAGGTCTTTATAGAGCAAAAAATTGTTGGTACTTCCAGTCCATTTAAAGGGTACCTGCAGTGTGGGATTAAATTCCACATCCAGAACTTGACTTGTTTCCTCCAACACTTTTTCCACAGCATCTACAGTATTTTTCTTCTATTGGGCTCTCAATAAATAATTGTTGAATGAAGGAGATAATTATATTTCAGCAGGAAAATAATTTGTACAGAAACCTTTGCCCTAGCATGCAAGAGTCCTTCCTAGTGGTACAGCTGCTGGGCCAGCCTTGCATCTACCTTGATTGAGCCAACTAAGCCTCAGCTGAAGACCAGAACAACTGAGATTATGTTTTCTTTCTAGCACACTGAAAAGTAAAGATTTGGTGCCAGGTTGTTGCGATGGGGTTGACAGAATCAAATACTAACTGATAAAGTGACAGGTAACCCCAAACAGGTATGTGGGATGAATGCTGTGGTGCCACAGGATTCACTGGGTGAAAGTGGTGAGGTGCACTGTGGGGGGCTGGATGACTTGCAGGGTGACATGTTCTAGACCCCGGCAGTCTGGCAGGGACTGTAGGCCCATACTGTGGCACACCCCCTTTGGTGGTAACGAAACCTCTAGCCCCAAGGAGCAATGATTCCACATGTCCTTTTGCACTTCTTTCTGCACCATCCCTGATCTTGTGTTCTCCTATTTCATCTCCTAGGTCTCTGCTCCATTCTCCATCCATCTCCCCCTGGCATTTCTTCTTGGGAATTCTACCTGAGCCCTGCTCATCCAGGAAAGATGCCCTGTGTTGGACAGGCCTGCTGTGCTAGGGACAGTCAAGCTCTGTGCCCAGGAGGCAGAGAGGACTACCTCTTTGTGCACCCTCTGCCCTGGTCAGGGGTGGCAAGGCTTCAGGGAACCATGGTGTCTGTCTGGAGGATGTCCTGCCAGCTCACCAGGTCACCACCACCCCCCTCAGGAACAGCTGCCCAAAGAGTATTCTGCTCAGCTCTTACAGTCCATTTCCTCCCCTGAAACCCCAGGAACCTGACAAAGATTGGTTATGATCAGGACAGGGACTGAAATGATGTTTAAAGGGTTCATGGTAGCAGCCAAAAACATTGGGGAATAAAAAGAAAAACTGGGGAAAAATGATTTCATTTTGTTTTCCTGCTGGCTTTGTTCTTTTTTTGGGTGAAAATGTTCTTTTTGGAAGCTGTACACATGTTTCAGTATTATAGAGTGATTAATAGTAAAGAGAACTTGAAGAAATTTAGCTACGTATCATCCAATGTGATTTCTCTTTACAGCCCCTGAAGAAAACTGTCAGGGAATATTCATTTTACACTGCAAGGCTTTTGGAGTCAAATTTGCTTTTCTTAGATGTGTTACTAGGCTGAGATGTGCCTTAAAGCAAGTGGAAAAAACACACAGATTTATTTGGGTTTCATAATAACTTGGGCCTAATCTATGACTGATCTTGCTGTTTAACAGGAAAAAAATTGAATAAGCAAAACTGAGCAAAACAAAATTTGTAGAGAATCTATGCCCATTTGCGTAATCTTATGAGGGTACTAATGAACTTGATGTGTATCTAATGGTTAATATCTGTCTCTTCTGCGTGATTTAGATTGTGTGAAGGTGGAGGAGGCTGTACTGAGACCAGAGTTTCTAGGATGCTCTTTGCTCTCAGAGTCCACACCTCAGGTGAAGCAGGCATAATGTACTCCTTTTAAAAAATAGAAAATCTGCTCTATTTTCTGGGTCGCATGGGAATTTATGATTCTCTCTGTTTCCCTTATTAGCTAGTTGCTCTTCAGAATTTTCCTAATAGAGAAAGTTTTCAGTCATCATGTGACCTCCAGAATGCCCAGGTAAGAACCGACAGGTGGAATATGGCAAAGATTCCTCTTCCCTCCTTTCCCTGCTCTCCTCTTTTCCTCCTCCCCATACTCTCCTCCTTCTTCCCCTCCATCCTGACACCTCTCTCCTCTCTTCTCCCCTTCCCTTTTGCCTTCCTCAATTTTCCCCTTCTATCCCTCCTCTCTTCCCTCTTTAAGGAGGTTCCATAGGAAGGCAGTGGCCTGTTTGCTAAACTTCAGGTACTCATGGGCACCTTTGCCACAGGCTAACACACAGTCGCCTGGCTCAGTGGATTCCCAACAGATGTTGACTTTCTTCTGAGACCCATGAAAGCCACAATTATTTCAGTGGTCATATTTAATGATCAGTGGTCACAGGAAGTTCAGCCACACACACATGCTCTTGCAAGGTGAAGGAAGAGAGAAGACATCAGCTTTTGTTTTCATGGTGATGGCAAGAGCAGGAGGGAGAATCACATTGTACCTCACTGAAGTGCGATGTTACCTTGGCTTCCTGGTCATAGATGGAAGACAGATGCTCGCCTGCCTCTTCTTTCACCTGGGCTAGCAAGCCCTGGTAGCCTGCAGGGTGAGGGTCAAATGAGGAGGCTGAGGCCACTGAGTGGCCACCGCAGTATACTTTTGCCTCCTGAAGCGCCTGTCCCCCTTCTGAAGAAATAAACACCAAGCAGTCAGTACTGTAAGAGAAATTTTCCCTTCTGGAAATGCACAGTCTATACTGTCCCCCTCCTCCCAATGTTCCGGGAATTGAGCTGTTACAAAGCTACCTAAAGTAGATAAAAACAAAACAAAGCTGACCACAGACCAGGGAACTGGGCTGCAAGATAACGACTGACCCTGGGCTAAGAAATTTGCAAGGATTGCAGATTGTGCTGTTCCGGACCACCTGCTGCCCATATTAGAAAACATCCTCCCCGCTCGGTCGGCCAGCCTAAAAACTCCCATATGAGTGTCTTCTCCCAATAAATGTAAAAAGCTGTTTAAACTAACCAATGCTATCTGCTTCTGTAACCGTGCTTGCAAAGACCCCTCCTCCCTTTGTTCTATAGACATATAAGCCCTGCACAGACAAACCTCGGGGCCCACTGTTCCTGCGTGTTCAGTGAGCCCCACGCATGCTTGGATAATAAAACCCCTTGCCCTTTGCATGAGAGAACGCTTCTTGGAGTCTTCCTTCACGCGGCGGGCTTCCCGACCCTAACAAGTACCAGTGTCTTTCTTGCAGTGGCAAGACCCAGCAGGTAGCTGCAGGTCTCCTGAACATCCTTTGTGATTCTGACTATGGCAAGTATGCCCAACACAGGGCACTGTCTTCTGTAATCAGTTTTTCAAGTGTGGTGGTCTGGAAACTTCACGGGCACTTCAAGTGAGGGGGTTTCCCCACAGTTCTGCTCTCAGCTTGGAACAGCATGTTGAGACTAGGGCAGGAGTGAGCGCCGCACCCCAGCGGCTGAAAAGTAGCAACCCCAAGGTGAGGCTCCTACATATCCACCACCCTCTGCAGAGAGGGGAGTCAGTTCCCTCCATGCACTGCCAGACTCAGAGCCAGGGTCAGCATAGTTGAGTTTCTTCTTCCCAAGGATGCTAGCCAGGTGGAGGGGTAAGGGGTAAGGCTGGAACTTTACTGAGACCCATGCAAGCCACAAGTCATTTCTATCACAATGGGAGAGGGGCCAACAATTAACTGTCCCTCACATACCATCAAGAGAAAGAAAAATAAAAGGGCACAGGAAACTGGATTTAATTAGCTTCCTTGCTTCCCAGAAACCTCACTGGGCTTTAAAACCTCAGCTGCTTTTCTTGCCTGGGCAGTGAGGCAGGCTGCCATGAAAATAGCTGCTTCTGCCTTCCCTTCAAAGATGAAATTGCGAGACTACAGTTCCTCCAGCCCCACCTGCACATGCACTCTTATTCCTATTTTGGTGGTTCCCACACCAGTGTCTTTCTGGCCTTTCTCTCCAGTTATCAGGACTATGGACAAAACTAAACCCTCAGCTGTTGTCCTGTCTCTTCCCACTTCATCTTGCCAGTCTGCTTAGTCTTTCTCAGGCATCACTCCAATGGTTCCTCAAGCAAAACTCTTCAGTAGCCTCCTGGGGACTAGATTAGCTGAGGGAAATAGGCTCTAGCCTATCTGGCCAAGCTGGGTGATGAACATTGTTATGGAAAGAATGCAGAGACCACCTCCAACTGCGGTTGGGAAAGGTGCTGTGGCCTATGGGTGAGTGATGCTTCCAGAGGAGGAGGTGTGGTCACCCACAGTACAGGGTCCTTCTGACTGGACCAGACAGAGCCTGGCTCTAACTTAGCTGAACCTTATCTGGACAGGACAGTGCTTCTGTGGAGACTGAGGAGACCATGCTCACCCACCTTTCTTCTGCCCTTGTAGCCTGCTCCCCACTTTGCTCTGCACCCATCCAGGGTCCACATTTCCTCTAAGGCTTTCCCAAGGACATGAGGAGAAGGCCTCCTTCACAGGGTGAGAAAACAGTCCGTGAACACGGGCCAGTGTATAAGTGATAGAGGAAAAGGATGAATATTTTACTTCCTTCTCTTTCCTGACTTGAAAGAGACTTCCCAAGCACTAACAGGAACAATGGCTTATTTGATGTTCGTGTACTAAGCGATAAGGACCTTCATTGTTTTCCTGGAGGAACTAAAGAGTTCTACCCCTCACAGTCACTTCTCATCTTTTCATTAAAATACAGAGATAGTTCATAACCTTCTGCTGTCTTCCTAACCTCATTGTCCTTTCTCAACAGTCCACTGACCAGTTCCTTTCCGACCTCTACTCAGATCAAATCCACTAAGGTATAGAAGACATTTGAACACTATAGCACTTCAGTCATTGTCCCTAGGGAGAAGGCTAGGTTCCTGTCATTGGAGCCCCAGAACCTGTTGTGGGGACAGAGAGAAGTGGGGACACTGAGGTGAGCTCCCAAAGCACGTGGCCACCCCATCCCTCATTGTGGCCCTGAGGGTATCCAGAGAGCCTGCATCCTAAGAGTTTGGTAACTCTGGGACTCAGAGCCCTCAGGGATGGAGTCTGTGACCCTATTAGAGAAGCCCCCTAGACCAGGAAAAGCTCCAGCATGAGAGGGGTCCAGAGCCTCGGGAACTGTGCTTCTTCTGATTGAGCCCCTGAGAGAGTGGCCTGTGTCTGGACAGAGTAGATTTACTGTAAGGAGCAAGTGGATGAGAGCATGGAAGGCACTGACTGCAGATTCTCTAAGTGCTCTGCCTGGGTGCCCTGGCCCAGTGACTGCTGCATGTGTCTCCCAGCTGCTGCAGCAGGCCCTAGAATGAATCCAGCCTCCAGACAAGCCCTATTCAAGCTTAGCCCCCTACCCTGACCCCTGCCTCTTGCCTCACCTCCATCTCTTGAGAGAAACCCCCAAAGTGCGTCAGTGTAACTTGAACCACCTTCTTGGCTCTGCTTCTAGGTAACTTGCCCTGGGCCAGAAGCTATACAGAGTTTACAGACTCTGGCCACGTAGGGGATGAAACTACATCTTATGCAACTGAGGCTCTCACATCTTAATGGTCATACAAGCTCTCTGGATGCCAGCAGAAGTGAGGATGGTTTCCAGGGCTCTCCCAACCTGTTCTTTCTCAGATACACCACTGGGTCTAAAATTAGGAGCGTGGAATGTGGCTACAAACCTTTGACACCATTAGCATGAATATTCAAAATTTATTTCCATCCAATCTGCAATGTGTCTCAATTGCCAGCCAAAGTAGGCTCTGTAGTCTTTGGACAAGGGCCATGCTGAGCTGAAGTTCCCCAGGGCACAGTCCCTAGGCAGCTTTACTATTTGCATAAATATTGGCATGTGTTCTCCACTTTCCTGTTAGCCACAGTTAACCACACAAAGAATTGAGATCTGTGTTGCTGGAATTGCTCCCTGATTTACAAAGAGAGCTCGCATTCCTTTAAAAACCCATCCTAATCATCCTAATGAAAGGTGAGGTCAATTACAGAAGTGAGCTCTTCTGGAATCCTTGTTGTTCCATAGTGATGCAGTTTTGTTTTTGGTGTCCCTGCTGGGTGTCCCTCAGCTTTGGGCAAGCTCAACCCTGAATATAAGCTTAAATATTGAGGTAGAACATTCAGTAGAACAAAGGTGGGCTCTTGGGTTTGGCTGTTGAACTGTGGGCATTTGCCTCATTGTGCACAGCTGGGACTTGCTGCCCCTGCAGCTGGGTTTTGTTAGAAAACAGGAGAGGAGTCTTCTCCTTTCTCTGCTGGGTTTGTGAACATGGACTCTGGACTGATTAAGTGCTCGCCAAGCACCTCCTGACCAGGAGAGGGCATGAATCAGTAAGCACTGACCTGCAGGGACGAGAAACTTAGCAATGTCCTGTGAAACAAGGGCATTTATCATTTACTTAACAAGAGGTTAGGAGGTAGCATTTCTCAGTCTTGGTTTGGTGACTCCTGTCTTTTGCTTTGTTAACCTTTTCATGTCATTTCTTGTGGAATACAGTAGGGTGAGGTACACTTGTGTGGGTCTCCTCCTACCTGCCTTTGTGTCCTGCAGCATCATTTTAAACAGGTGGCTATTGAGACCTGAGAAAAATTACCATGGTGAATCTTGTGTCCTGATAGAGCCTCCATTCTCCAACAAGAGACGAGTCAAAGTGGTTTAATGACACAAGCTGGAGAGTCAAACACCCAACACCCGGAATGCTTGGGAGAAATAGGCCATGCTAGCTGATTCCCAGCTTTTTTGGTTGATCTGAAGAATGGGAACAGAGGCCAGGGGACTTCACCTTTGGAATTAAGGCTCCCTGGATAAGGCCAAGGCAGTCCTTCTCCTCTCCTTACCCTACCAGTGCTGACTACAAGGAGCTGCTTTGCTTGTTCCTCATACCGTTCTAGTCCCTGAGAATCAAAGCTGACTTCTGAGCAGGATGAGTTGCTGAGTTATGATTTGATGCACTCCATTAGCTTCCCATGCAGATCAATGACACATGAAATATAGAAAAAGGAAGCTAGGGAAATGCCGCTAGGTTCAAACATAATTTTGAAACATTTCTGTGTATGAGGAATAGGACTGAAACAAAGAAATAGAATTTTAGAGGTTTCAGAATAATTTTTAGGAGAGATTGTTTTGACTCTGGGGCTATGGAAAAATTTCTTAAATATGAATATAAAATAAAAGTCATAAAAAGTCATAGAGGCAATGATGAATGTGGTTGCATTGACTTTTACATTTCCAGCAATAGAGGATATCATAGACAAAATGACAACAGAAAGCACAGACAGAGAGGATGCGGCAGTATACAGAGTGAAAGTCTAAGATAAATAAATAATGGTCACCCAGTCAATAAGAACAGAGTGCTTGGGCCGGTGAGATGGCTCAGCGGCCTACGCGTCTGCCTGGCAAGCGTGAGGGCCCGAGTTCGACTCCCGGATCCCACATACGAAAAAAGGGGCCGGTGATATCGCTCAGCGGCTCGGGCGCCTACTGGCGCGCGAGGTCCTGAGGTCAACCCCCGGTACCCACAAAAAAAAAAAAAAAAGAACAGAGTGCTTGCAGATGAGGAAGTATGCACAACTGTGGACAGGCAATGTGCTTCCTTCCAAAGCCTATGAGGAACCAGGGAAGTGCACACCGAAATGAGAAGCCCTTCTATTCAGTGGGTCAGAATCACAGGTGATGAGGATAGGGAGTGACAGGAGCTGCTCTTCAGTAATGGAGAGGAGTCAATTTTTCAACCACATTTGGGAACAATTTAGGGAACATCTAGTGAAGTTGAAGATGCCCACATTGAATTTCTAAGCAAACAGCCTTTGGAAAGAAACTTCACACACACAGAGGCAAGAAAAGAGCATGGATTGCTATATTAATTGTGATGGCAATAAAATGAGAATACTGAATTTCCATGAATCAGAAAATGTGTGGATAAAGGTAGGTTTACAGGACTCATTACTACACAGCACTTTAAATAAGCAACTTGGAGCCACAAATACCAGTGTGGGTAAATCTCCAGAATGAAGCACATTGCACAGCTTAGAGTGGGAGTTATACAAAATATTAGAACAAACAGATTGTCTATGAGTTTATCTGTAAATTGCAATTCTCCCTGGACATATATAGTATGTCTGTGCTAATAGGACAAGATGTCCTCTGTGGGCAGACCCCTTTAATGACAGCTGTTCTGTCCTCTCAGGGCTCTTAGGCCCAGGCTCCCAGTGCTCTCTCCTCACTCATACTTGGGTTCAGTGAAGGCCTGCATGATATAGCCTGCTGAGCCCCATTCATAGCTACACAGGTTCAAAGCCACATGGGGCATGAAGGACAAATTCGGGAGGGTGGGGCCTCTATGGAGAGGAGCAATGTAGAGAGCTCGGGGAGGAACCCTATGGACTCACATCCTAATGTTTTACATCTTTTAAAAACTTCAGGAAATATGACCAGAGTGTTAAGATTTATTAAAGCTGCAGTGTGTTCCTGTGTTGTCATTGCAATAGTCTCTGTAGCCATTTGCTTTTAAAATATACTTTAGTAATATACTTTAGTAAAGTAAACATTGAAACATAAGTGCCATGACCTGGCAGTTGGGAGCCACTGCCTGAGACCAACCTCCTGCGCTGCCTGCCCCTACTCTGTCTCGTTTCCACCCAACACTCCATGGCACAAGTCCAGGGATCCCAGGGCACTATCTCTTCCTGGAGAACAGCAGATCCCAGCTAAGCCTCCACAGTTAGGCTCCAGTTTTCTCTCTGTGGCTCCCGTCTACTTGGAGGCCATGTGGAGAACCCAGGTGAGGGTGCTAGTGTCACTGCTGTGGTTTGCCTGCTGGCTCAAATTCCCCATGCAGCTTTGCAAGGTATGGACACCTGTAGTGTACAGTGACCGCATTCTGTTGGAGGGGAACATTTCTGCCACTGCCATCCTGATGACCTCCTTCATAGCTGGGTGCATCTGAGGAGCAAGAAACAGCTGTCACCTGAAAACTCCTCAGCTTGCTACACTCCCCAGGTGCACAGCATATCTGGTTATTTGGAGCAAGTACTGTACCTCAAGCTAGTCATTGCCTGAGCTCTCCCCTTTCGTCCTCCTCCCAGACTCCAGCTGGAGGGTCATTCCCATTCCTCTCCTTGTCCACATCCCTGCCTGTGTCCTGCATGGAGAAGCCTTCACTGATTGCTTACACTCTCTAGCTGTTAAACATGGTCCATGTGCTCCCAGGAAAGAATGTGAGTACTTCTTGTCCTCCTGAGCTCCTGTCCTCGGTAAGGACCAGAGGTCTTCCCTCAGTATTCAGCAGACTTCTGGACTCAGTAAGTTCTAGTACGTACATGGTTTCATTCTTACACATGTGCTGCTTTTACTAGTTGGTCTTATTTCTGGTAAGTTCTTCCTCTCCTTGGGACAGTCTCATTCCTCTCCCCCTGTACTTAACTCAGCTGCTTGATCCTATACTGTTGCATTGCACTCAGGCGTAGTCCCAAGGCCCACCCAGCAGTGTAGGGCCCTTTCTCCAGATATGACAGGGCCTATGCACCTCTGTGGGCAGGAAGGGCTGAGATGCCCACTGGGTTCCTCCATCTCTCTGATGATCTGTGGCCCCAAGGCCTGCAGCAAGGAGAAAAATCTGTCCTGGTAAAGCCACTGCTCCATAGGCCAAGTTGTGCCATGAAGGGGACAGGCATGGGTTTGGGGTCTGCAGACCTGGTTCAATGCCTGGAGCTGCAAACATCACCCATGGGTCCTGGGGTGAGCTGCCATTATCCCTGTGCCCCTGCAAATGGAGACAAGCAGCTACCTGTGGACACCTCGAGATGTAAATGAAGTACTGTGGAATACAGGACATTCTCAGTAAGTATTTAACCTCTTCATATGTGACAGTAAGAAGCTGGTGACTGTCCACTAGAGAAGCATGGAGGAGGAATTGTTGCCCTATAAAGCACACATTGTCACACTGTCGGTCAGGGTTCTGATTGCTTTTAGATTGTGGTTGTGCTAGTGAAGATGAATGAGCATAAAATAAATTGCCATCATGCTACAGCAGTGATGGGGATGACTCAAGAGGGGACTCCTGCATCCTCAGGCCTTGTCTCTTTCCTTTCTCCTCATGCCAGCTCCTGACTTAACTCACTGTCAATCTGTGATATGAAGCCTGGCCAGAATGGAAATAGAAAGTCAATTGCATTACTACTAGAAGAAAAGAGAAAAGGAAAACTTTGACTATAAGCACAAATACCTGTTTCTGCTGAATAAGAAAATCAATCTTCCAGCGTTATAACTTTTTATACAAATAGAAGAACTGAGTACAATAGGAACTCAAAGTTTAAAAAGCAGAGAAGGTATCCTTCCCAGTTCTATTTGTGCAGAGTATGGAAATGTATCCTAAAACCTGTCTGTCTCCTGCCTGTTTAGAAGCTGATCAGGGACACAGCTTAAGGGTCACTTGTCTGGAACTGCATTTCAGGTGAGTCAGACTAATTTGAGCCTTACATAAGGATGAGAGGAGATGGCAGCTCCTCCTTGTCATCTCGTTGTCTTCCCTCTTCTTCCCCCAACCCTACCCTGAGCCCATCTGTGCTGGGCTACACTCTTCAAATGGCTTGATTGGTCATATGTGCGCCATAGGCTTAGACAATGGGGACAGGGGAGGGAGAGATTCTGGGTGGCTCAAGAGAACATAGGAATAGGTGTTTGGATACTCTGAGAGTGTTGACTCAGCTTGCTCCTGGGCAGACCCCCAACTGCAGTTTCTCCACAGAACAAGCTCAACTTACATTTACACTCAGTCATTTATCTTCATTTAAGAAAGTTAAATAAAAATTCCTCATTTTCTCCCTATCATTTCAGTCATTACTAACTGAAGCAAAATTTAAATAAACTCAAATGCCTAGGGGACAATCATTATGGGGACCCAGCCAGCTATCTGTATAGATCGATCCTGATTTCTCATTCAGGCCTAGCTAAAATCCAGGGTCTGGATCCTATTTACTGTGTGGTCATTGCCCAGTTAATTTTTTTTGTGTGTGTGTATATGTGCATGCACCCTTGTGTATGAGTCAGACTTCAGGGACTGTGAATGGCAAGTGCTTTTTCACTGTCTTAGTCAACTTGTAGCTCATATCTCACTGACTTATCAACCCATTTCTCTTAGATGAGGGCGAGAGTAGCCGTTTCTGTTAGATGACTACATAGTGCTGCATAGTGACTACGGAAGCCATGGCATACAGTAATTGGAAACTGAGCATCACTTGGCTCAGCACCCAGATTCTAGGAGAAACACTGACCGGCCCCATTTGAACTGCAGGGGAAATCTGTGTCCTAAGGCCCACCAAGGGCAATGTGCCTCCTCTACCCAGGTCCTCCTTCAGCAAGCTGCAGAGATCAGCTTCTCTTTAGTGACTAACCCATGGATCCTAAAGGGCTTTGCCAGCCATGAGGTAATCAAGGCTACTGGATATGGTCTCCCCAAGTCATGTCTCTACAGTCGAGATGTTCTTGCTATATCCCACCAGCTCCTAGTTGTCCTTTATTTTAATAGGCTCACTTTCCACAGTGTACATAATTTCATTATTTGTTCTTATGACAAGTCCCAAAGTACATATTTCTTTTTTAATAAAATGAATTCAAATCTATTTTCCATTAGAAATTAAATCTTATGAAATGTGTCCCCACGCTGGGAGTGTTAGGGCCTGCACATGTGAGGACAGAGCTGTGTTTAGGCTCACCACTGAGTGGCCCATTCCCCAGATGAGCCTGCTGCTTCACCCAGTGGCCCAATCCCAGAACCCGGTGTCTCTGAGACTCACACCTACATTCCTGGTGTTACAGGTCTCCTTGTCACCACTGGGCTGCACACTGACACTGTATTATCCCTTCTCAGTCTCTCTGCCCTCACCCTCCTTGCTAGGGTGCTCTCATGACCCCTCAAACTTTCATCATTTGCTTGGTAATCTTAGAGATCATTTGAAGACCGATGTGAGCAGTTTTCATTTGCAGGTCCCCTCTCACCCCTAGGAGTTGGCCCTCCCTCTGCTGTGGAGAGAATCTTCCCACTTCATCTCGCCCTAGCACTTGGCTCTCCCTTCCCTGTACCTGTTGTCTGTCCTGGGAGCTTGTAGGAGGCTCTCCCAGGGATCCAGGCAGGTCTTGCAGCCTCTGTCCCTGGTGCACTCCACAATTAGGCCCTGGACTGGAAGAGGAAACGGTCAGACTCTCTTGGTCTTCAGCAGTGTTGTCCTTCGTCTGTGGCCTGGCCTGGCCATATTCCCTGCTCTGTCTCTGATAAGAACTCCCCAGGGAGAAGCATGTATGTGTCTGTTTCTGGGCCAGTGACTGGGAA
This sequence comes from Erethizon dorsatum, assembly GCA_028451465.1. Taxonomy (NCBI): domain Eukaryota; kingdom Metazoa; phylum Chordata; class Mammalia; order Rodentia; family Erethizontidae; genus Erethizon; species Erethizon dorsatum. The sequence goes on along the minus strand of CM051822.1, from coordinate 114,030,813 downwards.
AGCTTGTGACAGTAAGACCAAATCACAGGCCTCCGTCTCAGAGCCGCAAGAGAGGAGTGAGATTCTATCAGATGCCTGAGCGGAAACCCCAAAGGCTGTGCATTTCAGGCTGGCTGAAAGACAGCGCAAGGACTTCCCTTTATTTTAGCCCATGGCATGGCACCTGTATGTTCTGCTTGGAACTGGTGACATTGGATGGCTGGGGAATGGGGTATGATGCAGGCAGACAGGACACAATCTTCCAACATGTTAGTTTCCACTGAAGTGACTTTCTTTACAATGTATTGCCCTTAAAACCTAGATGGAGAAATATATGGATGGCTCTAATTTTCTCTGTTTACCTACAGAGATTCCCAGTTTTAGCACGCTTGACTCAGATCAGTTTATAGGCTGTATCTCTCCAGTAGGAAAACATTCCAGTTGTGACCGACCCACCAAGCCTCTGCTATGATGGTGCCGTGTTCTGAATGTACCCCCAGTGCTCAATTGTCAGAACTCGTCTCTAATGTAACAATGTTGGGAGGTGGGACTTTTAAGAGGTGAGTAGTTCATGAAGGTGCTGCCCTCTTGAATGTATTAATGTTGTCTTGGAAGTGAGTTCTTTATCACAACATGTTTTCTATCAAAGCACGTTCATTTGCGCTCTGTGTCTCTCTCATCCCCTCCCCTTCTGCTATGGAAGGACGAAGAAAAGAAGGCTTCTCCAATGCTGGAACCTCAGGGTTGGACTTCCTGGTCTCTGGAACTATGAAAAATGCACTTTTTTTCTTTATAAATTGTCTAACCTGTGGTACTCTATTAGCACAGCACAAAACTAAGACAGACAGACATGTATGGCCTTCACCATGGTTTTTAGAAAGCAGTTGTTCATTCAACAGTGTGTAGTTCTCTTTGTGTGTAGTGCCCACTTTCTCAGTGAGAGGCGTTCTTTGCTGGTAGGTGTTGGAGAAAGTCCTTACTCTAATTGCTGTGTGGAATTTCCAGGGCCAAATTCCTGGGGTGCACCCCCTGCAGATGACTCCACACCACATTCCAGGCAGGTGCGTGAACGAGCTTGCCTGTATCACCCTTTCTAAGGCATGTTGGGTCTGGGGCATCCTGTGCATCTGCAGGTGTTGCTTAATTGATGTAGAACATGCATTCTGTTACATGTTATTAAGTCTTGGCAAGCATTTTTAACATCACACTAATGCAAACTAACAATGTTGCTAAATTCCATCCATTCTGTGGCTTTTCTTAAATGATTAGGGGTAGAAGGATGTGTACGTGTTGAGACTAACAAGGTTTTAAAAATGATGTTTTGGGGATTCATGTCCTCCAGTCATCCATAAAGTTGAATTTCAGATGCAGATTTTGTGGACAACACATACAACAGGCTTTCAGCGCCCCATCTTGGCATTCACAGCAGCCCTGACAGACTACCATTGTCTCCTCATGGGCCAGAGGAGGAGAGTGGGTCATGATGCTTGAAACATGGTTCTGTCCAGGGTAATGAAGGACACCTGCATGCTGCTCTCCTCAAAGGTGTGGGGATTATGAAGGGGAAATCCTGTAAGGGGCTCCTGTTTCACCAACAAAGGGTGCCTGCTGTGTGTCTACTTTCTGAGGGACACATTGTCATTCTTTCCCACTCCTCAGTGGGCATAGTGCTTAGCAGCATAGTGGATGAGAGCAAGACCTGCTGTTCCTCTTGGCTACAAAGATGTTGTTCAGAGAGTTCCAATCTCTTCTGAGGCCTCACAGCACCTTCCCTGGTCCTCCCATGAACCCTACCTTGTCCTAGATGGTAACGGAAGGTATTAGACTCACTGGGGGCTGAGCTACTTGAACCTGGTTGGTTCCCTATTTACTCACCTGTCAGCTGCATGGGCTGATCTGTGAAGTCATCAATGAAATATGGTTTGTGTCCACTTCCTTCTTTGGCCAACATCAAAGCCAGCAGCCCCTCACCAAGTCTTCTTCTCAGGGTTGTTCCTGTGCTTAGTATGGAGGCATCCTCTGGGAAGTGAATGAATGAGTACATATAGGTTATTACATCTGATCTATGGCACGGCTGTGTATCTATGGGGCTGGTGGCCAGATGTGCCTATTATGGCCCTTGTCATGTGTTTGGAAGTTATGTTGATTATGGAGGTGTTGCAGCTGACTTGTGGTCAGGTGGTGTTATGCTTTATATCTTGATGTTTCCTCAGAGTCCCATGTATTCAGACATGGAGGTTTGTGGAAGGTGATTGAATTATGAGGGCATTATACATGACTTGCTGTTAGGAGGCAGTGTCTGCTTAGAAGAAGCAGGTCACTGTGGGCATGACCTGGAAGGGTACATCTCCCTTCTGGGCTGCTCCTATGATCTCTCTCTGCTTCTGGACAGCCATGAGGTGAGCAGTTTTTCCTCTTCCATGTCCCTCTGTCATATCATCCTGCCTTGTAACCAGCTAAATGGACTAAAACATGAGCTAAAATAAACTCCTCCTTTAGGTTGCAGGTGTCAAGTATTTTGTCCTAGTGACAAGAAAGTCACTAAAACTGGCGGGGTCTGGTCGAAAGAGGCAGGTCAGTGAGTTAGGGGGTGACCAGGAAGGGCATATTGCTCCTCCCAGGTCTTCCCTTCATGCTTCCTGACTGCCATGATGTGAGCAGGTTTTCCTCACCATGCCCCTCTGCTATGCTGTTTCTTCTTTGCAACCAACTGACAATGAACTGAAACATGAGCCAAAATAAATCTCTGTTCCTTGAAATTGCAGATGTTGGGCCGGTGAGATGGCTCAGCGGCATAAGCGCCTGCCTGGCAAGCACGAGGGCCCGAGTTCAACTCCCAGAACCCACATACGAAAAAAAGGCTGGTGATATCGCTCAGCGGCACGGGCGCCTGCTGGTGTGCGAGGTCCTGAGGTCGACCCCCGGTACCCACAAAAAAAAAAAAAAAAAAAAGAAATTGCAGATGTTGGGTATTGTGTCCAGTGACAAGAAAGTAACTAAGATGAATTTTGCTGCCAGAGAGATGGGGTTATTACTGTGATGCTACTTGACCATGTGGTTCACAGGCCTTTGGAACTGGTTTGCAGTAGAGTTTTGGTAAGGTTTGGAGATGCCAGATGGAAAAGCAGCCCTAGAATGCTGTGAGTTGAGCTTCATGAGAGAGTCTGGTCAGAGCTCAGAAGATCAGAATCCTGATAAAAAGGCAGATGAAAAAGACCAGGCTCAGGATATTTTAATTTGGAATAAAGACTCCATTAACAGTGGACTCCAGATCATGTGCATTATGCTCTGGCAAAAAAAAATATTTCTACATTTTTCTCATGTCCTGAGACTTTGTGGGAAATTGAGATTAAGGGCAATGGACTAATTCATCTGGCAGAGAAAATTTTGAGGTAGCCCTATGTTGAGAGTATGGTATGGATACTGTCAGGGACTTTTAGCCAGGTTTGTAATGTAAGTCAAGAACAAACAGTCATCTGAAAAGTTTTCAGTTTCTCCAGAAAGGAAGGACCAGCAAAGGTGAAGCAGAGGTGAGGTTGGTTACTGAAAAGATTAGCATTAAAAAGAAGCCAAGTTCTTTACAACAGGACAATTAGGAAGATGCCTTGAGAGTATGTGAGGAATCAACAAGGCCCCATACTCCACAGGCTAAAAGATGCGAAAATGAAAGGCTTTGCTTTGAGAAGAAAGCCCCAGGGCACCCTGCTGGAGAAAGGGTCCTAGGGAATTGGTTCCTCAGGATTCTATTCATAGAGCTCTGTCATGCAGGTACTCAAATGTTGCTACAGCCATGATTCAAGGAGGTCTGGCTACTACCTGAGCTGTCAGCAGACTTTGGCATCATCCATGTGATACTGGTTTTATTGGCATAGAGAATGCAAGAATTGTGGCATTGGGGAAGCTTCCAGAATTCAGAAGAAGACCTGGAAGGCTGACTAGTGTGCTCCTGAGAGGGCATTGAGTGAAGCTGAGACAGTGAAGCCAAAAGTGAATTGGAGACTCCAGAAAGTTGGATATGTTAGGAACATAGAATGTTGGCCAAAGAAAACAGCAGGCAGTGAGAAGAGCTACCCTAAGAGAGGCCATTAGAGCAGCAACTGCAATGCTATAGGGACAGGGCTGCCTAAGAACTTTGGAATTCTCATCTTTGCCCTGGGTACTGGGTATGGAGTTACAGGATTTAATGTTTGTTCTGTTGGATTTTGGTCCTTTTGGTTTCTATTCCTCTATTCCTCCCTTTGTAATGAGAGTATTTACCCTGTGTCATTGCATGTCAGCAGTTTTTAACTTTCTTTTTCATTTTTACAGGGGTTCACAGTTAAGAGTTTGCCTTGAGTGTCAGAGGGACTTTGGACATGGACTTTTCAGCTATGCTGGAACTGTTAAAGCTTCAATAACTCTTATTTTGCATAAAGAGATATGCATGAATGTTTTGGAGGTTAGGGGCAGAATGTTATAATTTAGATATAAAATAGCCCCCAAAGTCTCCTGTGTTTGGAAGATGATTAGATTATGGGGGTGGTGTAGCTGACTTGCTGTTAGGAGGTGAAGTCTAGTTGGAAGAGACTGAGGTGTTATAGGCAGCTAAGTTAGATAGAAATATTATAGGCAGTCAGGTAGGGCTAGGCCCTGAAAAGGAGCCAGTGCAGAAGGTGAGATACCTTGCAACTGTGGGGGAGACAGGCACTTCTGCTGTGGGCCAGACCTCCAGACAAAAGATAAAATAAATGCACCCTCATACTTCCTAAGATACACATCAGGGGTTGATATTCTAAATAGGTATCCATCACCTTGAGGAAGCCAGGAAGAGCCATTAATCCAACCCTCTGCAGGAAAAGCCCCTATTCTGTATTCATGCCTGCTTGCTACTTGACTTGCTTCCCCATTTGATCCCAATTTAATCAATTTTACCTGAGCAATTATACTTGTAATCTTATTGGTTGACCATAGTTTTGTCTCACCTTGTGCCCACCCTGTGATTTACCATTTTCACCACCTTGGACCCGCCTCACATTGTGGATTTGTTCTATAAAAATCCCTAGAAAAGGCAGGATCCTTGGCAACCTGCTCGGGATCTCTTCTGTCTCTCTCTCAGACAGAAGCTTTCTTTCCCCAATAAATATATTCTGCTCTTAATTTCTGTTCTTCCTAAAATTCATTCTTCAATTTTAGAGAACACGAACTCATACTGGACATCTAGCAGGCTGGGAGTTTCTTTCGCTACATCAGGGACATGATGTGGAATTGTATATCTCTTTTCCTGGCTTCTCCTTTCACTCCCCACTTTCTTGCTGCAACTATCACAGACTATGCATGCTGGGCTTCTCTATTTCACTTGCTCACTCTCCATTCTCCAACCTTTTCTGTCTGCCCTGTATTCTGGATGGATGACTTTGGCTTCCTGCAGTATACCCATCATTACAGCTATCCCAGATGCTATAGTTTAAGTCTTAAGTGTCTCCCAAAGGTTCATATGGTATAGGGTTGCTCCCCAGTGTGGTACTACTTGGAAGTGGTAGAAACTTTAAGAGTTGGGGCCTAGTGGGTGGTCATTGGGTATATCGCTGTTAAGGGGATAGTGGAGACCCAGATCATTCCCCTTTCTCTCTATTTTGTTCCTGGCCATGAGATAGGTGGTTTTGCTCCCAGCACATGCTCCCACCATGATATGATGCCTCACCATAGGGCTAAAGGCAACAGGGCCATCCAATCATGGACTGAAACCTTCAAATTTACCAGACACTTTTATAAATTGACTACCTTGGGTATTTATGATAGTAATGTTGAACTAAATAACACAATGTTATGGTTTGTGTCTAGATGTCCCCCCAAAGCCTCATATGGTCATAACATTTTTTTGGAGTTGGCTGAATCTAGAGTGTGTGACTGATTGGTAGTGCAATGCTGGGATAAATGGTGCTGGGATTAAGAGTGGGTGATTGCTGGATCAGTCCACTAATTGGATTGGGACCACCCTAATCCTGGTAGACTGGATACAGCATACGGGACAGAAAAAGGTTTGGCTCCCCTTTGTTGCTTTTGCTGTGTTCCCCACCATGAATGGCTGCCCCTCTGCCATGTGCCACCCTGCTTTGGAGCCAGTGGATTATGGACTGAAACCTCTGCAAACTGAGCTAAATAAATCTTTCCTCTTTAATTTTGTGTGTCAGGTATTTTGTCTCAGCAAGGAGAGAAAAGTAACTGAGACACACACCAAGGAATTACCCAACACACTGTGGGAAACTAGGATGAAGCCTTGATCCCTGAGCAAAGAGGATCTCTAAGTGTGAACCCTGCAAGGGCTTAGTGATGAGGAGTGTGTGGAGTGTGGAGTATTTAGAGTATGGAATGTAATGTACAAGCAGGAAGGATTCTGACACACTGGGAAGGCTCACTGCACCTCAGGGACCAACGTTCGTACAAACCATGCATATTCCACATCAGGTTTGTTTGGCTTAGCTCCGGACTAGCCCTGATGGAAGGTAACCAGAGATATTTGGCTTCTTCCTGTCTCTCCTGGGCCCCTGTCCCGCCCACCTTCTAAGAGCCAGAGTGCCCACTCACACAAAACCAACTGGCCCCCGGGCACTGTACTGCAGGGTCCCTGCCTGAAGCTGCAGGTGAAGCTCAGTTATAGGCTTGGACCCGGCGCTTGGCTGAGTGAAGAGGCTTCCACAGTGTGGGTGACCTAACATGAGCCTGCGGTGTCATGTGTGTCTGATTACTCATCTCACTCTCATCACACAGGAGAGGTGGCTGGTTCTGTAAGTGTCACTTTAAATGAAAACTAAATGTTCCCTCCTGAGCACCAATTCCCTGTCTCTCAGTGATGCCTTTAGAAGATAACGATGAGAATGAATTATCACTTGTATAAAAAATAGGAAGCTGCTGGGGTTTAAAAATGACAAAGCAACAGTCAGACCTTTTCAATGACTATAGTGAGCATGGGGTGGAACTATCACTGAGGAATAATGGAGTGCTGATCTGTGCACTCACAGCCACATTGGTGTTCAGCTCACATGTCAGAGGAGAGGAGCTGAGGGACTCTGCCTGCAGATGCTCTTCTGGCCAACAGTCTCCTCCACAGAATTGCTAAAGCCCCAAAGCAGCCTCTGTCAGGACCTGTGCAGGTAGGGGTAGCACTATGGCCTCAGGGTACCACTTCAGTCTACACTAAAGGGAAGGAGGGTATGGGCAGGTGCAGCTGTAGGTAAAGATGGGCAAGCAAAGCAGTGAAAGAAGGCCCAGGCCAAAGCAGCAAGCACGACGCTAAACCAGTTTTCATGCTGGAGCTTAGCTGTGCCTGGGAGGGGGCTTGAAGGATATTTCTTCCTTGGGCCCACTGAGCCTTTGCCAGGGAGTGGTAAAATGCAGGAAGAATGCAGACTGAGGAGTATTGACAACAACCCACCAGTTCAGTGATTCATTTTCAGAGCTTTTTCATATTCTTCATCTCACTAGAAAAAATAATCAATTTATCAACTGTGAACTGGCTTTAGGGATTTTCCACAGAACTTGGAAAATGTAAGTGATTTGCAGTATGTGATGCTGGATAAAGATTTAATTTGGAGAGTTTTGGCTATCATTATATCTTAATGGTTTTTTTCCACAAAGATTGGATCTCCAAATGGGCTGATAAAGAAAAGGCTGGAGCATGAAGTACCAGGGCAGAGGTATGGACCATGCTTGAGCCCCTAATCTGTCTTTACTACAAAATATCAAATATACTGAGTAATTCTGAAAGCACTTAATTTCCAGCCACTCACAAAAAGCACAGAGACATTCACAAAATGCTGTGTGTAGACCTTGGTGGCTCTGATTGCAGGTGATTTCATCTCACCTCCCCTTCCTCTGATAAGGAAGGCCTGAGGTGTATAGGGATCTCAGACACCCAATCTGCTACGTGACTTGTTATTCTACACACAATCCAGACAGCAATGAATGACCAGCCCCATATTGTCTATTACTATTCAACAGTATTATCACACACTCAGTATTTCAAAGAACACCTACTACTGTCTCCCTTTCTGTGGGTCAGAAACTTAAGTATAGTGTAACTGGGCAGTCTGTAGGTGTGCATCAAGGTGTCAGCCAAGGCAGGAGTCTCGTCTGGGGATTGACTGGGGAAAGATGGGGTACCAGCTCACTTCCTTGTCAGGAGCATGCATTTTTATATGGCTCAAGGACTGGGAACCTCATTTTCTTTCTGGCTGATGGCTAGAGGTTACCCTCTGCTTCTGGTTGTGACCTCTCCACAAGGTAGCTCAGAGCATGGTAGCTGGTTTCCCTAAAACCAGCAAGGGATAGCACCTTAAGTGGGGTAGATGTTCAGTCATGGGAGCACGCACATCCCTCTCCTTTGCTGTATGCTACTGGTTAGGAGAAAGTCATGCCCTGCCTGCACTCCAGGGTGGGAACCACACAAGGGGTAGATACCAGAGTTGGGGAGAAGAGGATCATGAGCTACCCTCGAGAGTGACTGCCATGCCTTATTTTAAAGGAAGATGACATTTGCTTGCAATTCAGTCTAAAATTCAGTTTAACATCTGAAAGCTTTTAAGAGCAAGTCAGTAGTTCAACTGGCCCACAGAGTTGGAGTAGTTCAATGCTTTGCAGTGCTCCAGTTGCTCAACTCAAGCAGTACATGTCTGTTCATTTCTAGTTGTCCAAATGATTGTCATTTCTTCACAGCGCCCTAACAATCTTTTGGAAGCCCTCTGGTGTTGTCTTGTTGGAAAGGTGATTCTCTGCTTGGTAGTTTCTACACACGGAAAAGCTGATAGCTAAAGGGGTCATGGTGGTGGCCCCTTCCCCCAACAGCTGACCTGGGCTCATTGGCTGCTGTGCATCTGAAGCACGGACCTATGCTGCTGGCATGAGGACCTGAGGAAAGAGTAGTATGCCATTCATCAGGTGGCAGTGGCTCACCTACCCCCTCCTGTCAGGAGGGAATCACTGTGTTCTATATCCAGGCTGTAGAATAACTTCAGGGCCTCCTGGGGTTCTAAGCTTAGCTCCCCAGTCTGTGGTAGATGGTTTGGGTTCTCATTTCCTGCTCACAAATATCCTTTTGCTCAAAGTAGGCATATCTCAGCTCTGCACTGGAAATAAAACACATTACGGAGGACATATGGGCCTGATAATATGGATGCTGTTAACCCTATAGGTTCAAGCACTTTCAATCACCTTGAGCCTTATGGGGTGAATAGTTCAGGATCATATTCAGCAATAATATTGCCTCCATGGTCAGAAGTAACAGCAGGAGGATGAACAAAGAACTTACTTATTACTTTCTTCTTGCTGGGACAAAATACCTAACACCCACAAGTTAAAGAGGAAAGGTTTGTTTTAGCTTACAGTTTGTACAGGTATCAGTCCACAGTTAGCTGCCTCCAAGGCAGGGTGGCATGGCAGGGGGACATGGCAGAGGAGAAATAACCCACAGCAGGGTAGGCAGAAAACAGTAAGCAGCGAGCCTCTTTTTCCCTTTTTTTGCATTCCAAAAACCCTATTGGTTGCTTCCACCCACAGTCAGGGTGGACTTTCACATTATCCACACCTATAACCATGCTAAACCAATCAGTGGACTAATCCAGTTACTGTATAGTCATAATCTGTATTCACAACACTGTATCCAGCCACCTCCAAAAAGCCCCACCTATGATAGCATGAGGCTTAGCGGGGCATAGAGATACAAGCCATAACACACACCATTGAGGGTGTAGGCTTGTACAACATTCCTTTTTGAGGGCAGTAGGGGTGTGCACTGATATTTTGGGTATTTCACTGACATACAGTATGTCTTAAATCTTTTTTGTTCTTTCCAAAGGTCCAGGGAACAGTGCCCAAACTGTGTGCAGGACAGCTTCCACCCCTCTGCTTACAGGGAACAAGACCTTCCATATCCACCTTGGATCTGACCTTCTGGGACTCTGAGCCTAGAGAGACAAGACATGGCAGCCCTGCTTTGGTTTCCCTTCCAGCTTCCAATGTGTAGGTCTCTAGCTTGCAAATCTCTGAAACAAAAGTTTTTCCCAGCCACTGTTCAGCTCTGTAAGTTTCCATGCTCTTCAGAACCTGCTCTTGCAGCTGTGTGGAATCTTCATATAAATGAATAGATGTCATCTGGTCCAGCTATCATCTCTCCCACCAGACTCTAAGACATAACAAAAACTCCAACCAGGAAGGCCTCCTGTCGATCTCCTACTGTGGACAGTCTTAATTCACCCTGTGCAAAAGCTGACCCTCCGTGTTTCCCACATGTAGGACCCAGTCCCAAGTGCTCTCTACACCTGCCTTAGCCCACGCACCTTTTACCACCTTCCTTACTATTTCCCATTTGTCCCAGTGGCTTTAAAACCTTCTTATCTACATCTTGGAAAGGACTCAACCATTGGAGTGTGTCCTCTGAGGGCACAGGTAGTTATCCTGGAAGTCAGAGAGGTTGGTGGACAGATAGTAGGTAGATAGATAATTAGACAGACAGACAGACAGACAGATAACAGAGAGAAAAAGACAGACAGGTAGAGAGGGAGAGACAGAAACATTTTTAAAATATTCTCTCAATTCTATGCATGTGAGAGGCACAGAAGAAACACCTATCAATAGATTAAGATGGATAGTTCATTGACAAGAAGAACCATACTCAGAGAATCGTTTTAGGTATATTTTCACAAAATTTCTCTCCCAACTTCTAAACATTGTGTTTTATTTTTCATAATTTTTCTTCTAATCTCACAAAGTGACAGATTACCCAAGTGAAATTTTAATGTAGAGATGGAAATCAAAACCCAGAAAATATCAAACCACTAAGAACAGACTACCACAAGTGATTTTTTATAATTATGCTAAATATGTTTGTTATTACAAATATTTTAAAATAATATAATTCTGCCTAAATGTGTGACCAGGTGGTTCATCTACTATGTCCTAACCTATTATTGATCATTTGTCTGAAACTGAGAACACGGTACCTGAATACTTAGGCCAGATTTCCCTCATCGCTGAAGTATTTGCCCTTAGCAGCTACTTGCTGGCTTATCTTGGCTGTCCCAGGACCCTGTCCTTCCTCTTCTGATTATGGTTCTGCCCTGATCATTCCTTGAGTTCCCATGAGATTATTGACCTGGACACACACCTTGTGGAGCGAGGGGCAGACCAGACCAGGCCAATAAGATCACCAGGCTCCCTGCCTTGGGAATCATGCCAGGGAAATGATTTATCCTGAGCAGGTCCTGCCACCTGTCCCTTAGCCCTACCCTTGCTCTGCTCTTTGAGGGTCCGTGGGTCAATCTATCTCCAAAGCAGTGAACTACCATAATCTCTTCTATGCATTTCATTCTTTTCAAAGTGATTTAAAGAACAGTTCCATTATTTCCTATCAAGGAAACTACACCATACCATCAGACATGCTCCACTATCTGTGATACCAAGAATCAAGAACAAAGGAGTCCCTGTTTAAATATGCTTTTGTTGAATGTTAGATAGTAAAGCCTTAGAGTAAAATAAGAGACACATGTTCATAGGTCATGTCCCTTCGCATTTGTAAGTTATGAACTATAAACCTCATTTTACCACTTATGGGTAATTTTGAAGTTGATAGCATTTTAGAATTTTTGGACTATTTTGTGTAAGTAATTGCTACATTTACAAAATAAAATTGCCTGTAGAATTGATTAAGAGAATTTAAGTGATTACATGATTTAAAGAGATAAAAGGTATATGTTACACATGAGACAAAAAAACTGAATCTTACTATTTGCTTTATAATAAAACAGATTGAAATAATCACCATCCAGTGTACTAAAGGCAGCTGGTGACCTGATGTCCACACTAAGCAATAGCCAGTCTGGGAATGGCAACTCTTTGAGAGATGCTGAGGATCATCAGGTTCTGCATGGGCTCCTAGACCGAAGTTCTACCCCATGCTCAGTTACAGGAATATGAGATGCAGGGGGAGGGTGCCTAGGGGACAGTTTGCTGAGACACAGACTGAGCCTGTCAGATTGGGCAGACTGCAAGTTTCCAGGACTTTGAGTTGGGGCAGGGCTGGCATCTCCTGGGGGAGGAAGCATGGATCCCAGCAGTGAGGGTTACAGAGGCCAATTAGAAGAAGTCCCATACAATGCCCATCTTCAGGAAGCTTTAATGTTGGTAGAGCTTCAGGCTTGAGATTCCAGGGACAGAGAAAATCCTGCTAAGTGATAATGGACAGGTACATGGTCAGCCCAGCTGCAGTCACAGTTCCAGGGATGGACTCAGGCACTGGTTGCAGGTACAGAATGATGGTGGAGATGCTGCAGCTCTTTGTGCAAGCAGAGACCCAGCCTGGAGAAGAAAAAAAGCCTAGGACAAGCTCAGAAAATGTGTGCTGGGCTGAGGAAATGACAAGAACTTATTTATCTACCAGACAGCAGCCAAGAAAACAATCACTTTCCAAAGCACGAGGCTTATGCTGCTTCTGTTCTTCCTGTCTTGGGTCAGCCTTGCCACTGGTGTGAGTGGGCTAAGAAGCAAGTGAGCTCTGTTGGTGACCTCCTTCTCTCCCCTTTGATAAGGGATGAATTTCTGCCCCTGGCTTAAGGGAGTGGCTGAATATAGATGAGATGGATAGTGGTGCATTCATTAATAGAATCATACCTGGGGAGGAAGACTATGAATGACACACAGGGTCTCATGGTGGAAGCTGCAAATTTTTAACTATCACAAGACAGCACTGAAATTATCAAGATTTGTTTCTCTCGTAGTCTAGGCTCCATGGCTTCACTTTGTGCGCAGTATTTTGAATAAGGAATGACCACATAGGTTTGTGCATGGGACTGAGGATAGCTTCTGGAGCCATAGATAGAAAACAGGGACATCTCCAGGGTTGTAGGTGACATCCCAGGAGGCTCACCTTCCAGGTGCACAGGAAGAGGATTCTCAGGCCCTCTAAGCCCAGATGAGATTCTGACAGCCGCAGGTTTGTGTTTCTGCAAAACTACAGCCTACAGACAATGGACAATTCTCACGCTTCAATGTGCCTGAACATGATGGACACATTATAAATAACAAAATCTTTCTCTGCACATCACAGAGCTGGGAAGAAGTAAAGACAATCCTCAGAAGCAAGCAGCAGAAGAAACCAAGAAACAGGAGAATGAGCTGGCTTTGGAGCCACAGTTACTTTGACAACCTCAGGCCATACTGGAGAACTTGAGTAGAGAGTCATCAGATACAATCAGGAGACAGCTTGAGATGGAGCTGGATGGGAAGAGCCTCCTTTGTCAATCAGAGGCTGAAAGCAGGAACGCTCAATGAAGGAATTAACTAGAGGGAAAAAGTTTGCATTTGGGAGGCTGAGTCAGGAGGATTGTTATGAGTTCAAGGCCAGTCTGACTACATAGTGAGTTTAAGGGTAGTCTGAACAGCATAGCAAGACCCTGACTCAAAAAACAAAACAAAACAAAAGAGAGAGAGAGAGAGAGAGAAACAGAAGAAAATTTACGCTCATGGCAGGAGTGTGGGAAATACCTTTTGAGAATTTGTGAATAGTACATTACCCAAACATATGTTGCTAGGCTGCATTTACACAACATAGATAGTCCAAAGGAATCTCAAGAATTTGAAAGTAGTCCCAGGTTAATGGCATCTGCTGGTACCTGTCAATAACAGAAATGATTCTTCTCTAGGAAGGTGTCTTCACTAGGCCTCTGAGAACCCTCCCAGATAGAATTGCAGCAGGCATGAGTTTATAATAAACAACTGAACAAAACAAAAATTACAAATGGCACAAGAAAAAAAAATAAAAAAATCTAACAAACATAAAAGAATAGGATTTGCAAAATCTTGCACATATTAGTATTAAAATAACATAAAACTTAATATGTTTCATATGTTTGCAGTAGTGAAAAAGGAGGGAGGTGTTGAAATTTGAATAGGGCATTTTCCTTTCAAAAGTTAAGAATGACTGGGAACATCCTCACCAACACTTGTCCTCTTTTGATTTTGTTTAAATAACAGTACCTCCCTTGTATTTCCTTGATGATCAGTTATGTTGAACACATTTTCATATGCTTTCTGGTCATTCACACATCTCCGGAAAAATAACTACTCATATCTTTTATGAATTTACTTATTCATTAATTAGGTTACTTCTTTTGTATATTGTGGATACTCACCTCTTATCAGATATGTGGTTTCCAAACACTTTCTCCTAGCTTATGAAGAAAGAGGCTGCTTCTTCATGTCATTAATCATTTCTTTTGCTGTGCAGAAGTTTTTCAGTTTGGCACAGTTCCACTTGCTGACTTTTGCTTTTGCTGCTTGTGATTTCCACGTCATATCTACACAATCATTGCCCAGGGCAACCTCAAGATTTTCCCTGTTTCCTTCTAAGAGTTTTATACTTTCAAGTCTTATACTGTCTTTAATACATATTGAGTTGATTTTCATATGTGGCATAAAAAGGGTGCAGTTTCATTCTTTTGGATGTGGATAACTAGTTTTCCCAGCACTATTTATTGAACGGACTATCTCGCATTTTGATTTTTGTGGCACTTTTCTAGAAAATGGTTGATCACGTTTGCATGGGTTTTTTTCTGGCCCTTCTGTTCAGTTGCATTGGTCTCGGTGTCTTCTTCATGCCAGGACAAGGCTGTTTTCATTTCTATAGCTTTATAATAGCATAGTTTCAAGTCAGAAAATAGGATGCCTCCAGTTTTGTTGTTCTTTCCCAAGATAGCCTTGGCTATTTGGGAATCCTCTGAGGTTCCATATGAATTTTAGGAATTTTCCCTCTATTTTTATGAATTGTGCCATTAGAATGATAAGAATTGGGCTATGGACAGTTTGAAGAGGATGGACAGTTTGTAAAGTTACTGAATAGAACATCAAGTGTTCTAAAGTAAACTAAATATTAAAAACTCATTAAAAAATGAGTCAAAGTTTAAAATGGGAACAATAAAAGAGAAATGTTAGTAAACTAGAAGGTAAATCTAGGAAATTACCCAGAATATACTCAGGAGGGAAAGAAATAGAAAGTGAGAAAAGAGGGAAAGAGACACAGAGGCCAGAGTGAGAAGTTCTTATATTCACTTAGAGTTACAAGAGGAAGTAACAAAAAGAAAGGAAGAAGCCACTTTTGGAGGCAAATAGCTAATTGTTTTCTAAATCATTAAGAAAGCATGGATGTCACAAGTGTTTTAAAAGCAAAATAATAAAAAATAACAATAACAAAATATTCATTAAATCAAAATTCAATTAAATTACAGCACATTAAGCAAAAAGAAAATTTTAAGAGCAGCTGGAGACAAATGGTAAATGAAGGAACACCAGGCAGTTTGGCTAATGACAGGTTTCACGGTAGCAGCAATGGAATCTTGAAGACAGTGGAAAGTGTCTCCAAAGTGCAAAGAAAGAAGAGGTACATATCAATTCAAAAGGTGTAGACACAGCAAATTTATTGTTTTTAAGAATAACATTGAAATAACAATATTTTCAAAGAATAAAACTAGTACCGTTTATCACCCTCAGCCCTCACTGTATGGAATTTTAAGAGGCACACAGCCAGGGGAAGGACATGGTCTCAGAGGAAAGTATGAGATTCAGCCAGGATGCTGTGCAACAAAAGTGGTGAATGTGGCTAGACCTGAATAAACGGGCCCACATGACATTATCAGACATGCTTGATGTTTGGTGGTCAGATTCTCAAAACCAGAATGTTGCAAACTGGGAGGTATGAGTGAGTTGAGTTTTAAGAACCCTGTGCAGTTTAGGCAGAGAACAAAACATTGCTTAGTGTTAATCTTTGTTCGTCATCAAGTTAAAATTTGCAGGATAACTATGGGAAACAGTGAGCATGTACTGGTGAGGTTATGGGGGAAAAGTGTAGGGGGCAGCAGGAAGGCAAGAGGGGCCCTAGCAGAGGGTGGAGTTCTGCCAGCCAGAGATCTATAGGACTTGGAGGGCTCCATGGTCTGTGTTCAGAAGGCCAACCCCTAGCATGCACAGAAGCTTCTAGGTGGGAACATGTGTATTCTAACCAAACTCACTTTGGGCATCTCTCACTGTGCTATTTTTCTTCAAGAATATAACTGGGTTTTCTTCTCTAATATAACAGTAATGGTTTTATGTTATTCTGTAACACACTATTAATTCCTAAGCTGTTAGACAAAAATGCTCTAAAATCAGAACCTCTGTCCTCACCCCAAAATGTATCCAACTGAATCCTCTATTGCAGTTCTATGTTGGTTATTAATGTTATACAGAATTGAATATGTTTTGTATTCTAAGCGTTTGTTAACTTCAAGGACAAAGTCTTTCTTGTCTTTTCTATTAGAATTTCCAGCAGTAATAAAGAAACTTTGATATAATAGTAATAACCTTTCAGATCAATAGTGACTCTAGAAATGGTGTGTGTGTGTGTGTGTTTCATTTAATTGGAATTAGTCTTCTTCCATGTTCTGTGCCCTGTAGTGTTGTGTCAAAACCCCTGGATGACAATCTACAAAAGCTGAACCTCTTTTGTATTCAACCAAGAGCCAATCATCTTTCATTATTTTCAAAATTAATTTTCTCCCTAGAAATGTTATTTATTCCTTCACACATCAAGCTGTCAATACAAGTGATTTGGAAACTGGAGAATTCAATGAATTTTAGGTTAGATGTGAATATAGAGTGATTTTCGTGTGTGAATTATAAGCCATATTGAGACAGATGTGAAAGGTAGATGAATTTCTGAGAGATGTTTCCACTGGTCAAAAGTGACATTTTTATCTTGGACCAGTGAGATCCTGTCTGCAGGGAGTTCATGTATTTGAGAACACATTCTTCTCAGGTGAATGGGGGTGACACTGGCAATATCTTAGAGGGTCATTATTGAACTTAATAAGGTAATGTGAGTAGAAGATGGGCATGTTTCAATGCTAAGTATCTGGTGATACTTATAAATCAATTCATTTTGGCATTTTTAACATGGTATTTTTTATTCAAACTGGAATCAATTAAGCCTTATTGTAATCTCTCCTGCCATCACATCATCATTTGGGTTTTCAGTAGTATCTGGCTTCTTTGCCATAAAAGCAGCATCTGCCATGAGGCTGCCAACCAGTCCTGCAAGGGAGGAACCATCTTCACAAATGTTGAGCAGTTGTTTGCACCTGCAGCCACCAGAGCAGCTCAACAGAAGTCACATGCAAAGCCACCTACACTCAGGAGGAGTAAGGAGACATCAGAAGGTGGCAAGGGATCAGCAGGAGACTGAAGGAGCCAGCTCCTCCCAGAGCAGGGTGCTGATACGGAAGGTACATGCCCCACAAAGACTAATGTCTGGAAGAGCCCTGAAGTACCTAACACCACTGGCCAGAGAACTAAGGGGGAAATTCAGCCAGAAGAATTGGGGCTTGCCAAAAATTAAGATGGGGGAGTATCTCAGAATTCTTGGGATGAGGACAGTCTGCCACGGCTACCTTTGCTATTGGTGGGTCAGTAATCAGAGTCTGTATTTATGTATGATCTTTTCTCCATCACTTTGCAAAGGAGGGGCTTTGGGAATGGTCCAATGTCAAATGGCAGGATGAGCGAAAAGCCTCCAGTACTCAAGGCAGCCAGCCTGGCTGAGGGGTGGGATGCAAGGAGTCACAGATGAACAAACAAGCCTGTATAATATGTGTGCTGAAGATCTCAGTCTCTACACCTGCAGGTCCTGAGGCTGGACAGCCCAGCTTGCCTGCTGGGAGCTCGCACTCTGCAATCCTGAGTCAGGGCTGGGTTGAGCTAGACCCACTCAGGAGGAACAAAATCCTGTCCTCAGAGACTCCTGGGCCAGAGTCTTCTCCTCCAGACTCACTGTGTCCCTTCCATCCAACCGTGGTTGCCAGACCCTTCCCACATATTCCCCCGAAAATCATGGCAGCATTCCTGGGTTTGGACAGCATGAATGTATCCTGCCCTAATCTGGAGTCTGTGCTTTCCTGAGCTCTGTGTGCATGTTTAGGGAAGCTGAAGATAGCCAATGAGTGAGATCCCAGAGGCAGAGGGAATGCAGGAGCTCACTCCTCTCCAGGAAGCTGATCATGGGAAGTGAGGCTCAGGACAGAATTCCTTTCCCAGGGCAGCACAGGTGTTGAGTAGAAATAGGAGAAGCTGGGTGCTGTCAGAGCAGCCAGCAAGGTCCCAGAAGCAAGTGCAAGGTGGGCTTGACCATGAAGCCAGGGCCCAGGGGCAGATATTAAAAGTGAGTTCAGCACAGGGGCAGCTTAGTGAAGGTGGCACTGGCCTCTGTTCCTGTGTTGTCCACAGCCAATATCCCCTAAACACCCCGATGGTGTAGACCTAATTTAAAGTCCAATGTCATCTGCTGCCTTAACATCTGAACCTTGGAGGGCTCCGGTGGCCAGACTATAAACTTCCTTCCCCACTCTGCTAAGCAGCCCTCTCATCAAATTGCCCAAATTTCTTCCTGCTTGACCCCAAGTAGTGGGTTTCACTCTATGGAATTATTCAAACCAGTCCCTGGCCTCCTCCTGTAGGAACCAGGGGCCCTCTCTCTTGTGTGTGCCTCCACATCCCCTGGCAGTCCCTCCGTCAATTTCCTACTCAGTGCTCAGAAAGCAAAGCAAATGAAACCAAGCTAAACCAAACCAAATTTAAAAAATTGCAGTGACAAACAGAGCCCTTCCTGATTCCTTCATGCCCAGGAGTCAGGAAAAGGGCAGAAGTTCACCTCAGCTAGGTTTTCTTTTGTTCCCTGTTGGCTCCACCATTTGCTTTTCCCATAGAGTCACTGAGTGTAACACTAGATAGAGGTAGCCATCTGTACCCTTTCCCATAGGTGAAATGGCACAGTGGTTAGGGCTGTGAATTCTTAGACCAGCTGGCCTGGGTTCAAATCCCAGCTCTGGTACTTACTACTTGTGTCACCAAAGGTAAGGTAATTAATTTTTATGTACTTTCTTGAGCCTCTTCAGCCTCCTAGGTGATAGGTCTCACCCAGGGCCTGACAGGCCTCAGTGAAGCCCTGTGCAAAGCCCTGTGCCAGCATGGCAGGTAGCAGCCCACATGGTGAACTTTGGTCAACAGAGAGAGGTTGGAGAGGAGGAGGCAGAGAAACAAACAAAGCCCAGTGTGTTCTGTCAGCTGGGGCCAGCTTGATCGGGACCACTTTTCATTTGCTTTCCTCCTTTTGCTTCTTTTCTTTGACCTCATATTTGCTCTCCTGGGATTATACCCTCTTACTCTATCCAGGCCACCATCACAAAATACCACAGATGAGTGGCTTAAATAATGGACATCTATTTTCTCATGGAAGTCTGAGATAAGCTGAAGGCTCTGATGAGGACTGAGTGGCATCCCAGCTTGCAGATACAGCTGCCTTCTCTCTATGCCTTCCAGGGGTATTTTCTCTATTCATACCCCCTAGCCTGGGCAGGGGCACCCTGTCTCTCATTCTTCTATAAAGCCATCAATCTTATCGGACTGGGGCCTTACCCTTGTGACCTCATGTAACCTTAATTACCTCCTAAAATACACATCTCCAAAACACAGTCACTGTGGGTTAGGATTTTCACACACGAATCATGAGTTTTGGGGCTAGGAGCACACAATTCAGTCCACAGCAACGACAGTTAGCTTTGTTAGAATATATAACTTCTTTTAGTGATATTTGTGCTTGGTTATTTTTGTATCGTAAGTGCCTGTGAATCCACCAACCAAAAGAAAACTTGGGGTCTACTTCTAAATTTTACGGGCTGTATACACTCTTTGTTCCTCCTCCCTCTGATTCAAAGTAAATGTCATCCTCAATCCAAGTTCATTCTTCTGTTTTCCAATTTATGTATTTTTTGCATTATTTTAAATTTATTTATTTATTTTTCCATACTGGGGTTTAAACTCCAGATTTTTGTACTGAGCTACATCCCTAGCCCTTTTTCATTTTTAACTTTGAGATAGGATTTTAAGTTTGTAAGTTGCATGGGTTGGGCTTGAACCTGCCATCTTCCTATCTCACCCTCACAGAGTGCTGGGATTAAAGGCATGCATTACTGTAGCTGGCTATAAACATAATAGAGTCTCGCATGCATCCTTGTGGACCACAGTTGTTCACTTAATATAATATTGCTAATCATAAGCCATACTGGGTGTGTTATTTCATTTATTCAATTTGATTGTGGTAAAAGATAGACACTGTGTGTCTATACCAAAGTTCATTGATCCATTCTACTCTCAATTGGCTTATTTCCAGGTTTTAGTGATAGCCAACAATGCTGCTGAGAACTAATTTGTGTCTCTGATTATTATAATGCAAGAATTCCCTTTGGGTATTTATCTAGGAGTAGAATGTTTGTGGAGTGGAACATATGAGCATTTGACTTCAGGAAATGATGTCAAGCTGTTTTTCTAAGCGATTGTACTAATTATTACCCATACCAGCAATGGGTAAGAAATCCTGGGGATATGCTTCCTCACTAGCACCTGGTATTCATGCTCCCGGTGCTGACTGTCATTTCATGTGTTCACCAAACAGAGAGGCTTTCCCACTGAAGGAGGGTGAGGAAAGTTTTGCTGCAGGGCAGTGTTCCCTCTCTTTCCACAAAACAGCTTCTGTGTGCATCAGGATGCACAGGCGGATGCTGAGAACAGTGCAAACACAAAAAGAATGGATATTTGTATAGAATTTTTGGACAAAGCTTTCTGTTAGGGTCTACCATTTAAAAGTAAACAAAATAGTCCCTACTCTTTGAAGAATTACAATCTAGTTCAAATGCTCATTTGTGAGGCATGAAGTTATTGGAAGGATTTAATACAAATCTACAAGCACTTTATGAATGATCTGTGAAAATATAGACTCTGGTTCTTGTTCATCATTCATTCTAAGATAGCAAGTTTAGTCTCAGTTTCTCTTCCCCAACACCACTTGTTCTGCAGGACTGCCAAAATAACCAGGTGAAGTCACCGATATCAAAGTGTTTCATAAGCCAGCTCCAACACCAGTTATTTTTTTTTATGTCAGTTGGGACAGACTGATTTGTAGGATAACACTTTATAAACACATCTGTGTTAGTCACCTTCCTTATTGTTGTGACAAAATACATGACATAACTTAAAGGAGGAGGAGTTTATTTTGGCTCACAGTTCAGAATTTTAGTCCATGGTCCCCAGGCTCTAAGAAATGGCATGGCAGAGGGGCATAGCAGAGGAAAAGCTGCCCATATCATGGTAGCCAGGAAGGAAAGAGAAAAAGAAGCAAAGAGTTAGGGAGGGAATATACCCTTCCACATCATGCCCTCAATGACTTGCCTCTAACTGGGCCCCAACTCCTAACAGCAAGTCAGCTATAGTACCCCCATGATCCAGTTATTTTCCAAACACATGAGGCTCTGGGGCCAATTTAGATCTAAAATGTAGCAACAGTTTTATATAAATGGAGTGAATATAAGTCAGGTTAAGTTGCTGTCACCTTGTCTGACTATTCACCATGCATTTGGGGAAAGCAGATACATCCTGGAGGTGGGGCTTCAGGAAACGTCTCATTGCACCTATTCATCTCCTGATACATTGAGCAAAGAATGCAGCATCTTCTGAACCTCCAAGGGAACTCAACTCTTTTCCTTTGGAGCATAAATCCAATTTTCCTCCTTGAGCTGGCAGCACAAAAACAGACTCATAATAGACATAAATATAGAATTAATTTTGCTTATTTATTTATAACAGAACTTTCGATTTAGATGTGTCACTTTGCAAGTCTCTGCATGTTTCATTTCTAGCATATATAAAACATTCCATATTTTAGCATTTCAAGGTCAATGTACGTGTAACTTAACATTATAACAATAACATATTGATTATTGTAAAGAAAACAACCTTTCTTAGAACATGTTCTTCTTTCATCTTGTATGGATGACCAAATGTATAGAATTGCCTGTTAGACTGGCAGGGAGTAAGTTCTGCAGGGAAAACAGGTATTAATAAATGACTTTTTACTACATGTTTCCCAGCCAGTCCTTTTAGGTCAAGAGGAGTGGTGGTAGATTGGAATCTTTATTAGCAATCTCAGGGACCTGAATGTGCTGAGAACTCAGAGCCATGAGAAATTATGTCCTTTTCCTTTAGCTGATCATTCTCAAAACAAGGGCCAGATTGATACAATCAAATAGAGAACTATTTTAAGAACAGAGGTAGTAGGGGCCGGTGAGATGGCTCAGCGGCTTAAGCGCCTGCCCGGCAAGCGCGAGGGCCCGAGTTCGACTCCCGGAACCCACATACGAAAAAGGGGCCGGTGATATCGCTCAGCGGCACGGGCGCCTGCTGGCGCGCGAGGTCCTGAGGTCGACCCCCTGGTACCCACAAAAAAAAAAAAAAAAAAAAAGAACAGAGGTAGTAACTGAGAAAACTTGATTCAACCAATTCTGGGGTGGAGTCCTTCATTTTTCTGGGATCAGATACAGTGGGCAAACAGAAGGTTTTGTGAGGCATCATCAGAGGCTCTTTCTTGGCACCATCCCTGCTGGAGTCTCCCAAAGGATCCAACAAGACCTAGAGAAATCTAGACCTTGTATGCAACAATAGCTGGGGTGCTTGTCCACCAGTGGGGCCCACAGCACTGCCTGCTTTGAAGGTGGCGAGAAGGTCCATGCTTGCTGTGCTGCTCAGACAAACAGGATGTGCTGAAAGAATTTGTAATACAGTACGCTTTCTTCAGATTTGATTGTGAGACCTGATTTTATTTTATGTGCAAAGCCAGGATGCAAATGGTTGCCTTAGTGGCCTGCCCCCCTGGAAAGCTTCCAAAGACATTTAATGGAGAGCAAAAGAAGTTGTTGTTAAAAATTTCTTGGACTCAAATAGCACAACAGGTGGAATTTGTATTTCCATTAAATACTTTTCCAGATCTACTCCCTGCTGGTGTCTGTCTTATATCTAATAAGTGAAAGCAAGAATGTTTGCATTGTTTTTGTTCTTTTCTCCTACAGAGTCAGTAGGGATATGGCTTTATATTCTGTATGCTGAGTGGTAGCTTCAGGCCAGATGTAGTGATCACCCCAGGACAACCCAAAGGATTAAGAGCCTCTCTTTCAAGAGCCATCCCTGTAATCCCATCAAGGGCTTCCTCCCATTCTGTGAAAAGAGCTTGCTGCTGACAGAAAGGAAATGATGCCTTCCCTCTCCCTTCCACCCACGCAAATGTCTCTTGCTGGTTCTGAGCTGCTGGTCAGTGGTGACCATAAAGACTCAAAGGAGGCCTGCTCCAGGCAGCAGAAATCAGAGCCTCAGAGGATGGAGCTGTCCATGGAAGTGCTTCCAGCCTCAGTTCCTGCAGTTCCCTACTGCAGTTCAGTAGGGAAGGACACTGGGAAAAATTCTTTAGGAAACAGGAGTTTCTGAGAGAGGGTTTCTGCAGTTCGCAAAATGGAGGTGATGGTCCACAAAGGCAAAGAGGCACAGAACTGATGGATTCCTTCTGATAGTGCACACAGGACTCTAATTATTAATAATGGTGACCCTTGTGCATACGACACGTAGGAGGAGCGGGAGGGTGGCAGATCCCATCCTCTATGAACTTGGAATCACTTGGGGAGCCATAAAAATGTCAGTGTCTGCTGGGTGCAGTGGTATACACCTATAACCCCAGCTACTTGGGTGGATTGCAAGTTAGAGCCCAGCCTGAGCAATTTAGTAACTCAGCAAGACCTTATCTCAAAACAAAAATAAATAAATAAATGCTGGGAATGTAGCTCATATAGTGTCTCTGCATTCAGTCCCTAGTACCACAAAAGGACAATAAAAAGTGTTCAATGGCTGTGACCCAAACCAATTACCTCAGAAATTTGGGGGCAGGCCCTGGACATCAGTGTTTTCTAAACCTTGTGGGTGATTACTCTGCACAGCCAAGACTGAGAGACACAGCCCCAGAGGGATCCGTTCTGAAGCATCAGCCAGCACTGAGTGAGCCCACAAGAGCTGCGGGCTGGATGAGGCACCGTAAGAAGCAGGTGTCCTGAAGCAGGCCTCTGGGGTGGAGAGCAGATAGGAGTACAGCAGGACTCAAGTATAATGGCTGATTGTGTCACCTTTACTATCATAAGTTTTTCTGTGTTTTAGCCCATTTTGTGATAGCTTTAACAAAATTTCCGAGACCAGGTAACATATAAAGAGATTTATTTGGCTCATGATTCTGATGGCTGGATGGTACAAACAGCATGGTGTTAGTGACCCGGTAAAGGCTCTTGGATGAGTCACAAGGTGGAAGAGAAATGGGAAGGGAGCTGGCCACAAGTACAGGAGCCAAGCGTGTGGTGTGGCCTTGCTTTGTATGTGATTGTACCAGAACTAACTCCCACGAGACCCAGCTCATTGAGAAAACAGCGTTCATGCATTCATGAGAACCAAGCCTCCAGACCCACTTCTTACATTTTCTACCACCTCAATCCTGTCACACTGAGGACTAAGCATCACAGGTGATGACTGGGGCTACTCGCTCAGGTCATATCCAAATCATCACACTTAGCTGGTGAAATATGACTTCTGGGTGTGTCTGTGAGCTATTGCTAGAAGAGATTGGAATTTAATAAATGGCTTAAGCAAGGAAGATCTGCTCTCACCAGTGGGACAGCATCATCCAGTCTATTCAACTGAATGAAAAAGTGGAGGGTGAATTCTATCTCCCTCCTTTTGTGCTGGGACACCCTTCTTCTGCTACACTTGGACATCAGAGCTCCTTGTTCCTGCTTTTGGCTTCAGATTGGGTCTCAGATTGGGCTTCCCTGGTTCTCAGGCCTGGGGACTCAGGCAGAATTACATTAACAGCTGTCTTGGTTCTACAGGTTTGAAGATGGCATAGCATGAGACTTCTTGGACTCTATAGTCATGTGAACAGATTCTCATAATAAAATCTCTGTCTCTTTCTCTGTCTCTCTCTGTCTCTCTGTCTCCCTCCTCATGTGTTCTCTGTGTGTGTTTGCATTGTATGTGTGTTGGTTCTGTTTCCCTGGAAAATCCGACTGATACACTGCTGCTGGAAAGCTTGGCTGCCAGAAAAGAGAACCACTATGGTGCAGTAACCTAACTGAGTTCCAAGGGCTGATCCCAGATATTGCAGGACCAGCTCTGGCCCTTGTGTCCTGCCAGGTCTCCACGTTTGCTGATTATATTTGATTCAATTTGTCTGAAGCATATCTTTCTTTGATCATCTGCTGTCTGGAGTGTATCTTCAGCTAACATTTACTAGCAGGAGACATTGTGGGATTATTTTCTGAGCCTCAGCCCCTTTTTCATACATGCATGACATCTTGACAGGAAATCAACATTTTGGGACTCAGAATGTTTTTTTTTCTCTGATTTCGCTAGAAAGTCTGGATTTATTTCTGGCATAGTGTTGAAGAGTGGAAATCTTCATCCTGCTTGGGGCTTGTTCCTTGAAATTAGTGTTTTGATTCTTTATTCTAGAGAGCCCCTCACTTCCTTCCTTCCTTCCTTCCTTCCTTCCTTCCTTCCTTCCTTCCTTCCTTCCTTCCTTCCTTCCTACTAAACAATATGCCATGGTATTTCTACATCCAAATCCAAGTCTCTTTTCATAAATTTTCCTTGGACCATGATTGCCCTTCATGGTCGTTCTGGGTTGTTCTGCATTCAGAATGCGTCCCTCACTTACGGTGTTGACAATGTTCTCTGTGGTAGTAGTGTTGATCCCAGATATTGTGAGTCGCAGGATAGCAGAGCTATATTTTCAGGGGAATTAGCAGTGAGGCAAGTGACATTCAGCTTATGGTGGAACCAAGAGGGACATAGGCAGCAAATGTGCAAGAAGTTGTCATCTCTGTGAGTCCTCAGCTAGGAGAGTCAGGAAATCCACCGAACCACTGGGCACCTTATCATCCATCTGTTCCTCCTCAGTCTCACTCTGATGACCTTCAGGAAACAATGAGCCCAATGACCCACTGATATTTATGCACCTGTATCTAGGAGGGCCCATCTCTCATGCACCCAAACCTGGATGTTCCTAGGAAAGTGGCTGCAGCTCAGCAAAATCGATAGCAGAAGGATCCCGCATATCTATTCACATGTGCCGCAAGCATGCTCGTAGCAAGGTTCTCCTGTCAGTCTGCTGAGTCTTCATCACTTTTGTCTCTTCATATTCATCTTATGTTCTGGAGAAACCTCAAGTTAATTCTATACCTCCCTGACTTTCTTTCTGACAGCATCACAACTGCTCTTTATCACCACAAATGCAGGTGCACATCTTGGTATTCAGTGTTCATTGCGTATCTCGGTAGCTCATCCGTATCTCTTCAAATTAGAAGCAGTTTCTGTTTGCTTTTGTTTTTATTTCAGAGATCTCTATTCTTTCTTTCCCTTCATCTAATGGAAGATGTTCTTGGCTATTTTCTTTTTGTTCAGTTAGTTCACAAGGACATCTGATTTTTGCCTAGTTTTCAGGATGTTATTCCCTTCTTTCTTGCCAAGGGTAGTTTTTTTGGAGACTTGTGGTATATCTTATACTATTCTCAAGTGCAGACCTACATGACTAAGTATCAGTTGATAAAAAGAATGAAGGAGTTCATCTGCTCATTTGCTCAGTGATCACACTTCATTTTTAGCGTAGATCTGGCTGATAACAGATGTTTGCAACAGCCAGAATGGCTCTTATTTTTATTTTGACAACAGACTGTCATCCAGGACAGCTCTTGGGCTAAGGTGGTAACTCCTCCTTCTTTGCTACTGATCCTGAACTATGCAGAGCTCACTTTATAAGGCCATCTCTGTATGTCACAGCACATTCTCCTACCACTTTTCCATCTCAGCACTTTATTTTGGGGACATCATCTGCCAGGATGCAATGTCCATCCCTAACCCTTTGCCTTAACTTTTTTTCTAAGTGTTGCACACCTTACTGAATCAAAGACATGGAGGGTATTGGGGAATGATGGGGAAATAAAACCCCAAGGATGTATCAAAAATGCTACTATGCAGGATCCTCATTGGCTGAGACTTCAACTTTCTGCATTAGAGGCAGGAGAGGTTTCCATGAGAGGCAGGAGAGATTTCTAAGACCTGTTAATCCTCTAGTAGATGAAAATGTATTTCATATTCTGGCAAATGGCAAGTCACAGATGTTGGTGGTTCTTTTTGTCAATTCTCAGAATTGATAACCATCTAATTTAAAACCAACTGGCAACCTTGTTTTCAGAGTGAGCTTCAGAGGAGCCAGTGCCCAGCATTCTGGATTTCTTGAGCTTCTGGACTTGCCTAGGTACTTGGCATGGCCTACGTTAGGAAAACACACTGGTTATCAGCCTCCTGTGAAGCAATGTGCTACAATATGAAGTGACATAAGTCACAAAAATGCATGGCTTCTCCTAGAAGGCAAGAGTTAGAGCCTGGGGTACAAGGTCATTGAATGTGCAAATGACTACATGGCCCATGCATGGCAGTCTCCTTATCTATCCTGCACTTTATCTATCATAATAGGCAACTGGGCATCACTCTGTGGTGCCTGAATACAGCACTGAACCAGAATGCCAGTCAGTCAGAATAATACATGGCCTCAAATACATGGCAGCCCAGCCTAGTGAGGATGCTGGGCTTGAGTCTCAAACTGGGTGGTCTGAATCACAGGAGGTGAAAACTTCATGCCAAGTCTTGCGGGAAGGTTATATCAAAAATGGGATACAGCTCTGGGATCTTGGGCCCCAGAGGCTGAGAGTGTCAGAACCAAGGGAGAAAGGGTGGCTCATGACCTGAAAAGTAGGAGAATGAGGAAAGCACCAGGGAAGGAGAACCAGCACCCACAGCTGGGCCTCTATCCCATCATGTGCAGCTGTGAAAGGACCCGGGTTGTGGTGAATGAAGGAGAAATAGGGGGCCCTGTTCTGTCCCTGCTCAGACTGAAGATGTGTTTCCAGAACTGAGATGAGGACATTGCCCTGTGAGGGAGTGTCCCAGACTCTCCAGTGTGAATATGGGCTGACAGTGATAGTCTAGTGCACCCACCCAAAGGCAGGGGAGGGTCTTCTGTCACTCTGGGGACCTGCAGCTTTGCCTCTACACCAGTGTGGAGTGGGTATCCATCCTACCTGTCCCTCTTCATAGCCCCCATGTTTCACTCATCTGATCCATCAGCAGCAGCTATCCCCAAGCCCTTTCCCTCTCTTCCAAGTGTCTCTCATTGTCTCTTTGAGCACAAAAGTATCTCCTCGAAGGTACTTTCCCTCCAGCAGAGGAAAAGAGAAAATGTTCTTTTTTTTTTTTCTCTGTGATATAACATTTTAAAAAATAACTTGGGAAAAATGTTATGCGTACCATGTTTTAGGAGGAAGGAATGAAACCTCCCTATATTAGTCAGTTTCCTGTTGCTGGAACAAAATGCCTAATACCCACAACTTAAAAAGAGGAGAAGTTTAATTTGGCTCAAAGTTTCTAATGGATTCACTTCATGTTTGGCTGGATCCAAGGCAGAAACATCATGGCAGAAGGGCATGGCAGAGCAAAGCTGCTTAGCTCGTGGTGGTTAGGGAAGTAGACCAGGGGAAGAGTGCCAGAGAGAAAGGGGCCAGGGACCATATATTGTAATCAAGGTCACATTTCCATGGCCCGCCCAGACATATTGAGAAGTGTGCTTTACTAATCCTCTGAGTATTTATTAATCCAGTCAAGCTGACATATCAAAATTAATGGTCATTAACCCCTTGTCAACTTGACTAGACACATCTCCTTAAATCATATTTGACCTTCGAAAAAAGACATGCAAGCTCATTATTGTACCTAACATGATAGCTATCATGACACAATTACCTATTATTGTATGCATGATTATTTCATACAACCAAAAATGCAATAATCCTTCTTTCAAAATCTCTACAGTTCCAGAATTTTTCAAAAGTCCAAGTCCAAGTCTCTTCTGAAATTGAAAGCAAACCCTTAGCCGTGACCTTCTTTTAAAAAGTTATATAATCCTAAGGTACAATGGCACAGGGCAAACATTCTCATTCCAAAAGGAAAGAATGAGATAAGAATAGAAAAGAATTAGACCAACATAAGACCAAAACTCAGCAGGGCAAACATTAAACCCTTTAGCTCCATGTCCAGCATCTGGAGCATATGGTGGTGAGATACAAGTTCTAGAATGCTTGTGGGGCCCTAAGCCTTGCTGGTTGCAGCCCATATGGCCTCTCTTTTGGGTTGGTTCCACTCACAGCCTGCAGCTTTACTCAGTAGGAATCCCATGTTCCTGGCACTTTCAGCTTCATTCTCACAGCTTAATGAACTCACCTCTCAGGGGCACCTTGCCTGGTCTCCCTGATCTTCCTTTGAAATCAAAGTGAAAGCCTCCCTGACTTCACTATTCTTGTATTATGCATGCCTGAACAACCTATATCACCTGAACAATTCCAAGTTCCACTAATAGTTTAAGCAGTAGCCAGGCAACCTTGGACCATGCCTGTAGTGGCCTCTGAGTGCATGGATGGCTAAGCACAGTGAGTTGAATCCTGGGGAACCAATTTCTTAGGAGGTCCTTCTTGAGCGGAAGTCTCAGGGAGTCACTTCTCAAATGCAATTTATACTTTTTCACGGTTAAGACTATGATGGGTGGGGTGTTGCTGATTTCTGAGATTCCCTCAGGGCATCTTTCTTCTTGTACATGTACAAAGTACTCTTTTTAATGGTTGCAATCTCTTTAGCAACCACACCTCCTTTGACCCCAACTTCACACATAATTTCCTTTGGAAAAACATTTAAGTTTTTCAATTTTTTTGCTCTGCTTTTTTACCCCAATTCCATTCAAAATCTGGCTAAAAGCAGCCAGCAGCCCCAGCCCAAATGTGGGCTTCCATGAAATTTCATCTGCCAGGTCACTTCATCCACCACCATTAATTTCAATCTCCAGCAAAGTTTCAGGACATGGGAAAAATGTGGATAATTTTTTCTGCCGAGTGCAACACACTTGACCTCTAGTCAAGCTGCCAATAGAGTCCTTGTTCCCAACCTCCTGAGCATGGCTTCTACTGTCTGAATTCTTATCAGCATTCTAGTCAACTAAACTCTGACTGCAATCATTAATGTTATACTTATAGAATTCTAGCACTTCTCTAGCCTGAATCACAAAATCTTTCCAAAATTCTCTCATAAATCAGTTCCAAAGGCTTCTGAATAGCATGGTGAGGTACAGTCATAGCAAGGACCCTTCTTTTTTGGTGCCAGTTTTCTGTATTAGTTAGTTTATTCATCACCAGGGCATAATACCTGACACCCACAACTTAAAGGAAAAGAGGTTTAATTTGGCACATGGTTTCAAAAACAAAAAGGGCAGGGTACTGCCCTACTGAGGGTTCAGAGGCCCACAGGTGGACACTGGACACAATCGGGGCAGAGTCTGATCATCTCCACTGGAATGACCCTGAGTCAGCCTGTGAGGAAAACTGTAATCAACTATTTGAAAACACACCCACAGGGCCTTCTGTGGTCTTGCTTGGTGGGGTCTTTTGATCCCCATAGGACAGCTGTTCAGCCAGGGGCTTGGGAAGGGTGCATCTTTTGGGGCAGAAAGCCAAGGATGAACAGAAGAACCAGAGAGTATGTTGTCTCAACTGTCCTTGCATATGAGCCCAAAGGGATTGCAGAACAGCTTTAGCTAGACCAAGCTGGGTTTCAGCTTGGAGGGAATACTCACTTTCTGACTTAGATCGAGAATGTTCTCCAAAAGTCTCATTTATTCAGAGGTTGGGATTTTGAAGTGATTTTGATCGGATCATGGGGTAGAGCTATACTTATCGTGGATTGACCCATTAATGAGTTCATAGCTAGTGGGTTGTCACTGGGGGTGTGCCCTTGGAAAGTATATCTCTCTCCCATACTCCTCTTTCTCTTCTGCTTTCTGGCTGCCATGGACTGAGTAGCTTTTCTCCCCCATGCCCTTCTGCCATTTTGATTCAGCCTTGGAACTAATAAAGAGCAGACTGAATCCTCTAAAAACCATCAGTCAAAATAAGCTCCTCCTCTTTAAAGTGTGTGTGTCGGATATTTTGTTCCAGTGATAGGAAATCTAACTAGAACCGTCATGCTCCCAAATAAGTGTCATTGCTGCTCTTTTCCTTGGATGTCCCCATATAGAGATGACATGGATACAATTTCTCTTGCAAGTAGGACACTTTGTGCCCTAGTTCAGTGGAGGACCAATTGTTTCTCTCCTTTACAGAACTGACCTTTTACTACATACCCTAGAGGACATCTCACTCTTTCCCTAAACACCCAAACCTGTAAGACAGAGGGGAGGGCAGAAAGATCTTAGTAGAGACCATTCTGGAACCCTCTATGCTCACACTAAGAACAAACAGACCTATGCCTTTGCCAAGACAAAACTTTCTTTGTCAAGTGTTGACTTCCCTTTACATTTTTAAAGACAGTGTTGTTCCTTGTGGGGAACTTTGCCATAAACGTGCTTCTGTGGACTATGTATGTGGCAGCTTCAGAGAAGGCTGCTAGCCATGGCAGGGATGAGGAAGATAGATCCGAAGTATTCTTTGGCAACTAATTTGCTCAGGGACCTGTGTCACAGCTCTTTGCCTAACCTCTCCTTCTTCATTCGAAACAAAATGATGGACAGGCCAATCTTTAGTGTTGCAGAACTGAAATGCTTTGTTTTTCCTTGTAACATGGTCAGGAACATTCATTGTGCCTTGCCATCTGGCTAGAGCATGAGACAGGACAGGGTCATTTAACACTGGTTCTCGGGGCAGCAAAGGAAGCAGGAAGAGCTGTTTCTGCAATAGCCTGTTATTAAGAAATGGCACTGCTGACCACTCAGGTGAAGAAGAAATCCACTTACCTGGGACACTAGTTAGTGGCCGTCAGCTGAATCCCCAGTGCCTCGTGGGCCACCCTTTCCGTTAACACCTCCGTCCACATCCTTCTCTCATTTTTTCACTTCTTTTAAGAGGGAGTGAGGTATTCATCCCATAAGGCTCAGCTCTGCATCCAGACTCAAACTCATCCCTCACTCCCATCTTGGTGCACACCAGTACTCACTCCTGCTTTCTTGTCATTAAGGTCTCTATTTTCATTCTATCCTTCTCTTCAGTATATGGAGAAGTAATATCCATCTTTAAATGAACAAATGTAGCTGTAAAAGAAAGCCAGCAAAATCAAATCCCTGGGCCTTCTGTGCCTTGCCACTGTCAGTGTGAGGTTTCTTACTGCCATCAGCATTGAAATGTCAACTCCTTTGCCTGGGTCACAGATAGTTTCACAAATGGAGAGTCTGTTGGCAGCATGTGTCCTCCCAGGCAGAAGGCCCCAGGTGCTCACAACTTAGCATTTCTCTGTGCTCCATGAAGTTTCAGGAAGCATGTGGATCCTCAGACCAACGTGCCAGCTCACTAGGTAATGTATATTAAGGAGTGTAAGTACCATAGTAATTATTAGAATGCCCCTGAGACCATTTGATTGAAACCCCAGGGAACAGAAATCTTACCAACAATCTTTGTAGATATAATAATTACACTGTGATTTTAGTACCTCATAATTTAGTCACAGAGTGATTTTCTAAGGTGACAAGTGGAACAAATGATTAAGGCTATTGTCACCATGGTGTTGAGTTTTTAGCTTTTGCATAGGCTGAAAATATGGACTTTAAAATATTCTTCTTAAGAATCCAGAGTCAATATTATTTGCCCAGATTTTTAGCAAAAAACTGAATTCGTGACAGGGTACCTTAGCCAATATAACTCTCTCAGAAAGCAATGACAAAGTCTGGGTTAAAAACATTTTTTTGTGTTTGTGCATGTGTGTTTTAAATAGAAATCCAACTCTCTGCAGGCACTAGAGGAAGATGCAAAGCAAACAGAAGCTGATGGGGAATCTATGCTTGGAACCAGAACTGCAATGTTGGTAAACCTCTAGGTTTTTAACTAAGGATACTCTACAATTTGTAATAGCTGGAGTGGTAGAATGATAACTCAAACTTGTGACATAGTGACGAAGGACAGAAATTAAACTGGCATTTCACATTAAGTCAGAAATTAAAAATTGTGGGAGGGAGGGAATCACAGTGGCTGTGAGCCCCTAACTATAAATAAGATCTGGGCAATAGCAGCCGACCACTGAACTAACATGAGTGGGAAGGAAGGAGAACTGTTGAAAAGCAGGACTACAAACTGAAAAAGCTGAGGTGAAATTTCAGCTGCTTCTCCTCACAATGAAAGAGAGACCATGGCTTAATTCCTAATTCCCAGTATCCAGTCATCACCATTATCATTATTGTTGTCACAACAGGTCACAGAGTAAAACGTGACCTGAACTCAGGGAAGAAAATCAGTCAGAAATTGATACTGAGATGACACATATGCTATATTTAGCAGACAATGACTTAAAGTAGCCAATGTAAATATGTTCCAGGACTTAAAGGAAAATATACACACAATGTATAAACAGATGGAAATCTCAACAGAAACATGGACAATATAAAGAACTAAGTAGATACATGAAAGCTGGAAAATGTATAAAATTACATGTAAAACTCACTAGATGGATTTAAAAGAAGTTTAAAGACAGAAATAAGATGTCAGCAGACTTGAAGATAGATCAACAGAAATAATCCAACCTGGGGAATAAAAAAGACAAAAGAGATTGAAAATATGCAGAGTCTTGAAGACATGTTTGGAAATATCCAACAGATTAGCATACACATCAGAGATGGCGAACCATTTAGAGCTTTCAATAATAGCAAACAGACTGCTGTGGCACACGTGCCATAGATTTGCCATCACTGATATATATATATATATATATATATATATATATATATATATATATAATTGGAGTTGCAGAATAAAAATGAAGAGAATAGGGTAGAAAATAATAGCTTAAAAACTTGTCAAAGTTGATGAAGAACATTGATTTACAGATTTATACTAAGTAGAGTACATGCAAAGAAAACTATGCCTGGGCACATTGTGATCATCAGCATAATCTAAAGTGAAAAATCTTTAAAAATCCAGAGAAATACAGCACGTCACATATAAGAAAAGACATACACAAATGTAAGATAGATTTCTCATCAGATATAGTCAAGGTCAGAACACAATAGAATACCATCTTTCAAGTGCTGATGGAAAAAAATCAAAACTGTAATTTCATAGTAAAATGACTTTTCAAAAATAAAAGTGAAAAGAAATTCAACTTACATAAATAAAAAGTGAGACAACTTAGCAGCTGCAGTCTGCTAAAGGCAGGTCCCAGGATGGAGGAAATTGAGAGCAGACAGTAATGAAGAACATCAGCTATGGTAACTGTGACTTTTTAAAGCAAACAAAAATTAGTACATTGTTGTGAAATATTAATGTCTGTAAGTGTAATATATGTGACACCAAGACCACATAGGAGCCAGAAAGCTTATGATAGCAGGAACTGCTGTAACATTATCCATGCAAAACAGTTCTTACCACAAGAAGTGCAGCTAAAGATAAAAGAACACTCCGTGATAATAAAGAGACCAGTACATCAGAAAGACTAACAATTATAAGTTTGTGTGTGCTTAATTATAGGGATTCAAAATACATGAACTCTAAAATCTGAATTAACTAAAGGGAGAAGCAAGAAAACATCCTATTGAGTTAAAAAACAAATGTGCAGGTAATTTTTGGGATTGAAATACATACCAAAACATCTATTACAAACTGACGCACAGTAGGTTCTCCATCGATATTTATTCTTCTCTTCGTTAGAAACATGTTTTCAGTGAGCATTTTACATTTCTCATGTACTTCTGAATGTGTCATCTCTTTTCACTGTCATGTCCCCCTCTGAACAGAATTTAGATGCAATGCTGATCTGGGCTTTATCAACAGAAGCTGAGACCAGAAATGTCCCTGGCTCACACCAAATCCCTTATCCTGTGTGTGAAAAATTCATAGCTAGAAACCGCCGTAGACTTTCAACACCTAATATTCTCTGCACTTGACTTTTAATATTCTAGGTTTGTTTTCCTTCCCAGATGCTTAATTCTGAGCCTTATAACCTGAACTACATTATTTGATTTTTCAATATAATAACATATTCTGCATTAATATAAGGTGACACTGAAGAATACAGATTTGTGATTAGAATAAGGAAATTGTCTCATTTCTGGTGTTTTGTTCTCATTTTAAAATTTAACAAATGGAATATTGAAATCCTAAGAGTATAAATTATTGACTTGAGTCATTTATTTAGTTCTTCATTCACTCCTTGGAGCAATGCATTTGGCTTGCTAAAACAGGGCAGACTGCTGAATGATTTCACTTTAAGGAGAGTGACCCTGAGCATGAGAATCTCCACAGGCCACGTTCTGGCTTCCTGATCTTTTCTTCTATCCATCCACGTGGCTTGTAGACATGATCTGTGAGAGGAGAGCCCTCCTTTCCCACATCCACCTCTAGTCTACTTCTGTACTCTGATGGCCAGGATGTGCATTCTAATCACAGGGTTTAAAAATCCTCATCTCTTGCAGGGTGTCTAATATCTTCCCACACTCAGGGCTGCCTCCTTTCCCTGTAGGCTAAAGGCAGAAGAGGTAAGTCCTCTCCCTTACACCTCCAGCATTTCAGGAATCAGAGTCCATTGGTGCTAGCATGAGTTGAACGATGTTCCCCAAAAATGTGTGTCTATATCCTGAACTTTGTACTTTTGAAAGTGACTTTATTTGGATTAGGGACTATGCAGATGCAATTAAATTAAGGATCTTGAGACAAAACCATCCTGGATTTAGCATGAGGCCCAAATTCAAGGACTACTCTCTTTATAATTGAAAGGAAAGAAAGAGTCAAGACTCAGAGCCACAGAAGGAAGATGACCTCGGGAAGACAGAGGCAAAGATCAGAGTGATGCTTCTACAACCCAAGGAAAGCCAAGGGTTGCTGGAAGCCACCAGGAGATGGAGAGAGGCACTGAACAGATTTTCCCTCAAAACTCCTGTAAAGCACAAACTCTGTTGGAACATTGGTTTTGTACTTCTGGACACCAAAACTGCAAGACAATGAATTTCTGTTCTTTTAACCAAGCATGTGGTCCTTTATCGTGGCAGTCAGATAGCCACACAGGTGGCCACACTTGTCCTTCTAATAGAAGCTATAGCCTGTTGGCACATTCTGAGACAGCTCCTTGGCTGTTTTCCTACCATGGGATGTCACACCCTGGTTACTCTTCATATCCCAGATACTTGGCTTATTTCCTTGCAGTAATGAGTACCCCCCTGCCTAAAACAAATTGAACATTCAGGAGCAGGCCCAACCACGTGTTCTCCTCCATCACTGCCGCCAATTCAAAGCTGGTAATCAGCTTGGCTGCCCAGGGAAGAACAGGGTGCAGGTTAGGCCTGGGTGGCCTCAGCCATCTGGCCTTCTTGTGGGGCTTGTGGACACACATGCCAGAGATCATCATGGACTCCGGCAGAACCAAGTGCATATGTAGGAGGGATTGTAGCCCCTGGCTCAGCTGGGTCATGTTGGGTCCATCTCTGACTTCTGGGGTCACTACATAGGAGTCAGGCTCATCCAACCCTGCAATGTGTGGTTCCCCTTCAGC
Organism: Erethizon dorsatum; assembly: GCA_028451465.1. NCBI lineage: Eukaryota > Metazoa > Chordata > Mammalia > Rodentia > Erethizontidae > Erethizon > Erethizon dorsatum. The sequence goes on along the minus strand of CM051822.1, from coordinate 113,994,303 downwards.
CTTTGTCCACTGACCCAGGTTCAGTGAAAATAAACTTTCAGAATCAAAAGACCAGTCAACATAATCTAGTTCTCTTTCTAGTCCTGTGCTTCTCCTTCAGATAAGAAAGACCATGTCTTAGGGGAACAAAAGAGTTCATGTATCATGGAAAAGCAAGAGAGAAAACTCAGGGACCTCCAAGGCAGATGGACACTAGTGCTACCCTGAGTACCAATGGCCGGCATCCCATATCAACTGAGGCCTGGGGCATTAGAGCCCAGTGAGGACCTCCGAGACCAGAGACAGCCAAGGCCTTCAGAGTCCCTTCCTACAGAGAGAGGAGATTGTCCCACAGCTGGCCATGCTCAAGGCTTCCCAAGCTCACAGATGGCAGAGGAAGCCAGGAGGAAGCACAAATGCAGAGCTCCCATAGCAGGGGCCCCATGGCTGGCTTCCAGACAGAATGCCATGCACATGGTCTGTTGTGGATTCCTGCTCCCCTTCTAGCGCTGACTAGGATTATTCAGAAGGCCACGCCTCCAGGATGAGATCTCCCAGCTGGGGGGGTGCCTGCCTCAGTTTACCCTCCTGACACATCCACAGTGTCTCTATGTTATCCTCTAATACCACAGCTTCCAGAAGCTGCTTTTCATGGGCCTGATTATCACCTGCAGTTCTCCTATTTCCAGCTCTGTATCTGCCAACCCTAAGTTTGCGGCAGAGGTGCTCTTGAAGACAGAAAGAATGAGGTTGGTCTTCTTTTGATCAATGAGGTGTGAGCAAAAGTGATATGTGTCACTTCTGGGCAGAAAAGTCCAGAGCCAACAGCATGTGCCATGTCCTCTTTTTCCTGCCGAGCAGTTGGGAAGCACTGAGGCATGGCCTCAGCCTGAGATCTGGAGCAGGGACGACAGAGTCTAAGTCAAACCTGATCACTCACAGACATGTGGCGAGTGTGCAGGACAACCCCTTGCTGTTTGTACCCCTGGGGGTTTTGAGTGGCCAATAACATCAACACTACCCAAGCCTGGTGACACATGCATGAGAGAACACCTATTGTAGAAGATCTGCCCCACAAGGATGCGGAAGCCTGTCAATGTCTTCAAGGGTTGGTCAAGCTGATAGAAAGTATTAATTTCTGAGATATAATCAGCAGAACAAGTTTGAAGAGAGACCCTTGATTAGTTTACATTTAGACGGGATAAAATGTATTTTTCAATACGTATGAGAGGAATTGGATTGAAGAAACACCTTCCAGAATTTTGTCAAGCATAAACAAATCTCTCTCCTCCACCCTTCTTTCTCTCTGTGGTACTGGGGACTGAACTCAGTCCCTTTTTATTTTTTATTTTGAGACAGGGTCTTGCTAAGGTGCTGAGTTACACAGGTTGGTCTCCAACTTGTGATCCTCCTGCCTCAGGCTCCCAGAGTGCTAGGGTTACAGGCATGTGCCACAATGCCTGACTTCAACTCTCTTTATGAGCCTTTTGCAGATATGTTTCTGGCATGGTCATATTTAACAGGACAGGGCCCCCTTTGTCTGTTAGAATAAGAAGGTAAGCAGTCAACTCTAATTCCCATTGTTTACAAGATGGTTAAATCCAACAAAAGAATTGTCAAAATTATAAAACTCTTGGCTTGGATCAGCTAATATCATTTTTTTTTTCTTTTAATATAGCAGCTATCCTGTTGCAGAAATGCCTTGCAGAGACTCTATGATCTCAGGGATGATAGAAAGTGAAGGAGTTTTTAATTTGCCTTTTGCTTTTTTTTTTTTTTTTATCAGTTAAGATACTAAATGTAAAACAGCTTGGATGCATTGTTGAAGAGCAAAAGACACTACACTCACTGTGTGCCTTCCCCACATGCCATCAGTTTCACTGAAAAGAGAGATAAGTGAAGATTAGAGGGCAGGGAGCATGCATCACCTGTAATTCCCACCCTTGGTGTCTGCAGATTGTTAAAAGGAAAAGTAATGGTTTGGGTTTGCTTAGTGGCTGGCAGCTTGAACTCAAGTCTGCGCAAGTCTGCTGGCCTCACTCAGACACTCTGCTCACTTAGCTCACTGACAAAGGCACTGAAACCGGCCCATGTGAGCTGAAGGACACAGCGCTCAGGGTTCAGTGGCCTCTCAGGCTTTCCCCGTGAGACCCAGCATTGGACGTGTGGGGTCCACTTTGTCATGGTGCTCTCTCTGCATCCAAAAAGAGAACATTATATACATGCAAATATCATACAGTACATGCAGAATTTCATGCAAATATCCAACGAAGAAGAATTGTCTCACTAAAATTTCTCTTGAAACATGGGTGAACACTGGTTCACCTCAATTCTGACTCAAGCATGTGGACAGGTCTTGAGTGGGAAGTGGCCTTCCTAGAGTTTGCTCTTTTCCACTAGAGGCAGCAGATGAGAAGAAGCATTTAATGCATCTTTAGTTCTAACTTTTATGGAGGCCTCCCAGGTAAGCACTAGATAATCCTGGGATTTGATGCTCTTCTCTGTTTATATCAAAAGAACCATTCCCTTTATCCAACTAGGGATCTTTTCTGACCATGTTTGATGGCTCATCCCGGGCAGTGCCGACTGCAGTGGAGCACACCCTTTGTCTTTGGCAGGTGTGATCGACTTCCTAGTAACTGCTATTGATGTCCCAAGTATTCATCTCTATATAGATGACAGAAATCTTTACCCTTCTGGGTCAGTGTTGAATACAACAGTCTGTTTTGTGAGACACTGTGAGTGGGACTGCATTAATCACAAACCATTTCTAAAGACTTGAACTTCAGCATGACTCTGACTTCCACTGTGGATGATCTGGAGCATATTGAGATTTTTTCCACGTTAAGGAGTTTTTGATTTTGTTTTCTGTAAATTTCTGTCTGTTCCGCAGGAAGGCATGATTGTGGAAGTTTTTCCAAACTGGCAAAATTTTAAAATTAGCCATTAGTGAGTCCTGACAGGTTTGAATAAGCATCTGGTCTGGGGATCACCCTGGATTCCTGGGCAATGAGCTGGCCTACAATCAAGGCCACCTGTGCAGAAACTTGGAGGCAGTTTGCTGGCCTGTTTATAAACCAGTGAAATGGCATAAAGCTGTCATCGGAAAACAGGTGGTCAGCTGGTATTTGTTTTTTAAATGTGTCCAGAATTAATTGGCTTGTGGATTGTTTGGCATCGAATCCTGCCTAGATGCTGTAAGACACAGAATTGAAAAAAAGACTCCACAGTGTGCCTTTTGATATAGCAGACAGATATTTGTGCATTTGATGGTTAACACAGCCTTAATCTTCTATTAAACAGCATATACCAGTCCCATCTGGAAAGTTCAAAAGAAAACTATTTCCCAGTTTACATTTGGCTGATTATCTTTTGTCCTTATTGTTTCATAGATGGGACTTTTGTGGCAATCATCAGGTTGTTTACAAATGTTTTTAATTAGTGCAGAGAGAGACTGGGACTCAGGACTTTGGATAAACAGCTTGCTACTTAGAAGGATATTCCCCAAAGATGAGAGTTGTTTTGATAAACTTTGTCCTGGTAGGTGTGGGGAGAAGGAAGAAGGAGGAATGAGAAGGAGAGAAAAGCGATAGGGTAGGGGAGACAGTGTGGCATTTGGGGAGAGTCCATTCTGCTCTTCGCTCTCTGAGCCTCATCTCACTCATGGGGACTCTGTGAAATGTCACTTCCTGACAATCATGCAGATGTGATCAGCACATGTTGTCAAGTTGGCAGCTTGTGTTTTCATCCAAATTCACAACCCCGAAGCAAATGGTTCTCCAACTCGCTAAGTGAGCCAGGGGAGTCTGGGACCAGCTTGTCTGTCTGGTAAACAGATTGCTCTGGGTTTGACTGGGCCCAATCCCAATCTATGAACAGGAACTTGGGATAGCCAGGTTGCAAACACATCAGGCCACCAGGGCCCCCGTGGGCATGGTTTTGATGAAGATGTCTTGTTCACTTTTAGTTTGGCGAGGCCTGGCAACAAGTTGTCTGTCCTAGAATCCATTCTTCTCCTGGACAAAGCCTTGCCCAGAGGACATCTTCCTCTGCCAGCTTGATAATCCTTGTCTGCCCAGCATTCTGTCAATTTTCCATTTTGCAAGAGAGGAAGACTTGTGGATAATTGAAATATCAGTTTGCCTTCAGATACAGCAAATGGTTCCACAGAACAGTCTTCCAGGTAGACTGAGTTTCGGCTCATACTGACATTGGCTTCATTCTCTCTCCTTGAAGAGAGAAAAGAAAAAAAAAAAAAAAAAAAAAAAAAACAGGTGGAGGGAAAGCCAGACTCCCATGGCAAAGGGCAGCTGACAGAGGCAGCAAAAGCAGGTATGCAGTGAGCTGTACTGTCTTCCTCTGTGCTTTTCTCCTGTCTTCACCAGGAACGCAACAAGCTCCTGGGTATCCTCACATCCTGCCCACATAGATCATCAAACATGCCATCAGAGAACATCCCAAAAACTTTGTCCTTTGATGCTGCTGAGTGGGCATTCCCTCCCTCTCCTGGTCCTCACTTTCTGTGGAATGAGGGCGCACTGCAGCTTTGGTGCCAGATCCTAGAAGCATGGTAAGGGCTCAGTCCTGACAGCCACAGAGACAATCTTCCGCACGGTACGTTCATGTTTGTGATAGATGTGCACACAGCTTCAGCTGTGCACAGACAGTGGAGACAGACCCCAGGATCTCTGCTGCAGGGACCACCTTCCACTCAACACTGGCTTCGTGGTCTCAGGTTCTTTTGTGGTATAGAGTAATCAGGTGCCTATTTTCTGACTTCAAATATAATTTATGTGTGTTATATGAACTTCAACTATTAGAGAAACTATAGAGGAACTCTCCTCCACCATGCCTATGTTTTGGTACATATTCTACACACACACACACACACACACACACACACACACACACACTGTTCATCTCAGTATACTATTGTGCTGCTTTCTTTGTATTTACTCAGCCTAACCTGTATATAATGGGTCTGCATTTGTGTCCCTGGAAGTATGTGGAGGTTGCTCCATGGGAGGAAGGCTCTGTAAGTCCCTGAGTCTGGCCCGGTGTCCTGTACTCTACAACTGCCTGATCTGAGAGGATTCCTCTTAGTCAGAGGTCACAGAAGCCCTTGTAGTACCACATTGTTCAGGGTCACTGTGGGAGGTGAAACACAGGAGCTGCCCTGGGAGTATGAAAGGGTGATCACACTTGAGGCAGATGAGCCAGGGATGTTGTGGAAGAGGGATAGTGGCAGGTCCCCCTCTGTGACAGGAAGGAAGGGTCAGAGAGGAGACAAGGACTCTTACCCAAGCAGATGAGGAGTTGGTGGGAGTGTGAGCAGCCATAGAGACTGGCCTGGCCTGGAAGCCTGCAAAGGCTCTTTTACCAGTAACAGGCTGAGAAACTACAGACTGGAGGTCAAAGTGTCCAGCCACCATAGGCAGAAGGAAGACCAAGCCCAAGGCCAGGGGAAGCAGGGAAGCTTAAATATCCATGGCCAGGAAAGATCAGAGAAATATGCAGGTCTTTGCTCTTCAGGAGCATTTTGGAGGGAAACACCACCTGCCAAATCCCCAGAGTCCTAACCAGGTACTGGGAAGTCTTGGTTCTATGTCCCCTGGAGCCATGGAAGGTGAATCTGCCTGCTCCAGCCCACGGGAACTTCCTTGCAGAAGGCTGTCTTGAGTGGCTCAACCAGGCTCAGCCTCATTACCCGGGTGCTAAGGTCTGCCATGTTATTACCTGGGTGCTAAGATCTGCCATGTAATTACCTGGGTGCTAAGGTCTGCCATGTGTGCTGATGGTGGCCAAGTGTTGAGCAAGGGATGTCCCTACAGGGCAGGACCAAGGTGGGAGATGGGGTGAGTCCACCTCCCAGGCCATGGATCACCATAAAGACAGGATGATGGAGATTAGGCTTGGCGTGTGGTCACCATGCCAGAAGACCTGTCACAAAACAGATGGGAAAACACTCAGAGCCTTCAAAGAGAAGTCCCTCTGCACTGCCATGTATGCAAGCCTCTGAGCTCCCACCAGCAGCTACAGGCTTTGGGCCTTGCCGCTGAGCAGGCATCCAGCTCTGCCCATTCTCATGCCACGCGTCCACTCCAGCTGAACCTCCTGTCACTGATGGAGATCAATCCCCTCATGGGCAGACTTAGGAGCCAATCCTCCTGATGCCTTAGTTTCCATAGCAACTACAGTACTTCTGAGCTGAAATGAGGAGGGTGTAAAGAGGAACAAGCTGCGAGAATGCTGCTCCCACGGCCACACCTGCTCCACTCTGGCCTCACTGCCTTAGGGACTGATCCAGGGCAAGGAACATGCTCCAGACCCCTTGTTCAAGGACTTCCTTGAAGGGCTCAGGCTGTTCTACTAGTTACTTTATTGTACAAGTTATTTTTGCAAGGAATGTTTATTTGCATACTGAAAATTAGTTGGAGGAGTGAGAGAAGCCAGGACAGAAATATAGAGGCAGTCAAAGTGTACAGGTGTGATTTAGTAGAGAAGAGAGTGAGGCAGGGGATTGTCGGGATTGTTGGGTGCCTGGACTTGGGGCTGATCCCACACAGACTCCACCCAGGGCACCCTCCACCCCTTGTAAATGTTCTCTGCACTTGTCTTCAGACTTGGGTCCAAGGCTAGTCCCTCCATAACTGCTGTGGGGTGGGGTCTCTAATTCATTTACCCAAAGGTAAAAATAGCAAAGGAGACCCCAAGTACTTTCTTGCCTTGTAAGGTACATAAGTGCTCATCGTTTTGTGCCAAAAAGGAGGATGTGACCTTTGTCATTTGTGAGAAAGGTATTTCTTCTCAGAACCAGCAGAAGTATTCCTGAAATTTCTCCTCATCCCAGGGCCTGTGTCAAGAGTACTGCACAAAGGTTCAAGGTGGCCTTCTTTTTTCTTTTTTTTTTTGTGGGTACCGGGGTGTCGACCTCAGGACCTCACGCGCCAGCAGGCACCCATGCCAGTGAGTGATATCACCGGCCCTTTTCTCGTATGTGGGTTCTGGGAGTCGAACTCGGGTCCTCGTGCTTGCCGGGCAGGCGCTTATGCCGCTGAACCATCTCACCGGCCCAAGGTGGCCTTCTTGTCTTGGAAACAGAGAAGGTTGTCCATCCTGTCCTTGGGCATGGTGGTGTTCTACCTTATGAGAACTTGAGGGTATCGTGACAAGTTCAGGCATCAGTTGATCCAGCCACACGAGGGAGGCAGGTACTGGTCTGAGTTCACCGTATGGTCAGGAAACAACTAAAGGCTGATGACCTTTACTCCTGAGGTGAAGGATCTGCCTTACTTCATCCTCACTACCACACCAAGGTAGGCTGGGCAGTTTCCACATCTAAGCATCTAGATTAGACATCTTCACCCCGATGAGTGCCAGCCACGAAAGACAGAACACATTTGCTGTAAACAGAAAAACAATGTCATGTGCACAGGACAACCAACCCATGATTTAGAGGTGTGATTCTTACATCATTAGTTATTACTTCATCTGTTATTCTGCCTAATCACTTGCCAGGGGACAGAGAGGAGACACATCACTTTGCAAATATCATGCCATAAGATTTTTCTTGAACAATCTGCTTCTCTGAGTATCACAAGCCTAAAGACAGTTAAAAAGTGAAGCTCAGGAATAACTAAAATAATAAATGGATTTTTTTTATTGTGCTTGATTCCATACCACTGTGAATCATACTTTCTTCAGGTATACTGTAAATGACAAAGTACAGTCACCCTTCTTCCCCAGCAGATGTAAACATAGCCCATCTTTCACTGGGATGGAGGATAGAACAACATTAGAAATCCATCCTTAGGCTCCTCCTGCCCCACTCTGCAGGCCTTAGGGACCCAAACAACTTAGGAAGACCCTCTCCAAAATAAGATGAGAAAGCTAACAGCCAATCCATCATTTCATGTGTGAGAGATAGAGAGATACAATGAGTCAATTGATTAATGTTTTCGCTTTCAATGTAGACACCTTGGTGCAGTGTGGATCGACAATGCAGGGAAGAAAGCAGACCAGATTTCTAGGAACATTAACAAAAATAAGCTTGTGTGCTGGCTCCCTGTTGAGTTCTGTGGTGTTGCTAGTGTAATCACAGTGTACCATGGCAGGTAAGCATCGTGGACAGATGTTGATGGAAGAGTGCTTAACTGGGCTCCCCACACATGCTCATGTTCAGAGGAAGGATGATAGCCCTAGGCTGCCAGGGGTGGATGTTTTTCTGAGGGAAATCCCACAATTCTTCATGACATTTGCCAGTTTTATTCACTCTAGCTTCTCTAAGATTCTTCAAAACATATTTATCAAACAAACTGGATGTGCAATTATCCAGCAACTAGACGTGCAATTAAAATCTTCAGAAGTAGTGGATGTGAATGAAATGGACATAAATTCCTGCCTGAGTGGCCAGTGGACTTGCCATCCCCTAATAAGACTATGGAATGGATATCCTAAGTGGAATAGGGACATTCCCTCTGTCACTGTCAGCTTCCATGTGTTCCTAAGACAGGAAAAAGCAGGGCCTTCAGGGAGAAAGGGAAAGGGGAGACTATAAATACCAGTTCAGGGTAACTCAGGAGCTCTGCTTCCGTTCCAGATCTTGCTGAGCACATCCCTGTGCAAGGGATGGACACACAGATCTCTTTCATTCATGGCACCACCTCTCGGATTTGGCACTAGAACTCCAAAATGGCAAGTGAGACCTGGTTTCTGTTCTCAGATACTGCCTGTATTTTAAGGAGATGTTCTAAGTATCTACTATTTGCCAAGGGCTATGCTGAAAGCAGGGCATCCCCTCTAAATGGAACAAGAAATCTCTGCCCTCATGGTGAGGTGCCCTCATGTTGAGCTACCCTTATGGCAGAAAGGCTATCAAAGAGTAGATGACAGTCATGATAAAGTTACTTAAGGGAAGGATCACAGTCTAGAACAGGGAAGGCAGGGCTGAAGAGAGGTCAGGAAGTTCTCACTGAGGAAGCCTTGTCAGTGGAGAGGAGAAACTCTTTGGAAAGCCTACAGGGTAGCAGGACAGCAATAGTTCAGGAAAAAAAGCAATGGTCACTGTAGAGGGAGGATGGGTAGCTGCAGGGGTGCATGCTGCAAAGACAGGAGCCATCTAGATGTGGTCTTATAAAGAAAAGAAAAAAGACCATTTTTCTGTAAAATGTTTTACAAACATAGTCCATGAATGCACATGACAGAAAAAGTTAAATCCTGTCCAAGTAGAATTATACAAGGTATTCTAAGGCATCATTGATGAAATACCACTGAATTTTTAACATGTAATTCACCACAGTGATAGACTAAATAAGGAGATTTTTTCAACAGCTGCACAAAAAGCATTTAATGCAATTTTTGTATTCATTTTAAAAAGCAAGAACCCTTTCAGGAAATTGGAAGTAAGAGGAAGTGTCATAGTTGTGAAAGACATAGAGTGTTCATCTATGATCCCCCTGCCAAGGAGCTGTTGCCCAGCTACCCCAAACAGAGTCAGCAGAGAGCTACTGGCAGCCCTTCAGGTTTAGCTGCCATAGCAGCTGCCATAGCAGTCCAAGACAAATGTGGCAGGCATTTTTAACCTGGAGTTTTCCATCAGGCTGGCCAAGCTTTGTTGTGCCTGATTGTAGTTAACTTCTCCCTCTGGCCAACCCATCTTCTTTTACAGGTCATTATCCTTCATAAACATCTTTCACTCCAAACTCCATTTTAGCAACTATTTCTGAAAAATGCAAACTTTGACCCTATTAATGATGCCTGGCATCTACCAAAAGCATCTACCATGTTTACAGATTAATAGCGTGCTTGTTCGAGTCAGGAATAAGTGAGATGAGAGTGGCTGAGTTCACTGGATGCTTCTCAATGGTATATTACCATTTCTAGAGGTACAGAAAAATGAAAAAAAAAAAAAAAACAGAAAGCCACTGAAAGGATAAAATAAAGTTGTCAACAAAGAAGATATAAAAGCTTGTATGAATAAATTTTGTAAATGAATCAGAAAGTTCACCAAGGTAGCTAGTTACAAGATAAAATATAAAGATCCAAAGCTCTCCTAAGCACAGCAACAACAATTAAAAACGCAATTCTAAAGGACATCATGTCACATAGCAGCACACAAAATAAAGTAATAATAAGCCCAGCATAATGAACTTCCATGGAAAACATAGAACTCTTTTTTAATAATATGAAACTCAGCTTTATTAGAAGAGATACCAATCTGAACAAACTAATGTTAAACATTCAGAGATAAATCCAAAAGAGCAAAACTGCCAAAACAATTTAAAATAATAAAAGGAGTGTTAGAACATTCTACTTGCAAATATCAAGGCTCATTATAAAGTAGTAGTAATTAAAATCACATTGTATTTGTACAAGCAATAGACAAATAGATCATATGGATGTATTGAAAGTCCAAAACACAGATTTGTTCATACATGGCCAAGAAGAATTTGAAAATTAAAAGGAAAAGATGCACTGTTCAGTAGTGGTGCAGAGATAATTGGTAAGATAAGTCCCAGGTAAATTCAATACTATATGTGAAAAGCAAAATAGAAAGTGTAGAATTTCGTTATGATTTGGGCATAGGGAAAAGTTTTAAAAATAAAACCTGGGGCTGGTGAGATAGCTCAGCGGCATAAGCACCTGCCTGGCAAGCACGAGGTCCTGAGTTTGACTCCCGGTACCCACATACGAAAAAAGGGCCGGTGATATCGCTCAGGGGCACAAGCACCTGCTGGCAAGCACGAGGTCCTGAGTTCGACTCCCAGTACCCACATAAAATAAATAAATAAATAAATAAATAAATAAATAAATAAATAATAAATAAAAATAAAACCTGAAGGGAAAAATATACCTTTGAAAAAGATTAATTCTGTGAAAATCTTTACAATCCTGCATTGGAAGAAATAGTATATACAAAGTATATTTATAACAGAAAGGATAACATAGAATCCAGAATAAATAACATAAATTAATAATTGCTTACAAAAAGAAAATCAACACAACAGAGAAATGTACAAAAATATGTAGTAGAGGGCCGGTGAGATGGCTCAGCTGCGTAAGCGCCTGCCTTGCAAGCGCGAGGGCCCGAGTTCGACTTCCGGAACCCACATACGAAAAAGGGGCCGGTGATATCGCTCAGTGGCACGGGTGCCTGTTGGCGCGTGAGGTCCTGAGGTCGTCCCCCTGGTACCCACAAAAAAAAAAATATGTAGTAGAGAAAATTAATATGAAATGAAATCCAGAACCCAAGAAATAGAAAAATAGTCTCAATATTATTAGCAGTCAGAGAAAGACAAAAGTAAAACCAAAAGAAAGAAACTTGCCTCAGATTGGCAGGCTCTAATGTCTGATAGTGTCCAGTATCGATAAAATCACAAAACAGTGTTGGTGACTGGCACTTAAATTGGTGTAATCTATTGGGCAATATCTAACAAAAATACAAACATGTCCCACCTTGAGATTTAATCCTTAAATATGCACTCAAGAGAAATTCAGACACATATTCTACATTCATGTAAAGGATACTGAAAAATCACTATAAGGAGAAAACGTGACACACATTTAATATTTATCAACAAGGTAGAAAGTGTTTTTATATGGTTACAATATAAAAGTAATTGAGCTGCATGTGTCAACATGGATGCCGTTGGAATACAGGGACAATTAGAAACTGACCTCCAAAATAGCAGGCGAAGCATGCATTGGATCCTCAGCTCTGTGAATCAAACATCTACTGACAAAAATTAAAAACAACAACAATAAAAATGAAATTTAATATCTCCAGAGATTTTCATACAATAAATGGAGAAATGTCTATTCATGACAACCCAGTAAGTCTCAGTAAGGATTAGCAAGTCCACAGCATTTGGGCCGTGCTCACGTCCTCTGCTCCAGTCTGTCCCTGGTTCAGGGAGACAGCAGTTCTAGTTTGAGTAAGTGCATGCAAGAAGAGGGGGATGAAAAGAGGGACATTATTAAATCTTACAGTGCCAAAACACTCTTTAAAAACTGTATGCCAACAACTTAGATAACTTAGAAGAGATAAGCACAATAACAGAAAGATACAGACTACTGAGACTGACGGAAGAAGAAACAAAATCTGAGAAACCCTCAACAAGTCAAGCAATTGAATCAGCAGGTAAAAATGTTTACAAAGAAAAGCCTAAACCCAGATGACATCTTTGGTGAATTTTATTAACAGGTAAAGAAGAATTATTATCAGTCCTTTATAAACTCTTCCAAAATGTAGAAAAAAGGAAACACTTCTCAATTCATTCTTTAAAGCCAATATTAACCTGATACACAAAATCATAATTTGTCAAGAAATACTGAGCAATATCTTTATGGATAATGACACCAAAACTTCAATAAGATAATAGAAAAGAAAATCCAGCAACACATAAAAAGGACTATATAACTATGAGTAAGTAGGACTTTCCCCACAATTTAAGTTTAGTTTAATATCTAGAAATCAATCACTGTAATATCCTATGTTAAAAGAATAAAGAACAACATCCACATGATTATGTTAATATTGCATAAAAATATTTGATGAAATCTAATCCCATTCATGATAGAAATAGTCAACAGAATAGGAATAAAAGGGAATTTCCTCAAATTGACAAAAAGTATATAGGAACAATGCACAGCTAAAATCATAATTCACGTTAAAGACTAAATGTCTTCGCCCAAAGGTCAAGAACAGGATAGGAAAGTACTCTTGCCACTTTTACGCTATTTTCTTGTATTAGAGATTCTAGTCAAGACAATTATGCAAGAAAATGAAGTAAAAGCCATCATACTGGAAATGAAATAATAAAACTCAAGATATTGAAAAGTCCAATGAATTCACAAATAAAACCTATTAAAACTAATGAAAAGTTCAGCAGCATTGCAGGATACAAGATCCATCTAAAAACTCGTTTATATTTCTAGGCAGTAATAACAAGTGATTAAAAACTGAATTTCATAACACAATTCCATTTGTAATAGCGTCAAAAATAATAAAATGCTTATGGAAATTGATAAAAAGAACATAAAATTAGTATTCTGAAAACTACAAAATATTGCTGAAGCAAATTAAAGATCTTGGTGAATGGAATACAACCTATATTCATAGATCAAAAAGTTAGCATTGTTAGGAGGCCGGTGCTCCCCAAATTGACCTATGTATCCAAAAAAAAATCTATCATACAAAGAGGTTATTTTTTTTAGCAATTGAATAACTGATTTCCATGGAAATGTGAGGGATAGATTAGCCACCAAACCGTAAGCAAATAAAGAAAAATCAGATAAATTGGACTTCATTGAAATTAAACACCCCTGTTCTGAAAATGATGCCATCTAGAAAGTAAAATGACAATGCATGAAGTGGGAAAAAACTGGCAAATCGTATCTCTGATGAGGGATTTACATCTACAATATATAAAAATCTTTCATAACTCAATAGTAGGGTATAAATAACAATTTAAAAATGGGTGCATAACCTGATAAATAAATGCCAAATAAGCAATTAAAAGTTCCCAATCAATATTAGTCATTAGGGAAGTGCAAATCAAAACCTCAAAGAGATACTGCTTCATATCTACTAGGATGGCTACCATCAAAAAGGTAGACTATACCCAGTGTTATTAAGGATATGGAGAAATTAGAACTCTCAGATGTTGCTAGTAGGAATATAAAATGTTGCAAGTGCTTTGGGAAACATTTGGGCTTTTTCTCAAAATGTTATTTTTTAATTTTCTTTCTTTTCTATTAGAAAATATTTGCGGTACATCATCTCTACATTCCTTGTGTGTAGTTGGTCCATGTACATAACACATTCTAATTCCATTTTTCTTCCCCTTTCTCTCCCCTCTCTCCTTCTCCCTCCATCACTTGATCCCCTTCCCACTTGAGAAAGATCTAGCTCCCTATTTCCTGTTATTTATCTTTTATTTTGCTCTTTATTTATAATGTGGGTTTCTCATAAAAGAGAAACCAAGTGATATTTAAGCTTGCACATCTGATTTATTTCACTTAACATTATGGTCTCAAAGTGCATCCATTTTCCTACAAATGACTTAAGTTTATCTTTATGGCAGAGTTATACTCCACTGTGCGTAAATACATTTTCTTTATTTATTCATCTGTTGATAGACATATAGTCTGCTTCCAAGATTTAGATATTATGAATTGTGCTGCTATAAACATGGGTAACACTATAATATGATCTCTTTAACTCAGGAAGATAGCTAGAGGGAAAATAGCTGGGTCAAGTGAAATTTCTAGTTACAGTTTTATGAGGAATCTCCATACTGATTTCCATAGAGGTTGTACTAGTTTACATTCCTGCCAGCAATGGAGAAGTGCTCCTTTTCTACACATCCTTGCTAGCATTTGTTAATTATTTGACTTCTTGATGATGGCCATTATTTCTGGGGTAAGATGAAATCTGTGTTGTTATAATTTGCATTTCTGTAATGGTCAGCAATGTTGAGGATTTCTTCATTTATCTATTGGCCATTTGTGCTTCTGTGACGTGTCTATTCATTTAACTTGCCCATGTTTTGATTGGGTCCTTTTTTGATGGGGGGGCCTAAATATTTTTAGTTCTTTATTTTTTTCTAGATATTAGTCCTATGTCCGAGGAATAGCTGGCAAAATGTTTTTCCCATTCTATAGGGGTTTTTTCCACTCTGTTGGTTGTTTCTTTTGCTGTGCAGAACCTTTTTAATTTGATATGATTGGGACCCAGCAATGCCACTATAAGAAAAATTAAAACATATGTTCACAGAAAAGACTCATAGCTGTAATGCTTACAATAACCAACACAGAAACAAACCAAAAGTTCACAAAGAGATGAGTAGGTAATCAAATGCAGTATCACCATGCAATAGAAAGATTTTTAGAAATAAAAATGAATAAAGGAAAGAAAGAAAGGAAGTCTGGTTCCATGGCTAACAGGATGAACATTGAAAGACACAATAAGTGGAAAACGGCAGTCCCAAAGGTTATACCTTATATGATATCATTTATCTATAAAACATTGAGAACCGAGACAAAAAGTAGACTAATGATTGCCAAAGTCTAGGTTTAGTAGGAGTAGGAAGTGATTGCGAACAGGTGTGATTTCTTCTTGGGGTGGTGAAAACGTTGCCAAGTTTGATTGTGCTTATGGTGATGATCATACAAATGTGAATAGCTAAAACGAACCCACAGAATAGTACACTTTCAGGGGATGAACTGTACGGTAGGATCCACTACATCTGTTACTCTAGATAGGCATACATGATTATGAATCTAATGTACTTATGTTTGTTTCATCTTCCATTTAGAGTCACGACTCTCCAACTCTCCAATGTTGACCTCTCCAACATCCTGGTCACCTCCTTCGTAGTTCCTCCCTAATTCCTGTCATTTGATATTGGTGTTTATTTATTCAATGGCTACTCTGTCCCCTTTGTTGGAAAGCTACTTCCAGGAAGACAGCAGTTTACATCTTTTATCCTCTGCTGTATCCCTAGTGCCTACAGGAATATATGGCCCATGACAGGTGCCCAATAAGAATAGATTGAAATAATAAATGCAATGTGAAAAGCTAAAAAAATAGATTGTATACTTTTCTATTGTATTCCCCTTCAGGATGATGCTAACACAGAAGTTACTGATTCCTGGGTCCCTGGGCAGAGTTCATCAGCAAAAAATGTCTGTGTCATGAGCAAGCTTTAGCTGGTGCCATACTCCCACATGGTTCTTAATCTCTTGCACTGAGGAACTGTTAAATAAATGTTAGTTAAGTAGCATTTGAACCGTTAAGATTTAGATGTGTATTTTATTCAGGATGAAAACTACTTACTCATTTGGCTTCTTGTTTGAGGAAGCTTAGCATTTATTTTTGCACAAATGAAAACTGTCATGTGGCTAAAACATCAAATCTGTTTGATCAGTTGCATTTTGTCTAGAAATAAGTGTATAAATATCGTATCACTTTATTTTTGGATCAGCAATTTATCGAGATTCTGTTTGCACAGACATATGAGTCCCAGAGTCATTCACAGTTACAGAAGCATGCAAATCGCTGACTTCTTTGGTTGCTGTGTTACAGACAGCCCATCAGGCGGGATCCCCTCCTCGAATTGGAAGTGAACTTGTTACATTATGTGCATCATAATCGAGTCCATCTGTTCCTGCATGTCCAATATGTGAAGCATATCTCTCTGGTACACACGCCAGCAATTTGCCTCATGTCTCATTCCAGAACCAGATAAGACAGGACTCAGGTCTTGCAAAGCTGCCCACCCAGGGTTTAGGTGGCTGGAAAAGATTCTGTGTCAGATGAAAAAAAAATTGATGGCCAAATTGTGACTGTATTTCACTAGAATTGTGTCCAGTGGCATTTGGGCAGGAGATCACAGCTCAGTATCTCTTTCTGTGCAGCTGCATACATATGGCTCAGTGGATTATTTTAATAGGGTGACTTTTTTATTCCATCCTTGTCTCAGCTGCAGACAAGTATCCATAAAACCCGTCCCTCTGGCTCCAAATCACTTTCTCACCCTCAGCCCTCATTTTGCTTTGGTTTAAGAAACTTGACTAAAACCATGATATGATAGGCCCTCTTTTCAAAAGACCATCATCAAAATGGGCTCTGGGGTTCCCTGGCAACAACTCAAAAATGCTAAAGTAGGGGTGGCTTCCCACAGATCTGGTCTAGATGCAGGTGGGGCAGCCGCCAAGGCTCATGTTGAAGCTGCACACTGTCACAGAGGAGCGAGTTGCCTGGCTGCTGTCCCCCCTGAGAAGGTTGAGCTATTGCACCCAGCCTGAGGCTGCTGGCCCCAACACCCTGATTCACTCTACATGATCCCACGTAGGCACCTGTGGCCTGCGTGCTGGAGAAGCAGCCTCATGGAGAGCAGCGCATCCTCCTCACACGCCTGGGAATAGCCCCATCTCCCTGCTGTGCCTCCTTCCTGTACATTGCCAAGTCTCCTCTTCATAGAGTGAGGAGTATCTGCAGGAGCTGTGGTTTATAATGAAGCCACTCTGTGGAGGGTTCTCCCCAAGTTCCCCTGTGATTCTGACAACATCGCTGGGCAGTAGATTCTATCATGAGGGACTAAGGCTCAAGGAGAACAGGTAACATTCAAGGACCACAAGCATACTGGGTAAGGTGGCTGTGCAGTGTTCTGAAGAGACCTGATGGCCAGAGCTGGCCTACCTGCTGGGCCACACTGCCCCCCGGTCCCAGAGCCTCTCTATGTCCAGCGTAGGTGGGACCAGGTTGGCTCAGCTTCATAGTCAACAGGCTGAGAATGTCTGATGTGCTTCCATGTATCTGAGGATGTTCTGTTATCAAAATTGTGGTAATGAAAGTTGAGTTTATACACACTGCAATTCCTGCCTTGTGAATGTATAGCCAGATGCATCTGGATAAAAACACACAGTGGCACGCCCACCTCCAGGAAAAGGATGTAGAATTTCCTAAGTACCCAGAGCCACTGGGAATTATCCAGACTCTGTTCCACCCCAATAACCACTGATTCTACATCTGTCCCACAGTGTGTCTTATCCAGATGCCTTCAATGCACTACCTGGTCCCCACATACTAGGGTTTGCATATACGTTTAACAACTTTATTGAGGGATAAGTTATCTATAAGAAAACTCACCTTTTGCATGAACACAATCAAATGATTTCAACTATACTTTGTTTAAATTCTTGGAGTTGTACAATCATTACCACAATCCAGAATTAGCATATTTTCATCCCCCAAAACTCTCTCATGCCCATTTATAAATTATAAACTAATCTCTGCTCCCACACCCAGCCTCAAGCAAACATTGGTCTGCTTTTTATGTATGTAAATTTTTCTTTTGTTGTGGTTGTTCCACATGCAGGCTCCCTGGCCTTGTCTCAGAGATACAGTCAGCAATTTTGAGGAAGGACCTGGAATCCGTGTTCTTTTGCTTTTATTTTCATGTTTAGCATAATATAAGTTTATGATACAAACTATATCAACTATTGTTATTCTCTATTTTGTTATAAACTTTCTTTTTTTTTTTTTTGAACTTTTCTTATAAATAGAAGCCACAGCATATAGTCTTTCATGACTGCCATCTTTCACTTAGCAAGTTCTGAGATTCATCCATGGTGTTGTAGGCAACAGAAACCTCTTCCTCATTGTTGCTGACTAGTACTTCCTGGCACAGACATAATTGTTTCAATTGTCTGTCACCCAGTTGATGAACAATTGGACTAGAGTCCTCATAGCTTTCTCAAGGAGACCTGCCTCAGCCCTAGTTTGTCCCCAAAGGAGCCAAGGACGATCACTGGCATTTGGGGGCAAGTCCATCCCAGGCCTGGCCCACAGCTTCTCAGCAGGGGGCTTGCTGGGAGCCCAGCAATGGCCTTGGAAAAGAATCTTTATTGGGCTTGCCCAGGAGTGCAGCAAAAATTCCTTTTCCTTCTTGTTTTCCCTTGCACATTAGGACTCTACGTCCACATGGGCTATAGAGAAACAAAGAGTGTTCTAAGACCTTCTGCTGAAACACTTCCACACTAGAGTGAAGGCAGAATTTGGCCAATAAGCTTGTTTTAAAGAGGACAAACATGAATTTAAGTGGTTGACTTTGAAGCGTGTCTCATGTTATACTTTAAATAAATAGCCATATTTCTGATCTGAGTATCTGTCCCATTGATTCAGGTGTAAATGAGCCAGAGAACACCTAACAATGAAAGGACTAGTGCTAAGATTGGCCAGGAGCCCTCTGAAGAAATGCAAGATTGACTTCATATCTTCAGAGAGAAGAGCCCCAGACAGCCCTCTCTGGAGTTGGAGTGAGAGTGAGGATCATACCTCTTCTGTTTCAGGTATGACACATCCTGCCTGACCGATTCCCGTACTACTTACTGTAGCACTAAAAGCATAAAATAGTTAACCAAAGAAGTGAATCATCTTTTATGAGAAAATTATTATGCTTCATTGAGACACTAGATGAAGCATATATAAATGGAGAGAGATGCCAGGTTCATGGACAATAAAACTAAATATTGCAACATCTGAGAACACTCCTCAAACTGGTCTAAATCTTCAGTACAATTCTAATCAAAATCACAACAGGGATTTTCATGGAATTTTAGAAACTGAATCTAAAATTTATATGGAAAAGCAAAGAGCTAAGAATAGCTAAATTGCTCTTAAAGAAGAACGAAGCCCAAAAAAGTGATATGTTTTTAACCACATAGCAAGAATTTGATGTTATACTTATAATAATTAGAAATTGAGGATTGGGGTACAAGGAAGTAAAAGAGACCAGGAGGAGGAAATAGTCCAGAACTAGACCCTCACATTCACAGATATTCCCTGCTGCAGACAGATGGCTGTGCAGCAGACTGGGGAAGAGGGACCTTTATATGCAATGGTCTGAGGGCAACAAACAGATCCTACAAATTAGAACAAAATTTGAAATTGGCTCTCAGCTGTTGTATAGAACTTAGGAATTTTGAGACTTAGCTATATTTTTACTTCCTGTTATAATTTTAAGCAATGAAATTGTAAATACTATTTTATTTATGGATATATATATATATATATATATATATATATATAGGAAAGTTATGGGCACCATGGTTAACACAAGTTTCAGAGGCAGGGTGTGTCAAGGACAGATTCTCAGGCTGCTCCTGAATTTCCATGGCATGAACAAGTTGTTGGGCACACTGCTGTTTATTATAAGGCCTTTTGCATCTCAGATCCTTTAGGTATATTTTCTTGAATGTGCAAAATATTTCAAAACAAAATTTTTAAAGGAAATATCACCAACCTAGTCTCTTCACTTTAGGAATGCATTATGTCTACGCACACACACACACACACACACACACACAAATGGAAGGAAAAGAAAACAAAAGCTCAGGGGAAATGTGTGGAAGGTTTCTATAACTTTTCAGTTTCAACTCAGAATGCTGAGGAATGCAAGAAATCCTTAAAATTATTGTTCGTCTAGCCATAGTTGTATTTCTGAAATTAGACATTCAAAAATTGCTTTAGAATATGATTTAAATATAAGTAGCCAGCCTCCTGTCATTAGTAGAGTGCTCTCTGGGGCTTTGTAGCTCTTATCAAGTTTGTTTTTCTATAATTTGTACAATTTGAACCTTTCCTTGTGGAAATACAAGACAGGCAGTGTACCAATGTTTTATTGATGATTGGTCCTGGCGAAGAAGATGAGTGGGGAGATAATATTTTTATTTGTTACCCTCAGGGTTCCTGTCTGTTATTTAATGGCTGCCATTTGATTACCACAGCCATAAAGCTGGAGATTAACTAATTCAGCGATGTACAAAGGAGGCATTCAGGAGGAGGGCAAGTGTGCATGATTCACGGTTCAGAAGGACATCTTTGTGATGGACATAATTGGACCTCAGAGCCTTTTGTAGTCCAAAAAAGCAACAATTACCAAAATAATTGAACTGTCTAGCAACCTTCATTTGCAGGCTGATGAGAGGTAAGCCACATCAATATAGACACTGAATCGGTTTTTCAGATGTCAGTTGATTTCAACTGTGGGGATGAGGGCGAGATATTGATAGGTGTGATGCTATATAGAAGATATTTCAACCAAATTAAAATAAAGGTTACTATGGAAAAAAAAGAGAATCAGTCTTGAAAAAAAAAATAAATAAAGGCTACTCTCAGTTTGCAGGTGATTTAATCAGACCCTACCCTTCGGTTCCATCAGTAACTCCGTATCTGAAAGGCAACCAGGGTAAATATGTCCAGCTAACCTTTAAGAGTGAATCCACTGAGCTGGGGCTCAACAAAGCAGCTGAGTCCCTAATCAGATCAGCATTGCACTGCGAATGTCTGAGCTGCTTCCCACAAGAATGTCAGGTCCCCTTCGAGGAAACACATCTCAGTTCCTTTGTACCAAGATTTGAAAAAGGAAAAATAGACAAGTCAATGAGGATTGGAGGATGAAGAAAAGACCAGATTAACTAATTTGCTTTACAAGGAGGGAACACAAAGATCACCCCATTGAACTCCCTGAACTGGAACAAGAAACTGGATGCTTGATGGTTAGGAACATCAGCATTTTGCTGAGGCTCCCAGAAACGTCCTCTAGTTGTGGTATGCACTTCAGGGCCATTTCCAAGGAGTTTTCTAGGTCCACACATCAGGGAACAGTGGGAAAGGCACTCCTCAGCTAGAGACCCCCAAGACGAGAGGCTACCAGCAGAACCTAAGTTCTACTCTCCTTGGGTGACCTCAGGAGACATACTCCTGTTTCTGATGGGTAGAAAAGGAAGAAAATCTACTTCCTCCCAACTCCACCATGGGGAATATTGCTTGACACTGTAGAAAATACATAATATTTTGCTGATT
This sequence comes from Erethizon dorsatum, assembly GCA_028451465.1. Taxonomy (NCBI): domain Eukaryota; kingdom Metazoa; phylum Chordata; class Mammalia; order Rodentia; family Erethizontidae; genus Erethizon; species Erethizon dorsatum. Next base: position 113,972,954 of record CM051822.1, on the reverse strand, counting down.
TATTTCTGTCCCCTTCTGGGCCTGGCCAGTGTGGCAGAAGCAGTGATGAACCCATTCAAATGACAAACACATCACAACAACAATGTACCATATTGGCATTTCCCACATCCCAGAGCATTAGGCTGTGTTTCTGAAATAAATTCTGCCATGAGATCGTGCTAGCTTGTGGTATTGATGTGACTGTTATTCCCAGAGTGTGTGTGAATACACTGTCTCTTTTCCTCCTTGCAGGCTAATGCTAACTGACATTTCCCTCGGGCAAGGAACAGCCGAGAAGGACAGATGGGTGGCAATTTGCTGATGTGTGGGTCTCTACTTCTGGCTGTGAATCAGCAGAAGGAAATAAGGAGACAAGGTCCTTGTGAGTGAGACTTTGCTGCCTTCCTCCTTCCTCAGCAGAAGTCCCTCTACACTCCTCCTCAGGAATCTCCACCCTGCCTTCCCTGCCTCATCTCTCCCTGCAGGCTCCTTCCTCAGCATTGGGGGCTTTGGAGATCGACCTAAGTGTCCCTTCTCACATGGCAACTCATTCAATACCTGGGACCCCTGCTACCCAGCCTGTCTGGTCCTCTAAGAACTCCCAGGGCCCACTGCCAACCAGCTATGCCCAAATGCTTCACCTACACATCTGCATGACCTGGTGAAACTCACCAAGTCTCTGGAGTGGTATTACCTTTGAAGATGGCAGGTCATCTCTAGGCCAAGTCCCCTTCCCAGCTTGTGTGCAGGAGGAACCCCCTCTGAGCTTGATCATGATGCTGCACTTGCCAGCTTCTCTGAGCCATCTCCTCTTCCTTTTCTGTGGGCTCAGCCTTACTCTCATTTCCTGGTCCACTCCTCTGGCCCTTGGCGTTTCCTCTCTCTATAGTCAGGATGTCCCGCCGACTTACATTCCCAAGCTTTATCTCCAGTCTCAGTCATTGACTCTTTTTTAGTTTGTATTTCTTGCTGAATGGAGGAAGGTTCCTCTCCTCACATCAATCTGTCCAAACTTGAAATGGGCCATATCCTTCACAGCCTTCCAGTTCATCCTGCCCATGCTGCCCAGTCTGACCAGAACCAAGATGCAGATGCAGGTGGTTTTGATTATTTGTCCTGCCTGCACCCCAAGCAGTCACTGCTGGGCCCACCCTGCCCCTAGGGAGACTTGTCATTACTGGGGCTGTTGTTTACAGCCTGATCTCAGAGGCCTATTGCAGACTGCAGCTGCCTGAGCAAAATTTCCCATGTTGTAAAGCCCAGCCGATCTGAGCAGACACTGCAGTGGCATTAATGCTCATCACCCTTGAGGGGTTAGTCAGTTTTCAGGCACAACACTTGGCAAAGCACTTGTTCAGCTTCTTCCCTTCCTGGAGCTCCTTTTCCTTTAAGGATGCTCCAGAACAAACAGATCTCTGTTCTGCTTCTCATCAACCCATAGACACAGTGAAGTTTCGAGGAACCCAATTAAGACAGTTACCAGTGTGAAGTTGCCAAGTTGTATCAGTGCTGTCCTCCGAGTGTCCTTGGGGCTCTCTGTGCCTGTCCTAGTGCCAGTATTCCTGCTGCCTTTAGAAGGCAGCTCCTTGGGTTTGCAGTTAAGGGAGCTGGGCAATATGGCAGCTTTGGAGACACTGAAAGTAGTTAGCACTTCCACATCAATCACTAATGCAAAGCGAGGGCCAAAGTACTCTTCTTTTTTTTTTTTTTTTTTTTTTTTTGTGGGTACCGGGGTCGACCTCAGGACCTCGCGTGCCAGCGGGCACTCATACCACTGAGAGATATCACCAGCCCCTTTTTCGTATGTGGGTTCCGGGAGTCGAACTCGGGCCCTCGCGCTTGCTGGGCAGGCGCTTAAGCCACTGAGCCATCTCGCCGGCCCCAAAGTACTCTTCTTGCAGTTTTATAGGGTTGCTATGACCATGAAATCAGCAGGATGAGAAATGTGAACAAGTGGACCTGCTGCAAACACCAAAAACACAATGTAAGCATTGGGTATTTCAACAGCACAGTCGTCCCCTTCTCAAACACCAGTGCTAGGTCCCCATTGTCAAGGTTAGAGAGGCAGGCCCAAGTAAAAGTTCCTGTCAGCTTGAGCCCAAAAATGTCACCCAACACTCAATTTTCTGGTACTTTAGGGATGCCAGGACCACCAGGGTGAGGTCTAAAGTGATATTCTCAGGACTGAGATATTCTCAGGACTATATTAAGAAGGGACCAGGTGCTTGAGGATGGACTGGTCTCAAGGTAAACAGGTGGGGCTTGAGAGGGGTGTGGAGGGATCAGATGCAAGGGGGATGATGAGCAACTGAGAATGAATCAAAGAAAGTGAGCATGGAAAGTTAGCCTCCAATTGAGTAACGGGAGCCAGCAAAGCTCTGCACCTCAGCGGCAGGCAGAGGTAAAGTGAAGATTTGCTCAAGAAGAGGAGATGCAGAAGAAAGAGGCAGAGCAGTGGCAACTGAATTTCTGCTTTTGATTCAGGGCTTCTTTTTCAGGGAAGTCAGTTTTGCCTCCAACATCTGATGCAAAAGGCCATAATATGATGAGTGTGTCTTCATGGGAGTCTATGCTTGTCAGCTGTGCTGAAGAGATGGGCGTAGGGGAAAGATGCTTCTACACCTGCCCTCTTCTCATCTACTCTCAAATCTTTCCATTATCACACATATATTCCTCTCTCTTGTGGGGACAGTTTGATGCATTTATCTTCCATCCTACTCCTGAATGTTTAGCTATTCTTTTTGTGTGAGTAGTGCCTTCCACAACAGATTGTAAAAGTCCTGGGTCCCCCAGTGACATTGCCACCTATGCGGTGACCCCCCACTTGCTGTCCAGAGCACCTCTAGATGCATGAGTTTAGTTTCTTTCCACAGTGATACTGGAGGACAAGCTGTAACTCCTTTTACAGAATTATAGCTTTTTCCAGAATCCTGGTAATGCATAGCAAAAAAACCTCATTGGATTTTTCTCTGTCTCACTGTCTCTCCTGGATTTTTGTAACTGCTCACTGTCTAAGGAGGAAAAGTTAGATGAATGGCTGAGGCCAGCCCTAGAGCAGAAGCACTTGCCAACCAAACTAAGTGGCTTTAGGTCAGAACAGATAGAAACAGGGACCTGACCTCATCGCCCAACACTGACCACTCCTGCAGAGTAAAGCAGATGGGCAATTGGTGAGTTAACCTCACACCTGCTAGGAAATATGGAGAGAGCATAAAGCCTGGGACCAACCATGTATCCAGGAACAGCTGTCTGTGTCCCCTGGAAAGTGTGAAATGCACCTCAACTCTAGGATGTTAAAGTATTGATCACCGAGCTCATCCTGCCTTCCCCTAAAAATGGCAGTCTGCCAGATAAGGCAGCCCTCTCTTCGAAAGGCCTTAAAGGATAGTGTTTCATGTCTACCACCTCAGAGAGACAGGAGCCCAGGTAAGGCCTCCTTCTGAGAACGAGGCGGTAGGTGCAAATGGAGGTAAGACATAGGCAGAAGCTTAGAATCAGAGGGATCTGCCATTGAGGTCAACAATAGCATCTCAGAGTAAATGAAGATATGTGAGTTTTGCTAGCTGTCCCCCACAGGACAGCACATCACGTCCTCCCACAGCCGCTCCCACAAAGCCTGTGCTCTTAGGCAGGACCCGTGGTGCAGCATGGAGAATGGGCTTCAGAAGGGGACTGTCAATCATGGGTAAAGTCCCTGGGTCTGCAGGCTGTCCATCAATACCATTCCACCCACACCCCTCTGTGTGAGTCACAGCACCGCCTTCCACCCCACTCAGGACTTCCCTGGGAAAAAGGTGCCAATAGCCACAGACACAGATGGCCCAGGCTCACCCACGCCTGCCTCTGAAGGATCTCTCTTGGCACCCCAGACAGTCAGTGCAACTCCATATTCTAAGCAAAAGAAATGCTTCTGGAAAGACAAAGCTTTACCCCTCACAGCAGTATTCTGCCTCCAGCAACCCCAATGCAAGTTCTCTAAGCAATCAAAGGGGGGCATCAAGGACAAAGAGGTCAAGGCTGAGGCTACAGAGGCCAGATGCAGGGCAAGAAAAAGGCCAGGTGAGGGGGTGAGGATGGAGGAGGTGAGAGGCCAGATGGGCTGTATGCTATAGGAATGGCCTTTGGGATACAGGAACGTCTATTGTGTGCAATGACTTGTCCTAATTCTTAGGCTCTTCACCTTTAAACAGTGACAGAGGGTCATGATCATTAAATGGAACTGTTCATGTCATCATCATGAATGCAAAGGAGATTCACTTATAAAGGTGTCAACCACTGAGGTGAGTATCATGAATATCCTCTGGTAGCCCATGAGCAGGAGTGTTGATTTTTCTTGTGACACATAGAAAGACCCCATTGGAGTGGCCACAAGACTAGACCCATGTTTTTGTGATTATACTGGCTCCCATGTAGAGAATAAATTGCCATGACCTAGAAGAGAGGATCCCATTTTAGACTGGTATCAGTAGGAATAAACAGATGTTTCTGATTTAGAATTAACATAACTTGGCAAGTGATTAAACTTAGGGGAATAACGGAGGGACAAGAGAAAAATTACATCATAGCTTGGGTCTTGAAAAACTGAAGATGATAGAAGCCTTCCAGTGAGGAAGACTAAGAGAGAGGGGTGCGCAGCAGTGACTAAGGAAGATAGGGCAGTGGAGCATCAGGGCAAAGGGAAAGAAGATGCAGAATGGGTGATACCTTCAGTTTTAGCCTTGAAGGGCTCAAGGTATTTGCAGACTGTCAAAGCAGTCATCAGCTCTACCTGGGAGTGAGGTCTGACCTGGACATATTTGCTTATCAATATTCCTGGCAGCAGGCGCTCTGGGACTGAGACAGCAGTAACTAGGCTTGCTGAGCACAGCGTCCACTTGCTGGCCCACACTGATAGAAATCAGATGCAGCAGTGTTCATGAAGCACTTTCCCTTTGATGGCCACATTTTACTTCTATGCCTAGCTCCTCTTGTCCCCAGCATCCATCTCAGACCTATCCCAAACCCCAGGAATGCAGAGGCAGTGGGTTTCTAGTGTCATTTGATCCCCGAGGAATCATGAGAATGTGTAAATGTATGTTATACATCTACTAGTGTTCAATAGCTTTATAGTAATTGCATTTCTCCTTACCTAATTTAATTAAGTATTAGCTACAATTGCTGTCCTTTGTTCTTGGCTTCCAGCATGATTGATTCCTATAGCACCATTTGCTGTAAACCCCCAATAACTGTAAGGGCACAGACTACATCCATCTCTCCAAAGAAAATTACTGAGTGATTCTTTATTGTCAGCCTAGACCGGGCTGCAAGATATCATCCCCAGAATGTGCCCCAGGAAAGAAGATGAGCCCCTCAGCAGAGCTGCTATCCATCACTCCAAGCTCACTGCTCCTGATCCAGCTGGTGAGCAGGCAGGCATAGGCTGATGGGTGCTATGAGTCCCTTTTTAATGACCTAGTTAACAGCTTAATGGGGAAATGGAGGGCTTGAATTAGAGGGAAGAGCCCTTGCCTGATATATTTAGCTGTTCCTTGGATTTATGGGCCTGGAGTTATCAACCTTTCGTAAAATAGTCATTGTTCTTACTACAGAAAAGTCTATTTTTAAAAGCTGCAGAAAGCTCTTTGAATACAAAACAGTTTTGCAATTCTTTTGACTGGTTTATTTATCAGGAAGTGCTTTCTTTTCACTCTTTAGTTTTGGTGGGAACTGCAAAATGTCGGAGGTATATCTAGATGTTGAGCATCAATGCAACTCCATGAAACTGAACTTCTCGCACAGGGCAGGGCCCGTGTCTGTTTTTAACACTGATTACAAATTGCTAAGAGGTGGTATGTTAGCTTTCTTGCCACACTACACCACACCCCCCATTTAAAGGAAGAGGGGTTTAATTTGGCTCATGGTTTCAGAGGATTCAGTCCATGTTATCCTGGCTCCAAGGTAGAAACAACATGACAGAATGGTGTGGTGGAGCAGAGATGATCAGTTCATGGAGCAGGGGGACAGTGCCAGAGACTAAGTGTTAAGGGAACAGACATAGATTCCAAGGCCACACCTCTAATAACTTAGATACACCCAGAAGTGTACTTTAATAATCTCTTTGTTAGCTCCCAAGCTATTCAAGTTGCCACAATTAAGCTTAACCATCACAGGTGGTGTCTGGAGAAATGTTGCCTTAAATACTACATGGAACATTGAGGGAGATAGCCATCCAACTGCCTGACAGGTGTCTCTGCTTTCTTCATCACCTACATGGTCTCTGGTTGTCTCTCTACTTCCATAGCCCTGTGGTAGGTTTTTAGATCAGTTCTCATCACCTGCTTTTTTGACCTTATATTCTGACTTGAAGTGTGGGTTTGAAACTAGGCTTTTAGATCAATCCCACCCAACCCAGATGCCTGACCAATCGCTGATGCTGTCAAGTGTCTCCTCACCTGTTTGGTTCATTTCACAAGCAATTATAGGACAACCCTTATTAAGCTCACCTGTCAAATCTACTGTGCTATAAACAAGTAAGATAACTTCACATGCACAGGAAGGGAGCAGGAGTTGATTTATTCAACATCAGTATGCCAAAAACTATAAAAGAATTCCAAATAGAGTGTGTGCCCCTGATATGGTTTAGGGTTAAATTGAGAATATCCCCCCAAAAGGCCCTGTTATGGTTTAGGTTGGGTGTATCCCCCTGCAGTGGCAAACAGAAACACCAAAAGAACACCCAGGATTTGGAGGCAGATTTATTTACGTCAACAGGCACTGATAGGGATCATTTCAAAATGTCAGGCCCTGATCTCTGCTCGTCTAGGGTTCATACAGGATAAGCAAGCAGGAAGTACAGAGGCAGAATGGCTTGTCAATCGGGGATTGCTTCTTACAATATGCATCATAGTGACCAGCTATGCATCACAGTGACTATCTGTTTCTAAGACACAAAAGTAACAGAAACTGTAACCGAAACTATTACCTGGGCAGCTAACAAACTGAAGTATACTGGCTTGGGAGGCATCTTCTGCTACAACCCAAAAGCATCTTGTGTTTGGATGGTGATCGCATCATGAGGACTAATAGTGCTATACTGAATGGGCTGAGTTTACTATTAGGAGATGGGTTCAGGTTCAAAGAGAAAGGTCACTGGGGGTGTTATCTGGAAGGGTATAGCTCTCTTTGGGCTCCTCTCTTCACTCTGCTTCATGGCTGCCATGATGGGAGTAACTCCCTCAGCCAGGCCCTTCCATCCTGCCATTTTGGCCTTGGAACAGCCGACCATGTAGTAAAATGTTGAGCCAAAATTAACCTCTCCCTTAAATTGTGGGTATCAGGTATTGTGCCTCAAAATGAGGAAAGTAACTAACACAGGCTCAGAGAGTGAAGGAGCAGCCCTGAGCCCTTCTGCTTCCTGGGGTCTAGGTTGTACTTGTCAGATAAAAGATCGACTGTTTTTTCCAGAATGGCTGGGTTCCAGAATTGAACAGCCCTCAGTAAAAGGATCTGTTTAGGGAGTGTGAATCTCGATCCTCCCTACTGCAGCCCTCACCAGCTACATTTGCAACTTGCTGGCCAAAACTTCCTTGTCTTGTTCCTAGACAGAGAAGGGATGATAGAGGCTTCTTTGTACCTGAGACCTGAGTGCTATGGGTCCTAAGCACCTTTTGATCATCAAAGTTAGTGAAAAAGTATCATGAAGCTACTGATGTTCCATTTATGTCCACAATGTAGTTGACACTGGATTTTGGTATCAATTAAAAGATATGCCAGAGAAAGTAGGTGTTTGTGCTCCACTTCTGGCTGCACTATCCAAATTGACCAAATAATTTTGAAGGAAACAATACATAAAATCATACTTTGTGATTTGTTTTGGTACTGGAGATCAAACCCAGGGCCTTTACACAGACCTACGTCCCTAGCCATTTTTTTTTTTTAAACAGATTCTCACTTATTCACTAAGTTGCACAGACTGACTTCAAATTTGAGATCCTCTTGCCTCAGCCTCCCAGAAAGCCAGGATTACAGGCATGTACCACCATACCTGTTTATTTTATTTTATTTTATTTTACTTTATTTTATTTTACAATATCAAGTACCGCATTTAAACGTGTCTTTAATAACATGCTATTTTGTTATGTCATTTCTTCAAGAAATTTAACAGTAATCGTGGAGTTATGTGGGTACACATTCTTCCTCTTCAACTGAATTGCAGCTGGAAATCTTAAAGCGCAGGACCAGTAGTGGAGTATGCACTCTTCCCAGAGTCCTCTGTGGGAAAATGTTTTAATTTACCACATTTCCTTGCTGTTCCACCCTGTTAATTGCTGGGCATCCTGGAGCTGTGCACTTATTGGTGCAGAAAGTGGTCTGGTAGGAGCAGCCACTCTCCCTTTTTTGTACCACATTCAAACCAACACTTTCTGGCAGCATTTCATTGTGGTTTAATCTTGAGGTCCACATTCTGGCCCTGGTCCTGGCCCAACTGGCACTGTAATGCTGGACAAAGAACGTATGTTCCCTGGAAAACGTTTGAGTCTCAACACCATGTTGTCATGTTTTTTAATGGAGGAAAAGCTGGCCACCTTGTTAGAAACACTTTCTGCTTTATTTAATTTGTTTATGCAGTTTTCTAATTTCATTAGACTAGACAATTTTGGTAATGATATAAAAAATAGTTTAAAAATACACACCGGCTAAAAATAAACCCATCTATTTTTTAAACCACTGAAAGTTAACTCTTAAAAATATTTCTATGTGTGCTGTCCTAGGCTGTGGTCTGTATCTCACATGGTTTTGAAAAAAACACAAACAATGGAGACTGTTATAGTTTATTTCTAGATGTACCCTAAAGATTTATGCAATCATGGGCAGAGTTTGGGGAGGTGATTGGATCATGGGGCATGGTACTCATCAACAGTTTAGTCCACTGATGAGTTTATAGCTAACTGTGATGCTGGGATGTAAAGCCTTGAAGGGTCTATCTTCCTCCCTCCTCCCTTGATCTCTTTCTGCTTCCTGCCACAGTGCCAATAGCTACTTCTCCTCTGCCATGTCATTTTGCTATGCTGCCCTGCCTTGGGCTATAGACTGAAACCTCTTCAAGCTGTGAGTCAAAATAAAACTTTCCTCATCGAATTTGTGTAGGTCTGGTATTGTGCCCCAGCAACAAGAAAGTAATTAAAGACAAAGGACTTCTATCTAGAACATATAAAGAATTGAAAAAATCAGACCTCCCAAATTTAAAGACCCAATCCAAAAATGGGCATCTGAGAAGAATACACACTTCTCAGATGAAGAAATACAAATGGCAAATAAATATACGAAAAAATGTTCAACAACACTGGTTATTTGAGAGCTACAAATTAAAATAATCCTGAGATTCTATCTCACTCCAGAAAGAAAGGCTGTCATCAAGAAATCAACCAATAACAAATGCTGGAGGGGCTGTGGAGAAAAAGGAACCCTTCTCCACTATTGGCAGGAATGTAGACTTGTGCAACCACAGTGAAAATCAGCATAGAGATTCCTCAAAAAGCTAGGACTAGAGGTTCCATTCGACCCAGCTATTTCCCTTCTGGGTATCTTCCCCAGAAGAATTAAAAACATCATACCATAGCAATATATGTGCACCCATGTTTATAGCAGCACAGTTTGTAATAGCTAAAACTTGGAAACAACCCAAATGCCAATCAACCGATGAATGGATAAAGACAATGTATTTTTTAATACAATAGAGTACTATTCAGAAGAAGGACAAACTTGAGATATTTCCAGGAAAATGAATTCAACTTGAGACCATACTCTTAAGTGAAATAAATCAGACTCACATGTGTAAATATTGTATTGTCTCCCTGGTATGAGAAACTGAAAGAGTGAATAAGGTCCAAAATGTACAATACATATTATGAAATGGGAAGAAATTGTTCAAAAAGAAAGAGGAACTAGGGAAGGGGAAGGGGGAAATGAAGGAAGGGAAAAGGAAAAGGATAAAAAAGGCTAAAATGGAAACAAAGCTTTATAAATAGGGAGGGGAAGAGGGGCTGAAGGGAGAAGAGGGTGTTTGTGGAAAGAAAAAGAATCAAAATATGTACCGGTACAAATTCCTTATGATGAATATGATCATTCTGTATATTTAAAATATAAAAATAAACTTAATTAAAAGAAAAAAAAGAAAGTAAGATAGAGACTGAAATGAAACAACACACACCCACCAGAAAAGATAAAATTGGAAAAGATTGGCAGTAGCTAGGGTTGGAAGTGATATGGAGCAATTAGAACTCCCATATATTACGACCAAGGATACAAAATGATCCAACCATGTAGGAAACTATTTGTAAGTTGTCCTAAAGTTAATATGTACTTCTCATCTGATAAAGCAATTCTCCTTGAATTTACCAAAAAGAAATAAATACATATCCACATGAGAATCTACATGCAAATATTCATAGCAGCTTTATTTGTAATATTCATGTTTTTTCATAATTTATAGTCCCGACAACAGAAAAGCCTATCCAATACACATTACTGAAGATCACACATTTTTCAATGAATTTATTTCCATGATCATTTTGTCAAATATTTATTTTTAATTCTTAGCTTTATAAATAAGACTCTTATCAACATGTTGCTGAATAAAATATTTTCTCTGTTGAAGATTTCCTTCCTCTTTGGATAGATTTCTGTAATGAAAAGCTTTGGCTCCTATTTCAAGGTCTTTTCCAGAAGAAAATAATTATTCCTTTATTCTTTCCTCTTGTATTGAAGAAGACCTAACACATGCCTGGCACAGATGTATGTTCATCGTCACGACAAGAGCCCCAAATCGGTGGTCCTTCCTTTCCTCAGCCTTGGGGAAGCCTGCTAGTCGTTCATGATTCATCTATGCTGCTGCCTTCATGACCATTCCTATGCCCCTGGAGAGAGGCAGTGACCTCTCTGTCTTCCTGCAGTCATTACTGCAGACCAGTGAGCATGTTCTGTCTGACATGGAAACTGCAGAGTCATGGAAAGCAAAAACAGAGAACACAGACAGCTTTTGTCACCTGTCTATATTCAAGAAAACAGAGAGGCTAAAACATGCATTTTTCTGCTGGTCCTGTTGTTGATGTGAATGCTAAAGTTTTATTTTAAATATCATTTATTTTATTTTTACTACTCTTAATCATTTGACAACATTCAAATAAAGTACAAACATTTTATATACATATATATATATATATATATATATATATATATATATTTTAAAAGGTGATTTCTTATAATGTTTAGGTCTCCTTTTCAAATCTGACCTCCAACATCTGTGTGTCTTCATGGCAAATTCATACTGTAGTTATTTGCTAGACTGATCACATTTATCTTAGGAGCGTACTAATTTTGAGACCTTAAAGTGGATTGAAAGTTCCCATGTCTAAGGCAGCACTTGTAGATTAAAGCAGCAGGAATAGCCACCTTGGATTGTGGCTACAAACTGGTGATGGGCAGGGGAGCCCCAGGGAGGATTTTTGATGTGAGTTGGGTTTTGTTCTCTCCTGTAACATCCAACCCCACATTTGTGACCATAATTAGGAGGCAGATGTGAGCTCCCCACTCATGCCACCACCCAGAACATGGTCAACATGTTTCTACTTCAATATTATTTCCCCTCCATTTCACCAATCCATTCAAAGATTATTTAATTAAGTGAAGGCTGCAAAGATTGCAAGGTATGCTGAGGCTGAAAACTTGTTCTCTTTCTCTCTGTAATGATATCCAGTCAATCTTGCCCTCACAAGCACAGTTTAACTGGCTTTACAACTCCTGCTTATTTCAGCACCACTGGGTTGTTAAATATACTGTAATTGTGTGTTGGACGAAGCATTCTAAGATGTAATTTTCTTATCATGGCCTCAAGCTGGCCATCCAGCTGCCCATTAGCCCAGAAGGTTTCCTTTGTGCGGGGTGTGACGGTCTCTGTTAAGTGCTTTGTGTTGGCTGTGAACTGAGGATGGGTGTCCGTCCCGCATGATTCAGGGCTGTATCCATCATTGTTATGAATTCTACATCTGACTCTTTGATTCCTTAGTGAACATATTCTGACTGACGCAGAGACTGCAGAGCCATGGAAATGAGCGCATTGTGTGGGGGAAGAGCAGACACTGTTCCTGAGTGTGAGGTCAGGCCTGCTCATCTTTGTTCCCAGTGTTTCCACAGTGACATCACACCTCTGAGGAAGCAGGATGCTCAGGTGGGAGGTATGTACTGCCATCTCCGTGCCAGAACCATTCTTTCTCAGGACAGGCCCCCGGGGGCTGCCAGTGTCCTCAGGGAGCATGACAAGCTCCTGCATCAGCATGAGGGACTCCAGTCTCTCCAGTGCAGTGGGTCTCACTGGACCAGCACCATTGGCATCTTCTGAGGGCTTGTTGGAAGTGCAGCTCTCAGACCTTGTCCTGGACATCCTGAGCTGGGGTGCATAATTTAACAGACCTTAGGTGACTTGCTTACCCCACATAGTCTGAGAGGCACTGGCTTATACCTTTGTTGTAAGCTCTCACTACACAGTAAAATTTTATAGGAAATCATGACTTGAGTTCTCAGGCTTGGCACCCATTGAGAGGTTAGTCTTTGTTATTCAGGGATGGGGCTCCATCATCATATTTTTAAAAATCTCATATGCAGTTTGGGGTGAGAACCCTAGCGCTAGATACCATAACTATACCTATGGCTATTCCTCCTCCTAATCAATACCCCTTAATTTCTATTCACCTTGAAGAAGCATATCCAAATCAAGAAAACTTTGGGCCATCAAATTATGACTCAGACACAACGCTGGAAGAAATGTGTAAGTTAACTGCACTGGTGGGCTCAAACAGGAGGACCCAATTAAGTGTGTATTCTGGCATATGTAGGAAACAGGGGCCATTTAATTTCTCAATGTACTGGTGGTAAAATAAAACCAACACACACGACTCATCCCCTCCCTGGTGTTCTGTCTTCCTGCAGTGTAGAAAAATTTAATGTCACAGTGCTTTCAAGCCCTGATAGGGTTTATAACTATGATAAAATTCTGACATGTAATGAATTTTGATCCAGGTTTGGTTTTATTTGGAGGTTATAACTGATAGTCCCTTAAAATGCCTGGAATTATGGTACAATAGATTCTGTGTTTTCCTTGGTTTATGGCTGGCTGCATCACTGCCCACAAAGGTGGTGTCAAGCCTTGGCAGGCAGCTGGAACTACCTAAAAGCACACATAGTGTGTGGCCTTGTCTGGGGACACTCTCTGGCCTCCTGACCACCCCGTTGGGGCTAAAACTCAAGAGTGATATTCCAGTAAGATGCCATATATTTTCTCACAAATTGATTTGTGCCTTCATAATCAATACCAACACAAATGTTTCAGAAGCCTTGACATGATGCTTGGCCCTTTGGGAAATAGATTTGGTGCTGGCTCCCCATCTCAAACAGTTAGCCACTTGTTTGTTGATACAAGGAGCACATTCAGGCTCATGGTCAAAGTCAGTATTACCATAGATTACCTTGGATTCAGGCAACTGTTACATAATTAGTTAGTAAGCACTTACTTTCCCCCAAATAATGTTTATTCTTTCCTTTTAAAAATATATTAAATTTGTGATTAGATAATTGTTTTGATTTAGATATTAAATAGCTCTCAAAGGCCCATGTGTTGAAGGCTTGGCCTTCAGCCTGCAGCACTGTTGGAAAGTAGTGAAACCTTTAAGAGGTGGGGCCTATTGGGAGGAAGTTAGGTCACTGGAGCACACCCTTGAAGTGCATATTGGAACCCTGGCTGTCCTCTCTCCCTCTTCTGCCTGGCCACCATGAAATGAGTAGCCTCCTCTGCCACACACTGCCCAGTGTGGTCTTCTGTGCCTCACCACAAGCCCAAGCTGCCATGGAATGAAACCATGAACCAAAATAAATCTTGCCTCTTTTAAAATGATTTTCTCAGGTATGTTGTCACAATAACAGAAAGATAATACAGTAATAGACCCAAATGGTCCCACACGAAAAACTCAGAAAGATAATAGGTAGGGATCTTAAGTGTTTTGCTTTCAGATTTCTTTTAAGGTTTTGGAATATTTTCGTGTATGGAATATTCCATCTACAGAATATTTCTATTTCCATTATGATGATATACCTTAGGTAAATTTCTTAACATGAAATGTATTTATGTTTCATATATACATGCCTGAAGATAATTTTATACAATATTTTGGTATACCTCATTTTGACTGTAGCCCATCACATGAAGTCAGGTATGGATTTCACACTATGGCAATAAATTAATGCTGAAAAACTTTCAAATTTTATAGCATTTTGTATTTTGTATTTTCATATTAGAGATGTTAAACCTTTTAGTGAGAAGTTTACCTCTCAATACCTGTCCCTGACCTTGGGGTCTCCCACAATGGTCCCTCTGCAGATACCCTCAGGTATTAAATCTTTTATTTTAATTAAATAAATTTTTATTATTCACATGTAATTTCTTCATCAAGGTCACTTCAGTGAAGTTCTTTGTCTTCAAGATAGCCCTTTTTAAAAGAACTGATTCTTAATCCAGTTATCCCATCTGCCTTGCCACAATTCTTTTATCTCCACTTGAATCATGGATAATGACAACTTCAAAACTCCTGGGACCAAATTTATTCCAGCAATTTTTACTTTAGGAGCCTAGAATTTGAAATGTACATAATATTGTTATTTTGGCACATGATCTAGATTCTATATTATCACTTAATCATTCATTTCTAATATTGAAAGTCAATATTTTTCATTATTAGGCAAAATGTTACAAGTCTCATTGTCACCACTCCCAGGCATTAAATCTTGAGAATGTTTCCAGAATTCTATATATAACAACATATTAAAATATCACCTCTTTATATAATTAGTAGTATATCATACCCACTTCTATGCACTGTGCTTTTCAATATATGCATTATTTACCTGTTAAATTATTGAGGATCTACTGTGTTCCAAGTCCAGCTGTGGGTACTGGAAAGGCCAAAATTAACAAAGCAACAGAGATCTGTCCTTGGAAACCTTATGTGTACAAATAAATAAATGTGGTTTATTAATGTAAAATGGTGAGGTTTAAAGAGAGAAGACTCAACAGCTCTGGAAACATCTAAAACCCAGTCACAGCATTCTCAGAACACCTAGGTAGTCAAAAACAGAAGAGTGTTCACTCACACATAATGTCCAAACAGAACTAAGTGTGAGGAGGACCTTTTCATATCAGCACCTCATTGACACTCAGTTGACACTTTCATAGGAATCTATTTTTATACTGTTAGTGTGTAATTATAAGGATAGATCATCTTCAGAGAGTGTGGATCATGCCCTGATAAGCACATGAAGTAAGAAACTGGAGTGGAGAAATTCAGAAGGCAGTGGGCAAGGGGCCAAACTGGGAGATGATGGATCTGAGGCTCTGGGAGCAATCAGGCAGAACTTGGTGGGCAGTCATGCCAGGTAGTATGGCCTATGTGAGAAAACATGTGAAAGGAGGCATTTTTACCTCTGATCAGAGGAAAGGTAGGTCAGGACTCTGGCAGACCCCAGGATCGGAGACCACCATTTTGGCTGGCCCAGGACTCTGGCCTGGGATCTTTTCTTCTCTTTTTAGTATTACCCTGCCTTGATCTCACACTTCTAGCTGGGCAGTCTCAGGCCTATGGGTGTCAGATGTTGCCTGGAGGAATCACACTGGTTATCAGACAGTGTGGCTCACTGCCCAGGGGAAGAGGAGCATCTCTTATGGGCCTTGCTTGCCTACTGTTCTCCACACCTTGGCCTTAGCCTCAGGTGCTACCTTGGCTCTCTTTCTCCCATTATCTGACTCCTGATATCCTATGGATCCCTTTGAATCCAGCCCAAACATAACCTCTACTATGAAGCTTTACATTGTCCCCCAAGCATGGGATGACATATCTATAATCCACATAGCCAGATGTTGTGGAACAACTTAGAACACTGGCTCAGCTTTTCAGCCTTTGTTTTGTTACATTGCTCACTGGGATGGAGATCAAGGGCAGTGTTTACTCCCTACCTCCATCAAGACCCCACTGCTGTGCCCCCAAGTAGAAGGAAAACTAGGTGGACAGAAGAGTAGTCAGGAGCGAAATGTGTAGGTACCCTTTCCCCACTGTGATGAAATCAGCTTGGTGAGGCTGAGGTCAAACTGTGCAAGATCCTCCTACTCCAGTGTACACAGGGCACAGATGCAAGTAACCATCAGGTATGCATTATGTCCAATAAAAACAAATTTGGATGTTAGTTCATGCCAATCCCTTCCCCTTAACTGTAAGGTAAGATGAAGTTATTTTTTAAAACAGTGTAGAAACAAAAGCCATGCAGCTAGAGATATGAGGTAAGTACATTTTCAATCATCAGAAAAAGCCTCATTTTCTTTCCCTTGTATTTTTCTATAAAGAAAGCAATTGGTATAGTTGCAGTTACATACACCAGTTTTGGTGTTTCTCAAGAATTTAGCTTTGGTGTTAGAGGGTGTTTATTGATATTGTTTTGATTGAAAAGTATCAGCCGTTTAAACATCCCGGCAAAGCCAGAGTATGAACAAGATTGGCCCCAGGAGGTGGAAACCCAAGTAAGATTAACTCCAAGATCCTGCAGGTGTGGCCCATGCCAGGCTTCTCACCCAAATTCACGCTGTGTCTTCTTTCATCACCTTTGGCCCTTGCGGGACCTGCTTCCCCTAAAACAGCCAGCTCCCCCTGCACACGGTGCAGATGTCACAGATGCCCTCCATACTGCCTTTCCCTCAGGAAAGGGGATGGGAACGTGGCTGTTTCCTCTTGCGACGGAGGCTTAGCATCGCTCTTCTGGCGGAGCTCTGCTTGTGCCATTCTCTCTGGCTGTCTGTACAGCTCAGTGAGTATTGGGCCGAGATGTCTACCACTTATTACACACATTTTCATAGGATAATTTCTTAACAATGTGTCTCTGAAGTAGATTTTATTTCCCAAATATCTGGGTGAAGCAAAGTATATTTTCATATAAAAAAAATCTGAGTTAGGCTTAGTAGGAACACACACAGTCAAAATACACGTCTTTCTTAAAATTCTGATACAACACCTCCCATCAGTAGAAATGTGAACAAAGGAGTAGGGACCAAGAGAAGACTTGTCATCCCCGAATTTGCACAAATCCTGCTGTTGTCATTTTTCAGATTTTACTCTATTTAGGATAAAAATTTGCCTGGCTTCCATTATTTAAAAAAGAGAGAGGTAGAGACAGAGAGGGAATGTGATGTAAAGTCATTCTCCAGAGTCTAAGGGTCTGGCTTCCACTGTGGTGGACATGGGTAAGCATCTGTAAGTAGGACTGCTAGGGAATGAGGTAGGTTGGGGAGGGGGATGGGGCTGGACTTTTGCTGCAATAGAAAAATGTAACTGTGAGATGTAGTAATTCCTGTACTGTGCGGCCAGGCAGGGGCAAATCAGAAGAAAGAAAAGCACATTGCAATGCTAACATCCTGGGACTAATATTTTCTCTGTCTGCTTCCCTTAGGCAAAGGGAATGTTTTGAAAGCTGTAGCGAAAGCAGAGTAGAAAAAAATGTATCTTCCTCATAAGACCAGGAGATTGAGTCAGACTCAGCTTTGGGTCTTCAGCGCTGGACATAGCACCTGGCACAGAGTAGGTTCTTTTGGACACAGTGGCTGATGAGTGAGGGTCCTTACTCATGGATAGGCAGTGAGTAAGAGCAACTTTGAAAATAGATGCAGAGATGGGAAAGAGCACTGGGCTCGTGGACAATACAATCACAAGGATAGTATACAAAACCTTCTTTCAGTGCTGGTTCCCATGTAGATGACCAATAGCAGAATTTGTGTGGGTGTTGAAGGAGCACAGCAGTAAGAAAGAATCCTTAAGAAGCTCCAGGAATTTCAGCCCAAACTAGAGGGGCCAAGGGCATGCGAAAGCTTACAACATCAGTACTCACAGACCCAAATGGGGTCCCAGGTAGGCCTGGGAAGGGCTGTCAAAGCCACTGTATATCCTGTCCTGTGGCTCACTTCTTCAGAAGTGTGGGTGCACCACTGAGAGAAACAGAAATCCCCCAAAGCCAGCCGACAGCACTGTAATTCACACAGGCAGAACTCTGAGAAAACTCAGGGAACTTTCTCTCTGGAAAGCACTGATAGTCAGAATCAGAGTACGTTAGAATATTTATGAGTGACTCTCAGTAAGAGTCCTAAGGTCTGAACTACTCTAGAAATGGATCAAGCAATTACACAGAGGAAACTCCTTAGAAAAAATGCACAGAGGAAAGAAGTCAAAATTGTGCAATTGAAAACCCAAATAGAAAGTGAATGGCAACTAGTCACAGATAACCCTGTAGAAGGCAGTCCTCAAATATTAGCCACAACTCAAAGAAGAAAAATGAGGAAATAAAAATATGAAAAAAGATAGAATTCGACTGAGGCAAATTAAAAAAAAAAAAACTGATATAGAAGCCCTTGTGGAAAGACAAGTTGTTTCAATTTGTTGCACGTCTGGAAGGCATGGGAGTCCAGGGCCCTGCGGCTGGCATGTGGCAGAGGGACACACACCTGCAGAAGAAAGGAACCACTTGGCAAGGACAAGCCTGGAGATCAGGGAAAGAAGCAATTCAGGAGCAAGATCTACCTCCAGTTACTCATGGTTGGAGTGCTTGCCAACCATTCTCTCCTTTACAAGGACGGTTTGCTCACTAAAAATATTCTGTACTAGGCATATAGCTTTAGTTTAAGCACGGATAGATGTTAATATAATTCACACCTGCGGGTAAGATACAACACTCTGAATCCCTGCAGCACCAGGTACCAGGTTTGGGAGCCTACTGTCTGCACTTGTAACTGGTATAATAATTCCCACCTGAGCATCTCCTGAAGGTTACGTGGCTCATTGTTTCTAAAGGGCTTATAAAGGATGTAAGTATCGTGAGCATTTGGTGGTCCTTTGATTTCTCCCATAGTCTTCAGGTTGTTCTTAATGAACAGCACTATTTATAAATCCCTATTCTGCAGAAATTTTTGTGGATTGTTAGCATAACAAAGGGCCCTAGAACAGGCTCTGAAAAGCAAACATAGGTGATTCACACTGATGCTGCCCTTGGCATCAAATACCCTCAGTGGAGGAACTGTGATTAATTCAACAGGCTTTGCAAAGAATTTTTCATATTGATGATGTGGTGAACTTGTTCAGTCAACTAATATTTGTAGAGAGCCACCTGTGGCCCAGCACAGATGCAGCTGCTTTGAATGTGACCCTAAAACAGACAGAAAACAGCTCTATGGTCTGTAGCCCCATCCCCCTGTGAAGACAGTGAGCTAGAAGTAGAACACTGGTTATATCTGTGATATGCAAAAAGGTAACTTCAGTTAGCAGTGAGATCAACCACACTAATACAGGACAGGGACTCAGTGTCGTGAAGTGACCACTACAGGTGGAATGACCAACGGACCTTTGGGAAGTCAGTTGAATTGAGATCAGAGGAGCAGAGAGGCAGAGCCCTGCACACACAGGAGGGATCAGCATCCCAGGTAGAGGGAACAGTAAACACAAGGGTCCTATAGCCATAAGTTGTGGATTATTGCACAAACAAGAGCAAGGTGCGACAGCCCAGTGAACTCAGGACAGAGCAGAGTGTGCTGATGTCAGTGTCAGATGGGGATTAGTACTTTGAAGGCCTCGTGGTTTTGTGATGGACTTCAAGCTCCATTCAATTTAAAACAGGCCCTGATTAGTGTTTTTAGCAAATAAGGAGATCCATACATTTTCAACAACACAGATGAATCTGAAGTCCGTTATTCTCAGTGAAATAAGCCAGACCCAGAAAGATGGATACTGTGTGACCTCACTCATACATAGAATCTTAAAAAAATTGGTCAAACTCATAGAACAGAGAACAAAACAGTAGTTGCCAGGGATAGGGTTTGGGGAAAGGATGATATATTGTTCAAAATGTATAGAAATTCAATTACAAAATGTATAAGTTCTGGAGACCATAGTTAATAATACTGTGTGGTGTACTTGAGATTTGCTAAGAGAAATAACTCTTACATGTTCTCCCCCCCAAGGGGGGGTAACTATGTGAGGTGATGGGTAGGTGAATTGTCTACATATATCAAAATATCACATTGTTCATATTAAATGTATACAGTACAGTTTTTATTTGAAAGAGTGGAAGATAACTGCATTGGACACTGTGATGTGCCCTGAGTTCCCCATCAGAAACAAGTGTGTCCCTCAGCTGCAGTTGTTATTTCCAATAGTTGACCAGCGGTAGCCCCACCTAGGGACTGCCAGGCCTGAAGCCAGCTGCCTTGCCCAAGGTCACAACTTCTGGGACAGCCTTAACCAGTGACTGAACAATGAGGGTGTGAAGGCTGACTCAGCCTCAGCTTGGGTCCAGTCTGCTCCAGAGTCCCTCAGGCACCTCCTTGCTACTCTTCTTCTTCCTATGTTTTGGGCTTTCCATGGTTATCTCAGGAACATCTGACTTAAATTCAAGGGATGACTTAAGTTCAAGGGATATCATTTGTGACAAGGGCTGGAGCTTCCATATGAATACATGTAGTGGAGACAAAGGAAGTCAGGGGTCCAGTGACTCTTGGGATCAGTCCAGGACAGAGAGGAAGTTGGTTTGCACTTGAGAAATCACAGTGACATTGCAGCATTTAAAGACAGAGCTAACAGTACTTACACATCCCAATGGTTTTCTAGCTGTTTTAATGGAAGGAAAACATGATCCAAACCAAAATCCAGGCAAAGGTCCATAATCCTGCTTGACTCATCATCCCTTTCACCAAAGGTACTACCAAGGGGTTCTGGGATGTCAAGACTACAGTAATGCACAAAGATTTTGAAGGCTGCGACCATGGACTTCTGCATCTCCAGGGTTTGGCATGCTATGAGTCTTCCCAAATCTTCTCAAGGTGGAATTGAACCAGGCCATAGCCCACTTCCTTCATGGTGGGCTCTAGGGTAATAATCAACCTGGTTTGCATTCTAAGACTCTCTGAAGACTTCAGATGTAGTCTGATGTCCTGGGGACATTGCATGTGATCATCTGTCCAGCTTAAAACTTGGCCCCAACCAGTGTTGCTGTTCAGAGCTTGGAACTCTGGAAAAGGACTTTTTATTTAATTGGATCAATAGATCTTACTCTAGTGCTTCCTAATTTTGATGTTTGAAGAAGCTCAGAATGCTGGAAACATACATAGAAGAAACATAGCCAGATCCCTTATTCAGAACTGCAGAGCTGTGCCCCAGAGTTTAGAGGCTAGCACTACTTGGCTAAGTGCTGGTAGAGGTGCACTGGATATCCAGCTTCTGGTCCCCTGGGGTACTTCTACGTGCCCATCCCCACTACCTCCCACAGGAGCTACAAGCATTCTGGTGACCGGAAATACAGAATGCTGTGCACCAAAATTCCATACATCGTGTTCTTATTAGAGTGGGTTAATTGCTTCTCTTGTTGAAAGATGATATTTAGTGGTTACCAGGCAACTGGTTAGAATTACAGTGCCTCTTTCTATGATCCCACAAAATGCAATGCAATAGTGAAAGGTAATTTAACCAAATGTTTTCTCACATAGATGACCATGCTTTGTGCATATCCTATTTCCATACATCCCAGGTAGGTAAAATCTCAAAAACTATTAAGATTTTTAAAAGGGAGTAATGGAAAGTGGTCTTTCATCAAATCCCAGAAACTACTTTATTATTTATTCTATGACAGAGGACTTGTGGCCACAAGGCTTGCTGAGAAGCATTCCATTCTGTGCGCCATGATGCTGTGTGACTGTGTAAGTCTCCCTCAGACCTGGTGCCCCCTTTAAATCTGCCCTGTGTTTTGTCTGTGCTTAGGAAGTGTTTTCAAACTCATTTCACTGAGTGCAATATCAGGAACGAAAAGTGCTGCATTTTGTCAAAGGACATTTTAGCATCTGCAGAGACAACCATATAATTTTTATCTTTAGGTCTAATAATATAGATAATTTTATTAATGTATTTCCTAATATTGAAATGTTACTATTTTATATAAATAAATCCCAATATTTAATAAATAGATTGATAAAATATGATTTTTGAAGATATGTTTGAATATATCTGCTAACATTTTGTGATATTTTGCATTGATATTAATGATATTGGTCTCCCATCTTTTGCTATTTTTAACAAATATAGGTATCGATTTTATATTTCTTATGAACATAGTTTAGAAGATTGTCTTTTTTTTCTGTTCTTTTTTATGTCTACCTTTCAAAAGGCTTTAATAGAATTTTCTTAAGCCAACATCTTAGAACTGGTAATTTTTGTGTGTATATGATTTCTTCATTGATTTTGTAGAAATTAGTCCCTTTAACCTTTCTTTTTCCTGTAGAGTCACTTTTGGTAAACTGTAATTTCCTGAAAAATTATCCTTTTCAAATCAAATGTTTCAAATATATTTGTACAGAGCAGTACAATTTAGGTTAACTAGTTAGTGTTTATTTCTTTTATTTCAAAGAACTAGCATTTTAATTCACTTATAATTTCCAAGATTTTTGTTTTCTGTTACATTGAGTTATGCTTTTATCTTTATTATTTCTTTTGGTAAAATTTATTTTTGTATTTGTAACCTTTTGAGTTAGCAATTTACATCATTGTGATTATTTCACCTTTATTCATATCTAGACCAAATTTTCTTCTGATCACTACTTCAATTGTATTGTTTTGTTTCATTGTATATATTTTGATATGTCCTGTTTTCTTTAGCCTTATTTTTCAGAAATTTTGTGATTTTGAATTGCAGAGTTGTTTTATAGAGATATTTAAAATATTCAAAAGGGAGGACCTGTTTTATTGCATTTTGATTAGTGAATGTTATTCACATTTCACTTTAAGAGATGCTTGGTACTTCCTTTGTGACCTAATATATAACCAATTTTTAAGATTGTTTCTTGTGTGATTATATTTAGTTATAAATTATGATGTATATAATGATATAACATAAATATTGTATATTATAAGTGAATTCTTCCTTACAGATTACATTCTTTTTTTTTTTTTTTTGTGAGTACCAGGGGTCAAACTCAGGACCTCGCGCACCAGCAGGCACCCGTGCCACTGAGCGATATCACCGGCCCTTTTTTTGTATGTGAGTACCAGGAGTTGAACTCAGGACCTCATGCTTGCCAGGCGGGTGCTTATGCCACTGAGCTATCTCACTGTCCCTATAGATCACATTCTTTAAAAAACATTCATTTTACTTGTTTTTTTAATTCATCAGACTTGTCATAAGAATAATACATTAAATTTTCCTAGTATGACTCCTACAGATCCCCTACATTTTTAAGCCAGTTGTTGCTAAGCTTAGTTATGTATCCATAACTATTATGGCTCCATTTTGAACACAGCCTTTATACTCCAGAGAGTTCTTCTCATGGCATTTAGTTTGATGTATGCATGTATGCATGTGTAGCAGTATTTTACCTTTTCCGAATCATTCTAAGTGTGTTTGGTACCAAACAGAATTAGGTTGTTTTTCTTGTGAACAATTTGGAAATCTCCTTTTGGTAGGTGAAGTGATCTTAGGTATGTTTGTTGAAATGATTGACATACCTGGTATTATCTCTGAAATATTAATAGCATCTGATGGTATAATTCTTGGGATTTTTTTTCTCTAGTTAGTTTTCCTTTTCATTAAACACATACTCTGACATGTAGGAAAATACGTCTTTTACTCTATGATACCCTTTATGCTACACCCTCTTAACTCTCTTTGTCTTACCTAGATATGAGTTATTTGGTCAGTAACTTTCAAAACAATAGCTTTTGATCCCATAACTCACCTGTGTAATGATTTTTGGGGTTATTTTATTTTTTCTTTCTCTTTCATCACTTGTTATTTGCATCATTCCTAATTGTTCTCAGAATATATAATATTTGCATCCTATTGTTTTCTCATTGTTCCTGTTGCATTTAATGTCAGGTCTACAGCTAATAATTTTTCATGATTACCATCAGTCTTTCCCAAGTTTCTTTCCCTATTTCCTGGTGGGCAGACATCCTCCTCTGGAAGATTCCTATAAAAGGATTGGTGAGAACAGCTCTTCCTAGGCTTTTGCTGGAGGCAACTGGTTTTATAAAGATAATGCCTGTATCAGTCAGTACTCTGTAGAGAAACAGATTTAATGCAAGATATACAAATATATAAGGATTTACAAGGCAGGCTTATAATGACTGCCCATAGAGTCAGGTGTGGAAGAGTGCAAAAGGGCTGTCTGTGTGCTGGAGATATAAAGGATTCAGTCAAAGGTCAAAGACCTGAAGCTCACTGTAGAGTCCCATGCAAGTCTGTATCAGGAGGCCAAAGAGTCTGCGCTGGAAGCCAGGAGACTTCCTCCGAGGTGAAAGTGAAGACTGGAGCTGCTCTGAGGAAACAGAAGTGAGCCTGCTTTCTTCATTTCCTTTTTATTCCTTTCAGGAGACAAGCCTACTCAAGGTAGGTCTTCTGTCTTCAGTAAATCCCTTCAGCCACACCCAGAACTACGTTGATCAAGTTGACACAATCAGTTAACTATCACAGCATGTGAAGTTAGGCTCCGCTGGCATAAGATGCATAGCTCACACTGCCATAGCATTTCTTTGAAATGAGGGTCCACTGTTGTCTTGCTGACAACATGTCTTATGCTATCCTGGTTGTTTTTACTTTTAATGCCCCTGGTCTTCTACTAAGACATGCTATGGAACTGATCACCCGAACTAAATTTTCTTGGGAACACAGCAACCTTTTCAAGAGGTCCTCTTTCATTTCTTCAGATTACCCCTTGAATGTTAATTCTGCTGCATTTATCTTGTTCTACCATCTTTGTGGACTCCAATTAGATGTATGTTGTACTATCTTTTGCTCATCTTTTACTTCTATCACATTTTCTCTAATGCTTGCATCTTTATTGTCATTCACTTTCTTTTTTTTTTTTTTTTTGTGGGTACCGGGGGGTCGACCTCAGGACCTCGCGCGCCAGCAGGCGCCCGTGCCGCTGAGCGATATCACCGGCCCCTTTTTCGTATGTGGGTTCCGGGAGTCAAACTTGGGCCCTTGCGCTTGCCAGGCAGGCACTTAAGCCGCTGAGCCATCTCACCAGCCCTGTCATTCACTTTCTTGTCTATGTTTAAAGCATTGTTTATTTTTTCTCATTATATGTTCAGCCTAAAAGATCCTTTCTTGGGAACTTTGTGATACAGTCTCTATTCTTAGGAAAATTTTGTTTCTGCTTCAGTTTCATCCCCATGCTGTTAGCTCTCATTTCATATATTTCTAGGTTTTTCCACTTCTTATCTGAATTTTTGCAGTTGTTTATTTAATATATTTTTCCCATCATGAAATACCTGTTTAGGAGGAATCCACTTAGACTAGCACCTGTGTGATGTTTTCATTCTGCTGTATGTTTTCCTTTAGAGGAGGCTTATGGATGTCATCTGCCATCCAGAATTGGAAGTGTCTTATTTTGCAAAACTGTGGGGTTATACTAGGCAAGGATGAGGGATTTGGGCCTCTCTGTATTTCTCAGTCCTAGAACACCCACTCCTCTATCTATAATCAAGTATATTTTATCTAATTATGGACAATCTTTACTTGGGCAGTTGGGGAACAGGAGTGGTGGTTTGTTCACCATTTTTTTTTTAACTTTTTTTACTTGTTTGGATTTTCCCCCCTCCACAGAAAGCCTCAGAGCCTCATTCATTTATGACCATCATTTATCTGCACTCATGTCCTCTGCAGTGTAACCAACCCTCCATGGACATCAATACCTTCCTAAACTTGAACTTCTGCTCCATATATCCACCAACCCATTTTTTTCTCCTTCCCAATAGCAGGTACACTGATCCACCAGACCTCAGCTATTCTCAGTATCTCTCTGCTTAGGTGGGGCTTGTCTTTCTGGAGATGATTTCGTCTGTGCCTTCAAGCACTGCCCCTGCTCCCCTCTCTGCCTATACAGAGCTGCCTCACTCCAAGATATGCAGGGCATGAGTGTTTGTTTCCACTCACTTTCCCAGAGTCCATGTCTTAGTTACTTTCTTGTTGCTGAGACAAAATACCCCACACCCAAAGTTAAAGGAGGAAAGGTTTATTTCAGCTCACAATTTGTAGCAGTTTCAGTCCATAGTCAGCTGGTTCCAAGGCAGGGTGGCATGGCAGAGGGGCATCACAGAAGAGAAATAGTCCATGGTATGGCCAGGAAAAGGCAGCAAGCAGAAGCAGCAGCAGGAAGCCTGCCTTCTTCCTGTCCCTTTACATTCCATTTGGGCTACAAGCCTATCGATTAGTGCTACCCATACCCAGGGTGGGGTTTCCATTATCCACACTTTTAATCCCAGTACCAGACCTTTAATCCACATTCACACACCCTAATCCAGCCACCTTTGAAACACCCCACCTGTGACTGCCTGAGGCTTTGAGGGGACCTCGAGATGTAAGCCATAACCATCCATGTGTTCATGAACAATTTGCTTCAGTGGTGGGGCCAGTAAGTTTTCTTGGCTTTTCATGCAGAGCTCTGGTAGAGTTTTGAAAGTATGGGGAGAAAAGGTGTCTACATCTGCTCTCATCAACTGGATGCCCCTTTCTCTTTACATGTCAGATTTCTTTTCTACAGAATTATGTTCATACACCACATATGAAATGGTGTGCATGACTTTACACTGTTAAAACACATTTTTATAACATTCCACTATGTAAATATTTTCAGTGGCTTCATAATATATTATTCACTGTGTTTGATTATTTACTTATTTATTTAATGTTTCTCTAACACTGAATGCTAAAAAAAACTTGATTTTCTTCATTTAGAATTGTTTGACCGCAATGTCCCAATGTTCAATTAACTGGTAAATGTTATAGAACGGTTGGTGTTTTTTTTTTTTGTTTGTTTGTTTGTTTTTGTTTTTGTTTTTGTTTTTTGCACAGCCTCCAAATCATTTTCCAAATCTTCATATCCATTCAAACTCCACTGTCTCAAAAACTTGGCGGCGGCCCCTCACTATTATTTGACTACACTGTTATTTGCCTACAGCTCTGCTCCGAGTCAACTTTGTTAATTCCCTTTCTAGAATCTCCTTTTCTGATCAGTTCAGGGTCAGGGTTGGTCCCAAGAGGAACCTGAATTAAGACTGAAAGACCGAGGGGAGGCCAGCAGCTGTGCTAATGCTCTGAGGAAGGATCCAAGGCCAGGTGCCAAGGCCCTGTGAAGGACATGTGGGTGCAGATCTCCAGCTTCTTTGAGTGCTGGGTGCATGACACAGGGCTCCCCCTTTTCCTACAGTTCATCGAGGTGTCAGTGAGCTTGGAGATGATGAGAAAAATGCAGGTTCCAGACTATTTTGATGGTTGTAGTTCCTTCATGTTAACTCATTTTAGCCCAGCTCCCTTCTCAGCCTGCGGGCTATGTGACTGGGTCCAGACCAGATGCAAAAGAATCAGCCTTGAGTAAACTTCCCCACCTGGCCTGTGTCCACAATTCTGGAAGGTCTACTCTCCAGAATGCACCTGTCACTCCACAGTACTGCTGGTGTTCTATAAACAAACACTGACTTCCCAAATTCCAAAATCAAGCATGATTTCATGAAGGGGCCATAATGTTGAGGGAAGGACAGCTGAGAAGGCTGCTGGAGTTGGAAAGCAGTCATGGCTCTGGGAAACAGTGCCCAGAAGGGTCATGGTTGAATAATCACACCATTCACCACTCTTCACTATTAATCTTAGAGTTTTCCCTCAGCGTTGACTGTAAACTCAAAACCAGGTGCTTTGTCTCCTTAATCTCCACACCAGCCCTGTTTCCAATACAACACCAAACACACAGTAGCTGCTGTCAGCCCCTCTGCCTCAACTTCCCTCTCCTCACCCCAAAGTTAGCTTGAGGCCCCCAAGCTGTTCCTCCCTGCTTTGAGATGAATGGAGAAATGTCTGGGGTAACTCAGGGGTTTGGGGAGTGTGATTAACTACTTGGTGTGCCCCATCCCAATGGGTACTGATGCAGCAACAGACAGGGGAAAGTAGATAATACATCTTGTGCAGTAACCCAGAATCAAAATCTTCATTCCAAAATTTTTTAAAGTGTCATTCTTACTTGCAAATGTTGTGCCGTGGACATATGTCAACGTAGTGTGCTTCTGGGACAAAGAATGCAAGTGAACAGAAATATATTAATTTGAGCTACAGTATGCACCATGACTGACAGTTTTATGACAGGTCTTGGAGCCTCCATATGGTACAGTGAGGGCTGAGCGATTTATCTTCATTCCAAGTGTGGAGTGGAAGCAAAACAGTGGAAGGAGGAAGGAAGCAAAGCAGACAGGGAGGGAGCAAGCATTGAGCACCTGAAAGAGATTATTTTTATTTCATTTTGGTAAATGCTCACAAGAACAGTAGGAGAGGGCCGGTGAGATGGCTCAGCGGCATAAGCGCCTGTCTGGCAAGTGTGAGGTCCTGAGTTCAACTCCTGGTACCCACATATGAAAAAAGGGCCAGTGATATTGCTCAGTGGCACAGGCACCTGCTGGAACGTGAGGTCCTGAGTTCGACCCCCGGTACCCACACACAAAAAAAAGAACACTAGGAGAGGAGCCTTGTTTCCATTGTACACACTGAGATAGGAGGAATACCTTGCCCCAATTCACACAGTTCCTGGTCTGAGGAGCTGGATTCTCTGTCAGATCTGTTCAGTTGCAAAGTCATTATTTACTTTACTTGTGTAAGGAAATAACAAGGCAGATCTTGGCAGGTGGACAAGACAGGATAGCAGAGGGATGCTACTAACACCACGTTTCTAGCCTGCTTTACCTCAGGATATCCTTTACAAAATTTAGCAAAGGAGAGCATTTAGAAGCTTTGTCCCAGAGCCTCCAGAAGTCATCCAGGCAGGGAGAGTGGATGAATCCTCTTTCCTCTCTACCTAGGGAAAATACATCTGTGCTCTGAGGTCAGGCCATGGGAAGGGAAGAGAGGATCAGGATCCTTGCAGAGATGGCCCGTGCAGCCTCAGTGGGGGCTGTAATGAAAGCTTCAGATAAGGCAGATTTGAGTTTAAATCCTGTGTCTTTCCCTCGTTGTGTTGAGGCAAGTCCTGTACACACCCTAGGCATCGGTCTCCTCATCTGCAAAGAGGAATATTCCTTTCAAGTGTCCCCAGGTGCACACTTTGTGGTGGCCAGCACACAAACCGTGCAGAGTTAATACCATCTGTTTCTACTGTCGACTCCAGAGGGGTCACAGAAGATGCCATTGTGGCTCTGAGCCTTCAGATGTGCCAGTCTAGCAACTGAAGACTAGCAACTCAAAACACTTCTCTGGAGCAGTGGCCTAAGGACCTCCACACCCCATCCATTCTCAGGTCCCCAGAGTCCTGTGATCCAGCCCCAGTGGACTCACTACTGGGAAATAAATTGCCAGACAAACTGGTTATTTTTATTCTTTACCTAACCCCGTATTCTTATCTTTTTATTTACTTAACACATCAAAACACTTCCAGATTAATTCTCTTCCAAATGATCACTGCATCCATTCTCAGAAACCTGTTCACATCTCCTTTTCCTGATTTGTTTTTGTTTTAGAATATTATGGGTTATGGGTTCTTACCCTGGGGTCACGGGATTAGGAGACTCACAAATCCCTGGAAGTAAAAGTACAATTCAGTGTGTGCGTGTGTGTGTGTTGTATTGTGTTTATGGACAGGAGTGGACATTGATAACTTATATCAGATTTTTCAAGAACAAAGAAATACTGCTTTAGATGATTTATTAAAAATATCCTAATTATAATATTTTAGATTTAGTCATAAACCCTTACAGCTCACTTGGATGCAAGCAGAGAAAAAAGCACCAATAGATGAGAACCAACAAAGAGGTCTTGCATGTTGGTCTGGTTACTCTACCATGGGCAGAATAGGCTGCTGCTCTTTAGCTTGTCCTGTCTTTTGGCCACGTAGGAGGTGAGGGGGTTGGATGCTCAAAGCTGGTGGGTCTCAAAGTGATGTCCCTAGAGGACAGCATTCTGTACTCTGTGTAGAAACTGTGTGAGAAAAGCAACTTCTCAGGCCCTACCCCAGATCTGCAGGTTCACAGCCCTGCGTTGGGGGGGGTCGGCTTATACCATCTGGTGGAGCAAGCACCCCCAGTGATGCTCAGGCACATGAAAATGTAAGAATGCTGCCCTGTATGCATGGAGGGGAGGTGGGAACATTGGCCCAGGTGCTGCACCTCCAGGAGGGAGGTGGAGGGGGGAGAAGGGGCTTCTGTGGAGGCTCAATGCTTAGCTGAGTTATCACATGCTAAGTGAACTCTTTATATTCTTAAAGTGTTTAAAACCCATCTGCTTGTTTGGCCTGTGGAAGGAATTTGTTTTTTATAGTTAATATCAATATATGGAAGCTATGTAGGCAGAGAAAATGATTTTCATATTTCAATCACATAACAAATGAGATACTGCAACTAGAAGCTGAGTTCCCTGGAGGTACAGCATTCTGCATAGTAAACAGTAATCTATTTTGCTTGTAAACATTTGTCAACATGTTGGAAAGCCTCCCTGTGTAAAGTTTTGGTTGTTGACGACAAATACTTTGAAGTGCTTCCTTGTTCTGAGAATTCTGTCCCATGGCCAGTTCATGGCAGAAAGCTGGCAGTCAGACAAAAGCTTTTCAACCCTCTCCTGGACTTGGCCTCATCTCCTCAACCTGCTTCTACCATTCAGATGTGGTTGTCTCTCAGGGGACAAGTGTAGTGATGGGAGAGGGAGAGAAAATTGTAAGAGGTGGGGCAGGAGGGTAGCAGTGAGGTCACTGGGTCACTACCCTTAGAAGAAACCAATGCCCCTCTCTCAGAAGTTAGGTAATGTAGGACTGGACTGGTTACCAAGAAGGCAGGGGATTCCAAAGCAAGTTCAATTTTCTCAGCTCTTTCTTGCTTCCTCTCTTGCCATGTGAGCTCTCTTGCAGATACTTCTGCCATGTGATGCCATCCACTGTGTATGACACAGCCAAAAGGCTCTTGCCAGAAAGACTGACCAGATGAGACCAATTGATCTTGGACTTTCTGTCCCCCAGACTAGGAGCTAAATAAACCTCTTTCTTCATAAAGTACCCATCCTTGGGTATTTTGTTATAGCAGCACAAAATGACTAAGACATCTGCATATTCCAGTTTTATCAAGAATCCTGTTGGGCCAGGTTAGCAAGTATCTCTCTACTCTTGAATTTTCTTCTTGTCCTCTAGGTCATTTTACATCCACTGAGCTCCTCACTATGATCCTGGCTATAAATCCCCAGTTGTTTTTGTTATACTGTGTTTTAGTACCATTTTACCAAAGCCTCTCCTTTCTATTATAACAGTGCTAAGTAAAAATTTGTCTTTACCCTCTTTTTTTTTTTTTAATGTGGGTACCAGGAGTAAAACTCAGGACCTTACGTTTGCTGGGCAGGTGCTTATGCCACTGAGCCATCTCACCAGCCCTGTCTTTACCCTCTTTAAGTAGTATCTGGTTCTCTTTCTCTATAATGTTCACTTCTGTCTACCACCTCCAACATACTGAAGGCAATACCTTCATTGACATTGCATGTGATGGGAATTTCAACATCTGTCCCTGTGCATGTGACCCTAGAGAAGCTCCAGCACCAGGAGAACTGAAGAAGAAAAGAGTTTCCTTTGCTCAGGAGCTGCATTTTTATTTGGCAGCTCCATTACAGTGGGAATTCATGTATTCATATATCAGTTATATAGGACAAGTGCGGTAACAAGGATTCCCTAACTTCTACTGACTATAGCATAAAGGTTTCTTTTCTGCCCTGATCACAGTCTAATGGGTGATAGCAGGTGTCCTTCACCCCCTGGCCTTGTCACCCCAGGGCCTCCAGGACTTCCACATGAACTCTATGCCTAAACCAGCAGTTAGAGACAGAGAGAGTACACACAGTGCCAATGCAGATGAGACCACTCACACATTCACTCAAGTTCCAATATGGAAAACTAGTCAGATGGGGACCAGAATCTAGCTCTGTACTCGGAGGAAGAGCAGAAGGCACTACTGCTGCTGCTTCTGCTACGACAGCCCCAGCACTCAGGAAATGCTTTACAGTACAGGGATTTGGCCATGTCAATCCTATGGGCAAGACCTTAGAAAGCAACACTACACAGACTTTAGACTGGGTTGGTTCAGAAGGGCTGGTGGCCCCTGGTGACATCTCCTCCTGCCCTGATTTGTGCAGGGCCCAGCCTGGTGCACACCCGTGGTCTACATGAACTCCTACTCCACTTTCAGATGATCCCTTTCTAGATCCCATATTCTTCCTAATGGTTCCTGTGTCATTCTCTAGCCAGCCTTCTTTTACTGTCTTTCTTTTGGACCTGTATTCCCACACAGGAAAATGGGGATTATCTCTAGTTTCCCAGCTCAGAGTTCTCAAACCCCACTAAACCTCCTGGCTTCTGTGAGAGTTGCAGACCCATCACTCCAGTGCACATTTTCTGCTATCGCCAGCAAGCCCCCTGAGTGTAAACATTGGCCTTGATTCCATGGCCTTTTTCCTGACATGTTTTCCCCTCTCAGCCACCCAGCTCTGTTTCTGGCTTCATTATTCCACAGCCTGTTATCCTTCCAGGCTGACTCGAACTAGTTCAATGGCTTACTCCTATGTCTGCCAAAACATGGAATCTGTCACTGGGCACTGTGAACATTCAACAACTTTTACTAGATTTCAAAATGTCATTCAAAGCCTCCATATCTTTCACTAAGCTTCATGACATATCACCATGCTTTTGCTTTTAAAATCTTGTGCGGCAACCATACACTTCACCTGACTTACTATGTTCCGATGCTTGTACTGGGAATGTACCAGCAGCCATAGGTAACCCACACAGAAAGGCCAACAGCTGCTCACTATCTCTCTCTATGAGGACTGACTCCACACTTCAGAAACTGACCACATTTCTCTCCTGGTCCTTTAGCTCTGGGTTAGTTCAGTCAGAACTAATGACTTCAGGAGGAGGAATATGGTCATTGTTTTGGATGTGGGCTCTGTGTTCCTCTTCCAGACTTCATGCCAGAGTTGACACCGGCTGTGACTTGGGACGAGGAATCACTTCCTTGGTTTCTAGGCCCAGTGGAAGCCTCTAGTCAATCTATTCATTTACACAATTGTGCATTTCAGAGCCAAGACACGGACTGTGACATTCACTATGATATGAAGAGTATTAGAAGAGCAAAAGCACTGAGGACAAGAGATGAGCAGGAGACATCTGGGCCATCCTGGGAACCAGGGACTGACTGACAGGGCTGTGCCATGTGGAGCTGGAGCTAAGCGTAGGTGCTAGGATTGCTAGCACCTGGAATGCTGCTGTTGTGGCAAGCTGGCCAGTTGCTGCTTACCTCCTCTTTTGGCTAAGGGGTGAATCACATTGGTTCATTATAGTTTTCTGGGCTTCAGAACACCAAACAAGTATATTGGATAGAAATTTCTTTCCCAGAGAAAAAAAACACTGCTTAGATCTTGTATAGGGCTTTGCGTTCTCAAAGCAATTTCACACACAGAGCTATAAAAATGAATACAAACGTATCAAAGTAACACTATAAAGATGCCTGGGAATTACGAACGTGCCATAGTAAAATTAAGTTGTAGTGACAGTAGAAGCATTATTTTTATGCCTAGAAAACCTTAGGTACAGATTAACTACAGAAAATACAATGGCTCTTACATATTAAAAGTCTGTATTTAAAACAATTATCAGCTACACACACATCCTGGTCTGGGCTCTGGGAAGAAACTAAGTGATATATTTGGTGGCCTTGATAGCTATTGGAGGTTTCTTAGGCAGAGTTCCCATACTCCCTCCTCTTTCCCAAGCCTTTTGGAGGGGGTTACTTTGAGCTTACCCTACATGAGTGGGCTAAATAGGTGTGTGGAGCTCTCTGCTTCCAGGGAAGTACAGTAGTCACTATATCTCACGGGTGGGGCTGGCCCTGTCCACACAAAAAGAAACTGTCGGTTGTCAAATGTTGGTCTCTCTGGAAAGCAAGGGTCAGACAGGAGCTTAATCCACTTCCAAGATTGTGCATCAGGTTCTGGTGCAAAGTGGGATCATTGAGCTGTCAGGCCCTGGGAGTGGCCACAAAATCTTCACCACTCCATGGCACTGAACCCCCGGGGTCAATGGATTCAGCCTGTCCATTACCAGCAAGGCAGTTGGTGCCCATAGAGAGACTGGTTACCCATCTGTACACAGTTCATGAGGCAGAGCCACCACCAAGCATCAGCTGTCTCATCCAAGATACTTGATGGGTAATACTGCTTTTCCACCTAGACTTATTACAGAGCAATATCAAAGAAGTGTGGACTTTCTCCTTAAGAACTGAGGACTCTTGTGAGGGGCAGAGAGGCCTGTGTGATGGGGATATTTGGCATAATTCCTTAGATCTGTCTCCTAGAACAGCATTGTAGTGTCATACAACACAACCCTGATGAGGGCTCATCTCTGGTCACAAGGAATAGAAAACTGCTTAAAAAACTTGTGCAAAGGAAGTGAATAGGCACACGCATTCAAACACACACATATAAACACAACCAAACACTCACACACATACACATATAAATGCAATCACACAGCCACACACAAATTTTCACATACTCTCAGATTCACCTCCATACACTCACACATATACAAACAAAACACTTATCCCTCACACCTCCACATCCAGCTAACTTGAAAGAATGTGAGCTTCAGTGATCTTAATGTCAATGATTAGCAGAGATGCAGAAACAGGGTCCCCATTACTGTAATGTCCCTGACCCCAGCCTTTGTTAGAGTGAAGAACAGGTACCTCTGTTCACAAGAGCTGCCCTGATAGACTCTGGGGCCTCCCACCTCCAGTCCCTACCAACTCATCTCTCTCCCTAATCATCACTCCCCTTTTCACTATTCTCCAGAAACTTGGTCTCTTACTTGCTCAGAGGCATACAGCAAGAATGGCTTCTAGGTGCTAAAAAAGCTGGTGTCTTTAGGTAATTGTGTTTTGTCCTAGAATAGAACCTGGCTAACACTTCACAGAGCTCCTGCCAAGGGTCAGATTTGAAAAGATGTCAGACAGAGCTCCTTTATTTGAGAACCATCCCCTGACACTGGACAGAGGATGCTCCTGCAGTCCCTTCAATGAGGTTACTTAAAAGTCTGCAATAGGAGTGCACAATGGCTCCCCAGAAAAGGCAGTGGTTTTCCTTCAGTGAGGTGCACCCAACAGGGATGGCCTATATGGGCCACTGTCCTTGTGCTGACACAGCTGGCCTGTGGACTGTGGCCATGGTGCTAACACAGGCTGCATTTCTTAGCAGGGTGCAGACCTCAGAAATCACAGGCCCAACATAACCCTCTGCCTGCCCAGGAGGGAGAGGCTGACACTGCCAGATCAAATTCCAGCAAGTCTATGTTGCAAGGAATAGGAGAAGGCAGGAAAAAAGCAGTTTGAAGAAAACCAAAAGATCATCCTAGGAAAGAACCCATTAGAAGGACATAACAGCCTTCCCACAGCTTACAGCAGGGATCTCTGGGTTTCCTAACTGCACTCACTCCTAGAAATTTCCAGTACTTATATCTTTCACCATTATTCAATCAAGTCTGAGAGAAATTTTGGCAGTTCCCACCCAAAATATTTCAGGGAAGGCCATCTACAAAGCATGGGCTGTAGAAATTGAAGATAAAGCCATTTTCTTTCACCAGTGTCTAGCACCTCTTATCCGTCTGGCACATATTAAAAAATCTGGGGACAGCTGGTGGTGTGAATGCCAAGCCAAGACCCCCCACAAATTAGTGGGTAAACGGTTGCCCCATTAGTGTTAGATGGTGAGAGAGAGGCTTATGTGAACATCTATTTAGACATGGCAAACTATAAGGGAGGCTACAAGGGAGGCTGTGAGGCCATGAATGAATGGGACAACTTCTGTTTACCCTAGAGTTTGTTTTTAAAATATTTTACTCATGTACTAAGAAAGTTGCATCCTGCGTATGCTAAGAATTCAAGAATGATATTTAACTCAGAAACCTTTTGAAGAACTGACTTGGTTAAGGTATCAGATAAGCAGGTATTTTAAGGATTTACCTGGGCTGCTTTAAATCCAGACTTTTATGCTTAGGCAATTGCTCCAATCCTATGGTACTGGCAAGTACTGCAATATCTAAAACCAGGGTGTCATTATTGTCATGCCCAGTCTCATCACAATGGAGAAAGTTCTCAGTATCTCAGATTAGCAAGGCTCAAAGGACATTTTAAAATTAGACTTTATTGACGGTGCTTTTGGTGTCCTACTTACTTGGTTCCAATGTGTAAATTCACATTTGTGTGCAGTGCAGGAAGACCAAGGCCCACGTGATGGGACTATTCTGCTAAACCCATTGATAAGAATGCTTTCCTTGGACTGCTGATGTGAGATGATGTGATGATCCTCCCTGACATGCAGTGGATAATAACTTTGTTCAAGCAGAGCATTCCCCAGACATCTGTACTGACTTGAGCCCTTGCTCCAGGGGAGCTCTCCACCCCATTTTAAAGGCCCTCCATGTAAACTGCATCAATAGGCAGATCTTCCACAGTTCACCAGGGCTCCATTCCAACTTGAAGGTCAGCTTACTCAGAGGTGGCTCCTGGGAAGCAGTACAGAGCTCTTGCAGTAGTAAGTCTTCCCAAAGCCAGAGTGTATTTATTGAGAGTGGCAAACATTTCTTCCAAGAACTTGTTCAACTTTGTCCTTACTTTTAGGTATTAGGACACTGTGATTATTCATCCTATTCCTAATACGTTGTAGCCAAGTTAGACAATAAGAAGTACATTTCACCATTTTTGCCTAAAATAAAATCAGTAACAAGGGATGGATTCGTAAACAAGGGAACATCTTTCTTCTTTAAAAATGGTAGTACTCTCAGAAAAGAAGAGGAAAAAAGCCACTGAGTCTTTGGAAAATGGAGTGATCCAATAGTTTGGATAATTTTGCATTGAATCAGTGTGTTTTATACCTAATGTCTTCATTATTTCTCTCATTGCTGGGACAAAATACCCAATACCCAGATGTTAAATGAAGAGAGGTTTATTTTGGTTTATTCAGTTTATAGTCAGCTGGGTTCAAGGCAGGGTGGCATGGTAGAGAGCATGGCAGAGAAGAAAAAGATCATGACATGGTGGTGGGAAAGAGAGAGAGGGATCAAGGGAAGAGGGGAGGAGACTTATATTTCCAGGCCATGCTCCCAGTGAGCCACCTCCTCCAACCAGACTTCACCTCCCAAATCATATTTAGCTTTAAACTCAGCAGTGGACTAATCCACTAGTAAGTATCACAGCCTATGATCCAATCATTTCCCAAAAGCCCCACTATGAGTGCACGAGGCTTTAGGGGGACACCTAGATAAGAACCATAGCACCTCACTTTAAGTAATAATTCTCATAGGGAAACTTTGCCATTAAAGATGTCTCTTTAATATAAAATGCCACAAACCAGCATTTCCCTTTGTGGGGTAGGTTGATGGTAGAAAAACATAGAGGAAGGAAGCTAAAAAGACTTGCTTTATCTACCTGCATAGTTCCAGTTCAGTTTCCTGTCTGTGATGCCTTTCCTTGCAAATGATATACATGCATTTTAGCAGGGACCATCTGGAGACAAAGACATCGCTTAGAGAAAAGGCACTAATGTGGAGTTGTTGTGTCGGATTCTCTTGTCCATGAGACATTACTGCCAGTCATTCTAAAGAGCTACTTCTGCATTGCAAAGAAAAAAAAAGCCAGTAACTACCTGCATTTCCCAAGTGTCTCTTCTTTGCACCGTATTGGGTCAGAGCTGTCCAAAGAGAAACATTTACATGAGACATTCAAGGTAGAATAAAAGGAAGGACATTTTTCTCCAAAGGCAGTCATAGGCAGGATATGGGAAGCTGTGAGGTTCATAGTAACTCTAGTACATAGCTAAGTTTTCTGCATTTCCTCGCTGGGGTCCTGTAGCCTGAGAGAGGGAGTGGGAGTTTCCAGAGATTCTTGAGATTTACAGAGGTCAGGATGAATCCAAACAATCTTCCAGGTTCCATGTGTTCCTGGGGACATGAAATAACCACGACAAAGTCTGTCTTCTCAGACTATCATTAAAATGGACAAATAACAGTAGTTCATTATTGTGTAATGCATAGCACATAAGAGGCATGGACTATCCCAGAGGATTAAAGTAGTGCCCTAAAGATAGTGGCAAGCTTCCAGAGAGTGGAGAGATCAAAGTCAGGATGGGGATAGAGGTGAGCTATAACTCTGAGTCCTCCCCAGCAAGTTTGCTGATGCAACCCACAGAAAGTTAACCACAGGATATATATGTATAAAACCACAACACTCATAAAATAAATCAAACAAAAGCTAGATAAATGGAGACAGTCTTTGTTGATGGACTAGAAGACTTAATGTTGTTAAGCTATCAATTCTTGCCAAGGTGATCTGTAAGTACTCTCATTCAAAATATGACCAATTCATTCTGTGGGTATTGAAAAATTGGTCCTAAAGTTTGTATAGTAAGATAAAGGATCAAAACTAGTCAACACAATATTGGAAAAGGAGACAATTATAGGACTAACACTACCTGACAATAAGACTAATCAAGACAGCATGGTGTTGGTGAAAGAATAGACATATAGATCAACGGGACAGAATAGAGGTCCAGAAATGAACCCACACAAATATGGTCAACTAATCTTTGACAAAGGAGCAAAGGCAATTCAATGGAATAAAGGATAGTCTTACCAACAAATGATATTGGAACAAATGGCTGTTGATATGCCAGAAATGAATCTAGACTTTATCCTGATCACAAGAAATAACTCAAAATGTATCACAAACTGGGACATAAAATGCAATGTTATAAAATATAGCAAAGAAAATATATAAGAAAATCTATGTGAACTTAGGCTTTTAAACACAATACCAAAAGCATGATCTATAAAAGAAAAAATTAATATTTTACTTATTAAAATTCAAGATTTTTTCTCTGTGAAAAACACTATAATCAGAATAAAAAGACAAAGTACAGCATGGGGGAAACATGTCTGATAAAGTGTTACTATCTAAAATATACAAAGAACTTTGAAAACTCAACAAGAAGAAAATGAACAACTCAATTTTTAAAAATGGGCAAAAGAGTTGAGCAGACACTTCACTTAAGTAAATATACAGATAATAAATACACTTATGGAAAAAGACTTAATGTCATTTTTATTAGTAAACTGCAAGTTAAAACAATGAGATCACTACACACAAACTTAGAATGACTAAAATCTAAAATTGACAGTAACAAATGCTGGTGAGAATGCAGATCAATCAGAACTCTGTTGCTGGTAGGGATGCAAACTGCTACAGCCACCTGGAAAGACAGTTTAGCCCAGCGATGGTGAATCTTTCAGAGCTTTCAGTGATACAAACAGCCTGCTGTGGCATGCACGCCATAAGTTCACCATCATTGGTTTAGCAGTTTCTTATAATCTGAAACATATT
Source organism: Erethizon dorsatum (assembly GCA_028451465.1). Lineage (NCBI taxonomy): Eukaryota > Metazoa > Chordata > Mammalia > Rodentia > Erethizontidae > Erethizon > Erethizon dorsatum. The sequence goes on along the minus strand of CM051822.1, from coordinate 113,933,442 downwards.
CATACCATAGGATCCAATAATCATGTTCCCAGGTATTTACTCAATTGATTTGAAAACTTGTGGTTAAACAAAAGCCTGAACATGAATATTTATAGTGGCTTAATTCATAATTGCCAAAACCTGGAAGCAATCAAGATGGACGTCAGTAGTCAAACAGAAACAAACTCTGGTACATCCATACACTAGAATAATATTCAGAGGTAAAAAGAAGTGAACTGGAAAACTGCAGAGAGATATACAAGAATCTCAAATGCATTTTGTCCAGTGAAAAAAGCCAATATGAAAAGATATATACTGTGGGATCCCAACTATATAACATTCTCAAAAGGCAAAGGTAAAGAAACAGGGCCGGTGAGATGGCTCAGTGGCATATGCGCCTGCCTGGCAAGCGCGAGGGCCCGAGTTTGACTCCCGGAACCCACATATGAAAAAAGGGCCGGTGATATCGCTCAGCGGCAGGGGCGCCTGCTGGTGTGCGAGGTCCTGAGGTCGACCCCCAGTACCCACAAAAAAAAAAGAAAAAAAGTAAAGAAACAGAGAAAACATCACTCATTGATAGGTTATTAAACGGGAGGATGGAAGAGGCGAAGCACAGGGGGCTTTTAGGATAGAAATATATTCAGTGTATACTACACTAGTGATATATGACATTGTGCATTTTCCAAAACCATAGAACTTTACAGGAAGAGAGAAATTCTTAATAGGTATAAATTTAAAAATGGTTTAGGAGGTAAGGAGATCCCAGGAAGAAATACAGACTGTTATAATATATTTATAATATCTATGTTACAAATATATGAAATGACCTAACCGAAGAGGATAAGAAGGTCCCAAGTCATGTAACTTTGGAAATAAATGACATCTGTAAGACTAGAGACAAAACCAACCTCATGTAAGCCCTGTAGTCCACTTAAGAATGTATCTGTCATGCAGAGGAATACCTATTAACAATTCAGTGAACACTTCTTATCTATGGTGGAATTGAATAATTATGAGAATGAATGGTGGAAGGTAGAAGCCTGGTTTCTCACTGGAGTGGGAATTTATAGGTAAGCAAGGGAGAAGGTTAGAACGATGTACAGAGATTAAAGTTGGAGGGATTAGCAAGAATTCACTTTTAGCTTAATAATGATGAAGGTGTTTACATTTAAGAATGTTTGTAGACATGGCTATATACATGGCTTAGTATATACACCTATATTTCCTTGCTCTGTCAACTCAGAGGGCCTAAGAGAAATGATATTTCAGGAGGAACAAGAAAAGCTAACATCAACTCTTTGTCTCTAATACTATAATACAATAAATGGAAACAGGGTTTTCCTGGAGAAACCTCTGAGTCTGTACATATACAAAATCAGCCTGAAGCATTCTGGAGTTCCAGAAAGTAAGGAAGTGCTTAAAACAATCCACATTGATGTGAGTCTGTCAGACAGGCACAGGAAGGAACTGAAAGAGCTCCCAACACCTGAAGCTTGAGCAATTTAAGCAACAAAACAAAAAGTAGTAGTGGATTATAACAATAATATGAAATAAATGTACACAAGTTCACACTTACATAAACTTAGTGAATAGTTTCATGTGGCTGCTGTAACAAATTACCACAAATTGGGTGATTTAGAATGAAAGCTATTCATACTCTTATAGTTCTAGTGGTCAAAAGTCTGCAGTCAACCTCACTGGGCTGAAATAAAGATGTTAACAGGGCCACACCTCCTCCAGAGTTGTCAGGGCAGAACCTTTTTCAGCTGTTGGTGGCTGCTGGTGTTCCTGGGCTTCTGGCCCTTTAAGTCAAGGCCAGCCTCCTCCAATTATTGTTGTATCATTGCAGCACTTTCTCCACTGCATAATTCTCTACTCAAAGGGTGGCCAAGGGTGACTTGCTTCCAAAGAGGGGAAGGAAGGTTAAAGTAACTTGACAGTGGAGAAATCTGACAAATGCAGCCTCTGCCAGGGGATCAAGATCAACAATCACAGTCATAAATCATGTTGCCAGGTTGAGCCCCTGAGGTGTTGTAATGGAAAGGGCACTTGATCTCTGTGACCTTACCCCAAAACACATAACCACAGTAACACACAGAAACCATCCAACATAAGTGGAACGAGTTTGAGGCCAGCCTGGATTACATAGTGAGTTCAAGGCCAGGCTGAACTGCACAGCAAGACCCTGTCACACACACACAAAAACACAAAAAACCAACAATAATAGAACATCTTGTGGGAAGGGACCAAGATGGCAGAGTGGTAAGCAGCACAGAAATAGCCTTTCTGAATGTTGCAGTCCAGATACTGGAATATAGTAACATAAGGAAGACAAGAGGGAGGGAAGTGGGTTCCCTGGACCTAGGAATGATCTAAGGTGTGAATTGAAGCCCATGGAGAGAGTGAAGGAAGAAACTTCAACAAAGAGGAAGGAGGTAGCCAGCAGTGCCTTCTCCTTGAGAATAGACTCACTGCGCAAGAGGAGTGGTTCAAACCTGCAGACACACGGTGACTGCTGGCTACCCCAAAGGCCTCCATGGAGAGACACAGCAGTAGAGGGGAGCAGTGGATGTGAAGGACTGCATGAGCTGGTGGTGAATGCTGAGGGCTCAGTTGTCCCACACAAGAGAGCCATTGGCTGGGAACCATCTTGGAGAGGGGCCGGCTGAGCTCAGAACTCAGAGCAGCTGCAGACTCCATCTAGAGGCTCCCAGCTGGGTTCAGGCCCACAAAAGGTTCACTGATAGCTGCAGGCCAAGTGAGTCTGGTCTTGGCCAGAAAGTGCAGGTTTGCTGAGATTATCCACTACCCTGACAAAAAGGTACTGTTGGTTTGCAGGGATAAATCAACATAGATCGGGACTCTGTCTCCACACATTGTCTACCAGTGACAGCAGAAACAAACCTGGAAGTGGACATTTTTTTCTCTCTTGTTTGATTTTGTTGTGGTATTGGTGGTTTTGTTTTTGTTTTTGTTTTTGTTTTTTTCTCCTTCATTGTTTGATCTTGTTTTTTTATGAGTGCAAATGTGGTTTCTAGCCTCTTTGTGGTTGTCATTCTGTTCTGTCCTTCTTTTTATCTCTTCCTTCTCTCTTTCCCTCCACTCTTCTGCACCAGTTTCCCAAAGTTAGAGAGATCCTCCTTTGTCCTCCAGCCTTACTTCTAATTTCTTCCTATTCTTCTACCTCTCTATTTTTTTCCCTACCCCTTTTAAATTTTAACCCCTGAGGGTAAAATTCACATATTTAGGGCTTATATACTGCATATAATTTTCTGGTCTGTTTTAGATATTGTTATACAAATACAGATCTAGTTAATATTGATAAAGGTGGCAAATTAATGGTTACCTCAGTTTGTCATTTTCTAGGCTGTGACTGTTGCTACTGTTATTGCTGATGGTACCACTTTAGCCAAAAGTGACATAATTGTTCTAAATAGCTACTCTTCCTGGTATTCCAAGACTGAGATTGACTAAGGGCCATAGAAAATACTGTAGCACAGTGCCAAAGAACCAGGGGCTGGGCCAAATAGGCAGCAACTTCTCATCCCAACAAATTGAAGATGTAAGATTTTGCAATAGACTCAAAACCCCAAAATCAGTTACACCTGGAAGATACTTTGGAGAAGTAGTCATTTCCTAAGGGTTCTAAATACTAGCAATAAAGCAACCCATCATAGGCAATTTACAAGCATCACCCCAGGAATCAAACTAAAGAAAGCAAAGAAAATGAGAAGACACTTAAACAAGATGCAACCCCAGGCATCCAGTTCACCAAAGGCAAACCCAGGGGACGATGAGGTGGGAAAATCCAAAAGCCACCTACCTGGCCTCTCTGAAGTGGTAATAAAAAAACAATTGAATGAAACTCAAGAAAAAAATCAAATCAGAAATAATTTCTCAGATAACTGCAGACATGGCATCCACAATGAAAACCATGCTTAGTGACTCTAGAGCAGATAGAGACAAAAAAATACAGGCGCTTAAGACAACTATGGAAGCCATGAATGCTCAGCATAGGAAAGAAATAGAACCTAGAAGGCAGATTCAAGCAGATATCCGGGAGAATAAAAATTCCTTTGAAAGTATCCGCAGCTGATTAAGCCAATGTGAGGACAGGATCTCAGATATAGAAGATATGCTTGCCCTTAGCAATCATGAAAAGAAAGATCCCTTAAAAATAGCAAGGGACCATGAGAAATCAATCCAGCAGCTGTTAAATAAAGCAAAGAAGAGTAACTTAAGATTGATTGGAGTCAATGAAAAATCAGGAGATAGCACAAATGATATAAAAAAAAAGTGTTCACAGACATCATGGCAGAAAACTTCCCTGGTAGGAAAAAAGTCTGACATACAGATAAGTGAGGCATATAGAACTCCAATTAGCCATGATCGAAAAAAATCTACAGCTAGGCATATCATAATCAAGATTCCAGAAATTCAACACACAAGAATAGAATCTTAAAAGCTGTTAGGGAAAAAAAATCAAATCATCTATAAAGGAAAGACCATCAGAATTACAGCTGACTTCTCAGCACAAACCTTCACATCAAGGAGAGCTTGGAGTGAAGTATTTCAAGTTCTAAAGGAAAATAACCTTCAACCCAGATTGATGTGCCCCACAAAACTATCTTTCAAAACTGATGGAGAAATAAGATACTTCATGACAAAGAACAACTGAGGAAATTTATGACCACCAAACCAGCACTCCAAAATGTTTTGAAGAACATTCTAGAAAGAGATAACAAGAACTATAATGCCATAAACCCCAACAGAAGGAATCCACCAAGCAAGGCAAACAAACAAAGGAAGGGGAATAAAAGGGAGGAGCCAACAACAGGAAAATAACATGAGAAGGATAAGTTAATACATATCAGTTATAACCATCAATGTTAATTGTCTCAATTCACCCATCAAAAGACACACATTGGCAGAATGGATCAAGAAGAAAGATCCAACAATATGCTGCATACAAGAAACACATTTAATTCAAAAAGAAATTCATAGACTGAAAATCAAAGGGCAGAAAACAATACTCTATGTGACAGGAACCCAGAAAAAGCAGGAATAGATATTCTATTTGCAGACAAAGTGCATATCAAGGCAAGACTGATTAAGAGAGATAAAGAAGGTCACCACATCCTTATAAAGGGAACAATCCAAGGGGTAGCTATTGTAGTTGCAGACAAAGTAAATTTCAAGCCAAAACTGATTAAGAGAGATAAAAAGGTCACTACATCCTTGTAAAGGGAACAATCCAAGAGGAAGAGATAACAATCATAAATATATATGCAACAAAATCTAGTTCACCCAACTATATAAAACAAATATTAATGGACATGAAAAATCAGATAAGCACTAATACAATTGTATTGGGAGATCTCAATACCCCACTGTCATAAAAAGACAGATCAACTAAACAAAATATCAACAATGAAATATTAGAACTGAGCCAAACTTTTGAACAAATAGACATAGTAGATGTCTACAGAGTGTTCCACCCCACAACATCAGAATACGCATTCTTCTCAGCTGCACACAGGACCTTCTCCAAAATAGACTACATACTAGCTCACAGAACATGCTTAAGTAAATGCAAAGGAACTGAAACTATCCCATGGATATTATCAGACCATAGTGCAATGAAATTTGAAATCAGTGGCAAAAGAAACCACAAGAACTCCATAAACACATGGAAATTAAATAGCACCCTCCTGAATGACCAATGGGTCACAGATAAAATAAAGGAAGAAATTAAACAATATCTACAATTAAACAAGAATGCAGATACAACATTCTGGAACTCATGGGACACGATGAAAGCAGTCCTAAGAGGGAAATTTATAGCAGTGAATACCTATTTCAGGAAAACAGAGCAAGCACAAATAAACAACTTAATGTTGAACCTCAAACTTCTAGAAAAAGAAGAGCAGGCTAAGTCAAAATCTCATATGAGGGAGGAAATTATAAAGATCAGAGCAGAAATTAATGCATTGGAGACTAAGAAAACAATACAAAGAATCAATGAATCAAAGAGTTGGTCCTTTAAAAGATTAAATAAAATTGACAAACCCTTATCCAACTTTATCAAAAAAAGGAAAAAAAAAAGACTCTAATCTGGGCTGGTGATATGGCTCAGTGGCATAAGCACCTAACTGGCAAGCGTGAGGTCCTGAGTTCAACTCCAGGTACCCACATTAAAAAAAAAAAAGACTCAAATCCACACAATTAGGATTGAAAAGGGTGAAATCACAATGCACCCTGCAGAAATCCAGAGGATCCTACACCTACTTTGAAAACTTGTATTCTAATAAGATGGGAATTGCAGAAGAAATGAACAGATTCCTAGATACATATGAATTACCAAAGCTCAATCAAGAAGATATAAAAATCCTAAATAAACCAATATCAGTCAATGAAATTGAACATGTAATTAAAAATCTCCCAACAAAGAAAAGCCCAGGCCCTGGCAGATTCACTGCTGAATTCTACAAGAAATTTAGAGAAGCTATAATACCACTACATCTCAAAATCTTTAATGTAAATTGAAAGGGAAGTGATACTCTCAAATTCATTCCTGGAAGCAAGCATTACCCTGATACCAAAACTGGAGAAGGACCCAACCAAGAAAGAGAACTACAGGCCAATCTTCCTAATGAACATAGATGCAAAAATCCTTAATAAGATACTGGCAAACAGAATGCAGCAAATTATCAAGAAGATTATACACCATGCCCAAGTGGGATTCATCCCAGGGATGCAGGGATAGTTCAACATAGATAAATCAATAAATGTAATACACCACATTAACAGAGCCAAGAACGAAAATCATATGATCATCTCAATAGATACAGAAAAAGGCTTTTGGCAAAGTCCAGTACCCATTCATAGTAAAAACACTACAGAAAATTGGAATAGATAGTCTTATCTCAATCTGATAAAAGCCATCTATGACAAACCAACAGCCAACATCATACTAAATGGACAAAAAAACTGAAAACTTTCACTCTAAAATCAGGAACAAGGCAAGGATGTCCACTGCCTCCACTCTTATTCAACATAGTCTTGGAAACTTTAGCCAGAGCAATTAGACAAGACAAAGAAATAAAAGGAATAATGATAGGAAAGAAATAAGTTAAATTACCATTATTTGCAGATGACATGATACTCTACATAGGAGACCCCAAAAACTCCACTGAAAAAGTGCTAAATTCAATAAGCAAATTCAGTAGCGTAGCCGTATATGAAGTCAACATTCAAAAATCAATAGCCTTCCTGAACACGAATAACAAACTCACTGAGAGAGAAATTAGGGAAACAACACAGTTCACAATAACATCAAAAAAAAATGCAATACCTAGGAATCAATCTAATGAAGGATGTAAAAGACCTCTACATTGACAACTACAGTACTCTGAAAAAGGAGATTGAAGAGGATATCAGAAAATGGAAAGATATCCCTTGCTCTTGAGTAGGAAGAACCAATATAGTGAAAATGGCCATACTTCTACAACTGTTATACAGATTTAAAGCAATTCTGATCAAAATTCCAACAACATGTCGAACAGAAGTAGAGAAAACAATTCTAAAATTCATTTGGGACCAGAAGAGATCTAGAATAGCAAAGGCAATTCTGGGCAACAAAGGTAAGGCTGGGGGCATCACAATCCCTGACTTGAAATAATACTACAAAGCTACTTTGATAAAAACAGCATGGTACCAGCAAAAAAAAAGACTTGAAGATCAATGGAACAGATTAGAAGATGCAGAAACAACTCCAGACATACTCAGCCACCTTATCTTTGACAATGTTTCCAAACACATTAACTGGAAGAAAGATAGCCTCTTTAATAACTGGTGCTGGAAAAACTGGCTCTGCACATGTCAAAGATTAAAATTGGACCCATATCTTTCATTGTGCACTAAACTAAATTTGAAATGGATCAAAGATCTAAATATTAAAACAGAAACATTAAACCTGCTGGAAGATAGAATAGATAGAACCCTTGAAGACATTGGTGTAGGCAAAGACTTTATGAATAAAAACCCCAATTGCACAGGAACTATCACAAAGAATCAACAACTGGGTTCTCATCTTATTAAGAAGCTTTTGCATAGCAAGAGAAAACACCAACAGAGTGAAGAGACAACCCACAATGTGGGAAAAATGTTTGCTAACTGTTCCTCAGACAAAGGATTACTATCAAGAACATATAAAGAGCTCAAAAAATTCAGACCTCCCAAATTTAAAGACCCAATTTAAAAATGGGCATCAGAGATGAATACATACTCCTCAGATGAAGAAATACAAACAGCAAATATATATATGAAAAAACGTTCAACATCATGGGTCATTCGAGGGATGCAAATTAAAACAACACTGAGATTCCATCTCACCCCAGAAAGAATGGCTATTATCAAGAAATCAACCAATAACAAATGCTGGAGGGGCTGTGGGGAAAAAGGAACACTTCTCCATTGTTGGTGGGAGTGTCAACTGGTACAGCCACTGTGGAAATCAGTGTGAGATTCCTCAAAAAACTAGGATTGGAGGTACCATTTGACCCAGATATTCCCCTTCTGGGTATCTGCCCAGAGGAATTAAAAACATAATACCACAGTGATATATGTGCACCCATGTGTACAATAGCACAATTTGCAGTAGCTAGATCTTGGAAAGAATCCAAATGCCCATCAACTGAGGAATGGATAAAAAAGATGTGGTATTTTTATACAATGGAGTACTACTCAGCCATAGAGAAGAATAAACTTGAAACTTTTACAGGTAAATGGATGCAACCCGAGACCATATTCATAAGTAAATTAAACCAAATGTAAACATGCAAACATTGTATTGTCTCCTTAGTGTGAGAAGCTGAAAGAGTAAATGAGTTCCAAAATGTAAAATAGTTATTGTAAAATAGGAAAAAACTGTTCAAAAGGAAAGAGAAACTGGGATGGGGGAATGAAGAAAAGAAGGAAGGGAAAAGCAAAAAAAAAAAAAATTATATATATATATATATATATATATATATATATATATATATGGTAGTTAAGGTAGTTTACTACTAATTTCTCTTAGTTCATTGAAAAGAATGGTTTGTGCTAATATTTTCTGGACAATTAAATACCTATTTCTTGTATTCTAATTAACCAATTTAAAGATAAAAACATGCAATGTATTAACCATTGTTACCCTCCTATTAGCTTGTTTTGAACTTTTGTTTTATTTCTTTTTCCCTTAAAAAAATCACACAACAAAATCCAATAAAATAGAGGGGCATACTACAAACATCTGATCAGTACCCTTGAAGTTACCAATGTTATCAGAAACAAGGAGAGTCTGAGAAACTGTCACAGCCTGATGAGCCTCAGAAGGCATGGGGACTGGAGGGGATATGGAACTGTGGGTGGCTTCCACGTAGGAAACAGAAGTGGACAAAAGTCTGGGTGCTTGAGTAAACTGTGGACATTAATTAACAATAATTTAAATACTTTTTATTATTGTAACAAATGTATCATATGAATGCAGGCTGTCAATAATGGGAGGAATTGCATATGTGAATTTTTGTATTACCCTCTCATTTTCTTTAAGTATAAAATTATTTTTAAAATCAATCTGTGCTTGAAAGTCACAATAGAAATGAGAGATAAGAGAAGACACCTTGAATTATGTATCGCCAGTTTGGAGAAACACCTCTATGTTCTTATTCATCCTTGGGATGAACAGTGTATGAGCAGAGGGCAGCTGTACAAGCAGGCTTCAGAAGGAAGATTATTCAGAAACTGTCTGCTGTGGCTTGAATATTGTTTTCCCACCAAAATTCATGTTGAGTCCTTGTCCCCAGTGTAACAATGGTGAGAGGTGATGGAACCTTCAAAAGACATTTGGGGTCATGAAAAAATCCTCCTTTATGAAGGGATTCATTGGTTCTTTCCACATGTTCCTGTTTCTCCTTTCCACTCCTCCTCCATGAAATGACACAGCACGTAGCCCTTGCTTCAATCTGAGCAGATGGTGGTACTATCAACCTCAGGTATTTTGTTACTGCAACATGCAGTGGACTAAGACACTGTCCAGCTCCAGATTTTCATGTGGGCTTTGGAAAGGAAGGATTTTTTTTTCCTGAAATATACATTTTTTCTAGAAAAGAAGTTGCTGTTAAACCACTTGAAACTTGACCAACTCCTTCCCCTAGCAGATCTAATAGCTATCCTTGCTGTTGGAGAAGATGATCAGGGATGCTTATCACTGTGTAGTTTTATTGCCTCACCACATTCAGAAGAAAGATTAGCTAATCCCTCATGTCCTGTAAACATGCGTTCATCCTTTCAAGGATGTGGAAATTTGAACTGTAGACACCAAAGTCCCAGAGTAAACCTCCTGGTAGTTATTCTAAAAGCTACCTGACTTCACTTGCCAGCACAGATCTTATCTAAATCAACTTGGTTAGCTCTCAATCCACAGCTACTTTATAATTTCCTCTTGCTTCTTTTGAAATCCTTGCAGCAACTCTATGCAAGAACATCTCCCTCCTAGTCAGTGGAGTTCCAGTGTGGACAATAAGGCAGGTGTCTGCCTGCTCCAGTGCAGACCTCGAAGTGAGTCCCCAGCCCACTATCTGGGCCCAGGTTCCTGCTAGCTGTGAAAACACTTAATTTTGAACCTCAGTTCAGTTTCCTTGTGTATAAATTATGGCTCTATGGAGTTGGTGTGAAAATTAATTTAAGTAAAGAACTCAGTAGAGATGTGGGCATATATTAAGTGTTCTATACATCTTTAATACTTTTGTTTTCTTTGCATTAAAAAACAACATAAATCTTGGATATAGTTTGATATATGAAGCTGACAGTGGAAGAATTTGATGTAAACAATGAGTTCTCTTCAGCATTTACTGTGAACCAGGTCTTTGCATGATTTTGAGGACAATGATGCATCTGTCCCAGTGCCTGTCCCCAGAGCACTCAAACAAGCTGCCCACTACCCTATGGGACAGGCTGCATTGCAGTTTAAATTCTGGGTTGACTGTTTTCTTCATGCTATTCACAGAGATGAGCAAGGATCTCTTAAAATACAATGGTGATATCTTCATGTCTTTGTTTGGGGCTGGAGTGGGGAGAAAGTAAGTGGTAGAATCTGTACCATATTGGCCCAAGTGTTTTGAACATTTTTATTTCCACTGGAACATGACTTTGTTTTTAGTTTTCCATCATTAGGATACCCTGGTTCAGAAGCTTTCCTTCAATGTGGCATCACAAGGAGGAGGTCTGTCTTGTTTCTCGTGATGTTGTCCCAGAAGGTGTCTTGCCAGATCATTTGCCATGGTCTGTGTCCATCTCTCAGGGACTCTAGCTCCTTTCTCACTGACATCCCAGGAAACTGCCCGTTCCATTCAGGTTCTCCTTTGTAAGGGACACTGCTGCCTCTAATCAGTGATGCCTTCTTCATCCATGCTTTGGATTGCTGATTTTTCCACCCACTCATTATTTATCTATTGAGAGCTTAAAGTCTACCATGTCCTGGGCTAAGAGAGGAGCAGGATTGATGTGCCTTGCTGGGAAGTAGGCTTAGGTAAGGAGCACAGACATGTAAACCGCCCACCCAGCTCTGACACTGAATGAAGTCAGTGTGGCATCCTCACTAGGCCAGGATGTCTGGAGAGGGCTAAATCCAGCTGCGAGATCAAAACCAAAGTTCTGATCTGACACTCATCTCTATGACCCTGAACCAAAGCAGCCACCATTCAACGATGAACAGGAAAAACCTGATAAATACAGCAAAAAAATCAGCAAGGCAGAGATATAGCTTCCACGAGTGAGAAAAATGAAATAAATTGTGACATTTTGATGAAATGTCTCAATGGATGAGAGATACAGTATTTTTATGGTGCTGCAGGTACATTGTAATTGATCAAAAAAGCCCTTTCTACATGGAAAGCATTCAGGTCCATAGTTGATTTGAAACATAAATCACATCGATTCTGTCTCTCTGTTCACATGCCTGACTTGGGGAAGGTATTGAGAAAGTTTTTGATGGATTTACTTACTTTTCCTCCAGTCTCTAAAAGGAGCCATGGCCTTGGTTCCCGGGGATTACTCACACATTACACCCAGGCAGATTTGAGGCCTCTCCTGAGAGATCTCGATCAGGTGTTGAAGGTAGGGAGGGGTGGGAGCCTCCCTGCACAGGAGGAGATGGATGATACCCGATAATACAGGTGACCACACTGTGGCTGCAGACTGGCCTTGGTCCTGCTCCCCTACCTGGCCTGTCATACTCATAGGCAGCTCAGAGCTCACCCAGGTCCCATTCAAGGAGCTGACACTGTGTCTTCCACATGGATTCTGGTCCAGTTTCTGCCCTACTTGCACTTGGGAGGGCAGTTCTTCCCCCAGGATAATCCACTGGGTAAATCACAAAGGTGACGCTGTAGTCTTACTCTGCTGGGTCTAGGTCAAGCATCCTAGGAGCCCAGGCTGCTAGCATGACTTTAGCCTATGTCAACTGCTTTGGTGAATGTTTGTGTCTCTGCAAAATGCTTGTTGAAATGTAATCCACAGTGTAACAGTATCAAGAGTTGAGGCCTTTAGGAGGTGATTAGGGCATGAGCATTCTGCCCTCTTTGGGTGGAACTAGCACCTTAAAAAAAGAGACTTGAGGGAACTAGTTGGTTCCTTCCATCTGTTTTGCCGTACAAGAGCATAGCTTTTGTCCTTTTTGCCTTTCTACCAAGTGAAGATATGACATAGTCAGAGATTGCCAGAGGGAGAAAGGACAAACAAACTTCCTGGGCCCTTAACCATTAATCATTGAAAGTGTCATTTATATTTTCTTTTGAGACAGAGGCTTAAAAATGTTTTGTTTTGTTTTCTTTTGTATTGCTAAAACCTGTGACTCTTCAAATTCTTCTCAGCTCTGCATATAGGCACGTTAGTCATTTAGGGAATGTTTGTCTAAAAGTTGGCAGAAGCTTTGGCTTATTAACCTTAAAGCTGAGTGTGGTGGCACATGCCTCTAATCCCAGCATTTTGGGAAGCTGAGGCAGGAGGATCACAAGTTGAGCCCAACCTGGGCATGTTGGCAAGATCTTGTCTCAAAATAAAATGTGAAAAATGGACTGGGGATGTATCTTAGTGTGAAGGTCCTGGGTTTAATCCCCAGTACCAAAATAGATGATAGACTAGATAAATAGATATAGAAAGATGATAGCTACCTAGCTAGATGATAGATAGATAGATAGATAGATAGATAGATAGATAGATAGATAGATGATAGATAGATAGATAGATAGATAGATAGATAGATAGATAGATGATAGATAGATAGAATGAATCAGCCCTTCATTTACCTAGCCTATCTCATCTGCCTTCAAGACAGAGGACACTAAGAGTAACTAAAGTAACTTTCAAGATTCACAGGAAAATCTGATTACTAACTTTTACAATGTCCAGTTCCAGGCCTTTCTCCTTTAGAGTGACACCCAAATCTCCAGCAGTTATCCTGAACCTGTAGTCACCTGGGCCTCAGTAAAAGCAGTGCTTTACATGACTGAAATAACTACAGAGACAATCATATCATGGGAATGGAATCACAAATACCCTCACCCCAAGCCATTATGATTCCTTCAGAGCTGCAAAGCCAGGACTGAGATAAGGATCAGATGGACCTCAGCCCACCCAGTAATCTATAAATCTGGTCTCCTGCTTTTGTGGGTGGGCCAATCTGGTCCTCTTCATAAGTGTGCTCCCTTCAACTACTACTCAAGCCAGAGGCCTATCCCTTATTTTCTATCTAAGTAACGCTTTTGCCTGTAAATTCATATTATCTTTTTAGTTTTAATTTCTGTAACATTAAAGTAACGACTCCTCCTAGGTACAGCAACAAAGCACCACCTCTGAAGCATAAATCAAGCCTTCAGCAGACACTAACTTTGCCGAAGCTTCCATGTTGAACTTTCCAGCCTCCAGAATTGTTAACAACACATTTCCATTATTTATAAATCACTTAGCCTAAGATATTTTTTTATAGCCAAAACAGAGAACTAAGCAACTAGGGAAAAATTACTCTCCTTAATCTTAGGATCCCCAGTTCCCCAGCTCATCTCAGGAAGGAAAGAAATGTTCAAGAATGTTCACATGAGGGCCGGTGAGATGGCTCAGCGGCTTAAGCGCCTGCCCGGCAAGCGCGAGGGCCCGAGTTCAACTCCCGGAACCCACATACGAAAAAGGGGCTGGTGATATCGCTCAGCGGCACGGGTGCCTCCTGGCACGCGAGGTCCTGAGGTCGACCCCCCGGTACCCACAAAAAAAAAAAAAAGAATGTTCACATGAACCAGTGTCACTTCCAAGCCCTATCTCCCTCACTCTCAAGTCATCACGAAAACCCACGCTGAGATAGCTTGTAATGTTTGGCATTTCTGAAATACATTTTTTTAGGAGTGTCTAATGTTTTAGGACCTATTTCACTGATTGATTTGTCTACATTTAAAATATTTCCAACCATTCTTAATAGGAAACTTGAAGTCCCTCTGTCACCACCATCAACATACAGTTGCCATGTTCATGCAACTTACAATTAATTAGCTCACTCACTCACTTGACAGTGGGCCCTTCTATGGAGTGAGCCCTTCACTCCACTCTTCATCAGAGGCCACCCTGAGAACTAGGATAAAGAGAGAAGATCAGACCAGCTGTGCCCCTCTACACATTCCACTTCTGGAGGAGGTGAGCTGCCTCACAAAGGTATAAATTAAGTATATGTGCTCCACAAACAAAAATAGTAATTTCCTTAATTTTGAAAATGTTATGGAAGCAGTATTAGTCAGGAAGAGGGACAAGTGAAAGAAAATTAAGCCATGCGTAAGAGCAAAAAAAAAGTATGATGGTATTTTTATAGAAAGAAAGGGACTTACAGTAGGCTATTTGACTCTAAGAAAAAAAATCCTGTGGCAGGCTTCTGATTAAAACACAAAGAAGAAATTCAGTGTAACTCACCCCAATACTGTTTTTTATGCTAGACTCCTTGGGAATCTGGAATCCCCATGCAGGGATTTTCATGGAGCCCTCAATGGGAGAAATGCAGAGGCAAGAGTCAGGTGCACCATTCATCATCCCTAGGCCATGTCAGCATTATTGGGATATCTGGAAAGATCCATTAAATTTTGTATTTATTGTCCACGTCTTTTCATTTACCCCAGAATGCTGAGAATCCCCTTTGTAATGTACTCATTTTGCTGTAGGAATAGGGAAAATGACCTGAAAAGCAATGTCTTAGAATTAGAAGAAAACACACGTCACAAGAACAACTTCTATGTCCACTGGTGTTTTTCAGTATACACTTAGGGCATCCTTGTGGAAGAGACTTCATCATGGGGCCATCATGGGGTAGAAATGACTAGGCTTTTACAACCCCTCTTTGAGAGGCTGCTAACACGCCAAAGAATATCCCTGGGCTCAGACTCAGGGGCCCGCATTAGAGTTCTGTAGTTGCCAAATCCCAGGGAGTGATAGGAGGAGTTGTAGGCTCCTGCACACCAAAAGGACACGTGGATATTTTGCCTTACAAGGGCCAAATATCTGCAAGGATCAGACATCATAATGCAGAACCATAATGTCTGTACCCACATGTTGATGGTCACTATTCAAGGAAGACCATTGATTAGTGTTACGCATATAGCAGTAAATGAAGCAAACAGAATCTCTCATGGAACTTGCATCTTGGTGGGAGGAGGGTGAATAAATATATGTATTTAAGTAGAAGACCTGGAACAAGGATGCAATTGCCCAAATATCTAATCCTATATATAGTATTTCCAAGACTGCTGGGCTGCGTGGACAACAATTTAGGGATAAAATGACACAGTAAATAGAGACTTTGGTACTAGCATCTATGGACTGAGATACTTCAGTGTCTCAGGCAAATTGAGGCTTTCCTTATTGACTGCCAGAAGATAGGACTGACCCCAAAGCATACAATAATACTAACCCTAAATGAATGGCATAATGGTTATAGCTCAGACTTGGTGGGCACCAGGGATTTAGATACAAGAAAGTTTAATACAACCAGCAAAGAGCCAAAAGCCATGCAAAAATGTTTACAGTTAATGGGGATCCATGGAAGGTTTTGTAGCAAAGGATGACAAACAAAAACTAATGAAAATCTGTCCCTAATGAAATAAGCATAACTGGGAAAAACAAATAAAATGATGCAATTCCTTTGGAAATAGTTATGAAGTTTACCAAAATGTTAATTATAAATTACCATATAACCCAGCAAATCTACTCCTCAATATCTACCCAAGGGAAGTGAAAAATATATACCCCACACAATTTGTCCAAGAATGTTCATAACAACATTATTTATAATAGTCTAAAAGTAGAAACAGGGTCGGTGAGATAGCTCAGTGGCATAAGCGCCTGCCTGGCAAGCACAAGGTCCTGAGTTCGACTCCCGGAACCCACATAAGAAAAAGGGCCGGTGATATCGCTCAGCAGCACAGGTGCCTGCTGGCGCACGAGGTCCTGAGTTCGACCCCCGGTACCCACACGCACATAAAAAAAGTAGAAACAACCTAAGTGTCTATCAGCCGATCAACAGACAAATAAAAGGTGATATAGACAATGGAATATTACTATATAATTGAAAGGAAGGAAGAATTAATGTCTTCTATCATATAGATTAAGCCAAAAACATGCAAAGTGGAGGAAAACAGTTATAAAAGACCACATTTTTTAACTCTCTCTCTCCAAAATGTCCTTTTTAAGCAAACCTATTATGATAGTAGAAGGATGGTTGGCCACAGCTGCAGTTGTGGTAGAGAATAGGATTGAGAATGATGATTTTATAGGTATCAAGTTTCTTTTTAGGGTGTTAAAACATCCTAAAATTAGATTATGATGATAGTTGTACAATACTAGGAAGGTATGAAAACCCCTCTGAATTGTGTATTGTAAATAGGTGGTGTGCTGTGGGAATTATATCTAAATAAAACAATAACAATTAGTGAATTTATAAATGTTGCCTTAGTCACATAAGAAGGAGATGCTGAGAATAAGGAGATATCTACAATTTAAGAAGATAACCAAGAGAGGTGTTTAATCACTATTATGCTTAGGAGTCTAATCTGAGCTACATCTTGGCTCAGAGATGGAAAGTAAAATATTCTGTAACCTCACTTAGTTAGAACTCATTGGAAGCATCACCATGTGTGAAGTGGAAGAGGCCAAATCTTGGGTGGCACCACTGGGAATTGAGAGACCAGTGTGACCAGGTGACAAGGGTGAGTCTTAGGAACATCCGGAGAAAGACAAACCAAACCAGCTGCAAGGTAGAGCTTCAGTGGCAACCAAGTCTTCATTTGTCTTCCTACATTCAATATTTTAGGAACAAATTATCTTACTGATTGTAAAGTAATATGCATCTAATTTTATAAATTTACATAAATTTTGGAGAAAATATCGATGTCAGTTTCCTGCACAGTTACCCATACTTTCGCCATGTGATCCAGGAATCCCACTTTGAAGTATTCACTCAAGAGCAATAAAATGCATGCTCACAAAACACTTGTATGAATATTTAAGGCAGCTTTATTCATAATTGTGCCAAGCTGGAAACAACACAAATGTTCTTTACCAAGTGAATCCTGTAAAGAGATACTACTTATGAATAAAAAGGAGTGGACTACGGATCACCAAATGGCCTGGGTGGATCTCAGATACATTTGCTGAGTGAAAGGAGTCAGACTCAGAGGTTGTACATGGTACGATTGCATTTACACAACGTTCTGCTGGAGAGAAAAGTAGTAGTAGAGGACTAGCTGGTCGCCTCCTGCAGCAGGGGTGAGGGAGGCCCTGAGTACAAATGGAAGCAGGAGTGGGACTGGATGTGTTCTTAGAGGGTGTAGAGGCTATTTTAATTGTAAAGGAAATTTTTAAAACTTATATTTCTAATACTAGTATATTTCTAAAACTACTCAAGGATAAAACTGAGAAACACAGCCTGTTCCCACAATTAGAAAGCTACAAAACTTAACAAGCCTTAACATTCCAGGTGCCAGCTGCAAGATAAGTGTAACTCAGCCAGACAGTGATGTTTTGCTTACTTTCAAGTCCCAGAGACTTATCATTTCAAGGACAGCTCGACTCAGTCTAAGACAGTGATTGATTCCTCCTGCTCACCCTAGCCTTGACCTCCCTGTTATAGGATAGGAAGCCCCAATAACTTGCCTGAACAAAACCTGCCTAGCAACATATGACAAGACGTATGTAACCAACTGTAAAATATCATGTTACCTGCCTTTTGTACTTCCTTCTGAAAACCTATATAAGAAACTACCCTACCCCGAGACAGCACTGATGATTTGAGACATGATTCCCATCAGCCCACTAGCATAATAAAATTTGCCTTCTAACTCCTCAGGTGCAAAGAGTCTTCCATTTGGTTTGATATCAGATTTCTGTAACAAGGGAACAATACTCTGAGCATTTGTAAAATCTCATACAATGTCCACCAAAACCTGTACACTGCCATATGTAAAGTTGACTGCAATCAGCCCAATTTAACAATAAGAATAAAAGAAATGCAACATAAAATCCCCTTTTAAAGCAGCATTCCTTTTACTTATCAGATTGGCAAAAATAAAAAGACAGTTCACATCAGCAAAATGTTAAAGGGAAATATTAGGCAGCTGGCTGCATGTCTGGGGGTCAGACTTTCTGGAAAATGCATTTCCTGAGACTCTGTGTGTACCTGCCATGTAGAAGTGAACCATGGGGAAACCCCGCAACTGTGCAGAGGACTGAT
The DNA here is from genome assembly GCA_028451465.1 of Erethizon dorsatum. Taxonomy (NCBI): domain Eukaryota; kingdom Metazoa; phylum Chordata; class Mammalia; order Rodentia; family Erethizontidae; genus Erethizon; species Erethizon dorsatum. The sequence continues at coordinate 113,914,664 of CM051822.1, read as the reverse complement.
GGAAATGCAGGCTGAGTTTTGAGTCAGAAAAGTCTGATTAGAAAGGCAAATCCTTGGGCTTCACAAGCAAACCCCAGGGTACCTTTGTCCTGAAATTGAAACCTGAAAAGATCAGAGCCTCTTTAGAATGCATAGTGCACACTCTCTACTCTGCATTGCCATGGGCGATACTGGGCCTGGGGAGCTCCTGCAGGCCAGGCAGGCCCTCTGAGCTCAAGCCTCACAACACTGCTTCATTTGCAGGGGAAGGATAAATTTACTTTCTTCCAACCCTACTTGATACACTGAACAGGCAGCTTTGTGCATATTATCTCAGCCAGTGCTCACTAAATAGTGAGAATTGTCACACTGCTACACTCATTTTAACAGGTGGGAAAACTGTCACTTGGGAACAGGAAATAACTGCCCCAAAACTTACACTAAATAAGGAAGGAGGTGATGCTGAGGCTGCGTCTGTCTCTCCCCATATCTGTGTGCTTTTTACCTCCCTACCCCAATCTTTCCCAGGAGAGAAGAGGAGGTAGAAAGAAGGGGGATCTCTGAGCCTTGCCCTGTGTTGCATGGTTTCAGGTGTTACTGGATTGAAACTCCACAGGACAAGCCCTCGTTCCTCCATGAAAGACAGCAACTGTCAGAAGATTCATGGACTCCCTAGTGAGTTCTCAGGCAATAAATTTCCCAGCCACACCTGGAACTTGAGGAGCCACCCCAAATGGGCCCAGGTTGAGGAGAATGGGCCCGTGTCTGACAGGCAGGACCCAGGCAGCCACAAAGAGGTTTGTAGTCCCCTGAGGCATTACTGGCAGCAGACATAAGCAGACACAGGCGTGGAAAGTTCTGAAAGTGGATCAAGTCCTTCATCTCTCCATCTGTTCCCTCACTTATTTAACCACTTAGGGACGATTTGCCATGCATAGGGAAAACATGCCCAGGGTGGGCATATAAGGCAACCCCAAGAACTGTGTGCCAAGCTGGGGACTCAGATGAGGCACAGAGTGCTAGGGCATTTCACAACAGAGTGAGGCAGGGAAGCACAGGTGGACCAGTGGAGAGAGTAGGGCAAGATGAGGAAACCTGGAGAAGCTGATGCCAGAGTGACCCTTGGATCTAGGACAGTTAGCTAGTGATCTGGAAACCCCGGGAGGCACATACAAAGGGACACCCAGGTGCTGTGGCTGGGTGGGAACAAAAGTGAAGGGAAAAGGTAGGAGCTGCCAGTCTAACAAGCATGGAGCTGATCTTGCAAGCCAGGAGACTCTCATGAATCAAGGTCAGGCCAACTTGAGTTGTGGCTCAGACCTTACCCTTTCAGGTTTAAAGAAAGGATCTGAGTGACCATGAGACATTACTTTCCCTCTCTGCATCTCTCTCCATAAAACGCTCTGCACCCCCACTTAGATTTTTCCCAGTTCTAATGTTCCCTGTTTTCAGACCATCCTCCCACATGAGACTGTTTCCCTCCCCTCCACTTTGCTGTGGTCCCAGTCATAGCAGTCTGCAGTGGACTGGGTCTTGTCCACAGCTGAAAAGGACACAGAAGACACCTCTGACCTTTGCACTGGTGACCTGCCATGGCCCTCCTTGCAGAGGAGAAATGTGGACATGTCCACAGGGCCTATGGTCAGCCAACATGAGTTCCAAATGGTGAGGGTGGTCAGGAGCAGTCTTCCTTCTGTGGAAATCTGTTTGAGCATTTGGTAAGCCAGTGGAAGAGAGTGAGACCTGTCGTCCATGCAGAGGGTGACACTGTGGAGCTGTCTCAAGTTGTTGCCCATTGCCTGTGCAGGTGCGAGGCCAGGAAGGAGTCCCAGGGGAAAACTCCTGAACATCTGCTGGCCCGTGCTCAGAGACTGACACCTGCCCCTCCATCCAGGGAACCATGACCCCTGTGCCAATGGGAACTGGCCTGAAGAGGTGAGGCCATGACTAAGGGAAGGAGTAGGGCAGGTGAGAAGCAAAGCCAACCTTGACCATGAGAGAAATTCAACATCAAAACTCCCTTGACAAAATATACCTTCTTTTGACCAAACAAATGCATCAGCCTTCCTGTGGTCAGGTGCCCTCATGACAGTCATGAAGCCAGGCAGTTAATCTGTGATGGGCAGGTCTGAGATAGAACATGGGTCATGTCTGCGGGCAGGGCACATGGTCAGGCAAGGGAGAAGGAGCACGTGCAGGTTGCTCAGGGATATTACTGAAGACACAGGGAGAAGCAATAGGAAGGGCTGCAGTGGCCTCTTCAACCAGGAAGTGCCCACTGCTGGGATTAGGGTATAAGGGAGGAATTGTCACCTGCTGGCCATGCACCAATCCACCCTACCCTTCTGTGGCTCCCAACCCATTCTTCACTACTCAACCCTCACCAGCTGTGTATACATGAGACATCTGCTATGAACTTTGTAAATGAACAAGTACACAGGACAGACTATCCCAGGGGCAAAATGGACCCTGGGGCTACTTTCTATGGAGAAAAGGAGACCCCAGACTATAAGCCGTGGGGTGCAGGCTAGCCAGGGTCTTAATGGAGAGAAGGCTCTGTAAGCACCCACTGCTGGTCCAAGGAACCTTGGCCAAGGGCTGAACATCAGTCTGTATTTCCAGCCCAGATGGTAGGTAACTGGTCCTACTGCAGATGGTCCTTTGACCCCAGCTTTTAACATTTTATTTTGAAGCTCCGTAAAAAGGTAATAAAGTTCCTATAGCTTCAAGCTGAAATGCTTGAAGTAGTCCAGGGGGACTCAGCAACATCAAGGTAAGAAATAAAAACCTGGACTCTGGCTTAAAAGGATGTGAGAAATGGGCAGAACTCCTGACCCAAATGCCACTGCCGGTCACCTCAGAGGCCAGCCTCATCTGACAACACCTCTCAGCAGGACAGGAACTGGGGCATTGGGTGGTCAGCTCTCTGCTGGGGCTAAAGTGATGTGGTGATGATTCCCTAAGGTCCTGCTGGGCATAACTACACCTGTGCAGGGGCATGAGTATGTCCCTTGGGGTGTGGGGTTTGGATGATCTGGCTACTGGTAATGTGGGCAGGAAAGCAGGCTCCCCACCCCAAGACCTTCCTAGATCCACCCTCCAATGAGGCCTCAGCCTCTGCCGGCCCACTGAACCAGCTGGTGATTAATAATGACCATTTCTTACTTATAAAAATGGATGGTTCTGTAAAGCCATTGTGCTCTGTGAAATGTTGCTTTAAAAGGCTTCTTCCGTGGACAAATGTTCTCCCATTTAGTTGCCTAAAAGATTAGAAAAGGCAAACAGCACGGTTTGTCCTAACCAACTGTGACCTGAAGCTGATGTGTGCAGTGGTGTTGACATAACCTCAGAGAAAAACAGCCATTTGGATGGTAAAACCAAACTCAATGCACTTCATGCTTGCTGGAGAGCTGCTCCTCAGGAGCTTGAAGGTAAACAGATGCCTCCTTACTCACAAATCCCTCAAATCCTATTACAGGCTAGCTTGCCCGGGCTCATGGTATGCATAGGACTTAATGGTTTTGTTAAAGCAGTTGTCTAATTGTCATTTACTCTATTTCTGACTCAGGTAAGGCTAGGAAAAGTGCCAGAAATCCTTTCAGAGGGCCGAGCCCCTAAGGATGTGACCTGGAGAGTTGGATTAGGCAGAGCAGACAACATAGGTAGAGATGAATATCTGAATTAGAGGCCACAGGTATATGCTTGTGCCTGGCTCAGGGTTTTCCATCAGCTATTTTTTAACAACTAAATGTCATGGCTGTAAATGTCAGTCATCATGTCTCTGTGGTTTACAGCAGAGAGGATTTAGTGCACCCCACTCCTTTCCTGTAAAATGAAACCATTGTCCTCCACACAATAGCATTTTCCATTAAAGTTTCATAATTTTTCCAGTCTCAAAAAATTACAAAAATACTGAAAATGTCCACCTTTGAATTATTTATATATTCCCCTGTTTTGCACTGCTCACATTGTCTGAAGGAGGAATCAAATTTCCACCTGATGAGTCATTTCAGTTCCAGAGAAGCTGACACAGAAGGCTTGGCTCCCTGTAGTCATTGTGTCTTTCCCAGAGCCCTGGGCAGGCCTGCCTGCCTCCGTGTCCTGCTGCCCACAGGCCTGAAGAATGGAATATTAGTATCTGGTGGAGGAAAGCATCATGGAAGCTGCCCCAGGCTTGCAGGTAACCAGTCTTAAACAATACATCACTTCCTGAGTTCTCTCTGATCTGCCAGGGCTGGAAAGCCCAAGAAATTCCAGAGGTGAATTCACAGCCTCTCTCTTAATCTGCAATCACACTCTGAAGAAATCCTGCAGGTGACTTCTTGCTGAAAGAAAACATTTAAAGGATCCCAAAAAAAGCCTAAAGAAGCTGAAAGAAGAGGAAAAGGAGCTTCCTTTTGAGCAGAGTCATCTTCATTCAGGCTGGCCAAAGATCACTGGCTTTATGGGAGTTCCCTGATTTCAGAAGCTACCTGGGATCCCACAGCAGTTGCATAAGAGCCACAACTTGGGACTGTGGTGGGGGAAGAGGCTAGCTTTTATAAATCCCAAAGGCAAGACACTTAGCATCATTCATGTCCTAGTTGTAAAGCAGATGGTAAGAATGCCTGGTGCATAGCACTTGGCCCCAAGACCTCCTCCTGATGGTCCTTGAAGACCAGTATCCAGGAAGACAGAGTAGCTACAGTCTGAGAAATCTGCCTAGAAGCTGTTAACCACATGAATCACGGATGACTGATTCCAGCTTATGAAAATGAGGCAAGATCAAGGCATTTGCTTATTAACCCAACACATAAAATAATTAATTTTTACCTGGTAGTACCATGCCTTTGTAGGAGAAATCTTAGATAAATTAATTTTACTTGATATCCAAGCAGATATTTGGGGATCACATTAAAATGAAGCATATTTCCAGGAAAGATGAAATAAATTATTCTCCCCAACTGTTTTTGGTTGAAATGTAAAAGTCATGCAAAATGTAAAGGGCCCTCCAGAAAGTGCTGCCAGCCCTGGAAAAGAATTAACAAGTGAGTCTTCTGTTTTGGGGTGTTGGCCACCCATCTATGTAAATGTGCCTCAAACCATGTTATCTTTGACTTTCTCAGATGCTGGAATAGTATCAATCCTTAGTTCAGCCATACCTGGTTGAATGTCATAGTGGGTTTGCCTGATGCCAGTAAGCAGGGTGCAGTATAAGCATCTCCCCTTGTTGGGGTGATCTCATCCACAGGTGAGATGCCAAGGGAAGGGGCTATCACAAAGACAGTTCTATAAGAACATTGTCCACTGCACTGCACAATGTTCCGATAGGCAGCATCACCTATGTTCAAAGCGTTCAAGTTTCACTTCCCTAGCAAACTGGAAACATGAAATAGTCCATGAGGAGAAAGTAGAGCTTCAGACCCCACGAGAACCAGATCAGAGTAAGGCCCACACCAAGCCTGTGCAGTCGGTAGGATGTCAAGAAATATGTATGCACTGGTCTTGTGTGAGGACCTTGACTGTTCAATGAAGATGGTCAAGTTCACCTTTCCCAATAAAACATTCTTTGAAATTGTTCTAGATTACCATGAAGGGGCCGGTGAGATGGCTCAGCGGTGTAAGCGCCTGCCTGGCAAGCGCGAGGGCCTGAGTTCGACTCCTGGAACCCACATACGAAAAAAGGGCCAATGATATTGCTCAGCGGCACGGGTGCCTGCTGGTGCACCAGCAAGCACGAGGTCCTGAGGTCGACACCCGGTACCCACAAAAAAAAAAAAAAAAGATTACCATGAAGCAGAAGCCATTGTCTGAACACTGTGACCCAAAACCTCTCTTGATGTCCTCACAGAAAACACCTCCAGATACCTCTTCTAATGCCCTGGCTCCTGATAGCCAGCTCTCTATTCCTGCCCTGGCTCCCTTACTTCCTGACCCCCATCCAAACTCCCTGTACCCTCAAATTAGAAGAGCTCAGCCTCTACTTCCTGTACCAAAAATCATCACAAATAGGGCTAAGCAGGTCTTAGAGCATATCTATAGTTGGAGCAGACCCTCAGTTTGGACCACTCTGAACTTGAATCCCTAGCACCAGGCCCTAGACACCTACTAGGTTCACAGAAATGCTTGTGAGTCATCACCAAAACTCCTTTTGGAAGACTCAGTAGAGCCTGAGAATCAAAGAGAAATTTATGTGGCAGTGAATCAGCAAAGCCATTTCTTTCCATCACCACCTTTGCTCAGTATTACCATAGACTCACCAATATTCTCCAACAAATTGATCTTCCTCAGTCTACCAAATGGGCATATGTATTAAGTCCACCACTTACAAGAATGAGCCATTTTGGGTGTATAGACACTAGGCCCACTTACAGGGTCTCTAAGCTTAGGAAGATATTCAAGATTCCTCAATCCATGGACAACAACAACTAGATACTGACTATTTTTCTGAATATCAGAACAGTTTTTCCTACTAGGAATTAGATTTTCATACTCTGAAAAACCAAGAATGGTTGAAAGTGAGAAAAGACAAACCAGCTGTTAGGGGTTCCAGCTTTGTCAGTTATCAGTGAGCCATGGTGTTGATTCATTGGCACGGAGAGGGCTGCAGATAAGGTGAGCTCTTCTAAGACCGTGATCCTGATGTCCCCCATGAGATCCATCCCATAGACTGAAAACCCAGATGTTATTGATGTATCATGATTCAACATCTCTCTGGCCTTTTACCCAGCACTATCTAGCTTTGGTGTCACAGTCAGCTCTCAGCATGGAGCTCAGGGCACCTTTGAGCAGGCTACAGATGGTAATGTGTGTAACAGGTTGACCAGCCAGTATCCTGCTACTCAAAATATGGTCTGCAAACCCTCAGCTTAGACACCATGCTGACCTACAGAATCAGAACCTGGATTTTATTGGGATCCAAGGCGAGACCACATCCTGCATCTATCCTATCTGTTTGCAGCTGCGAAGCTGGCCATTGGTCCTTGCAGATGAGCTAGGTCTCAGCAGCCCCTCTTTTGCAGTGACCTCTCTGCTCTCACCAGTGCAGTCAGTGCCCCTGCCTCAGCTACAACAGCCCTGTCTACCTGACTTCAGCCAACTGTCCTGCAGCCTCTGTCTCTTCCTGCCGTCCTCAGCACCCAGCTGCCAGGTCCACCTATCTCCTTGCTGGGAGGGGAGCAGGGAGTAATCTGAGTCAGAAGGGTGAAAACTGGAAATTAGGAGTTTACTAAGTCCTTCCTTTATTTTGAAGTGTTTTTTGGATATTTATAAGCCAATATCCTTTGCTCCTTGTTGTTCTAGAAATTTCTTTAAAGAGCTTGCAGTATCCCAGGCTAGCCCCTGAGAAGGGCAGGGCTAGTCTGCAAACTGACCCAGCTATTCTGCCTCTGACTGCCACCACCTCTAAGAATATGAATTGTGTGAATAGGAGCCATGATTCTCAAATTTGATCCTTTCCCTCCACCTTCTTTCCCCTCCACCTGGGTTCCCCAACAGAAATCCCTTCTCCAGGAATGGAGGAAAAGTCTGTCCTAAGGTTGGTGGTTCTAAACCCTGGCTGCAATTAGAATTAGCTAAGAGCTTTTTAAACCATCAGATGCCCTGCTCTCACCCTAGGGATTGATTTCATTGACCCGGGGTAGGACGTGTGTGGGCAACAGCATTTCTTTATAGCGTGGCAAGAGGTTTTGATGTGCAGACAGGGTCGAGAACCCTTCTTAAGTTATACCCTGTGGGTTTCCTCCTCACCTTTGGAGTAAACTTCTATGCTTCAGGGCTTCTGGACTTGCCTTTTGATGAAACTGAAGCTGTCTGGAATTTGGAAATCTTTAGAGAGGTTTAACTCCTGAGAATTATAGCTCCAAAAAATTGTTTTAAAACTCTTAACAGTTAAAGAACACTCCTTGTTTCAAGTGATTAGCCTTTAAATAAAGAAACTTTATTGGCCTTATGAGTGGGGCCCAAGAGTTACTATTTCAAGGTAATGAAATCCATGAATGTGTGGAGACTCCAGAGAAGGAGTATGACCAGAGGCAGGGCTATATCTTCCCATGTTGAGCCAGGAGGCCCTGAAGAACCAGGGGCATAAGGGTGTTGGGGAGCTGGTGAGAAAAGCCCCTGCCCTCTCCACTCAGAAGGCTTTGGGACCTCCCCTGAACATCATTAAGGTATGGAGACATAGAAGTGGACAAGAGAGGATGCTAGTCAGTCTAGGGTCACCCACTCCTGCAGGGGGCCCACCTGGTGCCTCTGGGTGCTCAATTCTGTTTCTTTGAAACTCAGTGACATGAAAAATGCATGTAGAATCCCAGGAAACTTAGGTATCTCCATGCCCCATGGGACCCAGGAAGGGCCTTCCCAACAGTTGTTGTGCCACAGGACTCAGGGGGCCGACACGGGTCTGGAAGTACCCCAGAGACAATGAATGGTGATGGCATATGGCAAAGCCCAGCCAGGCTGGGGACTGGCCACTGGCCACTTCTCCTCATGAAGGCCAGGATATCGGCTTCATTTTGATGTGGCCTCCAGATGAGAGGAGATAAAAAGGCTCTCCTGGGATAACTGACCATCCAGTGTGAGACAAGGTGGAATTCTTGCTATCATCTACTGGTGAGCCTGAAGCTTTGACATCATCGACATGACAGAGCATGGGTTCCTTTTTCCCTTTGGAGTTCTGGGGATTGGCCATACTTCAAAGGTATATCACTCCGTGGGATCCCCAAGAACAGCTGAGGTTAAATCTTCATTAACCCAGGTAGATGCAAATTCAGGGGAAACAAAGTAATTTCATGAAGCCTAGTGATGAGGTTTCTTCAAGGTCTCCACATAATATAACCTCTGACACTTGAGAGTTCTATCTTCAAAGACTCAGAGCTCCGTATAGTGGGGACAGGGAAAGGACAAAGTTTGCCTTGATATCAGCAGATCCAAAAAGAGATATTTGTTCTGAGGAGGGACCTGGGCACTAAGAGGTATGGTAAACACTTCCAGAGCAGGTAGCAGGTGGGGCTGTGGCTCACTGTACAGCAAGTCTGCAACTGAGACCCTCTGGCTGCCTCTTACACCCTCCCTTTGCCAATGTGCCCATTAAGACTCATCATGCCTCACTGTGCTATCCCAGAAACGCCTACCCATGTTCCCCACTGCCAGCCATATTAAGTCAGCACCTTCCACCAGAAGGCAGACTGGGTTTGCCAAGCACAAGCTGCCTCTCTCCTGGACCCTAAGTGATTCCTGATGGCTCAACTCTGTGTACTACAAGAAACTGTCTATGAAATGCCTCAGATTCTTTCTTCAAATATCATTCCCACCTCTCTTTCTCCTGTACCGGGCTGGAGCCAAACCAGACTCCTCCCAGTGTGCCGAGCAGATCCTACACAGGCATGCCCATGCAAATGTTCCCTGGATGCTGTTGCACTTGAATGTCCCTACTACTTGTCCCTGCTGCTGCCCTTGGCCAGAATCCAGTACCTACTGTCCTCCCAGAGAAGGCCGTGGTGTTGGACTGCTCAGAGGTTCTCCAGGAGGTAGCAAAGTTGTCAGAGCAGGACACAAGAGCAGGGAGGTAGAGAAACAAGCAAGGGGGATGGTGTAGGTGTATCTGTATCTGTGGTTTAATAAATTTTCAAAAGCTTTTCAGTGAAATCCTCCACTGACCTGTCATCACCATGGAAGTAGGAAAAGTGTCTTGCTCTCTATACAGTTTGGCAAACAATTGTTGACTCTGTTGAGTGACCTGTAGTCTTACAGCAGGTATGACCCAAATTGATAAAAGTCAATTTGGACCATTGGGAGATGGAATAAGAACAAGATAATAAGAATAATAAAATGAACAGCTTTCCTGGCATTGCACTCTGCTAGCTCCATGGGAGTGGTTTATCTAGGCCTTATTCTCAGAAGCACCCTACCTCCTCCTTGCAGGTTGCAGAATCCAATTCAATACAGCCAGCATGCTCATGGCTTCTCTAAGTTGCTGGGCCTCTCCTCACAGCTAAGTTTTCTGAAAAGGTGCATCATCTCATCAAAAACATGCTATGAGTTTTACTACCAGGCATTTTAAATTCAGTGTGTTGTGGCCTTACTTACAATCCTCCAGCCCCATGGCAGAATCTCAGACAATCCTAAACCAGAATAATGAGGTCGCTGTTGAACTGGCCTCTCATCTGGCTTTGGTGTCTTCACGGCTGCTTTCTTTCTTTCTTTCTCTCCCTTCCTTCCTTTCTTTTCTTTTTCTTCCTTTCTTTTCTCTTTCTTTCTTTCTTTCTTTTTTTCTTTCTTTCTTTTTCCTTTCTTTTTTCTTTATCCATAAATCGGTGATGAAAAACTTGTGTCAAATTGAAAGCTGTAAGTCAAACAAGTAATTTTGAGAACATGCAGAAACTTTGGTTTTATGTTTACTGAGAATAAAGTCTCATCGCCATGGATTGAGTTGTACATGGGTTCTACATAATCCAATAATTTTTTCCTAGAAAATTGGTTCTTGATGTTAAGCTACTGAAAACACACTATCATTCATCTTCCCTCTCACTATTTCTCAGCTCCCTGATTCTTTTGCTCCTCCGATGGCCTCAATTAATTATCCACTGTTCACTTCTTGTCAGCAGAGACACAAAAGGGGTGAGATATGCAAATAACATGAAGCTCTTGAGCCAAACCAGAGGTTTTCAGCGGGGTTTCAAACTCTATGCAGGAGCAATTCAATCTTGCAAAGACCTTTTTTTTCCTACTAAAGTGCAGTCATATTTTCAATTCTGCCATGCCGTACACTGTGCAATCTTTATCTTGGATAACTTTTAAAAATATTCTTTTACTAGAAAATATAAAGCAACTTTTGCATTGCAAACACAGCTTACATAAAAAAGATGAATCATTTGCCAGCCCTTCTGTGCAGCAAACCTGTCAGAATGTGCAGCTGAGGCTGGGGATGGCAGAAGCACATGTTCTGTATATTAAGCAACACCCCCAACAGGATCTGGGCAGCAACAATCACATTCATTGATACTGCTCCAGAGAAGGATAGTCACAGTAAGAGAAATGAATGAAAGTTATAAATAGTTGTACATTGGATCAGAGAATACTTTGCTGTCAGTTTATTTTTGGTCATGCCAAAAAGAAAGTGTTAGCTTTTTGGATTTTGGAATTACAGGTAAAGGATCGTGGCCCTCCTTTTTATTCTTATAAGTACAGATCCAACCCTGAGGCCCAGTGGAGACCAGCTTGCTTTGTCTCTGGTATTTCAAGTATCCCACTGGAATCTGATTCATTACCCGAGTGGGGCACAGAGGCCACAGTCTGGAGCCCAGGGAACTGGGTTGACAGCTGCAGTGGCTGCAGAATGACACTAGACCTGAGGACAGTTGCTCCTTCAGGATCCTCAGGAGACAGGTCAGGAAGAGCAGAGACCACACCCTTGAGCTGAGGGATGTGAAGAGAGTGGAGCCATGAGCAGGTTCTTGTCCAGCAGTATCAATGCCTAAAAGTTCCCAACATGTAACTCTGCCTCTGGCTCCCTTTGAAGCTCTTCGTATCTCCTCAGACCAGACAGAAACTGCAAACGTGGAAGATCCCCACCAACACTGACTTTGCTATCATCCTGTTCAGTAAGTCCTCTGTTGCCAGTGTGTCTCTTTTTTCTTTCTCTCCATCTGCCCTGATTGGGTAGCAATGACAAGATCGCCCCATGAACTAAGCTGTGGACAGATAACACATTCTCTCTGGCACAATCTTGCTGACCTCTGGGAGGACTGGCTGCCCCCTGTGTTGACTCCCAAAGGCAAAAACATTCTTTCCAGTATCAATAGTGAGTCACTGAGTGACCTAACATGTAGATCTTGACCCTCCCCATGTGGTAGGAAGGAAAGAAAAGTAGATTCCACTACCTTTCCTTGGCTGAAAAAAAATATTACCTTGCACATACCTGCCCCCGCCTCAAAAAAGTCAAGATGAACCAATGGCAGTAGGAAGGCAGATACAGAGAGGGCAGAGAACATCCTTGTGTTTAATCTCTTTGTGATCTGTTAGATACAATTTTTAATGTAGCCCATGCTATCTCTGCAGAAACCAAAACATCCAAATATTTACACGGTTCTCAATACTACCAGACATCTGTCCAGTTTAAGAACCAGGCTACAAAAATGTCACATTATGTAAATGCAGCCATTCTTTAGCTAGTGAACAGCTTGAAAAGAAAAATCTGAAATGCTAAAAATACTTTATTTAATCAGTGACAGAGATGAGAAGTAATATTCTTGGGTAGAATCCTCATAAGTAGAAACTAGGTTTAAACAGAGCCGCAATACTTTTTATTGCCTATAGTTGCTCCTCTGGTTTCCTGCAAAAGTTATGATGACTTAGCTGAAATTGGTTCGGGGATATTTTAAGTTGATATAATCTGTACCTATAACTTCCATAGTCTCTTGCAAACTGTGTCAACAAGATAATCTTTCCCTCAAGTTCTCAGGTAAGCATGTTAATTGCAGGCCACTTTCTAGAGGCTCCTACCTTCGACAACTTCTATAAGAAATGTCAGGCTTTGAAGCCTTGAGTATATTTATCATGGACCCCAGAGCACACAGCTTCTCCATGTCCATAATGCTTTTTCTACAGGCATCCCCACTAACCAGTCGCTGGGACACCTAAGACAGAAATCTGTGTGTGCATGCCTGAGCATGTGTGTGTTCATATATGTATGTGTACATACACATGTACACCTCTGTATTGGGTTACAAGGAAGAGCACAAGGGCTCAGCAAGGACAGTGGCCAGTGTGTATGCTGCTGAAGCTGCAGGCATCATCAGACTGGAGGTGCATGCTATGCACGCGGAGATACGCAATCCAGAAAAAGAAGCAGCAGGAAATTACCTTCCATCTCAGTTCTACCACCAGGCTGCATGGGCCCACTCACTCATTATTTTTAATAGACTTTTTACTTTTGAATAATTTATATTTAACAAAAGTTGCGGAGGCAGTATAGAGTTCTGGTATACCCTTCACCTAGCTCCTCTGATGGTAACATATTACAAAGTTATGGTACATTTGTCAAAACTCTGACACTAACATTGGTCCATTACTATTTGCTAAACTCCTAACTTGGTTTGGATCTCATCAGGTATTTTTTTTCTTGCCAATATCTTTTTTATATTATAGGACCCCATCCAGGATCCTGCAATACATTAAGGATTACCTTCATTATTTATATTCAATGAATACATTTGCAGCATGGGTCTTGCTGGCCATTTGCCTGAAAAAGAGCAAGAGAAGATATATGCATAATTCCTCGCATTGGCAATCCAACCAGCCATTCATCTTTGAGCACTATTAGTATGACTTTTTCATAGAAAAGCTGATACAGAGTCATGAGTTGCCACATACATTGTTGTAATAAAGTCTGCATCAGAACTTAGTCCTCTTGGTTCCAGTCACCCCCTATACCTGTCACTGTGTTGGCCCACATGTACTGATGTGGCCACACAGGAATGGGTCCTTTGTGGAGCCAGAGATGGAGGGACCCTTATGTCCTGGATGTACCTATGCAGTCTCCGGAGGGGACACCAAGAGGAAGACACTCAGGCAGTGAGAAGCAGCCTTCAAGGGCCTAGTCCCACCTGTGGCATGCCCTTCACAACACCAAGAACAGATAGCCCTGCCCACCAATGCAATTCCACCTTCCCCACTGAGGTCGGAGGACACAACTTAAATGCTAAATCAGAAAACAAAGTTTGTGGGCAAGAAAGCCTCCTGCTCCACTAGAAAAAAGGACACACAGGTCTAAGCTGTCATTCCCAGAAAGATTTTTATTTATGATTTGTGTTGTAGTTTACTTCAATGGCATCTCTCAAGTAGCAATCAATGATACTGAGGGTCCTGCAGGTGTGCAGAGGAGATGGATCCTGGGAGCTGTCACAGCCCCACTATCCAGCTGGACCTGCTTTTGTCTGATTCATCAACGGTACCTACTGTGTGTCCCCGTACCCCCTTTGCAGACACTGCTCCACATGTTCATTCTTTACTCCATCTGTTTCTTCCACAGCCTTTCACTGAGCAGCCTGTGTGCATCATGCATATGAAGAACAAGGGCAGCCAGGCCAAATGTGAGGAGTCCTGGCCCTGGGAGTTTATTCTTCATAGGTACTAGAGGGATTTTTAGGGGAGCGAGGGTCTGCACTGTACTAGGAGGTCATGGTGGGTATATGGGAGCAGAATGTAGGGGCCTGGGCCCAGCTAGGAGAGAGGTAGGGGATCCTGGAAATGTGGGCATCCACATTGGGTATTATAGCTCCATACCCCAATCTACACCCCACCTGCATATGTAGCCTAGAACTAAGGTGAGGGTACTCTTTTAAGAATCAGAAAGAAGTCACCATGGCTGAAGGGACCTAAGTTTTGCAAGACATTTTCCATGTTAGAAAATAAATGGCTCATGTAAAGGAGACTTGATGTCAGATCACAAGTCCAGAAGCAGAGGGCTTGGGGAGGATGGGACCCTTTTTAGACCACTGGTGATTTCAGCAGCCCAAGGATTCATCTATGAAGTTCACAGCCATGTGTTTGGCAGGGGAGTCCTGGAGCTCACCTCCCTGCCCAGCTTTCAACAAGTCAGCACTGCTTCAGGTCAAAGTTTGTCTCTGTCCCTCTCTCTGTCTCTCTATCTCTGTCTCTTTGTCTCTGTCTCTGTCTCTCTCAATTGTCTCTCTCTCCCTTTCTCCTCTGCCTGATTTTAGCTACACCATGATCTACTGTCTTGCTGTTTTGAAGTTTTTCTCCCCTGTCGAGGGCCCAGTGAATACCATGTAGAAGCAACTATGTAAAGAGGGACTCTTTATCATCTGTTTCAATCTGAGGTCTCTAGACTCCATAAGGAGACTACAGACCTGGAGCAAGCATGAGTTATTGCATCAGATTGCCGGTGGCATAGGTCTCCCCAGGAAGCCTGCCCATGGCACAGGCATACTCATTTTCCAAGCTTCCTGCAGGGGACCAAGTACAGCAGCACAGCTGGGATGTTGTTCACCACAACACTCGGAGAATTATCAGTTCACAAAAGAGATAACAGTGAAAGATGAAAAACTGCACTAGCCACTGGGTGTGGGATTGTTATTTCCCATCAGCACAAAATGCACAGTTATTACTTTAGTTATAATGGTTTGGGAATCATTTAGATACATCTTCTTTAGTTTGATTTTAGTCTGTCATTTAGACAGATGTTTAAGTTGAAGGCTGGCTTATATTTTCATTATGAAAGCTCAGAATCCCTCCAAGTACCAGGGTGTGATGCCATTGCCTGTACCCCTTCTTCCCATCCTCCTTTCTGTGCCCTGAGGTGCTGATTGCAGGAAGTCCCTGGTTTGGTCTCCAAACCAGTTCTCTGCAAAGGCAGAGTCCAGCAGGACAGGGCAAAGCATATCTTACTACATCTGTGTCAAACATCTTTTCCTCTATGGCCCTCACTGGGTCATAGGTCTATGTGCTTTGAGGGTGCTTGCTTTGGGCAAGAGTTTTCAGAGCTTTATCCAGCTACAGTGTGAACAAATCCAGACTCTTTCCTGGGCCCACATGTTAACTGCCAAATGTCCTAGCCTTGCATCACCAGAAGAATATTATATCTCGTGGAGAATAACAGCAGCAGCAGATTGGGACACATATGACCTAGTGATCATCAGGACTATTCTGGCAGCTAGTTACCTGCAACATTTTAGCCAGTACCTGACTTTATTTATCCTTGTGCATAGGGACCAGATGCCCTTCCCTCTCTGTAACATTCCTATTGTCACTGGTCCATCATGAGGACATCAGTCATTGACAGGGCCTCAGGAAGGGAGGGCATGAGCTGAGGTCTTGCCTCCATGATTTTGCTCCCAAATATTAATCCTGCTCCTGTCCTGGGTTTCTCTGACCCAGCCACAAATAGAGAGGAGAAAGTCAGTTCTGGAAGGGTGTGGAGCAACAATTTGAATTTCTGTGATGCTTTCATTGCCATAGAAGGCAAGGGCCAACGTTCACAGAGTGGGGGTTTCAAACTCAGGCCTCTGTATGCAGCATACAAGCTAAGGATCCAATGGGAAAGCAGGCTCCACAGTCAGAAGTACTGGTTTTCACTCCAGCTGCACAACGTTGGACTAACACTTAACCTCGAAGATATTTGGTTTCCTTTTTTGAAAATCAAAGATACTACTACCTCCTTGTACAGACTCAGGAGGACAGAAGGAGGTGGCTTTCAGAAGCTCAACACCCTCTGCATCCCTCTCACCCACTTCCCTTTAGCTGAATTGTGGTCATACTTAAACTTGGGAAAGAGGAGAGCTTGGGAAGGTGAGTTTCACCAGTGCCCTAGGGTGGGACCATGATTCTTTATAGTGTCACCTCCAGGGCTGTGTTACCACACATGGGGCTTAGGAAATGACTGTGCAGGGTTCCATGGGTGGAGAAACACCTCAACAGTGATTGGAAATTCTGGAGGACATGATCACTTTGGGAGCATTTGGCCACACAATGGGAAGTACAGCCAGATGGATGGGTAAGCTCTGAATCAGTGTGCAGGAGGCTTAGGTCCAAGTTCTCTTTCTATTTGCTGTGAAACCTTAGGAAAATCAGATACCTCTCACAGCTTCTGTTTTCCTCCCTGCTAAAGGGAGGTTGGGAAGCTCATTGCCCTGAAGCCTTGGAGCCTTTGTTCATGCTCTTCTTTCCATTTGGAATATCCTCTCCTACTCTCCCTGCTTATGGATCACCATTTCTCTGTAGCCTTCCTGAGTTCCCTGGCCACATGCCTGGTAGTTTCTTTTAAGATACCCCCGCAAAGCCTCATGCAGTCATAGGTGGGGCTTTTTCAGAGGTGGCTGGGTCCAGAATTTGTGATACTGAGATTAAGGGTGTTTACTAAATTAGTCCACTGATTGGTTTGGCACCTGCTCTAAAATGGGTAGCCTAGATAGAATATAAAAGATGCAGAAGGAAGATGCTAATTATTGCTTTGCTACCTCCTGCCTGAAATGAGCTGTTTCTCCTCTGCAGTGCCTGTCTGACATGCCATCCTGCCTTGGAGCTAGCTGAGTATGGACTGAAACCTTTACACACTGTGAGCTAAATAAATTTTCCTCCTTTAACTTTGGGTGTCAGGTATTTTGTCTAAGCAATGAGAAAAGTAACTAATATACCTGGTACCTCCCCTGCCCATTGCCTCCATGCTTCTGTACCAGTCCCTAAGTAATTCATACTTGTCCTATTAGATTCAAACTTGTCCTATTGATGCCATTTTCACTTTACCTGTCTGCCTCTTCCTCTGCATTGGTGACCCAGTCAGGGCTGCAAGGCTGAGACCATGTTGTTTTTATCTCAGCTGCCCAAATTTTATCTGAATTCCTCACAGTGTATCATTCATAACTCAAAGAAGCCATTACCTGAATCCCATTATAAATCAGAAGGGAATTTCCAAGGTGAGCTATTTTTCTAATTAATTTGGTGGTGACCAAGGACTTAATCCTCTCACTGCAAGATCCATGTTTTGAAGGGGCCGGTGATATCACTCAGTGGCACGGGCGCCTGTGGCGCATGAGGTCCTGAGGTCGACCCCCCAGTACCCACAAAAAAAAAAAAAAAAAAAATCCATGTTTTGAGTGTTCCCCCTTTTCCTGGAGCTACAGCTATTCCCACCCCAGCCTCATCAGAACAACCCTCATGGGGGCTGCCTGCAGCTATCTTGTTCAAGGAGTGAGAGTTCATTAAATTGACCTCCCCCCTTGGGAAAGCAGAAATAAGGCTAAAGTGAAAAAGTATGAACAAGCAAGTGTGTGTTCCACAGGGTCCTCACTCCCAGATCACGGAGTGGGCTCTGCATGCAGCAGATTTCTCTCCAGGTAGAAGTCAGCTGCCTCACTCTTTTTGCCCTTTCTATGCACTGTTGGAAGAAGGAGCATCCCTAGAGGTGGAGACAGGAGCTGAAGTTGTACAGGACGTAACTCCAGTGGAGATAAAAGGGGGAAGTCTATAGTGGCCTGTTGGAGTTCGGGAGAGAACCAAGAGGAGCCCCAATAGTCCCTGTCCCTATTCCACCTGCCCACTGAGTATTCCGTTCATGTATGCACACACACACACAGCAGGCAGACTCCCTGGAAAGTACTACAGCCTATTAAGAGGCCCCTCCTGATGCTGACGGAGGCTGTGGCCCATGTTTCTGTTGATGGATGAGGCTGTCCAATGCTCAGCCTCCCCCAGACTATCAAAAAGGAGGAGCCATTACTTCCGGATTTGCCAGACCTCCTGGCTCAGCTCCTCGAGGGCTGATAGATGGGGGCTGTTCAAATCATGGAGGATTATGTGCCTTAAGTACTGGCTGTCTGGCTCTCAAATTTCGACAGGGCCATTTGTATATCAGAAGAAATTTTAACACTGGGATTCATCCTGTCATATTGAAGGTAGCAGGGTTCTGAGAGTTTCTGGGGCCTTGATCTTTGGAATACACATTTTTAATATGATTAAAGAATGTTAAATTGAGATGCTAACTCAATTCTCATTGATTTGGAAATATGTGATAATAACAAGTTAAAACAAATAGATGGTCAGTAGCTATCAACACCTGTGTGATCTCAGAGAAAAGAGCTTATAGACTGTAACATGGGAGTACTGATCAGCCCAGTAACAGATAACTCACAAAGGCAATTTTTGAAAAGATTTTGTGGATAATGGGTCTGGGACCTAATAAGTGACCAATAAGTAGTACTATTATTTTTATCACCAGTTAGTCCATGTTTATTGTTTTCCAAGGGCCACTAAGAAGGAAATAGCTTGAGGTCATTTAATTTTAAATTTTATTTTCCATAAAGGAACTTGCAAATGAGAGACAATGAAGTGATGATAAACCAGGAAGGTCAGAATTTTAATCAGGCCCCCAATTCCAGACCTTGACCCTAACTCCCTCTCATTTGTGGTTCTCCTGGAATTTGCTGGGTCTTTGGATCACTCAGGCTTTTAAGAATAAATGGAAAGTTGTTCTGCTCTGCTCTATTCCTTCCCTCTAAGAACTGGAGATAAGGTGAAAGGAGCCGGGAGACCATTTGCAATGCATATGTACCTGCTTCTTACATTTCTAAAATGAAATGCAAAGGCAAGTGCCAAAGTGGGAGAAATAACTCACAAAGCTGACAAAGGGTTGGTGTCAAGAACAAATAAAAAACTCCTGCAAATCAATGAGAAAATACACTCAGCTCCATAGGAAAGTTAGCAGAGCAGCCAGCTAGGGAAAAAGAAAAAACAATAAATAAAAATATGTAGTCAATAGGCTAGTAAGGGTGTGCAACAACCACCCAAGATCAGGGGATACAGACCATGAACCCTAGCTGACTGCAGGAACTGGCATTAGACCACACCAACCATACCAAGCACTGGAAAGAAATGGATTCACTGTGTAAATGTATATATGTTCTACACATCTGTGCATTGCCATTTAAGAGTGAATCAGTACAAACACTTTGGAAAATTTGTAATAATTTCTCTTCACTGTTATTTTCACCAAACATGCTGAGTGGTCAAGACTGGTCACCAGAGCACCACAGATGATGAACATAACCAAAATGACCCCAAAAGGGGAGAAAAGAGAGAGGACAGGCAAAGTACAGTGTCACATTGCAGCTAAGAGGAACACGTTGGCAGTGGGAAAGCACTGATCAGTCTTGGACTTTCAGGACTCTTCCTATACTCTGCTTTATTCATAAAGATAAAAACAAACTAAAACTTTTTAAACATGGTTTAGATATGCATGCAGATACAGCAAATCCACCTGAAAAAGGCAAGTGTGGGAGGAAGAGACTGGGATGATGTAGGATGTTTATTAGAGCTGAAGAAGGTTGGAGTAAGGTCTCAGATGTGGGCTGTCAGGCTTTATTGTCTATGGTACCTAGATTTTATTTTTTAGGGTGGTGAGCCCTTAGCAGTGGTGTTGAGATAATTTTCATCTTCATCTCTCAGCTATTTTCTCTCTCCCTCCTTCTTCCTCTATCTCCATTACAACTTCCTAAAACCAGTAAAGCAAAGAAATAAACAAAATCTAAACACACCAAGAAAATCTACAATATAAGCCTAATCATGATAACAGGTATTGTTTGAGAGCCCATTTGTCAGACCCTGTGCAAAGTATTTGGACAGCTTAAATTCCTTGACCAAACTGTTCAACTCTGAAGTACCAGGGCAAGCATCTGCCTAGTGCCTGACTACAGAGCTTGTGCCTCAGCATCTTGCTCATGGTCACAGCAAAGGTGTTTTCCAGAAATCCAGCAATGTCTGCTGAACGCCTACTGGGCAAGCCCATGAGGGCCTGGGAAGTAGATCTCACACTATCTCCGACTGGAATTCAGGAAGTGGCCTACCTCTGGGCCATGTATTCCCATCATGATCTAGTTAGGCAGCCACATAGTGTTGCTTAGTCCTTGGTTCATTTCCTGGGGAGGGGCTCTGTGCATAGGTACAGAAACACCTTACAGATGTACATCACAGCTGTGTTCCCTGTTCTCAGCCTCCAACTTATACTTTGTTGACCTGGAAACTTGGAATGTCATAGAGGTCATTTCCCGGATGGCTATTCAGCTTGGAGTATAGATGACCCAGACAAAGGACCCTGGGTCAAAGCCAGAAAGGGAAGCCCAATCTGGTATTTGAATTAGAGGTACTTCTCCCTGCAGTGTCCCAAGGAGCTGGGACTTGCCAGGATGCCTTTTCCTCTTTAATCTCTAATTCCCTAACACCAAGATAAAAGGTCTGTCCATAAAAATCTAAGGTCCCTACCAGCCCTCACTTCCTGTGTACTTGAGATCATAAATCTATTGCCAGACACCTGGCTGCTATTGCTTTCTTCTCAATGCTTCTTTTCAATACATGATTTGTTCAGGAGAAATTACACGGTTGTAATGCTATTTCTTTGTGCTGACAAGAAGGAAAATGGCTTCGTAGGACAAGAGATGGGAGAGCATTTATTATACACAGCCCAGTTCTTTAGGTCATTACTGTGCAGCTACCTGAAGAAGCCCTTGAACTGTGAGTTAATGTCATTGTAAATGTATTTCCAAATTTGCTTGGTGCAATCCATGTGGATTACTACCTGTGCTATTTGGCTGTGACTCTGTAATTTCTTGCAATTGTTTCATGCATTGTGTCAAAACTTTAGCTGCTTATCATCAGTGTGGGGTCATGAGATTGCTTACTATTTGTTTATAGAGAAACACTGTAAAATATAAACCTGAGAAAACAGAAGTTTTTCTCCAAGTTGGATGAGTGAAACTTTCAGCTTGTTGAACCCTTCTGCTAAACTTTAGAATAAAAATTAGTTTGTTTTTATATATCATAAAGTAGAATACAGGCTTTAAAGAATAAATATGTCATCATTCTCATGAATATCACCATGAGACTCTTTCCAGCACCTGAAGAGGAACAGTCTAGCAGGAAAAAAATATGTTCACATTTATCTAGATCATGTCTTGGCATCAGTGGAATCCTGAATAATGATTAAATGTAATTTATTAAGATAAAAAATTTCTTTCAAATGCAATTGAAGAAACTACCTTCACTGAGATAAATGACCCAGAGGATCAGTATTCAGAAAACACAGAACATGGTGAAACAGAGGACTCTGGGTTGGTGAAGATGTGCCAAGCATCAGTAAAACATGCATTTGCAGCCAGGAAGTGGTGGTGTACAGAGTTATTCTGTTAGTGGGCTGCTGGCCCTGTCTCCAGGTCCTATGCACCTGACCAAGGACTACAGTTGGTGTTAAGCCTGGCCACTTGCTCCCAGGAACACTGCCTAGAGTACCAATTTATATTGATCAGACTGTCAAAGGCTCTCCTCTGTCACTGTGGAACAGAGCAATATTCCCTTGCACACACCCAGGACAGACACTGTGCTTCTAATGGCACTGACACTGCAGGGCAACTGAGTATCCATTACCTTAGGAAGTCATCTGTGCCAGTTTAGTAACCCAGAACCTACCAAGGTAGCTGAGAGCACACGGATTGCTCAGTAAATATTGTTTTTTGGAGGGTATCATTTGTCAGGGAGCCCAATAACGGGAAAAGGATGAGGTTGTACATTTAAGAAAATTCATGGCAATTATGGTTAAAAATATATTCTTTGGGTAGTTCTGAAGTAGGTGGAATGGTTTGATCGAAAGTTCAGGTCAAAGAGAAAAGCAAAATTAGATACGGCACAAAGGCAGGAAGGTTCTTGGACAGAGGCACCATCTGCCTGACCTGACTTAACCTGAGAGCAACAGCTTTTGTCAAACTGGAAAATTTGTTCACCAGGAGACCCAAGAAGCAGGATGAAATGTGGAGATGAACAGTAGGCATAAAGCTTACTGGAGTAAAATGACAGGAGAGTTCTCAAAAAATTGTGAAATCAAAAAACTTAGTCGAGACTAAATTGAGATACACCAGGATTTCCTTTTATACAAAGGAAAAAACAAATCTTCAAATCCCATAGAAAAAAGTTTTGCCTGTGGCAAAGAACGTTCTATAAATGTCTACTCTGCTAGAAATTTAGATTGTTTTAGGTGTGAAATGCAACTTATTAGCTTCAGTGTTCTTGGTATCCAAGACAACAGCTTCAAACGCAGTAGCGAAAAACATAGACAACATGGCCAAGAAAATGTGTTTATGAAAAAAAAAAAACTATGAAACTGAATAAGTAAATAGCTATGATTAGCTATCAACCTTTCTGTCCTTACCTCCAACACAGAAAATGCACACAGACATTGTAACGAGGTTGGACATGAGCAGAACTCGGCATGAATATAGAGAATAAGCTGGTTGACACCTCTGAAATGAGAATGTATGTTTAATGTACAGCCAGCAGCTTCCTACTGGCTGTTGGAACTTGGTAGATACAGAAGTGCACATCAGAATTCAGTCCAGGACCTCCCTGATGGGTTTTTCTTACTCGAGAAGTATGTATTTCTTAACTTTCTAATGTGTATGCTATTAATGGGGTTCGTGATTTATAAAATGTTACAGCTCCCTCTGAGGTTCTCAACAACGTGTGATTAACGCCTGGAGTCCCAGTCCACATCTCTGTCTTCTTCCACTTCAGGCTTTAGTCTGGCTTCCTCCAATAGGGACATGCTGCACAGCTTATTGAAATGAATAAAGGAGATTTATACAGAGAGACTGTATAGATAAAAGCAAAGCATCATCCATCTGGAAAGCAAAGCTTATCTGCAGTGGATCTGTGTTCATCGAGGGAAATTGGCAGGACATTAAACCTCGCAGCCCTATTTGAAGAACATAAAGCTGCCACTGACTATAACCCAGTGGCCTCTCCTGAAGTTAGCCCCCTGGGTTTCCACTGCAAACATATTGGGCTATTTCTCTCCAGGAAGAGCAAGGATCACCCCAGTGAAACCGTAAAGCAAAACAGAGACTGGAACACTTCTTTAACATGTGCTGGGTCTATGCCATGCTTGCAGAAGTAAGAGGGATTTCTAAAGAGATGTATCTGTACAGTGTTAAACTTTAGAATTTTAGGCTGTATTTAAACTGATGGAAATAATGCAGTCATGACTTGAAACCAAACACATCCTTGAAGAATCTTTCTCTTTACTCCTCCAATTGAAGAAGGCAAAAGGAATCACTTTCTTTGATAAAATATGGGAATTTAAAAACTTCATCTTTGCAAAATCATATAGCTCTTATTTATCACCATTTGTTAGTAGAGATAATTAATTAAATACTTCTGAACTAGGTCTTGGAATACTATACGAACAAAAAGGAGACACCACACTGTCACATAGGCAGTTAGAGGAGTAACTAGATCTGGGGTAACAAGGAGAAGATATAGAGATCCTGCACACTCAGAAGCTTGGAGCAGGGATTTACGGACCTGGTATTCACAGGAAACGCTGTGGTTGGGCTGGTGCTGATACCCAGGAGCCCAGAGAAGGGACTCAACTTCTTGAGATTCAGATTGTGGAGGAAGACTACAGGTCACCAGGGCTGTGTCTTGGAGGAGGCGCATTGAGCATGGTTCTGGGAGCAAGGGGAAAATATAAATCAATTTATAGCAAGCATGTTTACTGAGACTTACTGCAGTCACCAGGTAGGAAAGATCATTGGTGAGCTGACTCTGACAGGAAAACAGAGCAAATAAGAAGGATCAAAGCTTTACCCCTTCTTTCTGCCTTGCAGCTCTGTTTAAAGGCCCCTAGCTACAGAGCTCTGGGGAGCAACTACAGGGTAGAAAAGGCATTAGGTTGGCCCCAGCTTTCCAAAGCCAAAGTAGAAGTGGGCTTCTGAAGCAGAGAAACAATAGGTACATTAACAGCTCAGTCTAGCCCTTGCTATTCAGTATGTTTATGCTTCCACACATACTCCAACCTCAGTGCAACAGTGTAAGCCACTCCACGATTCTCACTGCATACAAGCAACCTTCACTCAAGACGCTCTTATTCTGACCCCAAACAAGGTGATACAATATCCCAAGCGTTATCTGGAAAACAATCACACCATCCCTCTGCATTAGTTTGTCTTCCTGTGGCTGCTGTAGCAATTGATCACACACACTCAGTGGCTTAAGGCAGCACAGATGGATTTTCACACTGTTTTGTCAGTGTTTCCTTCTGTGGCAAAAGGGACTTTACAGGTGTGATAGATGACGATTCTGAGATGGGGGAGATGATCTAGCCCAGTCCAGTATAACAACAAGAGTCCTATTATAGTCAGGGTTTGCAAGGGATTAGATGTAATACAGGACACATAATTTATAAGATTATTTTACAATGTTCATCCAAGAAGTCAAATGTAGAAGCATGCAAGAGATCTGTCCATGCACTAGAGACCCTAAGAATCCAGCTGAGGGCCTGGATCCCACAGCAATGTCCTGCATGAGTCCAGCTGGAGGCCTAGAGCCCATGACAGTGTCTCATGCAAGTCTGTGTCAAGGATCTACACTAGGAAGACCCAAAGGCCAGTGGTGGAAACTAGAAAGTCTGTGCCAGCAGGATGAAGGATCTGTGCCATCAGGCTGAGGGATCTGCACTGGAGCCAAGAAGCGATGTTCAAGGTATGGACCAGAGCTCTCCTGAACAGAACCCCAGCCATGCTCAGTGACCCAAGCTCCTCCAACAGTGAGAAGAGTTGAGTTCAAATCAGGAAAAGCAGTATAACAAGCTTCTCCAGGAGAATCAACAGCACACCATCTTCCTCTCCATTTCTCCTTTTATGCTGTTGGCAACAATCCTCAGGTGGGCCATCCAAACCCAGAACCGCACTGATTCAGTTCATCTGGGTGTTACAAGTTGACTATTAGTTAATCCACCACAAGTCCTTACATCCTTAAAAAAGGGAGTCCAAGGGGAGAGGTGCTATGGACACAGAAGTTGATAAGACACATGTGGTCTCAGTTTTTCTTCTTGGTGATAGAGGCCATGGCTAGTGGGCACTTCCTACTGTCTCCACTGCCCACCCTATGATTTTTTTACTCCTACCAGCACCTCCACTGCTTACTTAGTGGGGTGATGCAAACCTCCATCTTTAGAAAAAGCAAGTCTGTGGAGTCCTGCTACTTTCTCCTTCATCTTCTCCTTTTTGGTTGCTGTAGTTTTTCATTAGCTTTTACTATTGGCTATAGGAGTGTGAAAGGATGCCCAGAATATCACTGGAGGCCCTGTACCCCCACCCTGCTCTCACAGTGTGGCAGCCAGCACATATTTCCCTTCATACACTGCCAGCCTGGGGAGTCGTGCACTTCCTGCTTGCCCTGTTGGTGTTGAGTCCTGAATGCCAGGTAGCAGTTTTGACTCCCAATTTACTGAAGTTACAGGTAAATTAGCAGGTGCTACATTTTGAATATTTTTTCCTTCCAAAGCCTTGTAGAAACATAACTGCTATTATGACAATATAAGAGGCAAGACCCTTAAGATATGATTAGGCCATAAGGGCTCCACCTACATGAGTAGGTTAGTGCCCTGGCTTGTTATAAAAGGGCAAATATGTCCTTTTCTCCTCCTCCTTTTCTCCCTCAATTATCTCTCTTCCTTTTGTCTTCTGCCATGGGATGACATCAAGAAGGCCTTCACCAGATGCTTGCACCTTGATACCAGACTTCACAGCCTCCAGAACTGTGAGCCAATAAATTTCATTTATAATAAATTACACAGCCTCGGGTATTCTGTGATAGCAGCAAAAAAACCTGGACTAGGACAATAGGTGTAGTAGCAAAAGGGTCATTTGTATATCTGCCCCTTGATTCCTAAACCTAAATGATGTGGCCGAGAAACAAATGGCTCCACATGCTGGCCACGTGTTCGAAGTGTTCAGATAAACTTCTGCAATGCAGAAACCCACCTGTTCAGGATACAGTCTGGAAAACGTGCTTTAACCAGGTCCTCTGCAGCACATTACATCTCCCTGATTATTGACCAACCCTCCTGGGTGAAGATGTGTGTGTTTAACTCTCTGAATGCCAAGGACATGAGCCCACTGTCACACTCCTTTGCTATGAGATGAGTTTTCTGGTTGGAAGTGACAGTGTATAAGTGTGGTGGTGAAAACACAATTTCATAAAGTCTACAGATGTTAGTGGTGGCAGAAGCACTGTGGTCAGAAAATCCAAATCCACATCTAGAATCTAGATTATGCATCTTTATCAATGAGGAAAAACTTTACATTTCCAAGATACATGTGGATTAATTAGTGTGCACCAAGGACTGGTCAATCACTCCAGGAATTGGTGCCTTTTGGGGTCTGTTTACAAGTGGAAGTTTGTTTGCAGCAGTGGCAGATAAAACTTGGTTGGGGGTAGTCCATGCTATTGGAGCCATTCATAGCCTCTCTGTCACTGTAGTGATTTTATATTGATATTTTAGCTGATGGGTGATCTCAGGAGTGATTAGAGACAGATTTAATGTATGTGTCATATCACCTACTCAACTATTTATAGCCTCTTCTCTAGCGGATGCACATTTGTGAGCACCCACTTGGGATACAGATCTCTTTATACGTTGTGCTCATTCCAAGAATATCATCCCCATATCTCTTCCCCAGTACTCCCTCTCACCAATATGTCAATTCCATTCTCTTTGTGTCCAGGGCCATCCAAGAGAACCATTAGCAAGTGCCCATGAATGAGTGCTAATTCATAGTGCTGGACAGCTGAGTCAATACTCAGCAAGCTCAAATTTCTGCTGACCAGGAAGTTTTTCTTTATTGCTGTCTTTCAGAATTTCCTTACTGAGTGTGTGACATTCCAGTGGTCTGTTTCTGATAGGTCCCTGTATTGCAAATGAAACCATCTACATACCAGACCTGAATATCTTCCTCAATCAACTGGTCAAAAGGAACTCTCTAGGAGCCATTTGTGTGAACTCAGGCAGAGGGAGAAATGCAGTAGGAGCAGATGTCCAAAGAGCTTGAGATATGTTTCATGCAAATCTGTCATCATGCTAGACCTGCTCCAGCCCATATGCCCGTATGCCTGTATACCTTTCTTATTTCCACTTGAGACTCTACAGCTGCACATTACAAAATGGATCAGTGAGTCAGATGGTGTATAATGTGCAGCTAAAATCACATGACCCTTGCTGTTTTATAGTTAGGCATGGTTATGGGTAGAATTATGTCTCATTTTATGATCAGTACCTCAGAATGTGATCTTACTTGGAAATGAATTTATTGCAGATATAACTAGTAAGGTAGTCTGGGTCCTGAATCCTATGTGATCTGTGTCCTTAGAAGAAATGTGACAACGGAGACACATATGGAGAATGTCATATGATGACACAGGCTAAGAGAAGACTTATGCAGCTACAAGCCAAGGAACAAAGCTTTGTGGGCACAATTTGATCTCGGTGCACCTGCCACCACCTTGATCTCAGACTTCTGCCCTCTAGAAATGTAAGATGATAAATATCTGTTGTTTTAAGTTATTCAGTGTGTGGTACCTTGTTAAGGCATCCCTAGGAAATCTAGACCCTTTATGCAAAGGAAATAGCTATCTTCAAAAGAGAGACTATCTTTACTCCCAAACATTATAGTATCAGAGCTCAGCATGTGGGCTTCTCATGAGTGATAACAGTGTCAACTGGGAACTCATTAGAAATGCAAATTCTCTGACCCACTCCACACTCACTGAATCAGGAACTCTGGAGCTGGACCCAGCAGTTTGTTTTAACAGCTTCTGGGGGTGTAGATGCATGCTAAAATTTGAGAACTATCTCCTTGAAGGTGCAGGGTGATATTCTGATTTGTGCAAAACCCTTATACAGTATGCTCAAAATAGCATGCCTATTTGCTACAGATATTCTGTGCATCACTGGACCCAGTGGAAGATGCATAGCCTGGACTCCTTATACAGCAGTCTCTTGTTCTGATCCCCATTCAGAAATGGCAATCTTAGTGGGTATTCAGTAGGTGAATTAGAGTATGCAGTATGTACACTGTACATCTCCTCCATATGTTATAGGTATTGGCTCTAAAATGCAAAATAACATCTGTCCCTCTTCAGTGGCAGGCAATGAAAGGTCCATCACTTTGCCTTTCATGTTGTAGGATTTATATCAATATGCTCCAGACCTCCAGAAACTGCATGATGTGACATACTTGTAAATTTTCATGGGATTTTTCTCTCATCCCCTGGTTGACATGTATTTTACCAAGGCATCTAAAGTTTTGGCTGCTTCCAATTCTCCAAGTTCAATAAGCTTAATTTTATCAAAGTAGTGAAACAGTGCAATATTTCTTGGGCTGTCGAGAGAATTACTGGATTTGGATTACTTTATAATAGAGAACAGGAGAGATGATGTAACCCTGAGGCAAAAACTGTGAAGGTGCATTGGTAACCCTGCAAGGATGAAGCAAACCTTGTAGCAGAATTGCAAGTTGCTATAGAGAAAAAAAAACTTCACCAGGTCAATAGCTAAAAACCATATTCTAGGGACTATATTGTTATGCTGCAGTAAAATGAACATATTTGGAATAGTAGCTTCAATTAGATTCCCCAGCTGACTAAATTTATAATAAATCTCAGTCATTCTTCAAGATCCTACCTTTCGCATAAGAAAAAGAATAGTTAAGTATTGAATTTTTATTACCACTTCTGAACAGTCCAAGTCTTTGATGATAGAGCTAATCTATACTTTCTCTATAAATATTTATTTTTTGCTCTTGGTTTAATATTATAGTAAATAAAATCTTCCACATGGCCATTTCTACCATAAAACCCCTCATAGCATGATTCAAGAGCTGTCATGGGTATTCTGCCATTGTCTATAATATTTATCCTATAAATTCTGAAACTTGGGGAAAAAACCCTCAAGGTGGATATGCACTGGTCTCACAATGATTCTAGATGTGGTCAATACATTTGACTACCGTTAGCCACAAAATGAGCAATAATCACAGAGCTTGACTTGGGGAAATGGACTCTAAGAATGGTGTTAACCCATAGGCAGTCTAGAAACCCCTAAAAGGAGTGGATATTTTCTTTTAGCAACACATATGTATTCTAGTAAATGACCATAGTTCCATTTAGAAAATCCTTTGGGTAAAATGCTGTGACAACATTTAAGGATCCTTCTTCAGATGCACCCAGCTTATTTTCCAGCTTTGTGCTCAACAAATTTGCTTCGCTCTAAAAATTGGATAAAAACCTACACTTCTCCATAGACTAACACAGCTTGATTCCTGACCGTAAGTCTTGCTGTTCTTCCTGCTATATAGATATAGACCAGGAACATTTGTGTCATAGCCTATCTATTCCATCCCTGAGAAAATCACAATCTGTTGGAAATTGCTACAATGCCTTGAAGGCTAAAACATCTTGGGTGCCAACTTTACCCCACTGCCCACTACAGCAAATGCAGCTTCTTCCCACCTTCTTTCTGGGAGTGAAGCAACACCACTTATCTTCTGCCGCTCAGGATTCAGCCACCTCAGTGAAACTGGGAAGACTGGCTCAGTGGCAACATCTCCATGGTCATTCCTAGCCTACTAGGACAGCACTGTGGAGCCCTGTGAGGATCGTGTGGCTTCCCTTGTTGGTGCATTTCTCAATGCCTTAGTCAAGGAGGTGTTAATCTGGATGTGGGGTTGTGCAGAACACACACAATAAATCTCTTCCAACATGCACACCCTCTAAAACTTTGGATCCTTTTGTTTATATTATGCTAGGAAGGATTTGCAAACCCAGCCGCATTAAATATAGGCCACTTTGGACTGTTTCTGTCAATAAGCCATTAGAGCCACCGTTGACTGTACAAGCTAAGTCATTACACCCGGGCTCCCTGGTAAGTACACTCAAACTCCCTGATTTGGCCCATTCCTGGATTACACTCCATTTTCCTTGCTCTGATAACTTAGAATCCATTTCTTCAATATATACTAATATGCATTCTTTCCTTTCTTTGGAAGATAAATTACTTCTTTCCAAGTTAGTGTCTATACTTTCCTCCACATTCTATTCTAAGTCTCACATGCTGAAGTCTGATCCTAGTCACAAGTCTATGGGCAACATGAGGGCACTGCAGTGGGATTTAATGAAATAGATATACTTTGCAAGGCAACAGTCTCAGACTATGTTATTATGAGTACTTAGTCAAGAGAAGGTAGTATCCTCAGACATGGGGGTAGGACAGGTGAGATGTTTTCTCTGGCAAAGAAATCTCAGGGTTATTTAGCAAAGGAATCTCAGCATTATTAACTTCATTTGTATCCCCTTATACATCCTGTTCCAAGTTTCATGGTCTCACACCTTCCCCCATCAATTCCCCATTTTTTACAGAAGCATCTTAGAATCCAAATTACCTGGTAATTTACAACCTGCACAACTCACTTTGTGCCTGACTCTCACAGAGTTCAAACCTTGCAGCTTTGGGGACTAGGAGACACTTTGACGATCACCATAGAAGTTTTGCTTTCTCTGGCCATGACTTGATCTGAAGGCTGAAAACTTGAGTCTGTCCAGGTCTTTCTAGAAGCACTTCATGGTGCCTAGAAGCACTGACCCAACAGCCTTTATGGTCATTATTAGTACCATAAAAGTCCTCCAAGTCACTTGAATTTTTTAATAAGCTCTTCATATCCATCAAACACAGGCGATAATTTGATTGAAGATGATGGCAAAGCATGCTGTGAAACTGGATTCCCATTTTACATTTGCAAGGAACTCAGCACTGCCATTCAGTCTAAGGACAGGATCACAATGACCCTCACATGCTATTCTGAGGGCCTTACTGACCTGATATGGTAAAAATCATATCAGCCAAGGCCCAGAAGGAAAAAGATACCACACAGTATAGAGAATATAACATAAAATCTTTTTACCCCAGTGCTGAAAAATTAAAGGGGTTAAAAAGAAACACTGGTTATCAGAGAAGTCATACAGCCAGGAAGTAATTTCCACCCCTAGGGTAGAGAAGGAAGGAAAGCAGAGCTTAAATATTAGAACCTGAATCCTTGGGAGACAGACCCTCTAGTTCTGGGATCCAAAACTCGAGGAGAGACCACAGCCTGACTGCAGAGATACTGGGCCTGAGTTGACATGTGTGACCCTGGGCCATCAGGGACAGGAGGGGGAATGGAAAGGGCAAAGCTGAGGGACTTCAGGAGTGTGTGACTCATTCAGATATATAAGCAGTCCAGCATGACAGGACATAGACTGGACGCGGGCATGGTTGGGAAAGGTGGCAGAACATAGTCCTGGGAAGTGATCACAGGGCCTCTTTTCTGTCATGTTGAGGGTTTAGATTTATCTTATAAACATTGGAGAATCACTCCAGGGGTTTAAGAAGAAGAGATAAAAACTAGACTTGCGTTTTAAAAAGAAAGCACTAACGACAGGGCAGTAGATCTAGCCCCATCAGAATATTGCTGCAATAGTCTGGGCAGAAGGAACTCTGGTACTTTTTAGGTGAGAATTTTTAAGGACTGAGCCAAGATGGTGGGTCCCAGAGTCCCATGAAGTTATCATTGGACAGTTCTTTGGGCCTAAACAGATGATGGCAGAGCAAAGAGAAAAGTCAGGGCATGAAGGTGACCTCCTGGTTTCAGTATGAGTCTGAACATAAGACAATCTCCCTAGTGTCCACACAAGTTTTCACATTATCAGAAATGGTCCCTGGATGTGTCTCTTGGCTCCTACTGGCCTGTCTTCTCAATCTGTGACTGAGCAGCAACATGGGGCTCAGCTGTAGGTAGAAAAACATCTTGATGACTTATTCTGGAATACTTGGGATAGAAGAGTGAGCGATGCATGAAAATATAAAACTGAACCCACTGATTTTTCCTTTTTAGGAAACACAAAAACCAGGATTGGAGCTGAAGGAGGCTTCTCAATGGTGCCAAATGTTAAATAGCATCTGTTCTGACCATGCAACATTCCATTGCATTAAAAATCTATCTAGATTCACTGTAATCTCTTTAAACACAGAGAAATGTGGTTTCTATCTTTGTCTTTCTCCTCATCTACCAGTCCCACAAACAATACCTCAGCTATGGCAGTGCTGAAAAATGTTACTATTTGTTGAATGACTGGTCTTATAAACATTTTGGAAAATGCAAAGAACATGTATTTTCCTTTCTTTAGCACAGTTTGCTTTTCCAAATAAGGTACTATTCTCAGAAATATCACGATGGCATTAAGCTGTTAGCTCTGGCAGCATAACATACCTTCATCTATAATGTGTCAGTACTAATTAAAATTCTGTGATTAGCATTTCATTGGCATAACTTATGAATAACACACCTCAACAGTGATGAAAGATTCTCTTATAAGAAATTTGAATATGTTGTTACCCACATCATGGGAATTTACTTATAGGACAAAGACTAAGTCCTGAGTGAATACGTTTTCTAATTTAATTTAACTTCAGTTCAGACTTAAAAGTTACATCTGAGTGAGAACTGTTCATATAACTTCTTTTTAATATTAGTTTTCCAGCATCTTTCTAAGTGTTCTAAACTGAACAATAATTATTCCTGGAATTGATCTCTTTTCCACTAATCCCACTCACCAACGTGTTTGTCCATTGCAGTGGATTAACTAATGGGCAACTTGTAACACCCAGCTGAACTGAATCAGTGTGGTGCTGGGTGTAGAGGGCCCATCTGAAGATTGTTACCAACAGCATAAAAGGAGAACTGGAGGGGAAGATTGTGTGAGTTGATTCTACTAGAGAAGCTTGTCATGCTGGTTTTCCTGATATGAACTCGACTGTTCTCATCATTGGAGGAGCTCAGGTCTTCACTGTCCCTGAGGATGGCTGCAGCTCTCTTCAGGGGAGCTCTGGTCCTAACCTTGAACATCACTTCCTGGCTCCAGTGCAGATCCCTCAGCCTACTGGCACAGATCCTTCATCCCACTGGCACAGACTTTCTAGTTTCCACCACTTGTCTTTGGGCCTTCTCAGTGCAGATCCTTGATACAGACTTGTATGAGACACTGTCATGGACTCTAGACTTCCACCTGGACTGGTGGAGGACATTGCCAGGGGCTCTAGGTCTTTAGCTGGACTTGTACAGGACATTGCTGTGGGATCCAGGTCTTCAGCTGGATTCTTTGGATCTCTCGTGTGTGGACAGATCTCTTGCACTCTTTTGCATTTGACTCTTTGAGTGAATATTATAAAGTAACCCTATAAATTAGGTGTCCTGTATTAAATATTTTCCCTTGTAACCCTGACTACAACATCCATATTATATGTAGGGAACATTACCAAATTTTCAAGCTCCATTGCTGATGCTGGATTCCAAAGGTGGATAAGGCAGTTCCCTTCCTGCAGAAGCTCCAATGTGGGACAAGCAGTTCCTACTGGGATTGGAGAAGGCTTCATGGAAGAAGTGCTAAAGGAGTTGAGACTGGGTAATGAGTCATTGTTTACGAGCCCAGAGGCAGGTGCCTGAGATTATAGGCAATAAGAATGGTCAACAGAAAATCATGGACACTCATGTGCATGCATGCGTGTGTGCATGCCAGCATACTTGTGTGTGTGTGTGTGTGTGTGTGTGTGTGTGTGTTGAAGGGCAAAAGATTGTACCCTGTGGAAGTGGAAGTCAGGCTATCTATTCAAGTGGATAATAGGATGTGCAGGGATTGTTCTGGGAACAAGAAAGGAAACCAGAAATGTGGGCTGGAGAAAGGTGCCAAAAGGCCCTGTGTGTCTCGTGGAAACCTGCCAGTTGCAAATAGGGACAAAAAAGGATATTTCTTTAAGAAACACTGAGTGAAGCATGGAAATTGGATTAGAGCTGAGGAGGCTGGAGGCAGGGAGAGCAATGAGTAGCCTTTACAATAAAAAAGTGAGACTACATAGATGTAAGGTCTATGATGTGCTGGTCCATCCACCACCAGTGGATCTCTGCACTTGGTGTTTTCTGCACTACTCTTGGCAATTTGTCCACTACCACAAAGTCATTCATCAAGCCTACAGACCTTCTGGAGGAGAAACCTTCTGGGGACAACCTGCGCTTCTTCACAATGTGCCCCTCAGCATACAGCAGGATGGGAATAAACACAAAGAGCAGAGATGAGTCAGTTTGGAGAATATAATCCATACCTGAGAAGTAGTCTTGTTAATTGGCCTTCTGTTGCACTCCACTGACTGTTAGGATAGATCTGAGGAGGCAGGGTGCAAGATGCTGGGTCCCAGCATAAACACCAGGCACTAGTGAACTGAGTCACCCTGACTGGGCTTGCTGATGGGCCAGCTACTGTCTATGAAGTGACTGACCTGTAGCTGCACTCTGGGACCAGCATGGAGGAGCACAGAGGGCAACTTAGCTGCATCAGGGGGCTGGATTCCAGAGAGACCAAGGGTTAAGAAAGACATCATGAAGTCAAGGGAACAGCCAGTGCAGATGGGAGCTGAAGAGGTAGGACAGTGCAAGAGGGGCACAGCTCCTTATTGTAAGGACCCAAGTGTCTCAGGCTGGGAACTTAATTCCAAAGAACCAGTGGAAGCCTGCACCCCAGGGAGAACAGGTAACTGCATCAGGATTCCAGAAAGGAGCAGATAGGACCCTATGTGAGTGGTCATCTCCTGAGATGGCTGATCCTGGCAGTAGGCTGTGGAGATGGTGAAATGAGGATGCATTAAATACTACTCAGAGGTAGCCCCTCTAGAAGAGTGATATCAGACCAGGTCCACTTCAAAAGAATACCTGGATGTCCTCTCTCAAGCAAAGTAAAGTTGTATGGTTTCCTCCCAAATATGTTCACTACCTGAAAAGAAATGTGCTCAGAATGCATGTCCCTAAACTTGTGGACTGTTCAAAACCTGTAGCTGTTGAAATGTAAACTTAGCTCCCTGTGCATCCCTCAAGGGTAGTGTGTGCTCCTGCCATGGCCATAAGCTGTGCTGAGCTGAGCTGGGGTGGTGGGAGCCCGCAATCCTGCTTACTTCCAGATGCACAGGAATATCACACAGCTCTGTCCTAAAGCACAAGAAAAATGACAAATTCAAAAGTTTTTTATTAAATCCTTATTTCAGGCAGTGTAGTCTTTGCCACTGAAAAACAAAAGTATGAGTAAGGACACAGAATCTGAACCTTGGGGAGGTACATCAATGGTGCTGCCTCTTCTCTCCTTGATCTAGGTTGGCTTCATGTTTATTACAGCAGCTCACATTAGCTAAATGGAACACATATTTGGACTGGCAGAAAATAATACTGTGGTTCAATCGCTATCATCAAATACAAATTTATGATCACATTCAGAGAGGTTGTCATGCCCTCTGTCCAAGTAACTGAGATAAATGTTTCCTTCATGTGCTGCACATCTCCTGTGCATTTTCTTCTCCCTGCAGCAAGGAAGAAGCCAGGAGCATTTGGATGACCTGAGTGGTGCTAAGCTGTGTCAAAGAGATTAGCATTGCCGATAGCCTGAATCTCTTCTTCATTGGAAATCAGAGAGCAGTTCACATTTAAACTTGCAGTCTTTTCCATCACAAGCCAGCAGGGGCTACAGCCCACTGCTGTGCACCTAGGCATTAGCAATGAAGGATTCTCCTCAGTCCTCTGAGTTTCAGCCCCTCCTGGATTTGCATTCCTGACAAGGAGCCTCGCAGTTGTTCCCTGTGATTTTGTTAATGCTGACATTTCGAGCACACAACGGGATTGAAAGGTCATCAGCTGGTTAATTTTAAAATAGCATTTTGATCACTCATCTTCTGGAGTGTCAGGCCCTACAGGGCTAGTGAAACTGACATGTACTTATTACCACATTTGGGTTCTTGAAACCAAGCCGGGTAATTTGAAGACCTGTCTTGGTTCAGCTCTTGAAGGCCACCATTCAGTAGCATAATTCCTTAGAAAGATCCCTACCAGAAGTTGCGTGGCTAAAGATGCTGCAGTCTGTTGCTTTGGAAATGTTAGCGTGCCTTCTTGTAAAACAGTTCAGGAGCCAGGTGATGATAGTAAGCATAATAATAATTTATCAATACTTGTGCTATATCAGTATGAATGATTTGATTCAGTGTCTCACAACTCTAGCAAGGTGTCTCCTGTCTCCTACCTAGACTGTCTCCTGATCTCCATATTTTACAGGTAAGGAAGTGGGTGGGAAGGTAAAACAATTGTCTGGGGAGGAAAAGAAATGGGTTTGAATCTTCTGTGTTTAAAGGACTCCATAAAAGGCAGTGGCTCCTTATTTCTCTATCATCTCCACTATTCCTCTCCCA
This sequence comes from Erethizon dorsatum, assembly GCA_028451465.1. Lineage (NCBI taxonomy): Eukaryota > Metazoa > Chordata > Mammalia > Rodentia > Erethizontidae > Erethizon > Erethizon dorsatum. The sequence goes on along the minus strand of CM051822.1, from coordinate 113,878,060 downwards.
ATTAAAGCAACAAAGTTGGGGGCAGATCCTCCCATTGCACAAAAGGTATTTTTACTTTACAGAAAGTAGAGAATGACAGGGTAACATCCACTTGTGCTGAGCCCTCACCATCTCTCAGCATTGTGCCAGGTACATTCTCTCATTCCATTCTTAAAGCGAACCTGAGGGCAGGGAGAAATATTTAGCCCTATTCAAAAAGCAAGCATAGAGGAGAAAAGATGGCGGATTTGTAAGAAGCAGGCAGCAAAACTCTCTAAAATTTGCAATTGGACCATGGGAATATAGTGACCGGGAGAGTGCAGGAGGGAGGGAGATGCCTCCCCTGGACCCAGGAAAGTTTTGAAGCACAGTTCGGGACTCAGGGAGCCAGTGAGGGTTACTTTCAACAAAGAAGAAGGAGACCGTGGTGCCTTCTCCCTGGCCCAGGAACCATAGCACGACAGATGCTCAAATCTGCGGACACACCGTGACAGCTGGCGCCCCCGAGAGCCCCCACGGAGGATTGCGAGACAGCAGCGGTGCAAGGGAGCGGTGAAGGACTGTGGTGGCCCGCAGTGAGTGTCTCTCAGGCACAGCTGTCCCATGCCAGAGAGCAATTGGCCAGGCGCCATTGTGGGGGGTGCGGTGAAACTCAGCAAGGTGCGAAAACACAGCGCTTGGGACTTGCACTTGGGACTCAGTGCAGCGCCTCTGCTCTCAGGCCCACAGAAAGTGCACTGATGGTGGCAGGTGAACGAGACTGGTCTCCGCCTGAGAGTACATGCTTCTGCTCACTGCCCCACCAAAGGGCTGCTCCTGGCTTGCTGGGACAGACCTGCACAGAACAGGACTCTGTCACCACACAGTGCCTGCCTACAGCAGAGTAAACACCTGGAACTGATTCTTTTTCTTTTTTTTTTTTTCCTCTCATTTGATTTTGTTCTGGTGAAGGTTTTTTTTTGTGTGTGGGGGGGTTTATTTTTGTTTTGTTTGTTTGTTTTTTGTTTTTGTCTTCATTTTTGTTTCTGTTTGTCTGTTTGCTCTTTCCTTCATTATTCTATCTGGTTTTTATATGAGTGTAAACAGAGCCTCTAACCTCTTTGTGACTGTGGTTGTGATCTGTTCTTCCTTTTATCTCTTCCTTCTCTTTTTCCCACCAGTCCTCTGCACCAGTTTCCCAATGTTGGTGGAATCCCTCTTGGTCCTCCAACCTTACATCTAATTCCTTCCTCTTTTCCCAATACTCTATTTCCTCCTTAACTCATTTTAAATTTAAACTCCTGGGGGCAAATATGACATATTAAGGACTTGTATACTGCATATAATTTTTCTGGTGTGTTTTAGATTTTGTTATATAACCACAACTCTACTTAATATGGTTAAAAGTGGCAAATAACTGGTTAGCTCAGTCTGTCATTTTCTAGGCTGCATTTGATGCTATAGGTACCATTATAGCCAACAGTGAAATAATTGTTCTAAACAGCTTTCCATCCTGATATTGCATGATTGAGATTGACTAAGGGACACAGAAAATACAGTGGCACAGTGCCAAAGAACCAAGGACTGGGCCAAAGAGGTAGCAACTTCTCATATCCAACAAATTGAAGAGGTAGGATCTGGCAGCAAGCTCAAAACCCAAAAACAAGCTTCACTTGGAAGATACTGCAGAGAAGTAGTCATCTCCTACGGATCTTGAACACTAACAATAAAGTAACATACCATAGGTAATTTATAAACATCACCCCAGGAATTAAACTAAATAAAGGAAAGAAAATGAGACGACACTTAAACAAGATGCAACCCCACACATCCAATTTACCAAAGGCAAACCTAGGGGGCAATGAGGTGGGACAATCCAAAAGTCACCCACCTGGCCTATCTGAAGTGGTAACAACAAAACAACTGAATGAGGCTCTGGAAAAAATTAAATCAGAACTAATTTCACAGATAACTGCAGAGATAACCTCCACAATGAAGACCATGCTTAAGGACACTATAGCTGATACAGACAAAAAAATAGATAAGCTTAAGAAAATTATAGAAACCATGAATGCTCAGCATAGGAAAGAAATGGAATCCATAAGGCAGATTCAAGCAGATATCCAGGAGAACAAAAATTCCATTGAAAGTATTTGTAGCAGATTAAGCCAATGTGAGGACAGGATCTCAGATATAGAAGACAGGCTTGCAATTAGTGATCGTGAAAAGAAAGAATTCTTAAAAATAGCAAGGGACCATGAAAAATCAATCCAGCACCTCCTAGATGACTCAAAGATAAATAACTTAAGAATAATTGGAATAAATGAAAAAGGAGATAGCATAAATGACATCAGAACCCTGTTCACAGACATTATCATGGAGAATTTTCCTGGTAGAGAAAAAGAATTTGATCTTCATATAAATAAGGCTTATAGAACTCCAACTAGATATGATCAAAAAAAAAAAAAAAAGTCAGCCAGACATAGCATAGTCAAGATCCCAGAAATTCAACAGAAGAGCAGAATCTTAAAAGCTGTTAGGGACAAGAAACAAATCACCTATAAAGGAAAACCCATCAGAATCACAGTTGACTTTTCAGCACAAACCCTCAAGTCAAGAAGAGCTTGGAATGATGTATTTCAAACTCTAAAGGAAAATAACTTTCAACCCAGATTGATGTACACCACGAAACTATCTTTCAAAATTGATGGAGAAATAAAATACTTTCATGACAAAGAACATCTGAGAAAATTTATGACCACCAAACCAGCATTCCAAAATATTCTGAAGGACATTCTAGAAAGAGATAACAAGGACTACAACTACAGGAACCCCAACAGAAGGAATCAAACAGTCAGGGCAGATAATTAAATAGAGGGAGAGGGGAAAAAAAAAGAGTGGGAACCAACAACAGGAAAATAACGTGACAAGTATAAGTCAATACATATCAGTTTTAACCATTAATGTTAATGGTCTCAATTCACCAATCAAAAGGCACAGACTGGCAAAATGGATCAAGGAGAAAGATCCAACAATATGCTGTATACAAGAAACACATTTAATTCAGAAAGAAATTCATAGACTGAAAGTCAAAGGATGGAAAACAATACTCCATGCAACAGGAACCCAGAAAAAAGCAGGGGTAGCTATTCTTCTTGCAGACAAAGTGAATATCAAGCCAAGAATGATTCAGAGAGATAAAGACAGTCATTACATGCTTGTAAAGGGAACAATCCAAGAGGAAGAGATAATGATCATAAATATATATGCATCAAATACCAGTGCACCCAGCTATATAAAACAAGTATTAAAGGACATGAAAAATCAAATAAGCACTAATACAATTATATTGGGGGATCTCAATACTCCATTGTCACAAAAAGACAGATCAACTAGACAAAAAGCAATAATGAAATAATAGAACTGAACCAAACTTTGGAACAAATGGACTTAGTAGATGTCTACAGAGTGTTCCACCCCACAACATCGGAATACACATTCTTCTCAGCTGCACATGGGACGTTCTCCAAAATAGACCACATACTAGTTCATAAAACCAGCTTAAGTAAATGCAAAGGAATTGAAATTATCCCATGCATATTATCAGACCGTAGTGCAATGAAATTGGAAATCAATGGCAAAAGAAATCACAAAAACTCCCTAAACACATGGTAATTAAATAGCACCCTCCTGAACAACCAATGGGTCACAGATGAAATTAAAGAAGAAATTAGACACTTTCTACAACTGAATGATAATGACAGTACAACATACCAGAACTTATGGGATACAATGAAAGCAGTCCTAAGAGGGAAATTTATAGCATTAAACACCTATATCAGGAAAATAGAGCAAGCACAAATAAACAACTTAATGGTGAACCTCGAACTTCTAGAAAAAGAAGAGCAGGCTACGCCAAAAGCCAATACAAGTGAGGAAATTATAAAGATCAGAGCAGAAATTAACATATTGGAGACTAAAAAAAAAATACAAAGAATCAGTGAAGCAAAGAGTTGGTTCTTGGAAAGAATAAATAAGATTGGCAAACCCTTATCCAACCTTATTTAAAAAAGAAAAGAAAAGACTCAAATCCATGCAATTGAAAATGAGAAGGGTGATATCACGACAGACCCTGTAGAAATCCAGAAGATCATCTATACCTATTTTGAAAATTTATATTCTACTAAGATGGAAAATGCAGAAGAAATGGACAGATTCCTAGACACGTATGAATTACCAAAGCTGAATCAAGAAGATTTTTAAAATCCTAAATAAACCAATATCAACCAATGTAATTGGTTGGAAGATGTAATTAAAAACCTCCCAACAAAGAAAAGCCCAGGCCCTGATGGATTCACTGCTGAATTCTACAAGAAATTTAGAGAAGACCTAACACCACTACTTCTCAAACTTTTTAATGAAATTGAAAGGGAAGCAATACTCCCAAATTCATTCCTGGAAGCAAGCATTACCCTGATACCAAAACCAGAGAAGGACCCAACTAAGAAAGAGAACTACAGGCCAATCTCCCTAATGAACATAGATGCAAAAATCCTCAGTAAGATACTGGCAAACAGAATCCAACAAATCATCAAGAAGATTATACACCATGACCAAGTTGGATTCATCCCAGGGATGCAGGGAGGTTTCAACATATGTAAATCAATAAATGTAATACACCATATTAACAGAACCAAAGACAAAAATCACATGATCATCTCAATAGATGCAGAAAAAGCTTTTGACAAAGTCCAGCACCTTTTCGTGATAAAAACCCTACAGAAGATTGGAATAGATGGTCTTTATCTCAATCTGATAAAAGCTATCTGTGACAAACCAACAGCCAATTTTATACTAAATGGACAAAAACTGAAAGCCTTCCCTCTAAAATAAGTAACAAGACAAGGATGTCCACTGTCCCCACTCTTATTCAACATAGTCCTTCAAACTTTAGCCAGAGCAATTAGACAAGAGAAAGAAATATAAGGAATAATGATTGGAAAGGAAGAAGTTAAATTATCATTGTTTGCAGATGACATGATACTCTAGGTAGAAGACCCCAAAAACTCCACTAAAAAACTGCTAGATTTAATAAGCAAATTCAGTAGTGTAGCTGGATACAAAATCAATACTCAAAAATCAATAGCCTTTCTGTACACAAATAACAAACTTAATGAAAGAGAAATTAGGGAAACAACACCTTTCACAATAACGTCCAAAAAAATGAAATACCTAGGAAAACCTCACAAAGGATGTAAAAGACCTATACACTGAAAACTACAGTACTCTGAAAAAGGAGATTAAAGAGGGTATCAGAAAATGGAAAGATATCCCTTGCTCCTGGATAGGAAGAACCAATATAGTGAAAATGGCCATACTTCCAAAATTGTTATACAGATTTAATGCAATTCCAATCAAAATTCCAACAGCATATCTCACAGAATTAGAGAAAACAATCCTAAAATTCATTTGGAATCAGAAGAGACCTAGAATAGCAAAGGCGATTCTTGGCAACAAAGGCAAGGCAGGGGGCATCACAATCCCCAACTTGAAATTATACTATAAAGCTACTGTGATAAAAATAGTGTGGTACTGGCAAAAAAAAAAAAAAAAAAAAAAACAGACCTGAAGATCAATGGAACAGATTAGAAGATGCTGAAACAACCCCAGACATACTAAGTCACCTTATCTTTGACAAAGGTGCCAAACACATTCACTGGAAGAAAGATAGCCTCTTTAATAAATGGTGCTGGAAAAACCGGCTCTACACATGCCAAAGATTAAAACTAGACCCATATATTTCACCATCCACTAAACTAAATTCAAAATGGATCAGAGATCTAAATATTAAAACAGAAACATTAAATCTGCTGGAAGGTAGGATAGGTAAAACCCTTGAAGACATTGGTGTAGGCAAAGACTTTATGAATAAAACCTCAACCGCACAGGAACTATCCCAAAGAATCAACAACTGGGATCTCATCTTATTAAAAAGCTTTTGCATAGCAAGAGAAACCACCAACAGAATGAAGAGACAACCCACAACATGGGAAAAAATGTTTGCCAGCTGTTCCTCAGACAAAATATTACTGTTGAAAACATATAAAGAGCTCAAAAAAATCAGACCTCCCAAATTTAAAGACCCAATCCAAAAATTGGCATCTGAGATGAATACACATTTCTCAGATGAAGAAATACAAATGGCAAATAAACATACAAAAAAATGTGCTACATCACTAGTCATTCGAGAGATGCAAATTAAAACAACACTGAGATACCATCTCACCCCAGAAAGAATGGCTATTATCAAGAAATCAACTAATAACAAATGCTGGAGGGGCTGTGGGGAAAAAGGAACCCTTCTCCACTGTTGGTGGGAGTGTCGACTGGTACAGCCACTGTGGAAATCAGTGTGGAGATTCCTCAAAAAACTAGGGTTGGAGGTCCCATTTGACCCAGCTATTCCCCTTCTGGGTATCTTCCCAGAAGAATTAAAAGCATTGTACCACAGAGATATATGTGCACCCATGTTTATAGCAGCACAATTTGTAATAACCAGATCTTGGAAACAACCCAAATGCCCATCAACTGAGGAATGGATAAGAAAGATGTGGTAGTTTTATACAATGGGATACTATTCAGCCATAAAGAAAGATAAACTGTAGACTTTTATAGGTAAATGGATGCAACTTGAGAAAATACTCATAAGTGAAATAAACCAGACGCACATGTGTAAGCATCATATTGTCTCTCTAGTATGAGAAACTGAAAGAGTAAATAAGGTCAAAAATGTACAATAGACATGGTGAATCAAAAAGAAAGAGAGACTGGGATGGGGGGATAGGGAAAAGAAAAAAGGGAAAAGAAAAAAAATTGTATTTATATATAAGATGGTTAAGATAGATACACTATTAATTTTACTTAGTTCATTGAAGAGTAAGGTTTGTGCCAGTAATGTTTGGACAATTGAATGCTAATATCTGGTACCCTGAATAACTAACTTAAAGATAACAATACGTAATGTATTAACCATTGTTACCCTCCTCTTATGTTGTTTTGAAATTTTGTTCTTTTTTGATTTGTTTTGTTTTGTTTTTTCTTCTCTTTAAAATAAAAAATAAAATAAAATGACAGCCGCAATGAAAAAAAAAAACAAAAAACAAGCATAATGAGGCTTAGAGTTGTTGAATGACTAGCTTGCACAGCTAGTGTGTGGCAGAACTCAGATTTAAACCCAAGATTGCTGGCCTCTACCTACAGTGCATTTAGGATGTGATTGGATGCCATGGGCTGGGCTGCAGAAGGTGTGTGTTATATAAAAGCAGCTGAGCCAGGGAAATTCATTTACATACAGTTCATGCATGACTAAAGAAAGCTCTTAAAATGCTTAAAGAAGAAGAGGCTTGCCTCCAGGTTCAAGTGCCTTCTACCATGACTTTTTAGTTTCAGCTTCTGGGACACAAACAAGAATTAAAATCAGAGAGTTAATAAATAATTATAATTAATAATAATTGAACAATTGCTGTCACACTTCTACACTAGGCCATTTACTTTTTAAAGCAACTTTACAATCCCTGCCCTTTTGTAGATGAGGAAAACAAAGCTGAAAAAGGCTAGGGGACTTTCCAGGGCAGAAAAACCCAGGGGCTCCTGCTCATCACCCCCATCTTCCCCATGGGATGCCTGAGGTCTCCACTTTGCCTATTCCAGCTAATTTCCTGCTCCCTAACTCTGGATCCCCTCCCTGACGCAGGCCATGCTCCTTCTCCCTTGAATAGCTGCAAGAAGAATCCAATTTCTGGGGATGATATCTCTTTCCCCAGTTCTTGGATCTGCATATTCTCTTGCCATGCAGTCCTTGCCTGGCGTCCCTCCTTTACCCTAGAGCTTTATCAAAATGTGAAAGCCTGAAGCAAAAAAATGCCATCCTCAGATATACAGGAAGACTCCCCATATAAACCTAAGAAATTTCTCTATTCCACTGTTTTCAGTCTTTGAGCCTTTTGTTCTGTGTAGCAAACTCTCTCTCTCTCTCAACCCACACTCAGCCTGCCACTCATCCTGGATCCTAGCTTGGTTATCCTTGGGCCATTCACATGGGCCCATTTTGAAAGGTCACGCTGTCATGTTATCTATTTCATTATGATGTTTAATAGCAATTTCCCCTCTGGTCTTTATTCTTGTGTAAATGAGAACTCTCTCCATCCTACTTGATAGAAAGCTTAGTTTTCCTTCATGTAATTACAAAACTTTGATGATCATTTCTTGTCTTTCAGTAGGAATCTGTTTATTCTTCTCTGTAAACCTTTTGCTTTGCTATCTAATTTCCATTCATAGTGATAAAAGATACAGCATATTTCATTTCACCCAATCCTTTAAGAAGTATGTATCACTTTATTTTCTTCTGAATTTTATTACTTCTGTGAATTACATAATTACTTTCATTTACTTTTCTTAACAGATGAGAAAGTGCAAGTCTGTAATTAAAGGATAAATCCCAAGTGCCAAGATTGAGGATCACCCATGATAGGAAATTTCTAGTGCTCAGGACGCCCCTTCCTAATCCAGGGTGAGAGGGAGCATTAGGACAGGCTTGGTAATGCTGCAGTGACACACAGTCCAGATATGTCTGTGGTTTCAAGCCACAGATTATTTTTTATGCCTGCTACATTTTCATGCCTGCTACATTGTGGGTCAGGAGAGCTGTGCCCTGCATCTTAGTCAACCTCACCCCAAGTCCCAAGCTGATGGGAAACCTGGGCCAGAAGCAGACTGATCTCATAGCTTCTGCCCCAGAGGGACACTTCTGCTCACAGTCCCTTGTCGAGAGCTGGTCAGTAACCCTAGGTCAACCAGAAGGGAGGTGGCATCCTGTCACAAGGCTTGGGTCAGAATATGGTGGATAGCAACTCAGTCTACCACAGATGACAGATTCGATCAGCATCTGAAGAAACTGAGGTGCAGGAAGATGACTTGAATTGCTCAGGCCACAGTCACTAACTAGCAGAACCTAGGCTAGAATGAAACTCCGTTTCATCTCAGGCCAGCAAACATTGTGCCCTGCCACGAATTCACCTGTGGCAATGCAAGTGGCTGGCCACATGGCTTTTCCCAGGGCCTCCATATCCTTCTTTCTGAGAATGCTGCTCCTATACAGGCCCTCAGACTTGGAATTTTCTCATCTGGTCACCAGTTGCTGTAAGACCTCCAGACACTTTAGTAAATGGAACTTTTATTACAATGATGTTAGACTTGAGTGTATATCACTCTTGAATTTCTGAAACTCTGGACATCAACAAAGAGCCCTACGTGGTCAGCACCCAGTTCATGAGAGGCAATACCCAGGCCGGAGGACAGGCCACTGAGCAGCCTGTGGAAGGGGGCCCTCTGGCTCAGAGGAGAGGAAAGCAAAAAGGTAAAGACTGCTGCCTATCTTGATGTGTGGCAGGTTAATTTTATATGTCAATGTGAGTAGCCACAGGGTGCTCAGATTACAGAGTTTCTGGGTGTGTATGAGGGTACCTCTGGGTAAGAAGAGCATCTGAGTCAGTGGGCTCAGGAAACCAGACTGCCCTCCCTAATGTCTGAGTGTCACCCAATCTGCTGAGAGTCTGCCTAGAATAAAAGCAGAGAAAGGAAGGATTTACCCTTTATTACCCTGCCTTACGGCTTGAGATGGTTCATCTCAACTCATCACCTGCCCTCAGATGAGATCGTCATCACAAGTTCCCCTGATTCTCAGGCCTTTGACCTCAGAGTGAACTAACCACTGGCTTTCCTGGGGCTCCAAACTGAGTGACTTCTCAGCCTCTATAATCACATAAGTCAATTCCTTATACTAAGTCCACATAAAGTCTTGTATAAATACATGGATGTCTTGATTTATTATGGGGTCACACCAGAAAAATGCATCATAAGCTGAAAATACTATAAATCAAAATGCATTTAATACAGCTAATCTAGGGCCCATTATGGCTCAGCAGCACAGTGCGTTGTGGAGTATCAGCTCATTCCCTACCTGGGGCTGCGGTTTTGCTCACTGCCAAGAGATAACGTTTTACTGAATACTGCTAGTTTAGGAAAAGACCAACAATCAAAATTTGAAACACGGTTTCTATTGAATTTGTACAGCTTTTGCACCATAGTACAGTAAAAAAAATCCTACATCAGGACTGTCTGTGGGTCCTGTGTCTCTGGAGAGTCTTGACTAGCACACTGTCCGTGTCAATTTTCTTGACGCTGCTGTCTAGGTATCATTGTCAGAGACAGAACAGGCTGACCCACTCCGAGTCATTATCCCCAGACACCAAAGTGACTGGCATGAACTCTGCATGCTTTCTCCATGCACAGGCATGTGCATGACTATGGTCCATATGGAGACATCAAGGTTACTCAGTTCTACCTGACAAGGTCAGTGTCATTTATGACCTGCGATGGTGGAATATTGGAGTAAAGGGTGCTGATTACATGCACAGTGCTGGATCCAGTCAAAAGTGACTGCATGAATCTCCTGACACACCTGCTCTATAGCCTGTAGGACTAGAAACAAGATTTGAATGTAGAAAATATTTATTCTAGTCTCTTTCTGTCAGGCTTACAAATCCTGGAGTGTTTGGCTTTGAAAATAGTGGCGAATGAAATTGTGATTAGGATATTGTAGTTCCATTTTGGTTGAGGTATTAATTTTTAAATTAGTTCTGAGTAACAGTGACTAGGTTCCAAAACTGAGACTGTGCATTTCCATCTATGCTTGTGCTTTCCACCCTCTCTACTGCTGCAGGATCTCCTGGAGCTGACTCCAGTTTCTTGTACATTCTATTGCAGTAAAGCATGATCACCTCATCAGTCATCTGACATTGCTATGCATGTCCCCACCTCTGCAGACACCATATGTCCAGTGCCTGTCAAGTGTTCAGAAGAGTGTGTGGTTCATGTCCTTTTGGTGGCATCACTCAGGATAAAGGGAGGACAGAACATGCTTTCAGTGAACCATCAACTCACCCATGAACTTGGGAAGACCGCTTCATGGTAGATACGGTAGATGAGGAAACCTGCCATATGCCATGGAGAAGCTGAGTACAGAGGCATGCAGATGACACTGACAGACCCTGTATGCTACGAAAGAATCTGGTGATGACAATTTTTTTTAGGTAACTAGAGCACAACAAACAGCTCTTCTTTCCAGCTTTGTGAAATACACATGGTCATGTCAGCTGCTGGTATGTCTTCAATCCCAGACTGCCATTTGCACCTGAAGGAAAAGTGATTGGTGGTTCATCCCCCTTGACAGGGTGCTCTCCGCAGCCCCAATAGTAACAGCTTAAGCAGCACCAGCCTGTATGTCACAAGTGATTTCTGGGACCTCTCAGATGTATTCATCCTCAAGAGCATCTTAGGCCCCAGTGGCTTGCTCTGTCACTGACGTTTGTGGGTGAGGAAAATGTCCATATACTGGACATTGGGAAAGATAGTCTATATATAAACTGCACTTTCATCCTTCACCCCCACTTTTAGGGGACAGTATATATCATGTGAGAGCCCACAAACTCATAGTTAGCTTTCAGAAGCGAGAAGCCATGATTGTAATAGATGGTGGCCAGATCTGAGTGGAGAGAAGAGACAGTGAAATGGAGGAGATCAATCTAGGGAGACTTATTGGAAAAAGTGATACTTTTTCCATAAAGAGACTCAGGCTGCAGCTAGCTCCTTCCTACCAAATACAGTCAGCTTTGTGAGAGACTTCTCAGAGCCATGTTTATAAGCCTCAGAGTCAAATCGCTTTGTAGGAAAACTCACCTGGTAGGAGGTTGATTATCTTTGTTTCTAGTTTTCTTCTCTTCACTTCTTCTGAAAAAATAATTTTGGATTAACTGTCTCCTGGCCCCTAAGCTTCCTTACCATACTTCACTCCAATCCTGAAATGAAGCTGGAAGGATCGATTCCAGTGCCTCAGGGGTTAAAGGACCAAGGACACGGGCAGTTCTGCATCTCTTCCTACTTGCCGTGTGTTTACAGACTGTCTCTGTTCTTTTTCTTCCTCTTTCTCCTCCTTGTTGTTTTATACGTATTTCCCTAGTAAGAACCTTTGCCCTTATGTTTTCAGGAACCTGCATATTGAGAAGGACTTGTGTGAGTCTAAAGTGTGTTCAGCAAAAGAAGAACAGTGTCCCTGTATCCCAGGGATGTGCACAGAGTCTGATGGCACTGGGAGCCTCTGCACTTTGGGGAGACAATGTGAATGCCGTGGATCATGTACAGGACAGCCGGATTTAGCATGGTGGAAACAGATTGCTTCTTCACCATCAGGAAGTGTTAATACAGAAAGCCATGTGGGGATGCACAGTAGCCCTGGGCTGGGCTGAGCCAGGAGCCACGCTCCTGTTGCCCAGTGCAAGGTGCTGTCCCATCCTCTGCTTGATGGACTACAGTAGAGTTTTGTCAACCTCGTTTCTGCCTCCACTTTGGGCTCTGTCAAGAGAATGTGCCAGCAAGAGGCTGTGAACCTGGCAGATCCTGCTCAGAAATGAAAGTACCTTCCTAAGTATGATGAGATTTCTCAACACTGTAGGACCTGCATGTCACACCTTACAGGCTCCTCCTCAAGATCTGGGTCCCGGCGCCCCCCATTCCTCCTCCATCTCTGAGATCAGCACCAGCTGGGTAGCAGCACCCCACATCTGAGGTCCTGCTCTGTGGGAAACCCTGTTCAGGTTCAAAGAGATAATATGCCAACCTCTTCCTTGATCTCCTCTGCCAGGGATGCTGGATCTCTCCATGACTCTTCAGTGTCTTCCACTTATCAGCAACCCAGTTAACAGTTTCACACCAGATCAACAGTTCTTTTTAAAAAAAGTTATCTCTGTTTAATAGCTGGTGCAGTTCTTACCTCCTGACCAGCCTCCAAATGATATATAGCTTATATAAAAATGGCTTCTGCTGTAAGAAATAAATCTCAGCGGGGAGGAGTCATGGTGTCAGGATTAAACACGAGTTTGCCATCAGTTAAACACTGGGCAGCCCCAGGACTCTCAAAAAGTGACTAAGTCTTCTGTCTACCTGTGATCAAGTCTGCAAAGTGGGGATCGGTTTCTTAGAGCTCTGCCCAAGATTAAGACAATTAAATAAAACCAGGCACCAAAAGCATCACTGGGAACAGAAAGAGCTCTAACCAGACATCAGCTGTGACGACTATTGTTGTTATGAACTATATAAAAGTAGTGCAATACTTTTTAAAGGGTTTACAAAAAAATTCTCTAAATCTTAATTCATAGTAACCACCATTAATATTGTATTGACATCAATGCGTGTCTTCCTCCTATATACAGGTAGAATAGGAATGAGAGTTTTATTTTAATAGAATCATCATATACTTTACTATTTAAATTAATGTGATCAAAATATATGTTGAATATGTACACAAAAAGACACATTACCATTAATCCCCCTTAAAATACTCCCCTTTACTTTTTTACTATTAAGTTTATTGGTACAATTTAGATATACATAGTGATCACATTCGTCACAGGGAATTTGTACCTGTACATGATATATCTTAGTTCCTCTTTAATTCCATTCCTCTCCCCTCCCTTCAACCCTTCTTCCGCTCCTTATTTCCTTATTTACAAAGTTTTCTTTCCATTTTATCCTTTTTTTCTCTTTTTTTTTCTTATTGCTTCCTTCCTCTCCCCTCCCAATTCCCCTTTCCTTTCATACAATTTCTTCCAATTTTACAGTATCTATTATACATTTTGGTTCTTATTTACACTTTCATTTTCCCACACCAGAGAGAATGTGATATTTACACTTGTATCTGATTTATTTCACTTAAGAGTATGGCCTCAAAGTCCATCCATTTACTTATAAATGTCTCAAGTTTATCCTTCTTTATGGCTGAGTAGTACTCCATTGTATAAAAAAACACATTTTTTTATCTATTCATCGGTTGATGGGAATCTGGGTTGTTTCCAAGATTTTGCCATTACCAACTGTGCTGCTACAAACATGGGAGCGCATATATCACTGAGGTATGATACTTTTAATTCTTTGGGGAAACGTCATATCATTGTTCTTGCTATTTTCTAAGGCAGTTCTGGAAGTTTGTGGGTTTTTTGTTTTGTTTGTGTTTTGAGTGTCTTTATGAGAAGTGATCAAAAATGAGGTGAATGCTACTGCTGAGTCTCATCCAACATAAAGGCAGGGTTGTAAAAACATTACAGTGTGTCCCAAATCCCTGAATTCACTGAATCTGGCACCATGCACCTTTTGGACCTTCCCCAAAGTCAAAATGACCATGAAAGCAAGATGTTTTGAATTGATTCTAGATGTCGAGGCAGGCTCAACAGCACAATTAAAGACACAAAAGAGAAATTTCAGAACTGCTTCAGAAAGTGGTAGGAATGATAGAATACGAGTGTTTAAAGTGTTGGGGAGGTACTTCAAGAGAGGTAATAGCAATTCGTCTTTTATTGTAATAAATGAAAAATTATACATTCACTGTATTTTTATCATAATTCATTTTTCTAAGCTCAATTTTACAATTAAACAAAAAGGAAGTGAAACTGAAAAAATTGTTGAATTTTAGATAAATATATGCTTTATATTTTATTTCAGGCAAGATCATTCTGAGTTAAAAAAAATTATGAAAAATATTGATGTTCCAGTCCTTTGTTTAAAATTTCCATTTCACTCAGAAGAGATTTAGAAAATTTAGGATTTTACCCACTCAAATCTTACTTCCTACCATTTTCTTAGAGTTTGTTTTATTTTGACTGCTATTGTCAAGATTGATAAAACATTCTGTTCTGTAAGTGAAATTCTCAAAGGTCTTTATTATCAGTGCTATATATAGATGGATTTTTGTCCCCCATTAGCCTTTGTACCATAAATCTTCCATGCCTAAGAACTCTATTTTTATTCATCTCTGAGTTTTCAATATTTAATTGCCAAATAGCCATTTCAAGAGGATATATAGCTGTGATATTCCCTGAGCTCTTTCGTGCTTGAGAATTGATCTACAGATGATTCAGCACTCTGACAAATTCCTTTCTAGGTATATATTCAGGAATATTTGAAGACTTACTTAACTGTTATTTTATTTAACTGAAAACAAAAATTGGGCCGGTGAGATGGCTCAGTGGCATAAGCACCTGCCTGGCAAGTACGACTTGAGTTCTGAGTTCGACTCCCGATACTCACATATGGAAAAAGGGCCGGTGATATCGCTCAGCGGCACGGGTGCCTGCTGGCACGTGAGGTCCTGAGTTCGACCCCTGGTACCCACAAAAAAAAATTTATACAACAAGTTTAAAGTGGGTCAACTTGAAGAGACTTGCAAAATGCTCTATGGCCACCACCCTCGCCATGTTACGTGAAAGACTACTATGGGTTGGGTACAGCGAGTGATGGAGCTGGATGCCTGCAGGGGAAGCACCACATCCCAACATCACCTCCCGCTGCCCTTCTCTAATGGAAGATGCATGTCCTGTGAGGCACTCCAGTAAGGTTGCATGTTCTGGGGAACAAAAGGAATGAAGGCCCTGAAATGAAGGGCCCTGACCCTTGCCATAGACCCAAGCTCCCACCTGGGACAGATGTCCCTGAATCTGAAATGCTTCCTTTACTTGCAGCATACCTTGTAGCACAGTCGTGATGCAAATAAATTCTACTAGCTTTTACTTTTTTTCTGAAGACATCTTCACCTTCTTAAAAAATCAACTTTGAATCAGATTTTTATATAATAAAATGGAACTATATAAAGTGAACACTTCAATGAGCACTGATGAAAGTACACATTCATGTAGCCACCATGATATATATGATATATAGCAAGTCTAATGCCCTAAAACTTTCCTCAGGCTTCTTTGTACTTATCTTCATTGGCCACCACTCACCCCACCCAGCCTGAGGCAACCTCCAATCTGTGTCATGCCACTGTACTTCAGTCTTTCCCATCCTAGAATTTCACATGAACAGATTCTCCCTGAGTGTACCATTTGCATCCAGCTTCTGGGTTTCAGCAGGATGCTGTTTGGGAGGTCAATCGCTGAGTCAGTAACTCATTGCAAGTGTCATCATCCATCCTGTACTTGACTTTCCTCTCTTGATGTCTGACCATGTTGCCTCCAGTTTTTCACCTCCATTTATTTATTTATTTATTTATTTATTTATTTATTTATTTATTTTTTATTATCTGAGACAGGTCTGTAATTCAGGCTAGACTTAAATTTACTATGTAGCCCCAGGCTGGCCTCCAACTCAGAGTGATCTTCCTGCTTCAACCTCCCAAGTGGTGAGATTACAAGCATGTGCCACCACACCTGGCCTCACTTCTATTTTTAAACAATAATTGAACTGGGCATGTAAGTCCAGATCACAAATATTTATTTTTGGCAGTTTATAGACATTCTTCTTGCATTTCCAAATGGCTGAGATCATAATGGCCCTTGACTCTTAATCATTACACACAGCCTCAAAAATTTTCTCTGCAGAAAACTTAGAAGAAATAAAATATTTTACAACCAACAAAAATCAAAATACACTACAGACTTTGAATTACCTATTGGCCAGAAAATTAGCTATGAGACTGCGTAGAGATTTGTCTCTAGACTCTGCAGAAAGTCCTGATGAAAATCGAACAGAACTTGTAAAAACACAGATAAGGATGGTGGAAAATAAAAGACCTAGAATGTTCTTAAAAACAGATACAAGAATAGAAAGCCCATGCTTAGATGTAAAGATTCTGGGATTATCCCAAAAGATCAATGTACAGCTGCAAGGGAGGGTCTTCAATCCAGTGGAACTCAGAAACGTGTTGTTGTTGGGTAAGAAGGTAGAACTTGAGAACAGGCCCTCCTTGAAGATTAGGAGAGGTTAAAGAAGAAAAGAGGGGAAAAGGGAAAAATACAGAATCCTCAATACAATACAGATCCCAGAATATCAAAAGATACATAGCCCTTCCTCCTTTCAACCCAGAGATTCCACTACAGCAGGTACACTCAGCTACAATCGTAGAAGTTGCTCTTAAAATATAAACTTGTAATAACACCCAACCATCATAATATGATTGTATAGAAATTGTCTACATCTATGCAAACCAAATGTAAGAATAAGCAAAAATTTCAAATCAAAGCATTCAGATTGATGACCCCCCCAAGTATATATAGAAAGAAACAACCAAACCTCAGAAGTAATATAATACTCCAAAGTGAATTAAATATGCTCACACAAGTATTCCAGGATATCAGAAATTTAGAAATTAAAATAAACAAAAATGGAAGAAATTAAATGAGAATTTAAATGTTTTTTGCTTTCTTTCTTGCTTTCCCTTTCTTTGTTTTTCTTTCTTTCTTTCTTTCTTTCTTTCTTTCTTTCTTTCTTTCTTTCTTTCTCTTTCTTCTTTCCTTTTCTTGAGACAGGATCTCACTATGTAGTTCAGACTGGCCTCAAATTCACAGTGATTCTCCTGCCTCAGGCTCCTGAATGCTGGGTTTACAGGTGGAAGCCACCATGCCCAGCAAGAATTGCTTTGAATTCAGAAGAAGAAGAAAAAAAAAAGAGAACTGTAATTTAAAACCTACAAAAAAAGAAAGAAAGAAAAAGAAAGAAAGAAAAAAAAAAAAAGAAAAAAAGAAAAAAATCTACTAACAAAGAAAACTCCAGGTCCTGACAGATTCACTGCTGAATTCTATAAGAACTTTAGAGAAGATCTAATGCCACTAATCCTCAAGCTCTTTAATGAAATTGAAAGGGGAACAATACTCCCAAATTCATTCCTGGAAGCAAGCATTACCTTGACACCAAAACCAGAGAAGGATCCAAACAAAAAAAAGAGAACTACAGGCCAGTCTACCTAATAAACATAGATGCAAAAATCCTCGATATGATACTGGCTAATAGAATGCAGCAAATCACCAAAATGATATAATCTTGGGATGATATAATCAGGGATGCAGGGATGGTTCAACATAGCAAATCAATAAATGCAATACACCACTTTAACATAACTGAGGACAAAAAACACATAATCATCTCAATAGACGCAGAAAAAGCATATGACAAAGTCCAATACCCATTCATGATAAAAACCCTATAGAAAATTGGAATAGGTTTTCATCTCTATCTGATAAAAGCCATCTATGACAAATCAATAGCCAATATCATACTAAATGGTCAAAAACTGAAAGCTTTCACTCTAAAATCAGGAACAAGACAAGGATGCCTACTATTATGACTCCTATTCAATAGAGTTCTGGAAGCATTAGCCAGAGCAATTAGACAAAAGAAAGAAATAAAAGGAATATGAATAAGAAAGGAAGAAGTTGAATTATTATTATTTGCAGATATGATACTCTACATAAAAGATCCCAAAAACTCCACCAAAAGACTTCTAGATTTAATAACCAAACTCAATAGCATAGATGTTGGGGACCTGGCTGTATAAGGGTTAGGATGATGACCTAAGCCCCAAAGTCCTGAAGCCTGTATTGTCTTGCTTCAGGAATGGAAAATTATGTGGAAAGCTACATAATTTCTGGCTCTGTGGGGGAAAACTGATAAGCTCAGTGCTCTCGGGGCAAGACCATATCCACTGAGGATAATAGAAAGAAAGCTAGCTCCCTTAACCTGTGCGGTGATCTGGGTATGGAGAGGGCTCATCCCCCTTTTCACCTTTACCTCTTTTGAATTTTCATCTGTTCCTTATTTTTCAAAATCTCTGTCAACCTTGTCACAGATGATGCATGACCCCACTCCCTTTGCTTCTTGCTGGCTAACAAAAATGACTTGACCATAGAGGTTGGTGAGCTTGTTCACTAGAAACGATTCTCCTCCCAGACCCCCCTGCATCTTAAAATTTTGTCTATGTCTTTCTTCATCGACCCCCCCTGACAGATATCCAAGGGTCTGATCAGCCCCCGGCATAGAGCAGTATACAAAGTCAATATTCAAAAATCATTAGCATTCCTGTACAGAAATAACAAACTCACTGGGAGAGAAATTAGAGAAACAACAATAGCGTCCCCAAAACTGAAATATTCAGGAATCAATCTAATGAAAGAAGTAAAAACCTTTACACTGAAAACTACAGTACTCTGAAAAAGGAGATGAAAGAAGATATCAAAAAATGGAAAGATATCCCTTGTTCTTGGATGGTCAGAACCAATATAGTGAATACGATCATACTTACAAAACTGTTATACAGATTTAATGCAATTCTGATCAAAATACCAATAGTATACCTCACAGAACTAAAGAAAATAATCCTAAAATTCATTTGGAACCAGAAGAGACATAGAATAGCAAAAGCAATATTGGGCAACAAAGGCAAGGCCAGAGTCATGATAATCCCCAATTTGAAATTATACTACAAAGCTATCATGATAAAAATGGCATGGTACTGGAAAAAAAAAAAGACCCAGGAATCAATGGAACAGAATAGAAGATGCAAACACAGCTCCAAACACACTCAGCCACCTTACCTTTGAGAAAGTGGCCGAACAGTTTCATTGAAAGAAAGCCTCTTTAATAAATGGTGCTGGGAAAATTGACTTTCCACATGTCAAAGATTAAACCTAGGCCCATACCTCTCCCTATGCACTAAACTAAAATCAAAATGGATCAAATATCTAAATATTAAAACAAAAACAATCTGCTGGAAGATAGAAAAGGTAAAACACTTGAAGTCAATGGTATAGGCAAAGACTCAATGAACAAAACTGATCACACAGGAAATATTATAAAGAATCAACTGAGATCACATCATATTAAAAAGCTTCAGCATGGCAAAAGAAACCACTAATAGAATGAAGAGACAACCCACAGAATGGGAAACATTTTTTACCAGCTATTCCTCGGACAAAGGACTAATATCTGCCAATATCTTGGAGCACTTCCCCTCTTTCATTCTAGCACTTTCAGTTTCAGGGTCTTTGATAAATTTTGAGTTGATTTTTGCACACGGTGAGAGATAGGGATCCAGTTTTAATCTTCTACATGTGGATATCCAGTTTTCTCAGCACCATTTGTTAAAGAGACTGTTTCTTTTTGGACAGTTCATAATATTTTTGGCTTCTTTGTCAAGAATCAGATGGTTTCTTACTATGACTTGTAGTATATTTTGAAATAAACTATTATGCTGCCCTCAGCCTTTTTATTTTTCCTTAGGATTTCTTTGTCTGTTATGGGTCTTTTGTGCTCCCATATGAATTTAGGATTGTTTTCTAGGTCCATAAAGAATGTCATTGGAATTTTGATGGGAGTTGCACTGAATCTGTATGTCACTTTTGGAAAGAATGCTATTTTGACTATAAATTCTGCTGAAAGAAGTGAAAATAGCCTATAATTATATATATATAAAAAAAACTGTTCAGCATCTGTAGCCTTCAGGGAAATGTAAATCAAAACTACACTGAAATTCCAGCTTAGCCCTATCAGAGTGGCTGTCATTAAGAATACAAAAATAGTAAATGCTAGTGCAAATGCAGGCAAAAACGAACACTTACACACTGTTGAATAACTCTAGACATTATAACAGGAAATAATATAATTGCAGGAAGACCAACCATAGAGTCATAGGAAGAAATAGAATGAATTGAACTGACCTATTAAAAGAAAATTACCTTTAATTTATGTCAGAAAACAGATTAGGATATAGGCTATGTGTATGGGACACATCTGAAAAAATTGATCAGAAAGACTAAAAAGATAAGGAAAGGAAGAAGCGCACCAGGCAATACAAATAATAAGAAAGCAGAAGCCATGCTTTCTAGAGAAGGTACTATCAAGAGGACACGTTTTAATGTTAAAAGCAAAATTCACTGTAAACAGGTGACAGGTATGAATATCTATACCAAAAATAATATAGTGAACATCCCTATTGTTGAAAATAAGCCCCCAGACTCAATTTGTCAGTATAGATAGTAAAGCACTCAGACATCAAGAAATCTCGATAAATCAAGTTTTTACTTTTGCAAAAGGGTGCAAGCACACCCCAGCAATGAGGTAGCGGGTATGCAGGGAGACCATAGCAGGCTCCTTCTATTCCAATGCGTGAGAAGTAGTTGACCTTTTTCGCCATTGGCTAGGATGGAGGTTTATAATCTAACCCGGTTGGCCAGTTTAAGTGGCAAGAAGGGTTGTTGGGCAGCATTCCTAAGGGAGGGGAGAGTGGGGGTCTGGGGCATTGAAAGTCTTTGGCTACTGATATGTTACCTTTGGATGTTAGCTGTGTTTCTGGAATCTAAACTGAGGAAGCGTTTTTGTAACTCAGTGTGCTCAAAAAAGAAAAAAAAAATGAAGGGACAACATCCTAGAACGAAATAGAGCTTAAGATGGAGACACTCTTGTTCATATTTTTGATAGAAAATACCTTGCTTCTTACACCACACAGCAAAAAATATAGCAGTGGACAATGGACCAGAAGGTAGAAGATGCCAGCAACATAATCAATGAGGTGGACCTTATTGAAGTATCTGAAATTTATTTCTGAAAATCAGGGATATGACTTCCTCCTAGGCACATGGAGGACACCCACAAGACTCCATGATGTATTAGGTCACAAAAACAACTTAATAAGAAACAGGGAGATAGATCATTTTGCAAATGGGAAGGAGACCAAGAGATGGAGGGAAGAGGTGGGGGCAGGGAAGGGTTGGAAAGGAGACATAAAAAGAATTAAGATATGTTATATACATGAAACAACACATGATGAGTAAAATCATTATTGCTGCAAACATGTACTATTAAAAATAAATATAACACATTCCACAAGGGAGATAATTACAATCTTATCTAATCATAATACAATAAATCCAGAAACTAATAACGAAGTAAAAATATCAGTCTAAAAAAAAAAAAAAAAAAACTAAAGTCTTTCATGCAAAATAATCCCTGGATTAAAGAAGAAATGGAGAACAAAAATTGAAAAATTTCTTAAAAATTTAATAACAGAATTCATTGAAAGCAGTAATCAGAGGAGAATATGTAGCTCTAAATGTTTGTATAAATATAAACCAAATAATTGGAAAATCTAGGCAGGGAATAGAAAAATGCAAAATGAAGTACAAAGAAACAAATAAAAATAAAATCAGAAATGTTTAATGTATTAGAAAATTGAAAAAATAGATATAATTAATAATCAAAAGTTGTGATATTTCCCTCTCCCTCCATAAAAAAATCTGAGTAGACAAGCAGCTAGCTAACTTAATTAAGAAAAAGGAGGAGGAAGTACTAATACAAAACGTGGAAGGGGGCCAGAGATATAGCTCAGTGGCATAAGCGCCTGCTTGGCAAGCACGAGGTCCTGAGTTCAACTCCCAGTACCCGCATATAAAAAAAATTTTTAAAAAGTCAAAGGAAGGAAGAGTGGGAAGAAAGGAGGGAGAAAGAAAGGAAGACAGAGGGAGAGGGAATGCAAGTGGATAATAAGCAACTCTCCCTAAAATAAAAATTAAGAACAATGACATTATTTTAAAAACTCTGTGCAAATAAATATAAAATCTAGAAGAAAATGACATGGTGTTCTTCAAAATTAACCCTATTAGAAATAGATAGTTTGAACAAAATATTTTTATGCAAATCAGAAAGTTAGCAAACAAACAAACAACAACAAACCACCCTCAGGAAAATAAGGTCTTCTGGTAACTTCCCAGGGGTTATATTAAAGTTTCAAAGATTAGATGTTTCCATTGCTACAGAAATTCTCTGTGCATAAAAAAGGGCAAAAACATATCTTATGAAGCATTTATTCCTAAACCTGATAAGGACAATACAAAATAGTCTGCTCAAAGTTACAAGAGTGCTGTGTAAAATCATACCGAAAGATAATTTCTTACCCATCATATTTTCAAAAGTGAAGATGTTTGCCCATAGTTACTGACGGAAAAGGCTGTGGGGAAATAGGTACCTGCCTAGTTGGCCAGTTGGAAGGTAATTGACACGGTCCTTAGGGGAAATTGTCAATGTCTAAGAAAATAACCATGCACTGACTTTTGACCTAGCCAGCCACCTTGCCTCTAGGAATTTGTCCTGAAGTTATCCAGTCAACAGTACAGAAATGTAGGTTAACAAAGTTGTTTGTAGCATTTTCTTCTAATTGCAAAATAATAATAATATCCTCGACCAAGAATCAGCAAATGAAGTCCTTTCTGACAGCCATGGATTTTATAAACAGGTTTCTTGGAACACAGTTTTCTGAGTTATCTAAGGCTGCTTTTGACCTACAAAGGCAACAGAGAACTTGCGACCAGCAGGCTTCAAATATCTAGTCCCTAGGCCTTTAAGTAAAAGTTTGCTTATCCCTGTCATAAATAACAATGCACAGAAGATTGTTTCTTTATGACTGAACATGCACACAATGCAGTATTGTAGGTAGGAAAACTTTAAGGAGGATCAGTATTATTCATATTAAATGGATGCACTGCTCAGTGGAAGCACAAAGAACAGGACAGTATGTATAATATGAAAGAAGAAATATATATGTATATCCCTGTCTCTCTCTCTCGCTCTCACTCTTGCTCTCTCACTCACTCTCTGTCTCTCAGAGGAACAGCCACATGAGGATGTGAGGACATAGAAAGGAAGTGCCCATCTGCAAGCCAAGGAGAGAGGTCTCACAGAAAATCACCTCTGCCAGCCCTAGCCCTAGATCTTGGACTTCTACCCTTTTAGATCTGTGAGAAAATGTCCATTTAAACTACCTCATCTGGGTTACTTTGCTATGGCCTCCTGAGCAATGGTTACAACATCAGTGTGAGGAAATATTGCTCAGCATTTTTTCAAAAGCTCCATCAGCCTGATGCCATCCCTGCCATGCACAGGTGAGGGCTTTCCAAGGCCTATCCACATGTCAGATTCTGCAGTTTGAATACTTCCCAATGAATTGTGACATGGCCTTGTCATCCTTTATTCTGATATGTCTAATCTCTTACTAAACTCATTTGTTAAATTATTAATTCAGCTCATGATAATTTTACTTGTGTAGTTTCTATTTATGTTTTTTAGGGATCCATTAGTATCTAATGAAATGTTCATCCTTTCCTCTACATCCTCAATTATATGAATCAGCTATTTTAGGCTTCCTGTTTCTAGTTATTCAGTACTGATTTTTAGCAAACCTTGTATTATTGATTGTACTTTACCGCTTTGCAGATAAAAAGAAATTTTAGAGGCTCTGGTGATACAAGAGAGGTTAGACTTTGTCTGGCAGGCATGTGGGGGGGCCATCAGGCCACAGGGATCCTGTCAGGTACATGGGGAACCTTCAGACCTCAGGGGTCCTGTCCATCTGTGGGGACTGTCAGACCACAGGGGTCCTGTCAGGCACATAGAGAACCTTCAAACCACAGGGGTCCTCTCAGTTCATAGGGACCATCAGACCACAGGGGTCTTGTCAGGCATTTGGGGAATCTTCAAACCACAGGGGCCCTGTCAATCCTTGGGGACCATCAGGACACAGGAAGCCTGTCATTTCATGGGGACCATCAGACCACAGGAGTCTTGTCGGTCCATGGGGATCACAGGGGTCCTGTCAAGAATGAGGAAGCCCTTCAGATCACAGTGGTTCTGCCAGGCACTGACCTGGAGACTTTGGTGAGATATCAGGGCAGATAGAGGTTTGCAGCTGAGGTCAGATGCCCTAGGTTCAAGAGCCCTGGCTCTTTCTCCCACTGGTCGATGACCTTGTTTCCCATTTTGAGACACAGCTGTGGTCCTGATACCTTCCTATAGGACCACTGTGAGAGTGAGTGAGCTCCCAGTAAAAGCTCCCCAAATAGCACCTGGCACACAGCAGCATCAGGTATTTGCTGACTTTGGCCCAAGTTAGATGCTTCCAGTGGCCTTGTCTCACCCACAGACAAATCAGTGTGGCGTTAAAGGCAGCTTTTGAGACCACATGTCTTCCTTACTGGGCTGGATCTTCTGATGAAGCAACACGTATGAAAGTGCTGCTCCTCTCTTCTGTGTCACAGCAGCCTTAAGGTGTGACTATGAAGGTTTTCCTGCTCCAGGCCTCTCCTGGGAAAAGTAAGGCAGAGTCAGTCCTGTGTCACCAGAGGTTGAGCTAGTGAGGGAGGATGAGGCACAGCCATATCGTCTTATAACCTAGGAGAGACAGCACAGAAAATTGGCAGTGAGTGAGGCCACAGAAAGGGCTCCATATGACTTACACACTTGTGACCAAGTGATCTCAACCTCTGAACATGGAGGCATTTCCACGGAAACAGGATGTCATGCAAAGGAGGGCACAGGACCAGAACACAGGGCCAATGGCTCAGCCCACCACAGTCAGAGTCCCTGAGCGGGTCAGCTGCCCTCCAGAGGCTCTGTGTCCTCATCACTAGAACAAGATATTAGGTTTTAGAATTTTACAGTCACCTCTGCCCTAACATCTATGATGCTAAAATAAATCAGTTACAATATTTCCCAGTTCTGTCTGAGAATGTGCAACATAGCCTACTATTTTATTACAAGAATTTTTTTCATTTAAAAAAAAAATACCAACTTGCTAAACTGCTATTGCTGATGCTGTGTTTTATGACCCTATTTTAAATACTATGGAGGTACACTGACATTATAAACATGACCGTGATTACTAAGTGAACATGGAAGCAGGTTTGTGTTCTTGTCCTGCCCTGCCACTCCACTTTACCCTGTGTGGAAATGGGGGTCAGAAACACTAGGGTGGTCGTGAAGATTAGCAGCAAGTATGTAAATGCCTTGGATAGTGAGATACATTGAAGATCCTTAGTGAAGTACAACATCTTCGTCCTTCATATAGGGCAATGGGAGGTCACTCTAGGTATGGTATTTCACACTGTTAGAATACCGCATGTACTTTCTGATTTGTGGATTTTCTTTATCAAAATTAAAAATAAAGAAACATCTTGAAAGAAACTCTCTATATATCCAAAATAGCCCACTAAATCACATCTGAGCCTTGAGGACTTGAAGTTTTATGCCATAAGTGTAAGAATCTCTGCAAAAGATAATCTGTTTTAAAATAATCGTCTGGTTGGAAATCTATAAATTGCAAGTCGTAATGAGGAAAGGGATCCAGAGACAACCTCCCAGGGGACATTTCCCCATACACAAGTCTCAGGTTGATTCACGGCTTCACATTTTAGGAAAATAAGTCAAGCAATTCCAAAGAGGCCTGTCAGCTCTTTGTCAGTTTTCAGTACATTCTGTAAAAGGTTTTGATGCAATTTATGAAAAGAAGTGCTGCTGGTGGAGGACTGAAAACAGACAAACACCCAAGCAGGAGAGTGCCAGTAAATCATCAGGAGACCTGGGTTGTCCCTGGCCACATCAGCTCAGGGAGGAGGCTGTAAGTCCTGGACACACTGACACTCAGAGAAACTCAGAGTCGCTGTGTTTGGGAGACCCTGGCAGATCTCAAAACCTTTGGCTGCAGCAGCTCAATGGAGGCCCCTTCCTGCACATCCATCTGTAAGGAAATCAGCATCCTGGTTGGCAAAGTGAACAGTGGACCACTGATATGCGAAGGACTTACTCATGTTATCATAAGAGACATGGCGTGGACTTTATAACTTGGCATTTGATTTGCTTTGGAAATAAATACAGCATGTACAATTAATTTGGACATTAATGCAACTTGAAAAGGGATTTTTAAATTTTTTTTCCAATTTAAATAGCAGATTTAAAGAACGTTGTGAAATTCATGTTAGTTCATATCAAAGCCAATGCTAAGAATATTTGTTCAAAATGAACCTGGGCAGTTCTGGGAAGGAATGTGCAAAGGCCCTGGGGTAAGGCTGTTCTTGGAGTGCTCAAGAAAGTATAAGAATGTGCCATTTTATACCCAACCATAACCCCAGAGGCATGAGCAGTGCCTGCTGCATCATAGATATTATTAAACATTTGTTGAATGTGTAAGTGAAGTTTTAGACTCTCATAAACTTCTGTTCAATAAAATGAATGTGCACAGCATTCTAGATGCTGACATTACCAAAGGAATGACCGATCCTTTCCTGCAAGTTCTCAAGGTGTTGTGGAAGCAATAATATAGATGTGCAAAAGACTCAAGTGTAACAAGAAAGCAACCACTACAGAAAGCAAACATTGCCTCCCGGTCTCAAAATTTCTCAAAGCAACTGGCAATTATTGTGAATAATTGAAGACAAGATCTTGCTAGTCTTTCTGTTAGGGAATCTCTACATAGAGACAGAAAATGAAAGTCACTGGTGAGGAGCTCTACAGTATACACAGAAAGGGGGGTGTCCTTGAGGTGCCCAGCAGCAGGCAGGGTGGGGGTCAAGACTCCACCTCCAGTCAAGGCTGACCTGTGGTGAAATTGAGTTTCCTCAAGACTATTTGGAAATACACAATTCAGAAAAGCAATTTCAGCAGTATTTACAGGTGTCAGCTGTCTGATTTACTACCATCCTTCATCTGAGAAATAGCTTTGTGCCACTTACTGACAGGCTGGAGACTGACATGGAAGCTCCCTTTCCCCCTGCAAGATACTTGTCAATGGAGTCTCTCCACTCTCATTCTCTTTTTTTTTTTTTGTGGGTACCAGGGGTCGACCTCAGGACCTCGCACGCCAGCAGGCGCCCGTGCCGCTGAGCGATATCACCGGCCCTTTTTTCGTATGTGGGTTCTGGGAGTCGAACTCGGACCCTCGCGCTTGCCAGGCAGGCACTTACGCCACTGAGCCATCTCACCAGCCCTCCACTCTCATTCTTAAGCACATTCCAGGAGTGAAAGGTTATTTTCAAGTGTATAATTAGCATTCTTCTAGTGTGATTCTTCCTCCAACATTCTACTCAGGCTTACACACAATTTTTAAAGAAAAATAAATGTACCAGAGTTGCAGATTGATTTGCATGGGCTATTGATGACCATAGAAAGAAGAAGAATAAAAAAGGAAAGTAGAGAAACACTTATATCCAGGCCGATGGGATCAAGGTCATTTAATGGGAATTATTTCCACCTGATGGACATGGTTCGTGGTCAGTGATGGCTGCAGGTTCTTGCTTGAGATGAGCCTTGCAGCAGGGGTTTCAGAGTAGGTTTTGAGAAGCTCATCAGGTGGTTACTGTTGCTTGATACCTGCATCCTGCTGTCCTGTGGCTCCTGTAGCCGTGGACTAAGTGGTTTATAGTGAGAGAAGCGTGTTACCTCACAGCTCTGGAGACCAGGAGCCTGAAATCATTGTTTCGGCAGAGCACCTACTGCAGGCTCTCAAGAAGATTGTTCTTGGGTTCCTACAGCTCCTGGTGGTTCCTTGGCTTGTGGCCACATTACTCCCATCTTGGCCCATCAACTGTCTCTTGCTTCTTTATGATCCCCTCTTCCTCCTCCTATAGGGATACTTGGGACTAGATTTAGGGCACGACCAGGTAGTTCAGCATGATCCCATCATGAGATTTTTCCATTACATCTACAAGGTCCTATTTCAAAATTAGGCCACATTCACAAGTGTCAGAGATCAGGGTTTAGATCTATCAGTGGGGCCATCTTTGCCTACTAGATAGTGTGACTGTCTTCAAATCTTATAGTTGGAGACTATGGCCAGTGCATACAGCAGTCCTTCAAACTGGGAGGGCCCTCGGGCTCCACAGAGGACAGGATTCACCCTCCACAGCAATGTCCACAGATGTTCTTGGGATGGAGCCAGCAGGGAAGCTACTTCACCAAGTGAGCATTGGCTCCTGCCTATTATGATCCACTCTTTCTGCACCTGGGCCTCTTTGTGGTAGACACTCTGCCCTGGGTGTGGTTGAGCCCCATTGGGTTATCTCAAGGTTAGTTTCCATAGCTGATTTAGAGAAACAGTTCCTCCTGCTGAGCACCTGGTCAGTATCATTGTTAGCAGGATTTCATTTATTCATTCCACAGACTGTTGTTTGCCTGCTGTGGACACTGCAGGAGGAAGAGATAGGCACCAACCAAGAGAATGCGTAAATGGAGTGTAAATTGTGGATAAGCAGGAACATGCTCAATAGCAAGAAAGGAGGCATAAGAATGCAAGTGGCCAGGGACCTCTGTACTGGAGCTCGGTCAAGCTCACTGCAACCTGCTACCCCAGGACATCCTCTGCTAAGAGTGGGCTGGCTGCAGGGAAGGCCCTCAGTTCTGACCATTGGGAAGTGGTGGATAAATCCCAGCTCCCTTGCTTCTGCAAGTGAATTTTCTAAGGCATATTATATAGCTAGGGGCAGCAATCTGCATCCAGTGAATCTCTATGGTTCACCATCTAGTTAGTGTTATTAGAGCACAGCTACTATTTCTTTAGGCATTGGAGACAGCTACTTTCAAACTGTGAGACAAAGGAGTAGTTGCCACCAAGACCCTGTGGGCTCCAAGACTAAAATATTAACTATCTTGCCCTTTATAGGAAGTTTCCTAATCCCTGATCTATGATCTACCACCTTTCAGGGATCCACAGGCCTGATACCCCTACCCACAGTGTTAATCACCTCATAATCCCAGGCTATGTGGTCCCTGCTTGGCTGGCCTCATTCCGAACTTCAGCAGGAGCTCCAGGGGTGCTTTGCCAAACAGTTGGCCCTCTATCATGGCTTCTAGATCCACCGGTTCAATCAATCACTGACCAAAAATATGTTTTTTAAAAGTTCCTGAAGGTTCCAAAAAACAAATCTTGAATTTGCATCATGCCAAGCTCTGTGCTGAATCCACAGGAATGCAGCGATACACAGAACTATCCTATCACAGCCTCTGTGGTGTACCGCATGGACAGATCTCAGGGCTGAGCCTCCCTGGCCCCATGTCTCTTCCCTGTACTGCAAAGTCAGATTTGCCTGGGATGCATTTGTGTAGATTATGTGAAGAGTTTTCCCCTTATCTTTATTCTCTAAACAATTCAGTATGACAACTATTCACACAGCATTTATTCTGTGTTAGGTATTATAAGTCATTGAGAGAAGGTTTAAAGAATGCAGAAGGCGGGGCCGGTGAGATGGCTCAGCGGCGTAAGCGCCTGCCTTGCAAGCGCGAGGGCCCGAGTTCGACTCCCGGAACCCACATACGAAAAAGGGGCCGGTGATATCGCTCAGTGGCACGGGTGCCTGTTGGCGCGCGAGGTCCTGAGGTCGTCCCCCTGGTACCCACAAAAAAAAAAAAAAAGAATGCAGAAGGCTGTGCATTGGTTTTTATGTAAATTACCATTTTATATAATGAACTAGAGCACCAAGGATTTTGGTATCCTGGGTGGGTCCTGGAAACAATCCCCTACATTTTCCAATGGACAACTATACACACACCCACACCATTCCTTGGGATCTACTTCTCAGGGGGACCTGCTAGAAGAGCCCTGAAGAGCTAAGAAGCTGTTCAGACCTCACAGGTAGATGACCATATGGGGCACCCATGGGTGGAATGGCCATTGAGCCAGAGGTTACAGCAGTGTGTGGGGGTGGGTCAGAGATGGGATGCACTATCCTGGAGATGGGAGTGGAGGAGGTGACAAGGTTGACTGAGTCAGGCACAGTCCAGGGGACAATTCTTGTGTGATAAAGATGTCATGTCATGGCTCCAGGTGGCTAGAAGAATGGTGACCTTGGGTGGGCTGCTTCTCGAAGGCCCACCTGTGACCTACCGTCCCAGCAGGGGCCCAAGCTGGCTGCACCCTTCCCTCCTGTTCTCTGCAGTCCCACCTTGGATTCACCCACTGGAGTGTTTAGAGGTAGCCCTTTCCCAAACACACCTATTATTTTTAGGAAAAAGAAGGAGAACATAAGGGTTTTTTTTTTTTGTGTGTGTGTGTGGGTACCAGGGGTCGACCTCAGGACCTCGTGCACCAGCAGGCACCCGAAGGGTTTTATTTTGCCTTGTTTTGTTTTGTTTTCCAGCCAGACTGAGTATGTGCCTCACAGTTTCCCTTACTAGCAATGGCTGGGCTTAGTTCTAAATGTCCTGAGTACAGGAGCCCTTTGTTCTTTTCTCTTCTATCCATCCACCTCCCACATCATGGGCAGTGGCCACAGAGATGTCTTGGGCCACCATTTCCCAGTAGGCACAAGCTCACACTCTATGGATGTCCTCAGCCACAGTAGGTGGAGTCCTGAGTGCTCTGTGCTCACATCCCTGCTCCACTGAAACTGACACCAAGTTCAATGTTAAGATGCCAGGAGACCCAAAGAGCCATTCTCTGTCAATGAAGAGAGGGGAGCTACACACCTACTCTACAAAACTGGCAGGGCCACAAAGGTGGGACCCTGAATTTTATGAAATTGTGGGGTTTCTTGCTTGCAAGTTAAAGCTTTTTGTAGAGCAGCTGTAATGTCTTTATGAAAGTAAGCTTCTCATGGGTGAAATTATAATTTTCCATCTGCAGAGAAGAGCTTTTGTTCAGGCACCAGAAACAATTTGGTCAGAGAGTAATGTTCCACCCTAAGCCGAGGGAGGTTTTGCCACTTTTCCACATGAGGCCACCCTGCCCAAGGAGGTATGACCAGCAGGATGGGGAAAGGGTGATCAAAACAATTTACTCTGTGTTATAAAAGCAATATTTTAATGGAGAAGAAAATCCCAAAACTGTAGAATAACATGCCTGTACTGTTGAGGCCGTGCTGAGATTCACTACATCCTCACAGAGCTCAGCCAACCCATTGCACCTTTGCCATGCTGCTGAGAGTTCACCATGTGTAGACAGATGCCCCTGTCAACCAATAACAAATGCTGGTAGGGCTGTGGGGAAAAAGGGACACTTCTCCACTGTTGGTGGGAGTGTAGACTGGTGCAACCACTGTGGAAATCAGTATGGAGATTCCTCAAAAAACTAGGATTAGAGGTCCCATTCGATCCTGCTATTTCCCTTCTGGGTATCTTCCTAGAAGAATTAAAAACATTATACCACAGCGATATAAGTGCACCTATGTTTATAGCAGCACAATTTTTAATAGCTAACTCTTGGAAACTACCCAGATGCCCATCAACCAAGGAATGGATAAAAAAGATGTGGTCTTTTGTATAATGGAGTACTACTCAGCCATAAGGAAGGATAAACTGGAGACTTTTATAGGTGAATGGATGCAACTCAAGACCATACTCATAAGTGAAATAAATCAGACTCACATGTGTAAACATGGTATTATCTCCCTGGTGTGAGAAGCTGAAAGACTAAATAAGGTCTAACATGTATAATAGATATTGTGAAAGGGGAAGAAATTGTTCAAAAGGATAAAGGAAGTAGGTTAGGGAAAAGGGTAAGGGAAGAAAGGGAAAAGGAAAAAATGCAATTTAGTTATACTACTAATGTCTCTTAGTTCATTAAAAAGGAAGATTCATGCTAATATCAACTGGAGAATTTTTATGCCCATATCTCGTACTCTGAGTAACCACTTTAAAGATAAAATATGCAATGTATTATCTATTGTTATCCTCCTATTATTTTCCTATGAAATTTTGTTTTACTTTTTTTTCCATAATATAAAAAAATTTAAAAAGTTGTCATCCTTTTTCTGCATCCAATATCAAAGCCTATGGCAGAGGAGTGCAAAGAATGCATTAAAGTATGCACGCACATATGTGTGTGGGGTGGTGTCTATCAGTCTTCAAGGATGCATTTGATAGCTGTTTACCAGGAATGGCTACATCTGATCTAGTATATTATTCTGGAGTTAAAACACCGACCTTAAGTGTAGCCTCACTTCTAAATGGTGATGACCATACCCAGCTGGGTGTTCCTCTCCCATGCCAAGAGTTAGAGTTGCAACTCTCAGGATAGTGGAGAATATATGTGGGCACATGGAATCCCAAAGGGCAGGTGCAAGATGCCATGACCCACAGTGCACCATGAATGCTAAAAGCATATGCAAATCAAAGCATGTGAACTGGTGAGTGTGCATGTGAGAGCATGTGTGTGTGTGAGTGTGCATGTGTGTGTGGCAGGGTAGATGCTTTAAAACTTCTTCCTGAGGCTGAGTAGGAGGAGCTGTGAGAATGATCATCAGAGGCAAAGCTGCCACTGGTTTCCTCAAAGAGCAGTTTATGTACAAGATCATATCTACAATCAAAGCTTTATCTTCCTCCTTTATTTCTTTCTCTTGCTCAACTGATCTGGCAAGGACTTCCAGTATTATACTGAATGGTGAAAATGGGCATTTTTGAAGACTCTACAAAAAAAAAACTGTTAAGGGCTGGTGAGATAGCTCAGTGGCATAAGCGCCTGCCTGGCAAACTCAAGGCCCTGAGTTTGACTCCTGGTACCCACATACGAAAAAAGGGCCGGTGATATCGCTCAGGGACACAAGCACCTGCTGGCATGCAAGGTTCTGAGTTCGACCCCCGGTACCCACATACACACACACACACAAAAAAAAAACTGTTAAAACTAATAAACAAGTTCAGGACAATTGTAGGATATGAAAAATCAACACATGAAAATCAGTAGTTATTCTATATGCTAGTAGTGAGTTATCTGAAAAAGTAATCAGGAGAAAAATCCCACTTAGAAAGATACAGTTTTTTTAATCTATGAATTTAACTGAGAAGGTAAAAGATCTCTACAATTAAAACTACAAAACATTGATGAAAAAATTGAAGAGGATAAAAATAAATGTAATGATATCCCATATTGATGCATCGGAAATACTAATTTGTTAAAATGTCCATACTACCCAAACCAATCTACAGCTCCCACTGAAATACCAATGTCATTCTTTACAGAAATAGAAAAACAATCCTGAAATATATACAGAAACATAAATGACCCGAATAGCCAAAGCATTCCCGAGCAAAAAGAACAAAGCTGAAGGCATCACACTACCTTATTTCAAAATATACTACAAAGCTATAATAACAGCCTGGCATTGGCATAAAAATCACATCAATGGAACAGAATAGAAAGCCCAGAAATAGCACCGTACACTTACTGTCAACTGATTGTTGACAAAGAAGTCAATAACACACAATGGAGAAAGAACAAACTCTATAATAAATGGTGTTAGGAAAACTGTAGGCCCACATGCAGAAGGGTGACACTTTACCTCTCACCGGTTACAAATGCCAATTCAAAATGAATTATGTGTGATGTAAGACATTAAACTAACAGAAAAACACAGAAGTTTTTCTTTTTTGTCTTTTTTTTTCCTTTTTTTTTTTTTTTTTTTTTTTTTGGTGGTACTAGGTATTTAACCCAAGGCATTCTTAGTGAGCTACATTCCCTGGTTATATATATATATATATATATATTTCTTTTTTTTTTTTTTTTTTTTACTTTGAGTCAGGGTCTTGCTTATCAATTGTCAAGGCTCAGCTTGAGCTTGCAATCCTTTTACTTCAGTCTTCCAAAGTGCTGGGATTATAGGTGTGCACCACCACATCTAGCTTGCACAGGAAAAATTCTTCAGCACATTCATCTGGGCAAGAACTTTTTTTAATATGATCCCCAAAACACAGGGAAAAAAAGCAAAATTTCCAAAGGGATTTCATCAAACTCAGAAGTTTCTACACAGCAAAGGAAATTATCAAAAGATCTAAGAGACAATTTACAGAATGAAAGAAAATACATACAAACAAGGGGTTAATATCTGAAATATAAAAGGAACACAGGCAACCCAATAGCCCCCAAAACAAAGATAACCCAACTAAAGAATGGACTAAACACATTTGATATTTCTCAAAAGAAGACATACAAATGGCCAATAATTTTATGAAAAAATGCTCAGCATCACTAACCATCAGAGAAATTCAATCAAAATCAAAATGAGATACCCCCTTACCCCAGTTATAACGACTCATCAAAATGACAGGATATAACAAATGTTGGTAAGGATGCAGAGAAAGGAGAACTCTCACACGGTCCTGGAGGGAATGCACATTAGTATTGCCATTATGGAGAACAGTACGGAGGTTTCTCAGACTACCGCATGATCCAGCGATCAACTGATATTATCACCAAAGATAACCTGTACTCCTGTATTTACTGCAGCACTATTTACCACAGTCAGGATATGGAATCAACCAAAATGTCTAGCAATGGAAGAATGGAAAAAGAAAATGTGGTATATAAATACAATACTATTCATCCATAAAAACAATGAAATCCTGTCATTCGCAATAATATGGATAGAACTGGAGATTTATGTTATGTGAAAAAGCTAGGGATGGGAAGACAAACAGACATGGTCTCACTCATAAGTAGATTCTACAAAAGGTGATCTCATAGCAGTTGAGAGTAGAGCAGTGGTTACTCAACACTTGGGAAAATAGAGAGATGGGAAATGAGGAGAATTTGGTCATCAGGTCCAATATTACAGTTAGATAGGAGGGATAAGCTCTATATGTCCTACTGCACAGTGTGGAGAATATAGTTAATAGTAAGGCACAGTAGGCATCTCAAAATAGTTAGAAGATTTTGAATGTACTTATCATGAAGAAATGATAAAACTTTAAGGTGATAAATATGCTAATTACACTGATTTGATTGTTATCTAATGTATATGCGGTAAACAGTGATACCCTTTCAGAGAGGAGTAGTTTAAAAAATGGTGTGTATTAAATGTTTAGCTGAATGTCTGACGTTTTATGTATGATTTTAAACCATTTGTAACTGCTCTCTGATGTTTAGTTATAATAGACTTTACTATTTTAGAACAGTTTTAGATTTACAGAAAGACTGAGCTGATGATACCAAGAGTTCCCATATGAACTGTTCCTGGCTTCCTCTGCTGTTACCATCTTACATGGGTATGCTGTCTTTGAACAGTTAATAAAAGAGCACTGACACACTCATTAGCTACCCCGTATAGTTCGTCCGTATTTCCACAGTCTGTTTACCATGTCCCTTTTCTCTCCCAGGACAGCACATTCCATTTATTGCTGTGCCTCCTTTGGCTCCTGTTGGCTGTGACGTTTGTCAGATTTTATGACTTGGGAAATTTTAAAGAGTACTGGCCATGTATCTTGTAGGGTATTCCACTACTGTAATTTGATGACTTTTTCTCATGGCTGGTCTGGGGATCTGAGTTCTGGGGAGAAAGACCGTAAAGGTGAAGTGTCATTTCCATCACATCATATCAGAAATATATACTATCAATAGTACTTCTCACTTTTGCTGTTGACCTGGTGGAAGGAGAGTCTGTCACGTTTCTTCAGTATGAAGTTACACTCTCCCCTCATTCACACTTCGGAACAGATTCATTTTGTGTAGCATGCACTTAACACATGGAAAGTTAAGCCACGTAAATCATTTTGAACTTTTCCTGTGTGAGACATTTTCTTCTTATTTTTAATTTATTTAAAGTGGTTATTTTTATATGTATGGATTTATGAATGTATATAATTTACAGGGAGGGTTATTATCCACTATTACCTAACTTTGTTGTTTAACTTATTCCTGATTTGGCCACTTGGAGATCTCAGCTCCTGTACTGCTTTGAAACATCTCTACGTGTGTGCGTGCACACATCTGTGTGCATATGTATCCATCTGTACTTTTTATTAATCTTGACTTCTTACTGATGTTTTCAACTCAAATTCATTGTCACACAGTTGTTCTAGTTTCCTTCTCTCAAGTGTAATCCCACTCTAACAGTGAGGAAAGTGGGCTCTCCTCCTCTGTCATTCAGTGACTTTATAATAATGGCGATATGTACAGCAGTATTATAATTGTTCACCAATAATCCACTAGGAAAAACTTTATCAACTAGTGTATGGCAACAGATGTGGCTGATTTGCCTTTAAAGTTACAGAATCCACTCATTTCCAAAGTTTCTCAGATCAGTGACTTCTCTCACCAGCCTTTCAGTAAGGATGCTTCATACGTTTGTGCAGAATTTTGCTCATCATACTCTAATTTCATCCTGGTATCCCCAACACTCTATGATTTTTGGAAAATTCATATAAGCCAGGTGTGGTGATACACACCTGTAATCCCAGCACTTGGGAGGCTGAGGCAGGATGACCGCTGTGAGTTTGAGGCCAGCTTGAACTACATAGCAAGACCCTATCTTAAAAAACAAGACAAGGGCCGGTGAGATGGCTTAGCGGCATAAGCGCCTGCCTTGCAAGCGCGAGGGCCCGAGTTCGACTCCCGGAACCCACATACGAAAAAAGGGGCCGGTGATATCGCTCAGAGGCACGGGCGCCTGCTGGCGCGCGAGGTCCTGAGGTCGACCCCCCGGTACCCACCAAAAAAAAAAAAAAAAAAAAAAAAAAAAAAAAAAAAAAAAAAAACAAGACAAAAAAATTTATATATATTAAGATTCAATTTTTGTTCTGTAAAGTTCTATGAGTTTTGACAAATGAAAAATCTCATTTGTACAACACTGTGGCTCTGCACAGAATGGTTTCTGTATTTCTTTTATTCAACCCTTCCCCTCCTATGCCAAGCCCCAGCAACCACTGATCTGTTCACTATATCTACAGGTTTTCCTGTTCCTAAACGTCGTGTGATTGGGATCATACAGTACACACTCTTCAGAATGACCTCTTTCATTTAAAAATATGTATCTAGGGCCGGTGAGATGGCTCAGCAGCATAAGCGTCTGCCTGGCAAGCGCGAGGGCCCGAGTTCGACTCCTGGAAGCCACATACAAAAAAAGGGCCGGTGATATCGCTCAGTGGCATGGGCGCCTGCTGGCGCGCAAGGTCCTGAGTTCGACCCCCGGTACCCACAAAAAAAAAAAAATGTATCTAAGCTTTCTCTATATCAAGCTTAAAAACTCATTTCTTTTTAGTGCTAAATAATATTCCATTTTACTGTACCACCGTTTCTTGATGTATTCACCTTTTGAAGGACATCTTGATTGCTTCCAGTTTTTGCTAATTATATTTGCTACTATAATTATATATATATAATATAATTATTATATTGCTATAAACTTTCCTTTTGTGAACTTTTGCATAATGATAAATTTTCAAAATTAGTTGGATGAATGTTAGGAATACAACTGTTAGATTGTATGATAAGACAATGTTTCGCTTTTTAAGAAACTACCGAAGTACCTTCCATGGTGCCTGTACTACTCAACATTTCAGCAACCAGA
The DNA here is from genome assembly GCA_028451465.1 of Erethizon dorsatum. NCBI lineage: Eukaryota > Metazoa > Chordata > Mammalia > Rodentia > Erethizontidae > Erethizon > Erethizon dorsatum. Next base: position 113,840,129 of record CM051822.1, on the reverse strand, counting down.
GAGAGTTCCTGTTCCACATTCTTATCAATTTTTAGTATTGTTTGATTGGTATTATTCTATATGTGTGAGATTAATACTGGAATGGCCAATATTTTATGCTGGTATTTCATTTTTGTTTTAATTTTCACTTCCTTAACACCAACTTGAACATTTTTTCATATGATAATATGTCACATATATTTCATTTTTGGTGAGGTGTCTGTTCAGTTTTTTTGGTCCATTTTGTAAAACTCAGTTGTTTGTTTCTGTATTGCTCAGTTGTTTGTTTCTGTATTGTTCAGTTTTTAAGACCTCTGTATATTTTAGATATGTCCTTTATCACGTATATATTTTGCATTTATTTCCTCTCAGTCTGTAGCTCTTTTTTCATTATCTTAACAATATGTTTTGCATGCCAGGTTTTAATTTTAATAGAGTCTAATCTATCGACTTTTAATGATTTCAATTTTTTATACCATGTTGGTTATACAGATTAATATGTTTTCTTTTTGGAGGTTTGTATATGCACATAACATACTTAGATCATTTTCATCTCCCATCACCCTCTTTGTCCCTCTCCCAGTTTTGTATGAGTTTCAGTGGGTACAATAGATTTCAATCATATCCATCACCTTTATTATGTCCCCTTAAACCTCTTCCCTCTTATTCCCATCCTCTTGTCTAATAATTGTCTCCCTTCTATTTTTTGTCATCTTTTTAAGATTCCATGTATTAGGAGAACATGTGGTATTTGTCTTTCTGAGTCTGACTTATTCCACTCAACATGATGAACTCTAATCCCATCCATTTTCTCAAAAATGACAAACTTTTGTTCTTTGTGGCTGCATAATACTCCATTAGATAGATGGATAGATAGATAGATGGATAGATAAATAGTCACATTTTCTTTATTCATTCATCTGTTGATGGGCATCTAGGCTGGTTCCCTATCTTGGCTATTGTGAATTGTATTACAATAAACATAGGTATGCAGATATCTCTAGAGTAGGCTAAGCAGGCTAAGTAGGCATAATTCTCTCAGTTATATATGAAAAAGTGGTATACTGAATCAAACTGTAGATCTACTTTAGTTTTTTGAGGAATTTTCAAACTAATTTCCATAGTAGCTGAACAAATTTACATTCTGGACAGCAGTGTAGAAGTGTTCCTTTTTCCCTGCATGCTTGTCAACATTTATTATTTTCTGTATTCTTGATGGCAGCCTTTCAGACTGTGGTGAGATGGAATCTTTTTTTTTTTTTTTTTTTTTTTTTAATGTGGGTACTAGGGGTCGACCTCAGGGCCTTGTACTTGCCAGCAGTGCCTGTGCTGCTGAGCGATATCACTGACCTCTTCTTTTTTCCTTTATGTGGGTTCCGGGAGTTGAACTCAGGACCTCGCACTTGCCAGACAGGCACTTATGCTGCTGAGCTATCTCACTGGCCTCCAAGATGGAATCTTAATGTAGTTTTGATTTGCATTTCAAATCAAATGCAAAGATGATGGCTAAAGATGACAAACATTTTTAATACACTTATTGTTGATTTGTACTTATTCTTTTGAGAAAATGTCTGTTCAATTCATTTGCCCATTTATTCATTGGGTTGATATTTTTGATGTTAAAGTTTTGAGTTCTTTATGCATTCTAGATATTAATCCTCTGCTGGGAAGATAGCTGGCAAAATTTTCTCTCAGTCTGTAGGCTGTCTCTTCACACTGTTTGTTGATTTTTTAAAATTTTTAATGGATTGTGCTTTTCATGTCATCTCTAAAAACTCATTACAAAACCCAGATTACATACATTATATCCTAGATTTTCTTCCAAAATTTCATAGTTTTCCCTTTTACATTTATGTCTATGATCTATTTTCAGCTAATTTTTGTGAAAATTATAAGTTTTATGTCTAGATTCATATTTATTTTATACATGGATGTCCAATTATTTCTGCACCATTTGTTTAGAAGGTTATCCTTTTTCCATTAAGCAGCCTTTGTTCCTTGGTCAAAGGTATACATGTGTGTATATAAATATATATACATATATATATATATATATATATATATATATATGCACATTTCCTTCTGGGCTCACTATTCTGTTCCACTGAAATATGCATGTATTTATTCTTTCTCCAATACCCTGCTTTCTTGATTTCTATAAGCTGTATGTAAGTTTTACAGGTGGGTAGTTTCAGTCCTCTAGTTTAGCTTTGGTTCTTCTGCTTCACTTATGTATGTGCTATCTGAATCTTTTGTCTTTCCTCATAAACTTTAGAATCTCTTGGTCAGTATCCACAAAGTACCTTGCTAGAATTTTACGGGGATGATTTGAATCTATAGATCACAATGAGAAGAGCTGATATATTAACATATAGCGTCTTCCAATCTCTGAGCACAGAAGCTCTACATTTACTTAATCTTTTTCTTTCATTAGTTTTGTAGTTTTCTACATATAGATCCTGTAAAAAATTTGTTAATTTGTACGTAAGTGACTCTCTCTCTCTCTCTCTCTCTCTGTGAGGTGGAAACTTCCTTATTGTGTGTGGCATTGTTTTTAATTTTAATTCCTGTATGCTAGTAATAAACATTTGGAATGTTTATTAGCATATATGAAAAATTTTACTTCTTTGTTTTAACTCTGTACTTTATGATCTTGTTCTCCTTGCTCATTAGTCCCAGGAATTTTCTTGTCTATTTGTTGGGATTTTCTATGTAGACAATCATGTCATCTTTAAACAAAGACAGTTGTATTTTTCTCTTTCTAATCTGTGTATATTTTAAATGTTCTTTTCCTATCTCCTACCATTTAGGACCTAGTATGATATGCCAGGGGAGGTGTGAGAGGAGACATCCTGCTTCTTTACCAATCTTAGAGGGATTGGATCCAGCCTGTCACTGTGAAGTATGATATTAGCTGTAACTTTTTTCTAGATGTATCTGCTTCATTAATGTATGTGATTATATGATCTTTTCTCTAGCCAGTTGATGTGATATAACACATTAATTTTCATGTTGAACCTGACTTACATATTTGAAATAAATATTACTCAGTCATGGTGTATAATTCTTTTTATACATTGTTGTATTTTTTTTGCTTTGTTTTCTTGAGGATTTTTTCATCTATATTGTTGAAGAATATTCATCAGTAATTTTCCTTTCTTAAAACATATTCATCTGCTTTTAGTTATAGGATAATATTGTCCTCATAAAATGAGGTGTTGCAGGACAGGTCTTCCCTACTTCTCTTAGCTGTAAGAGACTGTAAAAAATTGATATAATTTCTTAAATTTGGGCAGAATTCACACATGATACCATCTGGGCCTGGTGCTTTATTTTTTGAAGTGTGTTAATGATTAGTTCAATGTCAATAGATTTAGATCTATTTAGATTGTTGATTTCTTCCTGTTTAAACTTTGGGAATGGTCCCATGTCATCTAAGTTATCAAATGTGTGCACATAGAATTGTTCATATACTTTTTTACGCTCCTAGTGTTTATAGAGTCAGTAGGGATGGTTTATCTTTCATTTCTGACTTTTATGATTTGTATCTTCTCTATTTTTATATTAGTTAGGCTGGACACAGGTTTACCAATTTTATGGATGTTTTCAAAAACTGCTTTTCTGTTGATTTTCTCTATTCCTTTCTTGTCTATAAGATCATTGATTTTTGCTCTAATTATTATAACTCCTTTTCTTCTCCCTTATTTAGGGCTTAAGTTGCATTTTTTACCTAGTTTTCTAGGGGGAAGCTTAGAGTATTGATTTTAAATCTTTCTTCCTTTCTTGTGTTCATTTTGTTAATTTCCCTCAAAGCACTATTTTTCTCTCACACAATTTTTATAAATTGTAGTTTCATTTTCTTCTGTTCTTTCTTTTTTTTTTTTTTTTTTTGGTACTGGGAATCGAACTCATGACCTTGTGCTTGCCAGGTAGGCGCTGTGCCACTGAGCTATATCCCCAGCTTCATTTTCATTTAGTTTAAAATATTTCAAATTTCTCTTGAGACATTTCATTTGATCCATGTATTATTTAGAAGTATGGAAAGCATAAATAAAGTCCAAAATGTATAATAGATATTGTGAAATAGGGAGAAATATTCAAATTGGAAAGGAAACTAGGGAGGGGGAGGGGGAAAAGAAGGAAGGGAAAAGTAAAAAAAGGAAAAAATGGAAACAAAGCTTTTGTAAATAATGAGGGAAGGAAGAGTTTAAGAGAGGGGAGGGGAATGGGGAAAAGAAAGAAGAATCAAGATATATCATGTACAAGTGCAAATTCCTTATGATGAATGTGATCATTACGTATATCTAAAATGTACCAGTAAAAGTAATTTTAAAATAGAAGTTGTATTACTTAATCTTCAAATATTTTGGCATTTTCCGTATATCTTTCTGTTACTGGTTTGTATTTTACTTCTAATGTAATCTGAGAACATATTTTTATGACTTCTAATCTCTTTAAATTTTTAAGGTATGTTTCATGGTATAGATTGTAGTTTATGTTGGTGAGGTTTCCATGTGAGGTTAAGAGTATGTTATTGTGTTGTTACTTGTTATAGTATTCTACAAATGTCAATTAAACCAAGATGATTCATAAGGATATTAACTATGTCCCTACTGAGATTTTGTTGGTCTGATCTGCCAGTTACTGAAAAGGGGATGTTATATCCTCCAGCTATAATAGTTGATTTGTGTGATCTTTCTTAAAACTCTATCAGTTTTTGTCTTGCATATTTCGATGCTCTTTTGCTAGATGCATACACACTAAAGATTGCTGTCTTCCTTGAGAATCAATCCCTTTATCATTATGTAATTATGCTTTTTACATCTGAAAATGTTTCCTGTTCTAAAGACTACTTTATCTAAAACCAATATCCTTTTATATTTCACCTATTTGTGTTTCTATGTTTAAAGTCACTTTCTTGTAGACAGTATAGCATTGAGTTTTGTTTTTTAACCACACTGTGAATCTATCTTTTGGTCAGTATATTTATACTATGCACATTAAATGTGATGATTGATATAGTTAGACAAATATCAATTGTTCTTATACCTGTTTTCTAACAGCCTTGTTTTTGTCACCTTTGCTGTTTCTGGAATGCCTAGGTCCAGGAATACCTTCTTAAACAGAGTTTATGTCTTTCAGCTCCTTCAAGTGTAATACACTGTTGTTTAACTGGAGCTCTATCGATGTGGTAGGATGGTGTGGGAAGGGGAAGCATCCTATCTTGTGATTAAATCATAAGATAATATGATTAAATCTAAGTCTTCTAGTAGGCTTCCCTATCACAAATTTTTCTTTGCCTTCCACACCCAAGGTGAGACAAGTAATAAGGGAGAGAAGATAAGCTCTAATAAAGTCATTCCTCTTGGAATATAGTAGCTCTTTTTCATGGAGAGGACTTGGGTTTATTTCCACCTGGTTACTTTTCCTCTTTCCCTTTTTCTCATTTCTTAAGGAGTCCTCCAGCTTCCTAGAGGTGAAACCCACGAAAGTGCCCTCTCCCACTAGGGTGCCTAGACACTCTGGCTCTCAATAATCCCTACTAGGGCTTTAGCAAGTCATCCAAACAATTATACAAGTCTCCAACAATCTGTGGCTGCAGTATTTCCAGTCCTGGTATGTTGACTTTGGCTGTGACTCATATTTTATGTAGCAGGTTGCCCTGCAGCTCAATTCTAAGATGAGTCTGAGGAAATTCACTGATTTTCATTTGCTCAGCTTTCTCTTCTCTTTTTGGTAGGATGAAGTGATGACTTTCACACTCTATGTCAGAGCTTAAGTCAAAGTCCCTATCTACTCTTTCTCATATTGATGGAAAAGCACCGTTTGTGGGGAACTGGGCATCAGCTCCTCATCACAGTTGAGCCTGCCTGGAATCACTGGTGGATGCCTCTGCCTGGTCTGAAACATTTACGGAAGAGGCCAAGGTTGAGGACTCATTGCTGTTTGTTAATAGTGATCAGAATCTACTGTTGACAGTGCCAGAAGGGAATGCTTTAGAAAATACTGTTTGATAAAGTAAGTAAATTATTGTTTAGTGACTGGAAGATAATTAGGAAGCAATTACTAAAACAAAAAGAAACTCTGAGTACACAGGATCTAATCAGAATTGGGTCCAAATTGATGATCACACCCAGAGATTGTGTTATGGTACCTATGTCCTAGGCACACATTAGATCATCCAAACTAATGCCTGATTCGCACTGCTAACCTACTGATTATAGAAATATAGATGGATATCCCATAGCCCTGGATATTCTGAGAAGGCTATGGATCGTGTCTTTCTCTCATATTGCGTGATAATGTAGCAAGAGTTTTTTACTGCATTCCTAAGTCTCTTCCCATCAATGGGGGATGCTTTTGAGAGAAGAGGCAGCACTTCATTACTGCTGTGCTGCCACGTGCCTTTGGTTGACATAATGATGCCAGGAACTCCATTCTTGTGTTCTCACCATTGCCCTGGTGTTGGTCAGTAGCACCCCAGCCCTGCGTGCTTTTTCTGTGGCCACAGAAGGTCCACTGTCTATGCCTCTAATGGTGGTATTAGCCTGAGGTCCCTCTCATCTCTTCTCAGGGTTTGCCTACCTACTGTCCACCTATCCTCTCACACTTGGGCAGGGCCCAGGATGGGCATGATGAGTCCTCCCCCAGCTTTGTCCTGGGCCATTTCCCCCAGTAAAAAAGGTTTTAAACCAGAAACTGCAGGGCATCATTTGAAAATGGGAATCAAGCAAGGTGTTTCAGTCATGTGGCTGTGCAACAGGCCCTCTAGAGAACTTCTAAAGAGATAAAGAGGGAGAGTGAGGCAGGAATAGGGGAAATGCAAATGTACCATCATGCTGGCAGAGAGTGAGTCCAGAGTGGGGTGTGCACAAGTGTCTGTGTGTCTGTGTGTCTGTGTGTACCTATGTGGATATGCGTGTCTCTGAGTCTGTGTGTATTTGTGTGTGTATATATGCATCTGAGTCTGTAGGCATGTGTGTCGCATGCATGTGTGCCTCTGTGTATGTGTATGAGAGTCTATGAATGCATTTGTGTGAGTCTGTCTGTACGTGTGAATCTTTCTGTGCATGTGTATAAGTATGTATATGTGTGCTGTGTGGGTCTGTGTAAATGTGTATACATGTGTGCCTGTGTTTATGTGGTTTTATCAGTTTGATGTATGTGTTAATAGTGTGTGTGTGGATGTATGTTCACTGTGATCCAACAGTCACCTGGGGCCACCCATTTGAGCAGAGTGAAGTGAAGCAATCATCCTTCTCTGGCTCCAGTCTTCCAGCAGATATCAGGGTTCTGGTCTGTAGTTTCAGGAGAGAGACAGCTTGGGTAAAGAATTGGGTCTCCAGGGCCTAAGCAAGTGTCCCTGACTGTAGGGATAGAGGTTCAGAGCAGCACTTCTGTCTCGCTCCTGTATGATGCTTAATCTCTGCTTTAGATGAGAGGAGAGCAGCTGTCCCAACAGGTGCCCATGTTGGTACAGGAAGCCAAATGTTTGTAGCCATGCCAGTTGATTCATTCATTGTGAAACATAGTATCTTCCATTGTCAGAAGTCCTCCAGACACATCCTTTTCCCTTCCTCCCCTCGCACACAATTCTGATTAGGTTCCATTACCCATGTCACAGGGGCTCTAAGGAGCTGCTCAAAGTCCCTTTGGAGAGGCTCTTGGCAAGAGAGGATCCAATAGCTTTTCTGCTTGTCAGCTCATGTGCTCCACATAATACTGATCACACCATAGCACAAAGTATTCACAGGAGGAGGGAATCCCAGGGCCACAATCTGCATTCCGCTCTAGCACTTCCACAAGATACACGAAATCACATTACTAGGTTCATGAATGCTCTGTGATTATAGGAATGGGTCCACTGTGGCTTTTTAAAGTAAAATCAACTTAATTAAATATCAATCTATAGGGTATTTCCCCAGCAAGGTACAACTGACATGGTACTTGGGACCATACTAATAAAACCCTGACCTCCTGAAAACAACAGGGTCCACCTTATTAGGCTCCAAAGGGATGGGGAGTCAAAATCAGTCTGGGTCCATTGTCAAATAAGATCTGCTTCAAAGGTGATTTAAAATCCCAAGCATATGGCAGCAGTATATTCAGCAAGTTCCTCTGAGTGTTAGGCTGTGGGGCTGCCCAAGTCACCTGTCAGTGGTAATGTTTTTTGTTTTGTTTTGTTTTGTTTTGTTTTGTTTTTAATTTTAAAGAGAAAAAAGACAAAAAGAACAATGAAACCGAGTTTCAAAACAGGTTAGTAGGACAGTTACAATACTTGGTACATTGCATATTGTTGTCTCCATAGTAGTTTTTCAGAGTACAAGACATAGGCATGATATCTTGTCCAAACAATATTAGCACAAAAAAATTCTTTTCAAGGAACTAAGAGAAGCTAGCTGTCTAACTATCTTAACTATCTTTCATATACATATATTTTTTCTTTTTCCCTTTCTTCCTTTCCCCTTCCCCTGTTACAGTTTGTCTTTTCTTTTGAACAGTTTCTTCCCAATTCACAATATCTATTGTACATTTTCGATCCTATTTACTTGTTCAGTTTCTCGCACCAGTGAGACAATACGATGTTTACACATGTAGGTCTGATTTATTTCACTTATGATTATGGTCTTGAGGTGCATCCACTTACCTATAATAGTCTCAAGTTTATGCTTCTTTGTGGCTGAATACTATTCCATTATATTAAAAAAAACACATTTTTAAAAATCCATTCCTCGGTTGATGGGCATCTGGGTTGTTTCTAAGATTTAGCTATTACAAATTGTGCTGCTATAAACATGGGTGCACATATATCACTGTGGTATAATGTTTTTAATTCTTCTGGGAAGATACCCAGAAGGGGAATAGCTGGGTCTAGTTATTGTAAGGAATCTCCACACTGATTTCCACTGTGGTTGCAGCAGTCTACACTCCCACCAACAGTGGAGAAGAGTTCCTTTTTCCCCACAGCCCCTCCAGCATTTGTTATTGGTTGAATTTTGATGCCATTCTTTCTGGAGTGAGATGGAATCTCATTGTTGTTTTAACTTGCATCTCTCAAATGACCGGTGATGTTGAACGTTTTTTCATATATTTATTTGCCATTTGTATATTTTCATCTGAGAAGTACATATTCATCTCAGATGCCCATTTTTGGATAGGGTCTTTGAATCTGGGGGATCTGCTTTTCTTCAATTTTTTATATGTTCTAGATATAAGTCCTTTGCCTGTGGGACAATTGGCTATAATTTTTTCCCAATCTGTGGGTTGACTTTTCACTCTGTTGGTGATTTCTTTTGTTGTGCAAAAGTTTTTAATAAGGTGAGATCCCATTTGTTGATTCTTTGTACTATTTCCCTTTCAGTCTGGGTTTTGTTCATAAAGCCTCTGCCTACACCTATTTCTTCGAGATTTCTGCCTATTTTCTCTTCCAGTAAATTTAGTGTTTCTATTTTAATATTTAGATCTTTGATCCATTTTGACTTCAGTATAGTGCATGGTGATAGACATGGGTCTAGTTTTAGTCTTTGGCATGTGGAGAACCAGTTTTACCAGCACCAATTATTAAAGAGACTATCTTTCTTCCAGTGAATGTGTTTGGCTTGTTTGTCAAAGATAAGGTGGCTGAATGTGTTTGGGGGTGTGTCTGAATCTTCTATTCTGTTCCACTGATCCTCAGGCCTGTTTTGTTTTGTTTTTTTTTTCCAATACCATACTGATTTTATCACAGTAGCTTTTGTAGTATAATTTTAGGTCTGGGATTGTGATGCCCCCTAACTTGCCTTTGTTGCCCAGAATTGCTTTTGCTATTCTAGGTCTTTTTTGATTCCAAATGAATTTTAGCAATGTTTTTTCTAGATTAATTAATGTTTGATTGGGATTGCATTAAATCTGTACAGCAGTTTTAGGAGTAGGGCCATTTCCACAATGTTCGTTCTTCTTATCCAAGAGCAAGGGACATCTTTCCATTTTCTGATATCCTCTTCAATCTCCTTTTTTAGGGTACTGTAATTTTCACTGTACAGATATTTTACATCCTTTGTTAGGTTGATTCCTAAGTATTTCATTTTTTTTGGATGTTATTGTGAAGGGTGTACTTTCCCTAATTTCTCTCTCTGTGAATTTGTTGCTTGTGTACAGGAATGCTGATGACATTTGTGTGTTGACTTTGTATCCTGCTACACTACTGAATTTGGATGTTAAATCTACACTTTTTTGGTGGAGTTTTTGGGATCTTCTATGTAGAGTATCATGTCATCTGCAAATAATGATGATCTAACTTCTTCTTTTCCTATCTTTATTCCTCTTATTTTTTCCTCTTGTCTAATTGCTCTGGCTAATGTTTCCAGAACTATATTGAATAGGAGTGGCAGTAATGGAATCCTTGTCTTGTTTCTGATTTTAGAGTGAAAACTTTCTGTTTTTGACCATTTAATATGATATTAGCTGTTGGTTTGTCATAGATGGCTTTTATAAGATTAAGGTATGGGCCGGTGAGATGGCTCAGCGGCTTAAGCGCCTGCCTGGCAAGCGCGAGGGCCCGAGTTCGACTCCCGGAACCCACATACGAAAAAGGGGCCAGTGATATCGCTTAGCGGCACAGGCGCCTGCGGGTGCGCGAGGTCCTGAGGTCGACCCCCGGTACCCACAAAAAAAAAAAAAAGATTAAGGTAAAGACCATGTATTCCAATTTTCTGTAGGGTTTTTATCATGAATGAGTGTTGGACTTTGCCAAATGCTTTTTCTGCATCTATTGAGATGATCATGTGAATTTTGTCTTTGGTTCTGTTAGTATGATGTATTGCATTTATTGATTTGTATATGTTGAACCATCCCTGCATCCCTGGGATGGCTTACTTGGTCATGATGTATAATCTTCTTGATGATTTGTTGCATTCTGTTTGCCAGTATCTTATTTTTTTTTTTTTTTTGTGGGTACCGGGGGGTCGACCTCAGGACCTCGCGCGCCAACAGGCACCCATGCCGCTGAGCGATATCACCGGCCCCTTTTTTCGTATGTGGGACCTGGGAGTCGAACTCGGGCCCTCGCGCTTGCAAGGCAGGCACTTACGCCGCTGAGCCATCTCACCGGCCCTGCCAGTATCTTATTAAGAATTTTTACATCAATGTTCATTAGGGAGATTGGCCTGTAGTTTTCTTTCTTGGTTGGTTCTTCTCTGATTTTAGAATCAGGGTAATACTTGATTCCAGGAATGACTTTGAAAGTACTGCTTCACTTTCAATTCCCTTAAAGAGTTTCAGCATTAGTGGCATTAGTTCTTCTCTAAATTTCTTGTAGAATTCAACAGTGAATCTGTCAGGACCTGGGCTTTTCTTTGTTGGTAAATTTTTAATTACATTTTCAATTTCATTGGCTGACATTGGTTTATTTAGCATTTTTCTCTTCTTGATTTAGTTCTGGCAATTTGATTCTGTCTAGGAATCTGTCCTTTTCTTCTGTGTTTTCCATCTTACTAGAATATAGGTTCTCATAGTAGGTATTGATGATCTCCTGAATTTCTGTGGGATCTGTTGTGATTTCCCTCTTTTCATTCCTAAATGCTTGTATTTGTGTTTTTTCTTTCCTCTTTTTCGATGAGGTTGGCTAATGGTTTATCAATGTTATTTATTCTTTCAAAGAACTAACTTTTCGATTCATTGATTCTTTGTATTGTTTTCTTAGTCTCTATTGCATAAATTTCTGCTCTTACCTTTATAATTTCCTCCCTCATATGAGCTTTGGGTTTGATTTGTTCTTCTTTTTCTAAAAGTTTGAGGTTCAACATTAAGTTGTTTATTTGAGCTCAATCCATTTTCCCGATGTGTGAGTTCATCACTATAAATTTCCCTTGTAGGACTGCTTTCACTGCATCCCATAAGTTTCAGTATGTTGTATCGGCATTATCATTTAATTGTATATACTGTTTAATTTTATCTTTAATTTCCTCTGTGACCCATTGGTTGTTCAGAAGGGTGTTGTTTAATTTCCACATGTTAATGTAGCTTTTGTGGTTTCCTTTGTTGTTGATTTCCAGTTTCATTGCACTATGGTCAGATAGTATGCATGGGATGATTCCAATTCCTCTGCATTTACTTAAATCTATTTTGTCAGCTAATATATGATCTATTTTGGAGAACATCCCATGTGCAGCTGAGAAGAATGTGTATTCTGATGTTTTGGGTGGAACACTCTGTAGACATGTACCAAGTCCCTTTGTTCACAGGCTTGGTTTAGTTCTAATATTTCTTTGTGGATTTTTTGTCTAGTTGACCTGTCCATTTGTGAGAGTGGGGTATTAAGGTCCCCCACTACAATTGTGTTAGTACTTATTTGGTTTTTCATGTCAGTTAATATTTGTTTTATGTAGTTGGGTGAACCTGTGTTTCATTCATAGGTTATAGTTATGATTGTTATCTCTTCTTCTGGAGTTTTCTCTTAATGAGTATGCTGCGACCTTCTTTGTCTCTTTTGATAAGTTTTGGTTTAAAGTTTGCATTGTCTGCAAATAGATACCCCTGCTTGTTTCTGGGTTCCTGTGGCATGGAGAATTGTTTTCCATCCTTTGACTTTTGGTCTATGAATTTCTTTTTGGGTAAAATGTGTTTCTTGAATGCAGCATATTGTTGGATCTTGCTTCTTGATCCATTCTGCCAGTCTGTTTCTTTTGATTGGTGAGTTGAGACCATTTACATTAATGATTATAACTGATATGTATTGGCTTTTCTTTTTCATGTTGTTTCCCTGTTGTTTGTTCCCTGTCTTTCTGCTCTGTTTAAGTGCTTGCCCTGCCTTGTGGCTTTTTTCTACTGCTGTTCCTATGTTTGTGGTCTTCATTATCTCTTTCCAATATGTCTTTCAGAGCATTCTGTATAGCTGGTTTGGTGGTCTTAAATTTCTTCAGTTGTTCTTTGCAATGGAGGTATCTTACTTCTCCATCAATTTTGAAAGATAGTTTTACAGGGTACCTCATTCTGCGTTGAAGATTGTTTTCCTTTAGGGATTGAAATACTTCACTCCAAGCTCTTTTTGATTTTAGGGTTTGTGTTGAGAAGTCTGCTGTGATTCTAATGGGCTTTCCTTTATAGGTGATATATTTCTTTTCTTTAGCTGCTTTTAATATTTTGTTCTTGGGCTGAATTTCTGGAATCTTGATTATTATATGTCTTGGTGTAGATTTATTATGATTATGAATATTTGGAGTTCTATATGTTTCATTTATTTCTATGTCAAATTCTTTATACATGTTTGGGAATTTTTCTACCATTATTTTTCTGAAGAGCTTTTCAATGGTTTTGGGGCTGTCTCCAGCTTTCTCACTGATTCCAATCAATCTTATGTTGTTCCCCTTTGCTTCATCCTGGAGCTGTTGGATTGATTTTTTGTAGTCTCCTGATTTTTAAGATATCTTTCTATTCCTGGTCACTGGTTGCATTCCTGTCTTCTAGAACTGATATTCTATCCTCACCTTCATTCAATCTGCTGCACATACTTTCAGTGGAGTTTCTAATCTCCTGTTTTTCTGTTTTGATCTATTTCATGGATTCCATTTCTTGTCTATGTTTGGCATTCATGGTTTCTATCATTTTCCTGAGCTCCTCTATTTTTTTGTCTGTGTTTGCTTTAATGTCTTTTATTTTGATAGTCATTTCTTTTTGCACCTTAGAGATTATTTTTTCTATGGCCTGTTCCATTTGTTTTTTTCACTTCTGCTGCTATCATTTCAGAGAGTTCCATTTATTGACTTCTGATTTCCTCTCTTTGTGGTCTGGACATGCCCTGGTGGGCTGAACATTTAGGATTGCATTTTAATTTTTCGTCTTGTCATTTTCAATTTTCAATTTTATTTTATTTTCTGTGTTGATGCTTTTAGATTTCTAATGCTAGATAGTCTTATCACTGATGTTGAGGCTTTCCTAGGAGGTGTCTGTGCCTCAGGATGTCTCCTCTATCCAGCACCACTCTCCTGGGGCAATGGGGGAAGGAAGGAGCATGAATTTACACTCCTTTGACCAGCACCACCATACTCCTTTCACCAGCAAGCCATGCCAGGGCAATGGAGGAAGCACAGAGCATGGACTTACACTCCTCTTGCTGGCACCACTGTCCTGGGGACAATGGAGGAAGGGAGGAGTGCGGACTTACACTCCTCTGGACTCCACTCACTGGCATTGCCATCCTAGGGCAATGGAGAAAGGGCAGAGCATGTACTTTCACTCTTCTGCTGTTCTGTGAGTGAGGTCTACACAGGCTGCAGCAAGTCTGTGAGTAGATGTTCTCCTTTCTCTCAGGCAGATGGTAGATTTGCCCTACCTTTCCAGGCATCCCCAGTTCCTCCAAGATATAATTGAAGGTTGAGATGCTACCAGAACTATATACTGCCTTGCCTTCTAGCCACTAGGTAGCTACCATTTCCTTTGGCAGGGCTCTCTGAACACTTTGTAGGTATCCAGCAATTTGCTGATGTCAGAAATATAGTTATTCATAAAATAGTTCATTGTTGATCACAGAAAGGTGGACATTCAGTCATTAATCACTCAAAAATAAATTACAATGATGATAGTTACTATCATATAATGTAGGAATTTAACAGTGAATCTTGATCAGTAGATGTTCCAGGCTTGGAGAGAAGGTGTGTGTGTGTGTGTGTGTGTGTGTGAATCTGTACATGCATATGTGTGTATGGATGAACACATATGTGTGCACATGTGCATGGAGATGTGCATACAGGTGTATGTATAGGATTATGTGTGCGTGTTGGGTGTGCAAAAGAATGCAGGTACATATAGGATGTATGTATGCTTGCACGAGGGTGTAAGTGGATGTTTATGATTTTGTGTGCACATTAAGCATGAGCACCATCAGTGTTTAATTGTCCAACCATGCTGTGTGAATGAGTAAAATTATATGTGTATGCAGGTTTGTGTGCATATATGAAGGTGTGTGGTATATATATGTGTGCATGTGCTTGTGTAGGTATGAGAATGTGTGTGCATGTGGTGTTGCTGGGGTATGCACACAAGTGTTGGAGGACAACAGACAGTGGAAATAGGAGTTAGGAATCCACACTGGTGCAGATGTTGGCCAGGGAGGTGGTTCTGGACCCCAGGAGGAGTGGAAACCCTCAGAGATCCAGGTAGATTGCATAAAGATCTTTGTATCTGAGAGCAAGGATTAGGTTGGGGTAGAGGTAGACATTGGAGCACAAGCAGGAGCCTCTTTAATGAGGACTGGAGTCATAATTTTCCAGGAGCCCCAGCTTGTATGGGCACAGACAGCTGAGGTACTGCTGTGCTGTTGCCTCTTAACACTGCTCCTTTCTCCCACAAATGTGCTCTAGCACACAACTGTGACTGGGTGCCTTTATTCACATAGTGTGGAGCCTTATGCCTGTACAAGGGGCATTTCTTCTTAGGAAAACAGGCCAAGTGGCTATAACTGATCTATGTACCTATGGCTTAAGTTTTGAGTTAGTAGGGGATTGAAAATTTTATTGCTTTTACATTTCTAGATTCAAATAATGTGAATATATGAATTTATGGAAATA
Source organism: Erethizon dorsatum (assembly GCA_028451465.1). Lineage (NCBI taxonomy): Eukaryota > Metazoa > Chordata > Mammalia > Rodentia > Erethizontidae > Erethizon > Erethizon dorsatum. Next base: position 113,824,608 of record CM051822.1, on the reverse strand, counting down.
GGGAAAATTATCCTGCTATTTTTATCCAGTTTCTATTTTTTTTCTCCTATTTGTGCACCCCACAATAATTGTAATCTTGGTGAACATCTCACTGTGAACATTTTCTTTTTGCATGTTGTACGATTTTGCATAGTTTTTCGTATTGCAATATTTTCCTAAGTTATAAAAAGAGATGTACACATATATAAATCCTTCAATATGAAAACACTGACTTTATAAAAATGCATAAAGTTCCTGACATTTCAAAACAAATCTCTATTTGCATTTTGCGATAGGCCCTTTCAGTGTTCAATATGTCTACCTACACAATATTTATAAAGCAGGTCAGTCTGCTTACACTGAAGTGTACTGTTCACACTTCATACATACATATAGATACGTACACACATACAGCATGCTGTTCACATGTGTGAACTCACATACATACATATGCATACACACAACATTATTGTGTGAAAAAATATTGTACTGTGTTGTCAATATGCACTCTGTGTATGTAATTAATGTTCCATAATTCATTTAATGGACCCATTTTCGAGGACACTACCTTTTTTATTCTCTTTTCTCTCCCTTCTTTCACTCTTTATTTACTTCTTTCTTTTCTTTTGCCTACTACAATACTTTGTGATGAATTATCTTATAGACTATATCTTGCATAATTGCCCAATTATTCTTAGGAGAGATCACTAGAATTGGAATTGCTAGGTTAAAGGCTATTTACATTTAAATAGTTAAAGAAATTTGTCAAGCATTTGCGAGGCATTTGCAGTAATTTACATCCCCACTGGCAAGGCATATGAATTCTCCCATAAACTTTCTGGACATAAACAATGTCATGTTCATAATTATTGCCAATTTGATAAGAAAGAAAAATAGTTCCTCATTGTTTGAATTTATATTTCTCTGATGTCTAATGAGGTTGAATTTTTGATAATGTGCATTTGACACTTTGTTTTTTGGCCTTTGTCAATTGCCTATTAAGTGGCTTACAGCTTTCTTCTTGAGAACAATGTCAATAAATCATGATTAAAAGATCAGACTAAAAATCAACCAAACCCCTGCCAAGACTCAGATTCTACCAAAAGCTGTGAAAGCTTGGTTAAGTTCCTTGTATCTCTATAATCATAGTTTCTAAGTAACAGGGTCTTTACTGGATTTTATGGGGTAATACAGGTAAGGTATTTCAGTGATAGTACATATAATGCACTAAATAAATGTTATCTATTTATTTTATAGGATTTTTTTCTGCAAGTATAGCATGAGTATAGAAGAATGCACAAAGCATAAATGTCAGCATAAAGGATTTTTAAAACTAGATTATACTTGTAGGACCTGGATCACTAAAAGAAAATATTGCTGGAAATAGAAGTCCCTACCATAACTTTTTCAGCCAAGTGTAAGCACTGTCCACTGTCCAGAACAAAACAGATGGGTTTTGCTTGTCATCAAACTTGATATAAGAGAGATGATAGATCATTCCTGTTATCCGTTGCTGCTACATGCAGGAGTTTTGGATGACAGCTGCTAAGCTGTTTCCCCACCATCTCAGCTCAGGCAGGTAGCTTAAAAAGCCACCTTGCAACTGGACCCTCCTGCCTCAGTAGTTTCAGCATAGGTTATTCAGGTCCTAACAGCCATGTGTACTTTTCCAGGGGAGACAAGACATCCTCACTCTGATCCATAAGTGTAGAAATGACTGTTATTCTTTGCTGCTAATTTTGGGTGGTTGGCTTTGCAGTGCTAGATAACTGAGTGCTCATGTCCAGGGAACAAGGAAGTGCTGCCTCTTCCCTTAGGGCCTTGCCCAGCTTTGGGCATCTTATAGTGCCTATTCTGCTCAATGCTTTTAAGGTTGCAGTTGTAAGCCCACGGAAACTGAAGGGGAGGGGCATAGGCCCCCCATCAATGGGTGATCCCAGAGAATGTGCAATCCTGTTTAAAACCACCATCTGCAGTACCATTTTGCAGTTGGGTTCTTCCAAACAGCATTATGTTTATGAGACCCATTTCTGTGGTATTGTGTAGTTGTAACTTGTTTACTCTCTTTACATTATAATCTTCCATTTCTTGGATATAGCACTGTTTATTCAACCATTCTAACAGTGAGTGTTTGGATTATTTCCAATTTGGGGATACATCCTAGTTTATTCCCACAAAATGCTATTGTGGCCAGCCCTATCCAATCTTTGGTGTACATATACACACACCTCATGTAAACACCCAAGAAAGTATTGTCTGGATGCTATGGAGAGCATCTGGTCAGCATTCATAGATAATATCCAACTGTTTTGCCAAGTGGTTGTACCAGTTTACTCTCCAACCAACACTTGATGAAAGCCTCACATTCTCACTGACACTGCTGTCATATAACTTCTCACAGTCTTTTCCGTGGTTGAGTTTTGATATCCTATTATAGTTTTAATTTGCATTTCCCAATGACTACTGCAGTTGAACGTATTTTCATGCTTAATGTCGGTTTGGTCAATAGCTTTTGTAAGAGTACCTGGTTATGTTTTTGGTGTTTCTCTTTCCCTCTTTTTCATTTTATATGGGTTGCCTATCCTATTATTGATTGGTGGAAGTGACTGATAGCTTACAAGGCTGAGTCTTTTTTAATAAATGGATTGTGAATATCCTATCTATATTGCTGCTATACTTTTCACTCTCTTAATAGAATTTTTATGAAGTTTGTTTGTTTTCTAAAATTATATCAATGTAGTCTACTTTATCAAGATCTTCCTCTATAGCTAATGCCAATTATTTCTTAAGTGTTTCAGAAATCTTTGTCTACTTCAAGGTCTTGAAGATTCTTTCTGTTATCTTCTAAAGTTTTAGTTGTCCTAACTTTCACACTTATATCTCTGATCTGTTTGAGGTTTGTTATTTTTGTGTATAGTGTGAATGGTGATCACAATCCTTGTATCCCATAAAAATCAAATGAGATTTTATGGGTGCATTTGTCTATGAATTTGTCTGGTTTGGGGATCTGCATGTGTCTTCACCATTTTAGGGGAAAACTTTTCCATTCAAACAAAAAATAATATCTTTGACTGTGAACTTTTACCAGTAATTTTCAAAAACATATCTAGTAAATGTCTAGAATTTTGGATCTGTTTATAGTGCTTTTTTGATTTCTGGTACTCTATGAATGTATCTATAGGTGACAGACTTACTTCCTTAGCAATCAAAATTTACACATTTACATACTTTTGAACATAAATCTAAGCATTATGAAAATGTTTGGCAAGTAACTCTGCAAAATGTCTTATATTTTAAGTAATGAATGACCCAGAAGGTCTTCCATGTGCACAGTCATGCTCAGTCTGACTAGTGATCCCTCGTTGAAGTGTACAGAATTATGCTCAACTTCTAGAATATTCTTTCTGACAGTGAAGATAGTCTAGCATGACTTACAAATCATAGGCACACATATAGGTGTGTGTTTTCACATCTATTCTGCACATTCAGATCTACATAAATTCACCCACTCATGCATAATTAGACATTCATGCATACATAGACACAAAATCACTCCCAAGACAATCACTCATATGCACTCATGCACACATACATTAGGCACATATACACACACAAATGACTACTATCAAAAGAAAATAAATACTGGAGGTGTTTGCAGAAGGCCTCTTAATAGCCATAGAACAGGGAGCTGACCAGCCTGTTGATGCCACACGACTACCAGAATGACACCTTTTATATCTCCTTGCTAAGGTTGCTGTTTTTGGTCAGATATACCACAGCTCTCTGCATCTGGTGGTTTTGACAAGAGACCTGAGCTTTGAAGCCACTGCAGATATGGATTCCTGCTCCACCAGCACATCACTGGGTGTTATGGTTTGTGTCTAGATGTCCCCCCAAAGCCTCATGCAGTCATGGAGGCGGGCTTCTGGAGTTTATGACTGATTCATGGTCTAATACTGGGATTATGGGCGTGAGTGCTATGCCCACCCTGGGGCGGGTAGCCTGCATGTAGTATAAGGGAGGGAAAGAGGTTGCTCTCTCTCTCTTGCTTGCACATGCTCCTCTCTTTTGCTCTTGCTGTTTTTGCTGCCTTCTGCCACCATGAACTGTTGCCCTCTGCCATGTGCCACTCTGCCTTGGAGCCAGCTGATTATGGATTGAAACCTCCACAAACTGTGAGCCAAATAAACCTTTCCTTCCTTAATTTTGGGTGTCGAGTATTTTGTCCCAGCAACGAGAGAAAAGTAACTGAGACACTGGGTGACCAGGGAGTTGTTGAATTTCTCTGATCTTGTTTTCTCATCTGTGTAATGGAGATGATGCTTCATGGAATCAGTGTAGATAGAACCTGTAGTCAAATTGAAATTATTTGCACAAGGATTTTTGTCACTTAGGAAATGGGTTCAGGTTCTTGAATAACCTGAATAAATAGTGAACTTAATGGGGGTTAAAACAAACAAAAATACCAATTTCATTGCAAGACAAAACTTATAATAACATTCATAACATCTGGATGTCCCTTCTTAATTTCCCTCGTGTCCCCCGTTCCATGCAGGGCACTAACCAAAATGGTATTGCCTGGTGTTAAAACAAGCTTGCTAGTTTGGTGGAGCCAATGCTAATGGAATCAGAGCATTTTCTAGAGTAGTTTTGACACCCCTGACCAACCATATTTGGATAGAAAAGAAATTGGAATTGTGATTTTCTCTTTGGCTGAAGCTCTCTACAAGCAAAGCTGACAAAAAGAGCCAGCTCTATTTGGGAACTGCTTTGCACATCTTCATATCTCTGCCTCAGTGTGAGGGATGCACGTCTGATCTATAGAAATTGGTTTATATGTTTATGCACTTGCTGCCAGCACACTCTAAATTAAGCCCATCTGTCTTCCCTCCTCCCCATGTTGGGACTCACATATTAGTTGTAGTGAAATGTTGATGCCTGACTTTGTGCAGGCTAGTGGCAAAGTGAATTTTAGTTTCAACTGTCATGGTGTTTCATTAAAAAAGAAACACCATGTCAATTAGGAGTGATGCTCCTGTCACAAGGTTATCCCACAAGGAAATTGTCTGCACAGCAACACACCTTCTGAGTACATTGAAATGCATTGTATGAGTACTCAAGGGTTGGGAATCGTAGCAGGCAGAGTGAAGATCAAACTTAACCAAGTAGGCAGAGGTAGTGCTGTTTCCAGTAGCCTCCAGGATGCCTCAATCTCTTTGCTCCCAATGCCAGAAAATGGGAATGCTGCTGTGCAGGGTGCTCATGGTGATTTTCTTCTAGGTATGAGAGAGCTGCCATTAAAGTATCTTTAGTGCATAGGACAGTGCCTGACTCACTGCAGGTGCCCCATGAGTGTGTGGGGGGCCAGCAATGACTCAGAGGAGACAAGGTATTCAGAATCATCCATAGTGACTGACTCTGGGACTCACTGCCTATGTAATCATACAACAGACATCTGCCATGATTGCGGGTTCCCATGCAAAAACAACAAGAGCCAATGGCAGCAGATTTCCATTCTAAGAATTATTCCCGTAAAGCTTGGAATTCCAGGCCTACTCCCAAGACCATTGAGGCCTCACAGCCTGGGTCCACTCCCACTCCTGGTGTCTTTCTGGAGCACAAGCCTTCTTCTATTAAGAGGGTTGTGCTGGAGGGGCAGGCTTGGCCAGCCTCATGCCTTCCTAGGGTTCTGCTCTGAGCCTTCCCTGAGATGATGGCTGTAAACCATCATGTACAGCATAGCACAGACTACGTGCTCAACTAAAGGTAGCCCCTGAGTTTGTAATGCTGATTGTGTGAAAGTTTAATAAAGTTGTTATTAAAGTTGGAGCATAGTTTTTTTTTTCTTTTTTTTGCATTTTTACAGTTTTCCAGAGATACACTGACAAATAAAAACTATATAACTTTAAGATATACAACAAGAGGCTTTGTTATACACTTACATTATGAAATGATCACCATGATCAAGGTAACTGATACATTTGTCATCTCAGACAGTTACCTTTTTGCCATGAAAACACTTAAGACCGACTCTCTTTGCAAATTTCAAGAATGCACTACCGTATTTTACTACAGTCACTCTGTTGCACGTTAGGCCTCAAGAGCTTATTTGTCTTATAATTTGAAAGTCTGTGCCCTTTGCTTATCACCCCCACCCCCATTTCCCTCTCCCTACTCCCTAGTGACCACTCTTGTTATGCTCTGCTTTTGTGAGTTTGGCTATTGTGAATTCCACCAATGAATGAAATCATGCAGTATTCATTTTTCTGTACCTGGCCAATTTCACTTAGCACAATGTCCTTCAGTGTGATCCACATTGTCACACATGAAAGGATTCCCTTTTTATAAGGCTGAATATGCCACATTTTCTTTATAGGTTTATCCATCAACAGACTATGAGGCTGTCTCCATATCTTGCTGTTGTGAAACCTGAGCACATTTGGCTAAACCAACCTGGAGATGGAGGACACTACATGTCAGGATTCTGGCCCTTCTGTACCCAGGGGATGTCTTGTGCTTCCCCAGAGAAGTTGCTACTAAGTACATGGCTCCAAATGACCTTTCTACCCATGGAGAATGTGTGGCCCAAGCAGCTATAGGGACAACACTCAAACCATTGCCATAAACATTAAGTCAGCCAACTGACTCCGGAGTGACATTCCCCAGTAGAAGACAGAGGTGGTCCAAGCATGAGAATGTCAGACACAATTGGGTTTGAAGGGCAGATTTCCCCTCACAAGTTCGCAGCAGACTTGGAGTTCTCATTGAGCCTCATGGAGAATAAGTAATATTCTTGAATATGAATGATAAAAGATGTTTTAAAAACATCATTATGAGCTTTGTTTTGCCTGGCTTTGATTTAAACTTTCTTTGATTTTTATAAGATTTCCCTTCCCTAAACAATAAATGATAAACTGATAGTATCATTTACGTGCAAATTAATGTGAAAACAATATCTATGACTTTATTTCTTGCTGTTTAAAGTTTTTCTTTAAAATAAATTGAGACTGATGGTTTAAGTTATTTCATTTGGTTTCTTGGAAAACACAGGCTACAAAGAAAAATAAAGGGAAGTTATTTTCCACCTCTACCAAGGTTGAGATGAGACTTTCCCTTTTTAAATTTAAATTAAAGACAAATACTAAAATATAACTAATTAATGTATAAGCAGAGGTAATTAAAATAAAAGTGGCCACCAAACACTTATGTATTAAAATAAATTGAGTTCATGCAAAATTTGGGCAACACTGAGTGATATTGCATATTTAATCAGAGCCTGATTCAAATCGATTAAATATGCCCTTGAAATTAACTATTGATCATTTTTTACTGGTTGAATGTAACCCAATTTATTTTCTTAAGGACTTGGACTAAATTTCATAACTTAAGCAATTTTTAAAAACACTTGCTTACTTATTGATATTAAAGTACTCTGATGTCAGCATGCAACTGCTTAGTACAGAAAATATTCACAGAAGTTTTCAAGTATGAGCCAGTCTTTGTGGTGCAATCAGTGTGTTTGTGATCCAAGAAAAAAAAAAGAAGAAAGGTACAATTTCATGTTTTCATTAAACCTATAGATAAGAAAACTGCCAGCTTCAGGTTTCCTGTATTTCATTTTCAGACAGGGTAGAATGCATTAATTTCACTTAGAACCCAATATCTAGTAGCTGAAATTATTCAGTATTCTCACCCATTCCACATTTGCATTTAAAGTACAGATTTCACTTTTCAGTTAGCCTACATGGTCAGTTTGTTTTTTCCAGGAAACTTTCTACCCTTTGACAAGATAAATCTGCCACTTTAGGATCTTCATGTTCGATTATTGAATGGAAGAACTTGGATATTGGTCTCATTATTAGGGACATCTTGGCTACCAACACCATGACAAGGATCTTCAAGGTAACATGAAGTGAACTTTTTCAAAGAAAGAACACCCGAGTGGCATTGGTTGGAAGCAGAAGAGGCACTTGAGAATAAAGCTTTATGTGTCATCAAGTACTCACTAGGATAAAGTTCATTGCCTCATTTGGTGGCACCGCTCTTAGCATTATTGAAGCAGAGAGAAGATTTTTTTAAAGAGCTTATCAATAAAACTCATATGTTCACAGAACATTTTCCTACATACAACCTTAACCTCTCAATTTTTTGGATATATAGCTCTTTCACAAGCAAGTACCTACTTAAAAGAAAAATAGATTTAGTTCAGTCCTAGCAGGACTCAGAGGGGAGCCTTGAGCTCAAATGAGCTAAGTCATAATGTTCCCAGATATTTAATCAAGACCATCTCCAACACCTACGTATGTACTGGTGCTAAAAAAGACTTCTGTGACATAAGGGGCTACCGTAGGAAGTTTTAAATTCACTCTTTTTCCTGGTTTGATAATTTTCATTCATGAAATAAACTGACAATAGACAGATAAGGGGAAAAAGAACACAGAGAATTTATTACATGACTGAGGCACAGCAATACAAACTCAGCGAGGGGCATGATCTGATCCACACATAAAGCTCAAAGGACAGGGGCTTGGGCTGCTGGAAGAAGGAGGTGGAGTAGGCTGTGGAAGATTGGAAAAGGAGGTGCATAGTGAACAAGGGCTGTGTCTTGTGCTGAGGTCTCACAGGTAACAGCCACCTAAGGTTGCCTGACTAAGCCAGAACTCCAATGTCTTCTTCCTAAGGAAAGATCTTTCCTAGCCAGAAGGTAGAGTAGGACAGAGATGCCTCTGTAAGTGTCCACTGTTTACTGATGTAAATAGATGAAGATTTCTTTTATAAAAGCCACAGCTTTTCAAGGCCTTTCCTATGATTTGAGGTCTGCAGTTTCTCTGCATAACCAACCAACTTAACTGTGCCAAGGAAACATATCAGGGTAGGATATTTTACTGTGACAAACTGAGAGGGCCTAATCTGGTGTATATAGCTTTGGGTTCTCAAACATGTAGACTCCCGTGGTCCTGGGAGAGCCACGTGATATGAGGAGGGACACGGGATCGTGGTCAGGACTCCAGACTCTGGATACAGCTTCTCCCTGATATATGTTGTCATAATAAACATGCTTCCAAGCTTCCATTTTTTTTTCCCCATCTGAAATAGAATGGGGCTGAAACACAATTTGAGGCACCAACATCAGTGGTTTTTATGTGCTCTGTACTGCAGAACAATTTAAACATAAAATCTCTCATGGAACCCAGACCATAGGCATAGTGGCAGTCTTGTAAGTCAGGGACAGTGTAGGTGGGAATGAGGGTTGGGGAGAGGTGACTACCCTTCCCTTATGGGTCTCCAGTGCATCTGCCAGGATTTCAAGAATCCACAAAGCCCAGTTTGATAACCAGTAGATGATCATTGATGACATCTCAGCTCTCAGAAATGATGGATCTACCATGCAGCACTCTGGCCTTGATCATGTCCTTATTTCTCTTAAAAGAGCTGAATATTTGTCTGTGAAGTGCTTCTTTTCTGCAATAGTTATTACTTAGAATGTGAAATATAATCCCCAAGTAAATGAATAAAGCAGGAGGAATGCTAATAATTGTCTTCAAACTTCAACTGTCTGTGGTTATTACAAGTACTGTATATGTGTTTTAATTATCTACTCCTGTGTAAGAAACAGAATTCAAACTTGGTGATTTAAAATAACCATTGTACTTTCTAACAGTTTGGTGTCTAGAACATGAGATGGCCTGGGCTAGCATTTTTTTCTGCATCAAGGGCAGTTTCTGGGGGAAACCAACCTCCATTTCTGGGTCTCTGTCTGCTGTTCTCTGTGGAGTTCCATCACTAGCATGAGGCTCCCAAATGGACAGGGCTTTTTATAGCAAGGTCCTGTCAGGTGGGTGCATTTCTTACTATAGTTACAGAGAGAGTCATGTGACTTGAAGAACATGTGGAAGTCACACTTCTAGGTATAGATTCTTCAGCACCCTCACTTTCTTACTGGGCTGCCACACTGATTGTATTATCCATGTCATTCTCAAGGAAAGTGAATGCCGTGGTCCTAGGGCTGCCTCTGGAGGAATTAAAATCTTCTCCCAGGTGGGTTGAGATGTGAGGTGCCATTGCTTCATGGGCTTCATGGTGGAGCCAAGGGATTTATACTGAGAAGAGTAGGCTGGGCTTCTTCCTTGAAAATGAAGCATCTAGATGCCAAGAAATGCTCTTTCTCTACTGCTTGGCCTGTGTTTTACATCTCTGTATCTCTCTGACCCTGGATTGTCTATGTTTGTCTTCTAGTAGCCTTCACAGCCCTGTTTTCCATCAAGCATTTTCCTCTGTGATGTGGTTTTGTCATGCTGCCGCTGGAAACAGGGTGTGTTGCCTATTCCCTGTGCCCTGCCCTTGAATCTGGATGGGCCTGGTGACTTGCTTTGACCAACAGAACATGGACAGCATGATGCTGTGCCGATGACACCCAAGCTCATAACCAGCTGGCAGTTTCTTCCTCCTCATTCTTAGAAAGCTCTCATTTACAGCCAGCCACCATGTAAGGAAAAGATTAAGAAGATACACAAGGGAATGAGTTCACTACTGAAAGCATGGAAAGGCAGCTTACAGAAATAATGTGCAGGATTCCTTTCTGCAGATTCTGTACTGTGGGATGTCATTGAGTACGATAGGACTCAGAGGCAGACAGCATGACGCTCTTCATTGGAGTTGTTTTTGTCATAAAATAGAAAGACTGCAAGTTAACACTGAAGCCCACTCTATCTTTTCAAGTGGAAACTAAAATAATATTTTGGTTGGCTAGAGCAAGGATTGGAAAGGAATTTTACTTGGAAGATCTGAATTGGGTATTAATGAAGGTCTCCCTTGGATGTGCATGGTATGGAACAGGCCTCTGAAGTTGGGGTCCCACTCCTCATGCCAGCAGTAGCAGGCTTGTTTTAGACCATCTCCTCTTTGTTCTGCTTGTTGGGGAGGGATTCTCTCCTAAGGTCATGGGGTGGCCAAAACCATGACACCTGACACCAGACAGAATAATTTAACAACAGTTTATTCTTGACATTTCCTCCCAGGGTAGAGGAGGACACTGTGACATGTAAGGCCAATGAGGACACCCTCAGGAGCAGAGTGAGCAGCCAGGTGCTGTGGGAGGCAGGCTTGGTAGAAACAAGAGGATGCCATGCCCTGATCCATAGGAGGATGTGATGGGCTTACTTGAATAATCTTATGGGCTCACAGGCACTGAAGCCCACTCCTCAGGGAAGAGCAGGAGTGGCTGCTAGTCCCACAATAGGGGTGTTTTAGCAAAAGGGACCTTTCTGTGGGAGCAGAATGAGGACAGGACTTGCAGTGAGGCCAGTGAAAGCTCTCCTGGTTTCATCAGATGTCAAAGCAGTAGAGATTGGGAGACTTCATTTTGAATCCTACCCCACAAGGGCCTTTGGCTTTGACCTGGCCTAGGCCTGCCACCCCCCATCTCCAAGGGCAAGTTTAAGATGCCACTCCTTTTTACTGACCTGCCTCCTGGTGTGGGCCAGAGGGAAGGAGGAGGCTCATCCTGAAGAGCAGCCAGCTTCATTTGGCACATGGCTTTCCAAATGTGAGTATTGATGAAAACACCCAACTTCTTTCAGGGAGCTCCAGAATGCTTATTAAAAATCCAACCCACGGGCTTTCAAGATGGCTCAGCGGTGTAAGCGCCTGCCCGGCAAGTGCGAGGGCCCGAGTTCGACTCCCAGAACCCACATAAGAAAAAAGGGGCCGGTGATATCGCTCAGCGGCACGGGCACCTGCTGGTGTGCGAGGTCTTGAGGTCGACCCCCAGTACCCACAAAAAAAAAAATCCAACCCACAAAACTGTAAGAAATAACTGCACATGACCTCTCAGCAGCTTCTATTTTGCCTTGTAGAATATTATCAAACACAGGCATTGTATTTGTTCCTGGAAGAATAGATGCTAGCAGCCATCACTTACTTAGTCTACACTGGTTTTAATAACTTAATACCCTTAAAATAAATTGGAAAAATAGCATGCAAGTCATTGCATATGCAACACATAATGCTTTTTGATTATTTGGCATAATGTTCCTTGTCCCTTCCATGTGCTTAGTGACAAGAGTATTACTGAAACTACCTGCTTCTTAAGTGACCATGATGATAATATCTGTCCCAGCTTCTCTGTCCTTCAGTGGGCACTTAACCCATGGTGTATCACTGAGCTTCCTGGGAGTACTAAGTATAGTCCAATTTGCATGGTGGCCCTGGAGAGCCAATCAGACCAGTCCCACATTCTGGATGCACCAGGAGGACAGAAGGAAGCAGGTAAAACCAGCCAGAGCTGGCAGCACATGCAGTGAAGGGTGTATGCTTCGGACACAGATCCCTCCTCCCACCCCTTCTGGATGGGCTCTGGTACCTCTTCTCTTTCTACCCTTTCTTTCCCCATGATTCTTTTATCCCGACCACTCTGCCAGCACCCTTCCTGGTGGATATGAGAAGTAATGTCTCATTGAATAGCTGTACCCCAAAATGTGCTAACAAATCAGGGTTCTGGAATACCAAGTTTGTGTGATGTCTGAAGGGTCCAGATTTCAAATGGTGAGAAGATGACCTTTTGCAGCCCTGCCTTTCAGTGTGCTGTAGACACGAACCAGTGAGCCCAGTGTGGCCTCATTACATGTCAGACTTCCGGGTAATATCCCTACGAGACTGAAAGGCCTCACAGTTCTTTCACTTCTTATGTCCTGGAAAACCAGGAAGATATTTGAACCCAACCTGATTTCCTTGGCATAGCATGGAAGTTCAGCATGTGTGAAGTGGTGTTGGGAGATGACAACAGAGCTGGGGCCCACCAAGAACAGCTCAGGAAAGGCCGCCATGAGGAAAGCGGTTATCCAGCCTTATCCTGGAAGACAGGCATCCTCAGGGGGCTCACAGAGCCTCAGTTTTTTTGCTGCTAGGTCAGGCCACAAACTGTAATTGTTGGAGCCTAAAAGATGAATTTTTGTGAGAAATATAGGTGAACCCTTTACATCTATTCCTCACTATACTGGAAGAAGTATTCTATCTGTGAGCAACTATTTTAGACTTAAGATCTGAAACCTAGTGCATTCACACACCTAAGTAGCAGTGAAATCACAGCCATAGCAGGAGGCAAAATTCTTGAGAGGTTTTTGGGCATGGTGATGCATGCCTATAATCCCAGCCACTCGGGAGAGTGAGACTAGCCTAGGCAACTTAGTGAGACCTTGTCTCAAAAATAACTAAATAAATGGGGGTGGCAAAGTAGTTCCAAGGTAGAGCTCTTGCTTAGCATGCACAAGGGCCTGGGTTCTAGCTGCAGCCCTGCAAAAGAAAAAAAAAAAAAAATAGCAGAAATTGTTTATGGAATGACCTTGACACCAGGATGTAGAAAAGAATGTTCTATGCTGCAATTTTTCATATGAAAAATGAGCACCCAAAGTCCTTGGATCATTGGGTAGATCCAAGGCAGAGATGCCTGTGCTCCTGACCCCTAAGCCTGGTCATTCTGAATGGCTTGTGTCCTCTGATGTGCCACACACATCCTGGCCTCTCCAGCTTGTGAAGACCAGTTCTACCACTCCCAGAAGAGATGTAAAAATGCAGACATAGCCAATTTGGATGTGTCTTATTTTATTTCCAATGACAAAGGAAGTTGGGAATGTTTGGGGAAAATAGCTTCTGAGCAGCATGTTTCTTCTGTGGGGGTCCCGAGGAGGGTTGGAAGGTGCTGGGGGCTGGATGCCAGATGACCCAACTGGCACAGACTCCCAGAGAACATGGACATCCTCCAACTTTTGCAGATGAGTATGTAAATCCTGTTTTCTGTGGGATGTTTTTCTTTGATGACTGCAAGTCTTCTGTTTTTAAAATGTACGTTTGCGTCTCCTTCAAATATGTACTGACATAGAGGACTATGATGACCTATTTTCTTTTTTTTTTTTTTGTGGGTACCGGGGGTCGACCTCAGGACCTCGCGTGCCAGCAGGCGCCCGTGCCACTGAGTGATATCACCGGCCCTTTTTTCGTATGTGGGTTCCGGGAGTCGAACTCGGGCCCTCGCACTTGCAAGGCAGGCGCTTACACCGCTGAGCCATCTCACCGGCCCCGATGACCTATTTTCAAAAAGAATGTAAGCATCACTTTTCTGTTCAAACCTAGCAAGCAGTTTTCTCTTGCATGCAAGGGCTTCTCTTCCCTGTGGCCCCCAAATCATTCCCTGGAAGGACAATGGAGAAGGGTACGTTGGTGGGCTCTGGGTTTTTGCACCAATGGATTTGTTAAGTGGTGAGTTGAGGAGTCTTCAGCTCTGGCTGGTAGTGCTTCCTCCTTTCTTTCATAAATAGAATTTGAGTGGCCAGACTCAGTTTTCCGGAAGACTGCTGCAACAAATAACCAAAACTCAGGGCTAAATTAACAGAAACTTATTCTTCCCCAGTTGTGGAGGCTAGAAGTCTGAAACTAGGGTGACCACAGGGCTGGCTCCTTCTCAAGGCTGTGGGAGAGTCTATTACTTGTCTCTCCCAGAGTTTTGGTGTGGCTGTCAGTCCTTGGTATTCTCAGCCTGTGGTGGTATTGCTCCAGGCTCTGCCTTTCCCTTCATGTTCCCTTATCCCACTGGGTCTGTCTTCTAAGGATAATAACCATTGCATTAGGGGCTTTGGTACTCCAGTATGGCCTCATCCTAACCAGTTACCTCTGGGAAAACCCTATTGCCAAATAAGGTGACATTCTGTAGTTCTAGATAGACATAAATTTGGGAGGATACTATCCATCCCCATGTGATGGCATCATGGTACAGTAAATTCTACATCTACAATCTTATTTCCAGAAAGGGAACATGGGGAGGGGTGTGTACCCTCACAGCTCATGGAGTTGCCTTGAGGTGGTGTTCCCTGAGGCCCTGGTCAATGTACAGGTGACCAGCCTTTTGCCTGGAAATTCTGATTCTGGGGTCTTTTCAGGGAAAGAAACAAACTGACCAGAAAATTCATGTCTTCAAAGAAGGTAGAAAAGCTCAGAGGTCTTGTTGATTGAGGAAATCCTGTAATTGTCCATGTAAATAAAACTCCTGGATGGAGAAAGATAAAACATTTTATAGGAGAAGGATTGTTAGGCACTTAAGGCTTCTAGTCTTTTTGATTCACAGTTAATTTTATGACACCTTATATTCAGAGATAAAGAGCAGCCAATAGAGAGGGAAACTATCCACAGACTGGAACTTTTCTAAGTAGTTGATCTGCACCCTCCTAGGCCTGCTGAATCCATAAGGATAGGACTTGTGAGGGGACAGGCTTCAGACCTGAGGAAGTGGCCATTGAAAATTGCCAAAGTGGGCCCTCTATCCACTCAGGAAAGAAGAAGCCAGCAGAAACTGAGGGGAGCTGACTTCAGGGTTCTGAGGGACAGACAAGGAAAGCATCACCATCACCCAAAATTTGCAAGAGGCTCAGGGGTCAAAAGACCCTAGAGAGTGAGATCCAGGAAGTCATATATTGGCCTACTTGGAGGTGAGTAAGAAAAAGCAACTGGGATCTCCCTGATTCCACTGTCACTGAAACAATGTGTCATTAAGAAAGAGCCTTCTGCATGCCAGGGACAGTGCACAGCTTCAGGACACTGTCATCTGTCCTTTAACAGGCTCCAAGATTGAGCACATTGAAAACAACAGTTTCTTTCAATCTCCATCTCACTTTACCTCATAGGGATATCAAGGGCACACAGTCTGATGATTGCCTTGGAGACAGTGAAGAAAGTGGGCCTGAAAAGTCTGTTAATTCACTGAGATAATTTAATCTCACCAGGCTGAACGTGGGCCCTGGTTTTTGATTTTACAGCATCGTGCTGTTCCAAGAAGACACTTAGCCCTCACAATCATGTGCAGACACTCACCTGAAGCTCCCTGTGCAGTGTAGTGGTTGAAGTGGAAGTTTCCAGAGGCCCATTAATCACTGTCTTTTCCTCATTATCAAGAATATTTCTAAAATACACGTACCTACTCCCGAACTCTTAGTGACTACCTGCGAGGATGCTTTCCCTGACTTTCCAGATCCCTTTGATTTGGAATGAGAATGAGGACACTGAATACTTCCCACATCTTCAAGAAACTATGGAGGCAAGGAGGCTGACAGCTCCGACTCTGGAGTGGCCTTGGGCATATTACTTATCTCCATGGGCCTCTGTTTTCTTGCTTGTAAAATGGTGGTAATTATGTCTTTTTTGTGTGTGTGTGGGTACCAGGGGGTCGACCTCAGGACCTCACGTGCCAACAGGCACCTGTGCCGCTGAGCTATATCACCTGCCCCTTTTTCGTATGTGGGTTCCGGGAGTCAAACTTGGGCCCTCGCGCTTGCAAGGCAGGCACTTACGCCGCTGAGCCATCTCACCGGCCCGGTAATTATGTCTTGTACCCATTTGAGAAATGCAAATTAAAACAACACTGAAATCCATCTCACCCCAGAAAGAACGGCTATCATCAAGAAATCAACCAGTAACAAATGCTGGAGGGGCTGTGGGGAAAAAGGAACACTTCTCCACTGTTGGTGGGAGTGTTGACTGGTACAACCACTGTGGAAATCAGTATAGAGATTCCTCAAAAAACTAGGATTGGAGGTCCCATTTGACCCAGCTATTCCCCTTCTGGGTATCTTCCCAGAAGAATTAAAAACATCATACCACAGCGATATATGTGCACCCATGTTTATAGCAGCACAATTTGTAATAGCTAAATCTTGGAAACAACCCAGATGCCCGTCGAAGGAGGAATGGATTAAAAAGATATGGTATTTTTATACAATGGGGTACTATTCATCCATAAAGAAGGATAAATTTGAGACTTTTATAGGTAAATGGATGCAACTTGAGACCATACTCACAAATGAAATAATTTGTGACTCACATATGTAAAATAATAATATTAAAATAATAATAATATGTAAGTAAATCAGACTCACATTGTATTATCTCCCTGGTGTGAGAAACTGAAAGAGTAAATAAGGTTTAACAGGTACAATAGATATTGTGAAATGGGAAGAAATTGTTCAAAAGGAAAAAGGAACGAGGATGGCTGAAAGGGGAAAGGACAGTAGGGAAAAGGGAAAAAATGCAAGTGAGTTATACTATTAGCATCTCTCAGTTCAACAAAAAGGAAGGTTTGTACTAATATCAGTTGGAGAAATTTTATGCCCATATCTTGTACTCTGAGTGACTACTTTAAAAACATCAACATGTATTGACTATTGTTATTCTCCTATTATTTTGTTATGAAATTTTGTTTTACGTTTGTTCCATAGACAATTTTTTTAAAATTATGTCCTATACCTCAATGAGATTTGGTAATAATTAAGTGAATTAAGACATATCAAAATTCTCTTAGATCGGGTACTGTCATATAGTGTTCCTGTAAATGTTAACTACATCCATTATCCTACACTCCTAACACATGTGCAGCTTGTTGGGATTACTGTTCAACCTTTCCACTCCCAGGGCTAAGTAGGCTAAATCTGACTTCCTTATGGGCCCATGACAAGCATGATACCTGAAAGCTCCTCCTTTCTAAAGGAAAATGAAAATATCCTGCAACCTCCCAATTTCTTGAAGGTACATTTCTCCTCTCTTACTTTTCATCCAGCATGGCTTATCAGGATGTAAAGGTTGTTCTCAGGCCCCTCCCCACACCTCTGAGGGGACATTGATGACGGAGCCATCGCAGTCACTTGAGCTTCCTGAACTTTCAGAATCCTCCACCCACTATCCAACCTCACCACTTCTCAGCCCTGGAGTCAACATATGGTTTGAGATCATTAGTAGCCTGATCTATATCTTCTTTCCTCTTTTTGTATTTCCCCACTTTATAGTTCCAAACCCATGAATATGTGAATATTAAAATATTAATATTTTTATGAATATTAATATTAATTGAATATTAAAATATTTATGAATATTAAATATCCATGAATATTAAAATAGTAAGCCAAATGGAGAACATGTACCTGATTGTGGATTCAGATCCAGCATGGAGGGTACTTCGTGGCTAAGTTAGCATCTAAGGGCCAGGTAGAATTGCTTTGAGTCTTGACTTCCAACACCTGCCTTGTCTACGGAAGATCTTAATACCGATGGGTAATAATGTTCTTGTTAGGAAATGTCCTGAGAGCAGTGAAGTAAAATAATCTCACAAGAATAAAGGACATGTCTTTGCATAAAATAATTCTACCACTGGTGATGTGCGTGCATGTGTAGGGTCTGAAAGTAGAAGGGGTTTCTAGGAAAATAACAAGAAGTTTCAATGACTTCCAGACCTGGTAACAGGATGTAGCACCAAGTTGTGCTTTTGGAGAAAGAAATATACTTGTCTTTCCTGAAACAAAATTTTTCATTGTGGTATTTTCCTATGATTTCTGACTCTGTCTTGAGAGCCAATACAGGATATACTTATGGGTTATTTATTATAAATGAAGTAAGTGAAAATGCTCTGGAGAAGAAAGAAATATGACCACCAGAAAGAACCAGAAAATTGAGCTTTCAGCAAATACCCCTATGCCTGGTGTTTCATCTGCTTTTCCTTCTATTTTCTCTTCCTCAACTGCTACTTGAACTGACAAGAAGGTAATTAGATTCTGCTTTTTCAAGACTGAAAGAGTTATTAATTTTAGTGTTCAAGATTCTGCAGTTCCTGTGCCTGTTCTGAGGCCTCTGCTCTCACCTTGCCCCCAAAGCCTTTCCTAACTGGGACCCCTCCCTACCCTGACCGTCACCAGGGAAACAGGAACAGAGATCAGAGCTTGGTCCCATAGAAAAATCCCTGGTTCTCCACTGTAGGTGGGGCTCCCAGGCCATTTGGTGACTTCTGGCCAAGATACTCAATTCCACTTCCCAACACACACCTGTATGTACATGCATCTGACTGCTAAGGCTGTCCCAGTATTACAAGCCCTTCTAGAAACACTGTGTGGTTAGGGTTTTCTTCCCTCCCTCCCTTCCCTCCCTCCCTCCCTCCTTCCCTCCCTTCCTTCCTTCCTTTCTCTGCTGTTACATTTCCTTATTCATTCCACATGTATTTACTGAGAGTCATTTGGAAGATAATCCTGGATTTTCTTTCTATTTTAGTTCACGTTTAACTTTTACTCATCTTTCCCATCTTCTTTTCAAACTAATGGCCTGAGTGCCATTTTTTCCTTAATAAAATGCTCCTGTTTCAGGATACCAAATGGAAGATATTGTTCAGGGATCAGTTTTTCGTTTCCCTGAAAGACACCAGGGCATAGGAGGACCCACTCTCCTCAGGCAGCACAACAGCCAGACAAATTAAATAAGAAGATCTGGCCCTTGCAAGACCTGTCTGCCCTTCCTCCATCTGGCAGCCTGGGCACTGGCTCTTCAGGGTTCGTGGTTG
The DNA here is from genome assembly GCA_028451465.1 of Erethizon dorsatum. Taxonomy (NCBI): domain Eukaryota; kingdom Metazoa; phylum Chordata; class Mammalia; order Rodentia; family Erethizontidae; genus Erethizon; species Erethizon dorsatum. The sequence goes on along the minus strand of CM051822.1, from coordinate 113,805,269 downwards.
AGGCCCCAGTGCAAAAATGCATGCTCAGCTCATGGCCCTTGGGTCCTACTTCCAAAACAAAATGAGACATCTCAGGGTTAGGAAATATGCTGTAGTTCCAGCACAAGGCTAGACTCAGTCAATATTTTATCAGTTAATTCATTAAATTAATCGATTAATTCTGTTTGTATTGATGGTTAGTTGTGGGAAAGGTTTTACCATTAAACACAATTCTTGACAGTGGCTCCCAAGGTTTTAGGAATGATGGCCACAGAAAGGGTATTTTTTATGACCCTTGGGGGACATAAACTTCAGCCTCAGGTCACCAGCACCCTCATTTAGAAAGGGACTTTTGCTTTGCTGTGTACATTTGGCTTGAGTATCAGAGAGCATTTCAACCACTAATATTTTAAAATATTAAAAAAGGCAGAAAGAGTTTTCTAAACCAATTAAATGTTCTGTGTAGGGACAGGCAGCATGAGGATAGCATCATGGCATGTTTAGGCGTCTCTTCCATGATAACCCATGAGTCTTCCTGAGCATCCAGTTTCTGCTCTTTCTTCGATGGTAACAAATAAATATGTCAGCTCCTGCCTGCACTGCATCAGTCCTGACATAGTCAGGTTTCTATCTGCAGAAACTGCACATGTCCCCCCACCCCGAGCCTGCTGACCATCCTTCAGGGGAGAAACTGAGTGATTTTTACACCCATGACGGGGAGGATGTGTTCTGGGCTCAGGCATCCCTTATCAGCAATTCTACTCACTGTCTTTCATTTGTGAGCCGCTGCTCTGCCAATGAGATTGTAAGGGATTAATTGTAAGGTACAATGTTTTGGATCTTTTTGTTTGATTGTTTGTTTTTGTACTGGGGATTGAACCCAGTGCCTTCAAACTGAGCTATACCCCCAGGTCATTTTTCATTTCTTACATTGAGACAGAGTCTTGTTAATTTACTAAGTTGCTGAGACAGGACTTGAACTTGCCATCCTTTTGCCTCAGCCTCCCACAGTGCCAGGATTGTAGGTCTACACACCAGGCGTGCAATGGTCTTAATCCTTACTTAGTACAAACTCACACCTGAGATGTGCTCGAGGCCCTGACTAGCCCTTCCTCCCAGGCTTCCCTCCAGTCCTGGAGGGATTTTTCTAAAGCCAGAGTCTCAGCTATTGACAACATATCTGTTATTCCTCCTCAGAAGGACACTGAAGTGTGAAGGGAAATCTATTATAAAATATTTTTCACAATGTATCTGTGGAATTTTTTTTTTTTTGGTGGGTACCGGGGGTCGAACTCAGACCTCGCGCACCAGCAGGCGCCCATGCCGCTGAGCAATATCACTGGCCCTTTTTTTGTACGTGGGTACCGGGAGTTGAACTCAGGACCTCGCGCTTGCCAGGCAAGCGCTTATGCACTGAGCTATCTCACCGGCCCGATCTGTGGAATTTTAAAATGAACAAGAATGAGTTGAGAATCAACTGTAAATTCAATCAAGGAAACTGATAAATGAACAGATTCTGTTCTTGTGGTCCATATCATCATTTCTAGGAATTGTGCCCATTTTCCCATGATTACATATTTTCCTTATTTAGAAGTCTGGAAATAAGGAAATTAGTTTCTCAATGATAGTGAATCTCACCCACCAACCGACCAGCAGTACAATTTGGAGAATTAAATGTCCATTTCCCCACATCACTGCGACTCTTTGTGCCTTCTCTTGTGTAAAGTAAATGGTCTGCCAGGAAACAACAGAAAACATCAAGACTCAGTGCAGAGAATGGAGGGGACATAAAGGCCAGCACTGAGGCTCTCTGTAGGTGTCTGATGACAATCCAGCATTTTAAGCGACATTCAGTGAGCACCTCTGGAGCCAACAGGACTGGCTCCCCAATCCCTGTGTCACACCAGACCCCATCACCATCTCTTCTGTGTCACTGCCTACAGCTCTTCATTCTTCAGACTGCCTTGTCTCCCTGGTTAAAGTGTCCCTTGTTCCTTATCCTCTTCCCCTGCCTGTGGACAATGATCAGCACCACCTCTTCATCCAAGATCCCAGTACAAGCAATAGATTTAGCATACAGCAGGTGCCAAATATATATATATAAGGTACATCATCAGTGGTTCATGACACTGGTTCATGAACTTAATTCTTTCCACAATCCTGGTGGCAAACCGAATTGTATGAGAACGGAATCAAATTCAGTGGTTAGGTTCAGTGCTGACCTTATAGGGAAATTTGATTTTGTTCTCATCCAATTTGGTTTGCAACCAGAATCATGGAGAGAATTAAGTTTGTGAACTGAGAAACCACTGTACAATATCAATATTAGTAGTCATTATTATATTGTACATGTTCATAATTGGTAAGTAATATATAAATACATATACATTTCCCTCACTCGCTGACTTAAGGATGTATATGTATATTTTTCAGTATGGCTATATTTCCTTTTTGCAAATTGATAATAGCTTTTTGTGTTAAAGTATTGATATACATTTTACTGTTAAATACAGGTGGAATAGCCCTTATCCAACATACTTGAGACCAGAAGATTTGGGAACTTTTGAATTTTGGAATATCTGAAGTCTAAAATGTTCTGAAATTTTCAAATTTCAGATTTTAGGGGTTAGAGATACTCATCCTGTGCATATATGATCATATTTTTAGCACATAATAATTGTTTTCTTTTCTTTCTTTTTCATTTGTGATACCAGGGACTGAACCCAAGGCCTTTACCATGAGTTACATCCACAGACCATTTTTCATTTTGCATTTTTCAATTTTGAGACAGGTTCTTGCTAAGTTGCTAAATTGCAGAGTCTGGGTTGGAAATTGTGATACTCTTGCCTCAGCTTCCCAGAGTACTGGGATTATAGCCCTGTGCCAGCTATGCCGGGCTTGGTTTTCTACATAAGGTATTGATAACACATTTGAGTATTTATGTCATACATTTACCTTCAGAGGTAACAAATTTATATAAAAATAACAAGTAAATTCTCATCTAAGCATCACTTGAGCATGGAGAATATTGAGATGCGTGGTTTCCACCCAGCTATTATTCTGGAATCTGGAGTCCACAGCTCTCTTCTGGCGAAGTGTCAAGTGAGTTCTTACAGAGCCCTATAAGTCTTCTGCAGAAAGCACTCTTCAGATTAAATATTAAAGAAGGAGGAGAAGGAGGATGAGGAGAGGCCTGAGGCAAGAATCCTCCCTCAAAGCAACTTTCTTTCAAGAGGCAAAGGGCATTAGAAGTTTGGATGATCTCATAAGGGGCCCTCACTGTGCTTCATGTGAATGAAATGAAGAGGATGCAAGTTGAAGGCACGTCCATCTATCCATCCAGTCTCCCCCATGATGGGGGGCCACCAGGGTGTATCCATGCTTTGCACTTTAGCACCCTTCATGCGGGAAGGCTCCTACTTCCATTCAATAGGAACGGTGATGTTCAGTCAGTGCTTAGAATTGTCAGACTATTGTGAGGGTGAGAGGCAACACTGTGGGATATTTATATGCCATTATCATCTTACAGGCCTCTGTTTGTCTGAAACTCACAATAGTCCTATGAAGCAGTTGTTATTATTCTTCCTCTTTTTATAGATGAAGAAACTGAGGGAGAATGAAGTTCACTTGCTGAGGATTTAAGAACAGAGTTTTGAACTCAGACCAGGCGTGTGTGACCACAGGGAGATAAAGGCCCCCTCTAGCCAGCATCATGCACAAGTTTGGATATATCAAGCATGTTGCAGTCAGGGATTTCTTGAAAGAATATCATATCGCAGGTGCTTTAAAATCCTATTGTATCCTTTTCCTAATGTGCTATGCAGCTACAAGGCAAGAGATGCCCTGGGCTCCTTACCACCTCGCTTTTGAGTCCTCTAAAAATGAAGTAGTTATCCACCTCAGTGGCCAGGGTACAGCAGGCTGCTTGGCTCACATGCTTTGGTAGAGGCTGTGTGTTAAAATACCTCCCATGTTGCCATCCTTTGTCAAACTTTCTGGGCCCAAACCCTTGAATGAACATGTTCTTGAGATAGCGTCTTTCATGGTCTCACATTTGGGTCCCTCAGGAGTCTTGCTCCCCACCACACACACACACACACACACACACACATACACACCCCAGCCAGAAACACAGGCATCGGATCAGGTATGGAAGGTGGCAGCCCTGAGTTACAGCCCCAGTCTGACTTTTTCACAGCCCCAGCACAATGATGAAGGCCTCTTGATCACAGCAAATTCTGGGTTCCTTTCTCATTTATAGCATCCTTGGGTTGTAGAACTCTCTCAGGAATCCCACAAAGATAAGGGTAATTATCAGTAGGGTGGGATGCAAAAAGGGTCTAAACTGGCTGTGTCCTTGCCTGAGTAGATGTCTTCTGGTAGACCTTGCCTCCCAGCCTACTTTCACCTCAAAGTGTTCAAAAGAAAGTTGATGGAGTAAATGTGTAGATAGAACCTATGGCATTATTTTTTCTGGTCTGCACATACCTTAAAAGGAGATTCCAAAGATGTATCCCAGCAAAGGAAAGCAGAGTATCTAATTTGGCACAAAATTTAAACCTAAATTTTCTCAGAGAAGAAGAAAAAGACCAACCTCAGGGGGTGATCAGATAAAAGGTACTTGGAAACGTTGGGATCATAGATGGCATCTGAATCTTCAGTAATGCAGGCTGACTGAAGATGGTGCCCCAGAGCCAGCAATCAGTTGGGACATGAAGGTGAAGAGGAAAGTGGAGTAGAAAAGAACTGGCAACTGTTGGTACCTTCTTCAAATTGCACCAATGCTACCTGCTGCTTTCCTCGAAATAGAATAGATTTCATGCTGGAACTGGCCAGGGTGGTTCATTTTGAGTATCCCCTTGAGAAGTTGCAGAATACCATGAATGGAAAAGGATCATCTGCTTTCTGAAGTTTCTAGAAGGTGTTTCAGAAGGGCAGGAGAACTGAGGGATAGAGGTAGAGTGAGAGATCTTCTGTGCCTTCCTGTACCCCTACCTGGAAAAGGGAAGCACAGGCTTCCATTATAAAACATAAGAACAGGGAGAGAAGGCTGGGAGGGCATCAGCGCAGGGGTTTTCTGTAAGGAACAGCCTGTTTGGCCATGTCCGGAAGGTATGGGTATGTCTGACAATCAACTAATCAGTATCTGCCAATTCCTATGGTGTAAATTCTCCCACATGGCTGATTTTGTCTCTGAATGCACTGTGCAGAAATGATGCATGGCTTCTCCGGAGATGTATCATCAGCTCAAGCATGAACCTGGGGAGGGTCTGCCTCTGCTGCCTTCTGGCTTAGGATTAGGCATCGGTGACCTCTGTTACCAGCTTGGGCTGAGGCAGCACTCACAAGTCCCCAGGTACTGTGACACCCTTGCAGACTGGCACTCTCAGCACAACTACCTTCCATCTCTCCTGATCTGTGGAGTCATCTGTCTCCTCTTGAAATGTTCATAGATAAGTTGCAAGGTACAGCTGCAGACCGCCAACAGATGAGTGTAAAATAAGTCCATTTACATGCATTTAAAGACTGTCCAATTTCCCACACCCAGTAACTACTGAAGTAAAACCCCTGCTTGTGTTGCCTCCACAAGATCTTGCTCCCATCTAATTCCACAGCTCTCTGTCCTGCCAGTCTTTCATTACTGGCATCACTGGTGGCCAGTGTGAGTGTGGTGAAAATGCCCATGGTCTCTTAGGGCCGGGAGTGGCTTCAGACACTGAGCAGTCTTAGGTGGTACAAGGTGTGGGGAGCCATAAATGACCCAGCTTCACGTCTGAGCATGCGCCCCCCCCCGCCCATCCTGATCCTACGTCACCCATTAGACCCTCCCACCATTTCCCTCAAAGAGATATAAGCCCTGGCACTTCCGCAATAAACTCTCTCGCTCGACTTCCCCGATCTGTGTGTGTGTGTGTCTTCTTTCTCATCCCCATACCGTCGCCCGGGTTCGCGTTCCTGCCCCTGGGAGGCCCCGCTGGTCGGAGTCTTCTTAGGCCACAACACAACAACAAGGCTCATGGGGAAAGTGAGCACACGGGGGCCGGTGAGATAGCTCAGCGGCACAAGCGCCTGCCTGGCAAGCACAAGGTCCTGAGTTTGACTCCCGGTACCCACATAAAGGAAAAAAGGGCTGGTGATATCACTCAGCAGCACAAGCACCTGCTGGCAAGCACGAGGTCCTGAGTTCGACTGCTGGTACCCACACTAAAAAAAAAAAAAAAATGGTGAGCACACAGAGCCCTTTGCAGGAAAGCAGACTGAGGACAGATGATGAATGTGTTGGGGATACAGAGGAGGGATGTCTCCCTACTAAATCATTATTGTGATTAACAGGTTAGTGAAAGCACCCCAAAATTAAGGGGCAAGTGGACAAAACAGTGAAGAGTGTGTCTTGTCTATTCCCAGCATGGAGTTTGACAAGAACATTTTTTAAATGATGGTTTTGTTATTATTTTTAAGTAATCTATGCAAATAGTGAAGAATTCAAACACAGAGAAGGGCTCCAGACCCAACTTCCAGTGCTTGTCCACTTGCAGCCTTCCTCCTTCATGACGCCTTCCTTGGCCAAGCCCTCCCCAGGAAGGGAAGGGTGCCTACTGCCAGCCACTGATGGGCTACGTCATTTTGTAACCAAGAAGGTATCACCCAGAATTGCAATTAATTTATCAAGGAATGTTGTTTATTGCTCACAGATGTGGGGTTTTCTTTGTGTGTTTATTTGTTTGTTTTTAAAGGTTTAGCTATTTTCTTTCATAAAAGTAAGATGAATTTATTTCAAGAAATGTAAAAAATACAAAAATTTAGAAATGTGTATTTTTCTTTTTCTTTTTTTTTAGGTACCAGGGGTCAAACTCAGGACCTCACACTTGCCAGGCAGGCACTTATGCTGCTGAGCTATCTCACCAGCCCTGGAAAGGTATATTTTTCTACATAGAAATCAGTGTGAGGCACTTGGAGTCCAGCAATGCTCCTGTGAGCCTAGTTTCATAGTGACCATGTGAGTCTGAGAGATGTATTATCTCCTCGTAAAATGCACACATCATCATCCAGATGACGAGGGGAGGTTATCATCTCAGATGTGAAGGTTAAAGTCCTTCACTGTTGTGATGCACCTGTGAGACACTAAGCACACAGCCGCTTCTGTCCCTGCAGCATAGCATTCATTCCTCCTGCCAGCTCATGAGACCTTAGACTAGTGGTGGTGGCATGTGATGGATAATTTTATCTGTCAACTTGACTGGGCCGCAGGATACTCAGATACTAGGTCAAACAATATCCCGGGTATCTGAGGGTGTGTCTGGATGAGACTAATATTTGAATCCATGGACTAAGTAAAGCCAGTTGTCCTCCCTAATATGGCTTTATCTAATTCATGGGGGCCTGAACAGAATTAAAAGCAGAGTAAGATAATTTTTTTCTCTCTGCCTGGCTATCTTTGAACTGAGATATAAGTCTTCTGCCTTAGACTCAGACTTGAACTAGAACCATGGGCTCTCCTGGGTCTCCAGCTGCCAAGTACAAATCCTGGGACCTCTCAGCCTCCATAATCAACCGTATGAGCCAATTTTTTTGGCTCAGGGGCTCTCTCTCTCTCTCTCTCTCTCTCTCTCTCTCTCTCTACATATATATATATATATATATATATATATATATATATATATATATTAAAAACATATCACCACACATTCTGTGTTCTGTGTTTAGCACAAACATCACCAGAAACAGGGTTTCTGAACCACTGAATAAGATAGCAAATGAATGAAAATAAAGGACTTCTTGTGGGTTGTGAAGACAGCACCAGGAAGGCGTTGGCAAAATGAAGGAAAAGCACTCCTGAGAGGAGGGACTGAGCACAAGTGGTGCAGCGCAAGAGTAAGTGCAGCAGGTGTCAGAACAGAATGCAGGGCCTGGACATGGGTGGGGCAGGTGGTGGGAAGATAGGGTGAAGACCTGGGGCAGCAAATCAGTGTGGCCTCAGCTTGGTGTGACCCCATTTCTGAGCTTCAGAAGCACACTGACATTATAATTTAACAGACAGGTTGAGTTCTACAACTGGATTGTGTCGATGGTTCTGAGGTAGGAGCTAGAGAGGAAAATTTCCTGGATGGAGGGGACTTGAAGGCCAAAGGGAAAAATAGAAAACTGGTAGCTGGTTCTCCAAAAACCACAGAGAGTACCCAGACTGACAGCCAGACCACAGCCAGGAAAGATGAGAGGGTGGATGTGCTGTAGGCTTCTGAGGGCCCCATGTTAAAATCTCTAGAAAACACAAAAAACACCCACCTCTAATGATTAAACCTTGCCTGGGGACACATGTGCTAATGAAAATACTGCACAACTGGAAGTGACCCCAACTCAATTATAATTAATCAGAATCTCATTTACATTGTGGTTTTGACCCCCCACCATCACCCCAAGTACTATGACAATTCCTTAAAGGTCCATATAGGGACAAAATCCTCCCCCTCTAACAGACAAGAGGAGGCTTGTACCTGATTGGAGTGAATTTTCACACCAGTTCAAAGAGCTACTCCCTTTTTGTAAAAACCACATATATATTGGTTCTCACACCTGGCTTCTCCAGGGCCATGAGCTCTTTTCATGGATCCTCCCACTCTGCGTGTATCCTGACTAATAAATCTATGCTTTCACTTCTACTTCTGTGTGTCCTGCTCAATTCTTTGGGACACCAAGAACGTTGGACAGTCACAACCCCAACAACATTTCCTCGATATCATGAATATACTTTATGTTGCTGCTTTGCACACTTGGAAATGGTTAAAGGGTAAAGCTTGTGCTTGTCTATTTTGCCATGATAAAGAAGAATTGTGGGACTAATGAGGTAAGAGTTTCTACACCAGGAGCATTTTTAGACTGGTGCGGAGTTTGGGAAAGGCGTATCTGCTGGGGGAAGGAGGAAGGGATCCGTGCCTGCTCCCTGGCTTCATGTCTCCCATGAAGGACTTTTCATTTCTTTTCGGTTATCACACTGACTGAGCAGCTTCTGGACCAAAGCGTGCACACAACACCCAAGAGACTGAGAGCTCTGCACCTGGCCCATACAGGGTCCCTCAAGAAGAGCACTCTGGAAACAGTCCAGACTCACTGGAAACATGCTGGGTCATGTTCATTGGGAGCAGGAATCTTCTAGAACAGAACAAAAAGGTGTGGGCCTTGGTGAGCCCCAGGATCCAGCAGTGGCTTTTGCAGAGGGAGTGCTGTGCTCACTCTCACTCATGGAGCACTCTAGTAGACTGTGCTGGGGGACACAGGGCAGTAGTGTCCCCCCCGGTTCATTGTGTCATGCCAGCACCAAACATGGCTCAGAGTTTATGGAAGAATGATGTGAATGACATAAATTCAAGAGACAGACTGCTCAGCCAGCACCCAGGACAGCTTAGACAGACGTTAACGGCAAAAGATAGCTTGTGATAGATGAGAAAATCCATTAGTAAAATGAGAGGGGGTGAACTTTAAATGTAAAGTATCAATCACTGAGTGCTGGGCTGCAAAAACATGACCAAACTGTGAACATGAAGGATTAATCTGACTCAGGGTTACCCGTCGTGGGGAGACTTCACTAGGATTGTGATTCTAAGTCCTGGGAGATGCAGAAGGCTCTAAGCATGACCCATTCCTTGTTCCTCTCACCATAGCCTGTTGTCACCTTACCCTGGAGTTTCCCTCATACAGAAGAGTGAAAGGAAGACTGCCTTTGAGAGTCCCCAAGCCCTCTCTCTAAATCCAGCCACTCTGTCCTATGTATGTTCTAAAGATTCACTTTGAAGGCATTGCGGAAATAAAGCAACAAAGCGAATGTGCTCATGTCCGGGCACCTGCGGATGACCGGGATAATTCACATCCAAAGCACAGCCTCTGGAGGAGGCCTTTGCTCTAACCTCCATGACAGTACAGTTTATCTCCAACAGGTAGGAAGATAGGGCAGAAGCCCATCTTTAAGGAATCTTATTAAGAATAATGGTGGTTTGAACAAACCACTAGTCACTGCTTGGGGATCCTGAGCAAGGATGCTGAACACAGAGAGCAGAGAGGGAGGCCGAAGACAAAGCAAGTGTGACATCAGAGAAGCCAGGGGAGGACGGAGTTTCTGGGAGCCAGTGTGATCTATAGGCAGCAGCAGATGTGGCCAGAGTCCCCATAAGAAAGTGCTGAGGTCAATTTGTGTTGTTCAGTTCTGGGCAAGTGACCTGTAATCCTTGATCTCCTTCAGTGGAGGATGGGATTCTGTGATGTGCAATCGTGCTCAAGAATGTGCCTGGGGATACAGGACAGGAATGAAGCAGAGGGTCCCTTTTAAGCTGTGATCCAGTGTTTGTGGCCCGATGCTGGTAGAGAAAGGGTGAGGACACAGGAAGGTATGAAAGAGTGGGGGAATGGGGCCTTGGAGAGCCCCAGTAGAGAAAATAAACAGGACGAGAGAGGAGCAGCAGAGCTGCAGTCCAGAGGGTAGCTCCTGCAAGGGAGGAAGCAGCTAAGGATGCAGCTAAGCCTGGCAAGAATATGGCCCCGGAGACTCAAGAGCCAGGATGGGGTTTGAAGTTATCCTTGGGTATAGGGCTGGCTGAGATTTATAGCCATTAAGTGCAGTAAAAAGAATTAAGATGTGTTAGGTACATGTATCAATTCCCCAGGATTAATGTAACCGCTATGTACCACAAACATGTGCTAGTAAAAATAAAAATTAAAAAGGGTAGAGGTTAGTACCCATCTGCTCAGGCCTGTGGTGTCTCCAACATCTCTCATTCAGAAACTTCAATAAACCACTTGAGCTCTGCAGTCTCGCTCAGTTCCTGTACTCCTGCAATCCAAACTTGACAATTATACGCAAAAGTACAATCACAGGGTTGATTGCAGCATGAGGGGATGGAGGTTGCCACAGTGTAAAACTCTCACTGAGGTTTTGCCCTCTGAGCCAAGTGGAATGCAGGATAAGGAAGCTCGGGGTGCTGAGAACAAGGAGCAGAAGCAATTGAAGTTGAGTAGAGAAGATCTTGAAAATAAAAAGTGACTGATATGTACTTATGTGTGTGATATCTTCTATACTGTACATATATATTGCAGGGGCTTCTTCCTGGTCCCTTCTGCCCAAGAACTTAATGTTTGCAGATTCAGAGTGAGGTCTGCCGAGAAGCCCTGAAACCTTATTCTAGTCAGAGGGAGGTGAAGCTGGGTTGTCCTACTGTATCTTGGGAATGTGGTGACAAAGAACCACAAGCTAGATGGCCTGAAACAATGGAGATGCATTTACTTATAGCTCTCCAGGCCACACATCTGAACGACAGTGTCAGTAGGGCTGAGCTGTCTCTGAAGGTGCTGAGGAGGAATATTTCCTTGTTTCTGGAGACTCCCAGCAATACCTAGTGTTCAGTGGCTTGAGCTACATCATTCCTATCTCTATATCCATCAAGAAGGGACTTTCTCCCTTTCTCCACTGTATTCAAATTTCTCTTTTCTCATGAGGACACCAGTCATTGGATTTAAAGCCGCCCCCAATCCAGTATGGTGTCATCTTAACTTGCTTCCATCTGCAAAGACTCTGTTTCTAAACAAGTCTGCATTCACAGGTACAAAGGGCAGTAATGCAACATATACTTTGGGGAAACACAATCCCACCCACTCCAGCCATGAGCCCTGCATGGGAGCTCTTATCCTGAGTATGTGTCCAAACAGTTAGAAGGGAACTTCACTATCTTCTCTCAGACACATGTATGAATGTTTCAAAGGTCTGAAAATCTAATTGCAATATTCACTTATCCTGTAGCACAAATAAAAGGAGTCGGTGACTCAAGGGAGCATCTTGGGCTCATATCAATAAGACATCAAGTGAGACCTCCTAAGAGAGAGAACAAAAACGTGGCACAAGCAGAGGGTCATTCACCTCCAGGGAGGGAGTAGCCTGATGAAATTATAAGTTCTTTGCACCTTGAGGCCCAATAATCTTTGACCCCAAGCCATATTGAGTTACCGTATTGAGTTCCTGCAGCTCCTGCCGTTCCTGTTCCTACCTATGCAAGTGAGGTAGCACACCATTTCTGACCCAGCATGGCTTGTACTCGCAAACCTGTTCTACCTGCAAGTGTCCATGGTAGCTACATTTGGGAAAAGGAGTAATTGCTGGCACTTGTAACTTCAACGGACCTGTGTTCATTCACAGTATTAGAATAATATTAATTAGGTACTTCAGAAATTGAAAATGAATTCAAAAATCAACCCCGTGATTCCATTTTTGCGTATAATTGTCAAGTTTGGATTGTAGGAGTACAGGAGCTGGGCAAGACTGCAGAGATCAAGTGGTTTATTGAAGTTTCTGAATCATCTTGCAATTTAGAATTTGCATCTGAGGGTGAGGACAAATCAGATGGCTGGCACAGGATGTCCACCAAATACATATAAAATTGATCTTTTATTTCTCATTCTGCAAACTAGGATTCAGGCTGGGCTGAAAATGGACCTCTATTTTCAATTTAGCTTTTTGCTTTTTAAATGACTGCAGTCTTAGGCTTTACCTGTACTTTTCTTTGCTCTCCTAATAATTAACAAGAAATGACGCTGTCTTTGGATACTGACAACAGAGGTTTTGAATTGGATAGGAAAAATCTTGTAATCACCAATTTTATACAATTGTAAAAACAAATTTTAAAAAATGACACTGGTTCCCATGCATTTGTTGGGAATGGAAGAAAGGACAGGGACCTGTGGTTTTCAAAGGTACCAGGGCAAGTCCTTCTCCCTGGAAGAGCCACAGACCACAGTAAACTTCCCTTCTGTGCCCCAGTATGATGTCATTTCCATGGTAACCTATGAATGGCTGGGTGTTCCCTTCCTCTCTCCCTCTTCCACCCTCTTCTTCCTGAAGACAGACTTCAGACAGGAATTAAATTCCCCATGCAGAGAGGAACTTCCTGGGTCCTACTAAAACTCACAAGCAGCATTTGAGAGCAGATCCTGCCCCAGACTGGTAGATCTTTGGTAATTTTTTGAGTTGATGTCCTGCCTGGAAACAGATTCCTCACATCAAGGGGTAACTGAGGAGACGCAAATGATGGAACCAGAGGCAAAGCCATGGCAGGGTTGAGGAAATTCAGTGGGACTGGAGATGTTGTAGAGCCTTTCCCAGTCCTCAGCCAGAAGGGGCTGAGGAGAAGTTACCAGAAGCCACTCGAGCCAGGTAGAAGGGCTCCCAACAGGATCTGGGGCCATGGGGAAAGGAAAGTGGCCACCAGGAGCTCAGGCTCACTGGGGAGGAAGCAGCAGGGAGAAGAACCCTGGGCTCCTTGGATTTCCCCACATGGATCTTGAAAGTGGGCAGCCTGACTTTGCTGTCCTCCAAGCCAGGCTCCCACAGCACAGGCCTGGCAGGGATAGGACAGCGTGAGGATGGGAGCAGACAGACCACCTCCAGTTTCAAGGGCATCCTGACATGCACATGTAAAGGCTGCTCAGCCAGGCAGGAAAGAAATTCCCTAAGGGCCCAGCATATCCTCAGCTACCCAGTCCCACCTGCTTCTTTTTCAGCTTCACAGAAGCAAAAAAGTCATTGGAAGTTTCAACACGTTTGTGTCCAAATGCCTAAACAGAAACAGACTCCAGATTTTCCCTGTGCTCACTGATGTATGCTTGACATTTTCCAACAATTCACTTACTTAGCAACATCAATAAATTAATGTGCATTTCCAACCATTTTTGCTGGACCTCCTTATCCTTCCACTGTGGCAAGCCATGTTTCAAGGTTAGTTACTGCTCTCTGCTTGGGACAGAGTTCCTCAACAGACATATCTGTCCCGGCTTCTCCCCCAGCTCGTATTGGAGAGAGGGTTGTGTGTACACACAGGTGCATTCTGCCATTGGTTGCAGGGACAGAGGATTAGTGGATGCCCTGCAGGGAGATACAGGGGGCAGGAGGGGTGGGGGAATCATACCCTGACAAGCAGAGGAGGAGACACAGTCACTTGTCACTCAACTCCACACTGAATAAGAGTGGGAGAAACCCGGGGTGTTGAGGTACAGAGGCTGTGTGGACCTCACTCACACACTGGGTCAAGGAAGCCTGATCTAGGAGTGTGAATTTGATTAGTGCCAAGAACATCTTCCTTAGAAAAGGGAAGGTGGAATTTCAATGTGAGTGGTATAGGAAGGTCTGAGATGGGCAAGATAGGATGCAAGGAGGTGATCTATGTCAGGGGAGGCTATGTTGTGATGAATGGGGCCAGGAGAGAAGGAGAGGGATACCCTGTGGAGACCTGCTTGTTATCACCAGGAGATGGGAAGCCTGGAAGAGTAACAGCTTTCAACTGTATGATCTGTACTCAAGTTACAGAGGGAATCAGCTGCAATGTGGAGAACTAGTGAGAGAAACCTGTGGATGAGGGGCCAGGTCAGCGGAGGCAAATGCTCAGGCAAGTGTGGATGTTTTGGGTGGAGATGTGAGGCTCAGTAGAACTAGCAGGGTCCTCAGAACCCATTCTCCATGCACAGGATGCTCATGGTGCCTACTCTCCTCTGCACACCTTTGTCACAGAGAGTGTTCTTGGGTCATCTGTGGTATAGCTTCTCCACCTCTCACATTCCATGTAAAGCCTAGCCCTAAATAGACCCTCATCTTCAATGCCTTACAGCACCCAGAGTTGAGATCCACTCAGGCCAGAAGCTATGGTCTTTTCCTCATAGGCACAGACTCCTCCCCTATGCCCAGCCTTATGTGGGGTACAGAATGGGCCTGTGGTCTGTGTCTGCCTGGTAGGGAAGAAGTGCCTTCATAGGCTTCCACAGCTAGAGTTCCTGGTTGAGCTCAGGACCATGGACCCAGCAGGCTTCACCTTTGTTTCTCATCCCTGCCTGTTATGGTTTGTGTCTAGATGCCCCCAAAGCCTCATGCAGTCATGGAGGCGGGCTTCTAGAGTTTGTGATTGATTCATGGTCCAATGCTGGGATTATGGGTGTGAGTGCTACACCCACCCTGGGGCAGGTAGCCTGCATACAGTGTAAGGGAGTGAAAGTCTTCTCTCTCCTTCTCCCTCTTTGCTCTTGTTGCTTTTGCTGTTTTCTGCCGCCACATCTCTGCCTTGGAGCCAACCAAGTATGGACTGAGAGAAACCTCCACAAACTATGAGCTAAATAAACCTTTCCTTCCTTAATTTTGGGCATCTGGTATTTTGTCTCAGCAATGAGAGAAAAGTAACTAAGACACTGCCACATCTTTCAAGTGGAGGACACGCACTGGGAGGCAAAGGCAAAGCTGCGCTATTTGGAGCATGAGGCCTCCCACTGGAAACAGGGACAACAAAGCTGGCATGTGTCTTTTTTACAGACATCCTGAGCCAGCAGCTAAAGCTGGAAGGAGCCAGCATCCCCTGGGGTGGAGAAGGAGCACTCGATGTGAACAGCATGGCTCCCTTGAACATTTGCTTCCAACTCTTACTGAGGAGAGAATGGAGACTGACCTACTTTGGTCAAGGAAGAACCAAAACGTGAAGTGGCTGGGGAGAATGCTGCAGGGAACACAGAATATTGTTCTCACCTTCACCTGCACATCCACACACAGATGTGACCACAGACACACCAGTGTCTGTCCCCACCTGTTCAGGGGGTCAGAGGTTTCCATGCTGAAGGAAGTGAATTCATAGAATCCCTCATTTCAAAAGTGAAGCTGCACCCCGCAACCCCCATGGAGCAAAAATGCTATTTATATCTTGTGTTCCTTCTGGGATAATCTCCTTGGAACAGAAGCTAGAGTTCTTGGGCCAATGAAAGTGAATTTTTATTTGCAAGGGGCCTGAAGTTGTGTTCAGCAGGAGTCTGGTGACAGAAGCTTGACATTTTCTCCTCTTGCTCCCTTTCTTGCCATCTCTCTGTCTCTAAAAGGAGAGAAAACTGACAGACAAGTCTTTTTCTATTGATAGTTGGAATTTGGCATTAATAGCCTGAGTGTTCCTTCAATCATCTTACAGTTATGCAGTGCTATAGTAGGAAATTGGGATGAAGCTCAGGCCAAGGCCTGCTGTGTTTGAGAAGAAATGAAGATCTCATCCTGGAAGTTAGATGTGTAGCTTACTGCTTGGAAAAACCACTAGTGGCTGTCATGAGACCCAGTGCGAGCTCTCATTCTTGTGGCTTTGGAAGGAATCAGTGCCCCAAGATGGAGGTACCCAGCTTGAGAGAGAGGTGTGAACAGGGGCGGTACTATTGGTATTTGTTCTAGGAAGATCATTAGGACCTGACCTATACATACTGGAAAATTATGTTAAAGCTTTTGGTTTTCTAAAAATGTAGAACAAATCAAGACTTGTGAAACTAAGTATTTGTGGTTATTGTGCTACTGATTTGCTCTCTATCCAGAGCTGCTCTCCCCTTTATCCTTTATCCCCTGCTCAGCACCTCTATGGCCCATTGCTATCTCACACCAATTCACTGGCTTAAATATGGTGGAAATTCAGTTCCCAGATTCATATGTTGACGGCATTAGGAGAGGGGAATTTAGAGGTGTTTAGAGTTAGGTGATGGTGGTTCTTCCATGCCGGGGTTAGTGGCATTTTAAGAAGTGTCAGGACAGTTAGAAGGAGAAATAGGCACAGACATAGAGCATGAAGTGGCTAACATGGCATGGCTGACATAGCAGATGGTTATAGAAATTACCACCTGCTTACTTGAGGAAGTTGCCCTTTTTGAAAACTTTTTAGGTGTAGAACAGCTATTTTTAGGACCGGTTTAGATGCCCATAGACCCCCTGACCCTGAGTTCATCCCCAAAACAAAGGCTAAGAACCTGATTGGCCTAGAGTGCACCAATCAGTGAAACAGTTGTTTTTAGGAACCAGCTTACCCCATAAGTATGGGTAGAGCAAAGACACCACGTTGAGAAGCTCACCTGAGCTCTGCCTACCTTGTGGCCTGCCACCTGGCAGCTTTGCCTCCGCCTTCACAACACTATAAATCAACCTCTGCTTCACATTACATTTGTTTCTGACTTCCTCATTCTCTGTTGAGGGGGGCATTTGGCTTTGAGCCACCTCACCCCACTTCTGCATTCTTCACTGGAGTGAGGGCACAGACTGAGAAACAGAGGGTCATGTCATGGGAGACCCCAGCTCCCCAGACCCCCACCTGGTGCTGCAGATGGAAAGCCAAGTTTGCATATGCCATTGCTCATGCTCTCACCTTCTTGCCTTTTTCCACTCTCTGCCATGTTATCTGACACCTTGATCTTGGACTCCCCAGCCTGCAGAACAGTAAGAAATAAAATCCTTATTAAAAATATATATTACTTGGCATATACTATTCCATTATAGCACCCAAAATTGGACTAAGACAGCTTTCAGCTCTAACTGGTTTCAACCAAAAGGGCAGCTGTGGCTGGGAACCCAAGAGGAAAAGAGGGAGGCCAAGGCTCATATCACAGGCTCATGCCCTACCTGTCTCCTCAAGCTGGCCTTTCTCCTCAGCCAGTGTCCTACTCTCTCATATGACCATCCTCATTCTGCTCCTCTCCCTTTGCTCCAAGCAAGTTGCTCCGTGTCTCAGCACCCAGGCCTCAGCAAAGCAGCCGTGCTACACGCAACACAGAGACTCGTCCTTGCACCTATGTTTCTCTAGGTGCCTTCTTTTCACTAGCCTCCCTGAGCTGTCCTTGGATGAGGGCCAATGTGTCCTACAGGGCCTGTCCCTGCAAGTCTCTCAGTCACTGCCATTGATCTTTAAGCTGAAGGATCAGTGATGTTTTTGTGGGTCTTTGGAGAAATGATATTGCTGTGAAAGTATTTGCTATTATGCTATATGATATGTTGGTCTTCATGTCAGGTTGACTGGGGTTTGATTTTCTGTTGGAGATAATGCACACTCCACCAAAAGCATTTCTTAACATGCAATTAGGTCATGTCTAAAACATATCCAGTAGTTAGTCTCCACAGGAAGAAGAGACAAAGGTTCAAGCTCCAAGGTGTGACCTGGCAGGAGAGAGATTTTGGGAGCTTTTGGAGAGGTCCAGCAAATGTCACAGGTTGCATTGACTTGGCAAAGAAGGGGTAACAGAGGACCTGCATGTCATAGAAAGTCAAGGAAGTGGTGTTCTTATGTGGGAGTTATGTGACACTGTTGTAGTTCTCAAAGATTCAAAGCAGAATCAATCTTATGCAGAAAATAAATACAGTGAGTCCTTGACGTACTAATGAGTTCCATTCTGAGAGAATGATCATAGTTAGATTCATTCATAAGTCTAACAAAATGAGTTTTTTTTTTTTGTTTTTTTTTTGTGGGTACCAGGGGTCGACCTCAGGACCTCGGGCTCCAGGTGAGCAATATCACCAGCCCTTTTTTTGTATGTGGGTTCCGGGAGTCAAACTCAGGACCTCGCGCTTGCCAGGCAGGCGCTTATGCTGCTGAGCCATCTCACTGGCCCACAAAGTGAGTCTTAGTCTTAGACACCTTTGACACAAATATACAATGTAAAGCATAAAACAACCAAACACACACACACAAATACAGTAAGTCCCTGACCATACTGTACTACTGTACACTATCACACTGTACAGTAAGCACACAGAAGCACAACTGTAACAATGTCCAGCAATCACATGAGCTACTTCAGCGATTTGTTCACATCTACAAATGTTCGTAATGCAAGGTCCATTCGTATCTGTGAAAGTTTTCAACTCGAATGTTCTTATGTTGGTGACTTACTCTACATAAATGAAACACTCACCACACACTCACTTATTCACTCCACAAATACTCAGTGTATCCTGTTCATGTGTCTTTCAGTGTTCACTCAGTGCTAGAGAACTGAGAACAACACCAGCTCTGTTCTTAGCCCTCCCAGCCCTCCGTGGCATCATCCAGTGGACGTGTGGCAGAGCTCTACAGAAGACAAAGATGAGGCACAGTGCACATCTCTAATGAAGAATCCCATGGTGAGGAAGATCACAGAAGGTTTCCTGGAAGAAACTGTGTCCATGCTGAGGACTACGGGATTTCAAGAGTTCACCGGACAGAAAAGATGGAGCAAAAGTCCCAAATAGAAAGGAGGAGGGGAGAATGGCTAGAGATTTGGGGCAGATTGATGTGGGGCAGATTAATGTGGGGGTTGTGTGGAGAGATGAGACAATTTGGGGGAAATTAGCAGGAAGGACTGTGCTGGAGAATTCTGCCCTTTTCTCCGGAATGGTGGACATTAGTTCTTTGGGATAATCATAGATTTATGTTCTCATGAGCTCACCCTGGCTGTGATAGAATTGTGTAATAGATGAGATAAGAGGTGATGGATGCCGGAAGTAGCAAGGAAGGATGTAGATGCAGAAACACATCCACATCCAAATGGGCATGCATACACGCATATGAATGCACATACAAAAGCACACATACACACGATACTGTACATGCACACACATGCATACGCACACACAGACACCTGCACTGCACACACACATACACACACAACAGTTCTAATGTCACAAGTGACACCATGGTCACATGGTTCAGATTTGGCTGCCACATTCTCCTTGTTCAGGCAGCTCCTAAGTTATCTTCCAGAAGGAGGCAGCAACATAAAACCACATCAAACAAGGTGGAAGCAGGTGGATGTGAAATGTGCACTGGGTCATTCTCTAGCCATAGAGGGTGGTCACTGTCTGACTCTTCCTCTTTCCTGAACACTGTGTACCATGTTCCTCACTCAATTCTTGATGGATGATTTTTGGGATGAGTGAATATACGTTGCTACTGGTACCTACATTTGATGGCGGAGAATTGGAGTGATTGGGCTTACCTTTCATGTTTTAACCTTTTTGTGTCAGATATTTCCTCATCACAGAAATGTAATTGACCTTGCTCTAATGCCTGAGTCACATTTCCTGTAAGTAAAACCGACAAACATCCCACATGACCCATGCTCCGCCTACACCTTCAACATTTCCACTTGGGGAATGCATGTACGTAAAGAAGTGAAGAAAATATTGCTTTTAACCTGAAAATACCATTACACACAAATGGAAACTTAAGAAACAAATTTCTAATAATTTGTGGTGTCCTAGGAACAGAACAATCCTCTCGTGGATATAATGAAAAATCTTGTATGGTTGGCTCTGCAGACAGAAGGCCAGGGCACCACTGAGTCTCGGACAATTTTCCTGCTCTTCTAAAAGAAAACATTATGAATAACTTGATTGTCAACTTCTTCTTTTCTAAGCCATGAGAAAAGCATTTTTCCCTGCTCCTGGCCATATAGTGTGGTCCTGGAGAATCCTGCGGCCCTTCCACAAATGGACACCCGTGGAAAGTCGAATGTCATAGGAGGACTCTAGCCCCTTTCTTCCATGCCCAATGCACACAGCACAGAATCGACCAGTGCTCACAAGGCAGGGTCCTTCCTGACAGTGACCAGAATGACCCCGACACCACAGCCCTGACAGGAAGCCTAGTTCAGGCCTCTGCACACAGCACTGTCTCTAATACTCTCAGCACTTGGGATTATAGATGCATATCATCCCCATTCCGTTGATGAGAAAACTGGAGTCCTGGAGACCCTTTGGCATGCCTAGTTTGCGGGGCTTATAGCACACAGTCTTTAACCTTCATACCTTCTGCTCAAGTTATACATTATTTCCTGGAGTGGGCATCTTGACTGGAAACATTCATTACAGAGAGTGCAGTGTCTCCAAGGCCCTGAGATTATATTTGCTTCAAATGGTTTGTATGAAGAACCCACCCCTTGAAGGTGATGCTCTCTTTGGATCCCCTACCTTCAGAATTTACTTGCTCTTGTTGGGTTTCCCTTGTGAGAGACTAAGGAATGGACATAAGAGCCACAGTGCCCCATGAACTTGAAGATGAACAGAAATCCTCTAGTGGTCCAGGGGCAGTGATTCCTTTAGCTGGCTGGAATCAGTGACCCTGGCTAGAAGTTGTCACCAGCAGAATCCTGGATCGTGCCTGTGTCCTGGGGCACAGTTTCTCTCAGGCTTGCTATGCTTAACCTGTCACACAGGATATGGGTAAGCTTCTGGCCTCTGGCCTGAGGCTGTTGACCCTAGATGGGTACTGAGCAGGGCAAAGGAGTTGTAGTGAGTTAGTAAAACTTTGTTGAGCAAAGACAGATGCCAGCCTGAGTCCTGCACAGGGTTATTGATCTCCAGTACACACCTATGTCCAAGCACACAGAGCCCACACACAACCTGCTCCACAAATGGGCATCAGTGACACCTCCCTGATAGGCCAATGGGTGAGTCATCCAAGGACCACGCTCTGGTGGCAGAAGGAGATTTTTTTCTGGCATTTTGCTTTTAAATAAGGCTACTTTTATTCAGAGCAAATCATGCTAAGCTTCATGCAAGAAGCAAGGCACAAAGAGGCTCATGTTTATTTGAGATCAGGGGCCGTCTCCCACGTGGATGACAAAAACTCCAGAAGCCAATTACACTATGATGCTTTCAGAAACATGTTGATGGATTCTAAACTGGAAAATACTTGCTCTCTTCCTTTTAGGATTATAAGCTTCTGATATCAACCAAATAGGAAAGGAGAAGGATGACATTGCTTGTGTTCCTATTGCTGCAATTTCTACCATCATCAGGAAATTTGTTAGCACCATCAGAAGAATTATTAAGATGCTCAAGAAAATAAGCTGTTAAGAAAATGCATTTAGGTATAATAAAATGAAAAGGCCATGTTTCTCCTTGCCAAAGGAATTATGCGGAGGGACATAAACTGTGATGTTATGACTGTAACATCCAGTTATAATACTTCCTCCCCAGCAATAGCATGAGGACAGTTAGAATGGAGAAAAAAGCAAGATGAAACCTGGCATTGCTCAGGGCAGCAGATATCTCCTCACCCAGGGCTGTATCTTTGAGGCGGGTGCTCCACACTGACCAGGAACAGCCAGTGGTCACAACAGTGCAGTGGCTGAAATGGCAGAATGGTTACAAAACTTAGAATGTTGTTTGTGTTTTCTTTTCCCCATAAATTTGGAGTCAACAAGCTTCGCAGGACTATATTCCTATTTCTTTATTGGGAAACAGATAAAAAACAGTGAGCCAAATCGGGTGGCTAGGTGTATGCTTTTTGTGTTTAAATAACTGTGTGGAAATGTGTTCCCCATATTTGGCACTGGAAAGGTCAGTGTCAAAGGTGACAACATCAGCAGTAGCAACTGGCCAGACATGAATGAAGTCACAGCAAGCATTGCTCAAAATTGAACTTGCTTTTTCATTTCTCATCATTTCCTAATTTCAGCAAGATTTTTCTGCTTTGATGGGATCAGATTCCCTGGCAGTGGCTGAGCAGAAGCAGCCCCTGAGTGAGGGCACAGGCCGGGGCATCTAAAGCCCTTTAGCGGTCAGAACACAAACCTCACGGAGAAGAAATTTCCACTGCACTTACCTGATCAACCAGGTCATCTAAATCCACAAGAGTATTTTCTAACTGCAATATCTGAGCCAATTCTACGTGTTGTAAATAAACAGAAAAACATTCAGCTCCCTATTTACCTAGCCCCGATTTAAATAACCCTGTGCCCTTTTGCTGACGTCTTCCAACAATTCATAGCTTTGGTTTTTCCTTTTGTCCAAGAAATGCCTCTAGAGATAAACAGATCTAAATTCATTCCACATTTTAAGCATGAGTCTTTTATTTTTCTCACTTTTAAAAAACCCAATGAACCGTGCACTGTAAATAAAAAGAAATGAAATCCGTTTTTTCATGATGATAATGCTTAAAACCTATTTCCCAAGATGAAACTTGCATGGTAATGCACAAGCCCCTCTATAAATATATATCTCATATTTTATGCATCTAGTTCTAAAGTTATAATATTTACAATGCACAAATACAAATCCCATCATTACACTCATAAGTCAGCTCAGTTATCTAAGAAATGGCACAAACACAAACAGAAGTAAAGAATATGAAGACAGGAATGAGGAGCTACAGGATGCAAAACACCATGTCACCTTTATCAGAGAGAACTCCAGGTTCCTGTTCATGTACTTCCTGTCCCCAGACAGGTTGGTGTGAAATGGGCTTCACCGCCTACCCAGTCTCCCCTCAGCCCCACCCTAATACCCTCCCACCTTACCTCTGCCACTCCACAGAAGGACTAAAATGAGCACAAAGAGCATTTACCAAGGGTCTTGACTGTATTCTTAACTGCCACCTCCCATCTCCTGTTGCTGTCTCTCATTAAGCAAAACCAACTGGAGACATGGTGAGAGGCAAAAGGACTGATACCAGAGCAGAGGCAGGAGATGGGGAAGGAGAGCAGAGCTGGATGGCAAAGGAAGCAGCAACGAAGTTTTCCATGAAGCCACTTGTTGTCAACCTAATCATTCCTTCGGGTCACAGTGGGTGTTTCTTTATCAGGTCAAGTCATGGGACCCAGCAGGTGCCCAGAGTCCCCTGTGCTATGAATTCAGCCTTGTTGCATGGGTCAAGCAGAAAGAGCTACAGCCACACTCTCAGGGCTCACACAGATCCCTGCGACTGCTCTGAAGTTTTGTTCTATTCAGTGACCCCAGGAGAAGCCCTGGTTCCCCAGCCCACTGGAGATGGTCAACACATTCACAAGAATGAAGGTTTCTGCGAGACCTGCACAAGGAAGCCTGGGTTTGACCCTCATTGCTTGGTCTTTACTAAAACTGCTCTGCCTTTCTGTGCCCTGGTTTCTGAGGAAGGCTAAGTGGCAGAAGGACTCCAGCATCTGATGAAATACAGAAGGATGTGGGGTCATGGAAGTCAGGACACAGGAAAAATGATAAAGCAGCTTTAACATCCACATTATCCTGTCTGCAATGACAATGCCTGTGCCTGTCTGAGCCTGCCTTTACCATACCAGTGGTTGTTCAGATTACACTCAGATGGCTTTTCTCTTCTGCTTGGGACCAAAGACAATGACTCTGTGAAAACTGGTTTGAAGTTCTCAGGCCCTGTTTAGAAATCCAGTGAATTCCTTTTTCTGTCTGTCTCAGCTTCTCCCTCCTTTTCACTGGTCATTTGTCATTCAGCTCTGCTTTCTGTTGCACATATGACCACTTCTGTGCATAACTTCTCAATGTCAGTCACCTGAGGAAGAAAATACCCATGGGGGATTTGCAAAACTCAGATATATCTCCATAGCTGGATCTAACCCTCTCTGGCAGCTCTAAAGCCATGTATGTGCCAAAGGACTCACAGAATCATCCAGAACTCATGGAGGGTCTGCCTGTGCAACCGTGGCTGATGCAAACTGTATGAGGATCCCAAAAGTCACAGCTTCATCCCACGTGTACACAAAGCACCACTCTCTGGGTCCTCTCTCAGGTTGTGTGGTTATAGATCTAGGTGTACAGATTCTGTTCTTCAGGCTCCCAGTTCAGTGGGGAGGAGGAGAGATGCTGGTAATTATAGTACAAGGAGGACTATGTACAGGTCAGCTGGAACAGACATGGCCATACTCTACTCTTAGAATTTAGAAGATAGAGCCCAAGCTAACAAATATCCTGCACAAAACAGCACTGAAAAATTTGTGTAAATCTCTGGTCTGAATATTACTGAAAGTTGGCAAAATATTAACCATGATGAAATTAATCGCTATTGCCCCTGAGTTCTGTGTTGATTTTCTGGTGTGGTCTGAGTAATAAAATAGAGACACGCATTCCACAAAACAAGATCCATAAAACCGTATTGTTTGCTTTCATTTCCACAAAATGTCTAATTATAATGCAATTAAGGAATGTTTTAGAGCTTGAATTGTTTAGAACTTGTATTTTTAAGAGTAATTCTATACAGATTTAAAATAAAATTCAGTGGCATTCATAATGTAAGATAATTTTAATCAAAAATTAAAATGATTACAAACTTTCAAAAAACAAACAACTACTATGTATGATAATTTTAAATAGTTAAATACTATTTTTTTTTTTTTTGGTGGGTACCGGGGGTCGACCTCAGGACCTCGTGCGCCAGCAGGCACCCATGCCACTGAGCGACATCACCGGCCCCTTTTTCATATGTGGGTTCCGGGAGTCGAACTCAGGCCCTCGCACTTGCCCGGCAGGCGCCTAAGCCGCTGAGCCATCTCACCGGCCCTCAAATACTATTAAAATTAGAACAAAAATAGAAATTATAATGAAGAGTGCCAAAGTATTAAATTAAAAATTTGCAAATGAACCTGAATTTCCAAATTGTATCACTTTGAAAATTTAGGTCAATCTTAGCAAATAACTTTTATAATCAACAAAAATCATCACAGATCTCAAATTCCTCATCCATCTACCTGACCTAGTAAAGAATTGGCATCATATTTCACACATATTTCTTTTCCATCATTATATACTTAAATTTAAGAGCACTAGGAATCATTTGCTATTCCAGGATGTTTTGGAGTTGCAAAACCTGTAGACATCTATGGGCATCTGCAGGAGGCTGGGGAGCACGTCCATGCATGTGGTCCAGGGGCAGCCTTAACAAGTCAGTCTTTGACCTTGCCCTGTCCTGGAGTCCTTCCATTGCTGGGCCCTCTCAGCACAGGCAGCCATTAGTGGATCCTCTCAGGTGCAGGCTCCGGCTTACCTTGGCTACAGACTGGCCCTCTGTGATTGCAAAACTCAGGGCAGGACACAGGGCTGAGGACAGCAGAGAAAGAACAATTCTGCCTGGGATGTGAACTACGGAGACAGCAAGGAGAGGGCCAGGAGGTACCGGGAACAGCACAAAAGTGCAGCCATGAGCAAGATCATTGCACGGGCATGGCCAGGGCAGCTGCAAAGTGGGGACAGAGCACAGACACAAGGAGGTAGGAAATGAGGTCAGCAGGGGCTGCAGGCCCACATGTAGCTGAGAACCCACATTTATCTCCAGGAAGGTGGGCATTTTGTCAAGAGACAGAGTTGGGCCTAGAGGCCACTAGGGATGTTATTCCACTGCAGAGGACCAGAGCTGCTCCTTGTAAGGAGAGGACCTAGAGCATTTCCCCATCTTTGCTGGACCACTTTGCTTTCCTCCCTCTCCATCTTTTCTCTGGCCTCCATCCTTTGCTTTCCCTGTTCACTCTCCCTATGCCCAAGGGAAGACTAAACCCAATAAAGGGCTACCACATCCTTCTTGTTCATGTCTTCCTGGTGGCTCAGCCCCAGCCAGCATCTCAGCCTATGAGTTCTCTGAGAATCCCAAGTTCTCATGCGCATGGCCTCTCTCCACTCTCACAGGCTGCTGCCACTACACCCACAGGCTGGTTGTCAGGGATCAGCCCTCTGGCCACTTCCAACACAGGGGACAGATACCTGATGCCCCCTCACTGTTCAGGAGGATGGCAGCGTCCTGGTGGAGAATGTGTAATCAGATCGAGACATTGCAGTAGGACATCATAGTGTACACAGCAGGCCCACCGACACACAGGGATTGGGGGTGGCTGCCAAGGACTTCACGGGGTGAGAATCCAAACTGACAGGGAAGAGAAGTCATCATCTTGTGTGCTAACCTTGGCAGCCAAAGGTGGCCAGGGCCACAGTAGATGCAGCCAGAAAAGGTGCCCAAACTTCCTCCTTGACCCTGTCCGGAAGACCCTGTCCTGGAGAGCCCATGAGCCCCCCCCCCGAACAATAGCTCCTAGGATGTAGTGGATGACGGTGAACTTCACTGTTCATGGGGACTTTCTGCAAGCTGGCAAATGATGTGCTTAGGTTCTAAAATCATTCCATTTTCATTTTAATTTTTGTTTAATAAGCCAAATTCTTGAAAGTTGCTTTCAGCCTCCCCAAGGGTTTCCTTGAGATTGATGGATTTCTTTCCAGGTTTGTCTGGTCAGCCCCCACAGGTAGAGTGATCTAGGGATCACCAGGATCCCCAGAAGGTATTCAAAGAGGAACCCCACCTTGTCATGCCAAAGGGGCACTCCAGGAACACCAGGAGAGGAAGAAGGTTTCCACTAGTCCTAAGCTTGACCACACAGGGCAGCACAGTGACCACCCAGGGCCCCAGCCCACCCGGGCATGGCTGGATCCCCCAACGTTGGAGTCCTGGCAGTGCTCAGGACATTGCTGGCCTTTAGGTCCAGAGCTGAGCACTGGGAGAGGGCAGCTAGGAGGAGGAACAGACCATGGTCTTTGTACAGGCATTATCAGCCCCAGTCTGAACAACCCCACAAGCCAGAGAGAGGGGTGGAGGATAATTTCCCAGGGCCCAGGACTAAAATGGCATGAAGCCAAGGCCAGGCCTGAGGAATCTCAGCAGGACAGGGCCCCACCTCTACTGGCAGAGACTTCTTAGGGTCTCTTTGCCCAGTGCAGGGTTCTAAGACATAACACCCAGGCTCAGGAGGAGACCCCAACCCCCAAGACCAGGACCAGAGACCAGACACAGAGATTGAGTGACCCTCCCAATCAAGATCCTGTGAGCCTGGCAAGGTTTGAGGCCAGACAGCAACTGCCTGAGTAAGGATGCTGTGGCCTAGGTAAGCTTCTAAGATGGACAAGGGCAGGTCTGGGAAAGGAAGCAGTAAAGCCCCATGCCACATGGTGTACTCAAAGCTAGCTCTTCCTAGGGCTCGTGACCAGGCACATAGATGTCTGGCACCTGCCCTCTGAGCACCCAGCGACAACTCCACAGAAGTATCAACCATACCACCTTTCCTGGCTACTGGGACCTGGATACTTAAGGCACCCTCAAAGCATCAGCAGCAACCCACTGGCCTTTGTTGTGGGTTTTGGGACCAACCAGGTCACCAGGTGGCATGGATGCATAGTATGGTTGGCCCAGCTCTTCCAGATCACCAAAGATGCTTCCCAATGTCCTTGGCAGGCAGATCCTGCCTCTGTGTGAAAACCTCTGCAAAGCCAGGGCCACAGGGGACAGCACTTCAGACGAGGGTCTAACCCATGGAAATGCAGGACAGGGGATGGGAATCTGTTCTCTCAACTGGTGCAAGAAGAGCCGGTAAGCATGCTTGGCTCTAAGTCACACACAGCCTGCTGCCCCTCTGCTGCTGGGAGCTGAGAACAGGGAAGATACAAATATAACCCACTCAGGGAGGGCACTAAAGCCTCCTGAAGGCTTGAGGTCACAGAGTAAGGGGAAAAGGAAAAGTTTGAGGGAAGAGACCATACAGGGCAGGGTCATGCATGCCCTTTCCAAGGTGTGGAGAACAAGACATTTTTCAAGTCATCAGTGTGGACATCAGCAGGGCTCTTGCTGGGTGATCTGGTGCTGCACGAGCCTGCTCTTGCCTGGAGGCATCCATAGGCCCGCTTTGTGTCTGCATGTCACCCATCTTCACTTTTGTCAGGGCTAAATCTAGAGATTTCTGACCCTCGCCTTTGTAGACTCTGTGGGCTACCCTAGGCCATTTTCCCAGCAGGGTTCTCCCCAAGCTGGGACCTGCCCAGTTGTGATGGGAAGTGATGTAAGCAACTCTTGCCTTATGATGAAGCTGTGAAGAATGAAGCCATAGGGCTCTTCAGAGCCCTGAGAGAAGAAATGGCTGGGAGCCTGGACTCAGCAAACCAAAGCTCCGGTGCCCACATTCTAGTGCTTATGTTCTGTGTGACACCAGCAAGGTACTTGCTGTTAGGGTCGGGATGCCCGCCACGTGAAGGAAGACTCCAAGAAGCGTTCTCTCATGCAAAGGGCAAGGGGTTTTATTATCCAAGCATGCGTGGGGCTCACTGAACACGCAGGAACAGTGGGCCCCGAGGTTTGTCTGTGCAGGGCTTATATGTCTATAGAACAAAGGGAGGAGGGGTCTTTGCAAGCGCGGTTACAGAAGCAGATAGCATTGGTTAGTTTAAACAGCTTTTTACATTCATTGGGAGAAGACACTCATATGGGAGTTTTTAGGCTGGCCGACCGAGCGGGGAGGATGTTTTCTAATATGGGCAGCAGGTGGTCCGGAACAGCACAATCTTCAATCCTTGCAAATTTCTTAGCCCAGGGTCAGTCGTTATCTTGCAGCCCAGTTCCCTGGTCTGTGGTCAGCTTTGTTTTGTTTTTATCTAC
Source organism: Erethizon dorsatum (assembly GCA_028451465.1). Lineage (NCBI taxonomy): Eukaryota > Metazoa > Chordata > Mammalia > Rodentia > Erethizontidae > Erethizon > Erethizon dorsatum. The sequence continues at coordinate 113,776,317 of CM051822.1, read as the reverse complement.
TTTAGGTAGCTTTGTAACAGCTCAATTCCCGGAACATTGGGAGGAGGGGGACAGTACAGACTGTGCATTCCCAGAAGGGAAAATTTCTCTTACATTGCCACCATCTTCTCAGCTGAGGACAGAAAACTATACCTCAGCAAACAGCCCCTCATCAAATCCAGAATCACTTACTAGTGCCTGTCACTTTTCATCTACAGCTTTTTGACTCTCCCCAGGGCTCACTTCAGGCCATCACTGACCCAGCTTCCAGAGTCTGTCTGATGCCTGGACAACCACAGCAGCCCCCAAGTCTCTCTGTACCTCTATCCTCCTGCTCTGCCATAGTCCTGCATAAACAGACTCATCATAGCTTTACTTTTCATCCTCCTTCAGCTCCAGTACACCAACACCCCAGCCCTTGGCAAGGCATTTGATGTCTGCAGAGACTGGAGACCTCCCAGCAGCCATTCCATGCCATCCTCCCTGCAAGCCATGCCTTGGCTCTTGACCCAAACCTGTGCTGTTTCTTTGCTAACTCAGTGCTGCCCACTCTTGCGCAGCTACCTCCAACTCACGCTGCATATACTCACACCAGGAAAGAGCAAGTGAGACACAGCAAGAAGGTGCTGTCTACAAAGCAAGCAGAGAGCTATCACCAACAGCCGGCCCTACTGCCACCTTGACCTTGGACCTCAGCCTCCAGAACTGGAAGAAATAAATATTTGTGGTTTAAGCCATTTCTTTGGTACTTTGTTATGATGACCCAAGACTCCTAAGACAGAAGGTAACTGTGAATTGTCATTTCTCCATACAGAGTAGAAAGACAATACAAATTTTCCTTCTAGTATGCTTTGCAATTGTTTTTAATACTGTTGTTAAGAAAAGTACTATCTGTTTCATAGAAGCTTATGCAAAATGCCATGGAAATTTTTCCATTTAGAAAATCTCTATGAAGATTTTTTCCTAAGATTTCAAAGCATCTTGAAGCTTGCTTTCTTTTTATTCATATCAAGAAATATAAGACCCTTCTTGAATGAACGATACTGATTAACCAATCCACTGCTACTATGGAAGCCTTTTATGTAGTGGTGTGGTGCATTTTATTTTATCTTGGTCAGTCTCAGTATTTTCTACCAAATCAGAAAGAAATTTATAAAAGCAGTTGTGATTGACAAGGGTGTTCCAGGACAAGGGTCAAGGGAGAGGGAAGGAAGGATCATCCCAAGCAGGAAAGCCAGGCAGCACATTGCAGTCAGCAAAGTCCCCCAGAGACACTCACTTTTAATCCTTGGTGCCTATGTTACTTTATATGACAAATATGATTAAGGATCTTGAGATGGAGAGCAAGAGGGAGGTAGGAGTAAATCTGCCACAGACAGAAGAGAAGGCAATGTGAACATGAAGGCAGTGGCTGTGTGATGTCACTACAGGAATGCCAGTAACAGCTAGGACCTGGAAGAGACAATGACTAGGTTCTCCGCCAGAGCTTTCAGAGAGAGCCTGGTCCTGCCAACCCTCACTGCAGCCTTGGAAGCTGCACATCTTGGACTGGGAGTTCTTGGACTATTTTCTTCCAGAACTGTGAGAAAATAAATGTGTGTTGTTTTAAAGTGTTGTTTTAAATGTGTGTTTGAGTGTCTCCGCAGCCACAGAAAACTCATACAGACAGTGCAGGGACCAGTGGGTCACACAGGCACAGGCCAGGTGGAAGATGGGACGAACACAAATCTCCAACAACTGTCCGCCACTAAGGGGTCAAAGGTCCTACAGCATCACTAACACAGCCGCAATGCAGGTGGTGCCCACTTTTGTCCAGCTACCTTCAACTCACACTGCATATCCTCACACCAGGAAAGAGCAAGCACCTACCAGGATCTGGTTCTGCTGTCCCAGAAACCTGCAGTGACAGAGCTGCACACTGAAGTAACCCACACTGGGGTCCTAACTTAGAGAGACCCCAGTGCTGCCCAGGCAGGCTGGGGCCCTGTGTGGTCAGTGTGCTGCCCTGCGTGGCCAGGCTTAGGACTAGTGGAAAACTTTTTCTGCTCCTGGTGGCCCTGATGGGAGGTCAAACAAGGGAGGAGAAAAAGGAGCTTAGAACTTGTAGTTATGAAATAGTTTCTGATCTGAAAATTTGCAAAAATATATGACCATGTGGACCTGTTGCCAGGGACCTCTCCAGGGCCTTGGGAAAGGCTGCAACATTAGCCTCACCAGCTTCATAGTAGAAACAGAGCTATCTGTACCAACTCTAGAATTTGGCAACTGGCACTGCTTGAAATTTGGTTTTCATCGTGTGAACGAATGATAAATGAATGAGTGGAAAATTTCATGTAGGAAAATTAAATCTGTTTCATAACATACTGTACACATGCCACAGATCCAGTGACTTTTAATTCCTGGACACAAATCTACACAGAGGCCACAGAAGGGCAGCCTCCATGCTCCACTTCCGCCTGTCCATCATTTGTTGCCAATTATATTTAAGAGTTTAAGCAGGCCAATTTGCATAAACTATCCTGCCTACAAATGCCCTCACAGGAAGCGTACACTGCACAGGTCCCACTCCGGGTAAGTTAGATTGAGAATTGACAAGACCTTCCCAAAGGCAAGAGTATTTTATTTGCGTTAAAGTTGCATATTATGTTAAAGATGATTAGCCTAATTAGAACTAGATTTGCTTTGATCATGCCATTAATTTAGAAGGGTCAGGGTTCCTGGGCTCTTCACTCTGATTCTTTCATTCCCACACCCCACATAAGGGTTTCAAATTAGAATCAGCCCTATGCTTTAATGATGTGAATCCATTTCCCCTTTTCTTCCCATGCATTCCAGAAGTCTGGAATAATTATTTCATGAGGGTTCAACCAGGGAAGCCTATATTGGAGGTGTTGATGTGCTTTGACTTTCTAACCCTACTAACAGGAGTCTTCTGGGACCTGGGTGAACATTTCCCCTAGCTAGGGGCTAACATGAAGAGGAAAAGACTACCCCTCTTAAAAAAGCCCTGGATATATGTTTAAAACCTGTTCATCAGACTCCAACTATCAAGACCAACTTAAGGATTTCCCATGAAATTTGGATCCAGGGTCATGAATGATGCATAATTTGTCAGACTTCTGTGAGCAGAATTCATTCCAAGCTCAATTCATTCCACAGCAGCAGTGACTGGTCTCTTTAATTACATTTCAGGAAAAACTGAGCTTGCAGTGCTCATGATGACCTAGTGAAAAGAGAACAAGATGTGGCAGGATGTCAGGGCCTCTTCAATTGTCACTAAAAAATAATCAGATACCAGGGGGGTGTATGCATACATATATAGGTTCATATATGTGTGCACATATACATTTGTACATGTCCCCATGTGTATGTATATACATACATTCATACATACATACATTCATATGTACATACATACATACATTCATACATACATATGGAAGATGCTTAGAGCCTTATTCATTTTGTGGTGTATTTGTTTTTCTTTGCTATTTCCCACTAAGTCCATGGTCCCTGACTCTTGAAGACTACATTTCAAGGAATGGAGGAGAAATTCACTCTAGGTTTTTAATCAGTATTTACTCAGGAGGATCTACCACAGCTGAGGTTGTTCATGGAAATGAAAATGTTTGTACAATGTTTGCCTGACAACCCCAGGCAAGCAAGAGCTCAGCCGTCCCCTCCCTTCCAGTGGACCCTGGCAACAATCCCAGCTTCTCCCCCGTGGATTGGCCCTATGTCTGAACTTCCAGGGCAGAAATGACTTCCACAGCAGGAATGGTCACCACTGGCCCCAGCCCCAGCTTACCCTGCATGAAATTTAGACATTTCACTCTCCCATTTGAAGCACCTCCAAGGATGCCAAGCAAGGCCTGGCTTGACATCATGTAACCATCAACAAGGATGGCCAATTTGAGTCTCTGTGTTCTGTGGGTGCACAACAGAGATGAAGTAGGACAGCAGGGAGAGTGCTCCCAATTTTGACAATTCTGTGACTATGTGTCCAGATGCCTCAGAGATGGCTTTTTAGGGACATGCATGACAACAGACTTGCAGGTCATCCTGGTACACTCAGTAAGAGTTCCCCTCCCAGGTGAGCCACCTTGGATGACAAATCACATATTTGCCCTGAATTTGATAGCTCTGGGAGAGTCCCCAGTGTGCAGTGTCCACACTCTGGCCTGGATGGGGTCATGAGAGAGACAGCGAGAAGCCAAGATCAATGCCTCAAGTCTTCATTCTCTGTGCTGCTTGTCACCAGCAGAGGGGAAGAGCTTCCAGATTCTGAGCCACCACGAAAGAGGATATTTATGACTGGAAACACAGCCAGACCCCACAGTTGTAAATCCATCTGCTGTGTCTCGGCAACATCTGTGAAGATGGGGCATTGGCTTCCCATGTGTGTCCTTCTGCAACTTTGTATACCTGCCTTTATGGAAGTCATAACTTGACTGTAAGTATCCTTGGGTAGACTCTCCAGGATTGGGCCTCACCCACCTAACATCCCCAAAATGGGACCCATGAACTGTCAGAGCAAGTATCAACTTCATATACCCAATTCATCCCATCAGGCAGTTAGATCCTGGAAGGAAAGGGGCCTGGGACAGTGAGATGCTGTGTGGGCTTGGCTGGCTCTGTTATCATAGGCAGCAAAATTCAGAGGCCAGACAGGAGCAAATCCTGCTCACTTTGCAGTACCAGGCTACACCAAAACTTTCCTTGCCTGCAGGGACTGGGTGACTTCTTGGTCTCATTTATGCTACCTTTCAGCAAATCTGTGCTTTCTCAATGGCTGCCCAGAAAGATTCTGCAAGTGGCTCAGAACACTGCAAAATGCAACATTCAAAATTTGTAAGTGGCAGTTAAAGCAGTACTGGGAGCAAAATGTATAGCACAACATGCTTACATGAGATAAAAAGTAAAATCTTACTCTAGTCAATAATCTAAGCTCACATTTCAAGCAACTAGTAAAAAAGGGTGAAGTATACCAGAAGCAAGTAGAAGGTAGGAAATAGTAAAGAGATAAAAGTAGAAATCAATGAAACTGAAAGCAAACATGTACACACACACATGAAAACATCAACAAACAAAAACATGGTTGTCTGAAAAGATCAGTAAATGAATCTTGTGGTAGTTAACTGTTGTGTCAACTTGAGTAAAAAATGCCAAACTGGATTTACAGAAGGGGAAGACCCACCCTGGGTGTGAGTGGCATCAACCAATAGGCTTGTAGCCTGAATGGAATAAAACGTGAAGAAAGAAGGAAATCTTGCTTTGGTATCTTTGGAGAAGCTCCAGTCTTTGCCACTGCCTTAGGACATCCATCTCTAGGCTTCCAGTTAGACCCTTCAGCCTTCCAATCAGACCTTTCAGCTTCCAATGAGACTCTTCAGTAAGCTCCAGGTCTTCCACTTTTGACTGGATTATTCAGCTCTCCAGCATACAGACAGCACTTTTGCATTCTTCCATACCTGACACAAAAAGAAATTTCTAGGCCCAGATGGTTTCAATGCAGAATTCTACAAATGTGTAAAGAAGAACCAATGCAAGTTCTACACAGACTCTTCCAAAAACAAAAGTGGAAAAACTTCTCAATTCGTTTTATGAAGCCACTATCTCCCCGATGCCAAAACTATATAAAGGCAATACAGGAAAATAAAACTACAAATCATAATCTCATGAATATAGATGCAAAAAAATCCTTCACAAAATATTTGCAAATAGAATTCGGTAATAAATAAAAATAATTACACACTACTACCAAGCGGGGTTTATTTCCATGGAAGCAAGTCTATCTCAGTATGCAAAATCAATGAAGATAATCATATAAATTGATGTAGGAAAAACACTTGACAAAATTTCCACCCTTTGATATAAACATTTTTAAAAAGATAGGAATAGAAGTGAAATTCCTAAATTTGACAAAGATTAATAGCAAACTAGGACCAACGTTATACAATGGTAAAAGCCAATAGCTTGTCTTTCTAAGCCAGAAACAAAGCAAGACCAACTGTTCTGACAACATAATGAGAGAAGTTCCAGCCAGTACATAAAGATACACTTACATAAAGCAGCCATAACTGAGAAGGGGACCTAGGGATCTTAGCAAAGTTACACACCTTTTCAAACTTGGAAAGCATTTGATTAAGATCTGGGGTGAGACCACATCCACATGTATGAATTTGGAATTTAGGAAAATAAGCATGGAGCTCTGAGCACCAGCTCCCCCAGCATGATTGCAGAGCATGCTATGAGCAAGGGCTACATGCATCTGGTATGGGTATGAGCTTCCTGTACCTGCTATGACAAGGTGCCATGCCACAGGCTTGGAGTCATCCAATAGCACAAGTTTATTATGTCAAAGTACCAGAAGCTAAAAGTTCAAAGTAGGACTCTGTAGCCTCAAAATAAAGTATCCAGGGCACTCTTTCAGGGCTCTGGAAGAGAATCCCTTGCCTTATCTTTCTAACTCTGAGCAGCTCCCCGCATTCCTTGCCCATGCCCCTCTTGCATCTTCACACCAGCAATGGCAGGTTGAGTCCTCCCAAACTGCATCATTCTGGCTCTCCCTCTTCTACCTCTGCCTTCCACAAAGCACACACAAAGTCCTCACTAGTGCCTGGCAGGGCTCCAGGAGCCTTGACCTTCACAACGTGGGAGGGGACACTGTTATGATTCCCACCTTACATGTGGGCAAAGCCAGGCTAGAGCAAGCATTTAACCTGTCCACATCACTGAACTGGGATTCTCCCAGCCAGCCAGGGTCTGGGCCTCTATTGTGGCTCAACCTCTTCTTTAGGCCTACAGACTCACTGAGAAACATACATCAAGACAAGAGCTGTGTGTCCATAGGTGCTTAGCATGTGGAAGCATGTGTCTGCCCTAGATAGTTTCAACAGCACAGGTCCTGATTAGCAGAGACCGCCAGGCCCCACTAAGAGGAGCAGCCCTCCCCACAATTCTGAGGCTCCCCAGCCACATCAGTGAAAAGACTCAGACCCAATCCCCCATGCCACAGTGGCTGACAAGGAAAATACTATTTGTTGTAGCACAAAAACTCATCACCTTCCTCACCCCAGTTGTAGAAGGATGTGTCTGCAACTGTGTCTACATGGACCACAGTCCCGTGGTGGTTTCTGTAGGCTCACACAGTGGGTGACAGGTAGCAGGGCCTGCAGGTGCACCTACTCTGGAGGCACAGAGGGGAGTGGAGGTGGCCAGGGAGACCAAGCTGTGACTCAGGATTCCAGGAAGATACCACTTCCTCATTTCAGAGCAGCCTTCACTGACCATATTTCTATGGACATGCTGCTCATGCCTGCTTAGATAAGCTCTGAGGCTGAGGCTTTTCCCACATCTCTCCTTGTCTTCTGAGCCCTGAAAAGTCCATTCCCATCAATGCAGAGTGCTCCAGCCTCTCCCAACACCACTGCCAAAGCTGCAACAGCCTGTTTCTCTGGTACACATTTCTGTTGTAGTTTATGGACTGCTGTAACAAAATGCCTGAGTCCAGACAATTAATATGGAACAGAAATTTATTTCCATGGTTCTGGAGACCAGGAAGGCCACCATGAAGGCATTGACAGGTTTCCTGGCTGGGAAGGGCCCGATCTCCACTGCCACTGTAGAGCATTGTTGATGTGACCCCCAGAAGGAGAAACACTGTGTCCTCACATGGTAGAAGGGATGGAGGGTGTGAAAAAAGGACTAACCTCCCTCTGTCAAGCCCTTTTATACAGCACTCATCCCTTCATGAGGGCAGAACCTTCACGGCATAACAGCTCCAGAAGTCTGTATCTCCCAACACTGTTGATGTTTCCAACACATGGAGAACACATTCAGACCACAGCATCTTGGTGCTGGCATCTGTTCATCATCTTTTCTCTTCCAATTTGAGATCCTTCTTATTCCTGAAAGTGACCTTCTATCAAACCTGGACATTTTGGGCCTCATGTTATAGGACAATGTGTACCATTTATATCTTGTGCTCTAGCAGAATTTCTCTTATCATGCTTTTATCAGGGAAGGGCAGCACTTATCACCACTGGTGGGAGTGAATCTCAGGCTCCTCACTGATGTTTGCTGATCCCATCAGGCTGAGAGGGAGGAGAACCCATTACTGCTCCCCACATGCTCTGCACTGACACCAGGTAGGCTGGCCTTATCCCTTGGTGATAGTGAAATTCTTGACTCGCCACCAGGTGTTTCTTACATTACCCCAGTAGGGAGGGAAGGGCCTCCTCATGCTGCTGGTAAGGGGACGTCACATTCCCACTTCCCTACATGGTCTGCACGGACAGGAATTGGGGGTGAGTCTGGGGGTGAGTCTTGTCAGTGCTAGGCAGGACTGAAGAACCCAGCTCCTACAAAGTTCCTGGAATTACCACAAGGTTACAATACAATAAAGCCAAAATTCCTTTAAACTGGGATGAGAATGTAGCTCAGTGGTAGTGCTGCCTAGCACATATTAAGGCCATGGGTTTAATTCCCAGTCCTGAAAAATTAATTCACTGCACCCAATCCACCATACATTACAGCTTAGCTTGACTTGCTTTAGAATAATGTGCTCAGAACATACCAGTACAGGCTCCCCTACAGTTGGTTAGTATCATCTAACACAAAGCCTATCCTATAATAAAGTGTTGGCTATCTTACATAATTCACTGAATACTGTACCAAAAATGAAAACCACCATAGCTGTAAGCGTTTGCTTGCACACTATTGTGAGGTCAAAAGATCCTAAGTCAAGTCATCAGTAATTGCTAATTGGTCTCCCTGATATCACCTTGAATGGGGTCACTCACCAGAACCCAATAAAGATGGAAATTCTGGCTCCCCATTTGGCCTTTGTTGGAGCAGGTGAGTAAGAGGTCCTTGTTTTTCTGTGTCTTGGGCAGAATCAGAGGGTTCATTATTGCAGAGTTTTCTGTATCTGCTGCCTTGGAAAATTTCTGATCTTTCAGCTAGAGAGCACAAGCTCATGTCAGGGTTTTCTCATCTATGCTCATTGACACTGGCTTCTCCAGTGTCTGGATATACAGGGCTAAGAAAGAAATAAAACAAAAAACTCATATTCATGCCATCTCTGGGTCTCATGGATTCCCTCTGTGGTCATCTTCTTCTCTTCCCCTTTTAGTCTTTGTATGCTATTTTCAGCATGATGTCCAGGGATTCCAGTTTGGCTTGGTGGGAGGAGGAATACGATGCATTATTTCTCTGTCCAGAAGTGCAAGCTCCCCTCCCTCCAGACCAGAGAGCAAGGGGCTCCTAGTCCAGCTATGAGGACCATCTGCTGTCTCTTGTCATTCATGAGCAGTGAAAAGAAATCTTTAAGGTCAGACTACATGTCACCATTAATCTGAACACCAATTTAATGCATGGGCTGATCTCTTCCTTGTGTCAAACAATACGTAAATATTTCTAAGTTCAATGATCAAGGCTGTCATTGCTGATATTTACAAAAAGAATTCCATGATAATCAATATATACTGGAAAAATTATAAGTATTGATTAGTGAGTATTAACAGATTATACTGGAAATTCCACATTCATGCCAGATCTCTGCACAGTCCAACTCCACACACCCACACATACACACACTTCAATGGCGCCTCTTCATTCATGCATTCTACCCCTCACTCATTTGTGGATTCATTCAAGCATTTAAGTTTTGTAAAATATAATCTTTTGTTGTGAAATTATTTTAGTTTTCCATGATAGCAAAGACAGCTCCTGCATAGGTTACACCCATTGTCCCTCCATGTTGATATCTGTATGAGTCAGGCCTTTCTTGAGAAACAGAGTTAATGGGGTTTGTTGGAGGGGGGCAGATAGAGAGCTGATAAGGAATGGGCTCACGAGATCATGGAGGCTAGCAAATTCAAAGCTAGAGATCCAGGAGAACTGATGGCCTAAATTCTGGTCTAAAGGCCACCAGTCTCAAGACCCAGGACAGCTGATGTTTCACCTGAAAAAAAAATTAAATCCTAGGTCAGAGATAGTCAGGCAAGAGGAAATCGCTTTTGCTCAGACTTATTCTATTCATGCTTTCAACAACAAAATGAGGCCCACCTGTTTTAGGGAGAGTCATCTGTTTGACGCAGTTAACTGGTTCATATGTCACCCTTATCCAGAAACTCCCTCAAAGACTTACCCAGCGCAATGACTGGTCACCTCATGGGCTAATAAGGCTGACACATGAAGCTGACCATCATAACATCTTACATAAAAGGAGACATTTATTAAACTAAGCAATTAACATTGGCACAATATGTTAACTAAACAAAAAGCTCATTAGAACTTCCAGTTTTCTGCGAATGTCCTTGTTCTGTCCCGGGATCCAGTGCAGGACTCCACAGTGCATTTACCAGCATGTCTCCTTAGACTCCAACCTGTAGCAGCTTCTTGATTATTATTTTTGTCTTATGACATTAACAGTTTTGAAGACAACTGGGCTGGTATTTGTGCAATGTCCCTTTACTTCATTTCTCTGATTATTTTTTGATAATTAAACTGTTCTGTATAAAATGAGCAAGTGGTGGGCCAGTGAGATGGCTCAGCGGCGTAAGCACCTGCCTTGCAAGCGTGAGGGCCCAAGTTCGACTCCCGGATCCCACATACGAAAAAGGGGCCGGTGATATCGCTCAGCGGCATGGGTGCCTATTGCCGCGCGAGGTCCTGAGGTCAACCCCCCAGTACCCACACAAAAAAAAAAAATGAGCAAGTGGTAAAGCCCCCTGCTCATCATGGTATCTGTAAGAGTAACTTACATCCACATGAATTATCACTTGCTTACAATGGTGTCTGTCAGCTTCCTCCAGCATGGAGCTACTGAGTTTCCCTTCTCACACCTGTTCAGTGGGAATTAAGTCTCTAGATCCAGCCCTCTAACCAAGGGGAGAAATGAGACTCCACTTCCTGCACACATGACTAATTGGAATTTTTCTGTAGAAGACTTTTTCTTCTATCTGTCATTCGAATGTATGGGCCCATGTACACTTCTATCGATTCAGGGCTATAATCCAATACTCAGGTCCCCTCTTCACAGGGTCTGTGTTGACACCACAGCATGGGCCTTGTGCCTGGCCCAGCCAGCAGGAGTAGCTTGTACTCTTTCCACACCACCCTTGAATTTCTGAGGACTTTTTCACCTTCTTTTCCCTTTTGATACGACATAACGCTTGGCTTTCCTGTGTGGATTTCTGGGAGTTTCTGCTGCTGAGATGACAAAGATGGACAGCTGGGTGGGCTAGGCCCTGCATGACTCTGAGCTGAACATACTGACAGCCCCCTCCACAGGCACACACCGTTAAGTTGTTGCTCCGTGCAATACCGCCATCCCATCTGCATGGGGTCATCCAGGGCCACCAGGCCAGGAGCAGAAGTTGGCCAGTGATGAAGAAGCACTCTGGGGGCTCAGTCATCCAAGATCACTGTCTCCACTACCACAAAGTTGGAATCACCATAACATCCACCTTGTGCATAGAGGCACTGGGATTTGTTGCCTGGCAGATATAATGTACCTGCAAATAGCATTTGCTTTATGTAAGCAAAGAGTAAACACATCCAACCCCTGCATTCTGTGGAATGAGGGTTGGCAACAAGGCTGATGTGCCATCTATCCTGATAAATGGGTCCTGGCTGCAGCTGCAGTCATCTAACATAATGATGCTGGGAGACCAAGGGGAAGCAAATCCTCAATTCTTTGGGTAGATTCATCATGGCTTCAGAAACAGAAGGAAACAGAAGGAAAACAGAAGCAGAGGGAAGAGAGAGGGACCTATGGAGTCAGTCTGCAGCAAATCTTCCCCAGAGCCACACTGGCATTCAAGTATGTGATTCTGAATAGACTTCTATTTGCTGATAGGAAGCAAAGATGATCCATAAAAGGGCTGTGACCAGGCTAAGGGCTGAGCCCTGTCCCCAAGCAGGATTCCCCCTGTTGATTGTAGGAGCAAATCCACCACTATGCCTGGTGACATCTGGGTAGGTGTGGAAAGGGAGAGGCAGGTGTGGATTAGGAGAAGTCATCAGCCCAGCATGGAGAGGTTCATCCAATCAGGGGTGCATACTGAGGAAGCAGGCACTTAGAGCCAGCACAAGAGCAGAGGATGGGCCCAGAGGGGACATGGACCAACCTTGATTACACAGGATCCCTCACTTCTGCCTGCTCCAAAGGAGCTATTAGACATGGCACCATCACTGCCCAAGGTCTCCCAAATAGGAACTAGAAGAAGACAGAAGAAGAGTCCCCAAAGGGGAGCAAGGAAGCTATGGTAGAAAGCAGGAGGATGGGGCAGCAGGTGGACACAGGCTGGTAATAAGACAGGGAAAACCTTGGAAAACCATACCTTGTGCAAGAGGGAAGTTGAGGGGCAGGTTACTATCATGCCTCCATTTGGGGTCCAGACAAGCCTAAAACCCATGCCATGGAGCAGAGGCAGTCAGGGAGCCATATAGAAAACTCCAGAACTTCTCTTGATCTGGGTGAAAGACATCAAGGTACTATTTTGGCAGAGATTGAGACATATCCATATTTGTGCAAAATGGATGGCAGGTGACAATCTAAAGGAAGGGGGAAGCTGAGGAATCAGCAGCTGAGAAGCAGGATAGACCTGCAACACAGGTGCATTTCAGGATGTGTGGGGACCTAAGCACAAGGAAGGACCTCAGCTTGGGTAGGGAGCACAGCAGAGCAAGGCCTAATGAACCAGGCGAGGTGAGGCTTGTCTTCTAAGGGCATTTTCTTTGGAGGCCACTTGGCCTGTTACCCAGAGGAGGCATGACCTTCCCCAACACTATTGACAGAAATCTGGGGACCTGGAGACCACTGCAGACTTGCTTCCAGCCAAAGCTGAGCTCCTGCCCAGCCACAAGTGTATACCACAAAATTAAGAAAAAGACAGAAGACGAGGCCAGTGAGGGCCTCCCTGTCCAGCCTCAGGTGCAATGCTCCTTCCTACAGGCTGCAGAACATGGGTCTTGGCTCAGAGCTGCAAAGTAAAAAATTGGGCCCAGCCTGGCCTCCCAGCTCTCCCTCATTGCAGGGCAGGCCTCCACCTCTCTGGTTTCTGGAAGAAAGGAAGGTCTGGGCACAGCTGTTGTGGTTCAGATGTGGAGCAATGTGTTCTTCTAACAATAATCACCTGACCTCTGCATTCAGGATGCAAATTTTTAATAGTCATACTGGAAGGATATTAAATATTTCAAAAACTATGCATCAATAATCTACGCAGGATTGTTCAGAGAATTGTTCGGCCTGAAAGGATCACTTTGATCTTAACCCTGCCTTTAAAGCTGACCAGTGAGAAATCTCTCTGGCCTAGTTTATCTGGACTATTGGCTCTATCTGCAAATATTTAAAACAGCCCCAGAGAACCATTGTAATAGGTGATTAAAAAACTAACTTGCAAGGAACTGAGTTGAAGAAAATTGTGTGCGCCTGTGTAATATATATATATACAAACACTGTTTTTCAAACAGGAGGTTGACCAGACTCAGATGTTAAAATGTTTTCATTTTGAAAGTCCAAATCCATCAGATGTTATTTATTTGCTATTTAATGTTTAAATGAAGAGGAATATTTTCTCCCCCCCAAGCAAATCAAGGCCAGGACAACAATCTTGCAAAGGTCAGATTCTATCACTTTGGTTAATTAGATCTGTCCTCAAAGTCACACTGTCAATGCTTCAAGGGCAGCAGAGGGCACTGGGGGCTGCTAAGAATTGATGGGCCAAGAGGCTGAGTTGCTCAGCACCCCAAGGGAGCTCCATGCCAAGACTCCTGGATTTTTTTTAGGCAAGTGATGAGGGTGGGCAGGCAGAGGTGCCCTCAACTGCATCTGGGTGAGTGACTGACTACATTATGCTTCTGCGATTTATAACTTCCCAAGTTCTGTTCATAGCTTTGGGTTTTGATTTTTTTTTTAACCCCAGAAAATCTAAAATGCCCTTCCTGAGCTAGGAAGTATATGGACTGCAGATGTACTCAGAACAGTGTGTGTCCTGTGGGCCACACAAGACTAGTGCCAGGGCTCAGCACTGCAGCTAATTCTGGACGAGGGAAAGATGCTCACTGGCCTTGGGCTCTGTCTTTTTCTTAGTTTTGTGCTGTTCACTTGGGGCTGGAATTGCAAGGGTCTTTCAACTTGAAAATGCAAATTAGGAAAATATGTTCATAAAATCCACTTTTTCAGTGTTCAAATAGTCTTCTGTTCTTACCCTAAGAGATCTTCCTAATATAGCACAAGAAGTACAAGAGAACCACAAAGAACACAAAATCAAAATTATTCTTCCCTGGAGAAACTAAACACAAGATGATGAAAACTACAGTGGTTCCGAGGGGCCCTTCCAAGGTGCCAAGTTCTGAAGATCAGACAAGCTAGAATTTGTCAAATTCATTCTGATGATCAACAGGCTCAATGCACTTTTCTGTCTTGCTGCCTTTGACATGGTTGTGGTTGTCACATTAATGACACATTAACGTGGAAGTTTTGCAGATTTCAGTCAAAATAGGTCTGGTTTTACAATGTGATATGGTAGAACATAACTGAACACTGTGGTCATCTTGTTTTGCTAAATTCTGGAATGTTTTGAGTTTTTTTCTCTTCTTTTAAGAACAGTTTAATGAATCTCCTGTAGCTGAGTTGCCTGCAGAGCTCATAGTTACATCCAAACAACCCTAGCAGATGGGATTGCTGCACCATCAAGCCTATTTCATCAGTGGTGTAGCTGTCAGGCCTGCCTGGGCACTGTGCATGAGGTCATTGTCAAAGAAAAGCAAATCCAGAGTTAGGTAAGGGGAGACAAATTATTCAAAAGTATTATTACAGTACAAAGAGAGGTACTATTGCAATAGAGAAGGATTATTGCAATACTGAAAACCTCAAACCATGAGTTCCGTAAGAACTTGTTTCAGGGAGCAAAACCTTTTCTCCCACCTTTTTAAGTTCAATGTCTAGGGTCTGCAAAAGAAACTGACAAAAGACAGATTAAACAGAGAAACATTTATTTTTGCATGCAATGCACATAAACATAGAAGTGCTCAATGTTAAGTAACTCAAAGTAGCCCAGTGCAGAGAACTTGGGACATATACACTTAACTCAGTAAGGGAAAGTGTCATGAGCAGACACAGAGGCCATTCTCCAGGCCAAAAGGCCCTCTGAGTTATGCCACCCTAAGGATCAGAGGAGCCAAAGGGAGTTGGCACGTCTGGCAAACAAAGATCCCAAAGGTCAAGCAATCTCCTGAATGCAACAGTTTGTTGAGCATTTATCACATTCACAGCAAGATAGAAGGGATCTTACCCACAGCATAAACTGGAAGCTGGAAGTGGTGCCAATGGTGCTGAATCTTTCTTCTACTGGCCGACACAACCTGAGAACACAGAGGCCCCAACGGCCAGCACTGGAATTCAGCCATCTGGAGATTGAGCCCTGGAACTCAAGGCAATCTGGAGATTCTACAGCTTGGGAGCCAGACAGGGCGTTCTGAATGGGCAGAGTGACAGTCACAGACAGTTAGACAGCTCCAGCAGCAGCTCTGCAAAGAGCAGTACCCAGGGCAGAGTCCATGAGCATTGAGCCAGAAGACTGAGCCAAAGAGCAGCCAGAGGCTTCATCTTTTATGCCATGGGGAGTTTGATACAAACAACATGCGCTAATCTTGTGGTGGTGTACAAATAACAATGTGTTAATCCTATGGTGGTAAAATATATATTTTTCTTTGTGGTAAAATATTTTTACAAGTTTCTTGAAAGGGTTCACAAGATAAGATTTTTTGCTGTGCAGGCCATATGGTTATCACTACATTGCTACCACACAAGTTATCACACAGGCGCACTGGTTGCATGGTTATCACAAGCTAGTTTGGACTCAGAAAATGAATTTAGAACCAGACAGAAACATAAAATGGCTTCTGTCCTACTCACATCATTGAAAGTAAGTTTGAAACCAGACAGAAGCATAAGATGGATTCTGTCCTGCTCACATCAGAAAGATAAAAAGCAGAAAGGCTTTCATGGGAAGAACAGGAACTTTTCTATCATTATAACAAAATTTAAAAAAAAAACAGAGATATGAAAGTGTGATGATATTTGTTTATGCAGGTGTCTTCCATCCTGTTTGTGGACCTGAAATGCTACTGGAGAGGAGACTTATGGCAGGTTCACTCCTGGCCTCTCTCCTAGAAACAAACCTATCATGAACAGGAAATTTGTGACATCCACATTTTTGAGAAGCAGCTGCTCGTGGTCAGACAAGGGGAGCTCCAAACAGGATTTTTTTTTTTTTTTTTTTGCATCTGCTGAATCTCAAATGTCTCCAGCTTCACTAATCTTCATTCCAACTCTGGAGTTCCAAGGGTGTCTTCACATATGCCTCAATTTATTCATGTCAAATTAGGTGACATTTTGTCCATATTGGTCAGTGGAGACAAGTAGATTATTATGTAGCAAGCATGTGAGTTTAGAGACTCTGGGTAGGAGAGCCCAGGCAGACAGAAAATATATACAATTCATCTCAGTCATTGGTTCTTTGTCACAAGCCATACCAGACCACCAAAAAGTGGGAGGATTAACTGTTCCTCTTATCCAAGACCACAGGGCCCAGCATCCCTGCATCCTCTGGGCCACCTTCAGGACTGGCTCTGGTCAGCATGGAGATAGTCCCCTCATCTGCCAAAGATTTGTGGGTTTCAGAGTGAGAAACACTTGGGAGTACTGTGTCACCATCATCACCTTCAAACCCTTGCAGATAGTACCCTCCTTCCTGCCAGCCTCTGGGATAAGATCATGGACTTCAGGCCTGGTGTGCCTCCTAGAAGGCCATCAGAGCAAGAGGGATGGAGCCCTTTCAGGCACTGCACCATTAGTGTGGCTGATGAGAACAAATGCTAAGAAAATGGAAGAAAAACAAGTCAGGGCTTCTAGGAACCGATAGTCCACGGGAAGGCAGAAGTGTGACAGGAGAAACTTAGATCAGAGAACCTCCTTTGTCAGGTCAACATGTGTTGGCATGACACTTACTGCTCCACCCTCCCATACTGAAGACCCTGGAAGATAGCACCAGTGCACTGACAATCACCTGCATGAAGGCTCCATGCAGTGGAGCCTACTTCTCTCTTACAGATAAGGGCCTCTTGGACTGCCTGTTCCAGGTTAACCCAGTGACCGTTCTGCCCAGCCACATGGGCTAGTTATCTTCTTGCAATGGACTCCGGGTGGGAGGGACATTTGGGGATAATCATGGGAAAGAGGGGAGCATTAGAAAAGCAATGCTTACAGCACTGGGAAGCTAGCAACCGACTAGACAGGAGTAAGCTGAAAGAAGGTCAAAACAGAGAGGAGAGTCGGAACAGAACCAGGCCTCAGCCAGGGATCTGGTGGCACTTAGCCAGAGCCAAAGTAGATGTCCCTGTAGAGCGATGTGGGAGCTGTAGCCTCACCCTTCACATTTCAGGTAGATCAGAAAAGAGGAGTCAGAGAGGAGATGAGGAGGGACTGAGAGCTGAAGAAGACTTCCAGAGAAATATCGCTCCTTCCAATGCTGGACATGGCTAGAGTGGGGTTCGCAGGTTGACCCTGTTCTTGGCATGTTTTCAGTATGTTCTATGCATCTTCCAAATACCTGCTTTATTGCCTAGCACCACTGTGGGATTCCCATATACACCAGATTGCTGAGTGCCCTGACGAAGCACTTTTAAGCAGATCAAAAATTGATAATTGTTAGTTTATGTTCCCAAATAACTACCACAACACTTTAGAAAAAGAAAAGCAAGTGGATTCAAGTGCATCACCTTGTGGCCCACAGAGCACGAGTCAAACTTTTTTTTCATATGGAAGTCTTGCACCACGAGCTTTCACCCTGGGACCAGCCCCAGCAATAGCAATGCTGCTTTTATTACTCTGTCAAGATGCATATAGATCAGGGACCCACTTCCCTCCTCGCCTCACAAGTGGCTTCATTACTTCCAACTTGACAGTCTGGGTTTTGATTACAAGTTTTAGACTAGATATCAGGGAAGAAAATACAGGAATAAAATATAAACAACTTTTCTCTCCACGGAGCACTAAAAATTGATTACTGTGGTGGGTCTCAGGGGCAATGAGGCTAATCATAAAGGACTTTAGTTTTCCATCCACAGATTGCTGATGAGCAGGATGGAGGGGCTACACAAGCAGTGCCTGAAACCGCAGCAGCCCTGGGCTCGTGACTGCATGGTCTCAGTCCCTCATCTAGGAGATTTTCCTCTTTGGGAAGGACAAGGAGAGTACGTGCAGCTCCGGACCACCAGTGGCCATGGAAGCAACAAGAAGCCAGCAGAGGGAGGAAAGCTAGGAAGGTGTAGGCAGAAAATCTCCCTTATTTGCAGGGAGATGCAAAAAATAGGGCTGGATCTGACACTGAGAGCCCGAAGGCCTGGCCAGCCCTGCCTGAGGGCTGCACGGGCAGAATACAGGGGACCTCAAAGCCAGACACATACACGTCACAACAGCAGGGGTCCCTGCCTCACCAGGCAGCTCTGCCTCCACACCAGGAGTGACAGGAGCAGCAGGAACTTCCACCTCTGACTCAGCCAAGCCAGGAAATGACTGCTAAAGATAAAATGGAGACCAAGAGTGTCCACCTGGGGGGAAAGACTGACTGCCAAGCAGGAGCCCAGAATGGGATGCTATTCAGTGAGGGGACTAGGAGCCCCCTGAAGCCACACCACCTGCCATCTCTGCCTCCTGTTAGATCAAGAGAGCAAAGCCTCTGAGTGGCCTTATGGCTGTTGATGTCTGTGAGATTTGGGGAAGCTGAAGCTCATATTCTTGTGTATGAGCTGTTGTGAGACCCTGAGGGATCTCAACATCATCAGAGTCCTAAGGGGTCCTACTGAGCTTCCTTCTCAGCATCTCAGGGCATTTGACTTTGTATCTTCAAGTCTCTGCATTGCCAGCAAGTCCCCTGATCCCTTACTAGTCCTAGAAAATGCTATCACTCTCCAAAAGTCATCCTGTTTTTTTTAAACATAAAAACGTAATTGTGTATTTTTTTATATTCTTAGAATTCTCTGGTAATATTCTTCAGTGTTGCAATTGGTCTATATTTTCCATTTCTGTCTACTCCAGTTCTCCCACTGATTTATTAGCCTTTCCTGATTTCAGCAGGTGAAGGTGAGGTGAAAGCCAAGGGGACTGGCCAGAGGTCATAGCCAGAAAACTGACATGTTTTCAACAAGTCTGTTACTAAAATCTCCTGAATTTGGCCCATTTTGCTGCAAGTTTTGGGCTTGAGTCCAATCTTCTTTGATAGTTGGGCTCCAGGGATGGCCAAAAGCAAACATTTTCCAATTCTTTTGCTGTCTCCAATTTTCTTATGATTCCTGGTATCGTCTCTGATTTGTACTCAGTCCCTGCTCTGTGCTTTGGATTTTGATTGATTGATGGAAAGACAAGGAGCCTAACAGCATAAGGAGAGTTCTGTAGGTAGAGAACATATGATCTATGGTTTCTTAAGCTTCTCAGAAACTCATGGGTTTGGAGAATTCATTTACTGTACCATGAGGTCCCCAAGGAATCAGGGTTGAAAATCAGTGGTGTGACTTTCTCCTGAAAGATGAGGCTGTCTTCAATGCCAGCGGTGGGATGGGATGGGCTGTGCCGCTGCCTGGGCATGGAGGCGGTGATGAGGGGAAAAACTTACATCATGGGGAAAGTTAGAAGAATTAAAAGCTCTGCACATTAAATTCTATAGGGCAAGGGATGCTGAGTACTGGGGCTGGAAGACTGGGAAAGGTGGGCTAAAGAAATAGGTAACACAGGGAGGGGACTAAGCTGAGCATGGGGATCTACTCTCTTTTCTTACTTGGCTCAGGAGTCCTGATCATTCAGAACATGGAGAAGCCTCACAGAGTGCCCAGAACAGGTGATTCCTTCCTTTGAGCACTATAGGACCATAAAGAATGAAGACCTTGTAAAAATTAAACCAATCTCTACAATTCTCAAAGGTCCTTGCGATGTTTCTCCTTTCTGTGTAGATGTGCAGATATATGGCCCATCACAAACACAGTGCAAGGTGCTGAGGCTGGGGATGAGTGGCTAAGTGGTGGGTTCCTTGAAAACACAACAGAAGGAGACTCATGGCAGAGGCAAACTGGGAGTGCAGGCTGTGTTCTGTACTCTTGTCTGGAGACTGGCTTGATTTTCTGACCCACCAAACCCTCTGGCCTTGCCAAACAGGAGTGGCTTGAATCCCATTTTCTATGGTATCTCTTACACCAGTCAGAGACAGAACAATGGAGCAATTGCCTCTCCTCCCTTAACCGAGAGCCACAAATAGCAGAGTTGCAAGGGCACATTGTTCAGTTTCCATAACTGCATCTTCCTTCTCTTCTGGCCTCTGGCTCAGCCAATGGTGGTACCAGCATGGGACAAGAGGAATGAAGAAAAGCAAGTTCAGGTCTTTCCACCCCTGAGCCCTAGTTGCCTCTCTCAGACTCTGGCAAAAAATGTGCCTCTGCCTATGACTGTCTCTATTAGGCGGCCCCTATTTTTACCAGGACCTGGAAACACTACTCCCTTCCTCCTGCCTCCTCAGACTTAAGGATGTAGATGGCCTGATACTGCCTCAACTCCTGAGAGTTCTACCACTGCTCTGGGCTCAATGGACTCTTCACACAGCTTAGAGACAGTCCCTTGACTGGCCTCAGGGGGTTTCTCTCTCTGTCCTGCTAAGGGCTTGACTGATACAGCACCCTGCTCAAAACACACTTCCTTCTATATCTGCCTACTTTTCCTTATAGTTTGTAGAGCCTATCACATGTTTATTACCTCATCTCTTTATCTACTTTCCCATTCAATAGGAAGGGTCAAGGCCCTTGATCACAGTTAGGACAACTGGTCTATGGTGCTGAAACAACTTTCCACAAGAAATGTCAGGAATGTGCCTCTTAGAAGCTGAACCCTAACCCCCTGATACTATGCCTATGTAAAATGTCATGATTCTGCTTCCATTTTCTGTCTGCTGAATTTTGCACCCAAGTCTGTCCTCCCTGAAAATTGGTGTCTTCCCCACAGGCATTGGTGCCTCTTGAGGATACCATACCCTCAGCTCTTTGAAAGCTGATCCATAGTTCTGTGTCCTGAAGGAAATGCACATCCATAGTCCTTTCATGCTCTCCTCACCTTTTGACTGTTCAGTTACAGCATAATTCCAATCTGTGTAAATGGTACACCAGCTTCAAAGGAGCCTCCTCCTTCCCACTAGAAGCCCACATTTTATGAACACAGCTGGGATACAAAGGTAACTTGGTGACACAATGGCGACACAGTGGAGGAGCTCCTATACACCCAGGTCTCATCAGCATTGAACAGGTGGTGCTAGTTAAACCAGTTGTCAAGATGGCTCTGCAAATTGCTTGAAACTTACTAAGAAAGAAATCTCATGCCAGTTAGTTGGAGCAATGATTTTTTATGAATAAAATAATTAGAAAATATATGTAAATTGGATGTGATAATCCATTAACAAAATTTAGGCTCTTCTTTCACTCTGTGTCTGAAATACCAAGAGTCATGATGCCATCAGAAACATCCTGAGTCATCGTGGAATAGCCATGGACAGCGCTGCTGCAATTCGGGATCCACACTTGTCATCATCATGTACCTAATGGAACAGTCACTCTCCCATCAGCCATGGAGGATATGAAGTTTGGGGTTCAAATTTGGGAGAATAAAATTCTAAGATCACACACCAAGTCACCACACGATCCCAGTTAAGCCCCACAGAGCTCCGTGAAGATCAGTCTCCTTCTCTCTGAAATGGGCTGTTAGGGAATGAAAAGCCCTATAGAATGTTGCAAAGCAGGATGTATTCCAGGGATAACAGACCTCTGATACAAAATATTATTTGAAAATACACTGGGATGTGCTATGATTAAGAGACAAGCCAAGCTCTGATGTATAGGATGGATTAGCCAAGAAGAAGCAAGGTGCTGGGAACACAGGCTAATTATGGGCAGAGGCTAGAATCAAAGCCAGAGCCAGATACCCCACAGGGTCCGCATGCCCTACACGTCCCACAAGCACACAGCATGGCATCAACTTCACTCACAGGAGAACTGGACTGAGCTGGCTGCCTTCAGACACAGGCAAGGAGGAATATCCCAGAGGGACTTGAAAGCATGTGGCGAGGTCAGCAAAAACCCTGCAGGATTGCTAGGTGGAGGAATAGCGTTGGGTGTGGGGAAGAATGCACTATTTAAACAAACACCAGGGCCATACTGAGCTCCTATTTCAATGTAGAGGTCATGTTCACACTGCAAGGGGACCATGGGATCTGTGTTAATCTTGCCAGCATGCACCAGGGTTATATCCCACCCAGGTTCTACCTGAATACTGAATTCTCTCTATCTTCCCTGCATAGTGTCCTCTCCTCCTGTGATCTTGTCATCCACTCTGACTGCTTTTGCCACTCTTTTCTGGCCTCTCCCAGAACCTGTCATTTCCAGTCATTGCAATCTCTCTGTTAATTCAGATTCAAGCATCTTTTCTCTGGCCAGTGCCTTTGGCTTCTTCCCTCCACCACTCCTATTCAGACAGTTCTCCCTACACCAGTATCTGTACCCCTGGGACTTTACCTCAGCCTCACTGGCTCTTACCTGCCACATCTGCACTCTTACTTGGACTACATTTCTTGGTTAATTTTTATAATACCTCCGTACATCTCCTGGGTCCCCTACCTTTGTTACACTATTCGGCTAAATTTAAACTGAGATTAAATCTAGTTTTCTGTCTACTTTGTGCTAACTACATGTGGCTGATGAAACATACATGTATGCTAACAAGTTTTGTGAATCCAAGTTCACCACCATCAAGGGTACCCCAATGCTGCCCGGAAATCATCATTATATTTTTCACTGCCTCCCTCTGATATTTTCTTTGAAACTCCTCCTGTCTACTGAAACCTCCAACAACTCCTCCACTGTGTAACACCCAGCTGCCCTTGCTCCCTGTTTCACCTAGAAAGTGAAAACAGTCAGAATAGAGTTTCCACTGTCCTCCACACATCTTTCCAGCTTGTGTCAATTTAGTTTCTCTTCCCTGTGTTTCCAAACCCCACACCCTTTTTCCTACCGTGGACCTCACAACAGCAATTTTCCCTCTCCCTCCTTGCCTGATTTGCCCCTCACCATTGGATCTCCCAGCAGCACAGAACATGCATGAGGTAGCTTTTCTCTGTGTAAAGGAAGGAAAGCAGTTCCCCATCCCTCCTTTCCCTGCATCTGCTGCTCCACCTCCTTCTTTCTACAGCACAACTCCAGAAACTTGGTGTTGCCTTGAATTTCTTATGACCTCATCTCATGAAAGTTTTGGCTGTCATTATTGGCTGATGCTACATTCATTCCAATAAGGCAGAGGGAAATGAGGAATGTTAGTCACGGGTGTCCACCATCACAGAGAATGGTCCCCATCAGCTAGATACCTACATTCCAAACCAAGGAGTCACTCTTTGTTCCTGTCCTACCACCAGTTTCACATCAAAGCCATCAGACACTGGGTTCTTCTTGCCATAAATCTTGAACCACTATCTTTCATCTCTAGACCTGCCATCCTAGACCATCTTCACTAGTCTCTCAACTCAAGTTTTCATGTCCCTTCTTTCCACAGAGAAAATAGAGTGGTTTAGTGAATTTAAAAATTTGAGTGTGAATCTCCAGTTTAAGCACCCATTGCCTTCCCATCATAGTTGGGATGAATACCACACTCTCCCCATGCCTATGGCTTCCACCTGATTCTGCAATTTCGTGCTAAACTTCGCACCACCACATACAATGGTCCAGCTATCATCAGCCTCCTCTCCTTCTCTAAAACAAACCAAACCCACTTCCACCCCAGCTCCTTCTGGTCTGTAGGTGCCTATTGAGAATGTTGTTTCCCCACCTGCCCCAGCATTATCCCTTTTGTCATTCCATCACAGCTCAATGTCTCCCTTCAGGATGATTCCTTCGTCATCCTCTGCGGGCACCTATTGCCAACACTGCCCATCAGAGTTGGTGTTGTCATCAGGGATGTTTTGCTTATTCTTCCTATTCTTATGAGAATGTAACATCCTTGAGGGTGGCTACTATGCTGGGCTATTGGATGTGACATCATCACCACCAAAGCCAGTGTCCTAGATAGCAGCTACTCAATAAGTACATATGGAACAATAGATAATGATGGACAATGATGGTGATGATTCCTTGAATTCTT
The DNA here is from genome assembly GCA_028451465.1 of Erethizon dorsatum. Lineage (NCBI taxonomy): Eukaryota > Metazoa > Chordata > Mammalia > Rodentia > Erethizontidae > Erethizon > Erethizon dorsatum. The sequence goes on along the minus strand of CM051822.1, from coordinate 113,752,106 downwards.
CGGAGAGTTATTTTCTGCTTACATGTCTCCTATGCATCTTCTCTTAACAAACCAATCCTATAATGCAATGTCTTATTATTCCATCTTTATAAGCCAGAAAACAGAACCTTGGGATGATGTGTGATTTGTTTGCAGACACAGAACTAAGCAGTGACAAAAACAGAGTGGGAGTCCAGGTTGTGCTGACACTAGGACCTTGGCTGTTTTAATAGATGTCATTTGAGAATAAGAAATGATGGCAACAAGTAGTGGGCATAATTTTGATTTTCTTTTTTTTCCTGAACCATGGAAAACAAAGGACAGTTAAATGATCAGGTCCCAAAGTGCAATGAGACAAAACATACCATGGGAAAAAAACTTCAATTGTTCTCCAAATGATTTCAAGCAAAACTACTAGGTCTTCCACTCATACAATACTGATCAAAATAAAGCAAGTCTATTTTATTCTAAAAATATGTTTCTTCTTTTCAAAACTATATGTGAAAGTGCTCCTTAAACTTCCCTTTAAATGTTGTGTGGCATTATGAAACGAGTGATGATACATCCATGTACCCTCTCCATCATGACCTAGAAAAATAGTTGTGTTAAGCACTAAGCCACATTCTTGGGTGCTATGCAATTATTTCCTCAGGAATATGTGTGTTGACCTTGTAAAAGTTGTACTGTATTTTATCATGCTAATCAAATAATGCCTTGCAGATAAGAATGCAATATTTTAATCCAACTTGCAAAGCACTGTACACTTATTTCATTGAAAACTCACTGTTAAATAACATAATAATATGTGAGGAACTCAGCAATCATCCACAAGATGAATGCGTTCCTCGCTTTGTTTCTCAGTAGTTGACGTATGTCACAATGTCTTCAGCATGTAAGCAAATGTGTCTACCACCCTCTTGATGAGTTGAAAGTTAAAACTCCATGGACAAATTATTTTCCCAAGTCTCTTGATTGTGTTTTCAACACTTATTTGAGGAAGCTGGCTGTGTGTAGCTCACCATGATCTAGAGCAAGTGCCCACCTCATCACCTTTCTATTCTGATGTGGCCACTCCAAGTTGGCATGAGAAGAGCTCATTCACCTGATTTCTCCTGGGAGCCATCATACACATTAGTCTTCTCCCATGATCTGAGTGGATCTGCAAGTTTTGCCAAGACAAATGTGTTATTCCAGGTATGAAGCGTGGTGAAAAGTCATCCAGGGGGAAGCGGTGATGGTTTTTCATCCTAAATGGATGGGCGTACTCTTCCCGGTCATCAACCTCACTTCTCCTACCCTTTATGTATTTCCTTTCTTCTCTGCAGGAATACATTGGGTTAAGTGCAGTCAGATGACAGTCAGTGGCTTCAACAAGGCAAATCAACACAAATTCCCATGTAACCAATTTTTCTTTTTCCTATCAGAGAAAGTCAAGATAAGCCAGTCATGCAGAAAGAGCACTGAACTCTGGGCACACATGTAATTGCTAGAGTTTAAGAATATTCTCTAGTTATAGCTATGAAGAAAATTGCCCTTGTAGCTTACCACTTTTCCTTGTCACATTTTTCTGAGAAGGCAGGATTTTCTCTTAATGCACACACAGCCTTGATTGCTAGGAGCTTGCAGTTTCTGTCCCTAATTACTAAATTAATTAGCTCTCAATATAGCAGCTTGTTTCCTAAACAGATAAACTCTGTTGTTTTAAACAAGGTAATAGGATGAACACATTGCAGCATGTGCAATATCTTCCTGCCCTTCACTCTTTTAGAACTCACTAAGTCTGGAATTGGGCATATTATTTATTAAAAGGACTTTATTTCCTATACTCAATAGTGTTTGTTTTTCCTTTGGTGTACAACCAGCTTGATATTCTGCTTTCTAACATGAAGTGATTGTCCTCCATCTCACTGCAACTGTTAAAGAGTTCAGTAATTTATAACCCATTTTTCTCAGCTCCACAGCCTAATGCTGTATAAAAGCTACCAATTCTCTCAACTGTGGCTTATTCCAATCTACACTGCACTGGCAATCAGCTTCCTGCTCAGATGTTGATCACAGCCTGCAGGACCTGTGCAGAATGGGGTCAGTCCCAGGTCCTGGGGTTCAAATGGAGCCAGGTCTTGTGTGAGCTGCTTCTCCTGGAATCCATGTGGGAGATCAGAGCTGCCTGTAGGGTGAGTGGGTGTCTGCAGCTCCAGGGGTGCTCAGGAGCAGGTAGCAGCACACATGCTTTGCAGCAGTATTTCCACAGTCTGTGAGCAAGGACACTGCATCCAGTGCCATACTCTAGAGACGCATGTGAGACACATGTAGAGGCTCTGAATGAAAACTTCTGTGAGAGTTGGCAGGTTCCCTGCATTCTCAGTGTTGACCCAGGAAGGCACTGTTCACACATAGCATCACCTATGGGAGGACCCCAGGAGGTGGAAGTTTGAAGGCCGGAACCCAGGACAATGTCCAGAGGCAGAGAGAAGAGCACAAGCTTCCTCCTCAGCTTCCTGCAGGCAAATGGACAAGGACAGTGGGGGCAGAAAGGAGCTCATGATGGGCCTATATCAACGAGGAGCCAGGAGGTCCCCTGCCCTGATGTCTGTAGGTAGGCCTGTGCAGCTGAGGGCAATGGGTGTGCACTGCTACCTGAAGCCAGGGCAGCTCTGACAGCACAAGAACTCCTGGGAAGCCATCCATCCCCAGCATCTCCTCCCCATCGACCCAGAGCACAAGTGAGGAGCTGTTGAGACCACTCCATACTGTGCTGGCCAGCAGGAACCTCCCAGGCATCCCACACTGGGCTGGTCCTGGTGGGACCCTGGGAGGAGGCATCAGGGGCCCTGCTACACTGTGCTGTATGATATGTGGCCATCACCCTGATACAGGATAACGGGGTCTACATCCCAGACATGATTCTTGCTAATTTCATAAATCTTCCCAGGAGAGCTATAATGAACAGTTCCCAGGCTTCGTTTGTTTAAACTCATCTGCTTATCTGAACTAGAGGACATCTGGGAAAAGCACTTGCAGATGGTAAAAGGCATCGCAGTGGTCAGCATGTGAGAACAGGACCCCAGCCTAGGCTGCCCATCTGATCTGGCCGCGTACTATGCCCGCTGTGCTCAAACAGGACTCCGGTCCTCATGTGAGCCCAGAAACAGTTCTTACTGATGTGCAATTAACTATCACATAAAATCTCTTCACTCATGAAAATGAGGCCTTTTGCCTTACCCCCCATCTTCCTTGTTCTTCAAATGGTTTAGGACCCCTCCTGTTGTTACCAATCCCCCTTTTCCCCTCTGATCCAGCCTCACATAACTTCTAGGATTTTTAAGAATAATGATATAGTTCTCATCAGTGCCACATGTAAGTTTTTTCATCTGCACTGTGGGAGCGATAAGCATTTTACAGAGCCTGTGTAAGAACAGATTGCTCTGATTCCTGTGAAATGCATAATGACACTTGTGGCATGAGTCAGTCAGTTAATACATGAGCAGGACACTGAGCAGCCCTGGCCTGTCTCCTCTCTCCTGCCTGATTAAAATCCCAGACCAGGAACTATGTTTATATTTACCATCCTGTCCCCAAGATCTGGGCAGGTGGTGGGCAGCTGGTTGAACAAGGCTGAACGAACTAACCCAGAGCTGTGTATCCCTAAGAAGGAGACTGCTCTTCCCCAGGGTTCTCTCCAGTTGCATCCCTGGGACCTGGCCTCCTCCCTGTGAAGAATCACTGCTGCAAAGGTTTGAGCATCACCCTGCAGGCTCATCCACTGTTTCCTTGAAGACTCTGACCATTTCTTTCAGTTGGGATCAGAGTGGCCCGTCTACACCTGTGCCTGGTTCGTAGGAGTTCCACTCATAGCCATGGGGGTCATGGGTCCTGACCCCCATGGAAGATATCTTAGGATCTTGCCACCAACAGTACTCAAACCTTCCTGGGGGATCTTTATTAAGTGCCTATTACACGCAGATCCGGTTTGCTGCCCCGAAGTGATCACTCCACAGAATATTTGGACCATTCCCCAGACATTGAACTACCAGGTAGAGGGAAAGATAGGACAGGCAATCCATCCCTGGTTCTGACTCTTGGCCAGGTGGGTGAGACTCATCTGTAACAAGGCCAGGCCCTATTCTTCTCCTGGCCCTGTCAATCTTTCTGGCTTTTTCCCTGATGTGGCCCTTCCCATACATGTCCATACATGTCCGTTAGGCCCCTGAGGCTCTCTAGTTGCCTGGATTGTGCCTGCTTTGGGTCAACAGTTCTGACCGTGACTCTGCCTCTGGCAGGAATAACATGAGCAATGAGCTGCCACATCTCATCCTCTGGAAGCTAAGAGTTAAGCAGGGAAGGCACACGTGAGGGAGCACTGGCCACTTAATCTGCTAGTAACTTTCTTAATGCTGCGTGGTTATCTTCATAAGTCCCTGAAAAAGAAGAAGTAATACAACCATTTTGCAGTGGAGAAACTGGGTCTTGGAGCAATACACCTTCTTATTGCACAATCACACAGTCACTGAGCGGCTGAGCTGGGTTCTGAGCTGACACCTACCTGTGTGTCAGGACCCTGGAGTGCCTGCTCCCAAAGCAACCAAGCAACTGTGAGCATGCTCATGAAACCCTACTTTGGTCATTGGAGTAAATCTCATTAAGTTACTTTTGTAGCAAGGCATTACTGCAGTTGAAAAAATTTTAGAAACAAAATAATTTTGATTTGATTTTGCTCTTATTACTGAGAGCAATGAATCACTAAAAGAACCACAGATGCAAATCCATTTTTATTCCATGCATTGTTTCAGATGGAAACTTTCACTCAGCTCACATTGGGAAATCTCTACCAGGCACTTTCAGACTAGCCAGGACTAGCGGGGAGCTTTGGACAGTTATTGGGGGAGAAAGATACACTTTTGCTGAATTCGCCCAATGGACTTGCCTGTGAGTCTTTTAGGAAACAGCCCAGTGAGCTAGTAAGTTGGAGCTTAACTCTCCTACCTGTGTCGGGAGCTGATATAAAAATGAGGAATGATTGTCATGTTTCTCCGCTCGACTCCATTTTAATTGAAAATTATGTCTAAGATCGCTGCCTATTTGGACTTTGCCTGTCTCCTTTCTTTCAGAGTGCATAGATTTATGCACCTGTTCATATTAAAAGCCATGCTACTTAGTGTAAATATGCACAGGTTTCTGTTTGTTTGTACAATAAATATTATAAAGATCACAGGGAAATTAAAATGGAGCTTCACGACAGCTGTCCGCTGATGATCTACTGCACATGAATCATGTTGAGAACTATTATCCCCAAACATCATGGTTCCTGTATAAATATTTTTACACCTTGGTTCTAAATTGCAGAAGAGAGAATCTTCTAATGGATTTATAGCTTATCAGTGAGTTTCAGGGAAGCTGGAGATGGATGGGTTCTCTCCAATAGAGCATTCATTTAAAACAATCGACCACAGTTCAGTTTTGCAGTCTATTTGTTTTAGTAAACTGGCACGCTTGCTATAATTCACTTTATTTTTAAGGGAAACATATTACCTATACAAACATAGGAGCTTCATTGCTGGAACTTGAACCAAGAGAGATGTATTTGTATGCGCTTTTTTTAAAGTAAAAGTGTCAATCTCGTTTTTTAAGAATTCAATTTCTCCCTTAACGATAGGGACATTGGTCTAAAGATGCAGATTTGAATAAAATTAGGTTTATATTATAAATTAAATGGCTTTAAAGCAGAAGCATGACTTGAGGACTACTTTCAAATTGCATAATAAAATGTTGAATTTTCTTGGAACATCCCAGTCCCCTCCTCTAAGTGGCTCCAATGCTGACAGTTTAGGTCAAGGTGCTGGGAACTCCGGGACCTCAGCTGAAGTCCGTGTTTCCTGACTTGCACTGGGGTCTGGACTATCAGCTCTCACACCAGCAGAGATGCTGCTAGATTTCTGCTTAGTCCCAGAATCTGGATGCATCCTGGTTCACAGTAGGCACTCAATAAACAGTTCTTCTGTTCCCGCCTCACCGATTAGAAGAGAATCCACACTCCCAGGGATACTCAGAAATACAGGAGGATGTGGCCCTGCACAGATTCTGCCCAAGCCCAGGCCTGAACAAAAGATGCAGACCAGGCCAGAGGGAATGGGAATCTGCCTCTTCTCTTTTTTATGCTTTACAAAAATTCATAAAGTTTGATTTTAAAATTCCTATGTGCTAAAGTGTCAATTATTTGATTTGCAAAGAACTTTCCCCAAAATAACTAGATAAATGGAATAACCTGCATACAAATACACATACACACATGCGTGCATGCACAGACACACACACACCACCAGCACCACCGCTACTTTCACAACCAGAGCTCCATAGGTATGAAGAAACATGGATGTCAGTATCATCAATGGGGTTCCTACACCGCCACAGGACAATTAACTATTCTCACATGTAAATGGAATCTCCAAATGACCTCGTTCTTCCGCTGCAGGTCACACTGGCTGGCAGCAAGCCATGTAAACAGAAGTGATTCAGCCCCTATACCATGAACCGGTCTGGGTATCAAAGATGCCTTCTTTAAATCTCTCCTAAGTGAGAAGCAAGAACAGCCACAAATTAGAGACTTTACCTCAAGGTTTCACCTGTTCATTATGAAAGTAACAATGATCATTTGAAAGTCTAAGTAGACATATTGATTGGTTTAAAAACTATCTGCCTTGCATCTTACTACCTGGAAGCAGTGTGTGTGGGTGGGTGTCTTTGTGTGGGCTGGACTTTTCCCAATGCCTGGATGTAAATGTAGTTGGATCATGTGGCTGAAACCTTTGTGTGTCAGGAGCATGTCATCTCAAAGCAAGTGTCATTTCTTATAAGATCAATGAAAAAAAAGAAACTACCATTGTGAAATTTGCTACCCCAGAGAATAAAATTTTCAAGTGTCTATTTGAAGCCTCATACTGAGCTTCAAATACTTATTATATTGAGAAAAAAAAACCCTATACCTTTCCTGTTATGGCTGCCTGCACCACTGGCGAGATCCCTTCAGCTCTGGCTCAGCGGGTTTGAGAGGGCAGTTAGCAATCAATGGCATTGACACTCACTGACAGCAGGTAGTAATATCCCTGCATTTGTATCATGTGCTTAATCACTGTTTGAGCCTTAGAGGGGGATTTTCTTTGCTCAAGGTAGGGAGATGCCCACACCCCATGCAGCTCGTTTGTTCAGCTTCCCATTGAGCTTCTTGGGAAGACCTGGGAGCATGCTATCCATTCCAGAGCAAGACCACTGCTAATGTGGGTATGACACTAGCAGAGCATAAATACAAGAAAGTGAATTTGTTAAAATGAAAAACAAAGTAAAAGGGCCTTGTCTATTTGTTCAAATCTCTAATATCAAACCAACACACAGAAAGTGAACACATATGTATGATATTCAGGGGAAGCGAACTGCCTCTTTTCACACTGACATCTAAGATGAAATGCTATGTAGGAAGTTGCCCAAATTCAGAACCAGAGAAGGAACCACAGACACCAAGTGGTTCAGCAGGAGTATGAGCCACCTGGGCTCCTCAATAAAGGTAGAAAAATGCTTTCAGGGTTCCATGTGACAGGCCCCTCTGTGGACCATTCTCTCTCATCCTAAAGAAACTGCCATTCAGCAGGTTCAAGAATTGTCCCATTTCATAGAGGAAAGACAGAATCAGGGCTTCAGTGACTAAGAAGTCTGCTGCTACTAGTGTCCTGCTGGGATTTAAATTTGGAGCTAAGGCAACTTAGTCACAATGCTATGTGCTTCCTCCTCTGTCCCCAGCCTATTGTTAGGAGTTTTAACAGGTAACTTCACCTGTTTTAATTCGATTAGAAATTAAAGCCTTAAAACCCAGACACATTATTGGAGCAGGAATTGCTTCTTAAAGGAAGAGATATAGGAACCACACTCTATTTCAACACAATCTTTGGCCCTACTTTCAAGGAAAGAAATATCAATTAGTCTCAATTTAGCACTCCCCCAGGGGTTATCTCCTCTGCTGGGTCCTCTTCACTGGATTCATTTCCTCACAATCACATATTCTAACTTTCTTTATGTTTCACTTCTAAACATAAGCATCATAAGGTGGCTTTGCCAGCACATCCCAATGGAAATGCCTTTTTAAATCTCTTATATGCAGTCTTGTCTTGGTTTATCTATAGCAGAACTTTTGTTGTTAGGATGATGCAATGTGATTCACAAGCACATACACACACAATGCAAAAATCTCAGGTCGCTTAGAAAGCATGTCCCTCATCCTCTCTTCTCCCCTCCCTAGTTGACCCACCAGTGACGTTGCCACAGTGATTGCTCAAATTAACTCTCTCAGAACCTGTCCATTACACTCTAGCTCAGCTCCTAGAAAGTTCTTGCTTCAGGTGGAAAGGCATAAGGAAAATACTACTAAAACGTGCATCAAACATGAGATCATATTTGTCCTACCCTAAATTCTAGAGCATTCTTGGATATGTTCCAGCAGGGACTCGCACACTGAAAGCTCTAGAATTTTATGCATGCACAGACTTTTTAAGATATACCCTTATTGTGGTATAAATTACATAAGATAAAATTGGTTGTGGAAATATCATGATCTAGTTTTGGAACATATCTACCCCCATAAGAGCCCTCAGGGACATGTATAGTTAATCTCCAATCCTACCCACATCCGTGGGCAAACACTAATCTACTTCTGGATCTGTAAATCTTCCTATTCTGGAAATTTCCCAGAAATGGACTCATGTGATATGTGGTCTTTATGACCAGCTTCCTTCACTGGTTGTGATGTTTTCAAAGCTCACCTACACTGTATATAGCAAGTCAGCACCCTGCCTTTCCATCTGGTGCCCTGGTGGTGAGGACTTACACCCTGTAGATATCACACAGTCATTCAGATCTCAAGGAGAGAAGTATCAGTCCTCCTCATTTGGTAAACCATGCCTCACATAATTTTGTTTTTTTAAGGACTCATCTTTGTAACTTTGCCATCTTTGATGTAATGTGTTTCCATTTCTGGCTATTTCAGCTCCTTTACACATACACATTTGGATTTTTAGGGAACAACTAATTGCTGCTCGTGATTTTTCCAAGTTGGTGGTAATGGCTGTGCTTACCATGAGAGCACAGCACGCAGTAATGATTTCCCTGCCCCTCCTTGCTCCTGGAGGACCAGGTGCCGGTGAGGTGGGGGCCAGCTCCGTGGTGTCAGACACTGGTACAAAAAGCAGAGTTAAGGAAGAGGGAAGACAAGCCTGAAGAGAGGATGTAGGTATTTGGGGGAGGGGTACATGTATGAGAATGCACAGACATCCATCCACATTTGTGTCTTTGATGGGAGAGGAGACAGGAGACTGCGTTAAGTGAAAAAGGTAAGTTCCTGGAGATGAATCTCCTACAGCTACAGCAATGGCCCTTGGACCCTGCTGTACCTCATGGAAAATAAAACAGAAAGAACTGAGGTAGGGTCAATGCTTGGATGACCATGATCAATGCTCAGGGACAGCCCAAGGTCAATGGTTGGATGATCACACAAAATTCAGATCAAAACTTGTCAAAATGTTACTCGAACTAGGTATATCTTATTGTACAGAAGTTATACTGCAATAAACCAAACTCTTTAAAGCGAGCTCTCTGCTGTCTGGAGCACAGTCGTGTTGCTGGGAGAATGCCATCTGTTCTACCTCCTGCCCTACCTAGTTCAGCACTCCACCTCTGTCCAGTGGGCACCCCTCCCTGAGCAGCCTGCCTCCTGGAGGCGCCATGTACCAGTACTGTGGCTGTCCAGCCTTGGAAGCCTGCTGGGGCTTTTTCCAGGCTGGAGGTTCCCCACTGCAGCTGGACTCCAAGGCTGGCCTGTGCTGGCCCAACAGAGGATACTGTCTTCCTGTGTCTTCCAGAATAGTATTCTGCAGTACATGCTCCCAACAAGATTTGTTTTCACGCATCAAGATACTGTCTTTTGTTATTTTAGGCATGTCTGGGTTTTAGATCTTATTTATTTTTAATTGACACAGTGATTGTACACATTTATGGGATACAATATGACATTTCAATACAAGCGTACAATGTGCAAGGATCAGCTCTGGTAATGAGCATATCTATCACCTCAGATATTTACCATTTAGTGTGGGGAACATTCAAAATTCTCTCCACTGTCAGTTTTCAAAGACTCAGCTGTTGTCAGCCATATTACCCACTGTGCTATAGAACATTAAAAGTTATTCCTCCTATTCAGCTGTATCCCTGTACCTATTCACCATCCTCTCTCTACCCTCCCATCGTCTAGTAACCACTAGTCTAGCCTCTAATTCTATGAGATCCGCTTGGGTGCCTTTAAATCTGGAAAGATAAGTCACACATGACTCAGGTTTATACACAGCAGACATGCCTGTGTTCCGGCAGTTCCAGAGGTGCTCCGCATTGCCTGCCCTGAGCTGCAGCTCTGCTCAGATCTTTGTCCTGAACTCCTGCCACAGCAAATCCATGTGCACTTCGAAGGGCTCTGTTTGTGTGCAAGTGCCCCTGCCCCACAGATGCCCTGAATCCAGGCCTCCCTCCCTGTCAGCATTGCAGCTCTCTATGGGTTCTACTTAGCCCTTCCCCCCACCCCACCTCCCCTGGGAGGACTATGGCAGAACATCTGGACCTAAAGCAAATAGCTTTTCTGCAGTGCATTTTCACAGTCACTGAAATCCCACTGTTGGGCCAGGATTTCTTTGTGATTCCAACTCTGGCTCCAGGGCTTTGAGAAATAGGTCTTCAGACTCAGGGGTAGCTACAAGGCCCACATGTGCCTGATTTCCTCCTCGTGGGTGGCACCTGCTATACCTGGCCTGAAGGCCTGCCCAGGGCTCTGCCTCTTAAGTTGCCCCATAGACTCCACATACTGGGCCCTGAAGCTCCGAAGGCTCATCGTGCCCATATTAACCTGTTTGCCATAGCCTCTCCCAGGTTCATATACCAACCAAAAGTTATAGCCAAACAGAGGCCCTGTGGAGCCTCAACCTCCAGAATTATGAGAAATTAAGTGCTCTGGTTGTTTGGAACCAGGGGCTGTTACTTTTTTTTTTTTTTTCTGTAAAGAGCAATATGGTCTCTGTCATATGTCACAACCATCCTTATTTTGCAAAACAGGGCTAGATTTGTCCCCATGGACCTAGTTTGCTCCCTTATGAACTCTGGGCAAGAATTTTTATGTAGCTATCAGAAGGATGAAAAAGGCGGGAGGCAGGTACCAAGGGCAGTCCAGCCTGGAAGGCCTGCCTTCCTCCCTTTGGTCCCGCCCTAGCCCTGGACTGCAGCTCCACAGGGAAGGGGAAGTGAATTTTATCGTGAGAAGGATTTCATCTGCAGAATCCAAGCCCAGGTGAGAAATCCTTCCTGTTTGTCTCTTACCTACTGATAGCTAAAGTCCCAGAGATAGTAATTAGCCAGCTCAGATCCCCCTTCCCTAAAGGAGGGCATCTCTCCCATGAGGAGGCAAGTTAGAGGCCAGGGTAGGGTCCTCTTAGGGTGGTCTGCCCTAGAGCAGAGCCACTGGACTTCAGGGCTCTCAGCCCAGAGCACAGAGCAAGCTTTGACCCTGGCCCCCTTTGATCCTCACCACCTCCTGGGGGCCCGGGAGGATAAAGTCCTTCCCCGGGTTTGTCTGCCTTCTGGACCAGTGCATCACTGCTGCACCATTTTCTCTGCTGCAGGGTAGAAACTGGAGTCCTCACCATGAATGGGGTCCCTCTGAGGCTGAAGAGGTGACAGAGGGTACTGTTAGCCTTCTTGGTCCTGAAGACCCCATCTTTTCTTCTGCTTACTCAGAACAGATTGGTCATGGCATAGCTCCTGCTGGAAACAACTGGTTGGAAAGAGAGAAAGAGCAAGTCTCCTCAAACACAAACTGAAGGCCAGACAGTATTCTGGAAAATTCTTCAAAACACCAATAGTGTTCACATGGTTCCCACAGAGTCACCCCTTGGAAAGCACAGCTCGGAGAGATCTTCCGTTACCAACCACACAGCGTGCCAGCCTGAATGGCCTTGCTTTTTGCAGGTATCCATGAAAATGAGAAGTCAGCAGCCTGGCAGCCACAGGAAGTCAGACCATGACCATGACTCTCTGGAGTCACCTTGGAGGTTCTCTCTGAGTGGCCAGAGAAAAATGGGTCATGGCAATAGTTGTTACACTGTACAGTGTTGATATCATGTCTCAATTTACCAATAAAGAGTCCAAGGCCCAGGCTAAGCTATCACTTGCCAGGTAGCAAGAGGAACAGCAGGAATTTGAGCTCCATTTGTCCAGTACCTGTGATGCTACCAGCCCTGGGCTAGCAGAGATGCCCTGGGTTCCAGAAAGTGAACAGTTCCACAGACATCAGGGAGGTCCATGAGGGAGGCTTCAGCAGACACCAGCTAAATCATCTCTACATGGTCCCTGAAAGAGGCACCATCCATGCAGAGTGAGGACTAGAGATGAGCAATGAGTCCTGCTATATAAAGCAGCCAAAAGTTTCTACCAGGACCTTACGGAGTGAAGCCAGTCATTCAACCAAGTGAAACCAGTGGTACGGCTGAGTGGGTCAGAGGGCCCAAAAAAGGAATCATCTCTCCAAGCACTAACATGCTTGCTGAACACCGTGGTTGGTCCTTCCCAGGGTCACCCCTTACATGGCTTGGACTCCAGGAGTTACCAGCTCAGGATGTCAGCCCCTCAGGCCTTTCTCATGAGAGTCCCCTGTTGAGCAGTCATTCTCTAAGCCTGGGACATGGAAGCTACTGGTTCCAATGCTGGGAAATTTGTTCCTAGAAAATCTTTTTGAGGACTACTTCCCTTCCAGAGGAGAGTCTAGATACATAGCATTAGGTAGAAGTCACAATCCCTGCTGGACTTGAAGTTCCCAAAACACTACCATCCTTGCATTTCCTAACATGATTCATTTGCTTCCATCTGTACTCCAGGCATGTCCGAGAGTTTTATTTGTGAAAATAAAAGCTAATTGATGTTATATTTGGAAGAATTGGCCCTGCTGCAATCTTGTAAATGCGCAAGCTGCAGGTGCCTCAGAGAGCAACTCAGGGTAGAGAGCAGCCAGGTGTGTTGCTCCTGTGGAAGGGAGCCCTTCATTAGTATGTACCTGGCAAGCTGAGTCCACAGGTACTTGGGATTGCTCTAATTTATGCTACTAGTATATTTGCTGCTTGAAGAATAAACCATCGGCTGATTTTAATAACTTAAAATTAGGAAAACCAACTCTTTCCTCAGGGTTTGGTGTGAGAATTAGCATTTTCTTTTGAGACAACAGAAGTGTCCTAATAAATACCAGCTCCTGTCAAGAGGCAGAGATGGCACAGCCTCCACTGATTTGCAGTGAAGCATTACCCCTGTGGGAGACCCGAGTCCAAATCCAACACAGGAGAGAACTCCAGGTGCCATCAAAGGGGACAAGGCAGGGTGAGGTCCCAGGCCTGGGATGATTTGCGGTGGGGAGCCAGGGTGGCAAGGCAGGGCTCATCTTTTACTCTCAGCTAACTTATCTTCACCTTTGGAATAAATGGTCTTTGAAAGAGAAACTGAAAACAGTCTGGTATCTCCACAGAAGGCCCTATAAACCACCTGCAATTCTTCATTCCGAAGGAGGCACATTTTTCAATTCAGCTGTGTTTTCAGCTAAACAACAGAATGCTCTGAGAGCCAGATGGGAAAACCCTTCTCAGGGGAATTATTTAAATTTCCACAATAATTCTAAGGTGTTTCTGATCAGCCTTGAGCCAGAAGCAACTTTCCCAGGCTTGCAAATGTGCTTCCAGAAATTTGAAAGAATGACTGTTATTATGCCCGTGGTCCTTTGTGTATCTATCCACCTGCCACTGACCTTGATCACCATGTGCCAGACCCACTAAGAGGCCAAGCAGTGGAGAGAGAGGGACCATGCACCCCTGCCTGGACTCAAGGGACTCGCAGTGTACAGTCAGTTTCGGTAATGTGCATCTGTGGGGAATGAATAGGGATTGGCGCTCTGGATGGGCTACCTGTGCAGCAGCATCAGTGAAGGGTCCCTGCAGCCAGAAAGCTCAGAGTTTCAGTAAAAAGTTGCCCTTATCTGACTCAATCCCCCTGAAGAGGGTTTTCTGCTGTGTTACCACTCCATGTGCCCGAAAGAGCTTCCCAAATGTATGTTTCCTCAGCTTGCATTATTCTGAAGGCCAGACAATAGGCTGGAAAATTCTTCCAAACACCAATAGTGTTCACATGGTTCCCAAAGAGTCACCCCTCAGAAAGTACACTCAGAGAGATCTTCAGGCGCCAGCCACACAGCGTGCCAGCCTGGATGGCCTTGCTCTTTGCTCTCTCACAATCCTGTTCTAACCCCAGGGACTGGTGAGTGGAGAGGATGCCTACCACCTCCTGACCAGTCACTCCAGGGAAGGAGCCCTGTGTGCAATGTGTGAACCCAGGGTCAGTGAATACCCTTCCTCCAAGAATTGCCCCAGAGGGAGAGTGGAGAGTACAGAGCATGCTCCAATGGAGAGCAGCACCACATGCCTTCCTTTCTATGCAGGAACTTCAAGTGACTAAGGCATGTAGGGCAAACCTGTTAGATGGCATTGAGTCTGTTATATAGGTACCAGCTGTGTGGCCTTACACAGCTTCTCCTCACTGGACCTCAGTGTCCTGAGCTGTGAAATGGGTCAGTCATATGCCCACACAGACACCTGGCTGGTGCCGTCCCTCCTGTGTGTGCAATGTTCCCTGCCACCCTGAGGTTCAGTGAAGTCGTGGGACTGAGCTCCAGTCAGAGACCTGAATGGAAGCCCTGTGTCTTGTCCAGATATGACCCATAAGACCCCTCTGGGTGGCTCTCCCTCATACAATTTTCCATTTCATGTATATCTGGAAAGGAAAGGATTTCCATGGCAACCTTGGAAACATTCTGCATTGAAAAAGCAGAAGCTCAGTCAGCCTGAGTCCCCAAGCCACTATATGGCAAGTGTGCCAACCACCAGCTCACCTGCCCACTGCTTTTTGCTGAGTCAGAAGTCAGCGTCTACTGTCCTTGAGCCATTTTGTATTTAGGAGTCTATTTGTTACTGTAGTCAGCCTATCCTTGCATGATACATAGCACTCCATAGTGTTCTAGAAAGAATAAATAATGCAAGGGACAGAGAGAGGCTACAGCATGACTTGTTACTACTTCCCTCCTCATCCTACTCATGTCCCTGCTTCAGTGTCTACAGTTGCAGCTAGAGCTTACATTCACTATAGAGGGTTACAAGGACCCTACCTGCACAGAGATCAAAATATACAGGAGAGCTCAGAGCAAGAGAGATCAAAATCTTCCCAGCTAAGTACTTTATTAAAGTCCATTTTAGGGAAGAGACAGAAAAGAAGGATTGGAATATTTCTGACTTGAGCACATCCTTGCTTTTGGTAGGATAGGAATGATCAGGACAAACAGAAAGAAGAACTCCTGAGAGTCCTATAGAGGTCCCATTGTGCCAGGTGCTGAGACTTCCAACTCTGGTGCCAGATGCCCACTCTTGTGTCCATGCCAGACCCCAAAGCAGGTAAGAGCATGCTGACTTGGGCCAGGGCAGTATGAATGAGGACAATTTCCCTATCTTCCAGGTTGCTGAGACTTGTGGGAAATAGCATGGCCCTTCCAGTAAAGGAGCCCCCTTCATTACTGTGGCAGAACAAGGAGCTCAAGTTAGACCAGTTTTGATCCAGATGTCAGCTGTGGCACAGGTCTGGCTTAGCTGAGTGTGTGGAAAGCTTGTAAACAAATAATAGTCTGGGAGACTGACTTCTAAAGGTAGCCCCCAACCATTCCTGGCTTAAGGCTAGAATCCCACTGGAAAAGAGAAGACAAGCAATGGAGATGAGAGAGAGAGAAAGAAAGAGAGAGAGACAGAGAGAGAGAAAGAGAGATAGAGAGACAGAGACAGAGACAGAGACAGACAGAGAGAGAACAGAAACAGAGTTGGAGACAGCATGCAGGAGCACTGTTGGTATGACTGATGCAGAGCTGATGGCTCACACTTGGCTGGAAGCCTGGATCTGACCTTAGCACTGCCTTCCAGGGGTCTAGAGCAGACCTGAGGGAGTTGCATACCCTCTGCAGACCTCAGCTGTGAAGTGTGGGTCATAATAATCACAAGACACAATGGGGCAATGAGTGCCAACCTCTCCAAGCATCCAAAATATAGTAATTAATCACACAGTAGACCAAGCTGTATCAGTACCTGAAATGCTGACAAGGAGAAAACTATGAGAGCCCTTTGTTTTGACATTGTTTGCAAATTTTCAGTTCCGAAGAAGGAAGACACAGCAACCATGACCTCAGTAGCAAGCAACTGGAGGCAGACAAGAAAGTTGTAAAATTAATACATTGGTTCATGCAGGGATGTAGGGGGAGACCAGGCTGGGGAGAGATGGTACAACCAAGTATAACAGAGACTAAGACATGCCAACGTGCTTGCTGTGTTTTGTCTATCTTGGAAAAAATGTGATTGTTTTTATTCTTTTATAAGGAAAACAACAAACCTCTAACATGAACAATTTTCAATCCCTGTAGTAGATTATAAATGTGACCTTGGGCTGGAGCTTGGAGGGAGGAGTGGTTCCCTATCTCCCAGGAGAACATCTAATGTCTGGTGCTGTCCCCCAGAAATGGTGTGACTTTTCAGCTCTTTCCCCTTTGCAGCTTTGTGGAAAGGTGTGCTGCCCTGCAGTGTTTAGGGGGCCTGTGACTTTGATTCTGCCTCAAGGTTGACAGGTGCTACAGTTCAGGTGTGCTCTATACTCTCAGTCCTCAAGAGAACCTAACTTCCCCTCTTTCTGTCCCTCTCTCTATCTTCCTCCCATCACTGAGTCATCTTGGGAGTGTCCTGCTTCCTTTGAACTGGGATCTTCTCTGTCTATAAAAGCACTCATAGCAGCATAATAGCCAGTGATTGAGCAGGAAAATACATCCATTCAAGGTACAGCAAGCACTGAGTGGCTTCTATAGCCATGGGGATGGCCGGAAGAGCACTAGGCAGGGAAGCCCCTACCAACACAGGAGATGTGCAGGTGCTCACCTGGGCACACCAAGTCCCGCTGTCATGAGTCTGGAGTCCTCTGTCTCAGCCTCCTGCCATTTCAAAGTGGCAATTCACAGAGTTCTCCAGGAGAAACCCAGGGACCTCTTGCCTGTTATTTCCCTCTGCCAGTAGTACACATATTGGCTTGTTCTCCTTCCCTTTACACTCATCTCTCACCGGAGTGGCTCTTATGCAGGCTCTCACGGGGGCCATTTGGAGTCAGTGGTTTGGGGAAATGCAGTTCCAGCTCCCTCCCCACAAACAGAGGACTCCACAAGAAGGGGCAGGGGTGACAACACTGCTTGGACCATACATAAGGATGCACATGGTGTTGTGTGCATGCGAGCATGGGAAGGCCAAGACTACTCACTGCACAGACACTGGGGCTTAACCTTGGCACTAGAGTCTGATTAAACTCAATTATGAAGGAACGAGGAAACAGAGAGAGATCCCAGTCTCTTTTCATCCTCCGGGTTAACTTGACTCAGAAGTTCATTTTTCCCCAATAGTTGAATTTTATTAACATTTTTTAAAACTTGATTAACACAAGACGATTATAATGAACATGCCTGCAGGGAGAGAATACCCCAGGCAAAAAACCTGGGAGTGCTTAAAATTTGCCAGCCTCTAAGAACACAAAAACAGAAGCAGAAAATACATAATGAAAGGGTACTACTTCATAATAGATGGGCAGCACTTAAAAATCAATAAATATTTCATGGGAGCAGTTATCCTGTTGGAGAAATAGTTAATGAATTATGCAGTGCAATGGAGAGTGCAGAGGCAAGTTGCCACCCTCACAGCATCTCTGCAGCAGAGAGGGGCCTGGGGCAGCTGGATGAATCCCTGGGACCCCAGCCAGTGGCCTCCATGGTGATGTATCTGTTCCCAGAAAGAGTTCTGCTGAGAAGGACGATTTGGAACAGAGGTGGCTAGTCCAGCTTCTATTTCCTTTCAGGCCTGATTTTGCATAAATGCTCTCCTTTTGGCCTCTCAAAGGCTTCTCACACTGTGGTTAAGGCAAGATAACAGAAAGCCTGCATTCTCAGCCCTTTTTAGAATCGGCTGTGAACAATGTGTGTGAGAAGTTGTTTGTGCTTGCAGTTTAAACCTTGATCCTAGGCACCCTGGAAGCTTACCTGCAGAGAATATGTTTCCATGGGTGCCGATCTAGGGCTCCATGAGCCTGGCTTTCTTGCCCCCCTTGGCGCTCTGTAGCACATATCATTCCTCTAATAACGAGATAGGCAGTGCAGAAAACACCAAGCATGCAAATGAGCTGCTGTCCCTACCCGCGAGGAGCTTATAGTGTGCTAGAAATAGATTAAAAACACACAGGAAGTTAGGTGAGGGCCCTCTCTAACATGCAGTAAGCAATAACATTTGTGCCTGAACAAGCTGAGGTCTCTCATTGTCCCATGGTCAAGATTCCTAACATAATAGAGCATGGAATGCCCACCCTAAAACCCCTACAGGAAGGGCATGCAGCCCAGCTCACAGGGGCTTTAGTCAGTAGACCACCTGCAGTTCTCAAAACTGCCAGGGCCCCTCAGCTCTCAAGAACGACTTCAACCATGGCCATGTCCTTTAGAGCTGGCCACACCACTACTAATGGAGGAAGCTGTGTGAAGCCTGAGCCATTCATTCCCAAAAGGAAACAATTCTATTGGAGTCTACCAGGCATCATAGCATCCTTGAACTGTTCTTGCCATAGGTGTTGATTCCAAAGAGCCCTCCTAATGAGCATCCTACACAGTGATTCAGTCCAAGTGTCAGATTCTGGGAAAGTCCATTCAGCCCCACCTCCGCTTTGTGTTTGCCTCCAAGCTGTCTTACTTCCTTGCTTTGCGGAAGAAGACTGATCTCTACTTAGCCATCCCTCAGATGTTGCATTTACCCCTGCTGACCCCACCTTAGTTTCTGGAGTCCTGTTTGCTGTGTTATCCAAGGATGTCTGGACGCTGATGACACTTGTTTCACATAAAATGCTCCCAATGCTCCATGGCTTCTGTGCTCTTGTTCTTTGTTCCCCCATCCAGCTGTCTTGTGTCCCAGGCCATCTCTTCTGCCTCTACTCAGCTATTCTGTGGGTGGCAGCCCTCTGGACTCAGTCCTGTTCTGCAGTCTCCATCAAGTTTTCACTGTCTCATCTACACAAAAGACTCTCCAGTGCTGCTGTGGCCTTTTCTCCTGAGTCATCTAATGCTGTGTTCAGATTATAAACTTCACTTGAAACCTTTCAGGCAGCACAAAACACGTTGCGATAGTGAGTTTAGTCCCTCTACAATGACTCCTGCTGATACAGTAGTATCATGTGACAATCATGGCATTCATATCAAGGATGTCTGTACTGAAACATGAAAAACTCTGGAATTCTATGCTTAAAAGCATGGCAAACAGGACAAAATGTAACTTAAAGAAATTATTCTCTGCCCATAATATTTCAGATACCACGATACCTGGGATATCAAGAGCTTTTGGATGGACAGCTCCCTCTAACATTATTTGTGCTTGTATGAATTTGGTCTAACACTGATACATTTTGCTTGACATTAAAATAAAGTTGCAAGCATAGTGACTTTAAAACCCACATACTAATAGTCTTGAAAGTACCCTAAAATATGTACAGTCCCCATTTAAAGCTCTGCTTATCCTATAGTCTTCAAGGCACACCCATGAGAGCCATCTGAGCCTCTTACCAATATAATATATCTCATCTACAGTGATCACAGGAATTAAAAGATGCAAGTGAAAACAGCTACCTAGAAATCATATTGAGTATGTGATATGACACCAACCAGGTAGTACTTATTATGCCACATCAATGTATTTATCAATACATAGGCTTCTCCTCCACTGAGCCAGGTAATCAGATTAGCATGGAGGACAATATCTGCATTGTATATATTCAAAGCTGATGATTGTCTGGGGAAACACAAAAATTCAAAGGTTGATAAATGGCCATGATTATGTTCTTTGATGTCTTCTAGGAAGCTTCATCTGACATAATTGTTTTTTGTTTTTGTTTTTGTTTTTTTGTGGGTACCGGGGATCAAACTCAGGACCTCACATGCCAGCAGGCACCCGTGCCACTGAGTGATATCACCAGCCCTTTTTTTCCTTTATGTGGGTTCCGGGAGTCAAACTCAGGACCTTGTGGTTGCCAGGCAGGCGCTTATGCTGCTGAGCCATCTCACCGGCCCCCATAATTCTTTTTAAATATGAAACTCAACAAAAGATCAGTTTCCAACAGAAACGGAGGGGTTGATTAACAAGCCAGATTAAAGTATACTCCCACAAAAATACAGTCATCCCTGTAAAGAAAAGTAGGGACTTCTGCTAAGCAGTCATCATCATCATGAGAAGCCATTAAATATTATTGGAACTTAGGGTATCCCCTCTAGCAACCAGAGTCATTAGTCTGACAAATGTCAAGTGCTAATCCAGAACTAATGGGATTTAATTTTATGAGTTGTTTTCATAAATATTAGAAAACATCTCGAGAGAGACATACTGTATTATACATCTGTGTCCATGATGAATGCATGCAAATGCCCTGGCCTGGCTCCTGAATTATTCATCACCATCATTTTATTTACATAGGAAAATGATACTTGATTCATTTGGCAGATTTTAAACTATGGTTTCTATCAGTAAACTGAGTCCCTAGTGTGCAGCCTACAGCACAAAGCAGTGGGAGGTACTCGGTGTAGGAGATGCAGTCTTTATCTCAGCGAATTCCCTGATTCTTAAGAAAAAAATGCATGTTTGATCTGGTCCATTTAAAAAGTCTTAGCTCCATAATGGTACTTGCAAATCTGCTTTCAAAAGAAACATTTTTCCTTTTTGTGTCTCTTTCATCCTGTGTGGGAGTGCCCTCTGGTTGCTCTCTTTTTTCCAAAAAGGCTTTTCATTCTCAAATTCTTGTTGTTACTCTGAGATAATAAATAAAAGTATGGGAAGTTGAAAAGAACTGGGGGAAAATCTTTGGAGGATTCAGGATAGGCACCAAAGAGATTTATGGCTCCCCTTCCTCTCTACTGGCCACTGGGAGTGCACTTGTGGTGAGAATATATAACAGGATGGGCAGCAAGAGGGACAACTCTTTTTCACTGAGTGATTTTGTGCACTTTGGCAACTGGAGTCCCTGAGAAATATCTGTGGGAAACCACTTTCCAAACTGTTATCCCTAGCTCTCATTTCTTCCTATAAAAACTTTACACCAAAGAGGGGTCTTTCTCATTGGGGGTTCTTTAGCTCTTCTTTTACTTTATCCCATCTGCCCAGGTGCAGGCAACTCCCTGTCCAGGACTCTGCCCCGGAAACCCTGGAGGGCAGAACGTCAGGATGAATTCCCAGGGGATTCTGTGCTACAGAAAGAGTAAAGAAGACAAGGTAGGGCTTTCCTGAACATGGCACTGGCAGGCATATTCTACTGGATACTGCCACCCCTGTGCCCATCTCCTGTTCTTCATTCTATAGTCTCAAGCAAGGAAACCACATGTCTGTGAGGGAGGCACATAGTTGCCTAAGGTAACCTTGATTCCCAAAGCATTTTTACAGCTAGTCCCATGTATTCCCTTTGCCCTCTTCTCTTTCCCCAGAACTCAGGTCTCCCTACAATTCCTCTTTCTGCCTCCCCCTCTGACTCCCCTCCTTCTACCAAGCAGTGTCTGGGGTGGAATCTGTCGTCCTTCTGTGGCAATTAACTACCCAGCTGAACTGAATCAGTGCAGTGCTGGATGTGGAAGGCCCACCTGAGGATTGTTGCCAACAGCATGAAAAGAGAACTGGAGGGGAACACGGTGTGCCGTTGATTCTCCCGGAGAAGTTTGTCATGCTGGCTTTCCTGATATGAACTCAGCGGTTCTTATCATCAGGGGCGTACTCATCATCCTTGCTGTCACTGAGGATGGCTGCAGTTCTCTTTGGGGGAGCTCTGGTTCTTACTTTGAGCATCACTTCCTGGCTCCAGTGCAGATCCCTCAGCCTGATGGCACACATCCTTCATCCCACTGGTGCAGACTTTCTAGCTTCCACCACTGACCTTTGAGACTTCCCAGTGCAGATCCTTGATACAGATTTGCATGAGACATTGTCCATGGGCTCCAGGCCTCCAGCCGGACTCGTGCAGGACATTGCCATGGGATTCAGGCCCTCAGCAGGATTCTTTGGGTCTCTAGTGTGTGGACAGATCTCCTGCACTCTTTTGCATTTGACTCTTTGGGTGAATATTATAAAATAATCTTATAAATTATCTGCCCTGTATTAAATTTTTTCCCTTGTAAACCCTAACCACCACACCTCCCCTCTGGGGAACTGTGGAAGCATCTGCAAAAGAACACTCTCCTGCAGGTTTGGTCTCACATGTGTGAATGGTGAGGCCTCCTGGTGACTGGCTAATGTTTTCTAGGGCCCCCAGATACCTCTCATCCCTCCAGTCCATCCTTCAACCAGCTGACATTCTCAGGTGCTCGCTATGCCCTCTAGACCAGTTCTCAGTAATGTTCAGGGAATAGTAAGTGCCAATAAATCTTCTGTTTAAAAAAGTCTGTTAAAATGACCCAAAATCAACAAGGGGTGCTGTGAATGCTGCCCCTTCCCTTGGAGGCCTTCTTCATTCAGCCTGTTTCATGTCAGTGGCACCAGCTGCATCCTTCATCAAGCTCTTCTCTCAGGCTTTCAGAATTGCCTGGGATATACTTCTAGGGTAGCCAGGAACAGTGCCTGGAAGGGCGAGGGACAAACTGTGCAGTGCCCTGGGCCTTGTTTGGACTTCTAGGACCTACTCTGACTTCAGAGCTCCTTGAGGCTTGGGCTGGAGCCCTACCATGGGACCCGGTTGGACATTGTGCCTGTCTGATGCTCCCTCACCAGTCCCACCTCACCACTCTCCACCTCTCTTTCCCAGGATATCAAGACTTACTTTTTTTTTTTTTTTTTTGAGATAGGGTCATGCTAATTTGCTAAGTTGTCCAGGCTTGGCTCCAACTTGCAATCCTCCTGCCTCAACTTCCCAGAATGCTGGGATTATAGATGTGCCCCATCATGTCTGGCTAAACTCAGCCAATTCTTAAGGTTTCAAGTAAACGTCAGTCAGAGGAGAGGCTCTGTTGAACACTAGAAGAACAAAGAGCTGTTTCTCAATACCCCACGGTCATTTCAAAGTGAATTCTCAAGGAGAATGCCCCACATCACAGGAAACAAAAGGGCCGCTGAGAGTTAGCTACACCATTGAGAGCACCATTCAGCCAGGTCCCTACAGAATTCTCAAGCTTGTATCATGCATCATGTCTTGCCCAGTAAGGTTAAGGCTTGGAAATGTCCAAGGAAGTGACACCCCCTGTGGTAGCGTTTATTGCACTGCAATTACAAAGAATGAGGCGCTTTGGTCTGAAATATCTTCCTGGAATCCAGTATCAAAGTTCATCACACTTACAGCAAGAACATGGGGACAGAAGCCAGAGAGATTAGTTTCTCGATAAAACAATTAGGGGAAACAGCTAGACAACTGATCAGTTCATCAATTAACCCATACCACATTTTCCAAACAAAACAGGGCATCACATGAGATTGAATAAAATGCATTGATCACTTAGGTGATGATCCATAGTACTGCGGGAATTAAGACTGGGCCTTCAAATTCATTAAATATACCTCATATCAAAAGTTTTCCTGGGCCGGTGAGATGGCTCAGCAGCGTAAGCGACTGCCTGGCAAGCGCGAGGGCCCGAGTTCGACTCCCAGAACCCACATACACAAAAAAGGCCGGTGATATCGCTCAGTGGCACGGGCACCTGCTGGCACGCGAGGTCCTGAGTTCGATCCCCAGTACCCACAAAAAAAAATTTTTTTTCCTTTAGGTTGATCTAAGAAACATTTTTTTTCTGCATTCGACTCCCACTATTGGAATGTTATGTCCCTGTAGATTCAAAGAACATTAATAAAGTGTAGGAGTCTGTCAATTTCATTTCTTATGTCTTTAACTTCTTTTTTCCATTAGGGCTATGTGGAATCATTCACTGGACTGGGTTTTAATTTTTTCCCCTTTAATGGTGTCAGGAAAGTACATAGATTTCACATGCCAAAACATAAAAAATAAAGTCTTAATAAACCTTGGTATTTTCTAATAGCCTGTAAAATTAAACCACTCTCTGAAATGTAAGACATCAACAAAGTATAATTTTACTTTCAACGTATTGACCTGAAATTTTTCTGTGACCAAAATAATCCCAGGAGGAGTAGAGGTATTTGTAGGAACCAATTAACTCTTTCTCTTTTCTAAACAACTTTACACAGATTGGGCAGCAGTTCTGGAAGAATACCCTTAATACCATGGAATTAATGACAGAATTAAACCACACAAAAAGAGTAACAGCCCACTAGCATTGCTAAGCCCCAAGAATTATCTCTATTTTTCTCTTACTATGGCCTTAATGGATCTTAATGAACACTTGCTGCAAGCTTGAGAGGCAGAATTTCTTGACGAGATGGATGTGGGCAGTATCTTTGGATAAGAGAATGGGTATGAATCATTGCCAGTTAATGCAATACAGTAAAAAACAAGAATCTTGTACCCCTCAGCTCCATTCAAAACCCACATAAGAAACCAACACATGCTTAACTTGGAGGACTCTCCTGAAGAGCCAGAGGAGTTTCTTTAGAGTGATGCTCACTGAAAGACATTTTATCCCTTCTGAACTTGCTAAGTGTCAGGTGAGATGTCAGGCATCTTGCTCAACATTTTTGCAGGTCTATGACTTAACGTTTGCTATAGCTCTTTGCACCTGCTATTCTTCACTTGCCCAAATACTGTGCCCTCTACCAACTTCCAGAGGAGAAATTCCACTAAATATCTCTGCACAGAAAATTTTACTTTATAACCTTGAGGTAAACAATTTGTGTCCTTGTCCACTTAGCAAACATGTAAGAAGCATAGGAAGCATGGCAAGAGTGTATTAGAAGAAAGTTCCTGGGGAAAAAAATACATATATGCTATACATACACAATATATTACATATAACATATTATGTATATAGGTGTGTATGTAATATATATGTGATGTTTGTCCATTTTTTTTGTATTACTATTCCTAATATGGCAAATTTCAACTTACCAACATGGCATCATTGAGTACAGAGTTGGAGAGAGATACACGGAACTGATTCTCATGAGCTGGTAGAAGGCTACACCTCCACACCACTGAAAGTATCTGTTTTTGTGGATATTATGTAAGATGCTGCTGCTGCTGCTGAGTGTGAAAAGCTTTCTGCTTCAGTATGACATCACCTAGTTTATTAGAGAGAAATTATCCCGTAAGTGTTAAGGAAAGCATGCTTAGAGATACGTGACTGGGGAGGTGCCTTAGTCCATTCCTAATACTATAACAAATACTTGAGGCTAGGTAACTCATAGAAAACACAAATTTATTTTCTCTCAGTCCTGGAGGTAAAGAAATATGAGATCTTCTTCTGAGAACTGTGTATTCATCTCAGATAACGATTTTTGGATTGGGTCTTTGAATTTAGGAGGCCTAATTTTTTTCAATTATGTTCTAGATACAAGTTCTTTGTCCGAGGGATAACTGGCTGTAACATTTTCCCACTCTGTGTGTTGTCTTTTCACTCTGTTGGTGATTTCTTTTGTTGTACAAAAGCTTTTTAATAAGGTGAGATACCATCTGTGGATTCTTTGTAGTATTTCCCATGCGGCCTGGGTTTTGTTCATGAAGTCTCTGCCTACACCTATGTCAAGATTTCTACCTATTTTCTCTTCCAGATTTAGTGTTTCTGTTTTAATATTTAGGTCTTTGATCCATTTTGATTTTAGTTTAGTGCATGGTGATAGACATAGCTTAGTGTAGTTTTAGTCTTCAGCATGTGGAAAGCCAGTCTTTCCTTACAGATGAAGAAATATAAACAGCAAGTAAATATATGAAAAAATGTTCAACATCATTGGTCATTGGAGAAATGCAAATTAAAATAACACTGAGATTCCATCTTATTCCAGAAAGAATGGCTATCATCAAGAAATCAACTAATAATAAATGCTGGTAGGGCTATGGGGAAAAAGGAACCCTTCTCCACTGTTGGTGGGAGTATAGACTGGTGCAACCACTATGGAAATCAGTGTGGAGATTCCTCAAAAAACTACAATTAGAGGTCCTCTTCAACCCAGCTATTCCCCTCCTTGGTATCTTGCCAGAATAATTAAAAACATCATACCACAGCAATATACGCGCATCTGTGTCTATAGCAGCATATTCTGTAATAGCTATATCTTGGAAACAACCCAAATGTCCATCAACCGAAGAATGGATAAAAAAGATGTGGTCTTTTTATACAATAAAATACTACTCAGCCATAAAGAAGGATAAACTTGAGACTTTTATAGGTAAATGGATGCAACTTGAGACCATACTCATAACTGAAAAAAATCAGACTTACATGTGTAAACATTGTATTGTCTCCCTAGTGTGAGAAGCTGAAAGAGTAAATAAGATCCAAAATGTACAATAGATATTGTGAAATGGGAAGAAACTGTTCAAAAGGAAAGAGAAACTGGGATGGGGGAAAGGAGAAAGGAAGGAAAGGAAAAGAAAAAAATATATATATATATGAGATAGTTAAGATAGTTATACTAATAGCTTCTCTTAGTTCATTGAAAGGAAAGATTTGTGCTAATATTATTTGGACAATTTTTCATGCCTATGTCTCCTACTCTGTGTAACTACTTTGAAGATAACAACACACAATGTATTAACTGTTGTCACTCTCTTATTATCTTGTTTTGAGATCTTGTTTTTTTTTGTGTGTGTCTTTAAAATAAAAAAAAAAAATGAAATCCAAGATCTAGATGCCAGCAAACTCAGTGTTTGGGAAGACCTTAATCTTAGCTTCCAAATCAGTGCCTTGAACATATGTTCCCACACAGAGGAAGAGACACAAAGACAAAAGGATGGAAGGGGCAAACTTTTCCACAAAGACATTTTATAAAGCACTAATACTATACACAAGGGCTCTGCCCTCATATCCTAATCACCTCTTAAAGGTCCTACCTCTTAATACAGTTGCCCTGAGATCTAAGTTTCAACATGAGTTCTGGAGGGGACACAAACCTAAACAGCAGGAGGGGAGGAAGACATGTGTTCTCCTAAGCTCATTTTCCTAAGGGAAATATGGAAATTGTTATGTTTAAGAAATTTAAAAGAAGTTAGGAAAATTTTGATTTTTAAAAAGTTGGAAGCAATGGCTTAATATATAAAATAAATATATATATTTTATAAAAATAATATGTATATTAATATGTATTTTAAATAAGTGCAAGAAAATTTAGTTTATTGAATGGAAAGTAATAAAAGATGGGGAAATATGGAAAATAAAACACGTGAAATAGGATGGAAGAAACAAGTCATTAAAATAGTCATGTTAACCATAAATATGTCAGATTTCTCTATCATGAGGAAGACTTGAGTATAAAAGAGAGTCTTCTCACAAGAAAAAAATTTAGAACAAAAGAGAATAAAGTTTATAGCAAAAAGGCAAAATATTTTTAAAAATATTAACCCAGTGTAAACTAGTATAACATTTTTAATATTAAGCAAAACACAATTCAAGGTGAAACATTAATAATTGACAAGGGAAGTTACAGATTCATAAGAAGAGAAGTAGAACTAGAAGATATTACAAGCATGAACATATGCACAATTATAATCTATGACCTATGTTGTATAGAAGAGACTTGATTGGTCATGAATTGATAATTGTTGAAACTATTATTTATCAGAAAACAAGGTTTATCAAAAAGAAAACAGTTCTGTTTGAATCAAGAATCTAAGAAAAGAATGTGATAAACTCAGCAGAAAAATGAGGAAATTAATATTCAATATAAGGACATAAGAGAATGAAATCTAAGACTTATGTCATGAAAATAAGCAAAGTCAATAATTGTTTCTTTGAAATATTAATGGACAAAATTATATAATGTCTATAGTGATTCAATTAAGTATTGGAGTTTGGGTGGAGTTACGACTCAATATTTCTTAAAGTATACGGGATCCATCATACTGTAATTTCTATTTTTGTATACATTTGAAAACCTGCATAATAAAAAGTTTAAAATTGTTATTTATTGAAAAGAATAATGTGCATAAACCTCTGGAAAAATGTAGGACATGAATAAATGAAGCATAAAATTAGAAAGGAAAATAGCTACAAAATGATGATGATATACTGTCATAGTAAACTATCCCAGCTAATTTTGGGATTACTTTTTAAGAATTCAATTGATGAATTTATAATTTATGTTAAAACAAAAATAGCTGAGAAAACTCTAGGGATGAAAACCAAATAAGAATGACCAACTCTAACAAATAATTAGTAAGACAAAAATCCATTTCTGCTAATGCTAGACAAGGTAATTTACCCCAAATCTTCCAATGAGAGGAACTTTTAAAAGTTAGGTACAGATGGGATGGTAAGATGGCTCAGCAGCATAAGCACCTGCCTGGCAAGCGTGAGGTCCTGAGTTCGACTCCCAGTACCCACATAAAGAAAAAAAAATGTTAGGTACAGAAAACATTTCCTTCCAGGACATTCAGAAATTAGATATACAAATAGAAACTTTATTTTCCTTTAAAACACAGTATTAATGGAACAAGTAAAAAATATAGGCCTATAATGCAGTGTAGTATAGATTAGCTAAATATGTATTCAAAATCTTAAACTTATTTAAAATGTATGTGTAAATCTAATGATAGATATTAAACACATCACAGTGTTCAGCTCTCAGGGAGAAAGGATTGTGAGTGGGAATGAAAGCCAGAAGAGGCAAAACAAAAATGTTATAACATAAAATATAAAATAAAAGTTAAAAAAATCCTTTGTAGAGATTCATGACTATTGTGAGTTGAGGAGTATGATTCACTCATGTACCTGAGAGCAGAAAATTAATACTTCTAGAAACAAAATAATTAAAATTGAAATGTAGCATGTTGTGATTTTCTGAGTAATTGGATCAACATATGAATGACTGAAGTCTAGGCTAAGGTGTTAGGCCTTCTCCTACCTTTTGTTCATCAGTTTCTAACCTGAGACTGGTGGCAGGTTTGAGGAGAAATGAGAGAAGGAAAGGAGCATATTAAGAATGATTCCAACAGTCCAGCTGAGGAACTGTGGAGCTCTAAACTGTATGTATCTAAAGCCATGGACAGGAGCAGAAAAAAAAAAAGTCTGGAGTTGGAATACTTAGTGGTTAGTTGTTGAATGAAACCGAGATGTGAAAGACAATTGAAAACTATCTCAAGGACAGTTTGTGTTCCTGGGTGACAGGCCAGGGACTGGAAAGAGGGAAACAGGCTTGGGAGAGCCTATAGGTGCAGCTCTGGGTATGCAAAGTTTGGGGCCATTGGGATCCCCAGAGGCAAAGGTCAAAGGGGATCATAGGTAAGGTGTTGAACACAAAGAATGCATTAGGAATGTTACCCTTCTCTTGGGAAGATCCAAAGGGAATTTTCTAAGTTATTCTGATCACCACAGAGGAGAGATGCAGCAGAGCTTTTAGTCTTGATGCTCTTAACAATCATCTATTTGCCCATACAATGAGAAAACATTGGCCATTAGTGATAGTGATGTGTATATTTTTCTAACAAAGAATGGGACGGACGAAACAGCAGAGATAGGGAAATAGAAGGAAAAGGAAAAAGAGGGCTGGTGAGATTGTTCAGTGGCATAAGCGCCTGCCTGGCAAGCGCAAGGTCCTGAGTTCGACTCCCGGTACCCACATACAAAAAAAGGGCCAGTGATATATGCAGCACGAGTTCCTGCTGGCACGTGAGGTCCTGAGTTCGACCTCCAGTACCCACAAAAAAAAAAAAAAAAAAAAAAAGGAAAAGGAAAAAGAAAATATCTCAAAAGGACTTAAAATACTACTTGACTCAATGAAAATTGCTGTATAAGCTACAGGTGATGGGTAAATATTCACCATTTATCTTTTGAGGCATGAAGTATTTTGCTTCCCAAGTGTTGCCTTTATAAAGACTTAAATGGCTGTACCCTCCTGTAGCTCGAGATATTGCTTCTGTCTATCACAGTGGAAACCTGTCCAACAGAATCTCTCATCTATCAAATGGATGAAGCTGGAGCATTTCCTGTCTGCTCTGATAATCTGCATTAGAGGGAAAGGGTGGCTGCCTGCATTGCAACATGATTTGTGTAGCTGGCCAAGTTTTAATGAGGAATGGAAAGTGTTGTGCATTCTCGAGAGCATGTGTGGTAAATCATTGGCTTTCACAACCTCCTTGCAAAAGCCATTTGTTCTATAATTATGTAATGCCTATATATGTGTCACGAGAAGACAGTGAGTTTATTATTTTAAATTAAATTTTATTAGTGCAAGGAACTTTTGCATGCCACACCAA
Source organism: Erethizon dorsatum (assembly GCA_028451465.1). Lineage (NCBI taxonomy): Eukaryota > Metazoa > Chordata > Mammalia > Rodentia > Erethizontidae > Erethizon > Erethizon dorsatum. The sequence continues at coordinate 113,721,635 of CM051822.1, read as the reverse complement.
CAAACATCATTATGTCTTCATTCTCTGTGGACATTTCACAGCTGAGAAGCCCTCTCCTGATGCAGAAGATGGTTTTGCTTTTTGCCCCATTAAAAAATGAAAATACTCTTATCAGATGGTAGAGAAGAACACCATTGGATATAGCTGGGTTTCAAAAATGGAGAGCTCCACTACTTATTTGAAGTTCTTTTCATCATGAGCTGAGTGACTTCTCTCACCCACCTAGTAAAGTGTACAGGGCAGTTGTTTATATCGCCACATTACTCTGGAGGACGGTGTTCAGGCAGCATGGTGTAAGCGACAAATCTAGGCTTCAGCATCATGCAATACCAGGCTGATGACACATCCTACCCTAATTCTTAGGCATTTCCTACAACTCTAACATCATGGGATAAAATGTTAATTTTTCATACATATCTACAGACAGTCCTTCATCCCTAGATAAATATGGTTTGACTTATAATTTTTCAACTTTATGATGGTGGGAAAGTGACATGTATACAGTCACTTTGAATTTCAAATTGTGACCTTTTTCTGGGCTAATGACATGCAGCATGATCCCCTATGGCCATATTGGGCAGCTATGGCTCCTGGTCAGCTGAGCCATCACAAGGGGAAATAGCAAACACTCTGTAGTATATGCTAAAATATGACATTTGAGAGATAAGGTGTATTAAGTGCATTTCAACTTATGCTTGGTTTATCTGGATATAACCCTATTGTAAGTCAAGGGGCTATCTGTATTATTTTCTACACAAAAACACTCTCCTAGAGAAAAAAGAAAATATGATTTCTTTTTATTAAGTACTATGTACCATAAATATCCTCATTTTCTTCCTCTACCTGCATATCTTTGACCCTACCCAAGACAAAGATGAGGGATGGAGTGGGGCATCTGTAGAATATGGTATGTTAGAATCCAGCAGAAGTATGCTAGGATTTCTAAGAACATTTAAAAGAAAGGATTGTTGCACAAGCAATGGAATTATGGAAAGGGGATAATAAGTTGGAAAGGGGATAATAGCATTGCGGAAATCCAGTCACTGGCCTTGAGAGGACCCATGTTAGCTGATACTATAAGCCATGGCTTCATGTGGCCCCCACTGGAGAACCCACTTGCTAGGACCATGGTAAAAGGGCTGAAGCCATGAAGGAGGTACAATCATTTCTAGAATTTCTTGAAGAGCAGAGGAGGGGAAATGCCTGGGATCTCTCTTTTGGTAATCTTGTCTTTCTGCAGGACTCCCATTACCTAAGCCAACCAGAAGCAAGAAGTCCAAAGGAATGCAGTTTCCTGCAGAGCAGATCAGAGGAAGAGCACTGTAGGAGACCACATAATATCTTAGTTACTCACCTCTCCCTGCACCCATATTCTTTGCCCTGACTGTTTTGGGAATAAGGATTTTAAAAACCCTCCCCATTCAGCATCAGATGAGATCACAACCCCTATAAACCCTCTGACACAATTCAGTGAAAGACCTCAAACTAGAATCACCCAGCTCAATACTCCCAATTCCTAAACATTCAACACCATGGGATAACAAGTGCTTATTGAGGGCCGGTGAGATGGCTCAGCGGCGTACACGCCTGCCTGGCAAGCGCGAGGGCCTCAGTTCGACTCCCAGAACCCTCATATGATAAAAGGGCCGGTGATATCGCTCAGTGGCACGGGCGCCTGCTGGCGAGCGAGGTCCTGAGGTCGAAAAAAAAAAAAGTGCTTATTGTTTCAAACAATGATGTCTTGAGATAATGTGTTACATTGCAGTAGATAGGACCGTGGATTGGATGTGTCTGCCCAGGGTTCAAGTGTTGGGGGCTTGGTACTCAGTGTGGCAGTGAGATTGCACAAGACCAAAGTGAAGTGTGCATCACACACAGCTCAGGGAAATGAGCAACCATGCCTTGCTGGCCAGATGTGTGGAACCTAATGGTCAGGCCCTTGCTATACCTAGGAAGACAAAAAAAATTATTCATTGCCACGTAAGAGCCAAATAACTTCTTTCTAATACTGGGCTCCTTTCTGAGAAAAGGGAGTTTTATGTGTGTGCTTTTATGACATTATGTTTTGAAGTAGGCTATTCCAGATGTGTGGAGAGAGGATGGAGGAACAGTGAGGAAGGGAGTGAATATAACCATCTCCAGACCATAGAGGAGGGACTGCTCGATCATTCCTTTTGTCTGTGCTATCATCTCTGTTTCCTCTGTATTGGCACACCTTCCTGGCTTTCTGCTTAGCCACTCTGAGACCCCCTCTGCAGGCCCTGTGCAGCTTTCCACTGGAAGGACAGGATACTGCATGATGCTCACTTTGCCACTCCAGCCTCAATGGGAACATCTGATTGTGGGTTTTCTTCTAATACCCTGATATTCACATTCCTGGGGCTCTCATTCCTCATTAGAGTCATTTCTCCCTGGAGATACTTTATCTGATCTTATTAAAGATAGGATTGTGACAATATTCATAATTAAGAAGAGTGAGATGCAAATTTAAGAAAGTGTGCCTGAAAACCGCCAGATGGTGATGGCCATTGAATTATGAATTTGAATTGAAAGTGACTGAACATGCAGCCTCACCTGTGTCACCCATTTTGTGACAGCAGTGGGATTTCTTATGTGCCTTGGACATTCCATTAGTGAGGGTTCAAGCAGATTACAGGAACCCTTCCCAGTGGACCAACTTTGAAGGTGGTATATCCTACATCTACATGAAGCATTCACTGGCTGTCACCATGGAGTACTTTGCATGCCTCCTAACAGAAGGAAGAGAGACACAGACAGAGTCCCCTGCTGTGCAGGGGTGTAAGGGCATGGCAGGAGCTGGTTGTTGGAATCATTAACATTGTATGAGCCTTGTATTTCAGTGGAAATTATCACCAGAGAAAGTGTATCTGACCATGAGATCAGCTCTACTCAGCAGCAGCTGGCATTAGTACATGGCCCTTGTGTGAGCTCCTTCCTTCCTCTGATCAGTTTTAAATTTTGAATTCTTAGCGTGTTTATTCATGCCAGGACTGCTCCCAAAGTGGTCTGGCACCATAGATGCTACACATGAAAATGCATTTAAAGAAAAATAAAAAGTTGGGAGACCACTTCCAGTCCTTGAGTAGGGGCTGCTAAGGGTGGGGAAGCAAGAAGCTGATCAAGGCTGATGGAGAATTCTTGGTACATCTCTGTTTCCTCTACTACTACTGCAACCAGAATGGCACTTAACCCTGAGCTTCTGAGGGCTGAGGGGCAGGGGGAAACATACCAGGCCAGGGGGTTCTCATGCCTGATGAAGAGGGAGAGGTAACTACCAAGGGTGGCACCTTGCTGGGAAACAGCATGCAAGGGAGCTCCCTGCAAGTTCATCTAAAAGTTTCACAGTGTAGATATGCTCAATACTATGACTGGTTTTTTAATCTTTAATTAAAAAAAAAAAACCCTGAAATCCTGAAAACAATGTATTTAGTGTGGGAAATACATATCTGGGTTGCTATTTAATGCTGTTTGGACATCAGTATAGGGCACTCATTTGGGTTCCCTCAGCAACTTTCCCTAGATGCTAACCCTCCATATAATCTGGACTTTCTCTCTCCTTCTTGTTCAATCACTCATCAAACCAAATTCTGTAGCCTCTACACAAACCAGTGAATCACAAGGTACCAGCAAAAGTTGCTGTGGTATATCGTATTTTGACACTCACTCCTGAGAAGTGGGTCCTTGGCTCCTCCCTTGTCTCTATGTGGGATTTGGTATTGCTGTAACCAGTAGACTAGATGCCTTAAGAAATGCAGTAGATAGATAGATAGATAGATAGAGAGATAGATAGATAGATAGATAGATAGATAGATAGATAGATAGATAGATAGATAGATAGATAGATAATAGATAGAATTTGGCAAATGAATGAAAGGATAAAAGGGAGAAAACTAAGTGATGTAAATGGAAATGCCTTGTCTCAGATGGCCCAGTCAAGAGATGATATCCCAGGATTTAGGAGAGGAGACTTGTCCTAACATAATTCAGATCTGTATCTCAAAAGAAAAAAGAAGGAAGGTTGATTGGTTCAAAGCAGCACTAAAACAAGCAGACAAAAAGCATTGTTCTCCTGCCTGCTGCCATGGACCAGTTGTATTCCATACATTCAGAAGACAATTTCTCAGCCACAGCCAGAGGCATTTTATAATAAACTTCATCAACCAAAGCACCCTTACTTGATGGTTGAAGAACAATAAAATAAAATAATAAAATAAGGTGCTTGCTGTTTTCCAAGAGGGCTCTCTTAAGGCTAACTTGTCCTCCTCAGAGCGTGGGGGCTCAGGGATATTTAACGTGGCAGCTGGCTTCCCCAGAGGGTACGCTCCAAGGGACAGAAGAGGAAAATAGCATTTTTATGGTGTGGTCCGTTTCAGGTTTTCTACTGGTCACAGCAATGCCAGATCTGCCTGGAGTCAAGTGAGGGGCCAAGGACCCACTTCTCAGGACTGAGTGTAATGGTGTCCCTCACCTGTGCCCACTCTGTGAAGGAAGCTTGCCCTGGGGAGCTGATGCAGAGACAGAGTCCGATCCTGCCTGGATGATCTCGTCCCTGAGTGACAGCCTGCGCCACAGGAGACAGCTTTCATGATGGAAATAAAACTTTCTTTTTATTGATATATCTATTTCAAATAATTTTATATTCATTCTTGTCACACCAAATAAACTTTCAGAATGTGTTCAAGAGCTGCCACGGCCCGTTACGCAGAGTAGCACAAGCTATGTGACATGTTATTAAAGTGTAGGTCTTGGAACTCTTAAGAAACAAAATAGTAACAACTTCCATAAATTGTATAAATTCCAGGGACTGGGCTTGAGATTTGAGGCCAAGTATTGACATACATTTTGTTTTGGAGCTGAGCCTATTCAGTCTGCAATTCCTTTAGTTGTGTGTTTATTGGCAATACAGTTTCCCTGAAAAGGTACATTAAGTCAGGCATATTAAGAGATGTGGTAGGGCCAAATTGTTTGATGTTGTTCTGGTGTGAAAAGTCACAGCCAAAAGACAATTTCACAAGGTACTAACAAAACTTATATAGAGCAGGTAGCAGTTGGTGTGCATTTACCTCATCCCTTGTGGTTAAAGTTAAGAGAGAGGAGAAAATGAAACAATGAGTGTTAAGAAGGTTTTGTGCCCCAAGGCCAGAAGTCCCAGGTTTCTTGGGATGGGTTCATCCATATTTGCTGTCCATTTTCTTCCACTTGGCAATGTTCTTGACGCCTTACAGGATGACAAAGGGAGCCACAGGCTCACTGAAGTCATTCATGTTATCTGGAATCTTGCTGCCACTGGTGGAGACAAGTTGGAACCCAAGTCTCTGCAGTCTCCAGCCACAATTCAGCACTGTCACTGTCTCACTATGGTTCCTCTGCCTGATGATTAAGGCCAACTGACCTGACTGACTGTGCCCACCTTCCCAGACTCGGGTTCTGTTGCTTCTTTCCATAGGCAACTTGCTTCTGTCAAATAAGTTCTCACATTCCTCCATTCGTAGAGCTTGCCATCCTGGATTGCCATCCTCTTTTGCCATCCTGCAACCTGTTCCATGATTAAGTTGTAGCAAGATTCTAGATAACATTAAGTTGTATAATTAAGTTGCACCCAGCTCTACAGCTGAATTTCCAATGCTGACCCATTTCAAGTCTACTCACCCTTTTCCCTCTCTGGGAGGCCACAATTCCAACACTCAAGAGTTCCTGAACTATTATACACTGTTACATGTCCTTCTCTGTCACTCTGGGATGGTCTCCTGGGGACCAGGGACATGTTGTCAGTCCTCTCTCTGCCCCTAGAGGACTGAGGTCATGTCTGAGGCCCCTTTCTGCCCCTCATAGGGAATATCCACAGGAGGAGATGGAGAAGTATAGAACTAGGAGATGGAACCCAAATGGCTTATGTGGCTCAGCTTGGTGTTGGAAACTTATGTGTGCTACCACCACTGTCTAGCCATTTTCCAGGACCAGTGACCCAGGAGCTTCTCTGAGACTCACTGGAGAACGGATTACTGGAGATGAGTCTGGGTAGCGGATCCTGGCTGGGATAAGTGCAAACAGCCAGGTTAGGAGGATGATCCCATTTAAGGATCCCCAAAAAATTAGTTTCTAGTGGGCCGGTGAGATGGCTTAACAGTTTAAGCGCCTGCCTGGCAAGTGTGAGGGCCCGAGTTCGACTCCTGGAACCCACATACGAAAAAAGGGCCGGTGATATCGCTCAGCGGCACGGGCGCCTGCCGGCACTCAAGGTCCTGAGTTCAACCCCCGGTACCCACCAAAAAAAAAAAAAACTAGTTTTTAGTATTTTGCCTCTAGTTGTTTCTTTGTTATACATTCCTTACTGAATCCATTAGCCTTATCTCCTCATCATTCCATGGAAATAATCATTATTAAAGTCATCATGACATCTCTGATAAGTTTTCTTCACTGTCCATTGTCCTTGCCCTTCCAGCAGCTGCCTCCACTGTTGAGAAGAACTGTCCCTATCAAGACTCTCCCTCCTCTGTCAGGCCACTAACTATCAAAGACTGTCAAGACTCTCAAGGCTCCTTCCATTCATTTGTATTCTTTCTCTAGGAAATCCCATCTGTGTCCATGTCTTTAATTGCTACCTACAATCAAACTGTAAATGTCTATGTAAAGCAGGCTTCTCTGTGCTCCAAACCCATGTGATATACATCTAACGTCTCTTCTAGGATGTGGCATAGATGTTCAATCTCAACAGACCTAAAAATACAACCCATGGTTTCCTCCAGTCTTGGTCCTCTTCAGCATTCCCTTGTGTAGGAAATATCTCCACATCCAACCAATCAGACAGACCAGACTCTCAAATCTAACCCAAGCTCTTCTCTTTCTTTAGTCCTCTGACCAAATGTGATCCTGCACCAGTCCTGGCCTCTTTAGCTCCCACATCTCTCTCCTGGCCCTTCATCAGTACTGCTCTTGTCCATGCTGTCATCAAATCCTGCTCTTGTGACTGCTGTGTCCACCATTTAGTTTCTCTATATCCATTCTTGTCCCCTCTAATCCAACGAGTGATCTTGTAAAAGGCAAAATTGATTGTGCTACTCCTTGCTTAGAATCCTTCTCATCTTTAGGGGATCTAAAATAACTTCCCATTGTCCTCAGGATAAGGGTCACAATTCTTTACACAGCCATAAGACCCCTACATGCACTTCTTTATTCGCACACATACTCACACCTCCCCAGGGAGGTTCCTTAGCTCAGCAATACAATCTCAGGGTGTGAAAGACACAGCCCTCAGCACTGTTTTGAGGATTTCACCAGTGTCTGCTTCTATTCCTCACAAAGTTTATTTTGCTCATATTTTATTCCTGTGACTAGTATCATGCCTGTTGCAAACTTCGTGTTTAAACAATACTTATAAGTAAATGAATTGACAATTATTTTAGACATTTCAGCATCTTTCAGTGCTCCCAATAAAAATACATTGAACCTGAAGACTTAAGCCTGGCCAGGCCCACATCAGATCCCCAGAGAAAGAAGCCAAAAGCAGCAGTGGCAAACACTGTGAAAGCATGATTCTTTCAGTGTTCATGAATCATTGCTCAGTGGACCACAGAGAGCTGCTTCCCTCCAGAGGACCCTAGAGAATGAAGTTTTCGTTCCCTGTCACCAATCCCACATGGCTCCAGTTTAGACCGTGAAATGTGCCTGCCTGTCTTCATGGGCATCATAAATTACACTCTTTGCCTCTGGTTCTAGAATGAATTGAGATGTCTTGTTATTGTCCAGTGTGCTATCATGCTTTGTTTCTCTTTATTTCCATTTAAGTTCAGCCAGATGGCTTGCTTCACCTCTAATCTAAAATTGGTGCTTTTCAATTGAAATGTGTTTATGAGAAGGACAGAGAACAGTTTGACTGTAAATTTTGGGGGCTTAGTGCAAGTATCAGTTGGTTAAATCAAGTCCATAGGAGCAGTGATTCAAAACATGTGAAGTTTTCAAGAAAAATCATTTTCTGGAAAGTGATTTGCAGTGTCTAGGGCTCTGAGAGGGGCATTGAGCAATGGACAGAGTGTAATCAATGGGGTAAGAAAGGAGAGTGAAGATGCTTTGTGCCTGAGGACATGAAAGATTCGTTGTGTGTCAGCTTCACATAGAAAGTTGAGGTTTGTCCCCTTCATTTTCCTAAATGGTGGGATGTTTTGTTCAGCAGCCAGGGCTCCCTCTGGGACAAGGTGTTATAAAAACCACACAGGACACATGCTGGCCAGTTGTGGGCATCTGCTATTTTTTCACTACTGTTCCACAGCAGGTGTGCAAGGAAGAGGGTGTGCAAAAGTTATGCTGGAAGAGGAGCAACACAGGCAGGAAAAGGGAATGAGAACCCTGGCTCTGGGCCATAGATGCACAGCTCTCCCTGTGTTTGACACCCATATCAGCCATCTGTGGGAAGAAGATCCTGTTCAGGGTCATGGGGTCATCTTCAATTGGATCTTCACCCCTATTTCTTTTGTGATTTCTTGCTAATAAGATGTGAGACAAATATCAAATGGCAGAAGTGAATGCCTGTGTTCTCAATCATTGCTCTTTGACTCCAGCCAGTTCTCCTAATGAACATGTTAGTGCAACCATATATTAAAGACCTGGCACTTTTTATGAGTGGTAATAGGACATTTTGCTCTTATCTGAAGACTTTATTTGCCCTGAAATGTGCAATGAGGCTTGCTCTGATTTCTCTTGCAGAGTCCTTGGTTGTAAGCACAAGGTAAGAGCCCAGTGGGAGGGCATCCTGAACCAATTACGGGTGTTTGCCACTCAGTGACAAGAAAACAACCCCAAGATAAAGGGGGGGCATCCTCAGAGAGACTCATCAGCTCTCCTTCAAAGGGAAAAAGATGTGAAGTCATTATTGCTAAGGATATACAGATCTTCAAGTGCCATTCTAATATATTTTGACAGATATTTGTTTCTGTGAAAAGTAATGAATTTCACAAGGGAAACAGATTGGAAAATGATTAAATGGACATAGTGCTTCAGAGTGCAGCCAGGGGGCCATGTGCCCTGAATGATAATGTTGTCTGTGTGATGTATGGCTCCAGATGTTGTCCTGCCCTGCCCAGGCCCTTCAAGCCAATCCTGGTGGGACACCATTTCCCTACCAGTGACCCTGGCAGAGGACAGAGGGGCCACTGCAACAGCTGAAATAGAATGGAGAAGAGAATGTGCTGAGGATTCTCAAAGCCAGGGGAAGTTTCCAATTTCTTCTTTATTGAGTTGCAGTCATCACATTGATCCATGATGATATTACAGGCATCAGTGATTCATTACACTTTATCTAGGACTTTTTAAAGTCCTCAGAGTTACCAGACATTATGTTTCTTTAAGTGACAAAAGGAGAGAGAGGATTCTGCTCCAGCCTGGAAGCTTTTCAAGGTTTAATGAGGACATTTTTATAGTGCCTGCCTTCTTGGGCCTTTATTTACAAGGTCTTCTGTCGTGTTTTAGTTTGTAGAAGGTCTATCAAAAGGGCAAGTTATGTTTTTTAAAAGATGAAAACCTCAACTGACTATTCTAGACTTGGTTCCTGTTTTTCAGTTTCCCACATATTCACAGAGCACCAGCACACACAGATCACTCTGCACTTTGCCAACTTAGGCATTCTTGTGTCAGCAAGGCTCCAAAATGTCAGGTTTAATGCATTCAGCCTTCATTAATTAACAGAAGGAGTCAGGTTCCTTATGCCAGTGTGACTGACAGCTTTCAGGTAACAGTATGGCACTTTCAGTGGGCTTGAGCTGGGCCTACACTGCTATGGATTTCATAAGAGTTTGATTAATAACTTGATTACACATCTGTCCCTGTGAGCAGAAGGAGGTCACATGTGAATGACAGCACCATATCAGGACACAATGAAAGGGCGAGGGACACATAGTCTGTGGACATGGATATGATCATTCCTGCAGAGCACACACAAATGGCTGGCAGAGCCCAAGAGGAGGATATGAAGAATTTAGGATTGGACTCTGCAGGATAACCGATTTGGTATCAAACATTCCATAACATGTTTCATTCTGAATTTAAAGGCAAAATCCACATTTATGCAATGAATTGATACAACTAAAGATCAAATTTTCACATTTGTAAAATGTCTATAAAAATCCAAGATTTTTAATTAACCCCCACTGCCATTATATGTTTGAGAAAGAATGTCTTAAGGGTATCGATCAGGGCTTCCTACCCTGAGGGTCTGCAGCAGGCTGCCTTCCGTCTGACTATGCAGTGTTTATTGGTACACCCTGCTTGGAAGTGTCCCCAAAACTAAGACATTGATGAGTTATCAAAAGAAACAGACATTCAACTTTTATAAGCTCCAACTTTTTAAAATGTATTAAAACTAAGAATTATTGTCAACTGCATATGGTTTATACACACATAAATTTGTCTGCAATTTATGCCAAAGAATTTAGACAAAATGTAAACTATAAATCTAGAATGTGTGGTCTTCTGTAAGCAAAGTATACAGTAGTAGATGTGATTATAAAATTAGATCCAGGTTCTTATTAACCACAATAAAGCATGGATTAAACAGTAAAGTCAGCAAACTTACTTTACAAAAAACATTCTGGGTAGGAAACCCAACAGGTTCTTGTTCTCCAAAGGTGTATCAGTTGTCCCTCAGATCCACTGCAGTGGGAGCTTGGGGGCTTTCTAAGGAAAGCAGTGACTGTCATGGGCCAGATCTTTGGTTCCTTTTGTTTAATATCAAAAGTGAGGTCCAATGTTCAATGTGTGGTTTGCACATTTTCACCTGCCCAATACTTAGAGGGTTTCTGGATATTAAAAAGTTTTATTAATCACTATTCTGAGATGTCACAATTTTTGTGGGACTCTGATATGAAGATGAAATTAAAATGGGAAATGAAACATGAGATTTTAAAGCTGAAGTGAATCTGAAAGTTCATTTATTTTAATTCTTTCCTTCCTCAGAAGAGAATATTGAGGATTGCAGAAGCAACTTGCCAGGGTCACAAGGCGATCATTTCATTGATCTTCCGCTATGCTTATTATTTTTCCACTGGAGAATCTGGCATGTTTTGGTATCTTACAATGTTCTATGAGTAGCATTGAGACAGTGAGACAAATACTCATTCTTCTATGCACTTTATCAATACATAGGACAAAGTGTGTAACATTCTTCCTCAACTTTGCCTTTCATTCTTTTATTCAGCCAGGCATGGTGGTGTATGCTTGTAATCCCAGCACTCTGGAATGCTGAGACAGGAAGATTGCAAGTTTGAGCCCAATGCAAGCAATTTAGCAACATAGTGAGACACTGTCTCAAAATAAAAAATAAAAAATTGAGTACCTAGCACAGTGCTAAAGAAAATTTAGCCTCTGGTGGGAAAATTGAAAAATATAATGAAAAATGGCTATATCCATTGTACTAGCCATTTTACTTCTAAGAATTTATGTCAAGTAACTAATTAGAAATACAGTTGATAATTTATATCCAAGGAGTTCAACACAGTGCATTTTACATCAACAAAAATAAAATAAAATATCTGAATAGCAAGCAGTAGGAGATTATTTAAGTAAATTATGGTATTTATACATAATAGAATTCTATAAACTCATTAAAATTATATTATATAAGCATGCTCCTTGACACAAGAAAAATTCATAATTCATTTTTCTATGAATTAATTTTCTTGCAGATTTATATCTTTATGATATTGAGTTTTACTCTCCATGTATATGGTATATCTCTCCTTTTACTCAGGTCTTCTTTAATGACTTAAAAACAAATTTTCAATTTTTTCTTACATGATTATTCTTTAGATTTATACTTCGATTTTTTCAGATATATTTTCTAAGTGTTTGTTGCTGGAGTTAGAAATGCAATTTAATTCATTATATTGATAAAATAGCTACAGTGGTTTTCTTTTACTTAGAATTTTCCTGGTATGTTTTCTGTCCAATCTATTAAAAAAGTGTTATCATGACATTTTAATTTTAAGGAGGTAACAAGGAAACTTATAATCACAAAAACAGATAAAAAAGTCCTATCCCCAGTCATAATAGTAAACATGCCTGGGCATTATCACCATAGACAATTCTTTTTATTTCTTTATTTTGGTGCTATATGTTTCATATTTTTTCAGTTTTCTATTGTGAATACATATGAATCTTGTAATTTGAATAAACACAACGTAAGTATGGCATAGTGGTGCACACTTGTAATCCCAGCACCCTAGAAAGCTGAGGCAGGGGCCCTGCAAGTTTGAGCCCAGTCTGAGAAACTCAGTGACTTAAACCCTGCCTCAAAGTAAAAAAATAAAGAAGATGTAGTTCACTGTAAAGGCCCTGGTTTCACTCACTAGTAACACAGGCACACGTACAACTAACACTCTAAAGCCTTTATTCAAAAATTTATCTCCTCTATATAACCCCCATTATGTTAACTATTAGAGCACATAAACTTGTTTTCTTTTATAGACCCCAAACTTCTGCATATAAGAGTATAAGTTTACAGAAGCTAAGTAATTTTTTCTTTCTTTCTAATTCCTTAACTACAGGTTAACAAACAGTTTTACTCAACCTCTCTTCTTTCAACTCCCCAATAAACAATCTCTAATGATAGGGGTATTACATAAGAACAAACATTGAGGCTGAACCCGATAAGATAGCTTTTACCTAAAGATGCCTGAGGAAAAAGATTCACCTTAGGAAGTGAAAGGAGAAATTCAGGCCCACGATGAGCACTTTCCTCTAACACAGGTGAATCACAGCCTCTTCAAGGGAACAGTTGATACCAGTGTGGGTTTCTACTGAAAGGAACACAGATGAAATATTACCAGTGATGACGTTCATAGATCAGGAGGCTGGGAAGTCGGCAATCAAGGTACATATATATTCTGTTTTTTCTAGAGACTCTCTCCTTAGATTGCATGGCCAACTTCCCACTATATCCTCACATAGTGAACAGAAAAAAAAAAAAGAGCTGATTTTCTTTTTTCATTTTAGGAAGTAATCCCATTATGAGAGCTTTATTCTCAGAACCTGATTTCCTCTCCAAGGCCCATCTCCTAGTACCATCACCTTGTGGGTTAGGGTTTCAGAATATGAATTCAGGAGACATAACATTCAGTCCATAATAGGAGACAACCAGCTATGCATAACCAGACTTCTGTGCTGGGGACAGTTCCAATTTTGCCTCTAGGAACCTCTGAAACATTGGAACAGGGTGCTACATTAACTCCGAGTTCACTCCTCACCTCTGAAGACAAACATGGATGTCCTATTTAATTTCCCATTTCAAACTCTGCCCAGAAATGTGACTCATAGATCTATAACAATTAGATAAAGAGATTAAGGGTCATAATTAAAATACCCTAAAACATGTGTTAATAATATGAAAATAATGCTAATTAGCATATTATCATATTCTCAGCATATTCTTAGCATATTCCAGTTTATAAGTTCTCATTTATTATGAAATTTTGAAAATTAGACCTTTCTCCCTGTATACTAAATCTGAGAATGTTTAACATGTTCTTTTTCCTTCCTCATCTGGTCGGGGGTCCTACCTTGCCCACAGTCCTGTCAGCACTGTGCTGGAGGTTGCTACTGAGATGCTCATTGCTGAAACACATGAAATGCCTTTGCTTCCTCCAACATCAAACAAATGTCAGAGAAGATAGTCACATTCTTGGTGCTTTTTACAGCTGCATAGCAAATCTGAATCTTGAACCTGACTGGTAAAAGTCTAGAGTGTTGCTAGGTTTGGACCCTTGGTATTATCTAGGGAAAGGAAAGTAGACAGTGAACCATAGTGAAATAAAAACATGAAAACAATTACTGAGCCTAGGCTTGTCTGAATGCCAAATAGTTTGTGCTTGTTCTCAGGAAGTGACAACCTATAAAGTTCTACTAAGCCAGGAGAAATCACCCAACAAGCTTTTAACTGAGTTGTCGTATGTTATTTTCTTATAGATGCCCACTGACCTTTGAGGCCTGTGCTATCTTTCTGGATCTTCTTGGGCTACCTTCCCTCTCAAATGCTGCTTTGGGCAGTGTTCAGCTCTCAGTCTGTGGCCTGAACCTGTCACACAGTGCACCTCCTGCATGGCCCTCCCTACCTGCACAAGTCCCGCCCAGCTTCACTCAGCAAGTTGGAAAACCAGCTCCCCATCTGGGGCACTACATATCCCAGCCACACTCAGAGGCCCTTGCTGTGTGTTAGTCCCCAAAACAAGACCCGTGGGAACATTCTATTGACATCACAGTGGACACCAAGATGCAGGAGGTCAGTACAGATTTTGTGCCTGTATCTCACAGTAACCAAACAAAATACAGAGTTTGGGGCAGAGACCCTCACCCAGAGTATGAAGAAGAGGAGGCAGGAATTTTCTCAAACCAGGGGAGACAGATTTTGAGTGATGAGGAAAGAGAACCAGGAGGAGGAGGATCTGAGCAGAGGAGCCATCCCTAAGATCAGAAACACGTAGGTACGGGTGCTCCCCATAAGACCCCTTCTTCCATGGGAAGGAGAGTGAATGCTAAGGCATGATCCTAACCTGTCCTTCCTGGGGAGGAAAGTCCTCCACGCAAAGAAGGCTGTGCACAGACAAAGGAGGGGGCTCTGATATGGTAGGGGTTCTCTAATGTTTCAGTGATGACCACAGGGCAAGATTAGGGGTTACATGATCTTTATCACTCTGTTAGAATTACATGTTATTGTTTTGCTGGAGTTAAATATTCTTCACCATTTTTTGAATGTATGCTTCTAATCACAAATAATTTTTTTGTGTGTCTGTGATTCTTATTGCTTTTATAAATGGAGCAATGATTTTAGCAAATGCTCTTTCCAGCTCTAACCATCTAATTTCATAACTTTTATTCTGATATGATGAATTTCACCCTACTGGTATAATGAATTATATTTATGAATTTCGCACTATTGAATCAATCAACCTTTTATTTCAGAAATCAACTGCTTGGTGGTAGTCTGTTACTCTTTAAATATATGACTTTCCTTTCTGGAGTCTGGAATAGCCTTTTAACATCTCTTCTACATTCCTGGTGCAATTCTCTGCCCCGGGGGTTTTGTTTCCCTTCTACTTTGAGAATTGCTTATATTTCTCTTTGAATTTTGGATTTTGCTCCTGTTTTCTGACTTCTACCAACTCTTGTTATCATGCTTCTGCTACTATCCTCTTCTCTCTTTCTCCTCTCTGTCCTGTTCCATCCTGGCTCTGTCTTTCTATATCTTTTCAGGCTAACACTTCCAAATATGTAATTTTTAGAGATGTGCCATTACTCTTGGTGCTCAGATGTGGTACTTTTCATTGCATTTCAGTATTTTTAGAGCCAACGATATGTTGATGTGGTTACTATCTGGATCTCTGCAGCACAGATCCCTGGAAACTCAATATCTGCTTCTAAACAGTGCATCTGGAGTATCTTCAGCCAAGACTGTGCAGATCCAGGCCTCCCTGTCTGCTCTAGAGCACTATTAGTTAGCCCATCCACACTGGTTAGATAATAAAACCTTACATCTTTGCCATCTTATGTCTTCTCTTTAGTTCATGATCCCAATGAAATTTTTATTTTTTTGTGTTCATCCACGGGTATTTAAGTCACACATAGTATTTAAATAATCTAGGTCAATTTCTTACAAACAACCCATAAGTCTTGATGGCTTGGATTAATAAAGGTTTGTTTCTTGCTAATGTTTAATGCTCACCTAGAGTTGGCTGAGACAATGGCAGTGTTTGCTCAGCTTGGTCCTCAACCTTAGTTCTAGTACCTGGAGCAGCTCTATCTCAGAGGCAGCAGAGCCAAGTTGGATGTGATCTCCCCCAGCAAGTGACTGTCCAGCCCAGTAGTGATACATACAGCTTCTTACAATCCCTAGCCAGGACACAGGCCTTATCTCGTGCCCAGTAGGAGAATGAGGAGAAATGCCCAAAGGGCAGTGCTGCTTACTCCCAAAGGTAAGCTGAACCCAGAATCAGATGTGGCTGGACCATGGCCTTGTTAATGAGAATGTGAGAGCATACTTTCTCTAATGAAACACATCCAAAAAACAAGCTTTGTTCATTCTCCAGCCTGCTATTCTTTGAGGCTTGGCTCCCCTTCCTGCCTTCAGCATCTGGCAACACAAGTCATAAAGGAGTAGAGAGGTTCCTGACTATCCTTCCCTCTCCCATTGTCAGCCTGTCTCCATCAGATAGGACACTGGGGTCCAACAAGCTGTATGCCTGTCCCCTTCCTCACTGGATAATCTCAGGTTCCCACCTACACACGCACATTATCTCCACCCCAGATCATACATTGGAGCTGATCCTTGTGCCTGCAGTTTTGTCATCTGCAGCTGGACATGGAAGACCTGCAGCCTCCACGTCAACCCAGACGCGCACCACAGATCTGCACCCGGCTTCTGAGTTATGAAAGATGCCACCCTGAAAACCCTTCCTGGTGGCCCTTTCTCAGCTCTGGAATCCTCTCTGGGCTCCATTTCCAAATTCACTTCTCTCTAGATGAGCCATTTGCACTTTTGGCCTAAACTATTATGACAGCTGCCAAATTAATCACCAGGTGTCTAATCCCATCTATACCCCTCATGACAGCCAGAGAAATCTCTTCGAATGCCGGTTCAATGATGTCACCATTCAGCTGGAAACCCACATGTGCCATCTACCCTTAGACTGAAGTCTAAAATCCCCCATCCAGTCTCTCCAGCTCCACTCACCCATCCTAGCTGGGTCCTCCTTACCCCACTTCCCCAGCTCCGGACCTGATGATTGAATGGCCTGCAGGGGCCCTGTGCTAGGTCTAATGATTTTTAAATGAAGGGCTCTGCTTCTCATTTTTCCTGAGTCCCCAGAATTACATAGCCAGTGTTGTTCTTAGAGAGGGCTTTCACCGCTAGGGACTTTGCCCAAGCCAATTCCTCTATCTGGAACATTCTCCCTCTCTGCCTCTCTAAATTTGCTTCTAGTCACAGAATAAGTACTTCTTCCCCCAAAATCTTTCCCAATCCCCAGGTTTCCAGAGCCCCTGAACTTCTTCCCGAAACCTTCATCATACTTGAACCACAGGTCAAGGAGGAGATCATGCACAACTTGGGTCTGCTGCCTCTGAGATAGAGCTGCTCCAGGTAATAGAACTAAGGTTAAGGACCAAGCTGAGCAAACACTGCCATTATCTCAGCCAACTGTAGGTGAGCATTAAACATTAGCAAGAAACAAATCTTTATTAAATTCAGGCCATTGAGACTTTCTGGTTGATGTAAGAATTTCTCACTACTCGTAAATTCCCAGGATAGGATTTGTCTGTTCATAATATACAGTGCAGCCAGACAGTACATGTGGGAATGAAGAAGTTGACAAATTCAGTGGCCAAACAGTGGCCTGGACTCAAATCCTGCCTCATCTACTTCCTAGCTCTGTAACTCTGGGAAGTTACTAACCTGTCTGTGCTTTAGTTCCTGAAGGGCTAATAGTAGCACCAAGTGAAGTCTGAATTTTAGATAAATAAGAAGTTCATTGTTTACCTGCATTTGGGTTGTGAAGGGTTACTGTGAATATTAAATGTATCCAGCAGGTGGGGAAGTGAATTCTGCTCGCCAGTGCTGCATGGAGACCAGGCACCATCATTAAGAGCTCTGGGGAGTGCCTCAGGAGGCAGTTGCTGAAATGATGAATGATGACTTCTGTGAGAATTAAGGGCTATGAAATATATAAGACACTTAGCGTAGTGCCTATTATGCAATGACCATTAGATATATTAGCTATTATTATTTTATTGTTAGAATAAAGTTTTGTGGTAGAGAAGTATTTGTTGGAAAACCTGGGTTATAATGAGGCTGGAATCACCCTGCCAATGTAGAAGTGTTTGCTGGGGGTGATCTCTGTTGCACATTTGCCTCACAGGATTGCAGAAAGTATTTTTCAAATTCGTTATGTGAAGCAAATTTGTAGCTGGACAACCATTCTGCATGGGCACATGCACACACACACACAAACACACACACACACCATACACATACCGCCTCTCCCCCTCAGGCTCCAGCCCTTGCCACCTGGCCCTTGTTTTGCGGAGTTTCCCAAAACATTTGGTGTGGCTTCTCATGGATTGCCTCCATGGGGACCCCCAAGAAGTAATACTTGAGCTTCCGAGCCCCTTCCCTTTCCTCCCAGCCCAGGAGACTCTCCAGTATATTGCTGCCAGATGTAGTGAATAAAAACGTAGAGTATCCAGTTAGAGCTGGATTTTAGATAAAGAAACATTTGTTTTTAACATAAGTATGCCCTATGCATAATTCTTTGGATCCCATTTGTCCCATGAAGGCCATGTGTTAAAAGCTTGGTCACCAGCCTTTGGCACTATTGGGAGGTATTAAAACTGTTAGGATGTGGGGCCTAGTAGGAGAAAGTTAGCTAGCTGGAAACATGCCCCAGAAGCAGGTATGAGGACCCTGTCCCCCCTTCTTGGCTGCCATGAAGTGAGTAGCTTGCTTCACCACACCACCAGGTACTCCCTGCCACTGTATACTGCCTCTCTGTGGTCCCCCAAAAACAGAGCTAACCATGGACAGAAAACCATGACCATGGACGGCAACCATAAGCTAAAATAAATTTTCGCTCCTCGCAATTTGATTATCTCAGGGATTTTGTCACAGCAACAGAAAGTTAACACATCATACAGTATTTGAGACACCTGAACAATTGTCACCTATGTGATATTTATATTAAACAATCTGTCCCCTGTCTACCTGGCAGGTATACCCCAGTCCTGGAGACCCACCCCAGTTTCTTCTGCATTTCCATCCTGACCCATCAGTGCATACTCATCTGAGCCCATCTGAGTCCAGCAAGAGGTAAAGCACACCTGCCTTCTTCTCTACATGTCTCTTCTTTTCTCAGACCCTTCTCCCCTGTGCCAGGTGATCCTTTTAAACAGGCCACAGGAAAGTCAGCCTTAGTCTGGGTTCTGAGGGTGGGAAGATGCAGGAAGATTAAGTAACTTCAGGGCTGCAGATGCATTCCGCATGCTTTGCCTGCCTTGGACATTGCTTATTTTCCATTCAAGAAAGCATCTCCCAGATGAAAGCACCCATCTGTCTCATTGTCTAAAGTGCCTTCCACTCTCCCAAGAGAGCTCCCTTCCCTGTAGGTGGTGCCTCCTCCTCCTTTGTATTGCAGGTCTCCAAGTCACAGAAGGAAAGCTACCGTGCTGAAATTTCACCACTGTTTCATCATAATCCTGTAAATTCTCCTTCCCTCTGCTACATGATTGAATCTGTGTTTCTTTCCTGCTTACACAGAAGTCATTTTCCCATCAATTTCCCAGCTGCTCTAGGTGGCCTTGCCAACATTACATGACTCTAACAGGATTCTGGAAGTCACTACATTACTGTCACTAATTTTCTAACATGGAGGGATTTTTCTCAGTATTGAGCGACAAGGAGCAGCTATATTTTCAATGATAATACTATTTCAGAATTTTAAAAAGGATATTTTTCCTGAGAATCTTTGAGATTAGAGGACATTAGAGTTACAAATTAACTTAACATTTCCTTAAATTGGAGATTGTCAGTAAATACATGTGAATCCCAATCAAATTTTTTCATGTCAATGAGGTAGTTCACATGAGAGTGGGAAAAGGCTTTCAGCTCCTCATCATGAATCTTGCTTTTTGACTCCAAGTGCAATCACTCTGGGGCTACAGATAATTTAATTACCGCAACAGGCACCATCTGCTTTGACTTACCAAAGCAACAAACAAGAGAAAACCTGTAAGTATAGGAAGTAAGAAGGGATCCAGCCTGCAGAGGAACTGTCTTTCTTTCTGTCAGTTCCTTTCATCCATTCACATTTTTGAGGCCTACTGTGTGCACAGCAGGATAAAGATCCAACAGGATAGACTGGCTTCTGCTCCTTGAGAATTTCTACAATGTTGCTCCATTGTAAGTCATGTTGATCCCCTATCACCCAGAAAGAAAGCAAATATATAGACCTCTTATGTGTGAAGACTGCATAGCTCAGGTGTGTCGTTACCACGCTGAGGAGGAGGACAAGCTTGTTTCATCTAAGACTAAAGTTAATGTTGTGGGGAACTCAGGGCAGCTTCAGTTTTGGTTCATGGCTGTGGGTGGTTGGCCTTTAGATACCCAACTGTGATCTTCAATTTTATTTTTCCCTAACACCATCCAGTGAGGGTTCTTAGATTATTTGGTTTTTGAGGGTTTTTTTTTTTTTTGTAAGTTCCACAAGTGATTAATATAGTTCTATTTTAGTAAAACTGACTTTAACAGAAAAGTTCTGATCTCATGATGAACTCCCTGTCTTGTGGCAAATGCCATCATTGTCCTGAGACAAACTTTCTCTGACCTAGCAACTTCCCATGGGGAGATGGGGAGGGTGTTGTTTAGCCAGCTCCTGTTCTAAACAGTTGGGCAGTGTTGGAAGAGAGAAGGCAAGGATGGTTCAACTTCTGACCTGCAGTCCAGCAGGCCAACTCTAATTTGGAGCAACTAGCACTCCCTTGGTACCACTGATCACCTTATGATAAATGTACTTAAGGTCACTTTATCTTTTAGCTAAATTTTTTATTTTTATTGGTACATGTTTGCAGAACATAATGATTATATTCCTTGTGGGTAGTTGGTGCATGTACATAACACATGTTAATTCTTTCTCATCCCATTCCCCTCCCCCTCCTCCTCCCTCCCTCCATCTCTTGGTGTCTTTCCATGCCACTTTAAAGCAAGACCAGAGAAAGAGCTCATCACTTAATGATAGCCTATCTCAGTTTCAGCTGTGTTTTCTTCCAAAGAAGTGCAAAGTTTAAACCACAGGACTCATCCTATATGAACATTTTCTCCTTTTAATAAATTTTTAAACCTAGGTCTTTGACCTAGTGTGAGCCTAGGACAACTCCAACAAAAGCAGTTTTGTTATTGCTAGTATCAGCAATCCCAGAACAACAGGACCATGGGTGGCAGGGCAGAGTCTGTGGCAAGTAGACCTAATGCTAATCCGAGGAAAAGTTAATCCTAATCCAAGGAAAGAAGCTGTAGGCTGGTTGATTCCTCCTGGTTTTGTCCTCATGTGTACTGCATGCTGCAGTGACTCTGGGGGAAGGAGAGGTCATCCCCTAAAGGGGTTTGTGGATACAAATGACCTAATTAGGCCCTAATTAGGCAGGAAGCCTACTGTCACAGAAGTACTGGGAGATCTGAATTGAAGGACAATGTTGCTGGCTCTTGCAGATCTGTGAGATCTGCTTGTGCTTGGGACTGCCTGTGACCACTATTTCTCATACCTTGATGAAAAATGCCAAACATCCACAGATCCTCAGAATTCTTGGGTCAGAAGATATAATACATTTGCTTCTCAGATGGAGCAAATAACATCAATCCCTAAATCCCGTTTCCAGAGAGCTAACTGCAGGTGCCTGGCACAGTGTTGGCTGTGTCTGCCTGGTCTCGTTGCCAATTCATGCTTTCAGAGTTCATGGTATCACCCTTGGTCTATGAAGATATCGGCATTCCAGAAATCTTACTAAGTGGCTTAAGGTTAGAAAGCAATATATCAGTGGAAACTATATTCAAACTCAAAACTCTCTGAGCCCAAAGACCTTGGCTTTAAGAGCACCCTCTTTTCATGCTGATGGACACAGACAGCTATTCATGAAGAACTAAATCCCCATTACTTAGTAGGTGAATACAAGAATTCACAATAGCCCTTTGTAAAGTACATTTCATGCAATTCTGCAGTGTATCTGGGCATCCCTGACATCAACCATTGCCTATGACCTGGGTTCTGTGTCCTGGAAGCCATCTGGATGTTGAAAATCCTGAAAGAGGAGAAACACAGTATCTGCTCCTTGACCTAACAGGACAAGAAACATGATTTGACAAAGCCTCAGCTGAGGCTCACTGCAAATAGCCATGAGTCTCTGGCCAGAAGTCCAGGGAGGTGGTAGCTGCCTTCAAAGTACCACCCCATTTAGCAATTACTGTCCTAGGGCAGTTGTTTGCAAACTGACTGTTGTCAGTTGCTTTTTGTTTCCTTTACAATGAGTGAGCATTTAGATTAACTGTGTAAAAGAATCTACAAAGAATTGAATTACTGAGCACACTGCCCTGCTATCCTAGAGGCTTAATAAATATTTCTTAATTGAATCGAGTGAAGCTGAAGGAACTTCCTGTGTTTCAGCCCCTAAGGCAAGTTGGGAGGATTCATCCAACTCTCTACCTCCCCAACCCCATTACCACCCCCCAGGCAGCTGATTGGTGATGTGAGAACACACAAGAATGTCACACCACTAACCAGTGCATTTGCAGGCCTTCATTGCCCACTCACAGGATCAGAGTTCACAATATCACCTTCTGTCTTCACACAAGGATGCTGGCATCCCAGAAGTCTTAATAACTTTCCACAACTATCCAATGGCTTCTGGCCTCCTAGGATCTAGCCTTGGGCTGTGTATATGTCAGGCTTACCTGGACTTTGCTGAGAACTTCCATGACATACATCCTGGTCTGGGCTATCTATGTCTACCAGGAACCCCAGAGCCTGTGTCAGATAATCTCAAGAGGCAGCCAGGGTCTAGAGATAGCCCAGGTGTTATCATATCACAGTGAGTCCTTCAGCTCACCTCCTTTCATGGGCCCCTGTGTCGAGATTTATATTCTTCCATGAGGAAGCAAAGGTCCTCAAACAGGTCCACAAGCAAAGGATCCTGTTCCCTTCCTCTGACTCCTGCAGCTGCTCTGTGGGTGCCATGGCTTTGGGGAACTGTTGAGGTAGGAGAGAATAAATAAAAATATAAAGAAGATGAGTAAAATTGTAATTTTAAAATTGTACTTTTAATAAAACCTGCAGCTTCAGGACACAAACCCAGTCAAAAATTCCTAAAGTCCTTAAAGACACAATACAACTTAGCCATTGCTTTATAACTATAAATGGGCATTTTCACTTGGGAATAGGTCATTGTTTTTCACCTGTAAAATGGGCTTTATCTTTATGGATGATCTACTGCTACCACTCTATCTCTTGTGATGATTGTCACCTATAAATAGGCCATCACCTTCCCCCTGAAGAAAGGGCCAACTCCTCTCATCTGTAAATTGATTTCCTTCTTTCCAAAGATTCACAAGTTCCACAGATTCCTACACCCAATCCCCCAAAATACACCCGGCTGGAGGTCACAAAGGCTTGTCTGCCTATTAAGGGCCTACACAGTATCTCTTTGAATGTGTATTTTTAAAGTTCTGCCCAATAAGCCTCTTCATGCCTCTTACTGATGCATCCTGAAAGTTCTTTCTCTGTGATGAAAGTCAACAAACTGGCAAACTCATTCATGGGTGGGATGAGTCCATGTACCCCATTTCCACTTTGGGGGACCTCCACAAACCCTGGTCCAGCCATACTGTGACAATTACCCAACCATCTTTAGCAGCTCAGTAGCTGAGAGTGCAGGGTGTCAATGATCTTAGTGTTATGGTTTAGACCTAAACTGTCAGCCAAAAGGTTTATGTGTTCAGAGGTAGTGCTTTTGGAAGGTGATTGGATGAGGGTGCTATACTCATTAGTGGATTAACCCACTAATGAGTTCACAGTTAAATGTGCAGTTAGGAGGTGGGACATGGTGGGATGAGGTGGGCACTGAGGGGGGCATGCCTTTGGTTCTTTCTGTGCTCTCTGCTTCCTGGCTACCATGGTTTGAGCAGCTTTCCTCTCCCACACCCTTCTCTCATGCCATTTCTGTCTTGGAACCTACCAGCCATCAACTGAACTTTTTGAAACTATCAGACAAAATAAACCTCTCCTCCTTTAAGTTGTGGATGTTGGGCATTTTGTCCCATCAACAGAAAGGCTAATACACTTAATGTCCAAAGTCAGTGGTTTTATCTCTGTTAAATTTATTCTCTGCAATGGTTAATGTGTCAGTTGGCTAGGCCACAGCCCCCAGCCATTTGGTCAAACATTACTTCTGTTAGAGTATTTTTGGATAAAGAGTACATTTACATTGGTGGACTTACAGTAAAACCATTTTCCCTCCCTAACAGCAATGGACCTCACCCAATCAGTTGAAGGTTGCAAGAGAAAAAAGACTGAGGTCCCTGAGAAAAAGTGAATCTACAGCAGACAGACTTCAGACTTAAACTGCATCATCACTCTTCCCTGAGGCTCCAGCCTGAAGAATTTGGACACATCAGTCTCCACAACTGCATGATCTAGTTCCTTAAATAATTCTCTTTCTCTGTATGTGTGCACAAATGTGCCCCTGTGCTGGAGTCTCTTGGCACAGGCTTCCCAGCATGCTACATGTATAGCCCTGAAAAACAAGGGAGGCATGATGCCCCCAATGACACTGATAGACACTTGTTAAGTACTCCAGACTCCTGTCATTTGACAGACTTGGTCCTTTTCCAGACATCATCATCAGGAACTAGAGAAGGGCTAGCAGCAGCAAACTATTTTAGCTCAGAATCTGGGAATTGAGGGAAGTTCCAGGCAGAGCTGACACCTGATCGAGGTGCAAGAGAATGGCCTTCCCTTAGCCCTCTCCATAGGGAGGGTTTCCCACCTGGGCCTGGCAGTCTGGTGTGCAGCTGGTGTCTGTCTGGGGGCCAAGACACCTTGGACAGGCCGCCAATCAGACTGCCTGGGTGTAATCCTTCCTTAGACAAAACTCAGCTATGTATCCACATGCTTTTTACTAGTGTTCTCCCTATAAATACTCCCTCAGACACTCATACCTGCAGTCCTTGCTGTCATTTTTCTTGTACCCCTCTCCAAGGGTCCTGCCAGTACTTCAAGGAGACACATGGTCTTGGACCTCCAAGTGACAGGCCTGCTCTCAGCTGGCAAAGAAGCACTTTTCACTGGAAAGATTGAATATCCTCCAGCTGAAGTCCTGCCAGGCTGGTTGCTGATTGTTATTTTAATATCTGTGCTGATTTTCTACTTCCCATCCTCTGCGCAGCTAGCTCTCAAGCTGATTGCCTCTGGCACTGCCCACCTGCCTGCTGCCTTTCATCACCCAGCACTGCAGTGGGAGCCCCTGCTGTGGGTCTCAGAAGTCCTCAGGGTGGAGAAGCTCACCCTGGCTTCACAGATGAGCACAGTGATGATGCTCTGTGTGGCTAAGATGTCACCTGGCCCTAGTCTCACAAAACTCGTCTGGTATGCAGAACCCAAAACTGGCTACACACATTTCAAGGCCCCTTTATAACACATGAGATAACTATTAGGAGGCTAAGTAGAAACAGCTCTTTGCATTCTGCCTGTTCTTTTGCTAGTTTATTATGACACTTTGAATGTAACTACTACTTTAATGAATCAGATCTGCTAGTTAAAACAAAGCCTATCATTATCTAAAACACACATGCATTAATTACACAATAGTAGTGCTGTAAGCTAGGGTCAAATGCTCTGCTCATTGTTTGCAAAACTGTGTTGAATTATCTAAAACAGAACAGAGTATGGGGCTCCTTGGTCTGCTTGCCAAGTCCTGATAAAGTCTTTGTGGCCTCCCAGGCTCAGTCTCTGGAGAGGATCCCAACTAGTGTTCCTAAAGTGCCCACTCTTCTTTCCTTGTAACTTCACTTTGAAATTACCAAGTTTCAGTGACCCTGTCATCAGAGATGGATGGCTGCCCTCTGTGGAGCCTTGTGATCTACAGCAGATGCCTCTGGGAGGTGCAGAGGTACCTCATCCAGAGGAGGCAGAAGTGTCAGGGAGCATCAGGAAGCTGTCCACCATGTCAGGTCTGCATTCTCGGTGTAAAGCCACTCATCCTGAATGATGCCTCCACCAAGGGTGTATCTTTGGTCACAGCTACTCTGGCTTTAATACACTACTCTGGTAGGGAAAGAAAGTAAGCTTTCATTAAATATATCATCTTCCATATGGTTATTCAGGAAGAACATGCATGGCATGCACATGTGCACACACACACACACACAAACACACACAATTACTACATCTGACTCATGGGAAGGATTCAAGAAATAACAACTAATGCTACATGAAATAGGCACTGAGGCAGATCCTAGAATCACATAGAGATTTTTCTGCAGAGACACTGTTGCTTTTTCCCTTCCCTTTGCCAAGGGAATAAGCAGCCTGTAGACCAAGGCCCGACCCTCTCTTCTGGAGCCACATCCCTCATCTGTGCCTTACATAAAACCTATCACTTGCCTGCCCTTAGGAGTTCAGTTAAGCCTGCAGCTCCTTCCAAAGGACAGCAACATTTGGTCAAAGCAATACTGATCTTCGGTAGCCTAATTTCAGATTAGGATAAACTGGTTTCTGTGCCCAAGCAACACGGCCTGAGCTTCCATCTCCCTGTGCTGCTGTGTCTGGAGGTCCCAGCTCCTCACCCAGTGGCAGCAGGACCTAGGAGCTTTCAAACTGTCACTGTTATGCCACTGAATAGACTAGAAAACAAGAGCTAAATTTAGGCCCCACCAAGATCTCTCAATAACTGCAAAAAGCATCTCTTGAATCAATGTTTCTCAGCAAGCTGCAGTTGCAGGGAGAGAATCTGGCTTTGGGTAATTGGAGATAAAATGTTTGTGATGAGAGAAAATCTCACAGCTGCAGAATGCGAGTGTGCAGAACAATGATTGTGTTTCTCGCTACCTGAATATATTCCAGTTCTCACAGCTTCATTTCCGAGGAGGTAACTCTATCTTTTCAAAGTGATCTTTTTCCTTTTCCATTTAAAATTCAGTCTCTTCAGCCTCTCAACAGAACTGGCTCATGATCATGCCCATTTCCTCCCTTGTCCCTGTAGATGATCTGAGTCCAAGTGCACCCTTGGCATCATCTTGGCGTCCGAGGGGCAGCAGCTGGGCTGTCACATTTGCCCTTGCTGTCTATGGCCGCAGGCCCCTTCCTAGTCTGTGCAGGTGACCCCCAGCAATCTGCCTGCAGCATTTACTGCATGTCCTCTTCCTTACAGCCCCAAGGGTTCTGCGGTCCGGCTAGTCTCTCTGCCCTCACCCCCAGCCCTGCTCTCCTCTGGTTGCACAGAAAATATTTAGACACTTCCCAGGACTGTGGCTGGCAAGCTGACCTCCCTCAAGTGGTTCCAGGGCTGTCAAGGCTGGAAGCCCCTCAACTGGTCCTCTCTGCTGGCCTTGGGGAGACCTAGGTTCAGCAAGGCATTGTACTTGGGCAAGAGATAGCCTATACTGCATTGCAGTAAGAGAGGCACAGTCGTGCTGTCTCAGTCCTGTCTTAAATCACAGGGCATTTAGGGTGAAACATAAAAGACAAAAGTATAGTCGCCTCATCTGACTTTTCAGCCTCTTCCAGCTCAAAAACACCTCCAGGCTTTATTATTTCAGGCCTTACCCTTTGAAGCCCAGAGTATGACTTTTCCCTGGCCAGGCAATATTGGCCTTCAGGGCTGTTGTCTCTGCTGTGTGTTTCTAAGATACCTGTTCAAAACACAAAAGACCCCTTTGTTTTCAGTTTCCTCCACCCACCTTCTAAGGCCATTATTGCCAACAGGTAAGTAGTAGGAAGGTTGGGAGCAACAGTAAGCACAGGAAAAGAAAAGCTTGTGAGGCTCTCAGCATCTTACCTTCCATAGTCTCGTGGCTTCCTGGGGAGGCCAGGCCACTCAGTTCTGCTGAGGTCTTCTTGGCTGGTGAGGAAGTGGCCAAGATGGAGCAAGAAAGCATTGTGGACATGGGTTAGTGCAGATAAGTGACTTTTTTCTTCAACCCCATGCTAAGTAGTGTTGTTCAAATTTCCCAGTCTACAACAGCTTTGTGCCTTCAAACCATCACACATAATGTAGAAAATGTACACAGCTTGAACTTTTCCAGTTGCCCCATGAGTGGAAGTCTTCACGTCACAGTGGTTTATCTCAATCAGTGCTGGGATCACTAACAGAGAGCTTAATATGACCTTGGCCCTGGTGCCCAGAGCACTGTGTCACCTGGACAAAGGTGTCTTTTGGACACAAATCACATGGAAATAAGAGTTTGGGCCACATTGTGTTCTGAAAGTACCCCACCACCTGGATCATGGTTCTTCCTTTTGTCCAGTGGTTGTGAATCCTGGGACTTGTATGAAACATTTTCGTGGAAGGCCTGGGACCTAGTTCAACCCCAAAATCAGTCTGGATGATTTCTGCTCCTGACAAGTGGCAAAACAAAGGCTGACATCGTGTGATCCCCACCCCTGTGGTCCTCTCCTTGATGGCACCTGTCCCTTCTAAAATGTTCTTAGGGCCTCTCATCACAATGTGTCCTCGTGGCCCCAAGGCCCAGGCCACCTGGCACTGACTGGAAACACCATGGCTGTGTTCATTAGAGAACCCGAGAGCATGTGCAGCTACCCATGCTCTAACAGGACCCCACTGTCCTCTGAGGCAGAGGGACCTCCCCCCCAGAGGCAGGCTTCCTTCTGAGTGTCTCAGTCTTAGGAACTATGTAGTGTTCCTCTTCCAGGAGCCTCAACCAGGTCAACAAGGCTGAGACTTTTGAGGAATAGAGTTTCAGAGAAGCAACAGGGTTTCACAGCAGAAATCAATTATTCTGTTAGTTTGAACATGTATTGTAGTGTACGAACATGTCCTTTCAGAACTAGATCCCTGTCCATCTGAAATCCCAGTCTCAGAAATACAGTCAGAAGCACGCATTAAAAACAGGGACCACGTCTTCTCGACGTGAAGAAAAACAGTTTGCTATGATCAGGAACCTGAGAATCTGCTGTAGGTGGCACAGAATACCCATCCTCAGGAAGCCTACATTCTAGCTGATAAAATAAACTATAAAGGAAATAAATAAATATCGAATATAAAGCACAGAGTATCATCAGGAAGACTGACAGGTGGGAAGCAGTTTGGAGGTGCTGGTTGGGGATGCACTCTCTGGAGGAGATAGATAGGGAAGCATGTCTGGACTACAGAGCCAACCTGACTGGGGGTAGGTGGTAGGGGATAAGGTGGATAGGTTATGAGCAAGAAGAAGGGCCACATCACAGAGCTCAGAGGACCGTGGCGAGGAGGGGTAGGTGGGATTGAGCAGACCTGGCTCCGTTGTCATGGGATCATCTTCCAGATGCCCAGGGAAAGAGCTAGCTGCAACCAGGAGAAAGGTTGTGGGGAGGTGGGGAAGCAGGTGCAATGTGGGACTTATTTAAAGCCACCATGGATAGAGCTTCCAATAGGCTAGACCCAGACTGTGTGCAAAGTATAGGAGTAAAGGACGACACCTATACCTTAGCTTGAGCAACTGGGAGGGTGGTGAGGTCATGGAGAAGGAAGTAGTAGTTGAAGTAGTGTGAGAGTTGCTGGGGATCAGACTCAGGGCCCAAACTTCCTGATCAGGAGGGAGCAGGGAATGTGCTTGGCAGAGGGCAGAGACTGCTGCGATCCAATCTGCCAAGGCAGAGGATCTCCTTTGAAAATAGACCAATTTCTTCTTCAGGGGTGCAGCTGCTGGAAGCATGTCCCCACACCATGACTGTAGCTGGGAGAAGCCAAGGGCTGCTATTCATGCCTCTTCTTTGCCCCGTCATCAGCCAGGGTCACTGCAGAGGATGCCTGGCCAGGAGTCCCTGAAGTGGATCTGACTGCCACTAACAACAGAATGTTCCTGGAACCCAGCAAAGCCTGGTGCCCTAGGTGAGGGGCGCCAGTGGGAACTGGTAACTGCAGCAGAGACTGCTTGGTGCCTGAAGACAAAAGGAGAAAGTCTTGCCCCAGGGAGATTGTGGGTAAGACAACAAGAAAGGAAGGAGCTAGGGAATGAGCACTTGGTCTCACATGCCTACCTTTACTTCCTGGGCATCTCTGCAACTGACAGAGGACAAGAAAGCCACCAATGGCTATGCCAACTACTTCTGCAACTGAGAACAGATTTAGTGGATACCAGATGTCCTGTCCACACGGTATCATTGGCCTCTATTTCCTATCATCATTTTCCCCTTACAATCCCCTCCACAAGAGACAACACATCTGTAACACAAAACCAACTACAGATCTGAATCCCATCACTAGAAACTCTACGGTTAGAGCATTCTCTCCATTCATTGCTAGGCTGGGTAGCAGCGGCTCCTTTCCAGGATTTCCTGACCAAGAACACCACGCCCATTGATCTCATGATTAGGCTGGCAGACGCAAAACATGAGCCCTGACCTCTGACCTGCAGCCACCTGTCGTGATGGCCACAGCACTTAGGTGGGTCTGAAACTCCTGCTGCTTTGTTCCTTATTCTATTGTCTGTCCCTACTTATACATATGCATGTGCATATGCATGTGTGTGACTATACTGGACATCTGCCCAGATATGTTTCTGTAGGTGCCCTCTACCTGCACAACTATGTAAACACAGACAACCATGCACACTCATATACAGATGCATGCATGCGTGCATGGTCATATACACATGCATATACACCCACACACATGCAAGCCCACACGTATGCACACACATGCACACAGAGACACATATATGTGCATATACATCTACACGCATGCCTTGTGAACACATGCACAAGTGTGTACACATATGCACAAATGCACACATCAACAGAAATACATATAAGCACATAGCTACATGTGTGTATATGTACATGTGCATACACACAGGTGTATATGCATACATATATAAACATACATGCACTCACACACATATATACACAAACATTTGGATACATTGTCTGTGTTATAAGGAAATACAGTCTCTGGAGCTTTACATACCAAGGTCTGACCAGATAAGTGCCAGACCCTACTAGTCTTCATTTGCAGGTATATACAAAAACACTGGCACATCTTGCAGAAAGGTTTACTCTGGGTCTCAAAGAAAAAGGTTTGGAAGAACCTACATTAGGTGTTCAGGAAGTTCATCTGTACATCCATAGGTAGTAACTGTACACATGCACACAGCACACACACACACACATACGTAACAAGTTCTTGAAAAATTAAGACAGCAAAGGAACCCCTACATGCCTATCTGAAGGCTTGCTGTACATCATCACAGATCACCTTATTGCAGCTACCATGAGCTCTCCCAAGTTGAGATCTGGACACAGAGAGAACCATTTTTCCAATTAATGAGCAAAGATAGGATGTTTGATCAATAATAATGGAGCACTGTGGCCAAAAAGGAAAATACAACACTTAGCCTCCTGCTGCTGTCTGAGAAGGGCTGGAAAGCAAATGCTATAAATATCAATGACATGGACCCATAGGTGGCAGAGATAAAAAAAAGCTCTTGTTCCTACCTAGGTAATTCAAATATCAACTGTACTCTCCAACTCTCATCTGCAGTTTCCATAGAGGACAGCCTTGAAGACTGCACAGAAAGGTGTTTAGATGGTTCAAGGAATCTGATAGAAAAGAAGATCTGTGATTTCTGTCAAAAATTCAAAGCCAATAGCACTCTGTCCTCTTTGGACCAGTTGACCCCCAGGGAGATGAGTGGCCTTGAGGTGCCAAGATAGCCTCCACATTCATCAGACCATTGGACAGCCAGTTCTCTGAAGAGCCAGGGGGTAATGGTATACTGCACACTACAATTGCCAAGGTCAGCCCAAAGAATAGTTTAACAAATAAATGTGGGAAACAGGCAGATACTTCCAGCTATTACCTAGCTTTTCTGCTGATGCCCAAGGAGATTAGAATGGCAACTTCCCCAGGTTTTTGTTTTAGTCTTTTGTTTAATATTTTAATCACTTTTATTGAGGCATGATTTGCATACATGTAAATTCAACAATTTTAAATATGAAGTTCAATGAGTTTGTCAAACATATGCCATTGTTTAACCACCACCACACTGAAAATACAGAAGAGCTCCATTCACAAAAATAGTTCTCACTCATCCACTTTGCTGTGAATCCTCCTCTACCTCACCTATAGGCAGTCAACTAGGTTTTCTGTCACCATAACTTTGCCTTTTCCAGAATTCCATGTAATTGGAATAATTCAGTATGCAGTCATTTTTGTTTCTGTCCACTGAACATAACAATACTGAGATCCATCCATGCAAGTGGGTATATGAGTATTTGTTCTTAGTGTATAGATGTGGGGTCCCCAACCTTCAGGCCATGGAACAGTACCAGCCCATGGCCTGTTAGGAACTGGGCTACAAAGGAGGAGGTGAGTGGTGGGTGAGCAAGTGAAGTTCATATATATTTACAGCTGCTCCTCATCACTCATTTTGACACCTGAGCTCTACCTCCTGTCAGATCAGCAGCAGTATTAGATCCTCATAGGAACACAAAACCTACTGTGAACTGACCATGCAAGGTATCTAGGTTGTGTGCTTTTTATGAGAATCTAATGCTGTATGATTTGAGGTGGAGCTGAGGCAGTGATGCTAGTACTGGGGAATGGCTACACATACAGATTAGCAGAGAGGTATAACTACAGAGAGACCTTAATAAATCAAATGTTTGCAGATTCAAATCAAAACTCTATCAGTAAGTAACAAGTGACAAATGAGCTGCATCTGGTGGCAGGCTCTATAATTGCAAGTGAGTTGATGTACCTCAATTGTACAGCTGCATCTGCTGGCAAGCTTTAAGTCAAAATCTGACACTCACTTTACTCTCCAGGTGGCCTTACCATGATTTAATTTACCACTGCTAATCACATCTCCTTCCTACACTGCACATTTGTCTCCATCGCAGTTTTGGTAAGCCCATAAGATAACCCTAGCCAAAATGAGTAAAAAACACCACTGGAGAGCTTCTTTGAAAAGGGTGGGAAGACTCAATGATGAGATAGCAGAAGACTCTAAAAACACCAACAAGAAGAAAGTTACATTTAAAAGAAAATCCCAAGAGTACTACTTAATTATGGGTTCATTGCAATGTGCAAGTTATATTCAACAAACCTGCTTTGCAAAATATGTGGCAACCATCTATTAAACAAAGCCATGACCTTCAAAACTGCTTCACCATATGGAGACCAAGAACCTTGCATTAAAAGCAAACCTTTGGATTTTTTCAGAAAAAAATATGAACACAAAGAACACAAGCGAGTATTGAAGGCTATCACTTCATCAAATGTGTCTATACTGAGAATGTCATTCTTAGTGGCTAACTGCAGTGCTAAAACTAAGAATCCCTTTACTATTGGTGAAGAGTTGATCCTGTCTGCTAAGGACATTTGTCATGAAATTTTAGGAGAGGTGCAGTTCAAAAGGTGGTATGTGTTTCTCTTTTGGTTAGCACCATAACTAGATTAACTGATAAAACAGCAGAAGACATTGAGGCACAATTGTTAGAAAGAGTTAATGAGTTACCATGGTACGCAAACCAGGTTGACAACAAGGCAACAATTCTCACTTTTATGTGATATACTTGTCATGAGAATGTGCATGGTATGCAAACCAGGTTGACAACAAGGCAACAATTCTCATTTTTATGTGATATACTTGTCATGAGAATGTGCATGTGCATGTGTATATTATGTACAATTTTGTTGTCAACCAACACCACAGATACAGAATTATTCAAGTCTTTGAATGATTACATATCAGAAAAATTGAATTGGTCATGGACGAGTGGCTGCCGTGACTGGACAGCTTTCTTGTTTCACTATTCAGGTCAGAGAGGTACCTTCCAAATGTGAAAGTATGCACTATGCTGTGCACTATGCACAGCATTTCTACAGAGAAATGCTGTCTGGCCAAGAAAATGTCACCTGAACTTAACATTTTGTAAGATAAGATTAAAATTAACTGCATTAAAACGCATAGTCTCAACTGATATCTGTTATCACAGCTCTGTGAGGACATGGACAGAAAGCACACAAGTCTTCTCTTATACAAAGAAGAGAGTGCCTTTCTAAAATTAGATCATTTGCTGAGTTTTTGTGTCATTAAGAACCACTCCAGATATTATTTTTTAGAAAAATAGTTGCCACTGGCAGTACTTTTCAGCAACCAGGATGAGTACAAAACTGGTTTACCCATGTGACCTATTCGACCTGCTCAATGAATTCAATCTGCCACTTCAGGCAAAACAATTATGTTCTAGTCAGTGGATAAAGTGGCTGCATTCAAAGTCAAACTGTAATTATGGGGGTAATGAAAGAATATTGGGATTTTTGACATGAGATTTTGAAAGACACTGACCCAGGGCCTTCTTTCTCCTACTAGTTCATGATCACCTATCTCAGCTTTCAAAGGAGTTTGAACATTACTTCCAAACCACAAAGGACTCCAAACAGAAGGAATGGATCCACAACTTATTTGTGAATAAAACAGGTGAATCAACTTTGTGCTAGAAGAGGATCAACTGCTTGAGGTCACAAATGACTGTGACCTTAAAAGTATATTTGAGACAACTTCAAGTCTTCATACTTTCTGCCTTAAGGTCAAGGCAGAATATTCTGAGATTGCCATAAAAGCACGGGAAAGCCTGCTTCCACTTCCAATATTCTGTCTTTGAAGCAGGGTTTTCTGCAGTTACAGCAACTAAAATGAAATTATGGAGTAGACCGCACATAAGCAACAAACTTCAGGTGTCACAGTCTCCCATCTCCTTCAGATGGAAGGAAAACAAGTTCAAGTGCCCACTGATTCTGCATTATGGTGGTCAGTATAATTATTTCATTATATATTACAATTAATAATATAAATAGAGTCTACAACAAATGTAACGCATTTGAATCAGATACGGAAGGGGCAGAACACAGCACATAGATACATAAGTGATTTTTAGAAAATCTGACAATGTCATTAAAAGGGGGACTGGATAGTCTTGTTAGGATATGGTGGTGGTGGAATAATTGCTTATAGTATTATAGTACTTGCATATACATCACAAACTATGGTGCATCTACTAGCATTCCCTAAACATTTTTGGCACCAGCAGGTTCCAATCTTTCATAGAAGACAATTTTTCCATAAACCAGAGGAGGAGTGGTAGTAATTTTAAATTACTTATAAGTTAGAAATTAGAATTTTTAAAATATAGTAAATCTGTTGCATATAGATCCAGTATTCTGTGACCTTTTAAAAATTACTCATTAATTTTATTACTTTTATTTGTAGATGCATTAGGATATCAAACAAAAATAATCACATACTCCATAATTAGAGTTTGACTTCTTAGTTTCCAGACTATATGACTCTTATCTTTTAATTTATCATGTCTTATTGCACTTGTGATTTGGGGTGTGAAGCAAAATCAATCTTTTACTATTAAATATATTAACTGTAGGTTTTAATAGATATTGTTAATTAGGTCAAGATATTTCACCTTTGTGTTTTTATGGATTTTTTTTTTTTGTGGGTACGAGGGGTTGACCTCAGGATCTCGCATACTAGCATGCACCTGTGCCTCTGAGCGATACCACCGGCCCTTTATTCGTATGTGGGTTCCGGGAGTCGAACTTGGGCCCTCGCGCTTGCCAGGCAGGCGCTTATGCCGCTGAGCCATCTCACCAGCCCATGGATTTTGTTTTGTTTCGTTTATCATAAATGAACATTGAATTTTGTCAAATGTCTTTTCTGCACCTATTAAAATAATCACATTGTTCTCGCTTTTCCTCTGTTATTATGGTAAACTGCCTTGATTGATTTTTCAAGGTTAATCTAGTCTCACATTCAAGGGGTAAAATTCACTTGCTCAGGCTGAATTGTTCTTTTGAAATAGGGCTGTGTTTAACTTGCTGTTATTTTGTTAAGAATTTCTACATATATGTTCATGAAGAATACAGGCTGCTTTACATATAATATATTTTTCTGATTTTGATATCAGGGTAAAGTCTGTCTCACAAATCGAGTTGAGATATATTCCTTCCTAATATTTTATCTTATTTCTCTTGAACTTTCTTCTTTTAAATGCAGATACACAATACGTCTAAAAATTTGGCTGTTTCTTTCAGGAGCTTTTGCAATCGTTGATCTCTTGCCTAATTTTCTTACGTTCTGAAAATACACTCTTTTTTATCCTCTTAAATTTATTAAGACTTTTATGACCCAGAACATGGTTTGTCTTCCTAATGTGATAGAGGGTTCTCATCCTGGCTCACAAATGCTAGTAATGCACATCTCTTCCCAACAGCTCATGAAGAAACATCATGTTCGTCCCTTGAAATCAGCCAATGCAGAAATATTTACAACACAAAAATTGGCAAATATTACACATCAGAGTTTTGGCTAGC
This sequence comes from Erethizon dorsatum, assembly GCA_028451465.1. Taxonomy (NCBI): domain Eukaryota; kingdom Metazoa; phylum Chordata; class Mammalia; order Rodentia; family Erethizontidae; genus Erethizon; species Erethizon dorsatum. The sequence goes on along the minus strand of CM051822.1, from coordinate 113,685,494 downwards.
CAGTTGTCTGAAAAGCCGGCAGCTAAATGGTTCTCTGCACAGCATGATTTATCTTTTGAATTTTCCATGAACCTTGATTAGTTCTGTATATATCTAAACATACATATATTTAAACATATATTAAAATAAACAAATTCATGGGATAATTCTGACACTCATCCAGTATCACAGCATTTATTCTTGTCTTTTCTCTTGGTTATCTGGAACCTCTTTTCTCACTTTGTGAAGTTTAGCTACCATAATATTCAACCCTACCATACCTGTGAACTAGTTTAGAGTTGTTGAACTGTACCTATGTGAGAAGCAGGTTTTCATAGGACTACAGTGTTTATCTATAGTTCTTTTACCCTTAAGTTACAGTGTACTGTATGCAAATTCAGAAGGTGAATTCTTTTCCCTCCACACTCAGTATAGACATGACTCACACTTGTAATCTAGTCAGATGTGTTTGTCACTACCTGAATTCCATCCTGGGACCCTCGAAACCAGGTTAGTTTTTCTAATCTGCATATACTGAAGTTCACTGTTTGGAGGGTATGGTGCTATAGGATTTGAAATGCACATAGAGCATTTGCTTTTATGTTCTTCATTCTTTATGGAGTATCCAATTTTCTATATCGTGGCATTCCCCATCAGACTAATTTATGTCAGCATTTCTTAAAGTAAAGTTTGCCTAGCAGCAAATTCCTTTAGTTTTCCTTTATCAAAAAAGTCTATTTTACCTTAATTCTTGAAGAATGTTTTCACTGAATGTAGAATTCTGAATATAGTTTATTCTCAGAACACTGAATAGACTTTGTTTTTCCTTTCAGCACTTTATAGATGTTCTATTTTCTTCTGTCCCTGAATGGTTTCTGACAAGAAGCCATTAATTGCATCATACTTACCTTGAAAATTGTATGTCATTTTTCTCTTGTTGCTGTCAAGACTTGATTCTTACATTTGGTTTTCAACAGTTTGATAATGATGTGCTTCAGCCTGGGCTTCTCTGTGTTTTATTAATTTTCTCCTTCCTGGTGTCCCTTTACCATCTTTCTGTTTTATATGAGATATAGAACATGTTTAGACATTGTATCTCCAAACATTTTTTCTGCCCTCATTTTCTCTTTCTTCTCCTTTTGGCAATCCAATTACATGTGTGTTGAACTTTCTGAAAGAAGCTAACAAGCCATTTAGTCTTATCAATTAAAAAGACAGAAATCTCGTTCTCTCTATGTTTCTCTAGGATGATTTCCATTAGTATCTTCAAGTTCACTTTGTCTTTCCTCTACCCATTTGGCTATTATACAACTACATGAATATTTTCACTCACAAATTTAATCATTTATTGTAGGAATTTTTATTTGTTATGTTTCTATTTCTCTATTGAGACCTTGTAATCCTTTGCAGAGATTTTCTTTAATTAATAAGATGGCCATTTTGACAGTTAAAACCTTGGCTGTGAAGGATGCAATTTCAGAGAGACTACATCTTTGTGATTCCTATATCCAGGAGCCCTACCATTTCTTCATGAAGATCATAGAAAAATCTGGCTAGTATTTTCCCAGCAATTAACCCTAAACAACTGGAAGGAGAATTCTAACTCCTGCTCCCTAAGAACTGAGACTGTCTGTGGTGGATTGACAACCAGTGGTCAACTTGTAACATCCAGCTGAACTGAGCCAGCGTGGTGCTGGGTGTGGAGGGCCCACCTGAGCACTGTTGCCAACAACATAAAAAGGAGAACTGGAGAGGAAGAGTTGCTACTGTTGGTTCTCCTTGAGGGGCTTGTCACTCTGGCTTTCCTGATAGGAACTTGGCTGTTCTCATTGTCGGAGGAGCTCAGGACCTTGTTGTCGCTGAGAATGGCTGTGGTACTTTTCAGGGGAGCTCTGGTCCTTACTCTGAGCATCGCTTCCTGGCTCCAGTGCAGATCCCTCAGCCTGCTGGCACAGATCCTTCGTCCTGCTGGCGCAGACTTTCTAGCTTCCACCACTGACCTTTGGGCCTTCCCAGTGTAAATCCATGAAATAGACTTGCGTGAGACATTGTTGTGGGCTCCAGGCTTCCAGCTGGACTCTTGGGGCATTGCCATGGGCTTTAGGTCTTCAGCTGGACTCATGCAGGACATTGCTGTGGAATCCAGGCCCTCAGCTGGACTCTTTGGGTCTTTAGTGTGTGGACAGATTTCCTGCACTTCTATATATGACTCTTAGGGCGACTATTAAAAAATAATCCTAAAAATTATGTGTCCCGTATTGTATTGTTTCCCCTGCAAACCCTGACTACAACACTTGCTTATAGGACACTTACCACCATATCATCAATATGTATAATAATTAGATTTCAGCCTAAAGGACTGTCAGACTCATACCCTATCTAACAGAAACCCAAAGACAAGAGAGACAAGAACAAGAATGCTCGAGAAAATTTTAGCCTCTCACACTGAAAGCTACAACAAACAGGAAAACACAGCTTAACCCCTAGCCAGATGAGCAAAGAATCTCAACTAAAGGCTCATCTATCTCTGTTTCCTTTACTCAGTGCCTGACATCTGATTTTCAACCAAAATATATCACAAGGCACACTAAGAAGCAAAAAATACAGACTGAACAGGCAAGAAGAAGCATCAGAACCAGACCCATGTATGGATTTTGGAATGAGCAGTTGTCTAGCTGCCTTGGCCTCTCAAAAGCCTCTCAAAGCCACCGTCACCATCTTCTCAACTCAGCAAAATTGTTGGACTTGACTTGATATTCCCTCTTCTGTGCTGCAGCTTGGAAACTTCTTGCAGGCAGTGAGGTGTGTAATTCTATGGCTGGCCGAGTTTGTTTCCATCCTTTCAGATATTATTTTATCCCTGTGCTGTCTATTGTCTAATGTTAGAAAGAGTTGTTTCACACATTTTATTTCATTTTCTAGTCACCTAAGGCAAGAGGCTCTTAACTGGAAGCAGTGGTCCTCAGAATGTGGCTTTCTCAGTGAAATAGTGCAGCATCATGATAAATGCTTTTTTTGGCAAATGTTGGCAGACTCAGAAAGTTGGCAAATGCCATCATGATTATGGGTGCCAGGCTTCTCACTTGCAAAGGAAGATACAAGTAGGAAATGCAGACAGGCTGAGGAAAATCCCATTGCACTAGAATGGAATTAAAATTATGAACGTGAACTTATGGTTGTAGAGATACAGGGAGAAAATATAAGTAGGAAGACTGGCAGATAGACAGATAGCTGTGCAAACTTCCTTGTTTTGTTTTCTGAGAAACCTGGAATCAATAACCCTCCATAAGTAAAGAGCCATGCAGTGCCTAGATCTTGGTCTCTTAATAAAGTCTGATTAAAAGAGTATTGACTTAGGGGGCCGGTGAGATGGCTCAGCGGCTTAAGCACCTGCCCGGCAAGTGCGAGGGCCCGAGTTCGACTCCCGGAACCCACATATGAAAAAAGGGACCGGTGATATCGCTCAGCGGCACGGGCGCCTGCTGGCGCGCAAGGTCCTGAGGTCGACCTCCCGGTACCCACAAAAAAAAAAAAAAAAAGGAGTATTGACTTAGATAAGTGATTAAGTACTAGTTGGGTTTGGAAAATATAAATTGAGCCTGAAACATATTTTTGAGCCAAAAAATAAAAACCAAAGATACGGTCAAAAATTTTGGGCCATATCAAAGCAGAGAGGAACCAGGTTAAAGGGGGGTCCTACTGACCAAACATGAGGCAATTTGAGCATCATTATCAATAGTGATCTGAAAGGAATTTAACCCATTTACACTAAAAAAAATAATAAAAATAATCTGTTAATATAGTATCAGTAATTTAGTATAGATTTTAGATTCTTTTTTTTTTTTTTTTTTTTTTTTGTGGGTACCGGGGCGTCGACCTCAGGACCTCACGCACCAGCAGGTGCCCGTGCCGCTGAGCGATATCACCGGCCCCTTTTTCGTATGTGGGATCCGGGAGTCGAACTCGGGCCCTCGCGCTTGCCAGGCAGGCGCTTAAGCCGCTGAGCCATCTCACCGGCCCTAGATTCTTAATAAAATAATGAGAGTAATAAAATAAACATGCAAACTATTAAAAATGGGTAAATCTGGATAAAGAGTGAAAAGGGATATTTTGTAGTGTCTCTGTAAAATTTTATAATTTTAAGATTATTTTATAAAGATTTAAAAACATGTAGATCATAAAATGAAGTCCTAGTAACTTAACTCTTAAAGGGAAAAAGTCATACCCAGAACTTCCTGGTACCCTGACACAGAGTTGCAGCCAGTTTTAAACTCTCGTATCTTTCATTCTCCACGGAGCACCCTACCTCAGTTCTCTTCCATGGTGTGCAGTTCCTGATCATCAATCCTGGCAGTGCCAAACATGTGGGGGACCTGGGCATCTGTAGTAAGAACTCTTGGAAGAGGAATTTGACAAGGTGTTCACCCAAAGATCGCCAAACGTCATCACGGTGTGAAAATCATGTAAGATTGGAAATTCACCATGATTTCTGAAATGTTTTTTGATCCTTTCAAAGGGTTATTAGATGTTTTAAATGCTCTCAGTCGCTCCGAGGAGCTCTCCCTACTAAATTTCTAGTTTTGCCTCTTGAAATTCTGCTCTGTATTCACAGGCTTGTAAGAGCACTTACGAGCTTATAAACAAACCTATGTATTATTCACAACACTCCCATTGCACTTTCTCTCATTGCAAATCTTATTTAAATAAGAGATTCTCTTTATCAATTGCCAAAGGACTTGTAAATATAGCTCTTTGATATTTCCAAACTCCAGCTGAATGTGGTATCTGTGAAGGAAGCCACAGCCCACAGAAATGATGATATCTGCTTTGATTTTGGGTCATTTTGAAAACCCGTAGACATTTCATCTGTGTAAAGTCAGGCAAGGCAGTGAAGCATTCACACTCTCATGTAGAGAATAGAGGACTCTGGGCCCTGGCTATCTTTGTCCAAAAACAGACAGCCTTTCAGTTTTGGAGCAAAGGCAAGGCACAGGAACATAGAAAGCCTGGCTGATTTAAAATGCCACACTGGAGCTAGGAGAAACAGATCCTTTCATGCTATCTGGAGAAACCTGATCCTTTTGGAAAGAACATAGATTGGGAACAAAAGGTGGGCAAGACCAAATGGGATCTAGTATTGTGGCTGATACCACATGGATGTTCAGATCCCATTCTTCATAATGGGGGTACCAGGGGGTAACACTTAGATCAGGAGAAGTCTTGTGGGAGTGGGAGTGGCTTTTGGGGACTGACAACTTTTATTTCTGTGGGACTGACGTTTTGCACTCTTGAGCATTTAACAGCCCTAATCTCTGGCCTCTAAAAACCAGTGGAGTCACTAGTCATATGACAATCCAAAACACCCACCCCATTCCAACAGATATTGGGGACTGCTGCTGGACCACTTGAGAACTATGGCTCACGAGTAATTTGAAACATCTTTCCTCTCCTTGGATGCTGATTGCATGGTGGCAATTCTGGGTGGGGGCTCTTCTGTTGCTGGCTCACTGTCTATTTGGAGAAGATGTCAGGTTTACCAAGGACTCTGTGCTTCATGTTCTATCAAGGAGTATTGGGTAGATCTTCACAAAAATCCCCAGACCAAGTAGAATAAGGAAACAGGGAGTCAGTGAAGTTTAGAGAGAGGCCCCACACATTGAGCTTGAGCTTATCCTGGCCCAAGAATAACTAAACCTATGATGACCATTAGCTCTGAGAACTAAGGGGTGATCACCAGGTACAAAAAAAGCTGTCCTTCCCGGGAAGACCTGGAGATACAGTGAACTGAGCAAAGAAAGACGAAAGACCAATTGAGATCTAGGAGTACACACAGCCAAAAGTACACACGAAACCAAGACTACAGAAAAACAGGACATCTAGGGAAGAGATAAGAAGCCACAGTCCCACAAAAGGGTTTCTCAGAAAAATCCCCAAATCCAAAATAACCAAACATACTTAAAATTAAGGCCAATCCTGTTTAAAATCAGTTGGGTGATTAGGGCTATACTGAATGGCCTCACACAGACAAGTTTACACAACATATGTGTCACTGTGGAGACATTTCTAGGAGGCTAGAAGTAGAGGCTGCTAGAAGCAGTAGCCACTGAGTTCCTTAGGAAGAGGACAGGCTTTGCTGAGAGCTCCAGTGCAGCCTGAGCATTGAGTAGCATGTGACGCATCCTGGTGCAAACCATAAACAGAGGCATCATCATGGCGGTTCATCAAACCAGTTTCTATTCTGACCTCTGCAGAAAGGGCAGATGGCTCGTCATGAGAAACTGATGTCCAGGGAAATACAATATGAGGTCTTGCCAGATTGTGCTGCACTGAGTTCTAATCAGTACAGCAGGTTATGAAATTCCTCTGGAGAGTCCAATCGGTGTAGCAGCTGTGACTTGGAACCCTCCTGGAAGAGCTGATATACAACACGATACAATGGGCCAAAGTGACTTGTTAACTCAACAGGTCGCTAAACTTGAGATCACACAAACTTGCTTTAAGAAAAAGGGAGCTCACCTACACCTCTCCAAAACTCTTGACTGGAAGTGTTAGCCTCTGCAAGGAAACCAGTAAAGTCAACATGTCAGGGAAGGCTAGATTGCCTCATATACTCAAGAGAACACTGTGGATGAGATGTGAACATTCTGAGCAAGGCCATGCAGCGATTGGATCTCGCGGCTCCCGTAAGAATCAGAACACTCCATGACGAACGTCACATTGGCATCACTAAAGGTCTCTACCCATCTGTCCATTCTGTCCCAAATCAAAAGTGCATGTGAGTGTGCAGTTGTGTATACACACACTTCTATAGATCTATAAATGTAGATACACATGTGCGTATAACATACACATATAACACATGCCTATAAATATGTTTATATAAAATAATATGCATAAAATTATATGGATGCGTGTTTATGTGTTTGTATACTATATGTACTAAGATAGGTATATATCATCTGATTCCCTTATGCACATTTTAAATCTAATGACAATGACTCTTTTTCCCAAATCTACCATCTGAGAGGGACAACAGCTCTTTGCCAATCCAGCAGAACTGCCAATTGGTTCTTCTACAGGCTCCAGTGTGCAGAAAGGGGGTCGGAGACATACCTTCTAGCTAGTACTCTTATAGAGAATAGTTGATGGCTTTTTTTCTCTACCAGATTTATGGTGTCTTAATGAGCAAACTAACAGCAGAGAATGTTATTATCTCTCCTTTCATAGCCAAGGGAAGGATAGGCCATAGCCTAAGTTCATACAAACAAACTAATTGAAGTAATTTGCACTACTGCTCAAATGTTTGGCTTAAATTCTGCGTCAGCTTCAGTTGAAGCAGGGAAAATCCACATGTGGCATTGTTTTCCCCTAGGTAATATATGAGCTTCTCCTGCATTTGGCCCCTGTCAGTAGCTAGAACAGAAATATTAAAGAAGGGGTTTGTACAGTGGAAGTTGTGGCAGTGATTCAGCAACCAGCTGCTCAGCCCAGACCTCCGCCTCCTGTTGCAGTAACTCTGTTTCATAAATATTTAACACCGTAGCTATGTTTTCTTACACCAAAAATTGACCCTTATTCAAAGTAATCATATAAGTGATCAGTATTTGCATTGCCCGAGGACACAGGAAATTTGCCTCTGGCTTATCAGAGCCAAAATTAAACATTTATATATTTTATTCACATTGCTTGTCATTAAGCCCAACTTAGTACAGCTTTCTGTATTTGGTTTTATGCTAGAAAAACGTTTCCCTTTTGAAATAAAATTACCCATGAAAATTACACTTGTTCTATGAATGGTAACATGCCACTTTAAGATCTGTAAAGAGGCTTTTCAAGGAAGTACAAATGCTTTGGGAGAATGTACTTGAAACCACCCCCCTCCACTTGGTTCAATATCCAAGAGATTTTCATGTCACTAATCACACCTCAACAGACTGTTTGCTTGCTTTGTTTTTAGGACGACTTAATTTTTTTCTTCTTCTTTTTTTTTTTTGTGGGTACTGGGGGTCAAACTCAGGACCTCGCACGCCAGCAGGCGCCCGTGCCGCTGAGCGATATCACCGCCCTTTTTTTCATATGTAGGTACCGGGAGTTGAACTCAGGACCTCACACTTGCCAGGCAGGCACTTATACTGCTGAGCTATCTCACTGGTCCGACTTAATTCTTAAGTTAATTAACATTTACATCTAGACTATTTTCTCTCTCTCTCTATTTTTTATTTTTAAATACCAATAGCCAAAGGAGGCGATGTAGGCAGAGAGACAGGAAGAGATACAGAATTGTGGAGAAACCGGCAGATTGTCACAAGGACTCAGAGAAGGCAGCAGACCCCCAGGACCAAATGGGCAGTTTGAGTTGTATTTCAAGAGCTGAAAGTTTAGTTACAGGGGTCATGTTCAGCCTAGGATGTGAATAAACTCTTTAACAAGGTGACATGACCAACATTCATAGACTTAGAATGATCTGCTCTTCAGACAGTCTTGTCACATTCAAAGTTTCACAAGTCACACAATAGTGGGCTTGATTTGTCTGATTGGGTGTGGCCCAAACTCCTCTAATTAGTTTGAGTCCTGCATGATGGGTCTTTGCAGGAATTCCTTGTAAAGTTTTCTGATTGGTCATCCACTTGCCTGAGCTTTATTTTTAACTATTTCATTATTTTTTAAAATTTACTTAAATATACCAAATAGGTCAACTTAAGGAGTTATAACGTGAGCCCTGTATAGGAACCAAGTCATGCAATGGACCACTGCCAGCTTCCCAGACACTTCTTAGGAGCCCTTCACATCGCAACTCCACCCTCTTTTCCCTTTAATAGTAGATATTTGTCTTGATGTTCATAATCTTCAATTTCTTGTTTTAATATATGAGCATCACATACACATTCATTACTGAATGCTCTAATTTAGTTTTACCTTTACTCTTATGCAAATTCAACCATCCTCCCAAAAATCTTTTGTGTCTAGTTTCTTATACAATGTTACATTTGTGAGAGTCATACACATTGTGTACACTGTGTTCCTTAGTTTGCTTAAATATTCTACATTTAAGTTGTTTCTAATTCTTAGCTATTATAAATGATGAAGTGTTGGGCATTTTAAATGTGCTTTCAAGAGCATGTGTACATGAATTGCCATTGAGTGTAAACCTAAATGTGGCAGTGCTGGGTCTTGGCACATGTGTATGTTCAACTCACATAGATATGCTGAATGGTTTCCCATTGTGCTTGTCTAATTCACATTCCTATCCAAGCAGATATTTGAGTTCCCACAGCTTCACATCCATGCCAACACCAAGTGTGCTTTATCTTTCCAATTTTAGCCAATGGGTATTAGTATACCATAGTGATTTTGATTTTATTTCCCTGACTTCTAATGAAGTTGAGCAAGTGTTGATGTTTATCAGCCACTTTATCCTGTTTTTATTTTTCCATATGGCTTAATAGGCAAATTTTTAAAAAAAGACTTCCTACCTTATTTTGTAGAAAGAGCCAACATATGCACTGCAACTTTGTTGTAAATCAATTGACCACATAGGATAAATATTTTGGGGCTCTTTTTTAGGTAATATTTGTTTCTATGTCTATGTCTTGTGCTAGCACCACCTTGTCTCCATTACTATAGTCTTGGTGTCTGAGAAATCAATATTTCTGATTTGTTCTTTGTCTTGTGGAATGCCTTGCCTGGCCTTGCTTTCTTGAGATACAGAAGAGAGTAGAGCAGCCAGAGCTAGGGGCCTAATCTGAGCAGCCCCCTCCCAGAGTCTGATTAAGGAGCTACTATCTTACTCTGACCATTACCAACACAGCCCACCACACATGGTGGGCCCCTGGAGAGACCACACTCACAAAGTTTACCAAATGCTCACCCTCTCTGTTCTTTGTTCTTTTGGACATCTCTCACGGAGGAACCACTTTTCCCCCTTAAGTAATTTTTTCCATGCACACATGCTGGTGAAATATCGTTTGTTATGCTTGCCTGAATCCTATTTTATCTTTATCCTGAAGGACAGTTCTGTGAGTAGCTGTTTCACTCTTTTGTTTTCTACCCTTTCTGTTCATTCATTCATTTGTTGGTTGGTTGGGAGGCTGGCTATTTTCCACATTCACTGATGTTTCTTTCTGCTGCCTTCGAGAGATTCTCTGTCTCTTGATTCAGGTTTCCAGATAATATGCCCAGGAGTATCTTTCTTGTATAAATAGGGTTTGAGCTATATAGATTGATGACATTCATGACTTTTGGAAAATTACCAGTGTTGTCATTTCAGATTTTACTTTAGCTCTTTGATGAAAGTGGCTGAAAAAGTCAAGAGTATGCAGGCTTCTGAGTCTGCCATTTAATGTACATCACATCAGCATGTTCTGTGAGATTTCTCTGAACTTCTTTCCTGGGATTTAGTCTGGGGAATTTTTTGTAATGTCTTCTAACTTACTAGTAATCTCTTAAACTGTATCTAATAAGCTGCTAAGCAAATCTGTTGTATTTTTAATTTCAGTTATTGCATTTTTCATTTCTAGAATTTTTCACTGGTTCTTTTTAAAATCCAAAACTATAAAACTATAAAAACTACTTTTTATAGTTTCCATTTGTCTATATTTTTAACATTTTGTCTTTATTGCCTTTAAAAATCAAGTAAAATTTTAAAATTTGTGTCTGATAATTCTAGTTGGTTTTCAGTTTTCCTGAGGATTTTCTATGGAGACTCTGTCATCTGCATGACTACTCCTACTTTTATATCCTTAATAATTTATACTTATTTTTGTGCCTTAGTGCTCTGCCCAGGACCAATCATCCAGTGTTGAACAGTTGTGCTGAGAGCAGACATGCCTTCTTTGTGACTTGGGAGGAAATATTTACTTTTTCATTATTAGGTCATAACATCTCTTATTCATATTATTCCTACCTCAACATCATCGACTTTGGGTTTCTCATCACCTTTGACCTACATATGTTGAGATGGTCTCCACTTAGTGCCAGTATTTTGTTGTGTAGATAAATAATACCCTGCACCCTAAACTCCTGAACCACTTTCTCTGCCTTCAGCCTGGTGAATCTGACAGTATAATCCTTGAGTCCCTGTGCTTAGCCTTACATTCCCCTCAAACTAATCAATCTAGCCCTATCTTGGGAAACCCCCATATTGAATATCCTGGGCCCCAATACAGGCTGCAGCCCTCAGGTCCTTCCTTCTCTATCTTACTCCTTAACTGCTGGTTGGACACATGTGTTCCTATGGCCCCTTCACAATGGCCCTACAAGATGTGCTTGCTCCCTTCTTCCCTCTAGGATCTGTGAGTAATGAACCAAGTGTTTTCACCATCCTTTCTGTGTTCCTCACTGTGCCACAGTTGACTACACCAAACCTAACATCAGCTCACTTAATAAGTCACAGGGTAAGTGTAATGTTAGTTGTCTTTCTTTTGATAGGTACCTATTTTCAAGATAAAAAAGCTTGCTTCTATTCTAAATTTGTGGAGAATAGGTATCAATAATGAGTGTTGATTTTTTTGTATTTTTTTATTTTAAAGAGAAAAAAATAAAGACAATGATACAGAATTTCAAAACAAGGTAATAGGAAATTAACAATGGTTGATATATTGTGTATGGTTATCTTCAAAGTAGTTGCTCAGATTACAAATTATAGGCATGAAAAATTGATCAAACAATATAAGCACAAGCCATTCTTTTCAATGAGTTAAAAGAAATTAGTAGTAGTACAAGTGGTAAATTTTGCCCAACACATTCTTTGCATCTACTGAGATATTGCATTATGTTTCTCCATTTTAATTTTAATGAAGGGATAACATTAATTAACTTACAAATGATAATAAATTTTGCATGTCTCTGGTACATTTCTCTTTACCATGATGTGTGTATATAAGTATATATGTATGGTGTGTACATGTATTAGTACAATGTGTGTATATGCATGATGTGTATTAGTGTATATATATATGTGTGTGAGTGTGGTTATGATCCTAGATTTTGTTTGACATACATTGTTAAGAACTTTCATGTCTCTATTCATGAAGATATTAGTCTCTAATTTCATTTTTTTAAAGCCTTCTTATGGTTGATTTTTTTTTTTTTTTGTGGGTACCAGGGGCTCGACCTCAGGACCTCACACGCCAGCAGGCACCCGTGCCGCTGAGCGATATCACCGGCCCCTTTTTCGTATGTGGGTTCCAGGAGTCGAACTCGGGCCCTCGCGCTTGCCGGGCAGGCGCTTAAGCTGCTGAGCCATCTCACCGGCCCCTTATGGTTGATTTTAGCACTCTGCTAGGCTCTTTAAATAATTTGGAAACTGTTCTCTCATCTACTATACTCTGATGGTGTGTGACAATTGTTATTTTATTTAAATACGAGGTGTGGCCAAGCAATATGTTGAATCTTTTAATTGAAAAAAAAATATTGCACCAAAAGACACATTGCCATTAATCCCCCTAAAATTTCCCTTTGGTTACAAAAATGCTTATCTCATTGTTCTTGCCACTTTCTTTCTTTTTTTTTTTTTTTCTTTCCCAGATTTCAATAATTTATTGATCAGGTAGATTTTCCTCTTTTTTTTTAATTTTTATTTTTTATTGGTACATGTTTGTGGTATACAATGATTACACTCTTCATGGAGAGTTGATACATGTACATAACACATCTTAATTCTTTTTCATCCCCTTTCCCTCCTCTCCTTTTCCCTCCATCTCTTGGTCCCTTTCCCTTTCGCAAAAGATCTAACTCCCAATTTCCTATTATATATCTTTTTATTTTCCTTTTTAGTTTATTTATACTTTGCATTTCTCCTATAAGAGAAGTCATATGATATTTAATCTTGTGTGATTAATTTATTTCACTTAACATTGCAATCTCAAGGTTCATCTATTTTTCTACAAAGGACTCAAATGTATCTTTCTTTATGACAGAGCAGTACTCCATTATGTATAAATACCACATTGTCTTTATCCATTCATCGATGGACATATAGACTGCTTCCAAGATTCAGCTATTGCAAGTTGTGCTGTTATAAACATGGGTGTGCATGTATCACTGTAATATGATGTCTCTAGCTCCTTCAGGAAGATACCTAGAAGGGAAATAGATGGGCTAATGGAATTTCTAGTTTTAGTTTTTTGAGGAGTCTCCATACTCATTTCCATATGGTTGTATTCATTTACATTCCCACCAAAGTAGAAGGGTTCCTTTTCTTTGTCACTTTCTGAAACAGTCCTGGGAATCCTCTTTTGTAAATGTCTTTAGTTGAGCTGTCATGGCTGCCTTGATGTCCTGAATCAATTCAAACATTTGCCTTGCACTGTCATTTTGTGTTTGGGAATGAATGAGAAGTCTCATGCTTCCAGATCTCATGAATAAGGTAAATGAGGGCACATTGCAAGCCTTCCTTTTACGAGCCTCCCTTTCCTTCAGGCGGCACTCAGCAACAGCACTCACTTTATTTTTGATCACATATCATAAAGACATATGGGAAGAGGACTTCCAGAACTGCTTCAGAAAGTGGCAAGAAGGATGGGATGTGAGCATTTGAAGCAAAGGGGAATATTTTTGTGGGGGATTAAAGGTGATGTGTTTTCTACTGTAAAAAGATTTTTAAAAATTTAAACTTTCTCCATGCATTTTGATTCTTATATTTACTAGAATTTTGCTGGTGTCCTTGTCTTTGTACCTGGATAGTAATTGTGTAACAGTGTGACTCACCTTCAAGTCATAAAGCACATTGGTGTGTTAATGCTTCAACAAACAGCTCATTGTGGGGTTCTCACCACTGTGATAGACACTGGAGAGCAGGTGGAGAAGATTCTGGGTGAAGCTTTGTGAGATTCCAGCCTGGGGCTGCTCATGCACGTGTAGGATGGCACCACCCCTGGGGAGCCCTCGGGGCCCTGCTAGAAGAAGTAGCATATGAGATCAGCACTGAAGGAAAAGTTATAGTGAGTCCCTAGGACAGTAGGGAGGGAGAGAAAGCCTTCTGATCCAAAGCAAACTAGAAAAGAGGGTCATTTGGTTGAAAGCAAATTTTGATAAAAATATTTTTATTTAAAATATCTCACTACATTGAGACATTGGGCATCTTAATTTACTCAATAGTAATCTGAAACACATCGTGCATCTGTGACTAATTTCATTTTCTGGATCTTTTCCTCTATTCTTATCCCTCAAAAGATAGTTCTGAAGGAAAAACTGTATACTAAATTCCAGAGACAATAAAAGCATAATTGGTTTGGGAACTTTGCAAGGGTCTCTTAGGCAGAGGTAGAACAAGAAGATGAAGTTAAGGGATAAACTGGAGGATGCTCATGTCCAGACAGGACCCTCCTCTCACCACAGGGAAGTGCCATTAGACCAGGAAGTCTTTAGTGAGTCCTCAAGGGATCTTGAAGCTTCTGAGGCAGGCAGCTGGGCAGAGGGAGGGATCTGAATCCGAGACTGCCCGTGAAGGAGGAGGCACAGGCCAGCAGGGAGGGAGAAAATGAGTTTGGACTGTGACATAGAATATTAAGTCACCATGAGACATCCCATTGGGTGGTCCTGTGGGCAGGTGGTCTATGTCTCAGGAAAAATACCAGAAATGTACAGCAGTGTTTCACTGGCTAACAGAATTTACCTGCAGGCAAGGGAGTGAATGAGTGTCTACAGGGAAAGGAGAAAGCAGCCATCAAAGCCAAGAGGAACTCCAGTACACACAGCCAGAATCCAGAGGCAAAGCCCTCAGAGCAACTCAGAGGGACCCACACACCCACCTCCATACCTACTAAGGGAAAATCAGTTAAAGGAAACAAGTGTCCTCTTTCACTTCTCTTCTGACAAGAATCTCTGACTACCTGGACAGCCCACTCCCAGAACATGCCAGCTACCTACTATGAGGACCCCAGGACCACAGGGACCTGTGAGCCACACAGGACATGTGTAAGCACACAGACATCTTGTGGTGGTCACCTGCAGCTCCCAGAACCACACACAGATCCCACAAAAACTAGCCACAGGAATTCAGCTGGCCAAGGCCATGCCCAGAGAGGCACATCTCACATTTGAGTTGTTGCCAATAGAGAGAGACAGCTAGAGGAGCTGGGTCTGGGAGTGTGGCAGAGTTCTGTGGCTGAGACCACAAGAAGAGAGTAGAAGTCTCTCTTTTCTTTCAGATCACATTAAAGATAGAAGAAAAACACCACCACTTCTCAATAATCAAAGCTTGACTTTAAGATACTCCCAGAGCCAAAAGCTGAAAGTTGGGTGGCAAGTTCTTAAAGTTAAGTATTTCTAATCTGCTTTGTATTAGCTGGTGCAATGGCAAACTGCTGGGGAAGAAAAATGCAGTGAAGAAGGAAGATGGTTTGAAATGAAAACCACCCCCTTCCAAAAAGTTCACTTCCATGCTGTGCATTTGGTCAGGCCAAGACAGACAGAGAGCGGCAGGGATGCCCGGGATATGGGGATGACAATCAGGGCTGAGTATGATACCCAGCATGAACCCAGCTTCACTGTTTTCCTGCTGAGTGTCATGGAACATTTTAGACTTTCCTAAATGTTTAGTTCTCTTATCTTTGTAAAGAGGATTACAATACCTCACATCATTGGTTAGGGTTTTGTGAGGATGAAATGAGGTTATAGATGACCACTGCACAGTGCTTCACGTGGTGGAGTATGCAGGCAATCACTTGGAGAGATGAACCACTCAGCTAGTTAAGTTAAGCAGGGATAAATGTGATGTCCTACAACTAAGTTCAAAAGACCAATTGCGGAGGACTTCTCCTGAGACTGCCCAATGGCAGGATAAAGATGTGTGGTTTAGCAGAGGTGTAAATGTACCAAAATCGCCGGGCATGGTTGGCACACACCTGAATCCCAGCACTTGGAAGGCTAAGGCAAGAGGATCACCATGAATTTGAGGCCAGCTCAGGCTACATAATGAGTCCAGTCCAGCCTAAACTACATAGCGAGACCCCGTCTCAAAAAAAAAAAATACTAATAATAAATGTGCCACGGTCAACTTGACTCAACAATGTGATATTTCCAAAGAGAAGCCTATGTTTCTGCAGGATGACCAAATTAACACCAGGTGCCAGGGATGATAGAGAGGTAACAGAGGTGAGGGCACCACCTGCTCTATTCTTCAGTTCTCTGATGCTATGAGCTTCAGCTGAGCCTTGTTCAACTAGCAACTATAGGACGTGCAGGATTTGATTGGGTTGAACGTTGAGAATGAACGATCAGAAAATGCAGGATCAGGAAACAGGGCCAAGAAATAGCTGCAGAGATATTTGGTGGGCATGATCTCCTTGGATGTATCTGCTAGAGGCTGGTCAAAAAGAAACAGGCTAGTCTTGGCTAATTGGCTCCTGCAAGTAGAAACCTCAAGGCAGAGAACAAGAGTTCCCAGGGAATAGATTTTAATCATTTTGAGTAGAAGTCTTACTGTGGAAGGTGGCTGAGTCATAGAGAGACCTCAAGGGGGCAGCTCATACTGTCTCAGCAGTACAGAAGCCACAGGGGCACAGCTGCCCATGTCCATGTGCCAGAGAGATTGCAAATATGGTTGTAGGAGAGACTGGACTGGATGATATCTAGAACCTTCCATCATTGTCAGAGAATTTGCTGTCCTCAAACTTCCTTTTAAGGCTCTTGCAGCCCCAACGTTCATACCAGGCCCCAAGGCCAACACCAGGGTTGGATGCAAGCACACATATCATGTTTTTCTGAAAGTGAACATGTAGTACTTTGAGTACTAATTTTTACTCTTTGTCTCAGTGATACAGTGAAAGCTCTGAGGATGAGGATAGAGCCCCAGGCAAGTTACTCAGCTGGTGGCTGAAGCAATCCAGGTTACTAGAACCAATGTGAAAAGTCACAAGGCAGGGAAAATCACATGCATAGTGATAAAGCTCCCTGCCTATCCACTGCCTCCAATTGGAATAGTAGCCATGCCTTCCCCTCAATATTTTGTCTGATCTGGCCAAATAAAGTAAGAGGAAAGCCAATCATTCCTTCAACCTGAGAGACCTGAAAAAGGATCCAACAAAATCTATGCAAGAATTCATCTCAAATCCAGTAATGGGTAACCATAGTCTACAGTTCTTCACAGAGGTGAATTAACAGACAAAAATCTCCCTACATGCACACTGATTCATTAACTAAAATAGAAGCAAAATCGGCACAGTAGGAAACATCATCCTCTTATGAATCAGGCTTACCCCAATATCCAAAAGAATAATCTTAAATTCCTTATTTTCAAAAATTTAAAGAAAATTTCAGATGGCAATGGATCTGTTGTCAGGGTTATTGCTTTCAGTTGAAAAGCAGAATTGCTGGATTAAAAAGGACAATAGAGGGAGAAAGCAAAATTGGACTCGGGCAACATTCCAACCATAAATTAGATGTCCAGCTGGAGAATTTTTCCCTAGACTGCAAAGATAAGGGATAAAGAGAGAAATAAAAGTAAAATATAAAACAAATAAAATGTCTATGCACTCTTAAAACTAAGTGGTAAAAAGTGTAGGCTTTAGAATCACAGTCCTAGGAGGTCAAGTACAAGGTGCACCACTCACTAACTCCACAAGTTCAGGGAGTTCACCACCTTTCAGGGCCTTATTTTCACAGTTAATATACTGAGTTGCCTGCTGAGCTGTTCTGAGGACAGAAGGAGGTAATGGAGACCCGAGTACATTCCCCAGCAGGCACTAAGCACATGATAAATAATAGCTTCTATTAATCTCATAAAAACAACACCAGTTACCATGGAAAACTTAGGAGTAGATGCTGGTCTGAACATTACATGGTAAAATCTCTTCGGTCTTAGCTTCATGAAAAACTACTGTTCTAGTCAAATAAAGCAGTCAAACTAGGTAAAAATAAGAACAAGTTGGTTTCAGACTTTCCCCTTCTACACACGTCTCCATATATTGAATGTGTCTTCTCTATCTCTTTTTCTTGCACCTCACTTACTGAAGTCAATGGGCTGCCATGGTTCACCTCTTCCCCATGACGCCACAGGCCAACCCGCAGATCGCGACATTGTTTGGACTCATGTTTCCTTGTCTAGGAACAAACAAGGAAAAAGCTCACTGTGGTTGCCACAAATTCTTGAAATTACTGAGCTCAATAGAGGCAGCTAAATATGTGCCACACTAGGGACTAAATGGAAATATTTGCCACTGACTATTGCCAAGTGTGATAAATGCCAGTGCTTTCTCACAGCAACACACAGGCCCGAAATACAGTTTATTTTTAAATAAAGAAACAAAATAAGTGTACTGAACACCTAATTTGAGAACCTAGGAGAATACTGAAATAAAATTAAAGAGAATAGAGAAAACAATACACTTAAAATGAAATATGACGAAATGAACCTATTTAAAATAGTAGAAATCATAAACTTTGTGGGCTTTTAATTGAGATAAAAACCGATAATAAAGAAAGATTAATGAATTAGCAAAAAGAAGCATTCTAATCAAGCATGTAAGAAAAGGAAACAGAAATATAAGATACTGGAAATGGAAAAAAAAAGATTATCACAGATAAGAAGCAAATTTTACAAAGGTGGATGTTGTAGTCAGGATTTACAAGGGAATAGATTAATATAGGACACATAATTTATAGAATTATTTTATAATATTCACCCAAAAATTAAAATGCAGAAGAGTGCAAGAGATCTGTCCACAAACTAGAGACCTAAAGAATACAGCTGAGGGCCCACATCCCATAGCAATGTCCTCCACGAGTCCAGCTGGAGACCTAGAGCCCATGGCAATGTCTCATGCAGGTCTATATCAAGGATCTGCACTGGGAAGGCCCAAAGGCCAGTGGTGGAACCTAGAAAGTCTATGCCAGCGGGATGAAGGATCCGTGCCAGCAGGCTGAGGGATCTGCACCGGAGCCAGGAAGTGATGCTCAAGGTATGGACTAGAGCTCCCCAAAGAGAACCACAGCCATCCTCAGTAGCAGCGAGGCCCTGAGCTCCTGACAGTAAGAACAACTGAGTTCATATCAGGAAAGCCAGCATGACAAGCTTTTCCAGGAGAATCAACAGCACACCATTTTCCCCTCCAGTTCTGCTTTTATGCTGTTGGTAACAATCCTCAGGTGGGCCTTCCATACCCAGCACCACGCTGATTCAATTCATCCGGGTGTTACAAGTTGATCCACAACAGTGGATAATCATGAGAAAATATTACTGGACATGATGGCACATGACTATAATGCCCACACTCAGGAAGTTGAGGAGGGAGGATCACCACAAGTTCAAGGCCAGCCTGGGTTACATAGTGAGTTCAAAATCAGCCTAAAGGCTGCTTTCAGGATTCAACTATTATAAACTGTGCTGCTATAAACATTGGTATACATGTATCACTGTAATGTGATGTCTTTAGCTCTTTTGGGAAGATAGCTAAAAGGGGAATAGCTGGGTCAAATGGAATTTCTATTTTTAATAGATGAATGGATAAAGAAAATGTGATATCTGTACATAATGGAATACCGCTTAGTTATAAAGAAAGATAAATTTGAGATATTTGTGGGGAAATGGATTCACCTGGAAAACATAATGTTAAGTAAAATCAGACACACAAGTTTAACTATCATATGGTTTCTCTCATTTGAGTAAAGCAAAGAACAAATAAAGAGCAAAATAAAAGATTGATAAAAGGAATTAGGGAGATAGATCTTTTTGTAAATGAGAAGGAATCCAAAAGACTGAGAGTGAAGGGAGGGAGGGAGAGGAAGCAGATGTAAAATGATTTAAGATGTATCATGTACATATACCAAATACCTGCAATGAATGTAATCATTATATATTGCAAACAACAACTAAAAATAATAATTATAACAATAATAATAATAGGGAAAGGGGAACTAGAGATGGAGGGAAAGAGGGAGGTGGGAAGAGGAAGTGGAATTAGAAGAATCAAGATACGTTAAGTACATGTACCTACTTCCTAAGGGGAGTGTAATGAATGTAAACTTTATGTACTACAAACACCTAGTAAAAGAAAAAAGACCAGGCTAAGCTACATAGCAAGACCCTACCTCCAAAAAAATCCTGAACATTAAGATGAAATCTTAATGTTTAATGTTTTTAGTAAACACTCCATATCTATGACTTTAAAATAAGCTCGGACATTAGCAGCACCATGTTGGGGTTTAGGTCTGTCTTTACAGATGGATGCCAAGTCACTTGAAAAGCGCTTGGCCTATAATAAGTGTTCAGTTAGTGTTATTTGAACTCATTTGCATGAGGGAGAGAGAAAGAGAAGAAACAAAGAAGGAAATCTGGTTGAAATGTCAGATACCTTAGGAAAGCAAATGTTGCAAACTTGTCTAAAAAAACACTGGATGATATAAATGAACCAATAACCCTGAAAGAAATAGCATCAAAGATTAAGTATACCAAGGTTCTTTTCACTCTACAACTGAGTATGAAATACATATGTTATATAACATATATGAAATAGAATATAAAATTA
This sequence comes from Erethizon dorsatum, assembly GCA_028451465.1. Lineage (NCBI taxonomy): Eukaryota > Metazoa > Chordata > Mammalia > Rodentia > Erethizontidae > Erethizon > Erethizon dorsatum. Next base: position 113,665,050 of record CM051822.1, on the reverse strand, counting down.
CAGGCACATATGTTTACTTGAAAATATTTCCAAGATTTATTATTAAAGGAAAAGGCAAGATTTACAATATATATTCTGAATTATCCAATTTTATTAGAAACAATGCAGATAAGAAACATTTATATTTCTCTAAGTTCTGATGCACGCTTTGAGACACAAAGAAAAACACCTGAAATAATCTATGCTCGGCTGTATAAAGGCTTCTGCTGAGAAATGGGAAAGGAGGAATGTAACAGTTAGAAGAGGATTTGCTCTATCTGTATTTTTTTAATTTACATACCAAAAGTACATTTATATATAGCTTATAGTTAAAAATTCATGTAAAAGTGGAAATGTTTAAAGTCACCCAAGAACTACTCATAAGATATGCCAGGTCCAGGCATTTTTATGAGCAGGTAATTTCAAAACTCAAAAAGGCATCATTCTTCTGCTATATAACCCTGACACCAAAAAATTTTAGAAGCACCAAATAAAGCTATATGGTTATTTTAGCTGTGACTAAATATTTTAAAACTCCAAATGAGTATTAGATACCATAATTTATCAAAATATTTAAAATAACAAAAAATGACCACAAATGTTTCACTAGAAAAAATTGTAAATGTATTAATATGATTTATCATAATAAGTCCAAGGAAAGCAAACTATGATTACTGTAATAACAGTCTAAAAGTCATTTGACCAAATTTAACATTTACTCCTGATATTTATAGACTATTTTTTAAATAAAGGTAGAAAAAATATTGCTAAGAATGTTAAAATAAGATTAAGATAAATTTATGTTAAACTATTAGTCCTTCTTATTTGCATATAGCATGAAAAAGCTAACCAGTTTCTTCTATTAAACTCTCAACACTCAACAAAAAACTCTTGTGTATTACTCATTGTGGAGACAGAATACCCAACAACCACAACTTAAAGGAAGAAAGGCTTAATGTAGCTCATGCTTTCAGGACATTCTGTATGTGGTCACATGGTCTGCAGGCTCCAAGACTGAAACCTCATGGGGAAGGGTTGTGGTAGAACAAAGCTACTTAGTTCATGGAGCCCTGAAAGCAGAACAGGGGAACAGTACCAATGATGAACAGGCAAGGGACCATGTATAGTACCCAGGGTCATGCCTCTACAACCCCCCGACACACCCAGGAACAAGTGTTCTTTATAATCTACTAGGCATTTGTTAACCCAATGGATTTGATTTATCAGGATAATGGTCACCACCTGTATGACTATATATGTGGGGTTTTCTCCCCATCACACCAAGCAATTCACCAGTGGACACCAACTGGGTGTCCCTCAATTCAGTCCTGACTCAAAGCAGAGCTACTGCAGACTCCACAGATCTGGGCTCAGTCCCACAAGTCTGCCCCACTTCCTATGCCAGTCACAAGTGCAGGCCTGTAGTACCACCCATCTACCTCTGATAAGGGGATAGTTCTCACTGCCCTCTTTCTGTGTTCAATTATTTGCCAGAAAGAGTAACCAAACTCAGGGAAACACATTTATTTGGTTTATTTATTATAAAGAATATTACAAAGGTTACCAGTGAATAGCCAGCTGGAAAAGATGCATGGGGCAGTGTATGGAGGGTGTGGTTTCCATCCTTTCTGAGAGTGCACCTTCCCAGGACCTCCACATGCTCAGCAGCCAGGAGGAACTCTGGGTTTTTCATGGAGGCTTCATGGCACAAACCGATCAATTATTAATTCAGTGTCCAGCCCATCTCCCTTCCCCAGATGATGAGGGGTAGAGCTAAAAGCTCCAATCTTTCAAATCCTGACTTAGTCTTTCTGGTGGTCCTCCTATATTCCAGAGCCTATCAAGAGTCATCTTGGAGGAATAGAAGATAGTTTTGTCACTAAGGAAGTTGCAAGGGATTTAGGAACTCTGAGTCAGACACAGGGGCCAAAGGCCAAGTATGGGGACAAAAGATGCTCCCAGACCCCTATTGCTCAGGAAATTAGAAGGGTTTTTAAACCTAAACTCTAAACTTACGAATTTTAGAATAGCCCAGTCAAAACTAAGTATAGTGTAAGAATACAAAAAAAGCCCATTTACAATAGGTACAACACTCGTGGGTTTCCCAGGAACAAAAATATCCTAAATTGTGCAAGACCTACCTAAATAAAATTATGCATAAGATCAAAGTCTGCAATTGATTGAACAAATGAAGTTTTATTTTGTTTCTGAATATTTCAACACTTGATGGATGCCATATTTCCCCAGTTACCTCCATAGATTTTATACAATTTCAATAGAAATCACAGAGGAAGAGTCTGACTTGACAAAATATTTCAAAAGTTATATTAAAAATAAAAATGAATAACAATATTAGAGAAAATAAGAAGAGTAGCAAAGGTGCTTACCTTAAAATTTAAAAAAATGCATTAAATAAACATGCTCATTAGAATAATATGTGACAGGGCTGGGGATATAGCTCAGCAGAGCAGCGCCTGCCTGGAAAGCACAAGGTCCTGAGTTTAATTCCTGATACCAAAAAGAAAAAGAATAACATGTGACACACACACAAACATGTGCACACATACACAGTATAGAGAAAGGGGCCCAGACAGTGAATGAAACAAAGTTAAGAAACTAATTCCAAGTACACACAAATACTTAAAATCAAGTAAGTGAGGAGGGAGAGAAGGCTTATTCAGCATATAGTGTTTGAAAAATGGGAAACCATAGAGAAATGGTATTTACACCTCTCTTGAACAACTTCTATCAAAACACCTCTTTAAGGAGTGAAAATTCAAATATGATGTGAGCTATGACTACATTGAAAGAAATACTGATGACTCCCACACTTGCAGGAAGACAGTAGAAAATCAAATTTAAAAAACCCTGTTCCACTGCACTATTTAAAAATACAGAACTTTGTATCTGCAAGCACAAACAAAATTTGAGAATGAATGATCCCTAGAGAAGATATTGATGCTACATGTGATGAACGTTTAACATTCACTATAGGTAAAAAGGTATAACAAATCCATTTCTAAAAGTTACTATAAAATAGAAATACATGCAAAGTCAACTCACAAGAGAAGAATTTGGAATAGCTCATAAACATATGAAAAATATTTGGTCTCAAGAGTAATCAAAGAAATGTAGCTGTTACAAAACAGATGGGTTTCACATTTTTAATAAAGCAGATTGGTATTGTTTTAATATACTAATAAAAACAATAATATACACCAAATAACACCCATATAAAATTTAGAAACAAAGCTTATAATACAACTGATATAATTGGACCTCCATTTCTGATTTACAACAAGAATAACACAACTTTTGAAAACTTGGCATATTTAACTAGTTCTACCATATGTAGAGTCATAAATAATGATGAAAGATTTATAAAGCTTTCTAGTGAAAATAAGGAAAAAACAATAGATTTCCTCTTATAATAATTACTTAAATTATTTCCAAAATGTAGCCAAATACTGTAAATCATGAAATAAGCAAACAAAAAGATACATTTACTTTAAAAAGTCCTTTTTTATATACATGCTGTACCACTAACCTACATCCTCAGCCCTAAATCAGATTTTTTGTGCATGTGCTAAAAACTGAGCCTAGGGCATTGTGCATACTAATCACACACTCTACCACGGAGCTACACCCCTACACACAACCCTCACCCCAAAAGAAAGATTTTTTAAAAATACATGAGGCAAAAATTCCAAGAAATTGAAATAATCATACAAACTTCAATCTGTTGCAACTTTTATCTCTCTCTATGGTTAAAACAAGAAAAACTACATAAAATATTAAAAAGAGCAACTTAAAGATACTTAGAAATCAGCTAACAATGGACAAATAGGAGGGGGTGGAGTTCATACTAGTAAAAATGCAACTGAAAGGAGTAATAATTGTGAATTGGTGTCATTTGGGTGCCTAGAAAGCTTCTCAGCACCCATGAATACCAATGTGTAGCAGCAGACATGACAGGCAGCCTTCCATCTGCTAGTGCAGGTCAGCAGTCAGAACTGAGGGGGAAACGCTGGAAATCTCAAGGGACACTCTGGGAGCAAGGGTCCTGCAGAAAGAGAGACAAAAAGTTAAACATAAATTCCACTCAAATCACTGCCAAAGGGCTAAGCTACAGGTATGTGGAGGACTCTACAGCATCCTCAAGGGAAGAGCCTGAGACACCAAAGAGGGGTCTTTTCTTGGAAAGTAGGCTACACAACTGAGTTCTGTGAATTCACTGCCCTGTTAATTGAACACACTCTCCAAACATGGGCTCCGGTGTTAGAAAGCTAATGCTTCATGCCTCATAGCCTTGACATGCCAGAGGACAGAAACTCAGACTGACAGAACTTTGGGAAATTAGAGAGATATCCCACAAGCAAGGAAACCCCAGAGAAGCTGAGCTCCCAAACCTGAATATATGTTTCCACCTAAATCACTGATGGGTTGCTGCATTATTCAGCCACAGGTTAAATATCAAATATATAAAGAGCTATGACACATTGGTTCTACAAGTTTGCATGAAATATAAATGTTAGCAAGTGTAATTTACAAAAGTAGATTGCATAATAACAGTTGGAGTATTTGAAAATTGAACAGTGCTGTCAGGAGCTGCATAATTCATAAAAAGCAAAGTTTATAATCTGAGGCCAAGAAAGTTAACTATAAATTACAACAAAAATAAATAAATACGGAACATAGCAGACCCCAGAATCACTATACAATACCATCTATAAGACCTAATTTTTAAACCCAAGTTACTAGAAATGCAAATAAACAGAAAAGTTTATTCTGTACACAGAAGAAAAGGCAGTTTATAGAAACTGACTAGCAGTGCCCTAGATGTTGGATTTATTAAACCAGTATTTCAAAGCAACACTGATAAAAAGAATTAAAGAATAAAAGGAAAAATGGTTTCGATAACTGAAGGGATAGGAAATCTCAACTGAGAAATGAAACTGTAAAAATGGAAATTTTGAAGCTGGGTAATAGAACTAAAATTTTAAACACTCACTCTAAGGGCTCAAGCAGTTTGTGAAGGCACTAGAGAAAGGAGCAGTTAACTTGTTTATAGATAAAAAGAAGCTATGAATCTAAAGAACAGGAAGAAAAAAGATTGGGAGCCTCAAAGACTGTATCAATATCCCATAACACATACCACAAGAGTCTCACTGGGAAAAGAGATGAAATCACGCAGGAAAAAATCACGTGATGAAATATTCACAAAAACCCCAAATGGGTGAAAAATATTAACTTACAGACCCAATAGCTTACAGACCCACAAAGCTAAGCACAAACCATTGCTAGGTACATACTAATAAATCTGCTGAAGCTGAATAGAGACAATATTTTTACAAAGCCAGGCAAAAATGATTCGTTGCATACAAGGAAATAATTGTACAATTAATATCATTCACTAGTTGAATGATATTCTCTGGAAACCTAGGAGATCAGAAGATAAGGAAATATGACTTTTTTCACATATTCATTAAAAATATTCACCAAAAAGTTTACAATAAGTAAAAGTCTCTTTCTAAAGAGTGAAACAAACACACATTCAGAAAAATGAAGGCTGACAAAATTGGCCACTAAAGGCATATACAAGAAGAAATAGCAAATTCATCAGGCTGAAAGGTAATGACACCTGGAAGAAACTCAGAGAGACAGGAAGGGGTACAGAGCAACAGAAATGGTAACTATAGGGCCCGTGTTATAGCTCAGCGGCATAAGCGCTTGCCTGGCTGAGTGCAAGGTCCTGAGTTCAATTCCTGGTACCCACAAAAAAAAAAAAGTAAAAGAAATGGTAACTATGTAATATATTTTTTCTTTCTTCCTTTTATTTTCACTAAAAGGTATATGACTCTTGCTTCCAGGAAGATGGCAGAGTGGTGAGTAGCAGAGAAAGAGCCTTTCCAAGATTTGGCATCCAGACACTGGAATATAGCAACATGAGGAGAAGAAGGAGGGAGGTGGATCCCCAGGACCCAGCAAGGATCTGAAGCAAGAATTGAAGCCCATAGGGAGAGCAAAGAGACAGACTTCAACAAAGAAGGAGGAGCTGGCAGGCGGCACTTTCTCCCTGAGCCCCTAGTCAATGTGTGGGAGGAGCAGATCGAACCCGTAGACACACGGTGACTGCTGGCAAACCCAAAGGCCTCCAGGGAGAAACATAGCAGTGGAATGGAGCAGCGGACACAGTGGACTGCAGTGACTGGTAAATTCTTCAGGTTCAAACATCCCCCAGGAGAGAGCGATTGGTTGGGAGAAATCTTGGAGAGGGGCCAACTGAGTTCAGAACTCAGAGAAACTGCTGGCTCCATCTAGTAGGCCCAGTGCAAGGTAAAGGAGCCGAGTTCAAGTTGGCAGGAAGTCTGGAAGCTGGATTCAAGCTGGCAGGGAGCCAAGTTCAAGCCTGAGGGGGCACATGGACTGCAGCAGGCTGAAGGGGTCTGGTTCCAGCTTCATTGCCAGAAACCAGCCTGAACTTCAGTGGAACTAAAGGTGCAGCCTCACTGGGATTATCCAATATGACCCTCTGAAGCTACAGCTGGCTTGCCGGGATTAATAAACTCAGATCTGGACTCTGTCTGCCCACATTGTCTACCAGTGACAGCAAAGACACACCTTGAAGTGGACTTTTTTTTTTTTTCTGCTTCCTATTTTCTTTTTTTCATTATTTTCTTTCTTTCTCTTTTCTTGTTTTTATTTTTCCATTTTGCTTTCTTTTGTTTTTTCTTGATTGTTCATTCTTGTTTTCTGAGTGTGAACATGATTTCTAGCTTTTTGTTGTTGTTGTTCTGTTCTTGTTTTTATTTCTTCCTTCTCTCTTTCCCTCCTGTCTTCTTTGAAAAGTTTGCATGATCTTCCTTTGTCCTCTACCCTTGCTTATCTATTCTTCTTCTTCTTCTTCTTCTTCTTCTTCTTCTTCTTCTTCTTCTTCTTCTTCTTCTTCATTTCTCCATTTTTCCCCCTAACACCTTTTAAATTTTCTCCCCTGAAGGTAAAGCCATTATATTGAGGGCTTATTTACTGCATGCAATTTTCTGGTTCATTTTAGATTTTGTTATATAACCACAAGTCTAGTTCATGCACTAAAAGTAGCAAATTAATAGTTACATCAGTTTATCATTTTCTATGCTGTGTTTGATACTGTTGTTATTGCTGATTGTACCACTTTGGCCAAAGTAACATAATTGTTTAAACCAGTTGTTCTTCATAGTATAGCAAGACTTAGATTGCCTAAGGACCATAAATAATACTATAGGCCAGTGCCAAAGAACCAGGAGCTGAGCCAAGTAGGCAGAAACTTCTCATCCCCAATAAATTGAAGAGGTAGGATCTTGTAACAGACTCAAAATGCAAAGCTAGCTACACCTGGAAGACACCTTGGAGAACTAGTCATTTCCTAAGCATTCAAAATACTAGCAATAAAGCTGCATGCCATAAAAAATTAACAAGCATCAACCCAGGAAATAAACAAACAAATGATAAAACAGAAAATGAGAAGACACTTAAACAAGATGCAACCCCAGACATCCAGCTCACCAAAGGCAAACTTAGGGGGGGGCAGTGAAGTGGAACAATCCAAAAACCACCCATCTGGACTCTCTGAAGTTGGAAAAGTGGAAGTAACAAAGCCTTAGAAAAAAATCAAATTGCAAATAATTTCTCAGATAACTACAGATATGGTAACTGTAATAAAAGACATGCTTAGTGACTCTAGAGCAGTTTCAGATAACGAAAAGAGGAACTTAGAAAAATGATTGAAACCATGAACTCCCAACATAGGAAAGAAATGCAATCCATGAAACAGATTCAAACAGATATCCAGGAGATTAAAAATTCCCTTGAAAGTATAGGTAGCAGAATGAGCCAATGTGAGGACAGAATCACAGATATAGAAGACAGGACTGTGGGTGAATCTTTGTTTGGTTTTTGAATCAGGATAAAGGTGGCTCCCAGGAATTACTTTGAGAGTATTTCTTCCCTTTCAATTTCATTAAAGACCCTGCGGAATATTGGTGTTAAATCTTCCTGAAATTTTTATAGAATTCAGCAGTAAATCCATCCAGACCTGGACTTTTCTTAGTTACTCAGATTTTTTTATTACTGCTCCTATTTCATTGCCTGTTATTGGATTATTCAGAGTTTTTATATCTTCTTGTTTCAGTTTTGGTAATTCATATGCATCTGGGAATCTATCCCCTTCTTCTGAATCTGCTATAAATTGGTATACAGGTTTGAGAAGTAGTTGTTTATAATTTTTTTATTTCAGCAGTTTCTGTTTTTATTTCACTTTTTTCATTTCTAATTGCATTAATTTAGGTCTTTTCTCTTGTTTTTCTGGCTAGATTAGCTAAAGGTTTTTCTATTTTGTTTATTATTTTAAAAAACAAATGCTTCAATTAGTTGGTTCTTTGTACATTTTTGTCTCAATTTCATTGATTTCTACTCTGCAGTTTGTAATTTCCTACTTTGTACTAGCTTTGCATTTGGAGTTTTCTTGTTTTGTTAGGATCTTGAGGTGCACTGTTACATTATTTATTTGGGGAAGACCTCTACAACCAAAACTACAGTACTCTGAAAAAGGAAATTGAAGAGGACATCAGAAAATGGAAAGTTATCCCATTTCTGGATAGGTAGAAGCAATATAGTGAAAATTGAAATACAGTACTTCTAAAATTGTTGTTAAGATTTAATATAATCCTGGTGAAAACACCAATAAAGAAAAATAAATTTGAGTCCTTTGTAGGAAAATGGATGCACTTTGAGATGTAGAAGATTTGATATTGACACTAGCAAGCATCTAAACCTATAGGTATTTGTAGAGCACACTTTAAATGACTACAGAACACATTTTCCCATGTGTCATGCAGATGGAATGTACACTAAAATGATGAGATACTGAGTCCTAAAAACAAATCTTCATCAACATCAAAAGATTAAAATTCTGTAGTAAATACTGACCACAACTGAGCTAGACCAGATGTCTACACAACAAAACATCATTAAAGTCCAAAAAGCTCAAAATTAAACAACTCTATTCTAAATAATTCCTGAATAAAGGAAAAAATTACAAGGTAATTGATAAAAAAAACTTCAAACTGAATAGAAATTAAAAGGCAATATATAAGAGTTTGAGGAGGCAGGTAAGAAAGTACTCAGAAGAAACTTTATAAATTTAAGTATCAGCATGAGAAAAAAAGAAAAATTTTAAATTTAATACTGTAAATTTCCACCTGAAGTAAGTAGAAAAGAATAAACCTAAAGATATAAAAGAGAATGATAAGGGTGAAAAATCAGTGGAATCAAAAATGGAAAAAAAGGGAAAGTTGGATCTTTGAAAAAATGGATCAAAATTGAAGAATCTACACAAGAAATAAAGATAAGATACAAGTTACAAGTATCAGGAATAAAAGACAAAACACTACATGTTCTGTAAATGTTAAGATGATAGAAAGAGCACAATTAAAATAATATTCTATTAGTAAATGTGATATATGAGATTGAGAGACAAATTATCAAACTGTATAAAAATACACAATAATAAGCAAAAATGATACAGGAAAAACTAAAGTGTGGGCAGCTTGAGCAGGAAGCAGCCTGTGGCTGGCCTGACCTACCTTGAATACGTGGATGACTTCAGACCACTCTGGGTGAGATGTTGGGGGATTACACTCCTGGTAATTAATGCCCTATGGGGAGCAACCCACGGGCTACCACACTGACACTGCAATTTCCACACAATGAAGCTGTAGGAATCAGGACAGTGTGATATTGGCAGAACAACAGAGATACAAAGATCAATAGAACAGAATACAGAGCCCAGAGATAGACTCCTGCATATATTTTTCAATCAATTTTTGACAAAGTTGCCAAGACAATTCAATGGAGAAAAGAACATATTTCCCCCAGGTGGTGATGAAACAACTGGATGTCAATATGGGAAAAAATGACCATATTCCAAAATTATCCTGAACTATTTCATAGATCTAAAAAAATAAAAGCCAAAAAAATTTTAACTTCTAGAAGGAAACATAGAAAAACATCTTTGCCATCTTGTGGTTGTCAAAGGTTTCTCAGAAAGGACTCAAGTGCATAATGTATATAACAACCTTCAAAGCAAGTCCCCTTCTTATCTCCATTTAAAGGTAAGGTTGCCCAGTTCTCACCCCATAAGTGGCAGACTGGGGATTCCAATGCAAGTGGTGTAACTAATGCCTGGGCTTCCATTCACATCCAGGTGCTACCTCAAGATAAATCTACCAATACCAACTGTTGGCAAAACCCCACAAGATTTTTAGACATTAAATAGTCCTAATAATTAGAAGAAATAAAATAATAACATAATAATATTAAATAAGAAGAACCACCCTGGGTAATTCTAAAACACATGACAAAATACCAAAATTAGACATTATCATAGTGGCCCCCAAATTAACCATAATCCATTGGACACATCCTGCAATGGTTTTTAATGTAAAAGCAGAGTACATACGTGATAAGGAAGAAAGCACACAGGCACTGGCCAAGAGAACCATGGAATATAAGACGTGGGCAGTGGTTACTGCTGAGGCAGAAGGGAAGAAATGGCATTTTGTTCTGCTTTGCATCTGATCCCAGAGCATGCAGTCTTTCCACCGTGAACATCGAAAGAGAAACAGACAAGAAACTTCCTCTCTTCTGGGTATCCAGAACACAGCTTCATGCCTACCCTGACTTGACCATTGTCACAGTGAGGAAGGGGCACCTGCTACGTCAGAAGGTGAGAGGAAGAATGTGGTATGGATGAGCTCCCAGATAGAGCAGACCCTGCCAGGCCACTGCGCTACCTGATGCACACTTATACAAGGCCCCCAGATACAGCAAAGCCTACTGGTGTTGTACAAGTATGGCTCTATAGTTAGAAGTGACCATTCTGGAAGAGGCAGACTTGCTTTGACCTTGACCAGCACCGACATTGGGGTGGGGTGGGAGAAGGGGCAGAAAAGCAGAGAAGAACACTGAGGAAATAAGCAATTTGCCTAGCTTTGTTTTTAGAAAGAATGCCATGTTAGAGGTCCTACCAAAAGCAAATTAGAACACAAATCCAAAGCCTTCGGAAGCACCAAGATCTGGGTCTGACCATCAGCCCCTCACCTCAACCCTAAGCTAAAAGTCATATTGAGAGTGACTTAGTCACTTTCATCATCACTGTGAAAAAATACCTGACACCCACAACTCAAAACAGTTTGTTTTGTCGCACTTTCAGAAATTTCAGTCGCTGGTCAGCTGGCTCCAAGGCAGAAACTGCATGGTGAAAGAATCTGCCATAGAAGAAAGCTGCTCATGCTGTGGTGGCCAAGAAGCAAAGATGGAAGGAGCCAGGAAGGAAGATGCAGCCTTCCAGGTCTGCCCCCAGTGATCCGCTTCCAACCAGGCCCCACCTCCTAACAGCATATTAACCTATGATTTCATCAGTCCACAGCTGAGTATAGCACCCCCATGATCCAATCACCTTCCAAGAGCCCAACCTCTGAACACGTGAAGCCTTTGATGGACATTCTAAGCAATAACAATGAGGATTCTAATAGCAGCAACGACAATGACTATTGACATGCACATTGAGTTAAATAAACCTTTCCTTCCTTAACTTTGTGTGCACGGTATGACAGCTGTGTTTTTCCCAGGCCCATCCCAGAGCCTTATAGGGCCCACTCTATTGTTATCCACATACTATAAAGCGCAGAAAGGGTTACTAACTTAACAAAGTCATCCAGCTCTAAGTTTGGAGCTGGGATTCCAGCTGAGACCATTGAACCCCAGAGTACACACTTCCTGGGACTCCATGCCACCCTAAGACACCTCCCAAGTAGCTAAGAACATATACATGGAAATACTATTTTACATCACATGTGTTCCAGAAAAGCCAGAACAGCATAGATGTCCAGCTCAGGAGAGTGTAAATACATGACACATCGCATGATAGATTCAGCCTTGAACACAGTTCCTGTGAGTATGACAGTGACATGTGACTGCTTTTGAAAGCTTATTAAAAAATCAGAATAAAATTCTCTAAAATTCCCTGCACAGAAAGGAGAAATATCCAAATATTAACAACTTTCATCTCTTATTGTTAATTTTTCTGATTGTCCTTATATTTTCCTTAGTTTTGATTTTTTTCACAGTAAGACTTATTTGCTTTTTAGAAAAATCCACTTTCCTTCCATAATTGCAGGTTTATTTTTTTCTGTAGCCACCTGTCTTAGTTACTTTTCCCTCATTGCTGAGACAAAATACCCAACACCCAAAGTTAAGGAAGGAAAGGTTTATTTAACTCACAGTTTGTAGAAATTTCAGTCCACAATCAGCTGGCTCCAAGGCAGGGTGGCACATGGCAGAGGAGCAACCATTCATGGTGGCAGAAGACAGCAAGAGCAACAAGATCAAAAAAGGGGAAAACAAGTCTCTTTTTGCCCCTTTTACCTTATCCAGACTGCTGGTGTTAGGGCGGTGCCAATCCAATCAGTGGACTGATCCAGCAATCACTCACCCTTAATCCCAGCATTGCACTATGAATCAGTCACACACTCTAGATTCAGCTGCTTCCAAAAAAGGCCCATCTAAAACTGCGTGAGGCTTTAGGGGGACATCTAGATCCAAACCGTAACGTCACCTTTGCTTCAAGAAGTAAATGATTTTAGAGTATGTTGCTGTAGAGCTGGAATACATCTGTCCATGTGGGTATAGATAGCCTGATGTCCCAGTGGCCTCTGCTGCTGACCCTGAAATAGAGCCAGGCACATGGATCGCTTCTTTTCTTTTTTTTTTTTTTTTGTGGGTACCGGGGGGTCGACCTCAGGACCTCGCACGCCAACAGGCACCCGAGCCGCTGAGCGATATCACCGGCCCCTTTTTCGTATGTGGGATCCGGGAGTCGAACTCGGGCCCTCGCGCTTGCAAGGCAGGCGCTTATGCCGCTGAGCCATCTCACCGGCCCAGATCGCTTCTTTTCATCAGATGTCACAATGCCAGTTGGTTCTTCACTTTGGATGGCCATGTCTTATCTCCTATTCTGGAAAATGTTTTAGGTCTAAATCATGGCAAATGCTTGCAGTGTCTTCCATGGGGTGTTGAGTTTGCAGAGGGATCCTGGTGCAGTATGAGGAGTGGGGGAGCACATGGTTTTACATCTTCCTCAGGATTTCAAATGAAGTGAAATGAAGGGTTTCAAAAATCAAGAGACAAGTTTTTGTTTTCAAAATACTAAAAAAGTCACATCCAAGTTAAAATGAGCTGAATTCAGAGGTTATCTGGTTTCTATCAGTTCATGTTTCATAAGGGTGAATCTCATTCCCATTAACCTGTGGAAAATCTCAGAGAGGGGGCTATGTGACACCTAAACTGGAGAGTGAGAGTCTGAGCCTGAAGTTATAGGAAGCTCCTTCTGAATTTGTCCCATCTACCAGGAATCAGACTTTTGCATTGTGCATGCAAGTGAAAGTTAAGACCAAAAAAAGATATACGTTTTTAGATATCCCAGGTTTCTTCACTACCTTCAAAAAGCAAATCCCATACCACAAAAAAGAAAATTACAAATAAGGGCCCCAAGTCCACTGAGGTGACAGTAATCACAGCAAACAAGATGGCCTAGAGCACTCCGGGCACAGGCAGCCTGTGCTCCGCTGACATGCAGGTGATGGGTAAAAATTGGTCTCATATGCCGACAACCAGGACTGAGTGTCAAAATGAAAGGGATACAGGCAGTGAGAGGGTGAGGCATTGCCCATAGCACATCTCAGATCTCTGACAGCAGCGGAGACTTGGGAATGCAGAGAAATGAAAGAAACACAGAAGTGGCATTTGAAGGTGCTCATGACTTGCAGAAGTGCAACTCCGTGTGACACCAGGCTGTTGCTTGGCCCAAGAACTTCCTTGGGAGGACTACTGTGACTACTAGGGCTGTGGCTGAACCTCATCTACCCATGGAACCCAGTGCTGGTCCCTGGCCATGCTGAACAAATGATGGGTGAATGAATGAATGAACAACTCAAATGAAAAATGACAACGCATGTAGAATCTCTGTTCTAAGCCAGGAGAGCCAGCAGTGGCAATCAGGAGTTTCAAGGTACCCACTGGCCCCTTCCAGAGCCTGCTTCTGCCCCGTACCACTCACTATCCTATTAAGCATCCCCTGCTTCCAAGCATGGCTCAGCAAAGAGGTGGCTTCTTCCTAGGACTTCTCTCTCCAAGGTTTCCAAGCAGCAGCCAGGCACAATGCAATTCCAGCCACGAGGTGAGAGCCACACAGCTCCCATGACCTCATATCTAATGCTTGAGGGTGCTGTATCAGGGATGTGGGGACGGCTTTGTGAGGGAATGCCTGGCACTGTGGCCATTATTGCCAAGGCCTTGGTAAAGCTTTGCCTTTAAACAACTCCCCAGAAGGAAGCTGTTGTCCATAGCTACTCCCCTGGAGGGCATGGGGAAACTCAGGCCTGACTGAGGTGTATATTTTTATATAGCCATGTCTTAAAATGTGACACAGTTCTCTATGTGGGGCAAATACAAGGAGGAACATCTGATCTGCCACCAGGGCAGCAGAACCACAATAACGTGCTGCTTTCTATGTGCTTGCTGACAAATTTCCCCTAGCAGAAAAGTTTTGACTGTGCCATCTCTGACCCTTCATGTGTAACTCACAGGGCTCTAGGCATGGAAGGAAGATACAAGCTACTTTTCCAAAGTGCTATGAGTGCTATACAGGAAACGTGAGCCAATGACCAAATGGAGGGCAGGGGCTTAGTAACGCCTCAACAGTAGGGTCACCCTTCCCTCACCCCTGGCCATGAGGGAAATATCCCTGGGGGTGGGGTGGGGGCTGGAGGACACAGGAGGGAGAAGTGCATGGCATTCCCTGTGGGAGCTGGGCTCACTGTGGGCAGCAGTACACAAGGGTTTTCAGACACAGGTCAGGACAAGGAGCACCCCTGCTCCAGAGCCCCTTGCCTTCCCTTCCACACAGGATGCCCCAAATGCATGCACTTGCCTAGCAGCATTCTGCTTGTCTTTTGTGGCATCACTTCTACCTCTCTGAGAATAGCCCAGAGAGGAGTAGGGACTCCTCTTTAGAAGTCACGAGCACATGATCACTTTGCCTGGGGGTTTTCCTTGCAAAGACTTTCCCTGTCCAAACCTGTCTCCATCTTCTCTTGGTGTGCCTCCGATCTGTTCCATCCTTCACTTCTTCATTTCCCCAGTTCTTCCCAGGATAATTTCTTCACAAGTTGGACAAGAATGTGAACAAGAAATTGAAAAGTCATAGAACTTGAGTTCATATTAGAAGGTCACTGGGCTCTCTCACTCCCCTGGTTCCAGGAGTGATTACAGGAAACTATCAAAGAAAGATGAAATCTCTCACTCAGATGCTGGTCTGTTGGCTCCTCCACTATATCTAGGGCTTCCTCATGGTTAGACCATCTTCCTTTCAGCCTCTTAAAACTGCTTCCTTTTTTTCTGTCCTCTCTGTGAAGATTTGCATGGAAATTTGCACTACTTCTGGCTGCCTCCTCAGAGATAAATTAGCTTTCAGTCCTGCTGGACCCAGGGAGACATGCACACAAGTATTTTGTATCTTACTGCAAAGGGGTGGTTGGAAGTTTCTGGGGCTCCTTAAGGTGATTTCACATTTTAGAAATGAATGTTTACACACACACAAACACACACTCACACATACACATGCATGTCCTATCTTAGGAATCCTCACATCCACCCCCTTGCCCTGCATGTTTAAGGCCTTCTAAGAGAATTAATGTATCTAGTAAGTTTTTTCTGACACATTTCTAGCAATTGTGATTTACTTTCATCAGCGCCTTACATTTTGGTATTATCCCAAGTCACGGAATGAAATGTTGTACAAGATAAGCCTGAGTCCCTGCTCTACAGCATATAGCACAAAAAAGAGGCAGATGTCAACCAAATAATTATAATACGTATGATTATTTAACACGTTCCCACCAGTTTGAACCACTGGTGGTATATGCATGACTGTCCCACCAGGCAGCTTGTACCATCCAAGGGGATTGTACCACGCTGCACAATGTGACAGTCTTTTATGTACCACTGGTGATTCAGAGCCACCCAGCAGTGAGACATATGTATTACAGCCCCATCAAGAGCATATTAATGATCACATGTTCACATGATCACATGTTGAATGATCACAGTTGTGTTAAATGCAAAAACAAAGGAAGTTTTTCTTCTTGTTACGTATTGAATAATTTCACTTATAATGACTCTCCTCACCTATTACTTCTAATCATACTGTATTTTGCTTACACAAAGTATGATCAAAATATAGTGAATGTTCAAATTTTTAAAAAATTACAGGGGCTGGTGAGATGGCTCAGCGGCGTAAGCACCTGCCTGGCAAGCACGAGGGCCCGAGTTCGACTCCCGGAACCCACATACGAGAAAAGGGCCGGTGATATCGCTCAGTGGCATAGGTGCCCACTGGCACGTGAGGTCCTGAGGTCGACCCCCAGTACCCACAAAAAAAAAATTACAGTAAAACACAAATTGCTATTAATTTACCTCAAAATACCCCCTTCTCACTTCAAGCATACTTATCCCATCATTCTTGCAACTTTCTGAAGTAATTCTAGGAGGCCTCTTTCACGACTGTCTTTAGTTGTGCTGTGTGGCTGCCTTGGTGATGTCCTAAATCCATTCAGAATGTTTACTTTTCATGGTCATTTTGACTTTGGGGAGGAGCCAGAAGTTGCACAGTGCCAGATCTGGTGAGTTAGGTGGATGAGGACTCACCATAATATTTTTACAAGCCTGTCTTTCTTTTAGATGGCACTGGGCGGCAGCCACTCACTCTACTGTCTTTAATCACACCTCATACAGATGCTATGAGGATTTTCAGAACTGTATACTTTGATCACACCTCATACAAATTGGTTTTGGCCATTTGTAACCTAGGTCACCCCAGAAGAACCCACAGACCCTATTGGCTTAGTGGCCTCTGAGGAGAGTCAGATTGTTCAAACAATCATGTAGGAATGGAGACTCCCATGTGTTTTTATGGGTGACCAAAGCACAGGGCAAGTGCAAAATTTATAAAACATGCTATTTCAATAGATTACTAGTCATATGTTCCTACATGACAGTATGCAGCAGTCTATCACCATGCCAGGGTCTCCCATCACTTCCATCTTGGCATCCACTGGCCAGGGTCTTCTTCCCTTATTCTTTACCCAGACTCTAAGAGGAGGCTAATGCTTGATTTCACCGTTCACAGCATCCTTCCAAAGACTGACCCTTCATACCACTCTAAACTTCTCCTCCTGAGTGTCTTTGTGTCACTCCCTATGTGGATGTGTCCCTCCTTTTGGCTTCTAATTCCCAAAGGATAAAGACCACATCTGTTTGTGTGACATTTTGAGACTTCTCAGAAAGACATAGAAGAAACTGGATGGCAGAGATGAGCTGAGGGTTGTCACTTGAAAGTCCTGTCAGTCTTTTCGAATCTTAAATTTATTAGAATGAATGAAACTAAACAAAGAACAGAGAAAGGTGTGTGGGTGCTTGTAAAAGATCTGCCAAAGATGGGCACAGGCTTGCGGGTACCCTAGAAAAGGCACTGATAGGAGTGTCTAGAGTTCTTTAGAGCACTCCTCACCCAACACAGGAGAGCCCATGCCATCTAGCACCCTGTGAACATGTGCTGGACACCCTGTGTGCTCTGTCACCACTATACCAGACTTCCCAGTTCTATGCTATAAGCAATGTCAGGGGAGAAGCCACCAACATGGCTCATCTCTGAAGCAGCCATAAGGTACAGAATGAGATGAGTCCCCAGAGTGACAAGGAACAACGAGGGCAAAATTTGGATGGGATGATTTCCTGGCATCCTTCAGGGAAGAAGATTCTACCAAGACAGACTCACCTGGACTTTTCCTCATAGGAGGTTTCAGCCATGACCACCTGGTAAGACTGATAGGTCTTTGCCCTTGGATTCAGAAACCAGAATCTCCAACCCACCAGGTTGTGCAGCTGGGCCAGGCATCTGCTGTTCCCCTGGGCCAAGAAATATTCTCTACAACCATCACACCATCACATGCTCGTCTGTCTCTGTCTCTGTCTCTGTCTCTGTCTCTGTCTCTGTCTTTCATTCTTCTTGTAAATCTTTTAGAAAGTAAAAAGATATAAAAATATGGAATGCCCATGAACCAGCTACTTAGAACTTTAAACTCTTAACTTTTAACTCTTATCTTCCTTGCTTTATTATTTAGTAAAATAAATTACACTGGATGCTGTAGTGTCCCACCCAGATCCCCCTTCAGGAATCAAGAATTTATTTCTTGTTATGGTCTGACAGTTTGAAAATTCATATGTTGAAAACTTAAGCTCCTTTGGAGGTGATTAAGTCATAAATGAGATAAGCGTTTTTATAAAGGGAACTTGAGAGAGCTGCCCTCCTCCTTCTACCATGTGATGACAAAAGAAAAAGAAAAGAAAATACCTTTACCAGACACCAAATCTGCCAGTGCTTTGATTTTGAACTTCCCAGCTTCCAAAAAAATGAGAAATAAATATCAATCATTTATAAGTCACCCAGCTTACAGTAATTTGTTATAGCAGTCTGAACACAATAGGACAGTCCCCTAGCTACTAGCAGGGCTGCCAGGAAACCATGCTTAGCTGCCAGCAACTTGGGGGACCACTTGACTGAAGAAAACTGCTCCCTCAGGTTGTACCTCCTTCCTGGAAAAGCCCACAGTCAATGGTTGATATCAAAGAGAATGGGGCCCAGGGTCCCCCCAACTCTTAACTCTGTACTTCAGCTGAGTCTCTTGTGCCTGCATTGCAGCCCAATCCCACTGCCTTCCCTCCCTCCCACAGGCCACTGGTGTTGTTCCAGAGAACACTCCCTAGAGAGTCCAGCAAACTAATCTCCTTCTATGTGTGTGTCTATGTGTGTGTGTGTGTGTGTGTCTGTGTTAGACTTCCTGCTGCCCTGGAAAATTCATTTTGAGACAAAAACATTCCAGGCATAATCTAAGCCCCCTTTTAACCCTCCCTATCTTGTTCCTTCCCTGTTTTCTCATATGTGCAACTAACATGAATTTTTTCTTTGAGTTTATGCCTTAATGTCTTAACTGCATATAACTTTAAACCTGTAAACAATACACAGCTTGTGCAATTTTAAGTACACAAATAATAAACTATACTTTCATTCTACATTTTTATTTTTTGTTCAAGATTGTTGCTTGATCTCTTAAAGTGACACATTGTCTAGTTTAATCATTTTAATTTCTGTATGATAATCTATATACTATAGAAGTGCCACATTGTAATAATTCTGCTGTCACTGAGCGCTTAAATTGTTTCACACTTCACCACAGCCAACAAGACTGAAATGGACAACTTCATGCAGGTCTTAAGCTTACATGTGCCTAGACATGGAGTTGCTGAGGAATGTCTGTTTTACTCTCTAGCTATGCATACTCCTCTCCAAAGTGGTTTCAGGCATTTATGCCCACATAAGCAGTGTTCTCATTTCACCATATTCTCACTGGTACTTAGTTTTCTCAAGGTGCAAAAGCATTTCCAGTCTTGTGGTTATGAAATTGTATCTCACTGTTATTTGACTTAAGCTTCCTGAATTAGTATGAATGAGGTTTAGAGGAATTTATAGATAAAAGAGAAAAAATGCAGGTGTTTAGCCCACAATATTTTATCAGACCTCTTCTTTCTTGGTTTCCAGTGTGCACTAGTAATGAACTTTTCCTCTGAGAAGAGACTTCGCTGTATCTTGTAGGGTTTTGTACCAAGAATTTACATTAATCTTTAGTTAACAAGTATTCATTGAGTACTGTGCTTTAGCCATCACTCTGGATGCTAAAAGTATGAATTTATAAATAGTTCATAAGTAACATGAATTACAGCTTAGTTTTCAATTGTGTGAGCACTCTTTTTCTTATATCTTTTTGTTACTAGATTCTAACAGAGAACATATTATCTGTAATATCAAGTATTTGGAATTAGTATAATTTTTTGTTTCCCTAGTTCTTAAGTAATTCTTATAAATGTACTCTTGGTGAAAAAATGATATGCATTTTCTGTTTCAGGACATATAAACATCTCTGTGTCGTTGTCATCAAAAATTTACTTTCTCTTGTATTTGTCTAGTCAGATTCTAAATAAAGGGTGTTAGCTGTCTATGTACTATGTGACAGAGAAGTAACAATTCTCTTTATTTTTTGTCCATTTGCCTTCCATATTTTAACTCTACACTGCATATAATTTCATCATTGTTGTATCTCTGTTGGTTTCTTTTGTCATAGCTTCTCAAAATTAATTAAAAATATAATGAGTTTCACATCAAAGGACTAGTCAGAGTATTAAAGAGAATTTGTCAAAGGATTTCAAAGATTTCTTGCACAAATAAACTCATTTGTTTATTTATTTATGAATTATTTGAAAGTATCTATCCTGTGACAGACACTCCTATATTTGGGTGTGTATTGATGAATGAAACTGATATAGGTCTTTCTCTCAAACTATTAATGAGAGACATCACTCAAAGAAATTCAACTTCATATTTAATAGCAAAGAAGAGAATGCTTGAGAAGAAATGCCACCTGAGGGTCAAGGAAATTCATTCTGTGGAAAGGAAAAAACCAGCTCTGACCTGAAGAATGTGAAAGCTTGGCGAAGTAAATGGTGAGCAAGAAAAAGTATTTAGATTATAAACAATGGAACAAAAAGGAATAAAACTGTCTTGCTTTGCAGATGATATAATTACGTGTATTGAAAATTCAAAACAATCTAAAGGGGCCGGTGAGATAGCTCAGCGGCATAAGCGCCTGCCTGGCAAGTGCGAGGTCCTGAGTTTGACTCCCAGAACCCACATAAAGGAAAAAAAAGGGGCCAGTGATATCTCTCAGGGCACAAGCACTTGCTGGCAGGTGTGAGGGCCCGAAGTCGACTCCCGGTACCCACATCAAAACAAAAGAAAACAAAACAAAAAAATCTACAGATGAAGTATAGGAATTAGTAATAGACTTTGGTGACTTAGGGTCAAATATCAAAATTAAATATATTTCTCTATCCCAAGAATAAAGAGGCAACAATAATATTTTTAAATAATATTTATATTATCAAAAATTATCAGCTGCACTATCTTAGAATAAATAACACAAGATGAATGAGAACTCCATAGAGAAAATTCTGAGAGTTTAAAGACAGAAATTAAGTGATAGTAAATAAATGGAAATATCAAAGCGACAATTCTCTCCAAGTGACTCTATTAATTCAATGCAATGCCAGTCCAAACCTCAACTTGTGGAACTGGCAAGTTCATCGTAAAATCAGTGTAGGACACAGAGGTCTATGCATGGCCAAAACTCAAGTAAATTCAGAATTAAGCAGTAGGGCTTGCTCCAGATCTGCAGCAGAATTAGTATGTAATAATAATCAAGAGAGTGTGGTAGTGGTCCAATGGAATAGACAGTCCACAAACTCAAACTTATTTATGAACACTTGAATCATGACAAGGAGCAGGGGGCTAAAATTGCCTCATAAATAACTTGTGCTGGGTGGCTGAGTATCCACGTGGAGAAATGTAGATTGGGAAGGCACCTTCACACAACGCACAGAAGCCAAGTGAGTATAAAAAGAAGAGCAATAAATTTTAATTGGAAATGTCTTTGAGCATTTAGGTAGGAGAAGATTTCATGAGGAAACTAAAAAATATACTCATAAAGAAAAATACTGGTGAACTTGACTATAGTAAAGTTAATAACAGTTATGAACACAAAATTACCACTAATTAAGTAAAAAGACAACCATACAAGTGATATTTGTAGTACATACAACTAACAAAGGGATGTTAGTTCATGTATATACAAAAGAGTCCTACAGGTCTACAATAAAAATACTAAAAAATGAGCAAAAGTCCTGAACAAGCACTTCACAGATCTCTGACTAGCAAATAGACAAAAGAAGATGTGCTCCACTTCATCAGTAATAAGGGAAATTGCACATTAAATACACTCTGAGGTTCAAGTTGCCCAGTAGAATGGCCCAAACTAAAAATACTAATACTAAGGGTGAGAATATGGATCAACTGGCCCCTCAGTCATTGCTAAGAAAACAGAAACTGGCCCAACTAATTAGAATAAATTCTGGTTGTACATAATTAAGCAGAAGATATATATACTTTATGAACCAGTAGAACCACATATAGATGTTTGCCATGGAGAAAGGCATGCTTACACCCTCCCAGAAGTAGGGACCAGAATAATCATGGCATTATTATGTACAACAGTCCTAATCTGTAAATGACATTGTCTATTGATGCTGGAATAAACAGGCAAAATTTCAGACTAGCATATTCATTCAATGTTTTGCCATTTCACAATAAGAATGAAGAAAGTATAGCTACTCTCAGCATAGGTGATTCTCAAAAATATCATAATGAGTAAAAGAATCCAAGTGAACACACATCATAACATTCCCCTGAAATACCTTTCAAAGCCAGGCCAAATTAAACTCTACGAAGGATGCACACTTGGTAGTAAAACTATAAAGAAAGCAAAGGAAGAGGGACAGCAGGAGTATGGGGTGGAGAAAAATCTCTCACTCCATGCCCACGAAGCAAAGAGAGGAAGAGGAAGTGGTGGGATGCAAAAATGCCATTCAAGAGCACACTCCACCAACCAAAGACCTCCCAACAGGCCCCACCTCTTAAAGGTTCCACCATCTCCCAGTAACACCACACTGGGAACCAATCCACCAAAACAAGGGCCTTTGAGGCCCACATCCAAATACAGGGCCAGGAAGAGCATTGAGAAGAGCACACTGGTCACACCTTGATGTTGTCCTCACAACACTACAGGCACAGTCTGGGAGGAGGACCTGCACGGGGAACTCTCAAAGCTTTCTCCCTGGTTTAAGGCTGGAGCTTGGAACTGCCCCCAAGAAAGAGTTGTCTTCACAAGAGTTGAGGGATTTCATTTGTACTTTTTAAAGGCATACTGTTTTATAGCCAATTCTTTAAAAAGAAATGTTGTTTCCAAGATCTGAAGTATTGACAAGAGCCTGTGTCTCTTTGCTCTAAAAGCAGCCCCTCTGGACATTCCTTTGTGTTAGAGGCATTGATTTTCTTGGGCCTCTCATGACTTCACTGAAGACTTTCCCCTCGGGGGCTGGCGTTTCCGCACTGATGTCATGCCATGAAGATCAACAGTTATCTCATTGTGTGCTGCTTTTATCAAAAACAATAAACTGCAGGCACATTCTTGACTAATAGAAATCACTTTGCAGCCCTAACCCCAGACCGAGAGTCCAGGCACCCGTGGCTGGCCTGTGTAGGGCGGGTGCTCTAGACTAGCCTGTTGAAGATTTGTTTCCACCCAGTACACTCCAGGCCTTTCTCCTGCTCCCTGGCCCTTATTAGCATCAAAGCTGACAGGGATCTGGCTGGACCACATATCTTGGGCAACTGTATTATCATGCTACATGTTCCTGTTCATTTCGTCCCTTTTTTATTGAGTAAGTTCTTTTTATGGCTCCACAGAATTGTAAATGTTATGGCAGTGAAAAAAAAAATCAAGCTGAGAATTTCTTGTCTGACCCTGTGCTGTTGACACATCTATTTAGATCTCAAAATTAAAATTGCCTGCCTACAAAGTCCTCAAGAATATAGCAAAGGACACCACAGTGCTACATTTCATAACAGAAAAGCATTCAATTATGCATATATTACAGCACATAAAAGTAAGCCCTTTGTTAATTTGAGTCACTAGAATTTATTAATCACTTACTGTGTGCAAAGCATTGTTCTGGAAACTACAGTAGCCCTGAAATGCAAAGAGGAACAACACACAGGCTCTACTTCCTATGGCAATCACAGGCAGACCAGCAGAAGCTTGTGCGTAATTAAACTCCAAACTCAAATGCAAGGTAAAATGACTTCAGGGCTAAGTAGTGAATTATAAAAGCCAAGGAAATAGAGAAATTAGCTCTAACAAAAAAGGAAAATCTGGTTAGAGAGACAACAAAGTCACATTTTCTCACTAAAGCTTCACTTCCTAGTTCTTGCTATGCCAAGGGTAGGTCTGACAAGTGCTCATCGGCCCTGCAAGACCCTGAGGTATCATCGTGGTCTACTCCTGTCTCCTCCTGCTCCACACTGAGTTGCTTCACTGGATTCTCGCTCTCTATGCTGCTTCTTTCTGCTCCTTTGCCGTGAATGTATTTCTGGTTTCATGTTTTTCCATGTGGACGAGTCCCCTAACTTGCAGTCTTGTTCCCCTAACCACAGCAAAGTTGGAATAAAATTCTAATAGACAGTGTCAGCACCTGGACTGAAACCACTGGACAGTCCCATGATGCCCTTGAGATGAATCCAAGTTTTTAGGGGGCAAGTGAGTTCCCCTCTGTTCCTGCTCCTATCTGGATCCTCAGTGCCTGGCACTTGCCCTGATTAACTCTATGGTGGAGTTCTCTTTCCCACACATCCCAGTCCATATATGCCCATGACATCCACTTACCTGTCAAGTCTCACCACAGGCAGCACCTGAGACTTAAATCTGCATTGTGTTTTAAACGCTGCTCTGTGACTTAAATCTGCATTGTATGGCTTCCTGCTTATCACTGCTATGGCATCTGGCACTGGGCTGATCCGTGTGATTCCCCACCCTGTGTTGCAACTGCTTGTTAACTCGATCAGGATCCTCATGCTGTGTTACAATTGCCTGTAACAAGACCAAGAGCTCTTAGAGGCCAGAGAGATTTATCTCCAGCATCTAGAATAGTGCCTGACCTATAGTAGGTACTTAATACATATGAAAGATTTGGTAAAATCTGGAAGATAGTGAGAAACATCAGAAACATAACCTATAATGAGGAGTATAATCAACCACTCAAAACCAACCTGGAACAGACACCAAATATGAGATTAGTAGACAGGATGTTAAAAATCATTGTAAGTGTATTCGGTGTGTTCAGAAGTTGATTGGGTACATAAAAGATATAAAATATAGAACGAAACAGAAATTTTAAAGTCAAAAACCCCAATGTCTGAAATGAAAATTACACCAGATGGACAATCAGATATTGGGGAAGAAAGGAAAAGTAAACCTAAATGTAGCATCAGAAACTATCCCAAATAGAGCACAAAGAAATGAAGTAATAAAGAAAAACAAAAAGACGATCAGTTGTTTGTGGGACAACTTCAGGAAATACAATATACCTGTAAATTGAGTCTGTGAGGGGGTTGAGAGGAGGGCAGAGGAAAAATCGAAGAAGTAGTGGCAGAGAATCCTTCTGTTTGATAAAAAAATAACAAATCTTAAGACACATCATGATTAAAATGACAAAAACCTGTGATAAAGAGAAAAATCTAAACCAGAGGAAAAAAGGACCGGTTCCCTACAGGAAAACAAAGATAAGGGTGACCGCATATTATTCATCTGGAATAACGAGGAAGACAGTAGTGCAACATCTTTAAACGACTGGAAGAAATATTGTCAACCTGGAATTCTGCGCCTAGAGTGTCATTCAAAACAAAAGGAAACATGAAGACACTTTCAGAAATGTTAAATCTGAAAGGATATACAACGAGAAGTCCTGCACTATCAGCAGTGTGGAAGTAGGTAGAGAAAGAAACAATGCAGGATGGAAATCCAGGTCTGCAGAGAAGGATCAGCCCTGAGGATGCTACTGACTTTGGCAAATATGTAGAAGGTCCCCATATTATGTAAATATTATCAAAAGTTAACTGATGGTTAAAACAGGAATGTATTCTGGAGTTGTTAACATATGTGCAAGTATATGACAATAACTTCTTAAAGGCTAGGAGGAAAAATGGTTGTAAACTATTATAATTCTCTTAGGTGATAATTTGCAGGAGTATGGTGTCATTCAAAGTAGAATGTGATAAGTTAATGTATGTGACAAACACTAAGTACTCACTAGATTTTACAAAAAGGCATGATAACCTATAAGCCAACAAATGAAATAAAATAGAATCATAAGGAAGCAGAAGAAAAAGAAAAAAGAAACAAACAAGAGATAGAAAGAATAGAAATAGGTAGCAAGCTTGACTTAAACCTAACCAATCGGTCCTTATGTTAAATGTAATTTGACTAAATATTCCAATTGAATTCTGAAATTGTTGGATTGGATGAAAAAGCAAGCCCCAAGTATTTCCTATGAGAAATATACTCTAAATATAACTATAAAAATGCATTAAACAGCAAAAGGAAAATATAAATATGCTCACACTAATTGAAAGAAGCTGAACCAAGCATTTTATATCAGACCAAACTGTCTCAGAGCAAAGATTTTTGTGGTGGTATTGGTGCTGGGGATGCAGCCCAGGGCCTTACAAACGCTAAGGAAGTACTCAACCAAGCTACAACCCCCAACCCAGGACAGAGATGATTACTGTAAGAGAGACTCAGAGGTCATTTAATAAATTTCAATTAATCAAGAGGCTCAAATGAGGTTATACCTTTAAGAACTTAATAACACAGATTCACAACACATTAAACAACAACAACAAAAAGAGATATAACTAGAAAGGAAAAAGAGGAAAAGGGAATTTAATAATCATGCTTACATATTCCAGGACCTTTTCCTTAATAAATGATTGAAGAAAGCAAAAGAAAATCAGCAGGACATAGCACACTTCAACAACGTCATCAATAAACCTGACTAGTATTTATAGAACACACCACCCAACCACAGCAGAATACACATTCTTCCAAGTATGCACATAAAACTTACTAAGAAAGATCCTGTCTCAGACTATAAACAATTTTCAAAGGATCCAAATTGATAAAGTTACGAGTTCTGACAAAAATGGAATTCAATAAGAAATTAATAAAATATAGATACCTGGAACATGACCAGATATTAGGAAACAAAAATGTGCTTTCAAATTAATCTTTAGATCAAAGAAGAATCCAAAAGTATATTGAGCTGATAGAAATGAAAATACACCATATAGAAGTGAGAAAGCCAGGCATGGTGGTGCATGCCTGTAACCCCAGCACTCAGGAGGCTGAGGCAGGAGGATCTCTGAGTTCAAGGCCAGCCTGGACTACATAGTGAGTCCAGGCCAACCTGAACTACATGGCAAGACCCTGCCTCAAAAAGAAAGAAAGAAAGAAGGGAGGAAGGCAGGAAGGAAGGAAGAAAAAAAGAAAGAAAGAAAGAAAAGAAAAGAAAGAAAGGAAGAAGTGAGAGGGACACAGCTAAATCAGTAATTAGAGTGAAATTTATGGCACAAAACAACTGTATAAGAAAAAAGGAAATGTCTTGAATCCAGGACCACAGCTTCTCTTTAAGAAACTAGAAAAATAGGTAATGTCATTGTGCAATTATTAAAAGGTTCAAAGGAGAGCTTTATGAATAAACTTAAGCCTACATATTTAAAACATAGATGAAGTGAGAGAATTCTTGGAAGATAAAGAACAATAAAAATCCATTCAAAAGACTGGCAGTATTGGTAGTTCTATATTTATTAATGAAATCAAATCTTCTACACACAAACACACACACTCACAATATATACTCTAGAATCAGATGGTGTTTTAAGGAATTCTGCCAAACGCTTAAGGAAGAAATATACCAGTTCACCAATGCATGTTCATAAAATTGAAGAGGAGTGAATACTTCTCCATGAATTCTCTGAAGCCAGCTTTATCCTAATTTCAAAATGTATTACCAAATAAAATTCTAAAGACCACATATACATAGATGAACAAATATGTAAACATTTTAGAAAAATATCTATCCATATATTAAAAGAATAAAATACCATGATTACTTGTGGTTAATTCCAGAAATGCAGTTTTTCCAAAATTCGAAAATCCATCAGTTCAATTCACCTTATTAACAAACTAAAGAAATTAAGAACTACATAATCATCTCAATTGAACAGAAAGGGGTTTTATAAAATCCAGAATCTGTTCCCATAAAAACCTCTCATCAAGCAAGAAATAAAGTGAACTCCCCTGTCCTGGTAAGATGCACGTATGAGGAGTTACAGCTGACATGATCAGATGTAAAAGAGCAAAGGCTTTTCCCTGACACCAGGGATAAGACAAAGATGTCCACCCTCAGCACTTCTATTCAGCATTGCACCAGAGGCCCTCCCATCTAGAACAAAGAAAAGGCACACCAACTGGCAAGTACAACTGACTTCATTCTTAGATGACATGATCACTGATGACAAAAATGCAGTGAAATCCATAAAAGCTTACTAGAAAATATAAGTGAGGTCAGCAAGATTGCAGGATAATGTATTAAGGTTCAAAACCAATTTTATTTCTTTATCCTAGCAAAAAAATCAGAAATTTAAAATTTAAAACACCACAATTGGGGCCGGTGAGATAGCTCAGCGGCGTAAGCACCTGCCTGACAAGCGCAAGGTCCTGAGTTCGACTCCTGATACCCATATACAAAGGAAAAAAGGGCCAGTGATATCACTCAGTGGCACAAGCACCTGCTCTCAAGTGCAAGGTCCTGAGTTCAACCCCCACAAAAAAAAAACACAATTTGCAATAGCATTAAAATATGAAAGAGATAAATCCAACAAAAGGTGTCGTAAACTAAAAATTACAAAATGTTGCTAAACGATATTAAAGATTTAAATAAATGGCAATGTAAACTTTATACATTGGTTAGAAGCTTCAGTGTTGTCAATGTGTCAATTTCTCCCAAATTGGCTTAGAGACTCAGTGCTATGCCAAGAAAAATCTGATTAAGACTTTTTGTTGAAACTCTCAAACTTATTCCAAAATCATATGGAATTTCAAAAAGACCTAGAATAATGAAAAATAATTTGCAAAAATATTGTGAGGATAACTCTTCTTGACTGAAGTCTTACTATAAAGTTGCAGTAAGCAAAAAGTGTATTATAATTTTCAAAATAGACAAGTCACAAGAACAAAGTAGAGAATCCAGCAATAGACATATAAATATGGAAACTGACTTTTGACAAAGGTGCAAAATCATTCATTGGGCAAAAACAGTTTTCAGTAAATGATGCTGAAACAATCAATTCCTATATGCAAAATAAGTCAAAGTCACCTCATACCATACACAAAATTTAACTCTAAGTATTTCTTAGATATAAGAGAGAAATCTAAACTCTAAATACTCTAGTTTCTTCACCAAAGAAGATATATGGATACTAAATAATCACGTAAAATATTCCCCATAAAATTTTCATTAGAAAAATGTAAATTAAAACCACAGTGAGATACCACTATGAGCCTACTTGAACTGCAAAATTCACTAATATTCCCCATGCCAAGTGTTGCGGAGGTTATGCAGAAACTGGCACTTCCATGCATATAAAACAGTACAACACTTTATAAAATGTAAGGGAGGGTAGGAGAATGGGGGAAGAAAAGAAGAATCAAGATATATTATGTGCAGGTACAAATTCCCTATCATGAGTGTTATCATTATGTATATAAAAAGTGTACAAAAATTAAGTAAGAAAAGTTTTCCAGACATATGGATTTAACATGATCTTTCAAGTTCACTTCTAGGTATTTACCCAAGTGTCAACAAAGTGTAAATCCATACAAAGATTTGTTCATGAACATTCGTGGCAGCTGTATTTGTAATATCCGAAAATTGAGGGTGGGAAGAATTTCTACTATGAAATGAATGGATAGAAATCCAGTGGTGTTATGAACAATCGAGCAATACGATGGAATAACATGAATGAATATCAAAGTAAGTGTGCAGGCTGAGTGAAGGCAGGCAGAAAAAAATTGGTCTATCCTGTATGATTTTATTTCTGTAAAACTCTAAAATTATCATAACAGAAAATGTATGTGTGGTTGCTTAGGAGAGAAGGTGCAGGTAGGGTCGGGAGGGAGACATTAACAGATATAAAAACATTTGGGCAAAGATGAACAAGTTTATTCTGCTGATTCTGTTAATGATTTGACATATATGCATATGTTGAAACACAGCCGTACACTTTAAATATGTGTAATTTCTCAGATGTCAAACATAACTTTAAAATTTATTAAATTGAAGCTAATAAATAAGTATAGTGAGATTCCAAAATACAGAATCACTATACAATCGTAAACATTCATTTTTGTCTGTATACAAAATCAATTCAAAAATTAGGAATATGGTATCATTCACAATAACAAGAAAAGTGATGAAATGTGGAGGGAAAAAACACTAAAAAAGTGCAACACCTTTATACTACAAATTATAAAACATTGCTGAAGGAAATTAAAGATATAAATAAATGGAAAGACTATGTTGATGGATTAGAAGATTGAATATTAAATTGGTGATTCTTTCCAAATTAATCTTTATAATAAAACCAATCTCTGCCAAAATTTTGGTGGGCTTTTTTCCAAGTTAAGCCTAAAATCTATTACTGAAAAGCAAAAACAATTTGGAAAAATCAGAACAGTGTTAGAAGAAATTTATTTCTGGTTTCAAACTTTAGTACAAAGCTATTGTTATGTAAACTGATTTTGGCATGAGGATAGGCATATGGCCTAATGGTACTGAATTGATAGTCCAGAATAAAATTCTTATATTTGTAATCAATTGATTTTTGGTAAAGGTGAAAAGGCAACTCATTAGGAAAAAACAGCCCTTTTAAAATGTGTTCCTGGGATAATATTTTTTTAAAAACTCAGACACCATACATAAAAATTACATCACAACTGGTCATAGACTTACATGCAAGAGCTAAAACAATACATCAATAAAACAATACATAAAGCTTTTAAAATAAAACATAGGGGGCCAGTGATGTGGCTCAGCGGCATAAGCGCCTGCCTGGCAAGTGTGATGTCCTGAGTTTGACTCCCCGTACCCACATACAGGGAAAAAAGGGCCGGTGATATGGCTCAGTAGTACAAGCACCTGCTGGCAAGCACAAGGTCCTGAGTTCAACTCCCAGTACCGACACTAAAAAAAAAAAAAAAAGAAAGAAAGAAAGCATAGGATAAAAATTCTAAGATTTAGGGTTCAGGGAAGATTTCTTGTAAACGATACCAAAAGCATAGTCCAAAAGGAAAAAAATGACAAATTGGACCTCATTAAGAGATTCAAAACACTGGGCCGGTGAGATGGCTCAGCGGCATAAGCACCTGCCTGCCAAGCACGAGGTCCTGAGTTCGACTCCCGGTACCCATATACAAAAAAGGCACTGGCGCCTGCTGGTGCACAAGGTCCTGAGTTCGACCCCTGGTACCCACAAAAAAAAAGATTCAAAACATTTTCAATTCAAAAAATACCAATAAGAAAATGAAAATACAAGAAATGTACTAGAAGACATTTGCAAAACATACGTCTGATTAAAGCCTTATGATCCAAATATACAAAAACTCTTAGAACTTAATAATAAAAAGACAAACCCAATAAAAACATTAGCACAAGATTTAAACAGACATTTTTCTATAGAAGATATACAAATGGCCCATTTGCATCCACTATAATGAATATAATAAAAAAGACAGACAACAACAAATGTTGGGGAGAATGTAGAGAAATTGGAGCACTCGTGCATTGCTGGTGGGAATATAAAATGGTGCAGTGACTTCAGAAAATAGTTTGTCAAGTTCTTAAAAAGTTGAGCACAAATTTCCCAGACGATTCAGTAATTCTACTTTTAAGCACCCACATGAGAAAAGTAAAAACATATATTTGCCTATAAACATTTGCACATTTCTTTGCTGCATTGCTCTGAATTCCTCCTAAATGTTGGCAACAACCTAAATGTTCACCAAATGTACAGACAATGGAATACTATTCTTCCATGAAATAGAACTACATATATATTTTATGGCATGGATGAACCTCAAAAGCATTATGTTTAGTGAAAGAAACTGGATAGACAAATCTACATATTGCATGACCAGGTTTGTAAGAAATATCCAGAAAAGGCAAGGAAAGAAAGTAGATTAGTGGTTGCCTAGGGCAGACACATATGCACAAGAATTCCTGATTTATGTTGATAGCTGTGTAACTTGAATAATTTACTAAAAATTATAGCATTGTACACATGAAAAGATTGTGCATACAAAAAGATAAAATATGCAAAATATACCTTAATTAATTTACAACAAAATGATTCAAGAAAGTTTTGGAAAGTATGCCTCTGAAAAGTTTTCAGGATTTTTGAGACGATCCAACACGTACTTGTGCCCACGTCAGCAGCACATATACCAACACGTACTTTAGGAAGCTAATTCCTATAGTTACAGGAAAGACAGATCAAATATGTTAGAACAGCGGTTTTGAAGTAAAAACAAAAAATCTCGGGGCCCAGTGAGATAGCTCATCAGCATAAGCACCTGCCTGGCAAGCGCGAGGTCCTGAAGTCGACTCCCAGTACCCACATAAAAAAAAAAAAAATCTCTAAATATGTCATCTTTCAGTAGAATGCAGAATATAGTACATAATATCTGAGTTAACTGAGGTCTCTTTCAAAAGCTCATACAATAGAGTAAACAAAACTCTTAGTTTCCTAACCTCCCCCCAGATTCCAACAAATCAAGTAAAATTAAAGAAAGGGCATGTTAGCAGGTGATTGTTTCTTTCTCACAACCAACTACTTTGTCTACTGTGACATTTTGACAAATGTTGACATAGGCTTCCCACTTTGCTCTCTTTATGCAGCGAAGTTCTGTTTCCTATCGCAGCATATCATGCTGGTGTGACAAGTTGGAAATATGACAGTGATGATGTTCTGTGCCAAAATCGTTCAGCAGGTGATGGAACTGCCTTCCCTATTTGAAGCTGACGCCATCTACCAATTGCAAATAAGTGACACCTGAGAAAACTCCAAAGTGGAGGTTGAGAAAAGATGATGTATATGCCAATCCAACCTCTGATAGTGAATGTCTCATTCTGATGCAAATTCATTAGGAGTCAAAGGTATAATTTTTGCAACATCAAACTTGTACTAGCTCATATTAAGAGAATTGGCCTTCCTGACAGTTTCTTGCTTAGATCTCTAGACAAGAATTGTCACTTCAACTTCCTTTTTAAATTTTCCCTTGTGTCTCCTAGCATGCAATCCTTTTCCACACACTTTCTTGGAGTCATTAATATTTGGATTTTCATCTTCATTTCCTTTGAACTACAATGGGTGTTAAGCAGTGTGCCACAGCCAGGCAGAAACCTGTCTTTTTCAGTTTTCATTTGTGCTGTCATCAACTCTCATTCACATCACTAGGGAGGGATCGTCCCCTCACATTAGTCTGAAATGGAACCAGCATCAATGCAACGCATGGCTAAGGTTAAAATGAGTAAGACATAATCTCTTCATTTGAGGATTGTGAGTGGAGAACACGCATTGTGAAGGGCTTTTCACTAAATAAGAAGCAGTCACAGAAGAGCAAACCAGATGACGCATGTACAAAATCTTACTTGGGCGGGGGCAAGATGAAAGCATGGGAGAGGGAACTGTATGAAAGCAAGAGAATGTAAATGGGAACTGACTGGAAGTGCCCAGGGACTCTCAATTAAAAGAGCCACTGGAATGGACGATATAAATGTTAGGCTGATGGATGGAGGTCATACAGAGAAAAGGGAAAATGTGCAGTCAGGGTAAGGAGGGTCTTTCAGTGGCCCCATAGCAGTGTGGGTTGCCTCAGAAGGGTTCAGCAGACACCGATTCAGCAGTCATCAAATGGAAGTTAAAGGGCTGGTGAGGTGGCACAGCAGTGTAAGCGCCTGCCTGGCAAGCGCGAGGCCCTGAGTTCAACTCCCGGTACCCACATAAAGGAAAAAAAAAGGGCCACTGATATTGCTCAGCGACACAAGCACTTGCTGGCAAGTGCAAGGTCCTGAGTTCGACTCCCAGTACCCACATTAAAAAAAAAAAAAAAAGGAAATTAAAATAGTCAAGCATGGGAGAGACCTCAAGATGGCGGATGAGTAAGAAGCAGGCAGCAAAACTCTCTCTAAAAGTTACCATTGGAACACGGGAATATAGCGACCCAGAAAGCGCAGGAGGGGGGGAGATGCCTCCCCGAAACCCAGAAAAGTTCTGAAGCGCAATCTGGGACCCCCAGCACCAGTGACGGGTGACTTCCAACAAAGAAGAAGGAAAGAAGGAGCAGACCGCGCGCGTGCACCTTCTGATATCCCGGGAGTTGGAGCGCCGGCGGAGGCTCAATTCTACGGACACATGGTGGCAGCTGGCGCCCAGGGAGCCCCCACGGAGGATCCTGAGACAGCGGCGGGGCAGGGGAGCGGCGGAGAACGGCGCTGACCGGCGGTGAGTGTCTCTCAGCCACAGCTGCCCCGCGCCAGAGAGCGACCGGCCGGGCGCCATTGTGGGGGGTGTGGCGAAACTCAGAGCGGCTCGGAAACTGCTCTGGGAACTTGTGCTCCGGACAGGGCAGCACGGGGCCTCTCAGGCACACGAAAGTGTGCTGAGGTCGGCAGGCGAACGAGACTGGACTCTCAGCCGCACCTGTCCCGCGCCAGAGAGCAACTGGCCCGGCGCCATTGTGGGGGGCGTGGCGAAAAACCAGAGCGGCGGGAACCAGTGCAGGGAACCCGCGCTCCGGACAGCACGCTGAGCCTCTCAGGCCCAGGGATCGTGAAAGGGCGGCGAGAGCGGAGGCGAGCTAGACTGGTCTCTGCCTGAAAGTACGCGCCTCTGCTCACCGCCCGCCAGAGGGCGCTCCTGGCTTACTGGGACGGACCTGCACAGAACAGGACTTTGTCACAAGGTACCTGCCTACAACAGAGTCAACACCTGGAACTGATTCTTTTTATATTTTTTATTTTTATTTTTATTTTTTATTTTTATTTTTATTTTTATTTTTTTTTTCTCACTGATTTGTTTTTTTGTTCTGGCGAAGGGTTTTTTTTGTTTTTGTTTTGTTTTGTTTTGTTTTTTGGTGGGGTTTTATTTTTGATCTGTCTGTTTTATTGTTTTTATCTTTGTTTTTGTTTCTGTATGTGTATTTGCTCTTTCCTTCATTATTCTCTCTGGTTTTTTATATGAGTGTAAACAGCGCCTCTAACTTCTTTGTGATTGTGGTTGTGATCTGTTCTTCCTTTTATCCCTTCCTTCTCTTTTTACCACCTGTCCTCTGCACTAGTGTCCCAATTTTAGTGGGATCCCTCTTGGTCCTCTAACCTTACATCTAATTCCTTCCTCTTCTCCCAATACTCTATTTCCTCCTTAACTCATCTTAAATTTAAACTCCTCAAGGAAAAATTGACATACATAGGACTTGTATACTGCATATAATTTTTCTGGTGTGTTTTAGATTTTGTTATATAACCGCAACTCTATACAGCTAAAAGTGGTAAATAACTGGTTAGCTCAGTCTGTCATTTTTTAGGCTGTGTTTGATGCTTTAGTTAACATTATAGCCAAATGTGAAATAATTGTTCTAAACATCTTTCCTTCCTGATATTTCATGATTGAGATTGACTAAGGGACACAGAAAATACAGTGGCACAGTACCAAAGAATCAAGGACTGGGCCAAACAGGTAGCAACTTCGCATACCCAACGAATTGAAGAGGTAGGATCTGGCAGAAAGCTCAAAACTTAAAAGCAAGCTCCACTTGGAAGATACTGCAGAGAAGTAGTCATCTTCTAAAGATCTTAAACACTAGCAATAAAGTAACCTACTATAGGTAATTTGCAAACATCACCCCAGGAATTAAAGAAAGAAAAAATGAGACGACACTTAAACAAGATGCAACCACACACATCCAATTCACCAAAGGCAAACCTAGGGAGCAACGAGGTGGGACAATCCGAAAGCCACCCACCTGGCCTATCTGAAGTGGTAACAACAAAGCAACTGAATGAGGTTCTGGAAAAAATTAAAACAGAAATAATCTCACAGATAACTGCAGAGATAATGTCTACAATGAAGACCATGCTTAAGGACACTATAGCTGATACAGACAAAAAAATAGATGAACTTAAGAAAACTATAGAAACCATGAATGCTCAGCATAGGAAAGAAATGGAATCTATAAGGCAGATTCAAGCAGATATCCAAGAGATAAAAAATTCCATTGAAAGTATTTGTAGCAGAATAAGCCAATGCGAGGACAGGATCTCAGATATAGAAGACAGGCTTGCAATTAGTGATCATGAAATGGAAAAATTCTTAAAAATAGCAAGGGACCATGAAAAATCAATTCAGCAGCTGCTAGATGACTCAAAGATAAACAACTTAAGAATAATTGGAATAAATGAAAAAGCAGGAGATAGCATCAACGACATTAAAACCTTGTTCAAAGACATAATCAGGGAGAACTTTCCTGGAAGAGAAAAGGAATTTGACACCCCTATAAGTGAAGCTTTTAGAACACCAACTAGACATGATCAAAAAAAAAACTTCAGCCAGACATATTATAGTCAAGATCCCAGAAATTCAACAGAAGGGCAGAATCTTAAAAGCTGTTAGGGAGAAGAGACAAATCACCTATGAAGGAAAACCCATCAGAATCACAGCTGACTTTTCAGCACAAACCCTCAATTCAAGAAGAGCTTGGAATGATGTATTGCAAGCTCTAAAGGAAAATAATTTTCAGCCCAGATTGGTGTACCCTGCAAAACTATCTTTCAAAATTGATGGAGAAATAAAATACTTTCATGACAAAGAACATCTGAGAAAATTTATGACCACCAAACCAGCACTCCAAAACGTTCTGAAGGACATTCTAGAAAGAGATAGGAACCCCAACAGAAGGAATCCACCAGGCAGGGCAAATAATTAAATAGCCGGAAAGCGGAAAAACAAAGAGTGGGAACCAACAACAGGAAAATATCATGACAAGTCAATACATATCAGTTTTAACCATCAATGTTAACGGTCTCAATTCACCAATCAAAAGGCACAGACTGGCGAAATGGATCAAGAAGCAAGATCCAACAATATGCTGTATACAAGAAACACATTTAATTCAGAAAGAAATTCATAGACTGAAAGTCAAAGGATGGAAAACAATACTCCATGCCACAGGAACCCAGAAAAAAGCAGGGGTAGCTATTCTTTTTGCAGACAAAGTGAACTTCAAGCCAAGAAGGATTCAGAGAGATAAAGACGGTCATTACATCCTTGTAAAGGGAACAATAGAAGAGGAAGAGATAACGATCATAAATATATATGCGTCAAATACCAATGCACCCAACTATATAAAACAAGTACTAAAGGACATGAAAAATCAAATAAGCACTAATACAATTATATTGGGAGATCTCAATACTCCACTGTCACAAAAAGATAGATCAACTGGACAGAAAATCAATAATGAAATAGTAGAACTGAACCAAACTTTTGAACAAATGGACTTAGTAGATGTCTACAGAGTGTTCCATCCCACAACATCAGAATACACATTTTTCTCAGCTGCACATGGGACGTTCTCCAAAATAGACCACATACTAGCTCATAAAACCTGCTTAAGTAAATGCAAAGGAATTGAAATTATCCCATGCATATTATCAGACCATAGTGCAATGAAATTGGAAATCAATGGCAAAAGATCCCACAAAAACTCCCTAAACACATGGAAATTAAACAGCATCCTCCTGAACAACCAATGGGTCACAGATGAAATTAAAGAAGAAATTAGTCACTTTCTACAACTGAATGATAATGACAGTACAACATAACGGAACTTATGGGATACAATGAAAGCAGTCCTAAGAGGGAAATTTATAGCATTAAACACTTATATCAGGAAAATAGAGCAAGCGCAAATAAACAACTTAAGGGTGAACCTCGAGCTTCTAGAAAAAGAAGAGCAGGTTAAGCCAAAAGCCCGTACAAGGGAGGAAATTATGAAGATCAGAGCAGAAATTAACGTATTGGAGAATAAAAAAACAATACAAAGAATCAATGAAGCAAAAAGTTGGTTCTTTGAAAGAATAAATAAGATTGACAAACCCTTATCCAACCTTATTAAAAAAAGAAAAGAAAAGACTCAAATCCATGCAATTGAAAATGAAAAGGGTGATATCACGACAGACCCTGCAGAAATCCAGAAGATCATCTATACCTATTTTGAAAATTTATATTCTACTAAGATGGAAAATGCAGAAGAAATGGACAGATTCCTAGATTCGTATGAATTACCAAAGCTGAATCAAGAAGATTTAAAAATCCTAAATAAACCAATATCAGCCAATGAAATTGAAGATGTAATTAAAAACCTCCCAACAAAGAAAAGCCCAGGCCCTGATGGATTCACTGCCGAATTCTACAAGAAATTTAGAGAAGACCTAATGCCCCTACTTCTCAAACTTTTCAATGAAATTGAAAGGGAAGCAATACTCCCAAATTCATTCCTGGAAGCAAGCATTACCCTGATACCAAAACCAGAGAAGGACCCAACTAAGAAAGAGAACTACAGGCCAATCTCCCTAATGAACATAGATGCAAAAATCCTTAATAAGATACTGGCAAACAGAATCCAACAAATCATCAAGAAGATTATACACCATGACCAAGTTGGATTCATCCCAGGGATGCAGGGATGGTTCAACATACGTAAATCAATAAATGTAATACAGCATATTAACAGAACCAAAGACAAAAATCACATGATCATCTCAATAGATGCAGAAAAAGCTTTTGACAAAGTCCAGCACCTTTTCATGATAAAAACCCTACAGAAAATTGGAATAGAGGGTCTTTATCTCAATCTGGTAAAAGCTATCTATGACAAACCAACAGCCAATATTATACTAAATGGCCAAAAACTGAAAGCCTTCCCTCTAAAATCAGGAACAAGACAAGGATGTCCACTGTCCCCACTCTTATTCAACATAGTTCTGGAAACTTTAGCCAGGGCGATTATACAAGAGAAAGAAATAAAAGGAATAATGATTGGAAAGGAAGAAGTTAAATTATCATTATTTGCAGATGACATGATACTCTACACAGAAGACCCCAAAAACTCCACTAAAAAACTGCTAGATTTAATAAGCAAATTCAGTAGTGTAGCTGGATACAAAGTCAATACTCAAAAGTCAATAGCCTTCCTGTACACAAATAACAAACTTACTGAAAGAGAAATTAGGGAAACAATACCTTTCACAATAACATCCAAAAAAATGAAATACCTAGGAATCAACCTCACGAAGGATGTAAAAGACCTCTATACTGAAAACTACAGTACTCTGAAAAAGGAGATTGAAGAGGATATCAGAAAATGGAAAGATATCCCTTGCTCCTGGATAGGAAGAACCAATATAGTGAAAATGGCCATACTTCCAAAATTGTTATACAGATTTAATGCAATTCCAATCAAAATTCCAACAGCATATCTCACAGAATTAGAGAAAACAATCCTAAAATTCATTTGGAATCAGAAGAGACCTAGAATAGCAAAGGCAATTCTGGGCAACAAAGGCAAGGCAGGGGGCATCACTATCCCCGACTTGAAATTATACTATAAAGCTACTGTGATAAAAACAGTGTGGTACTGGCAAAAAAACAGACCTGAAGATCAATGGAACAGATTAGAAGATGCTGAAACAACCCCAGACATACTAAGCCACCTTATCTTTGACAAAGGTGCCAAACACATTCACTGGAAGAAAGATAGCCTCTTTAATAAATGGTGCTGGAAAAACTGGCTCTACACATGCCGAAGATTAAAACTAGATCCATATCTTTCACCATGCACTAAACTAAATTCAAAATGGATCAGAGATCTAAATATTAAAACAGAAACATTAAATCTGCTGGAAGGTAGGATAGGTAAAACCCTTGGAGACATTGGTGTAGGCAAAGACTTTATGAATAAAAACTCAACCGCACGGGAACTATCCCAAAGAATCAATAACTGGGATCTCATCTTATTAAAAAGCTTTTGCACAGCAAGAGAAACCACCAACAGAGTGAAGAGACAACCCACAATGTGGGAAAAAATGTTTGCCAGCTGTTCCTCAGACAAAGGATTACTATCGAGAACATATAAAGAACTCAAAAAAATTAGACCTCCCAAATTTAAAGACCCACTCCAAAAATGGGCATCTGAGATGAATACACATTTCTCAGATGAAGAAATACTAATGGCAAATAAATATACAAAAAAATGTGCAACATCACTAGTCATTCGAGAGATGCAAATTAAAACAACACTGAGATACCATCTCACCCCAGAAAGAATGGCTACTATTAAGAAATCAACTAATAACAAATGCTGGAGGGGCTGTGGGGAAAAAGGAACCCTTCTTCACTGTTGGTGGGAGTGTCAACTGGTACAGCCACTGTGGAAGTCAGTGTGGAGATTCCTCAGAAAACTAGGGTTGGAGGTCCCATTTGACCCAGCTATTCCCCTTCTGGGCATCTTCCCAGAAGAATTAAAAACATCGTACCACAGCGATATATGTGCACCCATGTTTATAGCAGCACAATTTGTAATAGCCAGATCTTGGAAACAACCCAAATGCCCATCAACTGAGGAATGGATAAGAAAGATGTGGTATTTTTATACAATGGAGTACTATTCAGCCATAAAGAAGGATAAACTGGAGACTTTTATAGGTAAATGGATGCAACTCGAGAAAATACTCATAAGTGAAATAAACCAGAAGCACATGTGTAAGCATCGTATTATCTCTCTGGTATGAGAAACTGAAAGAGTAAATAAGATCCAAAATGTACAATAG
The DNA here is from genome assembly GCA_028451465.1 of Erethizon dorsatum. Lineage (NCBI taxonomy): Eukaryota > Metazoa > Chordata > Mammalia > Rodentia > Erethizontidae > Erethizon > Erethizon dorsatum. The sequence goes on along the minus strand of CM051822.1, from coordinate 113,624,412 downwards.
ACATGGTGAATCAAAAAGAAACTGGTCAAAAGGAAAGAGAGACTGGAATAGGGAAAAGAAAGAAGGGAAAGGGAAAAAAATTGTATATATATATATATAAGATGGTTAAGATAGATACACTACCATTTTTACTTAGTTCATTGAAGAGTAAGGTTTGTGCCAATAATGTTTGGACAATTGAATGCTAATGTCTGGTGTCCTGAATAACTAACTTAAAGATAGTAATACGTAATGTATTAACCATTGTTACCCTCCTATTATGTTTGTTTGAAAATTTGTTCTTCTTTTGATTTGTTTTGTTTTTTCTTCTCTTTAAAATAAAAAAAAAAAAAATAGTCAAGCATGGAAAAAAGTATAGTGAGATGACCTACCATTTCTCTTCCAAAACTTAGTCTAGGATGAAAGGTCATCAATTTTCTTCCACTAACGTTGTATAATTTTATATGTTGTGCGATTATATACTGAAGTATTAAGCGAAGGAAAAAGTATGCCAGGCATGGTTTAAGGATGAAGAAAAGTATATACTAGATATTTGAAAGTATTATAAAAATAATTAATTTCAGAGGGATACACAGTCGTGCACATGCATGCATGCATGTGTGTGTACTTGTGTTACTAGAGATTGAACCAGAGTTGGGGCTACATCCCCAGCTCTCTTTCAATATTTTATTTTTGAGACAGAGTCTTGTTAAATCTCTAAATTGCCCACTGGGCTTGAACTTGCAATCCTCTTGCCTCAGCCTCCCAGAGCACTGGGATTACAGGGATGCACCACCACTTCTGTAGTTTATATGTTTTAAATAAGTGAACTTTAGTTATTGGGAAAACCCAACTACATATGCTACTTTATGACAAAATGTTGACTTTTTATGATTTTATTATAAAAACCAATATTATAAAAATTACAATGATCAAAAAAAAAGTATATACCCCCACAAATTCATAAGAGATTCTACTTGAAATCCCTAAAATTTAGGCAAGAAATTTTTGGCATATCCTCTGACTAAATAAGGTGAAAATCCTTAAATTTTATCAAATTTGTAAAGTTCATGAATTTTCAAAATGTATAAATTTCTGTCTTAGGACTTCTGTTGGCAGAAATACTCAATCTGGGAAGCTGGAAACACTGTGAATACTATGGACTAATAGGTTGAATGCAGGAATAACACCTTCCAGGTGTGTGCCATAAGGACCTGGGACATCAGGGTGGCAGACAGCTTCCTACAGTGTGTGGTCTTCGGGGAGTCTAGGAACCCAGACACATCCCGCTGTCCTACGGGACCCTGAAGGGAGCTAGAGGTAGAGCTATGGAAGGCTGATGCCTTTGCCTGGTGAAGGGCAGGGTCACAGTGGTCACTGTAGCCAGCAAAGCCAGCAGAAAGGAACAAGAAGTGAACTTGGAGCAAGGAAAGTGAGAATAAGCTGGCAGCCGTTGGAGCCTCCATGTCTGCATCTGACAGCATAGGGCCCAGATGGCCATCAAAGAGGAGTGGGTGCCACTCAGCTCCCACCTTCTGCAGCACCAGGCAACATTCCCTTTAGCCACTTCTGTTCAAAATATTGACTTCTTTTCTATTATTTTATTATTACATAATAACCAAAAAAGGTGTTTGCCTTCAACAAGTCATCAGAGATTCTTTATTTAAGAGCCCTAAAATTTCCGCAGAAGGCTATTTCCAAGTCATCTTAACCAAGTTAACACAGAACAAGGCCACCACAAAATATTTCTACTAGCAAAACACATCTTAAAATGCTGAAAAAATATAAAAAATATTATTTCAAGAAAATATTATTTCTTAAAAGAAATTAAGAAAATGCTCAGAAGCTACAAGCAAAGCTATCATCTGAAATTAGGTGAATGCCAAATCTGATGGACACCAAGGTCAGTACTTATTCAGTAACCCTGAGTTTCCATGTTCTGTGCTTGCAGTGACCAAATGTAAAACTACATCCCCTGAAGGGCTACACCTCACAGAAAATAGAAGTAAATTCTAACCTCCAAATGAAGATAACAAGGAAACTGAAGTCTTGCACTGGCTTGGGAACCATCCTTTTACTATCTGCCAGATTCAAGCAACGCAAGCTGAGGATTTAGATGAGAGGAGTCCCAGGCAGGAGCCCCACTGAGTTCCTAACAGAAGCAAATCCAAATTCTTTCCCAAACAGTCCCAAATATAAAGAAATAAACAAGGGAAGCAATTAGTAAATATAAGACAAAAATGAAGGCAACTGAGAAACAATTAACAGAAATAGTGTTATGGCTTGTATCTAGATGTCCCCTGAAAAGCACTCATAGGTGGGACTTTTCAGAGTAGATCTAGGGTGTGTAAATATGGATTAAGGGTGTGAGGTAACTAAATTAGTCCACTGATTGGTTTAGCATAGTTCTGGGTGTGGATGCTGGGAAGGCTCAACCTGGGTGTGGGTGGCACCAATGAATAGGCCTTGTCCGGTTACTTTTCTCCTGTTGCTAAGACAAAATACCTGATGCTCAAAATTAAGGGAGAAAAGGTTTATTTAGCTCACAGTTTGTGGAGGTTTCAGTCCGTAATCAGCTGGCTCCAAGGCAGGGTGGCATGGCAGAGGGGCAACTGTTCAAGGCCGCAGAAGACAGCAAAAGCAGCAAGAGCAAAAGTGGGGGGGAGAAAGCCTCTTTTCCTCCCTTATATTGTAAGCAGCCTACCCCCCCACAGGAGTGTAGGACTCACACCATCTCCATGCCCTCCTCTTGCACAGGATGAGGATGCTTACAAAGCAAGGACCCTGGCCTCCTGCTAAGTCACTTAGTTAAATTTCTAAACTTGTCAAGTTGACACAATGTATCAACCACTACAATCCACCCCTTGTCAATTTGGCAACCAGATACATTTTTTTAAACTGGTTTCCAGATATGAAGATATGCTTATTTTCATCATTCACAACTTCAACATCATAACACAGGTTTATCAATCCTTAAGAACCAGTACTAGGGGGCCGGTGAGATGGCTCAGCGGCATAAGCGCCTGCCTTGGAAGCGCGAGGGCCCGAGTTCGACTCCCGGAACCCACATACGAAAAAGGGGCCGGTGATATCGCTCAGCGGCACGGGTGCCTGTTGGCACGCGAGGTCCTGAGGTCGACCCCTCGGTACCCACAAAAAAAAAAAAAAAAAAGAACCAGTACTAATTCTATCAATATTATATTACTTTAGAACCATAACATTTTGCCCCTGGCCCCCCAAAGGCTTCTGCACATTCCTTTACCCAAAAGGCATTTAGTCCATCTGCAAGAGGTGCCAAAGTCCTAACAGTTTCAGCATTGCTGAAAAGTCCAAATCCCAAGTCTCTGAGATGTAAGGCAAACCCTTAGCTGCAAGGCCCTGTACAAATGAAAAGTTAAACACTTCTAACATTCAATGGCACAAGATAAACATTTTCATTCCAAAAATTACAAACAGGGGATACAAATGACCAAAGCAATTCCAAAATCCAGCAGGGCAAACATTAAGCCCGTAGTTCCATGTCCAGCATCTGAAGCAATTTGTGGCAAATTGTGAGCTCCAAAGGGCTTGAGTGACTCCAACCCTATGGCACTTCTGGTGGGTATAGCTCCCACAGCTTCTCTCTTAGGCCTGCTTTGCTCCCTCCTTGCAGCTTTCCTTAGATGAGCCAAGCTGCTGGCTTTTCCAAACTTATTGTGCCTCCACTGCACCTTCAGCTTCACACTCACAGCTTCACATATTGCCCTCTCAGGAGCACCCTTCCTGGCCTCCCAGGCCTTCTGAAATCAAGGTGGAAACCTTTTTAACCCCATAACTTTTACATGCTGCATGCACCTAAAACCAGCAACATGTGCATGGTGCCAAGGTGTACTGCCTGCTGGAGCAGTAGCCAGGCTTTCCTCTCTCTTGGCTATAGCGGTCAAGTGCCTGTATCACTGGGCACTCTGAATCCAGTTCTGAGGAACAGATTTTTTATGCTGCCACCATTCTGGAACATGGTGCTCTGCAGCTTTCTCCTCAAAGCAAAGTCTTTCACTTTCCCAGTTTTGAGGTTGCAAAGGGTGGAGACATTCTGCTTCCTGTGATACCCTCAGGCCATCATTTTTTATTCTCCTTCTCCTTCTCAACAGTAGAGATCTCCTCAGCTCTATCCACACCTTTACTGGAGCTTCCTTTCTGGTCAAACGCACAACATTTTAAATCATTCTGCTGGGCTCTGTGTTCTTGACTCACAACATAAATCTGGCTAAAAGCCCTCAACAATAGCCATGCCACAGCCTCAACATTCGACCACCTTAAAATTTCTTCTGCCATATTAATTAGTCCACCACCCTTAACCTTAGTCTCAGGCAAAGTCTCTGGACATGAGCAAAATGCAGACAAACTTTCTGCTAAGCCATAACACACATCTTCTGGAGTCCAGCAGCCAGTGCAGTCCTTCTTCCCAGCAGAAACCTCCCAAGCCTGGTCCTTACTGGTTTTCTGGTCTTCTGAGCTCTGACCAGGATCTCCCATACAGAACAGCCTAAGGCATTCCAGTTCCACTCTTTCAGGTGACATCACCAAACCTTTCCAAACTTTCCCACAAGCCATTCCCAAAGGATCTTGAACCACATGGTCAGGTATAGTCATAGCAATGACCCCACTCCTGGTACCAAATTCTGTCTTTGTTACTTATTTCTCATTGCTGAGATAAAATACCTGACACTTAAAATTAAGGGAGGAAAGATTTATTTAGCTTACAGTTTGTGGAGGTTTCAGTCTGTAATCAGCTGGCTCCAAGGCAGGGTGGCATGGCAGAGGAGCAACAGTTCAAAGTGGCAGAAGACAGCAAAAGCAGCAAGAGCAAAAGTTGTGGGGGGAGCAAGCCTCTTTTCCTCCCTTATATTGTAAGCACGCTACCCTCCTCCAGGGCAGGTGTAGCACTCACACCACCTCCTTGCCCTCATCTTGCACAGGCTCAGGATGTTTACAAAGTGAGGCCCCTGGGCCCCTGCTGAATCACTTAGTTAAATTTCTAAACTTCTCAAGTTGACACAATGTATCAACCACTACAGGCCTGTAGCCTGGATGACATAAAAGAGAAAGAAAGACTCACTCTTGCTGCTGCTGCCTCGTGCTTGGCCTGTCATCCATGAACTGTTTCTCCTCATGATGGCCCTCTGCCATGCCACCCTGCCTTGGAGCCAGATGACTATGGACTGAAACCTTTACAACTGTGAGCTAAATTAAGTCTTTCCTCCTTTAACTTGTGGGTGTCATGTATTCTGTCCCAACAAGGAAAAAGTAACCAAGACAAATAACAGACAGCACAATCAAGCTTAAAGATGCTTCAGAAATTAGAATATTGTATTTCAAAATATAAAATAATTGTATGCACCATGATCAAACAAAAAGAGACATAAAATATTAGCAAAGGGTAAGAAGTAGCATGGACATATTAACAATAAGCAGAAAAGGGCCAGTGAGATGGCTCAGAGGCCGGTGAGATGGCTCAGCAGCATAAGTGCCTGCCTGGCAAGCGCGAGGCCCCAAGTTCGACTCCCGGAACCCACATACGAAAAAAGGGCCGGTGATATCACTCAGCGGCACGGGTGCCTGCTGGCATGTGAGGTCCTGAGGTCGACCCCTGGTACCCACAAAAAAAAAATAATAATAAGCAGAAAAGTTCTTAAAGAAATTAAAAATATATATTAAAAATAAAATGCATGGGTTTAAAAAGCAGATGAAATAGCTTCATAAGGAATAAATGAGTGGGACAGTAGATCTGAGAAATTATAAAGAGTAGAGCACAAAGATAAATAAATGGAAAAATTACGAGAAAGATATTCATTGTGCATTTAATGGAAATTCAAGAAAAAACACAAGACTGGGAAAAGGTGGTATTTGAAGGTGTACATCTGAGAAACTTCCATGCACATGAAGACAAAAATCTTCAGAATCACAAATACAATGACTACCAAAGAATAAATAAAAATAAATCAACATTATAGTATATCACAGGGAAATTATAAAACATTAAAGTCAAAGATCTTAGAAGCACCTGAAAGGAAAAAAAGTAATGGAAAGTGGAATGACAACCTCATAGCTACCTTCTCACATGACAGTGGGCAGAAAACAAGGGATTAATGTCTTCAAAGAGCCGAGAGAAAATGTGATTCTCTGGCTAGAGAGAATAAACAGAGTTACAAAACCTCAAGAACTAGCAAAAATAGCAACACTTTAAACAAAAATCCCAAATTTATTGACAATATATCCTCACAAAGGGACTCTATGAATACATTTCAGGAAGAAAACTTGATTCCAGAAGGAATTTCTGATATTGAAAAAGTATCTGTGAAAAAAAACAATGGTATGAGCAAGTTAAATAAGCAGTAACTGTATTCTTTTTTTCTTTTAAAGAGAAGAAGAAGAAGAAAAATGGAAATAAAATAAAACAGTTTCAAGTCAGGTTAATAGGAGATTAACAATAATTAATTCATTGAGCATTGTTATCTTCATAGTAGTTGCTGTATTCTTTTAAAAATGGTAGGTATTGAATAATTTGTGAACATAAAAATAATAAAATTTGAGGTTCCTCTTCTGAAAGAGAGATTAGGCAGATTAGGACATTTGAAACAATTTTTGTTTTGTTTTGCTATTATATTTTATTAGTATATGTTTGCAGTACATAATGATTACATTTATCATGGGGAGTTTGTACCTGTACATAACACGTCTTTTTTTTTTTTTTTGTGGGTACTGGAGGTCGACCTCAGGATCTTGCACACCAGCAGGCACCCTTGCCGCTGAACAATATCACTGGCCCCTTTTTCGTATATGGGCACCGGGAGTCGAACTCAGGCCCTCGCACTTGCCGGGCAGGTGCTTACGCTGCTGAGCCATCTCACCGGCCCACATAACAAGTCTTAATCCATTTTTATTTGTAAAAGCTCTATCTTCATTTTTTCTTCAATTCTTTCTTCTCATCCCCTTTCCTTTCCCTCCATCACTTCTCCCCCCATTTCTTGTCCCCCTTTCCATTTGAAAAAGATCTCCTTACTTCCTATTATCTATCTTTTATTTTGCTCCTTATTTATATTTTTGGTTTCTTATATGAAATAAACCATGAGATATTTAAACTGTGTGTCTGATTTATTTCACTTAATATTATGTGCTTAAAGTGCAACCATTTACCTACAATGACTCGAGTTTGAGTTTGTCCTTCTTTATAGCACAGTAGTATTCAAATGTGTATAAATACCACATTTTTTTAGCCATTCATCTGTTGTTAGGCATTTGGCCATTTTCAAGATTTAGCTATTATAAATTGTGCTGCTATAAACATGGGTATGCATGGATCACTGTAATATAATGACTTTCACTCTTTTGAGAAGATACCTAGAAGGGGAATAGCTGGGTCAAATGGAATTTCTACTTTTAGATCTTTGAGGAATCTTCATATGAATTTCCATAGTGGTTGTACTAGTTTACATTCCCACCAACAATGTATAAGGGTTCCTTATTCCTCACAGCCTTGAGAAGATTTGTTTTATTTGATTTCTTGATGATAGCCATTCATTCTGCAGTAAGATGGTATCACAGTGTTGCTCTAATTTGCATTTCTCAAATGGCCAGATATGTTGAACACTTTTTCATGTATTTATTGGCTGCTTGTACTTCTTCTTTTGTGAAATGTCTATTAATTTCACTTCCCCATTTTTGATTAGGTCTTTTATTTTGGGGTGTTTAAATTTTTTTTAAGTTCTTTATATATTCTAGATGTTAGTCCATTGTCCATGGAATACCTTGCAAAAAATTTTTCCCATTCTGTACATTGTCTCTTCACTCTGTTTGTTGTTTCCTTTGCTGCGAAGAAGCTTTTTAATTGACATGATCCCATCTGTTGATTCTCGGTGCTATTTCTTATACCACTGGGGTTCTGTTCAGAAAGTGCTTGCCTATGCCTATGTCTTCCAGAGTTTTACCTATTTTGTCTTCCAGTAGATTAAATGTTTCTGTTTTAACATTTAGATCTTTGATCCATCTTGATTTTTGTTTAGTATATGATGACAGAGATGGTTCCAGAGTCAGTCTTCTGCATGTGGGTAGCCAGCTTTCCTAACATCATTTATTAAAGTGGCTATCTTCAGGAAGAGTGGAAGAACATATTTAAAAGCTCATTAAGAACACTGGGTATCCAAAATCAGGAAGAATATGTCTGGGGGAGATGAGTCCTAGGTTGCAGACCAATCTCATTCATGAAGGCTTATATCATTTCCAGAGAATAAGGCAAGAATGATGAGCAACTCATTTGACAGCACTGGAACTAGTACAAAATATAAAATTCAGCAGAATAGAAAGAATGGGAAACTATCTTAACTTGATAAAATGTTTCCACATTGATAAAATTTGTTTATAATAACAACTAAAGAAGAATAAATTAAATTATTATTATTAATAGATGATATAATTATATATATAATTATATATATATATATATATATATATATATATATATATATATATATTCCAAGGAAATGTAAACACAAATCATTAGAGTTATTAGGGGAGTTTTTAAATTGTTGCATATAAATTATTCAATGTATGAAAATGAGCTGTATTTCTATATAACATCAAAGTTTTTAAATACAGTTTATAAAGATACCATTTATATCTTCAAATATATCAAATACCTAGGAATGAATCTAACAAAAAAATGCAAATTTTCCAAAAAGAAAAACATTATTGACAGAAATTAAGGAAACTCTACATAAACGCAGAAATAAATTATGTTCATTTGATTTGAAGACTTAATACTGTAAGATGTCACTGTTTCACAAATTGATCCAAAAATCCCAAATTTTCTTTCAAACTTAAAACTTCTTCTAAAATTTAAATGGAAAAGCAAGGGACCCAGAATATGCAGGATAGTCTCAAAGAGGAAGAATGATTTAGCATAGCTTGGTCTACCTGATATTAAGATTAATGATTTACACATAAACAATTCACACACAAACAAGTACAGATTAAAGAAAATATACACCTATGGAAGAGAATAGAAAGTCAAGAAACAGATCCACAGATAGACAGCATATACAGACAGCTGGTTTGTGACAAAATGACCCAGCATGGCAGCAAAAAAAGGGATGCCATTTCCAATCAATGATGCAGGGTTGATTGTAATGTAGAACTAAATGTGAAAAGCAAAACTAAAACTGCTAGAAAATGAAAGGATATTGTGTTTTCATGACATAAAGTGGAGAAGATTATTTTAAACAGGAAACAAAATATACTGAGTATAAAAGATAGAGTTAATAAAATGGACTATCTTAAAATTATGAACTTGTATTCATTAGGAGCATCCTTAAAGCAAGCCAATAGAGTGATAGGAGATATTTCCACCATGCACACCAAATCAAAGTTCAGAGAACTCTTGTTATACTAGCAAAAAGACAGGTAATGCAGAGAGAAAATGGGACAGAAGAGGCAATACACATGAGAAAACATTCAACCTGAAAATACTGTAAAACTTTCAAACTGAAACCTTCTAAAAGGACTAACACAAGAGATTGCTATGGTGGTGAAGACCTGGTAAAATGGGAATCCCCACACAATTCTGGTAGGAGTATAAACAGGAAGAAGCTCTTGGGAAAGCCACTGTTATCACTATCATGACCAAAACTTTCACCACCAGACATATTTCCCTATTTATACACATACACATGTGAGCCAGCACATGTGAAAAAAAAAAAAGTACAAGAATGTTCAGGACTGCATTATTCAACATAGTCTTAAATTAGAAACAAATTAAAATGTCTTACAACAAAACGATGGATGAGTGAATTGTGGCTGATTCATATAATGAAATACTATATAGTATAGAATGAAGTACAGTTATTCTCCACAAACCACAGCACACCTACCCTTGTCAAAAGCCAGACCCTGATGATTATAGTATTAAATATGAAAGTGAAGCTATAATATATTAAGAAAATTAGGAACCTATCTTTATAAAGTTCAATTTAGAAATAATTTTTAAACGAGATAAAGAAGCACAAACATAAATGAAAAGATGAATAAATTCAATTATGTTGAAATAAAATACCGGCTCATAAAACACACCATTAAGCATATCCCTGTCTGTATTTACAATTGTTTTCAAAAATTAAAAAAAAATATCCAGAATATATAAAGAACCCCTCAACTCAATAAAACAAGAAACCTTAAATAGCCAGCAAAGGTAAGAAAAGATGTTCACCTTCTCTAATAACCATGAAAATGGGTAGCGAGAACCATAGAAATATCACTCCACACCCACCAGTTGAGGAAAAACTAAAACAAAAATCTTATAATAGCAACTTCTGACAGGTAGGTGGAGCAACTAAATTTTTGGTGGGGATGTAAAATGGTCCAGTTCTTTGGGGAGAATAATGAGCATTATCTCATTAAATCAAAAGATTTGTACAACTCATCCCATATATATATATATATATATTATATATATATATATATATTGCTTTTATGCACTAGTAGACAAGTTCAAGAATATTTATTGAAGCATTTTATAACAGCAAAAATCTGAAAATAATCTATTGACAGATTAATGATATATAACTCCACATCCACTTAACAGAGTGTTATAAAGCAATAAAAATGGATGAACTATGGTTCGTTCCCTTCATTCATCACCATGGATGAATCTCACAACTTAACATTAAGTGAGAAAGCAACCCCCAAAAGAATGTACACAGTGTGGTTCCAAAAATGTTTTCAAAAATTTGTATAAAAAAAATAAAAGAATCAGGAACTCATAACCACAAAATTTAACTCAGGGCTTATCTCAGGATGAAAGGATGATGCGATGAAGGAGGGGCCCACAGCAGCTTCACATAATCACCAGTTCCCTTTCCTGAGCTAGGTGCTGTGTAGGAGTGTTTGCTCAATAACATTTCTTGGCATCTATCATTTTGTCCATAAATGCAATAGTTTACAAAACATATCCACTGTTCTGTGTGACTTTGTTTCCCCTCTTATTCTCTAAATTATTCTTTCCTTCTTTCCTTGGCCCTCCTTCTTTCCATAGAGAAATTCTGACGCCACTGTGTGTGTCTGTTATGGCTTATATCTAGATGTTCCCCTAAAGCCTCGTATGATAATAGGTGGGGAATTTCAAAGGTGGCTGCATTAGGGTGTGTGAATGTGGATTAAAAGTGTGATCTGGAATTAAAGGGGTGGGTAGTGGAAGCCTCACCCTGGGTGTGGATGGCATCAATCAATATGTTTATGCTTTGGATGGATTATAAAGGGTGAGAGGGAAGGCTGGCCTGCTGCTGCTTCTGCTGCTTCGACTGCCTGCTGTTTGCTGCCTTCTGCCTGCCGCGATGTGGACTGTTTCTCCTCTGTTCCCCTGTACCATGTCATCCTTCTCTGGAGCCATCTGACTATGGACTGAAACCTCTACAAACTGTGAGCTGAAATAAACCTTTCCTCCTTTAACTTTGAGTGTTGAGATTTTGCCTCAGCAACAAGAAAAGTAACTAAGATGATATCCTGTGCTCAGCTCTCTAGAGTCACTCCTATTTTTCTGGCTTCCATTTGGATATCTCATGGTTAACTTAAATCAACAGAGCCCTATCTAACCCCTTCCCAGGTTGCATTAATTCTCATATGCTGCTAACACTGATAACAGAAATGTCATGAATGTTAAATGATGCGTTGAAAACACTTGATTATGGGTCTCTCTGGATGTCGTTCACTCCTGTTTGATTCTCTCATTTGGCTAATAGCACTACTGGACACCTAGAATGAGCCCACCATTGACTTTTGATAATGTATCTTGAATTCTCTGTGATTTTCCCTGCCACGTCAGTCTCCAATTCTGCACAGCATCCACCTGTTCCTTCACTGATGTCAGAAACATTTACAGTCAGAAGTTAGAAGTCAAGAATTAACACACATGGGAGCCTCAAGATGGCGGATGAGTAAGAAGCAGGCAGTGAAACTCTCTCTAAAAGTTACCATTGGAACACGAGAATATAGCGACCCGGAAAGCGCAGGAGGGGGGGAGATGCCTCCCCGAAACCCAGAGAAGTTCTGAAGCGCAATCTGGGACCCCCGGCACCAGTGACGGGTGACTTCTAACAAAGAAGACGGAAAGAAGGAGCAGACCGCGCGCGCGCACCTTCTAATATCCCGGGAGTTGGAGCGCCGGCGGAGGCTCAATTCTACGGACACACGGTGGCAGCTGGCGCCCAGGGAGCCCCCACGGAGGATCCTGAGACAGCGGCGGGGCAGGGGAGCGGCGGAGAACGGCGCTGACCGGCGGTGAGTGTCTCTCAGCCACAGCTGCCCCGCGCCAGAGAGCGACCGGCCGGGCGCCATTGTGGGGGGTGTGGCAAAACTCAGAGCGGCTTGGAAACTGCTCTGGGAACTTGTGCTCCGGACAGGGCAGCACAGGGCCTCTCAATTGAGCCCACGAAAGTGTGCTGAGGTCAGCAGGCAAACGAGACTAGACTCTCAGCCACACCTGTCCCGCGCCAGAGAGCGACGGGCCGGGCGCCATTGTGGGGGGTGTGGCGAAACTCAGAGCGGCTCGGAAACTGCTCTGGGAACTTGTGCTCCGGACAGGGCAGCACAGGGCCTCTCAATTGAGCCCACGAAAGTGTGCTGAGGTCAGCAGGTGAACGAGACTGGACTCTCAGCCACACCTGTCCCGCGCCAGAGAGCGACCGGCCGGGCGCCATTGTGGGGGGTGTGGCGAAACTCAGAGCGGCTCGGAAACTGCTCTGGGAACTTGTGCTCCGGACAGGGCAGCACAGGGCCTCTCAATTGAGCCCACGAAAGTGTGCTGAGGTCAGCAGGTGAATGAGACTGGACTCTCAGCCACACCTGTCCCGCGCCAGAGAGCGACCGGCCGGGCGCCATTGTGGGGGGTGTGGCGAAACTCAGAGCGGCTCAGAAACTGCTCTGGGAACTTGTGCTCCGGACAGGGCAGCACAGGGCCTCTCAATTGAGCCCACGAAAGTGTGCTGAGGTCAGCAGGCGAACGAGACTGGACTCACAGCCACACCTGTCCCGCGCCAGAGAGCGACTGGCCTGGCGCCATTGTGGGGGGCGTGGCGAAAAACCAGAGCAGTGGGAACCAGTGCAGGGAATCCGCGCTCGGACAGCGCGCTGAGCCTCTCAGGCCCAGGGACCGTGAAAGGGCGCTGAGAGCGGAGGCGAGCTAGACTGGTCTCTACCTGAAAGTACGCGCCTCTGCTCACCGCCCGCCAGAGGGCGCTCCTGGCTTACTGGGACGGACCTGCACAGAACAGGTAGCTGCCTACAACAAAGTCAACACCTGGAACTGATTCTTTTTAATTTTTTTTTCTTATTTTTTTTTTTTTTTATTATTATTATTTTTTTTCTTCTCACTGATTTGTTTTTTGTTCTGGCGAAGGGTTTTTTTTTTGTTTTTGTTTTGTTTAGTTTTGTTTTTTGGTGGGGTTTTATTTTTGATCTGTCTGTTTTATTGCTTTTATCTTCGTTATTGTTTCTGTATGTGTATTTGCTCTTTCCTTCATTATTCTCTCTGGTTTTTTATATGAGTGTAAACAGCGCCTCTAACTTCTTTGTGATTGTGGTCGTGATCTGTTCTTCCTTTTATCACTTCCTTCTCTTTTTACCACCTGTTCTCTGCACTAGTGTCCCAATTTTAGTGGGATCCCTCTTGGTCCTCTAACCTTATATCTAATTCCTTCCTCTTCTCCCAATACTCTATTTCCTCCTTAACTCATTTTAAATTTAAACTCCTTAGGGAAAAATTGACATACATAGGACTTGTATACTGCATATAATTTTTCTGGTGTGTTTTAGATTTTGTTATATAACCGCAACTCTATACAGCTAAAAGTGGTAAATAACTGGTTAGCTCAGTCTGTCATTTTCTAGGCTGTGTTTGATGCTTTAGTTAACATTATAGCCAAATGTGAAATAATTGTTCTAAACATCTTTCCTTCCTGATATTTCATGATTGAGATTGACTAAGGGACACAGAAAATACAGTGGCACAGTACCAAAGAATCAAGGACTGGGCCAAACAGGTAGCAACTTCGCATACCCAACGAATTGAAGAGGTAGGATCTGGCAGAAAGCTCAAAACACAAAAGCAAGCTCCACTTGGAAGATACTGCAGAGAAGTAGTCATCTTCTAAAGATCTTAAACACTAGCAATAAAGTAACCTACTATAGGTAATTTGCAAACATCACCCCAGGAATTAAAGAAAGAAAACATGAGACGTCACTTAAACAAGATGCAACCCCACACATCCAATTCACCAAAGGCAAACCTAGGGAGCAACGAGGTGGGACAATCCGAAAGCCACCCACCTGGCCTATCTGAAGTGGTAACAACAAAGCAACTGAATGAGGTTCTGGAAAAAATTAAAACAGAAATAATCTCACAGATAACTGCAGAGATAATGTCTACAACGAAGACCATGCTTAAGGACACTATAGCTGATACAGACAAAAAAATAGATGAACTTAAGAAAACTATAGAAACCATGAATGCTCAGCATAGGAAAGAAATGGAATCCATAAGGCAGATTCAAACAGATATTCAAGAGATAAAAAATTCCATTGAAAGTATTTGTAGCAGAATAAGCCAATGCGAGGACAGGATCTCAGATATAGAAGATAGGCTTGCAATTAGTGATCATGAAATGGAAAAATTCTTAAAAATAGCAAGGGACCATGAAAAATCAATTCAGCAGCTGCTAGATGACTCAAAGATAAACAACTTAAGAATAATTGGAATAAATGAAAAAGCAGGAGATAACATCAACGACATTAAAACCTTGTTCAAAGACATAATCAGGGAGAACTTTCCTGGAAGAGAAAAGGAATTTGACACCCCTATAAGTGAAGCTTTCAGAACACCAACTAGACATGATCAAAAAAAAACTTCAGCCAGACATATTATAGTCAAGATCCCAGAAATTCAACAGAAGGGCAGAATCTTAAAAGCTGTTAGGGAGAAGAGACAAATCACCTATGAAGGAAAACCCATCAGAATCACAGCTGACTTTTCAGCACAAACCCTCAATTCAAGAAGAGCTTGGAATGATGTATTGCAAGCTCTAAAGGAAAATAATTTTCAGCCCAGATTGATGTACCCTGCAAAACTATCTTTCAAAATTGATGGAGAAATAAAATACTTTCATGACAAAGAACATCTGAGAAAATTTATGACCACCAAACCAGCACTCCAAAACGTTCTGAAGGACATTCTAGAAAGAGATAGGAACCCCAACAGAAGGAATCCACCAGGCAGGGCAAATAATTAAATAGCCGGAAAGCGGAAAAACAAAGAGTGGGAACCAACAACAGGAAAATATCATGACAAGTCAATACATATCAGTTTTAACCATCAATGTTAACGGTCTCAATTCACCAATCAAAAGGCACAGACTGGCGAAATGGATCAAGAAGCAAGATCCAACAATATGCTGTATACAAGAAACACATTTAATTTAGAAAGAAATTCATAGACTGAAAGTCAAAGGATGGAAAACAATACTCCATGCCACAGGAACCCAGAAAAAAGCAGGGGTAGCTATTCTTTTTGCAGACAAAGTGAACTTCAAGCCAAGAAGGATTCAGAGAGATAAAGACGGTCATTACATCCTTGTAAAGGGAACAATCGAAGAGGAAGAGATAACGATCATAAATATATATGCGTCAAATACCAATGCACCCAACTATATAAAACAAGTACTAAAGGACATGAAAAATCAAATAAGCACTAATACAATTATATTGGGAGATCTCAATACTCCACTGTCACAAAAAGATAGATCAACTGGACAGAAAATCAATAATGAAATAGTAGAACTGAACCAAACTTTTGAACAAATGGACTTAGTAGATGTCTACAGAGTGTTCCATCCCACAACATCAGAATACACATTTTTCTCAGCTGCACATGGGACGTTCTCCAAAATAGACCACATACTAGCTCATAAAACCTGCTTAAGTAAATGCAAAGGAATTGAAATTATCCCATGCATATTATCAGACCATAGTGCAATGAAATTGGAAATCAATGGCAAAAGATCCCACAAAAACTCCCTAAACACATGGAAATTAAACAGCATCCTCCTGAACAACCAATGGGTCACAGATGAAATTAAAGAAGAAATTAGTCACTTTCTACAACTGAATGATAATGACAGTACAACATACCGGAACTTATGGGATACAATGAAAGCAGTCCTAAGAGGGAAATTTATAGCATTAAACACTTATATCAGGAAAATAGAGCAAGCGCAAATAAACAACTTAAGGGTGAACCTCGAGCTTCTAGAAAAAGAAGAGCAGGTTAAGCCAAAAGCCCGTACAAGGGAGGAAATTATAAAGATCAGAGCAGAAATTAACGTATTGGAGAATAAAAAAACAATACAAAGAATCAATGAAGCAAAAAGTTGGTTCTTTGAAAGAATAAATAAGATTGACAAACCCTTATCCAACCTTATTAAAAAAAGAAAAGAAAAGACTCAAATCCATGCAATTGAAAATGAAAAGGGTGATATCACGACGGACCCTGCAGAAATCCAGAAGATCATCTATACCTATTTTGAAAATTTATATTCTACTAAGATGGAAAATGCAGAAGAAATGGACAGATTCCTAGATTCGTATGAATTACCAAAGCTGAATCAAGAAGATTTAAAAATCCTAAATAAACCAATATCAGCCAGTGAAATTGAAGATGTAATTAAAAACCTCCCAACAAAGAAAAGCCCAGGCCCTGATGGATTCACTGCCGAATTCTACAAGAAATTTAGAGAAGACCTAACGCCCCTACTTCTCAAACTTTTCAATGAAATTGAAAGGGAAGCAATACTCCCAAATTCATTCCTGGAAGCAAGCATTACCCTGATACCAAAACCAGAGAAGGACCCAACTAAGAAAGAGAACTACAGGCCAATCTCCCTAATGAACATAGATGCAAAAATCCTTAATAAGATACTGGCAAACAGAATCCAACAAATCATCAAGAAGATTATACACCATGACCAAGTTGGATTCATCCCAGGGATGCAGGGATGGTTCAACATACGTAAATCAATAAATGTAATACAGCATATTAACAGAACCAAAGACAAAAATCACATGATCATCTCAATAGATGCAGAAAAAGCTTTTGACAAAGTCCAGCACCTTTTCATGATAAAAACCCTACAGAAAATTGGAATAGAGGGTCTTTATCTCAATCTGGTAAAAGCTATCTATGACAAACCAACAGCCAATATCATACTACATGGCCAAAAACTGAAAGCCTTCCCTCTAAAATCAGGAACAAGACAAGGATGTCCACTGTCCCCACTCTTATTCAACATAGTTCTGGAAACTTTAGCCAGAGAGATTAGACAAGAGAAAGAAATAAAAGGAATAATGATCGGAAAGGAAGAAGTTAAATTATCATTATTTGCAGATGACATGATACTCTACACAGAAGACCCCAAAAACTCCACTAAAAAACTGCTAGATTTGATAAGCAAATTCAGTAGTGTAGCTGGATACAAAGTCAATACTCAAAAGTCAATAGCCTTCCTGTACACAAATAACAAACTTACTGAAAGAGAAATTAGGGAAACAATGCCTTTCACAATAACATCCAAAAAAATGAGATACCTAGGAATCAACCTCATGAAGGATGTAAAAGACCTCTATACTGAAAACTACAGTACTCTGAAAAAGGAGATTGAAGAGGATATCAGAAAATGGAAAGATATCCCTTGCTCCTGGATAGGAAGAACCAATATAGTGAAAATGGCCATACTTCCAAAATTGTTATACATATTTAATGCAATTCCAATCAAAATTCCAACAGCATATCTCACAGAATTAGAGAAAACAATCCTAAAATTCATTTGGAATCAGAAGAGACCTAGAATAGCAAAGGCAATTCTGGGCAACAAAGGCAAGGCAGGGGGCATCACAATCCCCGACTTGAAATTATACTATAAAGCTACTGTGATAAAAACAGTGTGGTACTGGCAAAAAAACAGACCTGAAGATCAATGGAACAGATTAGAAGATGCTGAAACAACCCCAGACATACTAAGCCACCTTATCTTTGGCAAAGGTGCCAAACACATTCGCTGGAAAAAAGATAGCCTCTTTAATAAATGGTGCTGGAAAAACTGGCTCTACACATGCCGAAGATTAAAACTAGACCCATATCTTTCACCATGCACTAAACTAAATTCAAAATGGATCAGAGATCTAAATATTAAAACAGAAACATTAAATCTGCTGGAAGGTAGGATAGGTAAAACCCTTGGAGACATTGGTGTAGGCAAAGACTTTATGAATAAAAACTCAACCGCACGGGAACTATCCCAAAGAATCAATAACTGGGATCTCATCTTATTAAAAAGCTTTTGCACAGCAAGAGAAACCACCAACAGAGTGAAGAGACAACCCACAATGTGGGAAAAAATGTTTGCCAGCTGTTCCTCAGACAAAGGATTACTATCGAGAACATATAAAGAACTCAAAAAAATCAGACCTCCCAAATTTAAAGACCCACTCCAAAAATGGGCATCTGAGATGAATACACATTTCTCAGATGAAGAAATACTAATGGCAAATAAATATACAAAAAAATGTGCAACATCACTAGTCATTCGAGAGATGCAAATTAAAACAACACTGAGATACCATCTCACCCCAGAAAGAATGGCTACTATTAAGAAATCAACTAATAACAAATGCTGGAGGGGCTGTGGGGAAAAAGGAACCCTTCTCCACTGTTGGTGGGAGTGTCGACTGGTACAGCCACTGTGGAAGTCAGTGTGGAGATTCCTCAAAAAGCTAGGGTTGGAGGTCCCATTTGACCCAGCTATTCCCCTTCTGGGCATCTTCCCAGAAGAATTAAAAACATCATACCACAGCGATATATGTGCACCCATGTTTATAGCAGCACAATTTGTAATAGCCAGATCTTGGAAACAACCCAAATGCCCATCAACTGAGGAATGGATAAGAAAGATGTGGTATTTTTATACAATGGAGTACTATTCAGCCATTAAGAAGGATAAACTGGAGACTTTTATAGGTAAATGGATGCAACTCGAGAAAATACTCATAAGTGAAATAAACCAGAAGCACATGTGTAAGCATCGTATTGTCTCTCTAGTATGAGAAACTGAAAGAGTAAATAAGATCCAAAATGTACAATAGACATGGTGAATCAAAAAGAAACTGGTCAAAAGGAAAGAGAGACTGGAATAAGGAAAAGAAAGAAGGGAAAGGGAAAAAAAATTGTATATATATATATAAGATGGTTAAGATAGATACACTACGATTTTTACTTAGTTCGTTGAAGAGTAAGGTTTGTGCCAATAATGTTTGGATAATTAAATGCTAATGACTGGTGTCCTGAATAACTAACTTAAAGATAGTAATACGCAATGTATTAACCATTCTTACCCTCCTATTATGTTGTTTTGAAAATTTGTTCTTCTTTTGATTTGCTTTGTTTTTTCTTCTCTTTAAAATAAAATTAAAAAAAAAAAAAAAGAATTAACACACATGGAGAACCACAATTGCCTGAAATTGCTCTGAATCTCAGAGATTGCAGTAGGAGCAATGTTCCTTGAGAAAAATATGATTTTAAGATTGTGCACATGTTCCAGCCAGTAGGGAAAACTAAACTCTTCACTCTCATTACTAGTAACAGGTGTGGAGTTCTAGAAGGATCTAGAAAAAAATAGCAGGGGAAAGAAAGGGAATATGTAAGGACAATAACAGAGAGAACAGAAAGAGAAGGACAGGGCCGGTGAGATGGCTCAGCGGCTTAAGCGCCTGCCCGGCAAGCGCGAGGGCCGAGTTCGACTCCCGGAACCCACATACGAAAAAGGGGCCGGTGATATCGCTCAGCGGCACGGGTGCCTGCTGGCGCACGAGGTCCTGAGGTCGACCCCCCGGTACCCACAAAAAAAAAAAAAAAAAAAGAAAGAGAAGGACGAACAGCACCATAGGTAACTGGTCAGGTGTGGCACAGGTCAGCGAGGGCAATGATAGATCCTTAGATATTTTATTGAATTGCTAACCACGGAAGCCAGGCTGAATGAGATGGGGACAGGTCTACAGTGTGGATTGTGACAACTCTGTAGAGCCCCAAGGGCACCAGTGTGTTTCTCTGAAAGCTCTCCACCTGTGCATGCACCCCTGTGGTATGATGGCATGTCCAGGTGACCAAAAAGCTATCCTGACCCTGTAGCCACCATTGGGGGCTGTGCAACATGACTCAAACTTTGGTGACCACAAAGGCACCACAGAGAATTTCTGAAGGGTCTTTATTTCTTATATCAACTGGACAGGACGTTCTATGACATTGTGCATGCACAAATTGTCAAGGGCTCGCCCAGACTTCTCCATGGATATACTAGTGTTGCTTGGATTTTCCTTCCCCTTGCTGGCCAGAGAACCTGCTCTCTCACCATTTCTTCCACCCCATTCCAGCCTACTCTGTCCTTCTAGTAGAATCCTTTAAGTCCAGTCAGGGTAGGAAGAGAGTAAAAGAACAAGAGTTAGACTGGGCAGGCAGCAAGGAGGAGATTTTCCAGAGAGTGTTGAGAGGGGACTGGCAGCAGCCAGACACATAACCAGGTAAGAGAAGTGGGTGAAAGAGAAGAGGGTTCTGTGTCTCCTTTATATTTTCTGGAAAATGTAAGCTAAGTGTTTGAAATATTTGAGAATATCTTTTTGAGAGCACTTTGGAAAATAGCTGTGCTATGTGGATATGACATTGTTAGAGACAGCCAATTTTATAAAAAGATATACCTAGTGTTGTTAGAATAGTTCTAACAGCTACAAGATGAAACAAACCTACAGGTGGATCAAGTAAAGGTCTAGAAAACAAAATCTGAACAAATAGACCTTGAAATGCCCTCTTTTTTCTCTTTTTATATCTGACATATCCTTAGAGATATCCTCAAGCATTATATTATCTTCCCTAATTATGTCCTCAGCCTCATAAATACCAAATCATTGGCTAGTGGCACTCATAAGGATTAAATACTGTAATTGGCTGGAATCATCATCATCACCATTAATGTTTTCAGTCCTTTAAAAGTGCAGTGATGATGGTTAGGGATGTAGCTCATTGGTATAATGCTTGCCTAGCATGCATGAGGCTCTGCATTAGGTCTCCAGTACTGCAAAAAAAATAAAGTGTAATGATGACCTTGGCCTGTACACTTGATGATTATTATTATCACTGCTATTTAATACACAGGACATTAAATGTGCAGAAAGTTTAAGAAATTTGCCGCCAAATTTTTAAAAGCCAAAGCAAGTGTGGTGACACTCACCTATAATTCCAGCACTCCTGGAAGGTGAGGCAGAAGAATCACAAGTTCAAGCCCAATCTGGGCAACTTAGCAACTTAATGAGACTCATCTCAAAATTTAAAAAATAATAGTGATTAAAAAGGACTGGAGATATAGCTCAGTGTGCATACCTTGGGTTCAATCCCTAGTACTAAGGTCAAAAAAAAAAAGCAGAAATTCAAACTCAGAAGTGCCTGATTCCAGAGTCTTTGATCCCAACCACAGAGCCTCGGGCTGCATGAGACAAGCTCAATGGGCATTAACCTTTCTCCCCTACTTAACTGTGGGCTCCCTCAAGACATAACTGATCCCTGGCACTTAGTAAGGGTTTGAACAAACAGGTGATACTAACTCAATGCTGATTAATGTAAGAAACTGTGAGATGCTCTGTGATGTTAAACCATACAGAAGAGTGTTTGTTTTTTCCTTACATTTTCTTCAGCACAAATTGATTGGTGGAGCTCCTGCAAGAAGATAGACACACTTCATTAAATGCATATATTAGCCATTGCAATTATGCACACTTTACTACTCAACCTGAAAATTGCAATAATTTATTTTTTTATTTGAGCACTTTCCTGATGGAGCTATTGCTCTTGAAAGGTTTACAAATGCATCCAGTTTGTGACAATTTAAACACAGTCCTACTTTAAATACACAAACGTGATGAGTTCTCTACAGAAGAAGCAAATCATTAAAAATCAAATTTTTCTAAGAATTCCAGTGGTGTGTGAGTGCTTTCTTTCTTCCTACTAATGTCTTTTATTTGTCCTGTAGTGCTGGGAGACACAATATCTTATTTTACTGAACCACAGTGGTTGGACAGAAAGCTGGTCCTTTCTAACTTGCCAAAGACAGAATGTAAAATCTAACACCAAAGCACATGGACATAGCAGATGGAGAGCCAATAGTAACAGGATGGCTGAATTCTATGCCTATAGAGTCCAACACAATATTATCCAAGAGCTGTGAAAAGTTCTAATTAGAATGTACAAGAGGACAAAATTGACTCAAATGAAAATAAAAATTTGAATAGTTTAATAACTAGTAAAAAGCAGTTTGATGTTTTCAATGACTTATCTGTGGTCTCAAATTTGCCCCTTGATTTGGGTATTGTCTTCCCTTTTTCAGTAAACTGTCTAGGGGTTTGTCAATTTTGTTTATTCTTACAAAGAACCAACTCTTTGATCCATTGACTCATTGTATTTTTTAGTCTCAAGTTCATTCATTTCTCTTCTGATCTTTACAATTTCCTTCCTTGTACTAAATTTGGATTTCGATTGTTCTTGTTTTTCTAGCACCTTAAAGTTCATCATTAAGTTATTTGAGCTCACTCTGTTTTTCTGACCCGGGCATTCACAGCTATAAACTTACTTCCTAGGACTGCTTTCACTGTGTCTCATAGGTTCCAGTATGTTGCACTGGCATTATCATTTGATTCTGGGAGCTGTCTGATTTTTTCCTTGATTTCTTCTGTAAATCATTGATTATTGAAGAGGGTATCATTTAGTTTCCATGTGTTTGCATACTTTTGTTGGTTTCTTTTGTCATTGACTTCTAGTTTTATTGCATTATGATCTGATAATATGCAGGGGATAATTTCATTTCTTTTGCATTTACTTAAACATTCTTTATGGGCTAGCATGTGGTCTATGTTGGGGAAAGTCCCATGTGCTGCTGAGAAGAATGTGCATTCTGTTGTTGTTGGGTGGAACATTATAGATATATATTAAATCCATTTGTTCAAAAGTTTTGTTCAACTCATAATCTTTGTTGAGTTTTTGTCTGGTTGATCTGTCTATTTGTGACAGTGGAGTATTGAGATCCCCCATTATAATAGTATTGGTGTTTCTCTGGTATTTTGGGTCCAGTAGTGTTTGTCTTATGAAGAAAATAAGATTTCTCCTTTGCAGTGGGAGGAGTGGGGACAATGGGAAAGAAGAGAAAAGATACAAGCATAAGCAAAAGACCTGGAGCAGGACTGAAGAGCAGTGGGGATTAAGTGAAAAAGGGTATTGAAAGAACACTAAGTATATGCCAGGATGTTCAGCGTAACTTTGAGTTGATATCAAGATACTGAGTGTAAATTCAACAATCAATCTAGGGCTGAGGACCAGGAGGGCAAAAGCTTCAAGTGCTTCCCATTCTATAGGAGGAGTAAAGTGCTAGAAAGTAGATGCTCCTCCATTTCTTGCCCTTCACCTGCAGGGCAAGGTGGGGGCTTTTCCCCTCTTGCCCCAGAGGAAAGGAAGTTAGAAGAAAACTTTGCTTGGGATTGGAAATGTGAACAAAGAACAGACGTGGGCTTTTCTGAAGCCTGACTCACAGCCTCCAGCTCTTCTTCAAAGTGAGTGGAGATACTGGCAGATAGTAGAGTGTAATGCCTGGGAAACCCCACCCTATAAAAGCGCCCCCTCTATCTGGTGGACACTGTGCAACAGGAATGGGCTTGATCCATCTTGCTTCTATTCTAGTCAAGCAGAGAGGGAGTGGCCCCAAGGAGAAAGGGGCTGTGTAGCAGTGAGAGGTAATGGATAAGATTAAACTGAAATGGCTTTCCCACAACAGGGAAGGAAACATAGAGAAGCCACAGTATGGCCCCTGGAAGTTTACAAAGGTGCTGACTAGAAGACAGCACTGAGTATCTGCCATGCAGAAGGCAAGTGCTAGAGAAGCAGTAAAAACTGTTAATCAATTCAAGCACAGAAACCTTAAAAAAACTTTATTTGGGGTCTTGAGAATTGTAATTTGGGAAAACACAGATTCTGACAGATCTAAATCAGTGCTCCAAGGAAGCTTAGATTGGGCAGGACTTTTAAAGTAAGGAGAAGCTGAGCACAAAGTTCCCCAATCTGCCCACCCAGGAAGATGACTGGTACAGAGGAGCCATCCTCTGTAGGCTGTATATCACTCAACTGTCCTTGATTGATGGCAAAAACTATCTCTAGTTGAAGACTACAGCACTTACTGAGGAATGGACACAGCTCTTGCATACTAGGTTCAGTTCAAAAGCTACGGTCTTGATTGTCCCGGGATGGCGGTGTCTGTGACTGGAGTGTAAGTCGATGCTCTGTTCTTTCACCATTGCTCTGGGACAGCAGTGCCAGAGAGTAGAGTGTAAGTCCCTGCTCTGCCCTTCCTCCATTGTCCCCGGGATGGCAGTGCCAGTGAGAGGAGTGTAAGTCCATGCTCTGCGCTTCCTCCATTTCCCCAGGACAGCTTGCCAGTGAGAGGAGTATAGGAGAGCCAGTAAGGGGAGTGTAAATTCGCACTCCTTCTTTCCTCCATTGCCCCAGAATAGTGGTGCCAGCTAGAGCAGATGTCCTGAGGAACAGACACCTCCTAGGAAAGCCTTGACATCAGTGATAAAGCTACCTAACATTAGAAATCTAAAAGCATCAACACAGAAAGCAAAATAAGATAGAAAATAGACAATGACAAGAGAAAAAAGCAAAATGCAATCCCAAATGCCTATCCCACCCAGGGCAAGTCTAGAACACAAAGAGATAGAGAAAGACAGAAGCCAACAAATGGAACTCTCTGAAATGATAGCAGCAGAAGTGAAAAAAACAAATGGAAGAGGTCACAGAAAAAACAATCTTTAAGGTGCAAAAAGAAATTACTATCAAAATAAAACACATTAAAGCAAACACAGACAAACAAATAAAGGAGCTCAGGAAAATGATGGAAACCATGAATGCCAAACATAGACAACAAATGGAATCAGTGAAACAGATCCAAACAGAAATGCAGGAGATTAGAAACTCCATTGAAAGTATACACAGCAGATTGAATGAAGGTGAGGTACAATATCAGATCTGGAAGACAGGAATGCAAATAGTGGCCAGGAAGAGAACAATATCTTAAAAATTGGAAGAGAACACAAAAAATCAACCTAAGAGCTACAGGATGAAGCAAAGAAGAACAACATAAGGTTGATTGGAATCACTGAGAAAGCTGGAGACAGCCCAAAAACCATTAAAAATCTGTTCACAGAAATAATGGTAGAAAAGTTCCCAAACACGGATAAAGAATTTCACATACAAATAAATGAATCATATAGAACTCCAAATGGCCATTACCAAAATAAATCTACATCAAGGCATACAATAATCAAGATTCCAGAAATTCAGCACAAGAACAAAATATTAAAAGCAGCTAGAGAAAAGAAATATATCACCTAAAAAGGAAACCCATCAGAATCATAGCAGACTACTCAAAACAAACCCTAAAATCAAGAAGAGCTTGGAGTGAAGTATTTCAAGCCCTAAAGGAAAACAATCTTCAACCCAGATTGATGTACCCTACAAAACTATTTTTCAAAATTGATGGAGAAATAAGATACCTCATGACAAAGAACAACTGAAGAAATTTACAACCACCAAACCAGCTCTACAGAATGCTCTGAAAGACATATTAGAAAGAGATAATGAAGACCACAAATGCATGAACACCAATTGAAAGAAGCCACCAGGCAGGGCAAGCAATTAAAGAGAGCAGAAAGACAGGGAGCAAACAATAGGGAAACAACATGAAAAAGAAAAGGCAATATATATCAGCTATAACCATCAATGTAAATGGTCTCAACTCATGAATTAAAGAAACAGACTGGCAGAATGGATCAAGAAGTGAGATCCAACAATATGCTGCATTCAAGAAACATATTTAACCCAAAAAGAAATACATAGATTAAAAGTCAAAGGATGGAAAACAATTCTCCATGCCACAGGAACCCAGAAAAAAGAAGGGTAGCTATTCTATTTGCAGACAGTGCAAACTTTAAGCCAAAACTGATCAAAAGAGACAAACAAGGTCACTACATACTCGTTAAGGGAAAACTCCAAGAAGAAGAGATAACAATCATAAATATTTATGCACCAAGCACAGATTCACCCAACTACATAAAACAAATATTAACTGACATGAAAAATCAAATAAGCACTAACACAATTGTAGTAGGGGACCTTAATACCCAACTCACAAATGGATAGATCAACTGGAGAAAAAATCCACAAAGAAATATTAAAACTAAACCAAGCCTGTGAACATATAGACTTGGTACATGTCTACAGAGTATTCCACCCAAAACATCAGAATGCACATTCTTCTCAGCTGCACATGGGATGTTCTCCAAAATAGATCATATATTAGCTGACAAAACAGGTTTAAGTAAATGCAGAGGAATTGAAATCATCCCATGCATACTATCTGACCATAGCATAATGAAACTGGAAATCAATGACAAAGGAAACCACAAAAACTACATTAACACGTGGAAATTAAACAACACCCTTCTGAATAACCAATGTGTCACAGAGGAAATTAATGACAAAATTAAACAGTATATACAATTAAACGATAATGCCAATACAACATACCAGTGCTGCATTCAAGAAACTGGGATTCAGTGAAAGCAGTCCTATGAGGGAAATTTATAGTGATGAGCTCACACATCAGGAAAACAGAAGAAGCTCAAATAAACAACCTAATGTTGAACCTCAAACTTCTAGAAAAAGAAGAACAAATCAAACCCAAAGCTCATGTGATGGAGGAAATTATAAAGGTAAGAGCCAAAATTAATACAGTAGAGACTAAGAAACAATAGAGTCAATGAATCAAAAAGTTGGTTCTTTGAAAGAATAAATAACATTGATAAACCATTAGCCAACCTCATCAAAAAAAAGAGGAAAGAAAAAACACAAATTCAAGCATTTAGGAATGAAAAGGGGGAAATCACTACAGATCCAACAGAAATTCAGGAGATCATCAATACCTACTATGAGAAACTATATTCTAGTAAGATGGAAAACACAGAAGAAATGGACAGATTCCTAGACACAGTCGAATTACCAAAACTAAATCAAAAAGATATAAAAATTCTAAATAAACCAGTATCAGCCAATTAAATTGAAAATGTAATCAAAAATTTACCAACAAAGAAAAGCAACAATAAATGTAATACACCATATTAACAGACCCAAACACAAAAATCACACGATTATCTCAATAGATGCAGCAAAAACATTTGACAAAGTCCAACACCCATTCATGATAAAAACCCTACAAAAAATTGGAATAGATGGTCTTTACCTCAATCTTATAAAAGCCGTCTATGACAAACCAACGGCTAATATCATATTAAATAGTCAAAATCTGAAAGCTTTCACTCTAAAATCAGGAACAAAACAAGGATGTTCATTGTCACCACTCCTATTCAATATACTTCTGGAAACATTAGCCAGAGCAATTAGGCAAGAGAAAAAAAAATAAAAGGAATACAAATAGGAAAGGAAGAAGTTATATCATCATTATTTGCAGATGACATGTTACTCTACATAGAAGACACCCAAACCTCCACCAAAATACTTGTAGATTTAATATCCAAATTCAGTAGTGGGATACAAAGTCAACACACAAAAGTCATTAGCATTCCTGTACACAAGCAACAAACTCACAGAGAGAGAAATTAGATAAAGCACACCCTTCACGATAACATCCAAAAAAATGAAATACTTAGGAATCAATCTAACAAAGGATATAAAAGATCTGTACAGTGAAAATTAGAGTACCCTAAGAAAGGAGATTGAAGAGGATATTTGAAAATAGAAAGATATCCCTTGCTCTTGAATAGGAAGAATCAACATTGTGAAAATGGCCCTACTCCCAAAACTGCTGTACAGATTTAATGCAATTCCAATCAAACAGTAACGTACCTCACAAATCTAGAGAAAAAATTACTAAAATTCATTTGGAACCAGAAAAGACCTAGAATAGCAAAAGCAATTCTGGGCAACAAAGGCATATCAGGGGGGCATCACAATCCCAGACCGAAATTATACTACAAAGCTATTATGATAAAACCAGTATGGTATTGCTAAAAAAACAGGCCTGAGGATCAGTGGAACAGAATTGAAAATGTAGAAACAACTCCAAACACACTCAGCCACCTTATCTTTGACATAGGAGCCAAATATGTTCACTGGAAATAAAATAGTCTCTTTAATAAAGGGTGCTGGAAAAACTGGCTCCCCACATGCCAAAGGTGAAAACTAGACTCATGTCTATCACCATGCATGAAACTAAAGTTAAAATGGATCAAAGATCTAAATATTAAAATAGGGCTGGTGAGATAGCTCAGTAGCATAAGCGCCTGCCCAGCAAGCGTGAGGTCCTGGGTTCAACTCCTGGAACCCACATAAGGGAAAAAAAGGGCCAGTGATATCGCTCAGCAGCGCAAGCACTTGCTGGCAAGGGCAAGGTCCTGAGGTCATCTCCTGGTACCCACATAAAAAAATAAAATAAAATAAAATAAAATAAATATTAAAATAGAAACACTCAATTTACTGGAAGACAAAATAGGCAGAAATCTTAAAGACATAGGTGTAGGCAGAAGCTTCATGAACAAAACACAGACTGCAAGGGAAATATTACAAAGAATCAATAAATGGGATCTCACCTTATTAAAAAGCTTTTGCACAACAAAAGAAATCACCAACAGAGTGAAAAGACAACCTACAGAATTGGAAAAAAACACAGCTAGTTGTCCCACAGACAAAGGACTTCTATCTAGAACATATAAAGAATTGAAAAAAATCAGACCCCCCCAAATTCAAAGACCCAATCCAAAAATGGGCATCTGAGATGAATACACACTTCTCAGATGAAGAAATACAAATAGCAAATAAATACATGACAAAATGTTCAACATCATTGGTCATTTGAGAGACTCAAATTAAAACAATGCTGAGATTCCATCTCACTCCAGAAAGACTGGCTATTATCAAGAAATCAGCTAGTAACAAATTCTGGCAGGGCTTTGGGGAAAAAGGAACCCTTCTCCACTGTTGGTGGGAGTGTAGTCTGGTGCAACCACTGTGGAAATCAGCACGGAGATTCCTTTAAAAACTAGAATTAGAGGTCTCATTTGAAGCAACTATTCCCCATCTGTGTATTTTCCCAGAAGAATTAAAAACATCCTACCACAGCTATACATATGCATCCATGTTTATATAAGCACAATTTGTAATAGCTAAACCTTGGAAACAACCCAGATGCCTATCAACTGAGGAATGGATAAAAAGGTGTTCTTTATTCATATAATGGAGTACTACTCAGCCACACAGAAGGATAAACAGGAGACTTTTATAGGTAAATGGATGCACCTCAAGACCATACTCATAATTGAAACAAATCAGACCCATATGTGTAAACATCGTACTATCTCACTAATGTGAGAAGCTGAACAAGTAAATAGGACTTGAAATGTACAATAGATATTGTGAATTGGGAAGAAACTGTTCAAAAGAAACAATAAACTGTGATGGGGAAAGGATGAAAGGGAAAAAGAAAAAAATACATATATACACAAGATAGTTAAGACGGTTATACAGCTAGCTTCTCTTAGTTCCTTGAAAAGAATGTTTTGTGTTAATATTGTTTGGACAAGATATCATGCCTACCTCTTGTACTCTGAATAACTACTATGAAGACAACAATACGCAACGTATCCAGTATTGTAACTAACCTACTAACTTGTTTTGAAATTCGGTTTCATTGTTATGTTTATCTTTTTTCTGTTTAAAATCAAAACTAAAAATATATAAATATAAAAAGCTATGGTTGGGGCTGGTGAGTTGGCTTAGCGGCATAAGCGCCTGCCTGGCAAGCGCAAGGTCCTGAGTTTGACTCCCGGAATGCACATATGAAAAAAAGGGCCAGTGATATTGCTCAGTGGCACAGGTGCCTGCTGGTGCGCGAGGTCCTGAAATCGATCCCCGGTACCCATAAAAAAAAAAAAAAAAGCTATGGTCCTGCGCCCAGGGCAAGATTTCATTTTATGAAAGATTTGTGCTAATATTGTTTGGACAAATGAATGTCGATATCTTGTACTCTGAGTAACTAATTTAAAGATAACAATACACAATGTATTAACCATTGTTACCCTCCTATTATGTTGTTTTGAAATTTTGTTCTATTTTTTCTCTTTAAAATAAAAATTAAAAAAAAGAAGCAAAAGAGAGACCTGAGTTGACACACTCCCTTGCCGTCACCACGTGATGCCTTCTGCCGTGTTAAATGCAGCAAGAAGGCTCTCATCAAATTTTGGCACTTTGATATTATGCTTGCCTGCCTTTAAAACTATGAGAAATAGGGGCCGGTGAGACAGCTCAGCGGCTTAAGCGCCTGCCTTGCAAGCACAAAGGCCCGAGTTCGACTCCCGGAACCCACATACGAAAAAGGGGCCGGTGATATCGCTCAGCGGCACGGGTGCCTGTTGGCGCGTGAGGTCCTGAGGTCGTCCCCCCGGTACCCACAAAAAAAAAAAAAAAAAAAAAAAAAAACTATGAGAAATAAACTCCTGTTCTTTATAAATTTTTTTTAAAAAGTGTTTGTTTTCTTGGGCACCTGCACAATAGCATGCATAAGTTCTGGTTCCCTGATGACTTCCCAGCTCCATTTGGAGTGTTGCCATTTATCGTGGTTTTCTTCTGGATTTCACATAAGCAGTAAAGTGTCTTCTCAACAGCCAGATGTTTGAGGGACTAATGTCCCTTTTTATACCTTGCCATCCCAATACACCAATAGATACAGGATCCAAGAAGGGAAGGGGGCCATGAGAGAAGAGACTCTACCCTCCTAATTGCACATCACAGAAGCTTCATGGAGCAGAGGAGAGGAGACTGGAGGTCAAGTTGTATTCACCTGGACTTCATACAAAACAAAAGTGACTAGGAATCTATGAAATCCACTAAGATGCCACTGTTATGTTTTTTGTCTAGATGTCCCCCCAAATCCTCATGCAGTCTTATGCTTTTTTGGAGGTGGCTGAATCTAGAGTGTGTGATGATGAGATTAAGGGTGTGTAATTGCTAAATCAGTCCACTCATTGATTTTGCACCACCCTAATCCCAGCAGTCTAGATACAATATATAAGGGACAGAAAGAGTCTTGTCTGCTCTGCTTGTCGCTTTGTTACTCTCTGCCCACCATGACTGTTCTCCTCTGCCAAACCACCCTATGCTGGAGACAGCCAATTATGAACTAAAACCTCTACAAACTGTAAATTAAATAAACTTTTCCTCTTTTTACTTTAGGTGTCAGGTATTTTGTCTCAGCAGCAAGAGAAGAGACTAAGATAGCCACCAAGTTGCAGGAACAGGACCACAAAACACAGCTGAATGATTCCTGGTACCAAAAAAAAAAAAGAAAAACAAAGCAAAACAAAAAACCACAGCTGAAGGTAGTGATCAGAAAATGTTAAATTATTTCCTGCCTGTGCCCCATTGAGCTGGTAAGACAAATGTTAGTGTTTGGATCACTGGTGAGGGGAAGTAGAAAAGAAAGAAGGCAGCCAAGGTGGGAAGTCTACCCATTGAGAGGGGCTATCGGATATAGAAGCCCACCACATGGTGGGAACAGTAACCAGACAGCAATATTTTCTCCAGCAGAGCTCAAAGCTCAGGTTGGTAACAAAGAAAGCAAATGATGTGTCAAGCCAGCTACACACAGTGTCTAGCTTGGACTTCCCACACATCACAAAGGGTAGATTGCACACCAGCCCATCCAGACTTTCAGAAGTTCTAGAAGAATAAGTGTATCTGTACGTGTGTGTGTGTGTGTGCCTAGCTACAGCTCTGGCTTGTGTAGTAGTTGGACGCAGGATGGCTTAGGTAAGATGAGACTTCTATAGCCAGACTTCTGCCTGTCAAATCACAACCACCACTGACTTTGCATGGCCTGAGGCAGGTTACGTTCTGACAATCTTCCCCCTGCATTCTTTGATCAGGAAGCACTGGTGTGACATTTTCTCAGTTTATATGCACTGTGATGGAAACAGCTTCAAGCTCCCAGCCCTGACTAGATGTCAACCTGGACCATGCCAGTCAGAAGTTCAGCAGTTACCACTGGCTCTGGTATCAGATTGTGCAGTGAACGAGCCCCATTTATGGAAAGGAGTGGGTGCAGGATGGGAAGTCATTGGATATCTGCTTCTCCATTCAGGGTAGAATATTTTGGTCTCTCCCCTATGTCTTCTCTGTATATTTTCCTCAGTGTCTGCATGTGCAAATAAATTGTGCTGTCTGCTCCAGCTTGGCAAGGTTTCATGACATACTCAATGCTCCATCACTGATCAATGGGACATCAATGGGACCAAGACTCCAACTGGAATGACACAAGTTGGGAAGATGAGCACATTCCCCGAAATCTGCATGTCTCGATGCTCACAATCAAGTAAGGCAGCCTGCTATCCATTTGTCAGCTAAAACCTGCAACTAAAATGAAAGACAGAGACTGTTTTGCTCAATTTAGATTCTACTTGAAATTAATGGAGAATAAATGTTCCAAATTCAAACCTTTCAAGGGACAATTTCCATTAAGCCCGAGCTCAGCTTCATTTCTGATCCACTGTTGCAAGGAGTAACAGCTGTTAGGGGCGCTATAAATGCAATCGAACCACTGAGGCCATAAACTTTAGAAAGAAAACTCTCCTCCTGATGGTCACCAGGAGAGAAGGGAGGGAATGGCACATTTCATGAGATCTGAGCACACTGCAAATGCCCAGAACACTGAAAGCTGCACAAACAATCATGGCATGGAAATGCCAAGCTACCAGACACATTGTCTCATTCTCCTTAGGTGAGCAAGGTAAGCTTGATGAGGAAGTGGACTATTCACATGAGGGAATAGTAAGCAGAAAGCAGAACACAGGTCTGGACACATGTACTGTGCAACAGAATGTGTTGGAAAATCTGAAGACGGCTTGGACATTATTTGCTTCAGTTTGTCAATCCTTCCACTGCCCAGGCTTTTTGTTGGGTAGCTCCTGTGCTGAGCAAGGGGTGGGCTTGAGTACACATAAGGAAACAAATCCACACTCTTTGTGTATGTTCATGGAGGCAGAGAAAGGATACATACTTGCACAAAAACTGACTTGCCTTTAATGCTGTTATTAAACTATCAAACCCAAAAGAAATTGTAGATACCCTAGAAGCACCTAACACTGCCTTCAGAAGTGCCTTGCCTGAGCTACAGGAGGGGCATGAGAAACAAGAGAGTTCTAAGCAGAGGCCAAAGCAAATGGAGAGTCTTCCAAATGAAGAGAAGTGGGAGAGCTGAAGGTACAGAGGCTAGTGGAAATGGAAGAAGATACAAGAGAGAGCTGTGAGGAAGACCAGAGATGCAGGAAGGGCTTGATAGAGTGAAGCCTTGTAGTCCACAGCTGTGCCTGCAGAGGAGTCCTAGACTCCAAAAGGTTTTTTCCAGGACAGTGACTATGACTGGTCTGCCTCATGAAAAATCCACTTTAGAGTGTAACTCGGCCAGAATGGATGGAAGGAAAGTAGAGAGAAAGTGGCAGCAGTAGTCCACTCAAGAAAGATAAGTTGGAGTAATGATTTACAGACTCCAGAGATGTGAAGATAGATCTGTTGTGGAGTGATGGTTTCTGGCAACAGCAATATTGCAACAGAGCACTATTTGCTAAAATGGAGTTTTGTGGGAGAGGAATGGGCAAGAAGCACTTACCCATGTTTTGTGCCTTGTGTGTGCAAAACGCTATGGCATTGGGATACAGGCACCAACTGGTTAGTTCTCCTACTCTACAAGCTCTATTTACAGTTGGAGTAAGAAATCAAGACATCTTTTCTCTTTCCAAAGCTAAAATCACACATTTTAAGCATGTAACCCTAAAACTTACTTTCCTTCCTTTGTGGGTTTCCAGTCATCAATACAGTCAGATGACAGAAATCCACAGAGAGCTGCTGTCTTTTCAAGAGCTTTTTTTCCTTGTGTCAGAGATTCAGTGGAAAGGACCTGTTGCATAAACAAGGTATCCTCCCCTACATAAACTCATTCAAATAAGGTCAAGGGTGAAGGGCCAGGAGAAGAAGTAGAGATACAGTATATGTGAACAAGAACTCCTTCTCCTGAGTCTCTCACCACCATATCACTGAGGTATTATCCCAGGGCCTGCATATCAACCACTCAAACCCTCGCATGCCCACTCCAAGGTTCTGGAAATGTCTCCAGGTCAGCTGACAAATGGCAGTCAAGGCCCAGCATGCACCTATGCTCCTGGTGCTTGAGCAGAGCATGTAATGACTGGGCTGGACCATTAGGGGGCTGTGGCAGTGCTGCAAGAACTTGTCTGGAGGCAAAGCTTACTTTGAGGCGGGGACATCCTCAGAAGCACCCCTGCAGGGACATCCCTGCAGAAAATTCAGAATAAATGCCATTTAAAAAGAAAAAGAATGGGGTTTCTTAGAAGGAAGTGACAGAAAATACTTGAAAACAGCCGGGAGGAAAGCCATCTGGGCCTGCATAGAAATCTCTAGATCACTTGCCAATTTTTTCTCCCAATTTCTCAGCTCACTCTTGTGAAAAGAAAAGAATTATGGGCAGTGATTTCAAAGTCCTTTCCAACTTTTAAGAATTCTACTGCACTGTTCTCTGAAATGAAAACATAATTCAACGGTTTATTAGAGAATGATTTAAAATGTTTCTGGTCCCCCTTTCAAAAAGCAGTGGATTCCTCCAGCGCTTTGGAAAGGGGGCTTCTAGCCAAAGGTCACCTTCTTTTCCCACAGAGCATGTGCTTCTGTGTCAGGTAACAAGGGTCAGTGCCCATCCCCTGCTGCTATGCCCTGCTGCTAACCTGGTCTTTGGTGTCACCTAAGCTTTCCTCCTACAGCTCCAAATTCAAGCAGAATCTCTTTTTCAATAAAGGGTTGTAGGATCAAGACCTTCTTGAATTATTTTCCAGAAGAAATTAGTATGGAAATCAAGCTCTTTCTGCTATAACTTTATCAACTATGATTTTGAAGCAGGTGGCAATCAGTTTGTATTTATTTTTAGAGAACAGCTTGGACTTGATGTTATTTCCTAAGTACTTTGTACTCTCCAAGGAAACATGCTCAGCATTCGTGTGGTGATGATACGATTTACCTAAAAGAGCCACCTCTCCTAATTAGTTTGATTGGAAACTCAAAAAACCTTGATGTGTCACTCACTTGGGAGATCTCCAAGGATAATGTTTGCAAGCATGTAAATAATGCAGGTCCAGGGAAAAGCACAGCTTGCCACCCAGGCAGACCCTCTCAGTACCTATCTCACAACCACTGTGTATGATGACTAAGTAAAAGCTGTTTCCAGTATCGTGGATCCAATCTGCGGTCAGGCATTGAAGTGCCTTGACCAACTCACTCCTACTGAACACAGGGACCTGGTGTTGGGCTCTCTGTTTTTGAATAACTCATAATGATGATATCCTCAGGTCCTCATTGTATCTTCATGGTATTTTCCTGTTGAACTTATTCCAACTATAATTAAACTAAGTCTCATAATTATTTGATTAATGTCTATCTTCACCCACTGAATGAAGTTTGGATATGGCAGGGACCGTATCTGTCCTACTATTCTCATTATCTTTGTGAAAGGTCAATGCCTGACTTATAGGGAACAGTTAGTAAGCATTTAGAGAATGAATGAATCAATCAATGAATCAATGAATCCACCCATCCATCCATCAATGTTTGCAGTGATATTTATTTTCTCTTTGTGTTATTTAGTTTTGAAGAATCATATTGGTTGTGTATTAGTCATCTTTTCCATTGCTGGGACAAATTATCCAACACACACAACTTCAAAAAGGAGAGGTTTAATTTGGCTCATAATTTTGAGGTTTCTGTTCATGATCAGCTGGCTCTAAGATATAAATGGCAAGGTGGAAGGGAATGGTGAAGGAAAGCTGCTCACTTCATGGCAGTCAGGAAGCAGAGAGAGAAGGTAGGAGCTGATGAGGGAGATATACTCGCCAAAGACAAGCCCCCAGTGACATACGTCTTCAAACCAGGCCCCATCTCCTAACAACAAATTCACTGTGAATTCAGGGTCATCTCCTGATGAATATAGTTCCCTCATGATCCAATTACCTTCCAAAAGCCCAATCTCTGAACACGTGAGAATTTTAGGGGTCATTCTAGATCTAACCCATGATAGATAGTGTCATCAAAAAGAACAAAAAACAGTAGCCTCTCTCTCTCTCTCTCTCTCTCTCTCTCTCTCTCACATTAAAATAAATTACAATGAATTCTTGTAACCCCAGTGCATTTGGGATCCTACAGCCAGTAGCCATTTGACCCCTCCCAGCCTCCATGATGGTGGTTTCCCAGACTCATCTCAGGAGAAGAATCTTCAGCACTGAGCAGACCCAGCTCCTTGGTCACCCGTGGGGTTGGAACACGTGCTGGCTGACCCAGACCAGCACCTACAGGTGTATTCTGAATTGCACCATCTTCATGCTGCCACTCTCCTTGTACGATGCACACTGTACACACATCCTCTGAAGTTCTGTGCAGCTTTCTGCTTACAGAGTAGTGGAGAGCTCTTGGGTTTTGTGAGAATATAAGCTTTTCAATTTAACAACTGGAAAATGTATAAAGTCATGCTATTACCAAAATAGAAAGAGAAATGCTAATATAAATGGCCTTTATCACATCAGAAGAAGGAGAGGTTACCTGTGGGAGAGAATCAGAAGGGTGCTCTTGTCTCAGGAGCATTCATAGGTAACCCACACTTGTGTGATGCCTAAGTCATGACAGAGACCAGACATGTGACTGAATGCTGTCCAGCTGTTGGCAAAGAAGGCTGCCTGGAAGGGTGCTTGTTTCTGAGCACCTCTGCTCCTTTCTCTGGGCTCTTCTTATGCATAGGGTATGGGAGGGGATCTGAAGCACAGATCTGGTACCCACATTCACATATAGCAAGAAAGCCCCACACAGGGGATTCTGTTTCACTACACATTTGGTTTGCACACACCTCCTTTGCTATGGTCATTGCTCTGTTTCATTTTGCCCCCTTCATTTGCACCCACTCCGTACAGCTAAAGAGGTCCCCCATTGCCCTGCTGATGGAGGCCCTAGGGAAACAAGAGAGCCTTTGTTCTCACTGACCTTCTGATGCCTACATCTCCACATACATACAAATCACATCCTCATCTCTGCCTAGAGGTCCCTGAGTGCCACTCTCACTCCTCCAGCTGCTCAGGACATTAGATTTCATCATGTACATAAAAAGAAAAATATGTCCTCAATAAGAACACCACTTAATATTCACAAGTAAGAAATCACAGTATGAGCAGCACACTCGTATTGAGAACTTAATAACAGGAGGTTAATAACAATAAAATACTAGGATTCTTTCTCTTGTGGCCTGGGGAAGCAAGTCCAGTTGTTTGCAAGTAATCGCCTATTTCTGGAAGAGAGCTGGACAGAAGAGAGACACAGATCCTCACACAGACACAGATGTGTGCTGCAGCCAGAACTTGGGAGGATGTATTTTTGAGTTTTTCACGTTGTATTTAGGCTATACAAAACAGGACAAGTAAAAAGAATGGTAACCATTTATCATGAAATCACTATCAAAAATAGGGTTTTGTTACATTATTTTAAGTTACATTATTTCTAGGTTTCTAAGTATTTTCGCAAGTATGGACAAAGCACCAGCAGATGGCCTGGACCCAACTAACCATGAATCACATGCAAGCCGTGGCCCACCTTCACTGCTGACAAATGTTGGCTTTTTGAGGGTGACTTGGGGATTCATATGGAACAGGGTGGACACAAGGAGAGTGATGCTTCTGTCAACAATACATGGATGTAAGTTATTCGGGCTGAGCCGGGGGACAGGTATCACTGTAAGTCTTCTGAAGGTCATTCCAGAAAGACATTTGAATGAGGCGCCTTGCTCAAAATTCGAAACACTCTTAGCTGTAAGGACTCAGATATATTTGATGAAAATAGTCTTGTTTTGTACTTGGTGGGAAGGAAATGTTGCTTTGCACAATTTCTTTGCAAACACAACCCTCCAAATAGAAGCTTAAATCAAAGAGAGCTCCCAAGCAGATTGCTGAAAGACTTTGGGCAAAAAATTTATAACAATTTTATTGGGAAAGTTACCAGCAGTTTCCCACTTGACATCTCCTCACTGTATTGGAAGTCACTCTTCCTTAGAGCCGGGGTGGATTGATGGGCCCAGCCAAGCAGGACCGTGATCCCGCACATCTGTCAACAGTGTGCAGAGCCACCTGATGGTTTAAGGAAGATTCCCCATTGTGCCAAACAAATTCTCACAATGAACCAGCCTTTTTTCTGGGCTTTTCAGTAGTTCCTCAGTCCCAGGCACAGCAGGGAACAGGGTGGCCTCGCTGTTGACACTGAGCAGTTGGCCATTCTGTGAGTCCAGAGCCCTAGAAAGGGGCCCAGAGGCCCAGCCCATGGTGCTGGCATTTCCGTCCCCTTCACCAGGTATCCACCCAATGAACCAGCACCAAGTGGAGCAATCTGATATCTGGACCTCAGTCAGGTGATCAGGACTGATATCAACAGGAGATCAATCAAGCAGATGGAGTATGCCCTCCATATGATCTAACAAAATGGCACTCTGCCTCTGTGACCTTCCTGCCAAAATCCATAACCCGTCTTTATTATGAAAAACAAATTCCAGTTGAGAGATATTCTACCAAATACCTGTTCCATACTCCTTAACTGCCAAGGTCATCCAAAACAAGGAGGATCGGGGAAATATCACAGCCAAGAAAGAACTAAGGAGATGGGTCAACTAAATGTAACATGGGATCCTAGATAGGACCTTGGAACAGAAAAAGGTCACTTGAGAAGGACTAGGGACACTTTAATTAACAATAATGCATTGGCATAGGTGACTAGGTGTGACAAAGAACATACATAGAAATGCCAGATGTTATAGTAAGGGAAACTGGAACTGAAGTGTCTTGGAACAGTTTGTATATCTTTACTACTTTTCTGTGAATTAGAAACAATTTTAAAATTTTAAAAGGTTGGTCAAAATAAAAAAAGTTGAAAAATAACCGCAAGTTGGCATGGTGCTTTTGGAAGGTCTCTACTTACCCTGCATTCACATCCTGCTCCTCTACGTCTCTACCTTTCAAGTCAGGCTGGAACAGTAGGGCCTATGAGATATCGGATGCCTCTTAGTATTCGTAATGGACCTGAGTTATGGTTTGGATGTTTGTCCCTTCCTGAACTCATGTTAAAATTGAATTGCCATTATAACAACATTAAGAAATAAGACTTTGCCGGTGAGATGGCTCAGTGGCGTAAGCGCCTGCCTGGCAAGCGCGAGGGCCCAAGTTCGACTCCTGGAACCCACATATGAAAAAAGGGCTGGTGATATCGCTCAGTGGCACAGGCGCCTGCTGGCGTGCGAGGTCCTGAGGTCGACCTCTGGTACCCACAAAAAAAAAAAGAAAGAAAGAAAGAAGACCTTTACGAGGTAGTTAGGCTGTGACTGTGCCACATTTTGAGTGGAATTGGTGTCATTATAAAAGGGTGAGTTGGGCCAACTCTTGCTTTCATACTCTCTCTGTTATGACAGAAGACAATCTCTAAAGGTGTTTATTTTTCAAATAGTGGGATAGGATGTAAATTCCGGTATACTGTAAACATCAGCATTTTAATATTAAGCCAGTACATCAGGTTTAAATGTATCAAATGGATTTAAGTAGTTCTTTAACAACCAAAAATTGTACATATTTCTTTTTTTCTCTTAAACTTGTATTTCCATTCCTCTTCTTCCACAGAATTTTATCTCAACAGAATAAGTGTTTATGCTTAAAATTGTATTATCGGGGCTGGTGAGATAGCTCAGCGGCTTGGGCGCCTGCCTAGCAAGTGCAAGGTCCTGAGTTCTACTCCCGGTACCCACATAAAGGAAAAGAAGTGCCGGTGATATCGCTCAGCGGCACAAGCGCCTGCTTGCAAGCGCGAAGTCCTGAGTTTGACTCCTGGTACCCACATAAAAAAAATTGCATTGTCCTCTTATCACACTTCTCTGCACAAGAATGTTGATACTATGTATGCACACAGAGATACACATATGCCAATATATACTTTCCATTTCAATTTCCAGTGACCATAGATTCCAAATATTAAGAACAATTTCTTCAGGATTGAAGTTTTCTACATTATTACTGGTGCATAATCAATGAAAATGATATAAAATATTGTCTACATTTTAATAGATGTATATTATGTTTAAAAATAAAATTTTATTAGAAGTGAATCATTTAATGAAATGGACGGGGCTGATTTTTTTCCAAACGGCTCATTTATCCTTGGATGATGTTGTTACTTGCAGTTATGTGGGGCTTGGGGTCAAGAACTGGAAGTATTTCTTTTTTATTGTGAATTATAGATGTATGAACTCGGAAAACACATTCATCACAGTGCGTAGGTGAGAACAGAGTTAGTTTTGTCACAGTTCTATTGCTGAATAGAATATTTTGAAGTTTCTCCAAGGTACATGCTTAAATTAAGATGGTGGGCTATGATTATTGAGCAGCTGAACAGCCAGATTATGTCTTCGTTCAGTTTTCTGGACCCATTGGAACTGCTGGTTTGCAGAAAGCTACCACCCAGCCACCCACATGAACTTTCCCTCTGTGACACTGGTGACTGAGCCCTGAGAAACTGACATCAGTGTGTGAATAAGCCTGGATGGTCTGTCCTGACCTGAGCACCTGCTTGCTCTGGAGTGGTTGCTTCTCTCAGAGCACTAGTTCCACGGGGCCAGACCTGGATGGCCAGTGGGTGGAAACCAGCCTAAAGACTAGACCTAGAGGAGGCCAAATTGGGCTGATATAGCACCAGTTAGTGCCCAGCAGTCCAGGTCAACTGTATTAATGAACCTGTACCCTTTAATAGCAACTGTTTGCTCCATGATGGCCCATGTATGGGAAGAACTTTGCCTTCCCTTTCCTACCTTGCAGGAAGGGATATCTAGGAAGTGCCTTGCTCAGAAAGAGCCACCAGGATGATGTCTCCCAAAGTACAAATTACCTCCACACACCACAGCTTAGCAAGCCTGGGAACTGGTCCTGTTTTGCTGCAGTATCAAAAGATCAATCAATTTTCCAAGTTCCCCTGGTTTCCAGGCATAAACCAACCTAAATTCCCCCCTGTCCCATTTCTTCACATTTTGAGGAGGCCCACCCTAAGGAGATAAATGTCAAAACCCACTTACAGAACCTATAAAGTACTCTCCTTGAAGCAAGATGATCGTCACTTGCAAGCTTCTTTCCTGCTTGGTGTGCACAGACAGATGGATCTGCCTCTGGGTCAAAGAGAGAGTAGAATCTTCAGGACATAAGGCTGTATCTCCAAAAGAATAACTTTCACAGAGGAGGCAGAATGCCTAGAGGGAACAGAAACCTGGATTTTCATGACCGAGCATGTGCCTGGAGTCTTGGGAACATGTAGAGTTGCACAGGCCAGGAAGGAAGTAATATAGCATCCCCAACTCCAGAGCATTCTCCCATGTGTCCTATGGTATTGCCAAGGCACTGGGACATGGGTAGCCTAGGGTTCAAGCCCATGAGAAGTGGAGGAACCATAGTGAGGAGGTCAGGGATGACACAGAGGGGGCCTCGCTGCCCACAGAGATCAATGAAGGGGAAGTGGGGATGGCCCCACAGGTCCCAGGCCACATTACCAGAGGGTCAAAGTGGCAAAGTCACTACCACCACCCAAGCCCACTGACAGACAATCCCAGCCCTGTCTTTTGCCAGATGTGGAAGATAATTACTCGCTCTCTACGACCCTCCATGTTATGATCCACTGTTGTACATAAGACCTGGAATGTACCGAATCACATTAGGCAGAGTGGGCACAGCCCCACACAGGAGGTATGGAATGACGGGCAATGACAGCTGTCATTTACCAGCACTGCCTGTGGCAGGCACTGTCCTATGCTACTGTAGGAGCCAGACAGGTGCCAGTGTTATGTGTATTTCCATCAGGAGCTGGTAGGCCCTTGGTAACCTAGCTAAATGTGCTCAGCAAAAAGTCAAACACAGGGCCAGTGAGATGGCTCAGCGGTGTACGCACCTGCCTGGCAAGCGCGAGGGCCCAAGTTCGACTGCTGGAACCCACATATGATAAAAGGGCTGGTGATATCACTCAGTGGCACGGGCGCCCACTGGCATGCGAGGTCCTGAGGTCGACCCCCAGTACCCACAAAAAAAAAGTCAAACAAAACCTGACAAATATTCCCTAACATCTGCTTCAGGATGGGCTTGTATCAATGCCTTAGACACTATCCCAGTCCTCAAAGACAAATGCTAATATTTTCTGCAGGCCTCAGGGCCAGGAACCACCACGTCCCTGAGTAGACAGGGTGTCCAAGGTTCCCAAGGGTGGCAGTGACTTATTCCTGTCCCCCAGGATGTACTCACAGAGCATCTGCCTGGACACCCATATACCCAGAGTCAGCCTGCAACAGAGAGCTCCAAGGGGTGTAATCTCAACATTCTAACTCCCAGTTCCCTTTTACTTACTATGGCAGCCAAATAATTACTACATAATTATGCTTTACGGTCAGTAGTTTTACTTCTGAAACAAAATGTGGTCATGATGCTGGCTTCATATAATTAGGAACAGAGACCCAATCTGCTCTGTCAAGAATGTGCTCAATGGGGGCAGGGTGCTTTGCTTGCCCAGTCCAGCTGGAGGACTGGATTCTGGACCCAGAAGCACCTGCAGCTCGACCTGACTCACCTAGGGAGAAGGATGCTCCAGGCTTACTTGCTGAATGACACAGAAACCCCAGTAACAACAGCAAAGCCAACCTCAGGGGATCCACACACATCAATCCTAGTGTATCTTGGTAACTCTTCCGGGGCTAATAAGTAATTGCAGCCCAACTTTTATGACATTTTAAAATAAGCTTATCTTTGCAATTTGAAATATCCAAACACAGAAATGCATTTTTCCCTTCAGTCCAGCTACAAATCCCATAACCACTACTTTAAAAGCTACTGAGGCTTTGTGATGTTGCCTCGAAGAACCAAAGGACAATTATTGGCAAAAACAAAAACCAAAAAAGTAATTTTATGCATAGTGGTCCCTTGCTACAGAGGTCTCTTTAAAAAGAGGCAATGAGACAAGGGGAGAACTGTTGGATTAT
This sequence comes from Erethizon dorsatum, assembly GCA_028451465.1. Lineage (NCBI taxonomy): Eukaryota > Metazoa > Chordata > Mammalia > Rodentia > Erethizontidae > Erethizon > Erethizon dorsatum. Next base: position 113,581,066 of record CM051822.1, on the reverse strand, counting down.
ATTTCCTTTGTCTGGCTTCCAAGTCTCCTGGTGCACTCTGCAACCTCCGTCTGTGCCGTAAACATGGCCCTGGATTGCTAACGATGCAGGCTGCTTTGTGAGGCTCCCTTTGAGTTGAACATCGTAATTAAAATTCACAGCAGATGCTGCTGAAAACATGTAATCTGTGCACACGGAAAAAAGTGAAACAAAGAAATACACCAAGCCTGGTAAATAGCTAAGAAAATTTTCAAATAACAAAACAAAAAACACAGAGAAAGAACAATGGTACAGAATCGTTCCATCAATAGAACAAAGATTCTGGTTCAGAAAACACACTTGGCCTTTCTTCCCAACCCCAGCTCTGCTCAGATGGGCAGGACACAGGGTTGGTGATAGCTGACATAGACTTTGCCTTCTGGATCCCTGGAGTGGATCATTTGCCCTGAGAGCTTTTTTCTTTTTCAACCATCGATCTAAATTCTGGAAGAAAACGTGAACCCTGGGTGTCCTGCTCTCTTGAGCCATCCACAGACAGTTTCAGAACAGCTGTGATCCTTCCCCCTTTCACCTGGGTGATGTGGATCACATCGCTGTGCTGTCCACTTGGGATTACCACCCTTGTCCTCTCTCTGTCCTTTAGACTCTGCATGGTCAGAGAGGGACTGTATAGCTTGGTCCTGCTTATAAAATGTGGACCCTAAGGAGCCTCTCCTTTCAGGCTCTGCATATTCCCATTGGGAAATCCTCCACCTGTTCCCACCCCAGTCACTGGTGAGTAAGGTTGGGTGACCTCTGAGTTGAATGGCACCTGGGGCATGATGACCCCATAAAGCAGAGACCTCCCCTCCCCTAATCCACATGGGGCGGTAGCAGTAGTGATAATAAACTTTCACTGGGGAGTCTTTATGGCTTATTCATTTAAGCAGCTGGGGTCACCATCTGGATTTGAATGCCATCTGCTGCCCAGCTCTTGGGAAGCCTCGCTGGCCAGAGAGTAAACTGCCCTGTTCATTGCTCTATCCTCAAGGCCTGGACTAGCGCCTGGCTAAAGACAGTGCCAGTGCCATGTGTTGTGGGAATGGCTGATGTACTGAGCACACATGAGGGCTTGCTGTCCCCTGGAAGAAGGGCTGGCACAAGCCCAAGGTGAGCACCACCAGTTATGTGAGGACAAGGCATTGATGCTGCTAAACAGCTCAGCCTAGTTCAACTGGCTCTGCATAGGCAGAGACCCACCCTAGGCCTGGCTTCTCTCCTGCTGTCCCTCCAGACAGACACGAGCCCAGCAAATTACTGTCTCCTTCTGAGAGGGAGGTAGAGTTAACATTCAGAGTGGGTCCAGGAGAAAGTTGAGGAAGGAGCCAGGGAGGTAATATTGTGGTGGGGTCTTTGAGGAAGGGAGCTGGTTTCTATGATCTCTCCTCCCTCTAGACCACTTGGAAGGAACTGATGAAGCTACTCTGAGCTCAAGCAAGCTCTGTCCGAAAGAATCAAAATCTTTCCAGTGGGACTACGTGCCCAAGGCTGGGCATCTCATCCTTCCCTCACCCCCATCCCAGAGACTGCTGGAGGAGCCGAGCAGCCCATGCTGTCACTGAGCGCTGTTCTACTGTAGGTTGCACCCTGGTTGTTAACTGTGAGTTCTGTTCATGCTTGTTGTGAGCCTGATGGCCAGAGTGGGTGATAGGACCCCAGGCATTTCTGACCCAGAATCCTGAACAGAGGACCTTACACTCTTTTCTGTGCCATGTCTTCAGAATCACTTGCCCATGTGGCAGGAGGAACACAGTCCCCAACTGCTGCCCAGTTCTCACTTGCCTTTCCCCCAGAGATCGCTGCAAGTGTACATTAGTTGGTAGCCTTGTAATCACGCGTCATGCCCTTCTGGGTAGGCATGCCTCACAGGAGCTGCCGCTGATCTGTGGCACACAAGAAGCAGCAGCAATCCATAAGCTAAGCTTCTGCCACTGAGCTTTGCACCGTAGATTACATACTGGGCAGTTTGTAGGGGAAAGACAGGCTCATATGATCCAAGTCTGTGTTATCCATAATCTTTCTAATAGCTACTGCTATAAACTAATCAAAAAGGACCATGATTATCTGATAAAGAGTCATGGCTTGAAACTAGTGATGGATGAAGAATGAATCTTCAGTGCACTATGGAGTCATCATGGTCCGGTCCACATCCACACCAATGAACATCTCACTCTTCCCATCAGAAACTAACACAGGGACTGGGAGCAAAAAATTCAGACCTTCGACTGGGCAAGGGGTAAGTTTTGGGTGAGGAAAGCCCTGTTGCCCCCCAGGAGCCCACTGCCCCAGGCCTTTATCCTACTCCGGTCCCCACCTCTCTCAAGGACAGAGAGGCAGTGATGAGGGACCTGGGCATCCTCATCTGTTAGTATAAGGAGGAGCCAGATTCTTTTGAATCCAGCCTCCACATCATACTCCCAAGTTTTCTCCAGCACAGGAATGATGAGCCGGGGCTTAGAAAGAGGAGAATGTATTCAGAATCCCGCCTCTCTTTCTTGTTAGCTAAGTGACATCAAGCAAACAGCTTAATTTATCTATGCTTCTCTACTCAATCAAATAGAAATGACTCACACCATCCATCCCACAGGTTTGGTGTGAGAATAAAATAGAAGGGACCACAAGACACCTTCAAAGCTGTGCTGGTGCATGGGGTGAACCGTGAATAGAATGCAAGCCACTCCACCAGGCCTCTGTGGGTTAGTTTCTTGCAGTGTGTGCTGCTTATCTGTGTGTAGTAATCTCCACTCTCCCTATTGCTCTTTCCCCCTTGCTCTCAACTATTGATGGCCACTGGAGGCCTGGAGTCCATGATCAATGCAGCCAACACTCATCAAGGGGAGATTCAACCTTCAAGGCCATAGCCTCTAGTAGCTTGACTTGAAAATCCTTGGCTTTGCTCTAATGTGGTGAGCCCCCCCCAACCAGAGTCACCCATCAATGAAGTTCATCCTTGTCTGGGATCCCATCTTTTCTCTGAAGTCTTAGTCTGAAACCTCTCACTCTCCCATCCCAGCCACATCCCAGCCAGCCACCTTTGCACCATTTACCAAACCTGTTCTGTTACCTTCCCATGTTCCCTTTTTCCCAACCTTTTGACCCACACTTGGCTCTTGCTGCCTTTCCCAGCCTGTCTCCCTATGGTTTACCATTTGAGTATGTTTAGGGTTGGCCCTGCAGAAGGAGACAGGGTGAGATGTAGAGGACATTCTGAGCTGAAGGAGCAAGAAGTTGTAGCATGCTTGAGAAGCAGTGGTGCTGTTGTTGAAGAATGAAATGGTAAGGGAGACATTTGACCTGACCAAATAGACTTCACTATAGTGTTTCTTATAAGACACAGGCATGCACCTATGTTGATGAATTAACAATCCATCAGTCATTGGTTTTATATGTGGAGGGACTGACATATCCCAAAACTGAAGTTGAGTTACCTGGCATTCCTATCAGGTAGCTTGCTTCTAAAAAGTAGCTCACCAACTAAACATTACCAGGTTTGGGGTTGCTTACCTCTCCTTCTGGGGTTGGATTCCAGGTTCTTCTCAAGTAGAACAAAGAATTGAACAAAATGAGAAAAAAGCAGTGGCAAAGTTCATTTGAGAAAGTAAAAGTGAAGAGTGAAAGAGAAACTGGCTCTGTAGAGTGAGCTTGGGCCAAGCAAAGAGAAAAAGAAGGTAGGAACAAAGATAAAATTACACACGGCATCTGGGAAACACAGTGTGGGCTATCGTGGAAACGTATGATAGCACTGGCTCCTCACGGCTGCCTTTTTTTATACTGTCCAAATCTCAAGGAAACTTGAGAGAACTTCTATATCTGGGTCCTGAGAGGTTGTGCTGGGGTTCTAGGCCTCAGGCTGACATCAGATCCAAGCCATCCTATTGAAAGCCTGCTCGAGTTCTCCTGAGAAGTCCACATGCAGGGTTTTGGTAATTGTTTAGCTCATGTGTCCAGTATCTTGTAGTTAACAAGTCATTCCTACTTCCCCAGACAGCTTTTGCCAGGCCTTAATCTCTATCTCATTCCTGTGTGACTCACAAGAAAAACTCCCTGCCATGGTCCAGCCCTGTGGCACCTGGAGGGAGACTTGAGACAAATGGCACTCCCATTGGGAAGCTTCCCAGAGGCCTGTCTCTGCAGGTCTGTTCATAAGATGCCTCCTTCATGGACTCTACCCCTTCTCTCACCTCCCAGACGCCATCAGCCTGGCAATGACAATGGATGAATCAGCTTAAGCAACACTGAGGCCAATGGCTGGGGAGTTGGACAGGGATATTGGCACCAAGAACCACCACAGGTGACTATATGGCTGTCAGGCCATCTGCAGGTGCCAAGTCCAGCTTCAGGATTCCTATTTGCTATTGAGGACTTGTTCACAGGGCTGCACTCCCACTTCCATCCCTGATATCATATGCCAATCCACTTTGGGTCCCTTTATTTACCAGGTGAGAGGGGTTGGCTGTGCAGGTATATCCTGAGAAGAGAGGTTGAAGGGATGAAGACATAGACTCTAAGTCCCAGTAAATCCTTCTGGAAACTACAACTGATTGTTCTTATAACTTTTGTTATGGGGTTTAGATAGGTACATTAATTTTGCTTAAAGTACCACAGTTAAATTCTGCAAACATGTATTTGAATACATGCCCCACGATCACCAAGCCCCATAGCTCACCAAGATGTGCTATCCCTGGAGGAGTCCATCTAGCATCTCAAGGAGTCCACCTAGCATTACCAAGACCTAGCACAAGGTCATGATCACAGCTGGGCAGTTGCCAGAGAACTGCAAGATGCTTGGCTCCTCCAAAGATCTTTGCATTCTGACCAGCCCTCCTCTGGCCTGCTCATGGAGATGACTTCCCAGGCCAGTAACAGCATTGAGCTCTTACTGGAGATTCAAGTAACTCTACTCACTTCAAAAGACACTTAGTTTACCACCAGCTCCCACTGCATGCAAATACGACTGCAGCTAGAGAACAATCATGGTAGATAATTGAAATTTCAAAATATTAAGAATTTAGAGTTTTAGAGATTTGGTTTTATGATAGAAGTAAATAAAGGCTTGCCACATTGGCAAATAAAAGCTGACAGTTACAAAATTAGTTTTGCCTGCCAAAAATGTCATCTTACAAATTAACCAGCAGCAAATTCTGCTCTAAGTCTGACCATAATTTAGGGGATAAAGGAAAAGCCTTGAACATCAAGACTTCTAATCAAAATGGTCACTGAATGCCCTGCAACACTGGACAGCCACAGACAGGAAGAAATGTGGGTTCCCTGGCCAGGCTGCCTGCAAGACAGAAAGGCTTTGTTTATTTTTTAACTGAAAGGAGCCTAATATTTTCTTCTCCTCACTGAAAAACATTTGAAAACGCAGAAATGTGAAAACTAAAGAGACATTGCCTGCCTATTGCTCTGCTCTGGAGGTACTCACAGGTGACCGTATATTCTCTTCTGTCCCAAGATCTGGCCACACCTGGAAACATAAATTCCAAGTACTCAGAATGACTCAGCTCATAAGGATCATTCCAGAGCATGACACAGTAATGAGGACACAACCTAAGATGCTAAAGTGATTTTAAGAAGTCAAGCCTCTTCTTGTACAAGGCATGACCAAAAAATATGATGCGATTAAATTTTTAAAAAATACTGCAATAAAAGATACATTGACATCAATCCCCCTCAAAATACTTCCTCTGGCTTCAAATGCAATTCATCATTCTTGTCACTTTCTCAAGCAGTTCTGGAAGTCCTCTTTCATGAGTGTTTTTAGCTGCACTGCCATGGCTGCCTCAATGTCTTTAATTAATTCAAAACATTTACCTTTCATGGTCATTTTTACTTTGCAGAAAATCCAAAAGTCACACTGTGCCAGATCTTATGAATAAGATGGATGAGGTCACACTGTAATGTTTTTATGAGTCTGCCTTTCCTTTGGATGGAACTTGGTAGCAACATCCACTATAATTTTGATCATACCCTACAAAGACCCTGGTGAGACAGGACTTCCAAAACTGCTTTAGAAAGAGTCAAGAACAATGGGATAAGTGTGTTCAAAGTGAGGCAGAATATTCTGAAACAGTGTTGTGGCTTGTGTCTAGATGTCCCCCAAAGCCTCATGAAGTCATGGGAGGCGGATTTTCAGAGGTGGCTGGATCTAGAGTGTATGGTGCTGATTCCTGAATCAGTTCACTGATTGGATTGGTATAGTTCTGGCTAGGGTTAAGAGTGCGAGTTCTACACCCGCCCTAGGGTGGTAGCCTGCATAAAATATAAGGAACAGAAGGAGGGCTAATGTGCTCTCACCTGCCAGCTTGCCGTGGACCATTTCTCCTCTGCAGTGCCCCTCTGCCATGCCACCCTGCTTGAGCTTAGCCAACTATGGACTGAAATCTCTACACACTGTGAGCCAAAAATAAACCTTTCCTCCTTTAACTTTGGATGTCAGGTATTTTGTCCCAACAATGAGAAAAGTAACTAAGTTGGGGATTAATGCCAATGTATTACTATAATAAATTTTTTAAATTTAAACGTTCACCATGTTTTTGATCACCTCTTCTATGTCTGAAATACTTTTCTTCTCCTTGTCCCCACCTGGAGTGGTCTCTTGGATTCTGGTCATATGGACAATGAACACCTCACCCACTACCACCCTGGCCAAGAGTAGGGCAGAAGCTACCTCCCTCCGGTTCAACTGGAATGGTAAATTTTATGTGTCAACTTCATAGTTGCGTGGATATCTGGTAAAGCACTATTTCTGGGTGTTTCTGTGAAGAGATAAATACTTGAATCAGTGAACTGGATAAGAAGGATCTGCCTTCACCAAGGTGGAGGGACTCAATCCATAGGGCATCAGCCAGAGGAAAAGTGAATTCTCTCTATTCTGGAGTGCCCAATTTCCTACTTCATCCCAAGGTCCTCGAGGCCTTTGGTCTCATGATGAGAGTTTCATGATTGGTCTCCTTGTTCCTGGTCCTTCCATCTCAGACTAAACTGCAAGTCAGCTCTTCCAGGTTTCTAATTTGCAAACATCAGACAATGGGTCCTCTTGGTCTTTGTAACAGTGTGAGTCAGGGTCCATTATGAATCTCCTCTTACACACCTCTGTATGTCCCATTGGTTCTGTTTCTGTGAGAACCCTGACAGATACACTCCTGCAGCTCCAGAGCACAAGTGATCAGCTCCCAGCAGAAGACTAGCATCTATCAAGTGACTGATGACCAATGATTATGGTTCCTACCCCTGCTTTCTCTAAAGCCCTGGATAATTGATTGAGGCTGGCCAGGATCTACAGAGCTTCCTCACACAACCGCAAAAGCACTAGTCACAAATGGCCCAGCATAAAGGGTCACTCCCAAAAGAATACCACCAAGGATTCTGATCAGAGCTGCCCTCAGAGGGAGAGGGGAGCAGAGAAAACAGGAAGGCTGAGCAAACCACAGGGGAGAAAAAGCATTGCAAACTGCCCCATCAGAGATATGCACATGTTCTATAGCAGTGGAATCGTATTAAGAGAGCCCTGCAACTTGATATAAATCAATTCTCATTTTCATATAAATACTGTTGTCAGTGTGAGTGGGGGATTTTTAGTGGCTCCGTTGATCAGATGGTAGGGATAGGGATAGGGATTTAATGTGCCCACTCTCATGGTTTCCTGGCTTCTGCACAGCTTCACAAGTCTGTGGAGAGTAAGCTAAGGTCTCCTCCCTGGATGCTGCGGTGTTCTTAGTGCTCACCCCCAGGCTAGCATCAGTGGGCCTGGATGGCAGAGCAGAAATTTTATGGAGTGACTGTGAGTATCAAAAGGAGGCTGACCAGGAGTCTGCAGATCCAACATCAAGAAAACCGGACAAAGTTGTGTGTCACGAAGGTCACCTTTAGTTGGGGAGGTGGGTAGAAAAACTACAATGTGATCAAACAGGAGAAGTGCTGTGGGAACCAGGGGCAGGGAGAGGGCACAAGGAGTGTGACTGACATTTGAGTTTTGCATCAGAGGTTGATTTTCTTAATTTATCTGCACTGTCTCTTGTAAGGTGTATAATATGACGCTTTAATATCCAGATACAAAAATTACTCAGCCAAGCTAATTAGCATACTCACCACCTTCCATAATTGTCTTTTTTAGCGAAGCACCCAAAGTCTACACTACCAGCAAATTTCCAGTTACCGTACATCATTAAGTATAATCCTCATGCTGTACATTGGTCCTCTAGATTTATCTGACACACTGCAAGTTTGAACACTTTAACCCTTTTTGCTTTTCTACCCCCACTATACCTTTCTGTTCTGTTTCTATGATTCTGCTTTTTGTAGATTTCACATGAGTGAGATCATGCAGGATTTCCCTGTCTATACCTGCTTTATTTTACTTAGTGTAATGTCTTTCTGGTTCACCCGTGTTGTCACAAATGGCAGAATCTCCCTTTTTTCCTAGGCCTGAGTAATATTATAAATATTGTATGTGTATATCACAATTTCTTTATCCATTTATCTATTGGTGGACACTTGGGTTGTTTCCATATTTTGGCTGTTGTGGATAAAGCTGCAATAAACATAAAAGCTCAGATTTCATTTCCTTTGGATATATACCCAGTAGTAAGGTCATATGATCGTCATCTTTTTAATTTTTTTTTAAAACCTCCGTAACACCTGTCAACAGCATGCAAAGGTTCATTTTCTCCACACCCTCACCAACACTCGTTATCTCATGTCTTTTTGACAACAGCCACTCTAACAAGCGTGAGGTGACATCTTACAATGGTTATGATTTTCATTTCACTGATGACTAGTGATGTTAGCCATCTTTTCATGTACTTCAGGAAAGTGTCTATTCAAGTCCTTTGCCTGTCTTTTAATAAGATTACTTGGGTTTTTCTGCTATAGAGCTATGGGAATTCCTTGTATATTTAGATATTAACCATTTATTAGATGTATGAGTTGCAAATATTTTCTTCTAGTCCATAGGCTGCCCGTTTTGACTGTTTTCTTTACTGTGAAGAAGCTTTTTAGTTTGATGTAGTCCCACTTGTTTACTTTTGCTTTTGTTGTCTAAGATTTTAGTGTTACTGGCAAAACAGAAAGGTCTGATTAAAAAATACAGGGAATACTTACATTTTTAAAAATTGTTACTGTAAAAGATCCATTGACATTAACACCCCCAAGATAATCCCCTAGCTTTGAACACACTTATCCCACCATTTTTGCCACTTTCTGAGGCAGTTGGGAAGTCCTCTCTTGTGAGTATCTTTAGCTGCACTGTCAATGGCTGCCTTGATGTTCCGAATCCACTTTTCATGGTCATTTTGACTTTGACAAATATAAAGAAGTTATAAATTGCCACATCCAGTGAATAAGGTGGGTGAAGACACACTGTAATGTTTTTATCAGCGTGCTTTTCTATTGAATGTCATTCGGCAACATTCACTGTATTTTTTTATAACACTTCATAAAGACACAAAAGAGGACTTCCAGAACTGCTTCAATAAGTGGCAAGAATGATGGTATAAGTGTGTTTGAAGCAACATGGTGTATTTTGAAGGGGAATTAATTGCAATGTGTATTTTATTGTAATATTTTTTTTAAATTCAAACATTCACTGTATATTTTGATGACCCATTTTACCACTGCCATACCCAACACCAAGGAAATTTTTTCCATTTTATTCTAGATGTTTCACAGATTTAAGTTTTAACATTTAGTCTTTAATCCATTTGAGTTTATCTTTGTGTAGGTTCCAATTTTAAGATAAGTTTCCAATTTTGTTCTTTTGCATGGAACTGTTAAGATTTTACAATACAGTGCATTGAAAAGACTATTCTTTCCCCATTTCTAAACACCATTCCTGTGAAAAATAGTGCCTTAATCTATTTATGCTGCTATAACAAAATACTAAAATATACATACTATATGGGTAGCTTCTAAACAAATTTATTTCTCACACTTCTTTAAATTAGAAAGTTCAAGATCAGGTGACAGTAGATTTAATATTTTCAAGGACCACTTTCTGGTTCCTAGAAGGCATCTCCCCATGGCTGTGCCCTCACATAGTGAAAGGAGAGAACAAGCTCCCAGGGCACTAATCCCACTGTGAGAGCTCTGCTACCATGACTCAATCACTTGTCCAAAACCACCCCACTGCCCACCACTTTAGAGTGAGTATTTCAACATATAAACTTCAGGGCACACTGCATTCAAAACATAGAAAATTGGAATAGCTAAGTTAGACTTTCCACAGATGAACTTCTAGACTGATAGAGCTCCACCTAGCCAGCAATCATGTCTACAACACATAGCTAATTAATTTCTGTCTTTAAATCTAAAATCCAAACAATGACAGGTGAAGAAATTGAGAAATTTTCAACAAATGGTATGAAATCTGCCCCAATGAAGTTATTCTCCCACTCAGAACTTTGCAAAGCACAGAGGAGAGTGGGTTCCTGAAGTAAAACTTGAGCCATAGGAGCAAGGACATGGGATGGACCTGGCCAGGGATTGCATGACCCACAACAGGCTGCACAGCCCTTAGGAGGCAGCAAAGCAAACTCCAGAACACATTTGTGCTTGAGGTTACCCATCGGTGCATGTTCACATCCACACCAATCTTTCACTACCACATTTAGTTCTCATTCCAGAAAGGCAGCTTTGTCCTTCCCAGCCTTTGTGATATTTGGATAATGAAGATATTCTCCTGAGACTGTTTTCAATGCATGTAGTAGGAGACCCCTCTGAATAGGCAGAGCACAGAATATCACTTTGATAGAAGCTATTAAAGGAATAAATGGGCTGGGAAATTTTGGCAAGTAGATTACCATGATTTCATGGGGCCAGGCCAGTACGACAGCCAGGAGAGATATAATGCACTGATTTGGGCCAGGGTGGGGAAATGGAAGGGAAGGGACCCTTGATGGTCAAGCTTCCCAGAAACCCAGGACAGACATCAAGGAACTTTCAGAGATCAGAGGTGAAATAGAGAATCAGATTTTCCAGAGATCTGAATGGCAAACACCAGAAAGAAACTCCCAGTGCTGCAGTTATCCTGGGCTTCGACTTGCTGGGCTCAGAATTCCTTAAATTCTCCCTATCACAATCTGTCACAAAACAAAATTTTATATTCATAATATTAATAACCTGTTAATTTAATGCAGAGGCAATTAAGATAAAGTTGATTATCACTGTTCAACACATATTCAAAATATTTGGCCAACAACAAAATAGCCTGGATAATTTTTCTCATCTAATTACTTCTGAGTACAGCCTGGGACTTCCTTCCCATTAACTCTCCAGCTCCAAAGCCCACCATGTAAAGCCTAAGTACAATTTAAGCACTTTGTGGAAATAGTGCATGAAACAAGAACCACTAAGCTCATCCAAGTGAGTTTAAGATTGAAAATTGCCTTTAACTCTGCTTTTCTGCAAAGTTGTCAAGTATCTTTAATTAAAACATATCCTTGAAATTGTTTTAAAGTAAATGACTTTAAAAAAAAAAATCAAAATTGAGCCAGAATCTAATTCTCACCTCTCAGAGGAAAGAAGAAGCCGTGACCCTTGACCAATGTAAAAGGTGGAGCTGCAGGAGGACCAGGGGAAGAAGTTTTCCAAGAAAGAACTGCAGTGGTGAGTAGTCATGGCGGGCACACTGGCATAGGATCAGGCAGTGTTTGGAGGATGGAGGCTGGCTCTGCCAGGCTCACCCTGTTCCTGCAACTGGTCTCATGATTCTGAAGCAAGACTTACAGATGGCCAGGGACAGGAACTGGGCATCACCAAGAAGCTGGACACATACCTGTCATGGAGAGACCCGTCAACATCCAAACAGGCAGGGGCATTTTCCCAGCAAAAGGGTCAACATGCTGCACCCATTGAGAAGGCACTGATGTGTTTACAATGGAAAGTGACACGCTCACCACTTCTGGAAGAGACATTCATGTCTTAGTTTTAAAGATAGAAAAGGGGAGCCAAGGGTGGAGCCTTGCACGCTGGAGTGGAGAGGACAGGCAGCATGGGCAGGAGGGGAACAGGCCGTTGGTTGCCATGACTCCGGATGGTTGTGAGACAGCCTTCTTCAGGGTCTGGACATGACAGATCTAAATAGTGTCCGCAAGAAGCATCTATTATCATAATGTGGACTACATTTGTAGTCCATTTGTTGTTATGAATATTTATTACCTTTTACGTTACTTTTTAAATTAAATTTTATGCTTCTTCCCACAATAAGCATATAGTACTTTATAATCATCAAACAATATAATTTTTAATTCATTCATTTAGGCCCAAGAACTGTGACTTTTCTTCAATATAGTCTGTACCTATACTAACCCAACTTATCAATGGTATGACAGGGACATTCTGTACATCCCTTTGTGCGTTTGGAAGATGAGGCACTTGCCACCATAGCAGAATGTTTTCTAGACTCACAGTGGGCTACCTGCGGTTCTTGCCTTCCGTCTTGTGCTCAGAGCAGGTGGCTGCCTAGTCAGAAGGATCCCATCATTTTGGATGCCTCCTTCCACACACACACAGGAATCAGGCAGGCAACCAGTGCACAGGAAGTGGCTAACATGGCCCACTGGAGTGTGTAGAACTGAAAAGCCAAAAAGCTTCTAGTCCTGGATACCCACTGGGATCCATGTTGCCCTGACTCCACACTCGGCAGGGATCAAAGAAGTTCCCAAGGGCTGGTAGAGAGGGAGATAAAATGCCTGCCTCAGCAGTTTCCACTCTCATACCTTCCCAATAAACCTGAAACTCTGGGCACTGCGCAGAGGCCAAAGGACACCCAGGACATCTCCTCCCCAGGTTCATCGAAATTCTCTGGGACACAATACATGTAGCACATGAAGCACTTAAGTTTCCGCCTCAGGCTGAGAGTTGACCTCAGTGAACTCATCTTCTCTACAGAGCTCTGGGAGGCAGCCAGGGCATCATCAGTTGCACTGCAAGACAGGTCAAGTCTCCTGAGAACCTGGGGATTGGTCTCAGGGCCTCCCCAAAGTGCAGGAATGCAGCCATTAGCCCAAGTCCAATCCTCAGCTCTGTGTGACCTCATCCACACCCATGATGGCAGGATGAGAAGCAAAGGGCACCAAATCAACCCATCTCACTACAACAGCTCCTTTTTGAGCTCCCGGCAGGTGTCACTGGGAACAAAAGTGCCAGTGTCTGTAGGCAGACTGTCCTCACCACACACTTACAGTTTTGAGGTAAATGTGACTTAAACTTAAACTCTGCGTCACTGACCTGAGCTCCCAGGCTCACTATTGGCCCATTTCATGGCACCTATGAGTTTAAAGTTAACAAAATTTGCTACCATTTCTGTGCATTTGTTTTACATTACAGGTCAGATTTTTAGTATTTCCTAGGGATATTTCCATAAAAAATATGATATTCCACAAAAACATTGTATTCAGACCAGAAAATATAGCATTTTCAATGGCATCTACACACATTGTAACAATTCTTTGCTGAGCCAGAGGTGAAAAAGGGGGCCACGTGTCACTAAGCTTTCATTTGATCTAATGACATTCAGAGTTTAAGTAAACCATTTTTGCAAATATGATCATGTAATTGGAGCATCTGTCTTGATCATTATTTGGTAAATATATCCTTTTAGCACCAGTCCAAATGAAATTTGGGATATTTGGCTAATCACAATTTAACAGATGTTCTGTCTAGTTCTACGCAAGCTTAATTTTAACTGACACAAACCCCTCCCCTCCCTGAAGTCCTAATTGGAGTCTCTCCAGGCCTATGGAGAACTGGAAAGGTGAGAAATTAATAATTTTATCACATCCAGCCTTGATCCTGTGGCTTTAATTAATTTAAGTGAAATCTCATTTGACCTTTGTAGTAGCAATTACTTAACGCAAGCCTTGACAAAGTGTTTCATGCAGCACATGTTTTCCTACAATAGATCTCAACAGTCTCACAAAGCTGACATCTTCAGTAACACACTGAAGTCAGAGCGCCACTCCCCACGATCCCCTGGGTGAACGTGCACTTGTGCACAAAAGGAAGCAGAGTTCACTGCAACTGCAGAAGACACAAAAGGCCACCTCTCCTTGAATGAGACAGTCTTGAGTCCCAACCAGAGACACTGGTGGCTGTGTCTAAGGTGCAGTGACACAGGGCCACCACTGTGAAGACTAAGGCAAAGTCTTGACCTTCCAGTAACTCCCTCCTTGGGAAAGTTGGCTCTTTCTACATTGGAACATAATTCACAGGTGCTGATGTTTGCCTGGATCCCAAATGCTCACCCTCGATCTTAGATGACTGGCTTCTCAAAATAAAATGCACATCTCATCACTCTGAATAAAAGTGAGATCCCTTGCAAAAGAAAAATGTAAGCTTTTTTTTTCCAAAACAAAGTTTTACATTTTTTTCTTCAAAGGGATAATAGCACTACTATATCTAGAAATCAATGGAGGAGTTACATTCGGAGAAAGAAAGAGGTTCAGTTAGACTGTAGGGAAAGCGCCTGAGCCATTGTACCTCTTTATATACATAAATTAAAAAGGGTTCTCCATTGTTTTCCTCAAGGAAAAGCATATGTTAGTTTCCCTGACTTTCAATAATGGAACTGACCACAGGTTCACTGATGACCACTGAGATGCCCCAGCAGCTTGAATCAGGGGCTGGATGACCCATGGCAATATCAGCCCCACCACTGACTGGCTGTGGGACTCTCGGAGTCAGTAATGTCTTGCACCTGCAGTGTCTTTATCTCAAAGATGAGGGCAGATGGCACTGACCTCCAGGGTGCCAGGAAGAGCAATGAAATCCAGTAAGCACTTGTCATAATTGTATGGAGGGCAGGCCTAGGAGGGACAAGCTGCAGGATGTCAGAGCCTTTGCCATTTCCATGCCCCACTTCCCTCATACATCTTGAGTATCTTAAGGTTACAATGTTATGGAGCATCTCATACACTCCATCAGCATGGACAAAAGGCATTGTGTCCTCCATGATCACACCCCCGGAAGGAATTCCTGATGGCCTTTGCTGAGTGGCACCCATCACTTCTCACAGGGGGGCCCTGTCTGTTCCTCAAGAACTGGGCAAAGATCTGACCTAGGACAGTACTTAGGCTTGTGTGTGGTGTAACAGGTCGGCTGTAAAGGAAACTGCCAGCCCAAGGATAACACAACCCAAGACCATCTCTATCCAAGTGAGATCACACAAGTCACTTAAAGCACTTTGGAACCACCTTCAGTTCACAACATTCAGTTCACTTGGATATTTTAAAAATCCATATGAAAGATATCTGAGTAAACACTTTTAAAACAAAAGAGTTCTTAATTTCCTTTGAATAACCATGAAACCACACAAACAGAAAAACAAGTCTGCTTTTGCTCAGGAAGCACTTAGTGGAAAGAAGTCCCTTCTGAGGCCAGAATACACAGCAAGTGAGAATCCCAAGTCCCTTCCCAGAAAGCAGGCAGGAAAAATGCCTCTGAAATATCAGCCACAGAGCCAAGTCCCAGAGACTCTTAGCATGCACACGTCATCTCTATCATTACCTACATCCTGCCTAGCTGCTTTTCAAAATCAGAGTGCCAAAAGCTGCACTGAAGAGTGGCATTGGTGTGTATCCAACAAGCCACCCTCTGTATCAAATGCCGAAAAGCAAGAAGATGCCTTTGCTGCTCCAGGCCCCCTGCAACAAGACCCACCTCACACAGGTAAGCAGAGCACATCGCCTGAGAAAGTAGGTTGCTTCTGGGATTCTCACCTCACTTTCCTCCAGTTTTCTCTGCCTCCAAGAGCCACACTTTAGCTTACCAGCAGCATAAGAACTCTTCATAGATGGAGCTGGGCAATGAGACTGGAGTGAAATCAGAAGCCAAGCTGCAGGAATCCCCTTGTCTGCATCACAGGAGCTACAAAAGGTGAAAAGACATCCCCCCATGCGCAGATCAGGGAGCTCCGGGGCATTTCCTGAAGCAGTGGGTCTCAGACACTTTAAACCAAGTTTCCACTTCAGCCTCCTGCATGTCATGGACTGCTGTGGGCACACCAGGAATGCTAAGGAAGGGGACCCTCCAGCTCACCGTACTTCTGCATGTCCTTGAAGAGCCTTCCAGCACCTCCACAGAGCAAAAATTCCTATTAGAAAACCAAGGCCTTCCACAGACCTATGGGCAGTGATCCCTGGTCAGTCTCTTCTTCTTTGAGAGACAAAAGGAACACTTTAACACAAGGCCCAGGATAAAACCCTGCAGCTTGAAAGAATGAGGACAGTGTCCTAGGGATTTGGAAGAATTCTACTGAGTTATGTTTATGACAATTAAAGCTGAAATACTTCATGAAGTGTCATTCAGGTTTCCAATAAGATTTAAGAAACTATTACAATAAAGAAACGAGACAGGCAGAAGTAGGAAGAACCTGTGAAGAAAGCAAAAATAAAAAACTAGAATCCATTGTGGGGCTTCTGAGAGCTCTCCATAGGGCATAAGGAATCGAGTGGTGGAGAGAGGAAATAGATAAAACACCCCAAAAGAGGGTAAGAAAAGAGGGAGAAATAAATTGTGAGAACAGAACACAGAAACTGACCCCACACCTCTGAACTAACAAAACAGGTGTTTCCAGAAAGAAAGCAGATGAGCAGCAGGAGGCTGCTCGGGGAGCCCAGTGGCTGCTGATATCACAGGGTTCAGAGTCACCTGTGTTTACAGGTATGGACACAAAGCATCATGTTTGACAAGCAGGCCACCAGAACATGTGCTCTGACCAGAAACCTTATTCTACCATGTGGATCATAAGAGATAAATCAAAGCTGAGGATATAGAAATGGACAAATAGTGGGTTAAAGAACCAATGGTAACTACCAAAATTAATTACTGGTAAGTCTAAATAAAGTGACTACATTTTTTGTAATTACTTTATGAAAAAATCTGTATATTCAGTTTTCTTTCTTTCTGGCTTTCTTTCTTTCTCCCTTCCTTCCTTACTTTGAAGTACTGGAGATTAAACATTCACTACATCCCCAGCCCTTTCTTTAGTTTCTTATTTTGAGACAGAGTTTCACTAAGTCATTAAGTTCCACAAGCTGGGCTCCAATTTGTGATCCTCCTTCCTCAGCCTCCCAGAATGTCAGGATTATGGGCATGCACAACAATGCCTAGCTTACAAAAGGATTTCTTAAGTAAGAAATATTATATTCTAAAGAATTCTAATCTAAAGCTGAATTAATGAAATTGCTAATGACGGTAAGTAAAGTAAAGATGCTGAACATATTGCTTCTCATAAAAGGTGTTATAAGTTCTATCAGTGCCTTTAAAATGTATAATAGGAAACTATATTATAAAATTTTGTTAAGCAAAATTATAAAAATTACCACAATTTAAACTTTAGAAGTCATTTGTGGGGATACAGGTAAATATTTAAGAAACATGAAATAAAAATAAACACAGATAAAGAGCAGAAATCACAAAATCAAATAACAAAAGTATGATTGAGTAAAAATTGGTAATTGTAAAATCTTGCATTATTTGAAGGATGAATTACAAACAAAAACTCCAAGCCACATATCTTAAATGAATGAAAAGCATGTTCAAAATAAAAGGATGCATAGAGATCCGAAGACAGATGAGAATACAGAAATGATAATTTTGCCAACAGAATAAATTGTCAGAAAGTTTCTCATGCAAGAAGGGGATTATTTTATGTTACTAAAAGTTACAATAACTCTACAAACTTCACTGAAAACATCATGAAAACACAAAAGCAAAGAATATTGTAAGCATAGATGAAATAAAACCACAATTGAACCAGGGGGCTTTAATTGTATCATTCGACAAAGTAAATACTAATATAGTGTTTTGGAGACTTAAAAAAGAAAATGTATACATAAGCCTTCCAAAGAAGGGGAAATAATATTTATAAAAAGTAATTGTATTCAAGTCTCAAAAAATCCAAATAAATTTTAACAAGCAGAAATTGTACAGATGGCATTACCTGACCACAATATACTAAAACTTAAAAATAATAACAAAATTGATGCCAAACACACACACACAAAAGCTAAGATTTTTGGTGGAGGGAGTAACTTGTAATTTTCATAAGAAAGAAGAAAGAATGTTAAATACCATAACAAAATATGTAGAATGTAAGGAATATCACATATCAAAACAACTATTGTAAGATGTGAGTACTCATAGTTAAAGCAATAGATTTAAACACTTCCAGGAAAAAAAGGAAAGGAAAATAAATTGATATCGAGTGGACTTATAAACTGCCATTATGTTAATATATGTATTAATCAGCTTTTTTTAGTGCTACGTAAGAAGCAATTACAAAATTTCAGTGACTTACAGTGTCAAGTGTTTATGTCTTGTTCATGGGTCTGCAGGTCAGCTGACCCTGGCAAAATATAGCTGGGGTTACCTCATGGTGTTCATGGTGTGTGGTTTGGGTTCATATCTCCTCTGTATTTTCTCTTTCAAGATCTGGGTTGAAATAGTAATAATTTCCTGAAACCTTTCATTCTCATGGAAAAAACAGATCCAACTCAAGGGTCCTAAAAACACCCAAAGCCTCCACATGGTTGTGTGTTGTCCCTGTCATTCTGTTGTCCAAAGCAAGGTTCACAGTCAAGCCTGAAGTGTGTAGTGCAGCCTGCTGGGGAGGCCACAGGTGGGTCAGGAAGAAGAGAAAGATGGAGAACAAAAAATCATTAAGCCATGACATGGTACAGAGATGATACCACAAATAGACCAATAAGTCAAAAACTAGATGAAATGTAAGGGGGAAAATGCAGGCATGCTTCTTTCAATTGTTGCAAACGTTAAAGGTAATGATTACTTCAAATGTACTGAAGATAATGCACCATCTAGAAAAATCTGGGAAACTGCTGAATTCATTAGAGAAATCTAATATAACACTAGTGTAAAAAGCTACTAAAAAGAAGGCAAAAATACACATTTGAAAATGAAACTAAAAGTCATTTAGCAAAAAAGACATTATCAAAAAAATCAAAAGTATGTTAGCAAAAATCACTAGCTAAAAAAAAATTATTTAGCAAAAAATCAATAGGATATTAACCAAATAGTCTTGGAAAACCAAGTATCCAAGAATGTAGCCATGTTAATATTAGAAATTCTAATAATAAACATATCAAGTCAACAGACCAAGTTGTAAGAGTTATATGTCTGTCAAACAAAACAAATATCTATGCCCAATATCTAAAAATTAGAAGCCCCTTCTATAAAATTGGAAAATGAATTAAGATGCCTTCTGCTATACACTGAATGTTTGCATCTCCCCTAAATTATCATGTGAACTCCCTCTGCCAAGGTGATGATATTTGTTTTTCAATCCATGTGGAAATGTAAAGAACCTAGAATAGCTCAAACAACCTGAAGAAGAACAAAATTGGAGGGCCACCAAAACTCATTTCAAGGCATTATAAAGATACAATACTCAAAACAGTGCAGTACTAGTATAAAGATAAATCAACTGAGCAAGATAGGCTCCAGAAATATGTATTTGGACAATTAAGTTTCAACAAAGATACAAAGGCAATTGAGTAGAGAAAGTATAGTCTTTTCAATAATTATAGAATAATTGGATATTTTATGCAAAAAGAATTCAATTCATAATTCACTCCACATACAGAAATTTATTCAAACTTAGATAATAGATCTAAATGTAAAACTTAAAATTACAAAGTTTCAAAAGAAAACATAGAAAAAACATTTTACCCTTGGGTAGACAAACATTCCTTAAATATGACACGATAAGCACAATTCACAAAAGAATGAATTCATAGTTGGGATGCCATCAAAATTCAAAACTTCTGCCCTTTAATAGACACTTAAGCAACTGAAAAACAGGTACAGCTGGGAGAAAATAGCTGCAAGCATATATCTGAAATAAATATAGCTCTCATATTCAGAATATATAAAGAATGCTCAAAACTCAATGGTAACAAAAAGTAAGTGAAAAGAACTGGGCAAAATATGGACACTTCAACAAAGAATATACACGGATGGAAAACTATCACATGAAAAGACAGTCAACATCATTAGTAATTAAGAAGTACAGATTAAAACCAGAGTGAAAACTATTCCACACTTATGAGAATGGATAAAATTACCAAGATTCACCATAGAGGACTGCGGACCCTCAGCCACAGCTGATGGCTGTAAAGTGATGTAATCACTTTGGGAAACAGGCAATTTCCTAAAATTTTAAACATACATATGCCATAGAATCCAGACATTCCATTCATAGGTATTTCTCACAAGGTATGAAATTATTTCTTGTGTTTTCTTACCAGAAAAGTCCACACAAAGACTTATACATAAATGTTCATAGCAGCTTTTTACTTGCAATAACAAAAACTGGAAATGACTCAAATATGCCTCAACTGTTGAGTTTGTAAATAAACTGTGATACATCATACTCAGCAATAAAAAGAATAAACTACTTATGCATGAAAGAGCATGAGTGAATCTCAAAATAATTATTCCAGATGAAAGATGCCAAATAAGAGTATGAACCCTCTAGCTCCATTTATATAAAACCCTAGAAAATGCAAACTAATATATGGTGAAAAATCAGGAAAGTGGTTGCCAAGAAGCAGGGGTCCAGGGAGAGTGTGATGAAGAGTTTCTACGGGGCCTTGAAATGCTTTGAAAATGATGGATACCTGTGTCAACACAGTGGTGAGATGGCTTCAGAGGTGTGCAGACATGTCAAAATCTATCAAATTGTACATTTTAGATACATGAGTTTATCATATATCAGTTACACCTCAGTAATGTTTTAAACTGATGCTTGTGCAAATAATGTTTTCAAATAATGGTCTTCTATGCTCTTCAGTAACCATATAAGATATTCACAACAAAATACTACAAGATAAGAAAAGAAATCTAAATAGTATATAATGGTTGGTTATTTTATGTAATAAAAATAAAACAGCTTTAAATAGTTTACAATAATATATTTTTAAAAGATTGAAATATCTTCAAATGTGGACAGCCCTTGTATCTGTGTGTTAAGGCTGTGGGGGATATTTTCCCCAAATTTTGACAATGTATTTATTGCTATTTGAATGTACACATATCCAACATGATGCTTCTCATAAAGAAGGAAGATGTGTTTTTTTTTTTTCTCAAGCCAGGACAGCAAGAGCTGTGCAGAGGTATGGAAACTGTGCTTTGGTGAAGTTGGGGCTAAGAACGTATGGAGGCTACACAGCGATGCAGTCCACTAATCAATCCTTAACTACACTGTGCCACTGAACCAGTCCTCACTCTGTCCTTCCAGACCAGCTGCCTTATTCCAATCCCAGTCCACCATCTCTGTGGTATGGCCTAAACACAAACACAATTTACTTGTCAGCTGCCAGGTGTGAGTGTCAGGCTATCACCAGGCTGATGTCTCAAATTTACCTTCTCATTTAGCACTGTGAGAGATTGATGCCCTCGAGGAAAATAGAGTTTTGCCCTTCAAAAACACAATCAGCTTGAGACATGAACTTTGACCTCTGCAAACATCTCTGCTAAGTTTTCCTAGAGTCCTGGGGAAGGCTCAGTCAGCTTGCAAGAGGCAGCAGTGCATAAAAGAAAATCCAAACAAAACATTCTAACCTGTTCAAAGGAGGTTTCCACCCAGCAACTCAAGCACTTGTTTTTCTTTGGAACAGTTAAAACTCACTGATTTTTTAACAAAAATACAAACAATAAGAACTACTTAATGAAGAACTTTACTCTGGGCAGGACATGCTAAGAGATCCATGCATGTTAACTCTTATTCTGCACACCCAGAATATAGACAGGGAAATGGGCTGGAAATGTAAACAGCTCACTGGTGACAAGGCAAGAAGCCAGCATGGGAACACTGGAAGTAGTCTTCTGCATTCATATCCTCACAAACACACTGTTACCCATAACCAAGGAGAACATAAGCCTGCGCCTTCACCATGTTTAAATATGCTTCAGAAACATGGCACCTCCCACTGCCACCAATCTATGAATGCATTAGCAACAAATTTCAAAGAGCAAAATGGGAGATTAGCCACTGAACAAAAGCTCCAGACTCACAGTAACCTCTTCAATATCACAGTGTTCCTGCCATCTTCCCTCCTTCCATGTTGGGGCTCCTTCCTCTCACTCCCATGTACTACAATGAATTTACAGGTTTGCTTAACACTAAAATAGAAAAAAAAAAAAAAGCTACTTCATCCTCTGGGAAGATGGTGAGTGGTAAGCAGCAGAGAAAGAGTCTCTCCAAGATTTGGTGTCCAGACACGAATATAGCAACATGAGGAAGAAAAGAAGGAGGAAAGTGGGTCCACAGGACCCAGGAAGGATCTGAATCAAGAATTGAAGCCCACAGGGAGAAGAGAAAACCATCAATGAAGAAGAAGGAGGTGGCAGGTAGTGCTTTCTCCCTGAGCCCAGACTCTTTGTGTGGGAGGGGCAGCTCGAACCTGCAGATGCACAGTGACTACTCATGACCCCTGGTGACCCCAGAGGCCACCACGGAGAAATGCACCAGTGGAACAGAGCAGTGGATGCAACGGACTGCAGTGGCTGGTGAGTTATTTAGGTTCATATGTCCACAGGAGAGGAGGATTGGCCAGAAGCCATCTTGGAGAGGGGCCAACTGAGTTCAGAATTCAGAGTGGCTGCTGGATCCATCTAGCAGCTCCCAGCCAAGTTCAAGCCAGCAGAAATTACATGCACTGCTGCAGGCAGAATGTGTCTGGTTCCAGCCTCATGGCCAGAAACCAGCCTGAACTTCACTGCAAATAAAGATAGAGTCTCACTAGGATTATCCGCTAGCCCACTGTATAGTTACTGCTGGCCTGCTGGGATTAATCAGCATGGATTGGGACTCTCTCTGCCCACACTGTCTACCACTGACAGCAGAGACACACTTTGAAGTGGACATTTTTTTCTTTTTACTTTTGTTCTTTCTCTTTTCTTGTTTTTTTGTTTTGTTTTTCTTCATTGTTTGTCTTGTTTTTATACAAGTATGACTGTGGTTTCTAGTTTTTTATTGTTGTTCTATTCTGTTCTTTTTTATTTCTTCTTTCTCTCTTTCCCTCCTGTCTGCTTCACCCGTTTCCCAAAGTGTGTGGTCCTCCTTTGTCCTCCAGCCTTGCTTCTAATCTCTTTCTCTTCTTCTGTTTCTCTGTTTTCCTCCTAACCCTTTTTAAATTCTCTCCCCTGAGGATAAAATTGCATGTGAAGGGCTTATTTACTGCATACAATTTTCTGGCTTGTTTTAGATTTTGTTATATAACTACAAATCTAGTTCATACACTAAAGGTTGCAAATTAATAGTGACCTCATTTTGTCATTTTTAGACTGTGTTTGATGCCACAGTTAGTGCTGATTGTACCACTTTAGCCAAAGTGACATAATTTCTCTAACCAGTTGTTCTTCCTGGTATAGAAAGACTGAGATTGCCTAAAGGTCATAAAAAATTCTATTAGCCAGTGCCAAAGAACCACAGGCTGGGCCAAGTAGGCAGCAACTTCTCATCCCCAATAAATTGAAGAGGTAACATCTTGCAGCAGACTCAAAACCAAAAGCCAGCTATACCTGGAAGACACATCTGGAAGTTGTCATTTCCTACGTGTTCAAAATACTAGCAATAAATCTACTCACTGTAGGCAATTTGGAAGCATCAACCCAGGATATAACTAAAAAAAAAAAGAAAGAGAGAAAATGAAAAGACATTTAAACAACATAAAACCCCAGGTTTCCATATCATCAAAGGCAAACCTAGGGGGCAATGAGGAGGAACAACCTGAAAGCCACCCACCAGGACTCTCAGAAGTGGGAACAGTGGAAGTAACAAAGCAAATGAATGAGGATCTAGAAAAAATCAAATCAGAAATGATTTCTCAGATAATTACAGAGATGGTGACCATAACAAAAAACATGCTTGACTCTAGAGCAGAAATAGATAAAAAATAATAGAGGAGCTTAGAAAAAATGATGGGAACCATGAATGTCCAACATATGAAAGAAATGAAGCATATGGAATCCATGAAGCAGATTTAAATAGATATCCAGGAGATTGAAAACTCAATTGAAATTATATGCAGAGAATGAACCAATGCAAGAACAGAATCTCTCATGTAGAAGACAGGATTATGGTTAGCAAGCATGAAAAGAAAGATTTCTTAAAAATAACAAAGGACAGCCAGGCACATGCCTATAATCCCAGCACTGGGGAAGCTGAGGGAGGAGGATCACTGCAAGTTCAAGGTCAGCATGAACTACATAGTGAGACCCTGTCTCAAAAAAAAAATTAGCAAGGAGAATTCCATCTAGCTGCTGCTAGATAATGCGAAGAAGAATAACATAAGATAGATCAGAGTCAATGGAAAAGCAGGAGATAGCACAAATGACATTAAAAAACTGTTAAAAGATGTCATGGCAGAAAACATCCCTAGCAGGGAAAAAGAATTTGACATGCAGATAAGTGAGGCACATATAACTCCAATTAGCCAGTATCAAAAAATCTACAGCAAAGCATATAATAGTGAAGATTCCAGAAATTCAACACAACAGAATATTAAAAGCTGTTAGAGAAAAGAAACAAGTCACCTATAAAAGAAAGGCTGTCAGAATCACAGCAGACTTCTCAACACAAATCCCTAAGTCAAGGAAAGCTTGGAATGAAATATTTCAAGCCCTAAAAGAAAACAACCTAAAACTCAGGTTGATGTACCCCACATCACTATCTTTCAAAACTGATGGAGAAGCAAGATGCTTCCATGACAAAGAACACCTGACAAAATTCATGGAAACTTAAGCAGCACTCCAAAATGTTCTGAAGGACATTCTAGAAAGAGATAACAAGGATTAAAACTCCATAAACCCAAACAGAAGGAAGCCACCAGGTGAGGCAAAAAATTAAACAGAAAGGAGAACAAACAACAGGGAAAAAACATGACAAGGATAAGTCAATACATAGCAGTTATAATCATTAATATAAATGTTCTCTATTCACCAATCAAGAGAAACATACTGACAGATTGGAACAAGAAGCAAGATCCAACATTATGCTGCATACAAGAAACACATTTAACTCAAAAAGAAATTCATAGACTTAAAGCAAAAGGATGGAAAAAATACTCCATGTAACAGTAACCCATAAAAAAAACAGGGATAGCTTTTCTATTTGGAGGCAAAGTAGATTTCAAGCCAAGACTGATCAAGAGTAACAAAGAAAGTCACTATATCCTTGGTAAGGGAACAATCCAAGAGGAAGAGATAGCAATCATAAATATATATGCACCAAATACCAGTGCATGCAATTATATAAAATAAATAATAATGGACATGAGAAATCAAATAAGCACTAATACATTTGCAGTGGGGAATCTCAATACCCCATTGTTACAAATAGACAGATCTAGACAAAAAACAAATAATGAAATATCAGAACTGGACCAAACTTTGGAACAAATGGACTTAGTAGATATCTACAGAGTGTTCCACCCCACAATATCAGAATACACATTCTTTTCAGCTGCACATAGGACATTCTCCAAAATAGACCACATACTAGCTCATAGGACATGCTTAAGTAAATGCAAAGAAATTGAAATTATCCCATGGATATTATCTGACCATAGTGCAATGAAATTGGACATCAATGAAAAAAGAAACCACAAGAACTTTATAAACACATTGAAAGCAAATAACACCCTCCTGATGAAAGTAAGAGGTTAGACTGTTCTACAATTAAACAATAATGCCAATACAATGTACTGGAACTTATGATACACAATGAAAGCAGTCCTATGAGGGAAGTTTATAGCAGTGAATACCCATATCAAGAAAACAGAAAGAATTCAAATAAACAGCTTAATGTTGAGCCTCAAGCTTCTAGAAAAAGAAGAGCAAGTCAAACACAAAGTTCATATAAGGGAGGAAATTATAAATATCAGAGCAGAAATGAATGCAATGGAGACTAAGAAAACACTACAAAAAATCAATGAGTTGAAGAGTTGGTTCTTTGAAAGACTAAACAAAATTGACACCCTTAGCCAACTTTATCCAAAAAAAGGAAATAAATGGCTCAAATCCATGCAATTAGGAATGAAAAGGGTGAAGTCACAACACATCTTGCAGAAATCCATAAGATCATCAATACCTACATTGAGAACTTGTATTCTAATAAGATGGAAAATGCAGAAGAAATGGACAGATTCCTGGATATATATGAATTACCAAAGCTGAATCAAGAAGATATAAGTATTCTAAGTAGAGCATGAGTCAGTGAAATTGAAGATGTAATTAAAAACCTACCAACAAAGAAAAACACAGGCTCTGATGGATTTACTGCTGAATTCTACAAGAAATTTAGAGAAGACCTAATGCTGCTACTTCTCAGCATCTTTAATGAAACTGAAAGAGAAGAAATATCAGAGAAGTATCCAACCAAGAAAGAGAACTACAGGCCAACCTCTCTAATGAACATAGGTGCAAAGATCCTCAGTAAGACACTGGCAAACGGAACGCAGTAAATCCTGAAGAAGTTTGTACACCATGACAAAATAGGATTCATCCCAGGGATGCAGGGATGGTTCAACATGTGCAAATCAATAAATGTAATATACCACATTCACAGAGCCAAGGACGAAAACCATATGATTATCTCAATAGATGCAGAAAAAGCATACAATAAAGTTCAACTCCATCTAACAGGAACCCATACATGATAAAACCACACAGAAAATTGGAATAGATGGTCTTTATCTCAATCTGATAAAAGTCATCTATGACAAACCAACAGTCAACATCATACTAAATGGACAAAAACTGAAAGCTTTCACTCTAAAATAATTAACAAGACAAGGATGTCCACTGTCACCACTCTTATTCAATATAGTTCTGGAAACATTACCCAGAGCAATTAGGCAAGAGAAGCAAATAAAAGAAATAAGGATAGGAAAGGAAGATGTTAAATTATCATTATTTGCAGATGACATGATAGTCCATACAGAAGACCCCAAAACATCCACCAAAAGATGTCTAGATTTACTAACCAAACTCAGTAGCATAGTTGGATACAAAGTCAACACTCAAAAATCAATAGCATTCCTGTACATGAATAACAAACTCACTGAGAGAGAAATTAGGGAAAAAACACCTTTCAAGATAGCACACAAAAATATAAAATACTGTTATGGCTTGTGTCTAGATGTCCCCCGAAAGCCTCATGCAGTCATAGGGATTTTTCAGAGGTGGCTTAATCTAGACTGTGTGATTGATTCACAGTGCAATGCTGGGATTAAGGGTACTGGGATTAAGGGTGGGTGATTGCTGGATCAGTCCACTGACTGGATTAGCACCAGCTTAATCCCGGTATGCTAGATACAATATGAGGGACACAAAAAGGACTGTCCTGCTCTCTCTTGTTTCTTTTGCTGTCTTCTGCCACCATGAACTGTTGCCCCTCTGCCATGTGCCACCCTGCCTTGGAGCCAGCTGAATATGAACTGAAACCTCTACAAACTGTGAGCTAAATAAATGTTTCCTCCCTTTAACTTTGGGCATTGGGTATTTTGCCTCAGCAATGGGAGAAAAGTAACAAAGATAAATACCTAGGAATCAATCTAATGAAAGGAAGTAAAAGGTCTCTACATTGAAAACTACAGTACTCTGAAAAAGGAGATTGAAGAGGATATCAGAAAATGGAAAGATATCCCTTGCTGTTGGGTAGGAAGAACCAATATAGTGAAAATAGCCATACTTCCAAAATTGTTATACAGATTTAATGCAATCCTGATCAAAATTCCAACAGCATATCTCACAGAATTAGAGAAAACAATCCTAAAATTCATTTGGTACCAGAAGAGGCCTAGAATACAAAGGCAATTCTGGGCAACAAAGGCAAGGAAAGGGGTATCACAATCCCTGTCTTAAAATTATACTACAAAGCTACTGTGA
Organism: Erethizon dorsatum; assembly: GCA_028451465.1. Classification (NCBI taxonomy): domain Eukaryota; kingdom Metazoa; phylum Chordata; class Mammalia; order Rodentia; family Erethizontidae; genus Erethizon; species Erethizon dorsatum. Next base: position 113,553,139 of record CM051822.1, on the reverse strand, counting down.
TAAAAACAGCATGGTACTGAAAAAAAAATAAAACAGACCTGAGGATCAGTGGAACAGATTAGAAGATGCAGAAATAGCTCCAGACATACTCAGCCATCTTATCTTTCACAAAGGTGCCAAACACCTTCACTGGAAGAAACATAGCCTTTTTAATAAGTGGTACTGGAAAAACTAGCTTTCTGCATGCCAAAGATTAAAACTAGTCCTGTATCTTTCACCATGCACTAAATTAAAATCAAAATTGATCAAATATTTAAATATTAAAACAGAAACACTAAATCTGCTAGAAAAGAGAATAGGTAGAACTCTTGAAGACATTGGTTTAGGCAAAGACTTTATGAACAAAACCCAAATTGCACAGGAAGTATCACAAAGAATCAGCAACTGGTCTCTTATCTTATTAAAAAGCTCTTGCACAGCAAGAGAAACCAATACAGTGAAGAGACAACCCACAGTGTGGGAAAAAAATTTTGCCAGCTGTTCCTCAAGCAAAGGACTATTATGTAGACTATATAAAGAACTCAAAAAATCAGACCCCCAAAATTTAAAGACCCAATCCAAAAATGGGCATCTGAAGTAAATAGACACTTCTCAGGTGAAGAAGTAGAAACAGCAAAAAATAATATGAAAAATTGGTCAATGTCACTGGTCTTTCGAGAGATGCAAATTAAAACAATGCTGACATTCCATCTCATCCCAGAAAGAATGGCTATTATTCAAGAAATCAACAAATTACAAATTCTGAAGGAGCTGTGAGGAAAAAGGAACACTTCTCCACTGTTGGTGGGAGTGTAGCCTGGTGCAACCACTGTGGAAATCAGTGTGGAGATTCTTCAAAAAACTAGTACTAGAAGTTTCATTCGACCCAGCTATTCCCCTTTTTAGGCATCTTCCTGAAAGAATTAAAAGCATCATACCACAGTGATATATGAACACCTATGTTTATAGCAGCACAATTTTTAATAGCTAACTCTTAGAAACACCTCAAATGCCCATTAACTTATGAATGGGTAAAGAAGATGTGGTTATTCTTATATAATAGAGTACTACTCTGCCATAAAGAAGGATAATCTAGAGACATTTCTAGGTAAATGGATACACCTTGTGACCATACTCTTAAGTGAAATAAATTGGACATGTGTAAATACAGCATTGCTTCTCTGGTGTGAGAAACTGAAAGTTTATGTAAGGACCAAAATGTATAACGGATATTGTGAAATAGGAAGAAAATGTTCAAATAGGAAGGGGAATTAGGGTGGGGGAACGGGGAAAGGAAGGAAGGGAAAAGAAAAAATTAGAAAAGAAGGAAAAATGGAAACGAATCTTTTACAAATAAGGAAGGGAAGAAGGGTTGAAGGGAGGTTAGGGGAATGGGAAAAAAAGAATCAAGGTATATCATGTACAGGTACAATTTCTCTATGATGAATGTCAGCATTATGTATATGTAAAATGTAAACTTAATTAATAAAATAAAATAAAAAACTAAAAAAGGAAAGGAAAGGAGGGAGGGAGAGAGGGAGGGAGGGAGAAAGGAGGAATGAGAAAGTTTCAGAATTGCTATTCCATGCCTCTGTGCTATTCCATCCTGCTAATTAGCTAGAGATTTGTTTAAAATTACTTCTACCATTAGCTGAAGGACATAGACTCCAAATATTTTGTTCAAATTCTCTGGGTCAGCTCTCCCACTGCCTCCAATTTCACTCCAGCTGGTCATGTTATTCATTTCAGAAACCAACATGCTTCATTTGTTTTAATCATATCTGCAAGCATCCTTGTGGATTTTATTGATTTCTTTTTCTATAGTAGGTAAATATTAACAACTTTCCCAACATCAGAACTGGGCAGAAAAATTGACCAAAAAAAAATTCCATCTTCCCTCCCCGAAATATTTCTTCTGTTTTTCCAGCTAACCCAGGTAGGCACCAATGCCACTGGTCTCTGGTTCCTCCTTTTCTTGTATATATGGTGTTTTGTTTGTTTGTTTAGGCTTTTTTCCAAAATGAACAAAGACATGTATATTTGATTTTCCACTGTTTGACTTATACAAACAATAACATACTATGTTCTTTTGGGTTTTTTCTTTTCTACTTGATAATATATCCTCAATATCATGCTCTATCAGTTCATAAAGGTCTCCCTCATCTTTGTTTATAGCTAACAAGTTCCTACTTCATAGTTTGAGGAGTCAAGGGTTACCCAGCTACTCTCCTGTGTAAGAGCATTTTGGTTGTTTCCAGTGTTTTGTAATTACAGTGTTGCAATAATAACCTCATAAATATGTATTTTTATATTTGGAAAACTATCATCACAGTAAATGATGAATTGTGATTGCTATCAAAAGGAAAATGAAAATATCATTTTTCTAGCTATTGCTGAATTCCCTTCCATGACAGTTATAACAATTTGCGTTCCCACCAGCAAGGTAAATACCAGGACACTTGTTTCCCAACAACCTCAGCAACACAGTGGGAGGATTTACTTTTAAAAAATTATCTATCAGTTTGATGAGAAATGTTATCTCAGTGTAGTTTTAATTTGCATTTATCTTAAGATACAACTGAAATATTTTCATGTTTATGGGCAACAATCAGTACTTCCAACTCCAGCCCAAAATGTTGAATAGCAGTGGAGGAAATAGGGGTATCTTTTGGTTTGGTTTGGAAATATTTCCCCAATTTATAAGATAGAGATTGTAGGACTTAAGTATCTGCATTTTATTATGTTAATAAAATGCCTACCAATTACTAACCCTAACCCTATCAGAATTAGTTCTCAAGTATTGAAAGATTTTTCAGTTTATCTAAGGAGAAAGTCATAGGTATGTTTCCCTCAGATCTATCAACATGTACTGTTATACTAATTAAACTACTATTAAACAAGCTTGCACTAAAAGAAAAAAAACTCAGTATGATATATATTTTTCTTAATATTTTATCAAACTCTGTTAATTTCTGCTTTTATCTTTAGTATTTCTTTCCTTGTGATTTCCCTTTGGTTTTTTTAGTGATTTTTTTCTAGGTCTTTGAGAAGGAAAATTAATTCCTTTCTTTTAATTCTTTCATTTGATTTATTAAAACTATTTGAGGCTCTAAATTTTCCTCTTTTTAAATATATAAATTTCTGATATGTAGTGTTTTCATTATCATTGATGAATTCTGTAAATTGGGTTTGTATTCGCCTTTTATTCAAGTTTTAATAGGATTTTAAATTTTCAAAAGGAAGGGCCTTTTATTATTTTGTTAATACTTTATATTTTTATTACCTTACTTTGAGAGAATGTTGCTTGTAATATTTCTACTCTATGGAACTTTTTGTCACCCATCAGGTGATCAGTTTTTGTTAATGTTTCATGTGTGTTTTAATGTGAATGTATTCTGACAATTATTGGGTTATTCAATATGCTGTATGCACATACCACATATGCCACATTTTATTTACTCATTTCCCACCACTTGGGGTATTTCCGCTTTCTATTATTAGTAATATGACCATATACACTCACATGTAAGATTTTATGTGGACATTTGCTTTTATTTCTCTTGAGTGGGTACCTGGAATATAATCCTGGGTCTTATGATTAGTTTTTTAAAGAACAACCAGACTATTTCCCAAAATAACTACACAATTATCATTTCTACTACCACATGAGAATTTCCTTGTGTCCCACATTCTTGCCAGTTCTTGCTATTGTCTTATCTCATTAGACCCCTGTAGTGTGTGTAATGATATCTCCTTGTGATTGTAATTACATTTTCCTGATTACTAATGGTGTTTTCAGCTTTCCATGTTCCTATTGACCACTCATCTACTTACTTAGGTAAAATGCCTATGCAAACATTTTGCCATTTTTAATTGATTTTTTTCTTAGTGTTTTCAGGTTTAATAAGTCTTTATACATTCTAGATACAAACCTTTTATCAAATATATAATTTTCAGGTTGTCTTTTCATTTCCTTAATGCTGTCTTTTGAAGTGCTGAAGTTTTTAATTTTTAGGAAGCTCAGTTTATCACTTTTTTCTTTCATGATCAAGCCTATGATATATTTAATTTAAGAAATATATATTTAATCCAAGCTCATAAAACCCTGTCTTTAAAAATCTCTCCTAAGAAGTTTAGAGTTTTAACTTTTATTTTTAGCTTTGTAGTCCATTTTGAGTCATTTTTTGTGAATGGTTTGAGAAAGAAACCTAAATATGTGTTCTGAATGTGTACATCCAATTGCTCTAGAACCATTTGTTGAAGTACTATATGATTTGTACAATGTAATCACACTTGTGTGTGTGTCCCATTTGTTTCTTTGTTTTTAATCAATGTGTTTCACTTGCTCTTTTATTTACATTCCACTTCTTTTGATATTTACAACAGTTTGTGTGTTTGTTCTGGAGTTTACTTTTGTGTCATATCTTTTTTGGGGGGAACTCATCTTTTTTTATTTTAAAGAGAAAAAATAAACAAAATTTCAAAACAACTTAATAGGAGGGTAACACTGGTTAATACATTACATATTGTTATCTTTAAATTAGTTACTCAGGGTACAAGATATCAGCATTCAATTGTCCAAACAATATTAGCACAAACCTTTCTTTTCAATGAACTAAGCAAAATTAGTAGTGTATCTATCTTAACCATTTATATATATATATATATAAATTTTTTTCTTTTCTCTTCTTTCTTTTCTCCATTCCCCCATCCCAGTTTCTCTTTCCTTTTGAACAGTTTCTTCCTGCTTTACCATATCTATTGTACATTTTGGATCTTATTTACTCTTTTGGTTTCTCACACTAGGGAGACAATACAATGTTTACACATGCACATCCAGTTTATTTCACTTATGAGTATTTTCTCGAGTTGCATCCATTTACCTATAAAAGTCTCCAGTTTATCCTTCTTTATGGCTGAGTAGTACTTCATTGTATAAAAAGACCACATCTTTTTTATCCATTCCTCGGTTGATGGGCATTTGGGTTGTTTCTAAGATCTGGCTATTACAAATTGTGCTGCTATATACATGGGTGCACATATATCGCTGTGGTATGATGTTTTTAATTCTTCTGGGAAGATACCCAGAAGGGGAATAACTGAGTCAAATGGGACCTCCAATCCTAGTTTTTTGAGGCCTCTTCAGACTGATTTCCACAGTGGCTGTACCAGTCTACACTCCCACCAACAATGGAGAAGTGTTCCTTTTTTCCCACAGCCCCTCCAGCATTTGTTATTAGTCAATTTCTTGATAATAGCCATTCTTTCTGGGGTGAGGTGGAATGTCAGTGTTGTTTTAATTTGCATCTGTCGAATGACTAGTGATGTTGCACATTTTTTCATATACTTATTTACCATTTGTATTTCTTCTTCTGAGAAGTGTGTATTCATTAGAGATGCCCATTTTTGGATTGGGTCTTTAAATTTGGGAGGTCTGATGTTTTGAGTTCTTTGTGTGTTCTCAATAGTAATCTTTTGTCTGAGGAACAGATGGCAAACAGTTTTTTCCACATTGTGGGTTGTCTCTTCACTCTGTCAGTGGTTTCTCTTGCTGTGCAAAAGGTTTTTAATAGGATGAGATCCCAGTTGTTGATTCTTTGTGATTGTGTCATATCTTTTTAAACAGTATTATTTACATCCTCTCCTGTAATATTTTTAACTTTCATTTTGTTTTTAAAAATATCTTACCTACCACATTTTGCCCATGAGACAGTGAAATTATTCTTTCTTTTTTTCCCTCTCCTTTTTTCTTCTGCTTTATTTTCATTATGCACCTACATAAATGCACGTACACATACACACACATGCAAGACATATTTACCTATATCTATATCTTTCTATTTATCTACACAGCTTTGTTTTAGCCTTAGGTCTACAACTATCAAATACAAGTATTAAATATAATAAACATCAACAGTTTTGTTCAGCAGTCTTTGTCTACAGTCATCTCTTGGTAGAATTAATTTATTTTTAGTGAATTCCTGAAGAAATCTCTTGCATTTAAACTGTTTTTTAAATAGTTTTGCCATCTGAAAGACAGCTTAGCCATATATAAAGTCCTTGGTTCACATTTTCTTTCATTGTGTTCTTTGAAAATCCTGCTCCACTGATGCATGCATGCTCTAAGTCTAATCTATTTCTATGTGGTATGATCAAAAACTACAGTAAATGTTTAAATTTTTTTTAAAATATTGTTATAATAAAAGACACTTTGTCAATTAGTCCCTCTCAAAATACACCCCCCCACACACACACCCTTGGAATACACATCTCATCACTGTTACCACTTTCTGAAACAGTTCTGGATGTTCTCTGGTGAATTGCTCTGTAATGGCTGCCTTGATATCTTCAATCAATTCAAAACATTTACTTTTCATGGCCATTTTAACTTCAGGGAAAAGCCAGAAGTCCCACAGTGCCAGATATGGTGAATAAAGTGGATGAAGACATACCAAAATGTTTTTGACAGAAATCTCCATACTAGAAGCAATGTGGGATATGGAGTATGGTCATGATGGAGGATGAAATCATTTGCCCATTACTCAGACCATTTTCTATACATATTGTTTCTAATAAACCCTTATTATATTCAAAGTTTATCATACTGTTTCTGGATAAAAACTCAGTTTGCATAATTGCATCAAGGTTAAAAAAAACACAGTATCACCTTGATATTGAATCTTGATTGATGCACTTTTTTCACACGAGGACTAGGTAATTTCCATTAAGGACTCTGAGCTTTGATCTCAGGATCATAACTATTGACTCAAGGTTCACCTCCTGTGATGACATTTCTTGAAAAGCTGGAATCTGAAGTGGAGTGATTATGCAATGCCAATAAAATTGACAGAATCTAATGTTAATGCTTTGTTCATGAGCTATGATTCGCAGCACACTAAAACACATCTCTCAACAATAGCTCACAATGTACTGAGTGCATTGCATAAGTTGAAACTTGCAATACACCTTACAGCATTCACCATATTTTTTATCATACCTCATATTTCTCATGTCCTATAAGTTGGCTTATCTAATAGTTTCCCTGGAGTTAAGGCTTCCATGTAAGTATCCCAGTGACCCAGTGGCCCATTTTCATATGTAGATTCAGGTATTTATTACTGGAAATTTTTTCTTCGATCAAATTTTTTTATGGATTATCTTTCCAGTGTTGCGTCTGTCCCATTCTCTTATCTTCTTTTATGTTCAAATGTGACTTTCCTTCCTAAGTTCCATTCCATATTCTTTCTCTTGGAGTCTTTTTACTTCTTTCTTTTTCCTCTCTTTCATCTTATGTGTTTTTATAGTTTTCAGTGAATCTTATTATATTGTCATTCTAGCCTATTTTATTGGGCATCATGTAATTTGATCTTCATTTCCTATATAATTTTGTCTTTTTCTTTATTTCTGACTTCATTTCCTTGTCTTTTTTCATTCATTTCTGTTCTTAGTTGTTGAACTTCTGATTCAGTGTTTCTTCATACCTCCAAATGTTTGTTTAATTATATCTGAGTTTATTTGTTGTTTAACACTGCTGCTTTCTTCTACTTTGTCAATTGTTTCCACGGAGGTGGGGCTTTCATCAGCTGAGTTGTTTAAAGTCCCATTTTTGTTTTCTTTTCATAGCATTTTGTGCCTCTGCCTTTGGGTCAAGAGGGCTAGGGATGGAGGGTGATCTGTGACACTTGGGTCCAGACTGTCCTCCTCCCTCCTGTCTGGAAAGCCCAAAGTAAGAGCTCTTTACTGAGTAGATTATGTTCTCTCTTCTGTTTTGTTTTTGGAGGCAGTGATGGAAGAGGGGATGCATGTCCTTTGGTTTCCCTTTCCTTCAGGATCCTGATTCCCTGCATCTTTTTCTGTCACTGTGTGGTGATCAGAGCAACCCCCACCCCTGTGAGCCTTCCAGTCGTCACACAGGGCCTCCTTTCCAGAAATCTTCCCACAACCAGTGCTTATGTTCAGGTCTTTCCCTTAGAGTAGGGTATTAGGTCATTCCAGATCTACCACAGGGTCTCTTCATCCCTAGGAGCTACCATGGCCTCTGCAGAGATGTACAGCTCCTACATAGGCACCAGAGGAATTTTACATATTTGACCCCTCTCCAACTTTAAGTTATGCTGAAAACACTGGTTGCTAGTTTCATTTGTTATTCATAGACATTCTTTTTTATCTAGAAGAGATGTCGGAAGTTTCATACTCAATCACTATTACCTCAACTATCCCAATTTCCCCAATAAATTTATTTTTAAAGTCCAATTTATATTAGAAAATAAATCATGCATTTATCCAAAACATAATATGAATTCAGAAGTCAGATTAAAAGTTGTCTTGTGTGTCACCTACAATCAGCTCTGCAACACCACAATTATGCTGGCCATGGGAAACCCCAGCCATAGTTGTGTCCCATGCCTGTGACACCAACTCCTATCACATCCACACTTACTAAAACCAAGTGTGTCTTTCAAGGCCCTCTTCAGGAATGTGTCTTCTGTGAGACATTTCCTGGATAGTACATGACATCCTTTTCTTCTGACACCTCGCCCTTTCCTATAGTTGTTTCTCAGAGCAATTGTACCTTGATCCAAAGGTGAGATAAGGGGTTTACAGTATGGCTCCAGCACCAGGAAGCACATGAGGCAGGAGGAGCACAAGCTCAAGCCCAATCTGGACCATCTAGCAATTTAGCAAGATCTTGTCTCAAAATAAAAAATGGTTGCAGATTCAGTTCATTGCTGAGGCCGTGGGTTCAATCTCCAATACTGAAAAAATATACAGGATGCCGTAGTATTTCAGGTTCCATGACCACAAAAGAAAAAGAGATAAAGAGATGAATTCTCCAACTGAGGCAGGCACATGTATGAGTGGCTGCACCAAAGCCAATTCACAGAAACACAGACACATGTGCCTGGACTCAGGCATAACCCTCTGCCTAGTATGAGTGTTGGTTCCAAGCTCATATGTGCATCCCTATGAAGGTTTTGCAAGTGGACAAGAAGCAGAGTTGACTGACCGTCACCAAGCTGAAGGGTCAAGGGCACAATTTAACTTGACCACTCATAAAAGAAAGAGGCTGTGGCAACTAACTGCTGGTGAACCTTGCAGACAAACAGCAGTGATACCCCTTTGTCCACCTTGCTAAACGTGCTCAGAAAGGGATGCAGGTGAGGCCCCAGGAGCAGCAGCAATAGATGCAGAGCTAGACCTCGGGCTTTGGATCTACTTGAGCTCATTTAGTGGAATAGAACTGTGCTCACAAGACTAGCAAATTGCAAAGAGAAAGTTTTATATACCAATTCTGCTTGACGAATTTGAATACATCTCCACATCATAAGGGAGTTTGATAGCACAGCACCAAACAAATGACAAGAATAACTCTAGTTAGACACTGAGATATTTAGCATCTCTTTCAGTGAATAGGTATTCTTTGTGTCACAAATAATTTTTCCCACTCTGTGGCTTACATTTTATTCTCTTAATGGTCCCCTTTGAAGATGTTCTCAATTATACTATTATTCTAAATAATTACAAAATTATTCTATAATAATTATAAAATCATTCTAAATTTTTTCCTTGCTGTATGAAACTTTAATTATTTACATTTTGCCTTTCACATTTAACACAAAAGTTTTGGTCTTTTTTTTTTTTACTTATGTGGTGAGGTAAAGCCAACATTTTTCTCCCAGTGGATCTAATATGATTCATTGAAAACAAACTTTATCTGTTAAATTAAATGCCACCATTAAATTAAATCAAGTGTGTTTATATGTGTGTCTTCTCCTGGGCTCTATACTTTTAGTTAATCTAATATTATTCTAAATGGCAAAGGCTTTCAATTTTATTTTCTAACAATTTTTGGTAATATACAGAAATAAAACTGACACTAAATTTAGTGTTTTCCTTGAATTAATATACTGGACCTAGTAATTTCTCTGTAGATTCTTTAGGATTTTTGTGTATACAAATATATCAACTCCAAAGAATGACAACCTTGTGTTTTCCTTTCCAAATTATTATAAATATTGTTTATTTTTCTTTTCTATTGCACTGTATAAACTCTGTTACAATATTAGACAAAAGTAGTAAAAATGAGCATTCTTATTTGTTTCCAGTCTTGTGGAAAAATATCTGAATATTTCACCATTTGATATGATGTGATATATGGTCATTGTGTTAATATATGTTATATATTTTTACTTCCTTATTTTGTAGTAGTTTATAAAATTCTTGTTTCCCTTAACTATTAAAATATTATGGGTTTCCTTTTTATTCTGATAATGTACTGAATTATACAGATTGACTTTCGAATGTTAAAGCAATCTAAAATTTCAAAACATTAACTTGGACATGATGTATCACATCTTCTATGGATTGCTTAAAATTTTTAAATCCACACCTTAGAGTGATACCAAACATAATTTTTCTTTCCTTGTATGTCCTTATCAAATTTCAGATTTCACAGTATTTGACTCCTAAGAAAGAAATGAAAGAAATTTGGACTTGTTATTTTCTACTCTTTGGAAGGTCTTACATGGGAGTGACGTGATTTCCTCTATAATTACTTGATATAATCTGCTTCTTAAACCACCTAAACATGGAGCTTAGAATGTATTGTGTGTGTAAATATACAGCTATAAATTTGATACACTTAGTACTAATGAGAATATGCAAATTTTCTACTTTTTCTTGGATCAGTTTTTTTTTTTGTTGATGGGTACCGGGGGGTCGACCTCAGGACCTTGTGCGCCAACAGGCACCCGTGCCGCTGAGCGATATCACCGGCCCCTTTTTCGTATGTGGGATCCGGGAGTCGAACTCGGGCCCTTGCGCTTGCAAGGCAGGCGCTTATGCCGCGGAGCCATCTCACCGGCCCACTTGGATCAGTTTTTAAACTTTTATTTCTAGGCTTTTGATATTTCATCTAAATGTTTAAGTTTATTTACATAAAATTGTTTCCAGTGATTGTCCTTTTTTGATATTTATAAAGATGACAATATCTGTGGAGATGTACCCTTTGCAGTCCTTTTATTATCACCAAGGGTTTCTTGTTTTATCAAAGAATCAACTTTGGCTGTATTAATTCTCTATATTGTCTACTTTTTCTAGCTCAATTTATATTATCAAAATTATTTCCATTTTTCAATTTTCTTAGAGTTTAATTTGATTCTTGAGGTGGGTATTCGATGATTAATTAATAGCTTTTATCCTACTGTATACATTTAAATTTCAATCCCATTAGAACACATTAGCTACACTAACTACCCTCTAATTTGTACTCCATTACATTTAGAGTTTCTGACTCTATGTTCAAATCCAAAGGACGTTATTATAATAATTATTCTTTTAACACATACCCATGTATTTACCCCTTCTTTGCTCTTATTTCCTTTCTTAATTCTAAAGTTTGTCTGGAGTCATTTTTCTTCTGCCTATAAAACAATAATTTGTTTCTTTTGCTATTATCTAAACTGCCATTTTGTTTGTCTCAAAATCCTGTTTTCTTTCATTATCATTACAACATATAGAATTCTAGGTAGGCAATTATTGTCCTTCAACACATAGACATGTCTTTTATTGTGATTTGAGTGTCATTGTGTTCAGTTAAAAGTCACTCATCAATCTTGTTCTTTGAAAATAATATATGGGTTCACTTTTTTTGTTTTGCTTTGCTTTGTTTTTCTGTGCTCTTTTAAAATTTTGTCTCTGTTCAATTTCAGCAGTTTTACTATAATTTGCTTAAATATAGTTTTCTTGATATTTATCGAAATTTTAGTGTTTCTTCAATTTGTCATTTAGTGTCTGCTTTATTCTCATTTTTCTTTTCTCTATTAGAACCCCAGTTTTACATATTAAGTTGGACCAGAGAAATTGTCAGCATTCAATCATTGTTTATTATAAAATTCACATAGCTACTTCTAATATCTTTCTATTCTTTTTTATACCCACCCATTTGTCTCTCAGTGACAGATTTGGAGATAGTTTGTGCTGTGTCTTCAGGGTTACTGACTCTCCAGTTTATCTAATCTGCTGTTAAGCTCAGTCACTCACTGGTTAATTTTAGCTATTATAATTTTAGTTGTAGAATTACCATGTTAGTTATTTAAATATATTCCAATTCTTTGTGAACTTTTCCACCTAATCTTTTATTCCCATAAATATATTGAACATGGATACTTTAAAATTTGTGTTGATAACTGCTAACTTCACATGTGATAATTCTACTTTTGATTATACATTCATATTTAGTTAGTTTTTGATTTGGGGTTATGGCTTATCTCCTCACATGCCTATTTCTATATTTTTAATGAAATGCAAAACTTCATGAATAAAAAATAATATAGAACATTTAAGAATTTTAATTGTATAACTTCCTTCACGAAGTATGCATGTTTTCTTTTTCTTTCAGATGGCTAAATGAGAGGAACTAGCAATGACAGATTAAGATGTTTTATAGGGTCCAGTGATATGGCTTAGTGGTATAAGCGCCTGCCTGGCAAGCATGAGGTCCTGAGTTTGACTCCCGGTACCTGTGTATAACAGATGTTTTATAAATAGTCAATACTGATTCCTCCATTTCTTGTTTACTTTTTTTTTTTTTTTTTACTTTAAACCTTTTAGGTCTCAGACCAAAGCCTGTTGCTGACACATGTAAGACTGATATAAACTCTTATTGCTTTCTATCTTCCTGACTCTATGTCCTTTTTCTCCTTGCCATCATTTCAAATTATCATTATTCCATTTATTATCTTTACTAGTTAAGTAGTTATACATTCTTTTAGAATTCTTTCTGTGTTTTTCCTAAAGATTACAACTTGCATTCTGTAGTTATCAAAGTTTTACTTCAAGTTTAGTTCTCCAGTCTCCAGTAATGCTGAAAACTTGCTTAGCTTCCTAGCCACTGAGCTATCACTTTTAAAACCTACTCCAGACAACAGACTCATTTGTTTGACTGTCTCTCCTGTCTCAGGTCAAAACAGCTCTCCAATGCTTTTAATTATAATTTTTGAGGTTTTTGTCTCTTCTAGTTGTTCTCAAGGGAAAACTGGTCCAAGCAATCTAGTTTGCCTTCAACACATCAACAGAGGTGGGAGCATTGTTGTTATCATTTGATTTGTTCAGTTTATTTCAGGTTTTCTGAAAGTTCATAAGCCAACCGAGGCTAAATATCATGAGGACTTTGGATGTCTGTAATAGTGCCTGAGGTTTATAATTTTTGCTGTGATCCACATTGGTCTAAGTACTTTGCAAGTTTGTTTTACTTGATCTCCAAAATGAATACTTAATTTAAGATACTATTATCATCTCATTCCCTAGGGAGGAAATAGGAATCACAGTGGATAAGTAAAAATCAGGAATGGGCAATGTCTACAACATAGCTAGGAAGTGATAGAGATGAACCTGCTGAATCTGACAAATGCATCCTAACCACTTCACTTCATTTATAGGAAATGGTTACTGACATCTGAAAAACCACAGACACAAAAGTGATAAGGTAGGGCTGGTGATATAACTCAGTGGCATAAGCACCTACCTGGCAAGCGCGAGGTCCTGAGTTCAACTCCCAGTACCTGCATTAAAAAAAAAAAAAATATATATATATATATATAGTAAAGAGCAAGACTGCAGCATGTGCTTACCAGACTTGAATGTATGCACTTGCCAAAGAAAAGAGCCAGGGAATGGGGAGAAAAGGTATTTTCAAAGCAGCCTGTAACTGGAAGGACAAATAATGCATTTTAATAGGAAGGAGTATTTGCTAAATCTGTGAAACTCCACATTAAAGAAATGTCACTGATTAGTTCAGTAGTCATTCTGCTTATGGTCAATAAAGCTATGGTTATATGGGTTCAATTCCTGTGACGTTCTCCCAAGGGAAATATGCAAACCCCTGCATGACAAAACTGCACGTCCATCAGGTGAGGTGGACAGGTTGTTCCTTCCACATATTACACAAGCAAGAGGACAAGGAACCACAGCAAGAGGAAGAGGAAAGAGCAAAAAGGAAGGAGAGCAAGGGTAGAGCTAGTTCAGAGTCCAGTGATGCTACCCCTATCAGCCATCAAAAAGCCCACCTCCATTGTGTGACAGGGGTTCATCTACTTTGTCCCCACATGCACAACCAGTGCTGCCTCCTGGATTCCAACAGTGGATTGTTTGTTTTGTGTATCTCCTCCCAGCCTTAATTATACACCTAGGTGCTGGAGAATTATCCACAGTGCCAGCAGAAACTCATATCAGGACGTTGGAGACATCCTTCAAGAGAGTACATAACTAAGATGACTTAAGTCCCAAATAAAAGGAAAAGTTAATGAATACAGAAAATCACATTAGCAAGGACAACACCACAACCCTCCTGAAAATCCCCATTTCAATTTTTCCTGAAAGAATCATAAATTGAGATTAAGTCCAATGCTGCCAAAATGAACAACTGGAAAATAAGTGTCTTAGTTACTTCTATCATTGCTGAGACAAAATACTCAACACCCAAAGTTAAAGGAGGAAAGGTTTATTTCAGCTCACAGTTTGTAGGGGTTTCAGTCCATAGACAGCTGGCTCCAAGGCAGGGTAGCATGGCAGAGGGGCATTGCAGAGGAGAAAAAGTCCATAGCATGGCAGGGCAGGCACAAGGCAGCAAGCAGCAAGTAATGAGCAGCAGGCAGCAGTAATAGCAGTAGAAACAGTAGCAAGCAAAGCAAGGCAGCCTGCCTTTATATTTCATCCAGGGTACCCACACTTTAGGCATTGCCACCCACACACAGGGTAAGGCATCTTGATCCCAGCATCACATCCTAGATCCAGCCAGCTCTGAAAAGCCCTACCTATGAGTGAATGAGGATTTGGGGGGACATCTAGACACAAGCCACAACAATAAGTTCTATAAACTTTCAATGAACATAAAACACAGACAGCCTGGAGTTTTGACCACTGTCAGCTACAGCAGTTCCTATGAGCATGGCATAGCATATAGATCTTGAAAGTTGTAGGGAACCTGGCAAGGGGACCTGCTGCTATGGTTGGGACATGGTTTATCTCCCAAGTTAATAGCTGGAAGCTTGTTCCCCAGTGTAGCAGTACTGACGTAGGGGTTAAGGGACAGACCCTAGTGGAAATGATTAGATCATGGGATCAAAGGGCCTGTCTGGCAGGAGTGATTTAGGTCTCATGTGACTGGATTAGCTCTTATGAGAGTGCATTGTTCTAAAGCAAGCCCACCTCATGTACCTGACCCCAAGGGCATATGGCCAGCTCCCTTCTCTGCCATGTTGTAATGCTGCCCTCACCAAGACACCAGCACCATGCTCTTTGGACTCTCCAGCACTATTATTATGTGTCAAATAAGCCTATTCACTTTTTAAGTGCCCAGCCTTGGGTATTTTGTTATAGCCACAGAAAATGGACTAAAACACTGGTCGTGTCCTGGTCTCTCCCACCAGCAGAGGCAACTTCCCAGCACACACAATGAGTACATTTTCAGGAGGGCCCCAAATCTCCTCTAGGCCTGAGAATATCATCCCTGTGATGAAGAAAGAGAAGAGGCTATAAGGAAGCATGATTTCAAGGTTACTTCATTGGCACAAAGTTTTACATTCAGCTTACATTTAGCTTCCCTTATTATGTTATTAACAAACTCTTCCTCCGTTCTGAACCCTGACCCATGAGTGCATGAGTTACTGCTTCAGGGAAATTATACCCCAGTCCTGATTTGTGTTTTTGGTACAAACACCCATATTTGTTGCAGAGACACATACAAAGCTCAGGGGTGGAAGAGCTCCGCCATCTGAATTGCTAATGGTTTTGCCTCTGTGTCCACTGTGGGGGTGGATTCTCCACCATCTGCTGCGTGCTGCCCTCAACTGAGAGCAGAAAGTGGTGTAGCTAGTCAAATAAAAGTATAAGTGCTGCACTGAAACCAAAAATTAAAATAATCCACCACAGGAGTCTATATTTAAGCCAACACTCATGCTTTTATCCTCCAATGCCACCAATACAATTAAACAGCTGTTTAAAAGCATAACCAAAACAAAAAAAATTCCCTTGCACCAGACAATAAAATGGGCCACTTTCCACCCTTTATTCCTATTATAATTCTCCATTTTGTATGTCCTTCAATTATTTTAGGAGAGATTTTGCCTGGTATGGTCAGATAGCAATACTTTTCTATCATTTTCCGGGCTGAAAGTATGGATCTTATTTTAAATAAGAAACCTCTGCACCACAAAGACAATTGTCAACAATGCAAATGGCAGCACCCACTTCCCTTTCATGTACCCCAAAGGAGGGCCCCCTCCTTTCTAAGGAAGAAGGGGACTATGCAGCTTCCCCTCATATTTCTGAAGCAGCTTACAAGAAAAGGGAAGCAGATAGCTCAGGACTGCACAGAAGATGATTTTGCAGCCTGGATGATACCTAGGGCACTTGCAGAGCTGAGTGCCCAGGTTGCATCGGCAAATGCCAACAGGCTGTATACCAGACATCCCTACTCCATCTCAGTCTCTTCCCTCACCCCTCTTCCTCTTTTCTCAACTTACTGCTTGGATCCTTTCCTCCTTTCTCCCAGGGACTGGGAAAGAATTAGGGGAGCAGCAGAAGCTACTGGAAACTAGCTCCTACCCAGCTGGAGTTGGTCTGCTCCCTTACCCCTAGAACCTCTCCCTGCAGACCCACCATTGGCCTGAATCAATGCACCATCCATGCCAGCAGATATTTAGCTGCCCAAGTGTACAACTATCTATTTACTAGTGATGTCTGTAGCTTCCACTGATTCTGGGCAGCTCAAAGCAGTCTACATAGAAACACAGCTTGGCATAGGAAGCAATTTCAGCTGAGTATGCCAAAATCCAGAAAACCCAATTCACATCTCAGCCAGGCTGGAATCGAGAGAGGGTTGACCAGCTAGAGATCCACAGATTTGATCTGGCTCCAGCCTTCTCCAGGACAAATAACTGGCCAGTTGTTTCACACTTCTGGATGTCATTCCCTTCTAGAGAACAGAGTCCTAGAAGAAAGAAGCAGCCAGACAGGAGTTTCCAAGTGACTGTGGGCAACTCTTGGCCTATCTAATTTCCACCTCTCAAGCCCACCCTAAAGGAGGAGCTAAGTCCCCAGATCAGTATGTAAATATGGCCTTGCAAGTATCCATTTGGAAAATCACATACCTTTATGAGTACCATGGTAGTTAATTGATTGTCAACTTGAGTGGGGAACACCCAGCTGAACAGAGTCAGCATGGTTCTGGGCATGGAAGACTCACTTTAAGGAGGATTGTTGTCAGCAAGATATAAAAAGAGAATGGTAGGGACAGACATCAGCTGATTTTCCTTGGAAAAGTTTCCTTGCAGCTAATTTTCCATAGAGGACCTTTCACTGTTCTCTTTGGAGGAGCTTGGGTCTTCACCTTCACATTGGTCATCATCTGGCTTTCAGCACTGATTCTTCAGTTTCCATCACTGGCCTTTCAGCCTGCCAGTGCAGACTCTAGATTCTAGTGCTGACATTTCAACCTCCTGGCACAGACCACTCAGTCTTCTACTGCAGATCCTTTGGCCTCGTGATGTGGACCAGTATGGGACATTGCTGTGGGCTACAGGCCTTTGGCTGGATGCTTCAGATCTCTAGCTCATGAACAGATCTTTTGCTCTCTACCACATTTGACTCTGTGGGCAGCCATTGTAGGCCAATCTTGTAAATTTCTGTGTCCCACATTAAACCTGATTCAGAGCATGTGCAGTCTTTTGAGGAGCCTTGCCCCGACCCTGCAAGCTTTTACAAGCACTGACTAATATGGGTACTAGTATAGTGTCCTTGAGAACATTATCCCAGAGAACTTATCTGATGTAACTCTGGTTTTTCAGCTTCTCCAAGGAAGAAGGTAGCCTGCTGGGGTAGGATAGGTAATGTTCAAACATAATGGATGATGAGGCCCACCCCTTTTTCCAAGGTCCCTCACTCTGAGAATGGATGCTACTCTGAATGTGGAAGACACCTCTAGAATATGAAATAGCAGATTCCAAACTTTTCTCTAACTGGTGTTGAAGAAATCACAAGACATTATTAACATTCTCTCTGCTTAGAGTCTCAAAGGTTTTTGGTATCTATAATCCTCTTAATTTCATGTAAAATATTTCAGAAAAGTCAAACTGGCCTTTGTCAAGTAAATTTTGTTTTTTTTTAAAGGAGCCAGACAATAATTCAACCCTAAATAGCAATTTAGAGCTAGAGAAAATAACTCTGAAATGTGTATTGAATTTTTGTAAGCACTGCTTACTCTTACTAGTACCTTAAAATTATTTTTTCTCAAGGCATGAGCAGAAATTTTATAAAATGCAAATGTCAGGACACCTGATCTCCATGATTTTTTTTTTTTATTATCCTAACACTCTCCACTTCCATCCTTAAGCCTGGCTATCATTCCAGTCAAGAATCAAATGAAGTAGCAATCATCACTGGCTCTTCTCTTGGCAGAAAGCTTGTAAGTCTAATAGATTATATGAGAAGAAAAATCTTACAAAAAGCAGCATGCTAAAATTTCCCCTGGAAAATAAAAGTGCATCTTAAAGTAAGTGGTATATTTTCTTGTTTCTTTCTAATTTGCTGCTTGGAAGTCAAGAGGATGAATTCCAACATGCACATTACTCAATTTTCTGTAGAAATTTTTCTGCATGTTAAGAGACTACCATTTGCTCTAATCATTTTAGATCTTTTGTCTGACATAAGATTCATTCCAAGGGACAAAGTAAACAACCAAGTATCATGAACTGCACACATTTTACAGCACCCTGCTTCAACAAGACAGTGGAAAACATGTTAGTGCCAAAGGGTTGGCTTCATCTGTCAAGGAGTGACATTTAAAAACAAAATTGGAGGCTAAAGGAGCAAACACAGTTAATCTATTAAAGAAGTGAAGGAGGTATTCTGTGGTGCAGAACTATCATTAGTGTTAACACTTTTGGATAAAATCCCATGTGTCTGTCAGGAAAAACTAGGGTACAAAACAGAAACAGTGTACAATCCTCAGCACTTCCAAGAATAATGCAAATTTCTCACTCTGTTGCAGGTCCAGGGAGGTCTGCGGAGCAGCAGAGCCATTAGCACAGACACCAATGTCTGCAGCCTAGAAGTGACATCACTTCTACCAACCTACTGACTAGAACTGGTCAAGAGGCCAATTTAGACTTCTCAGGCTAGGGAAATCCAGTTCTCCTGGAGAGTCACTCATGTGATATCAGGGGAAGAGTAACAACTCTAAGCACATCAGTTACCACCATCTTTGCACAATTTTGAATCTTAAAAACTTGACATTTGATACTCAAAGTTTTTAATACTAACCACCCACCAATCACATGGAGGGTCCTTTACACATGCTCCACCTGGACCCATCCAGGCCAATAAATCCTGAGTCTCTGGGATGGAGCCCTGCCATCGATATCTTTTCAAAGTTTAACACATAGTGGTTATAAAGACCCCTCTGAGAGTTTTATAACCTCCCTCCTGCCCCAAATATGGTTCAGTAGTACCTGTGCCTGCTCTTGACCCAGATAAATTCAGATCACTCCAAGATGCAGCTTCCCCAGCAAGCATAGGAAGAGAGAATAGACCAGCCAGCATTGCTAAGGCAGGGGAATCTCCAACTTCAGTGTTCAAAAGAAACTTCTGAGGGTCTGGATAGGTCTTCATAGTAATGGGCCCTATTGCCCACAGTTCTGATCCATGGCCCATTGGCATTCCCCAGCCCAGGGATCAGCATTTTCTCTTTGTTGACCAAGGATAGAACACTTCATTTCAAGCGAGTGAGAACAACTTGAAAACAGGACTTTCAGGTGACTTTGGTGGGTTCTGGCTTTTTTCCTCTCCCCTTGTTCACACTGTCATTCAGTTCTTCCACCAGGCTGTCACTGACACACTCCAGGGGCCAACCAGGGTCAGGCCTCAGACCAAGTAGGAATTCCAGAAGCTTTTCTCCCTCTGCAGCATCTAAGATGCTGCAAACCCTTGTTTCTTTCAAGATGCCAGTTAGTCCAAGCACAATGCTTATGCTTCAGGGTTAGTCGGTCACAGGTTATAGGGTTGGCCTCCTCACCTGCCATGAACTTCTTATAGTGATAGAGTATTCAGAACAAAGACGTTCAGGGTCTACAGGCCTTTTGTCCTTTTACAAGAATAGTAGGTGGCACTTCAAGGGAAGTCATCTCACCAGTAATCCCAGGGAGGTACAGCAGGGCTCTTCTGGGACAGGTTTTCTTGTGTGGTGCAGGGAAGAGCAGGGCAGCACAAGACTGCTATTACTGATTGTCTGAAGTAGGTCCCTGGAATAAAGCAGCCAGAGGTGCCAGGGCATCCCTAGCAGCTGCGTATTTAGCAGCTCCTCCTGCCAACAACAGACAAGCCAGGCTTTGGCCCTAAATGACTGTTTTATTTGTCTTAAGATCTTCTTCCCTGTAAACTGGGAGATTAGTAGTTATCATCTACCCTATAGGGATTGTGGAGGTGGCTCTGGCTGCTACTATAACATACCACAGGCTAGGTAGCTTACGCTGCAGAAATTTACTTACTTACTGTCCTGGAGGCTAGAAGTCCAAGTTCAAGGTGTTGCAAGGTGGGTTTCCCCTGAGGTCTCTGTCTTTGGTTTGCAGGTAGCCTTCCCTCTGTGTCCTTACCTGGCCTTGCTTCTGTGGGCACACATTCCTAGGGTCTTCCTCTTCTTCTAAGTATACCAATCTTATTGGATCAATACCTGCCTCCTTATTACCTCCTTAAAAGCTATATCTCCAAACACAGTCACATTTGTGGTGGAGACTTTCACATATGAAATTTAAAGGGAAATAATTCCATTCACAACAGGGATGTTGTGAGAATTAAATGAGAAAATACATGTAATGCAATTAGCACAGTGTCTGAGGTAGTATTGCAATGGCAAACTTATAGAAATTTCATAGCAGAAATTAGAAATCAATTAGCAGCCTCTGCCCAAGCTCATGCTGCCTGTCACATAGTTAGGCTCAGCTCGCCTTGACCACCATGCCAGCTATAACTCAGAGACAGTTTGACTCAGCCTTATCTGACTGAATCCAGCTGCATTGTCTGTATTTTCTAGCCTATAAACATATTCTGTTTTGCTTGCCTATCCCAGGAACTTTCCACCTACAACAGAGTGACCCAGTCAAGGATGTGCTTGCCTGATTTCACCCACCCACTTGGGCAGCCCCCTCCCTAGCAAAGCCCACCCAGAGCAAATCTGTCTGACAACATATGCCTTAGCCTATGTAACCAATCATATAGTAACCTGCAATCAGCTTTGTATTTCTGGCTTGCAAAATGTATTTAAGCTAAACTCTAAGCTGACTCTACACTGATGATTTGAGACCTAATTCTCCTCAGCTTGCTAGCATAATAAATGTTGCCTTCCAACTTCTCAGGTGCAAAGAGTCTTCCATTTGGTTTGATATCAGATTTCTGTAACAGTACAAGCTCAGTAGTGTTAGTTATTCTGCCGTCACTGGAATGTGACTGAAGTTTAACAGCTGTCTAGGTTCTGCAGCTCAGAAGGGGGCTTTCTGTCTCTAACAGAAGTGACTATGAACCACATTTGTCCTTCAGGATAGATGATTTCCAGATAAATTGCATACTAACCCTCTTTGGATGAGGTCAGGGGCTCAGGCACCTACTACAGAGAAGCTTTGAAGTCAGGCAAATCTTAAGCCTTGGTGTGGTATCCCCACAGTATCTTCTGTGCTTCTTGATGGAACCCCTCCCTGATGTGTCCAGCTACTCTCATCTCTCTGGATGGTGGTGATGGTGGCTCATCTACTACACACACTTTGAGCCAAATTCTAAAAGTAGCCATGGCTATGGTCTGACATGAGCCTGGCCTTTGGATGAGTGTACCTCAGCTTGGCAGTGGAAGGTCTACTGATCTGCATGGCATCTGTGGCTAGTGCAACAAACTCTGATCTTTCCATGAAGAATAATCCAAACAAATAAGGCTCTACTACAAACACCCTACACCAATCCTGCAGTCACCTGTTCAAGACATCTGCAAGCAGGGGCAGGGCCTTGATGGGTGATAGGTGTGCTGCCCATTCCCATATCCAGCTCGTCCAGACCACTGAGCGGTAGAACCCAGACAGGGCACAGGTCATTGAAAAAATAGTCTCATCTTATACGTTAGGAAATCCTCTGGGCTTCTGCTGTAACTCAACTATGCCTACAAAGTCTAACCCCATGCTGGGATTCCAACATGTGCTAAGTGAATCTACAAATGTCACCTTGTTCAATTCTGATGGCGGCTCCATAAATGGGTACCATACTCCCAGTGCATGCAGAAGGGAAGATCAGGACTCAGACATCTCCGCAGCCCAGATCACACCACTAATCATCTGAACTGAGATATAAATGCTGACCCAAAGCTCCCCTCTTTCCACAGCATGGCATTGTACCAAACACTGGAGCAATGGGCAAAGGTTTGTGTCCCACAAATTCATACACTGAACTCTACCTTTCAATGTGATGATATTAGAAGAGGGGACTTTTGGGAGGTGGTTAGCTCTTCAGGATGGAGACCTGAACAATGGGATTATTGCTCTTCCATAAATGATGCTGTGAGAGGTTGATTGTCTGCAACCTAGAAGTGAGTGGGCCCTCATAGCATGCAATCCTGCTGACATCCTAACCTCTGACTTCCAGCCTCCTGAACTCTAATCTGCCTGTTGTTTAAGCTGCCCAGTCTGAGGGATGTGTTATAGCAGCCTGAATAGACTAAGATCCGAGCCTATGTTTCTGTCTGGTCAGAGGAAACTCATCTCTGTTCCACAGAGAAAAGGTTCTCATTAGTCTATGGTTGGAAAAAGTCATGTTTAGGGACACATAGCAGCTGCCAGAACTATGCATAGAGTTAGGTCACTTATCAATGTCATTTCTTTTACCCCTGTATTCCCTTCCATCTCTTCTTCCCCAAAATAATGTGGAGCAATTCCTGTTAGGTGATATATCACCATCATTAATTGAATAGCAGGTCATAACTCCAAAGAGGAGGTGCCAACATGCCAGCCAAGAAGGCCAATTTGTGACTATGAATACAGCTGGATTCCAAAAGTCCTGGAAACCAGAGCAAGGAGGGAAACAAGCTAGTAGCAGATCGTTCATCAGTGAATAGCTACAGGGTAAACTTTGTCCTTGCCCAAAGATGGAAAATCAACATTTGAACTTTTTTTCCTCTTGCTTTCAAAGGCACTTTGTGGGCTGGGGATGTGGCTCAGTGGTAGAGCTCTTGCCTTGCATGTATAAGGCCCTGGGTTCGATCCCCAGCACCACAAAAAAAAAAAAAAAAAAGCATTTTGTGCTTTAGTTAGTGAAGCAAGTTGCTCTGACAGAGTGGAAAAGAAAAGAGTCACAAAGACAGTGCCCTACAGCCAAGTCAGCAGGCTGCAGACAATGAAATAAACAAGTAGAAAATCAGGAAACAAGGCCCTGGGCCCAGCAGGTCATGCTGGGAATCCCTATTTCCCATCCTCCGTATATATTTCTGAGCACTAAACAAGCAAGGTGCTCAGAGACTCCAAACAACAACATTCTGCTTATTCTCATCTCACCTTCAGGGCAAGAGAAGATGAGGTTGGAATTTGAGGCCTTAGGAAGATGGCACAGGAGCCTCATCTCTTAGAAGTACTGTTTCACTTACAGGGACCAAAAACATGTCCACCATTTCATAGAGACCTGGGAGTTTATTTCATCAAGGACTTCGAAACTGATATGTTTGTTTTTCCTGGTTTTGTTTTGTTTTGTTTGTTTTCTGTCAAATGTTACAAAATGTCTTGACTGAAATGTTCCCCTAGTACTCACCCTATTTACTACAATCACAGCGAAATGAACAGAGGTCTGTGGCCTATTAACTGGGGCTGTTGCAGTGGGTCACCATGGCACAGGCAGCTGCTGTGGTCATGGTCAAATGCTCAGCCCACAGAGACATTGACACAGCCCCGTGCACAGGTTCGTGTGGACAGACAGGAGCTGAATTTTTGAAATCATAGAAATAGCATCTGGTCCAAGGAGGTCAGTCATGCTTTGACAGTTTCTGTGTGGCAACATCTGTCTGGTTGTCCTCTCACCACACCAATGTGATGGGTACTGAGGAAGCTGGAAGAGGCCCCATCTCATCACCAAGGAGGCTTCAGCAATGAGATGATCCTAGAGGGTCCTGCCCTGTCTCCCAAATAAAGATACTGCCTGTACCTTCTCAGGGTTCTCCCCACCCTCAAAGATCATGGGGAGAGGCAACCCCACACGTGCCACTACATGGTGATTGGGTCTCTTTCAACGCATATACCTCTCTGAGGGCCTCAGCTGCTTCTTAGCCTCAAATGGTCTCCAGTTTCCTTCCTCCTCCAGAGGGATGAGAACAGGGGATTTGATTTACACAGGGGTCTGCTTTCTCAGGAAAGAGACAAGAAAGCCAGAAGAAGTGCTGCCCCAAGTGTTGGGTAGGGCTCCATGCCTGGATCCCTTGTGACTTGCAAATCTCTCACACACACTTAGTCATTAACATAAACTGGCATCCTTGAAGACAAGATGAAGGAAGAACAAAATACCTGTGGCAAATCCCTCCACTGAGGTAGTGTGGACAGAGAGAGGCCCCATCCTCTGCTGGCCCTAACCTGCCTCTGCTCAGGAGTGAGGTGCTGTGGACATTGTGACAGATTGTGATCCCAAAGCCACATGCTCCACCTTAGAGACTAAGCTTATGTATACTTAGGGACATCATCTCCTGCCACAGCCCTTCACAGAGACAGAGTCCTCTGGGATGACTCTATCCTGGACTTCAGCCTTTGCCCCTCTCAGAGCTCTGGTACATTCCCAACAGTACAGGCCACAATTTCCACACCTCACTAGCCAAAAGGGCAGCTGTTACCTTTGCTCAGTTGGCATGTCCTATAGTTTCCCTTTCCCTTCTCCTCTGTCAGATTCTTGGAGCTGTCCCTAACTCCTTCAATTCTACCACATGTACAATTCTTTGCTAAGCACTGAGTCCTGTGCTTTCTCAAATACCTCACACCTGCACTTTACTTCCTTGCTGATTTCAGCAGCTCACCTGCTCCCTCCACAGCTACATTCCCAGTCTCTGCATTTCCCACCCACCTCCTCTAACCCACACCTGTCAAAGTTTCCTGATCTTTATGAACATCATGTTGGTTGATTCTCCTTTCCTATGGAAAATCTCCAGACTTCCCATACAGCCTTCATCTGTATGTCTCAGACTCTTATCTTAATAGAATGCCAAAAAGACCCTCCCAATCCCCAGGACCACCCGGTATTTCCTGATTGCAGCTTCCAGGCCTTGACTCTGCCTGAAAATCTTGCTGCTGGCAACTCAGCATTTAAAAATGCTACCCACCTTCTTATTTCCAGCAGTATGGTAGAAAGGATGTCTTGAATGGCCCTGTCAGTGGAAAATAATTAAGGTGGTCCATAAACTCTACATTAATATGTTGGGTAAACACAGGTATCCTCAAAAGACAAAATAAAATGTAAACAGGACACCTGGAAGGGAAGCCCAAGCCAGTATAAGCATTAAGCATTAAGCTTCTCCTTTGGTGGCTTGCATGGGACAGATAAAGAGGAAGAAAATAAAACTCAGGGATGACTCACAAAGACAAGACTTTGGAGGATTACATCTAGCTTTAAGTATAAGCAAAAAATAACCCTTACCATACAAGAGACAGCAAAGAACTGTGTTTGTTTCAACCCTACCATGGGTGAGGTAGAAAAAACTTAGAAGCCACAAGTAGTCCTCTTGCAGGTCTGCTGTCTGAACTCACTCAACTGTAGACCCAGAAAACTTCAAGCAGGAAACTGAATCTGCGTCAGCACCCAGGACAACAGAAGGAAGTAAACAGTCTGCGTCTCCAGAGGAAACCAGCCCCAACCTACCTCCTCAAAAGTCTACCGGTAAAGGTGAGGGAAAAGAATAGCTTGTTTTTCTGGGAAATAAGTTGCAAAGCAGCAAAAGTTTATTGTGATTGATACCGTAAAGAAATAAAAATGAAAGATGTAAGCAAGAAGCACACAAGGCTAAAAAAAGAATTTCTAAAATTAAAAAAATATGAGGATTAAAATAAAAATCTTTATGATCTCTATGCCCAAAGTATAAAGTTGTTGTACAATCTTCCTGCTAAGAATAATTAACATCCAGGGCAATATTTGTAAACAGTAAAAGAAGATCGTGGAAGGTACAGAGATTGCAGACAGATTAGATACCTCCACATGAAAAAAACAGCATAGTAGTAATTTCTTCATGTTCTTCTATTGTTTTGTTTTGTTTTGTTTTGCTTTATATATCCCTGACTTGAAGTCAAATAGCCCAGAAAACCAGAAACACCAGTAGATGCAGACAGAAAATCCCCAAATAAGATGTTCCCTTTAGCTGATGGGTCAGGAAAGAGCCAGTCTAGCAAGAGAGAAACTCTTCGATAGTAACTGTGCTACTCCTGCCAAATACCACAAAGAAAACCATGGTTCTTCACTGACAGAGGCCAAGTGTGGACCCCGGACTTCCATCCGTGCCTGACTAAGGTGCCTCAACCCCTCTGTTTAGGTAAGGTGATATCCAAGAAGAGCACAGAGAGAACTGAGATGTTCATATCAAGAGGCAGTGATGAGGGCCCTTCTGAGGTATGGTAGAGACCATAGAGGGAGCCTGGACTTTCGCCCCACTCAACAAGGACAAAACACTCTTTTCCCTATTCAGGTAGGGACAGAAAGCACCTAACAACAAGTCAGGCATTCCACCAGCATCCAGTGGTAATAAAGCCACCATTCCTCTCTTGTGCCACATGGGGAGAAGTAATAAGGAATTTCTATAACTCCCACACTACAGCTAAGATGTTATCAGTGAGCACCTACTCCACAATGATGAGGAGTGGCCTTTGGGTATCAGTGGAGCCTATTAGGGGCCTGGAGCTCCCTCCCACCTGTGCTAACAATACCAAACATCCCCTCTTCTGCCAGGGTGGTGTCAGAGAAGCAGACCAGACAACCTACTCTAAACAAGACCCAGAGTCTTGTAGCACAATACACAGTGTCCCAGATTCATTCATATATATATATATATATATATATATATATATATATATATATAGCCATGAGTAAATGTGAATGGAAACAAGACAATCAATACACTAACTCTGAGGGGGTAGAGATGTTAAGATTGTCTGACAAAATGTTAGACCTCCTGCTGAAAACCTTCCTGAAATAAATGAAAAAGTAGAGAGTGTCATGAAATAAATAGAAAATCTTACCAAAATGAAGATTTAAATAAGAAACAAACAGAACTTGTAGAAATGAAAGCATAAGAAACAAAAATTTAAAAGCTCAATTATTGGGCTCACCAGTACAATGGAAGGAACAAAGGAGAGAATTAATAGAATGGAAGATGGAGCGATAGAAATCACCCAACTCAAACAACATTTCTACTAAAACTGGAACGGAGCTTCAGGGAACCAAGGGGCTATGACAAATGGTCTCACAGTGGTGTCATGAAGTGCAGGCTGAAAAGGAACTTTAAATAATTGTTATCAATTTCTGATCCAAACTAGGTTCTTTCTCCCTCTTGGAATCACGAAACCAACAATCAGACCAGGAGCTGATTATGCAGTGAAGGAAAATTTGTTCCTTGTCCAGAGAATAAGGAGAAGCCAGGAGAAATGATTCTCACAGCTCAGTTTCCCATTCCAAGGAAGGATGAGGATATCTTTCAAGAATAAAGGGAGAAAGAGAATTTTGTGAGTGAGAGGGGATTATTAATGACTTTTCAGGAAGAGAGTTGGGATTGCTTTCCTTTTATCTATATATGGGCTACTTTCAGTCTGAATCAGAAACAGACATGGCCAGGATGGTGCTGGTGGGCAGGAATTTAATTAAGGCACTATATTACAATGAGATGGTGAGATTCTGAGCATTAATAGCAGGACAACATGCCATCCTTTATTGCTGAAGCCTGTTTTGCCTCATTCCACCTGCCATCTGATTTTACAGCAGCAGTTGAGGTCCTGGATGTCTATGTGGCTGGCTAGGTGAGTATCTTGTCCGAAACAGATCACTGGTTAGCACAAAGGATTTTCTCTATGGGTTTGGGAAAGTGTTTTCCTGGCGGCATAATAGATGGAAACTCCAAACATTTGGCAAAAAATATGAACTTACAGATTCTAGAAGCTTATCAAACTCCAAAAGCGATCCAAAGAAACGTACATGAAGACACATCATAGCTAAGCGTCTAAAAACTAAGGACTAGGAAAAGTTCTCAAAATCAGCAAAGACAAATTACTGCCTATGAAGGGAAAAAGAATTGAGATCATAACAGAAACCATAAAATTTGGAAAGGAAGTTTCACACAATTTTCAGTCCTGAAAATTCTGTATCCAGCAAAAGATAATTTATCACCAGAAGGCCTCCTGTAAAAAGATGGCTAAAAAAAGTGTTCTAAACACAAAATAAAAACAAAAGAAAGAAAGAAACTTGGAACATCAAGATTGAAGAATATACTAAGCAAAAATATAGTTAAATATAATAGAATTGTTTTTCTTCTTAAGTATCCTAAATTATGGTGGAGGGCTGAAATAAAAATTATAACTTTGATGTGGTTCTAAATGCATGTAGAAAAAAAACAAAAAATAAATAAATAAATGCATGTAGAGAAAATACTAGAAAAATTCTAGAAAATTCTAGAAAATCTTACAAAGAAAAGTGAGATTTCTACACTTTCCTCAAATCAATGAATGGCCAACACTAGTAGACTACGACAGTGTATGTATATACAATGCAGTGCTCAGATAAACCAATAAAAATTATTCAAGTGATACGTTCAAAAATACTATATATAAATCAAAATGGAATTCTAAGTTATATTCAAGGACCATAACAAGGTAGGAAAAAACCTGAGAAACAGAAAACAGAACACACAGAAAACAAAACTTCAAAAGACAGATTTTCACCTTAACTTTTCAATAGTTACACTAAATATTAATGGTCAAAATATACAAATTAAACAAGAGAAATTGGCAAAGGAAACCTAAAAACGTAGCCCAACTACATGTTGTCTAACAGATACTCAGTTTAAATATAATGATACAGGGCCGGTGAGATGGCTCAGTGGCTTAAGCACCTGCCCGGCAAGCGCGAGGGCCCGAGTTTGACTCCCAGAACCCACATACGAAAAAGGGGCTGGTGATATCGCTCAGCAGCATGGGTGCCTGCTGGTGCATGAGGTCCTGAGGTCAACCCCTGGTACCCACAAAAAAAAAAAAAAATATATATATATATATATGATATATAATGATATATATATCATTATATATATATATATATAATGATACAGGTACAATAAGAATAAATAGATGGGAAAAGATTATCAGGCCCAAAAATCAAAGGAAAGTTCTGGCTATATTAACATAAGATAAAGTAGACTTCATACTCAGACCCCTGTGGAGGGTTCATTCTCCTATCTGGCAATGTGGCATATGGATGAAAAAAGATGAAGAGAGAGAGATCTGAAATTTAAGGGGCTCTGGGATGACCAATTGCTCTCAGTGGAACAAAGAGCTAAGAGTTAGAGTGACCATGGCTTTTATTGGTACCAATCAGGGAGGTGGGTGGGGGTCATGTCAGGGTGCATGGGAAGAAAAACTTTGCAGGCATGGCTTGTAAAGGAGGAACAAAGCACTCTTGAACCAGGCACAGGGGCTCCCCAATTAATATGCAGCAGATAACTTGATATATGCAATGCTGGCACCTTTACTGACAGGAAGGTATAATTCTTTCTGAGTCCCATGGCCTCAGCTGGGATTCTATCTCATATCTTAGCCCTGGAATTTCATAGGCTTTTACTTGAGCCTCCACTCCAGCCATCAGCAGTGGGGGCTATCCTCACCCGCACACCTCACTTTGCCATGCTGAGACATATTGGCACCTTGGCTGGGCATCTCAGCTAGACTCAATCACATTCTTTTGGCCAATTAAGGGAACATCTGGTTCTATATAGCCAGTTCTGCATATCTCAGCAAATAAGGTTGAAATAAAGGTTGGGTAAAGATGGAGGCAAGGGGCTTCATTTCTCAGGGGAATGTGGCTTGGCGTCCCCAACAGACTTCAGAGCAAAGACAATTACCAGAGACAAAGAGGAAAGTTATGTCAATGCACCAAAAAGACATAATAATCTTAAATGTGTACACCAAATAACAGAACAAAAAAAATACATGTAGTAAAAACTGCTGGAACCAGAAGGAGAAATAAACAAATGCACAATTATAGTTAGAAACTTCAATGTTCTTCTCTCATTAACTGATGGAAAACAAAGCAGAAAATATCAGCAAGACACTTCAAGACACTGCCAACCAATAGAATATTGTTGATATTTATAGAACACTCCATCAGAGACAGCAGAATATGCATGTTTATCATGTATCCATGATACATTTTACCAAGACAGATGACACTCTGGGGCAAAAGCAAGACCTTGACAAGTCTAAATGGTTGAATTTGCCACTCACAGTGGAGTAAAACTAGAAATCAGACACAAAATAACACACAAAAAATCTCCAAACACATGTAAACTAAGTGAAACCCTCCTAAATAACCCACAGTACAAAAAAAGCATTCTTAAACAAAATAAAAACTACACTGAGCTGAATGAAAATAAAAATACAGGATTTCCAGGAAGATGATGGAATGGGGAGCAGCAGAGAAATAGCCTCTCCAATATCTGGAATCCAGACAATGGAATATAGCCATGTGAGGAAGAAAATGGGGAGGGAAATGGATCTTTAGGACCCAAGGATCTGAAGCAATAGTTTGAACCCACAGGGAGAGTGAAGAGAGGGACCACAATGCAGAAGAGGGAGGTGGTGCTTTCTCTGAGCCCCAACTAGTGGTGTGGGATGGGCAACTTGAACCTACAGAGGCACAGTGACTACTGGCAACCCCAGAGGCTTCCACAGAGAAACACACCAGGGGAACAGAGCAGTGGATGCTGCTGACTTCAGTGGCTGGTGAGTTACTCAGGTTCAGATGCCCCTCAGGAGAAAACAATTGGCCAGTAGCCATTTTGGAAAATGGCCAACTGAAGTCAGAACTCAGAGCAACTGCAGGTTGGCTCCATCTCATGGCTCAAGTGTCAGGGTGAGGCACAGCCAAGTTCAAGCCAGCAGGAGATTAGGGAGCTGAGTTCAAACAGCAGAAAGCCCAGTTCAAGCCAGCAGGAGTCACTCAAGTGTTGCAGGCTGAAAAACATGGGTCTCAGCCTCACAGCCAGAAACCAGAAGCAGCCTGAACTTCAGTGGAACTAAAGGCCCAGGTTTGCTAGGATTATCCACCACCACCATAAATCTACTGCTAGCTTTCTGGGATCAGTCAACATGGATCAGGGCTCTGTCTGCCTCCTCTGTCAAATAGTGACAGCAAAGACACATCTTGAAGTGGGCATTTTTTTCTGCTTTTCTTCCTTTCTTTGCTTTCTTGTTTTTTTCTATTTTTTCTCTTTTTCTTGATTTTTTCTTCTTTTTATACAATTGAGAACACTGTTTCTAGTTTATTTTATTGTTGTTTTTGTTTTGTTCTGTTCTTGTATCTGTTTCTTCCCTCTTCTTTTTCCTCCTGTCTTCTTCACTACTTCCAAAAGCTTATATAACCTTCCTTTGTCCTCCAGCCTTGCTTCTAATATATTTCTCTTCTTCTATTTCTCTATTTTTCCCCTAACCTCTTTTAAATTTGCTCTCCTAAGGTTAAAATCACCATAATTAGGGGATATTTACTGTACTCAATTTTCTGGTTTATTTTAGATTTTGTTATATAACTACAAATCTTGTTCATATGGTTAAAGGTGGCAAATTTATAGTTATGTTAGCTTATCATTTTCTAGCCTTGTTTGATGCTATTGTTATTATTGATTGTTCTAAGCTGTAGCCAAGGTGATATAATTGTTCTAATCAGTTGTTTTTTCTTGTATGCCAAGACTGAGATTGCCTGGGGATCATAAACAATAGTATAGGCCAGTGCCAAAGAACCAGAGGCTAGGCCAAATAGACAGCAATTTCTTATCCCCAATGAACTGAAGAGGTGGGATCTTGCAACAAACTCAAAACCCAAAAGCCAGCTACAACTGGAAGTCATCTCTGAAAAGTAGTTATTTTCTAAGGGTTTGCAATACTAACAATAAATATACCTACTTAAAAAATTTTACTAGCATCAATGCAGGAATTAAACTAAAAAAAATAGAAAATGGGAAGACAAAGAAGCAAGATGCAACCCAGACTTCCAGCTCACCAAAGGCAAACCCAGGGGGGCAATGAGGTGGAACAATTTGCAAGCCACCCACCTGGACTCTTTCAAGTGGGAACAGCAGAAGGAATAAAGCAAAGGAATGAGGCTCTAGAAAAAGTCAAATCAGAAATAATTTCTCAGAAAACTTCAGACATCATGGCCATAATGAAGGGTACGATTCGTGAATCTAGAAAAGATAAAGATTTTTAAAAATAGAGGAGCTTAGAAAAATGATAGAAACCATGAATGTGCAACATACAAAAGAAATGGAATCCATAAAACAGATTCAATTAGATATCTAGGAAATTAAAAATTCAACTGACAGTATACCCAGCAAAATGAATCAATCTGAAGACAGATTATCAGATCTAGAAGACAAGATTGCAGTTAGCAACCAGAAAGATATCTTTAAAATAGCAAGGCACCATGAAAAATCAAACCAATAGCTGCTAGATGACTCAAAGAATAATATAAGATTGACCATGGGGGCCGGTGAGATGGCTCAGGGGTGTAAGCCCCTGCCTGGCAAGCGTGAGGGCCCAAGTTCAACTCCCAGAACCCACATACAAGAAAAAAGGGCTGGTGATATTGCTCAGCGGCACGGGCGTCTGCTGGCACATGAGGTCCTGAGATCGACCCCTGGTACCCACAAAAAAAAAAAAAAGATTGACCAGAGTTGAAGAAAAAGCAGATCACACAAATGACATAAATAACCTGTTCATAGAATTAATGGAAGAAAACTTCCCAAGCATGGAGAAAGAATTTGACATACAGATAATTGAGGCATATAGAACTCCAGTTAGCCCTAATCAAAAGAAAATCTAGCACAAGATATATAATAGTCGGGATTCCAGAAATTGAACACAAGAAGAGAATATTAAAAACTGTTAGGGAGGGCCGGTGAGATGGCTCAGCAGTGTAAGTGCCTGCCTGGCAAGTGCGACAGCCCGAGTTTGACTCCCGGAAACCACATATGAAAAAAGGGCCAGTGATATCGCTCAGCGGCATGGGTGCCTGCTGGCACACGAGGTCCTGAGGTCAATCCCTGGTACCCACAAAAAAAAAAAACTGTTAGGGAAAATAAACAAATCACTTGTAAAGGAAAGCCCATCAGAATCACAGCAGACTTCTCAAACAAACCCTTAAGTCAAGGAGAGCTATGAGTGAAATATTTCAAGCCCTAAAAGAAAACCACCTCGAGCCCAGATTGATGTACTCTAAAAACTATCTTTCAAAATTGATGGAGAAATAAGACACTTCCATGACAAAGAACACCTGAAGAAATTCATGACCACCTAACCAGCACTCTAAAATGTTCTGAAAGACATTCTAGAAAGATATAATGAAGAACACCACTCCATGAATCCCAACAGAATGAATCCACCAAGCAAGGTAAGATATTAAACAGAGGGAAAAGATAGAGAACCAACGACAGGAAAAAAAATCACAATAATAAATCAATACATATCAGTTTTAACCATCAATGTAAATGGTCTCAATTCACCAATCAAAAGAAACAGACTGCCAGCATGGATCAAGAAACAAGATCCAATCAGAAAATGGAAAGATATCCCTTGCTCCTGGATAGGAAGAACCAATATAGTGAAAATGGCCATACTTCCAAAATTGTTATACAGATTTAATGCAATTCCAATCAAAATTCCAACAGCATATCTCACAGAATTAGAGAAAACAATCCTAAAATTCATTTGGAATCAGAAGAGACCTAGAATAGCAAAGGCAATTCCGGGCAACAAAGGCAAGGCAGGGGGCATCACAATTCCCGACTTGAAATTATACTATAAAGCTACTGTGATAAAAACAGTGTGGTACTGGCAAAAAAACAGACCTGAAGATCAATGGAACAGATTAGAAGATGCTGAAGTAACCCCAGACATACTAAGCCACCTTATCTTTGACAAAGGTGCCAAACACATTCAGTGGAAGAAGAAAGCCTCTTTAATAAATGGTGCTGGAAAAACTGGCTCTACACATGCCGAAGATTAAAACTAGACCCATATCTTTCACCATGCACTAAACTAAATTCAAAATGGATCAGAGATCTAAATATTAAAACAGAAACATTAAATCTGCTGGAAGGTAGGATAGGTAAATCCCTTGAAGACATTGGTGTAGGCAAAGACTTTATGAATAAAAACTCAACCGCACAGGAACTATCCCAAAGAATCAATAACTGGGATCTCATCTTATTAAAAAGCTTTTGCACAGCAAGAGAAACCACCAACAGAGTGAAAAGACAACCCACAACGTGGGAAAAAATGTTTGCCAGCTGTTCCTCAGACAAAGGATTACTATCGAGAACATATAAAGAACTCAAAAAATCAGACCTCCCAAATTTAAAGACCCACTCCAAAAATGGGCATCTGAGATGAATACACATTTCTCAGATGAAGAAATACTAATGGCAAATAAATATACAAAAAAAATGTGCAACATCACTAGTCATTCGAGAGATGCAAATTAAAACAACACTGAGATACCATCTCACCCCAGAAAGAATGGCTACTATAAAGAAATCAACTAATAACAAATGCTGGAGGGGCTGTGGGGAAAAAGGAACCCTTCTTCACTGTTGGTGGGAGTGTCGACTGGTACAGCCACTGTGGAAGTCAGTGTGGAGATTCCTCAAAAAACTAGGGTTAGAGGTCCCATTTGACCCAGCTATTCCCCTTCTGGGCATCTTCCCAGAAGAATTAAATCATCGTACCACAGTGATATATGTGCACCCATGTTTATAGCAGCACAATTTGTAATAGCCAGATCTTGGAAACAACCCAAATGCCCATCAACTGAGGAATGGATAAGAAAGATGTGGTATTTTTATACAATGGAGTACTATTCAGCCATAAAGAAGGATAAACTGGAGACTTTTATAGGTAAATGGATGCAACTCTAGAAAATACTCATAAGTGAAATAAACCAGACGCACATGTGTAAGCATCGTATTGTCTCTCTAGTATGAGAAACTGAAAGAGTAAATAAGATCCAAAATGTACAATAGACATGGTGAATCAAAAAGAAACTGGTCAATAAGAAAGAGAGACCGGAATGGGGAAAAGAAAGAAGGGAAAGTGAAAAAAAATTGTATATGTATAGAAGATGGTTAAGATAGATACACTACCAGTTTTACTTAGTTCATTGAAGAGTAAGGTTTGAGCCAATAATGTTTGGACAATTGAATGCTAATGTCTGGTATCCTGAATAACTAACTTAAAGATAATAATATGTAATGCATTGACCATTGTTACCCTCATATTATGTTGTTTTGAAAATTTGTTCTTTTTTTTGATTTGTTTTGTTTTTTCTTCTCTTTAAAATAAAAAAAAGAAACAAGATCCAACAATGTGCTGCATACAAGAAACACATTTAACTCAAAAAGAAATTCATAGACTAAAAGTAAAAAGATGAAAAAAATACTCCATGTGACAGGAACCCAGAAAATGGGATAGCTATTCTATTTGCAGGCAAAGTAGATTTCAAGCCAAGACTGATCGAGAGTAACAAAGAAAGTCACCACATCCTTGGTAAGGGAACAATCCAAGAGGAAGAGATAACAATCATAAATATATATGCACCAAATACCAGTGCACACAACTATGTAAAACAAATATTAACGGATGTGAGAAATCAAATAAGCACTAATACAATTGTAATGGGGAACCTCAATATACCACTGTCATAAATAGATCAACTAGATTAAAAAAAACAATAAAGAAATATCAGAACTGAACCAAATCTGTGAAAAAATGGACTTAGTAGATGTTTTACAGAGTGTTCCACTCCACAACACAGAATAGACATTCTTCTAAGCTGTACATGAGACATTCTCCAAAGTAGACTACATACTAGTTCATAGTACATGCTTAAGTAAGTGCAAAGGAATTGAAATTATCCCCAGCATGCAATCAGACCATAGTGTGATGAATTTGGAAATTAATGGAAAAAGAAACCACAAAAACTTCATAAACACATGGAAATTAAATAACACCCTCCTTAAAAAACAATGGGTCACAGATGAAATTAAAGAAGAAATTAGGCAGTTTCTACAATTAAACAATAATACCAATATGACATACCAGAACTTATAGGATGTAAGAAAACAGGCCTACGAAGGAAATTTGTAGTAGTGAATTCCCATATCAGAAAAAACAGGGCAAGCTCAAATAAACAACTTAATGTTGAACCTCAAGCTTCTAAGAAAGTGAGAGCAAGTCAAGCCCAAAGCTCTTACAAGAAAGGAAATTACAAAGATTAAAGCAGAAATTAATACAATTGAGACTAAGAAAACAATACAAAGAATCAATGAACCAAAGAGTTTTTTCTTTAAAAGAATACATAAAATTGATAAACCCTTAGCCAATCTTATCAAAAAAGGAAACAGACTCAAAACCATGCAATTAGGAATGAAAAGGGTGAAATCACAACCAATCCTGCAGAAGTCCAGAAGAACATCAATACCAATTTCAAGAACTTATATTCTAAAAAGATGGAAAACACAGAGGAAACATATGATACACATGAATTACATAGATACATATGAATTACCAAAGCTGAATAAAAAAGAGATAAAGATTCTAAATAAAACAATAGCAGTCAGTGAAATAGAAGATGTAACTAAAAACCTGCCAACAAAAAAAAGCCCAGGTCCTGACAGATTCACTGCTGAATTCTACAAGAACTTCAGAGAAGATGTAATATCTCTACTCTTTAAACTCTTTAATTAAATTGAAAGAGAAGCAATACTCCCAAACTCATTCCTAGAAGCAAGCATTACCCTGATACCAAAGCCGGAGAATGATCCAACTCCAAAAGAGCTACAGGCCAAGCTCCCTAATGAACCTAATGCAAAAATCCTCAGTATGATACTGTAAAGCAGAATACACCAAATCATCAAGAACATATACCATTGCAAAGTAGGATTCATCCCAGGGATGCAGGGATAGTTCAAAATATACAAATCGATAAATGTAATACACCACATTAACAGAGCCAAAGACAAAAACCACATGATCATCTCAATAGATGCAGAAAAAGCATTTGACAAAATCCAACACCCATTCATAATAAAAACCCTACAGAAAATTGGAATAGATGGTCTTGGTCTCAATCTGATAAAAGCCATCTATGAAAAACCAACAGGCAACATCATACTAAACAGACAAAAATTGAAAGCTTTCACTTTAAAATCAGGAACAAGACAATGATGTCCATTATCAACATTCTTATTCAATATAGTTCTGGAAACGTTAGCCAGATCAATTAGACAAGACAAACAAATAAAAAGAATACAGATAGGAAAGGAAGAAGTTAAATTACCATTATTTGCAGCTGACATGACACTCTACATAGAAGACCCCAAAAACTCCACCAAAAGATTATAGATTTAATAACCAAATACAATAATTTAGCTAGATACAAAATTAACACTCAAAAATCCATTGTATTACTTTACACAAATAACAAACTCACTGAGAGAAATTAGGGAAGTCAAACCTTTAACAATAGCATACCCAAAAATGAAATAGGAATCAATCTAACAAAGGAAGTAAAAGAACTTTACCCTGAAAACTACAGTACTCTGAAAAAGGAGATTTAATAGGATACCAGAAAATGGAAAGATATCCCTTGTTCTTCTGTAGGAAGAACCAATATACTGAGAATGGCTATTCTCCCAAAATTGTTGTACAGATTTAGTGCAATCCCAATCAAAATATCAATAGCATACCTCATAGAATTAGAGAAAATAATCCTAAAATTCATTTGGAACTTGAAGAGACCTAGACCAGCAAAACCAATTCTAGGCAACACAGGCAAGGCAGGGGGTATCACAATCCCTGACTTGAAATTATACTATAAAGCTACAGTGGGGGAAAAAAAAAAAACAGCATGGTGCTGGCACAAAAACCGACCCAAGGATTAATGGAACAGACCGGAAGATGCAGAAACAACTCTAAACACACTCAGCCACCTCATATTTTATAAAGGGGCCAAATAACTTCACTGGAAAAAACATAGCCTCTTTAATAAATGGTGCTGGAAAAACTGGTTTCCACATTCTGAAGACTAAAACTAGACTCATGTCTCTCACCATGCATGCAACTAAAATCAAAATGGATCAAAGATCTAAATAATAAAACAGAAACATTAAATCTGCTGGAAGATGGAATAGGTAGAACTCTTGAAAACATAAGTATAGGCAAAGATTTTATGAACAGAACCCTGATCGCACAGGAAATATCACAAAGAATCAACTACTGGGATCTCATCTTACTAAAAACGTTTTGCACAACAAAAAGAACTACCAACAGAGTAAAGAGACAACCCACCATGTGGGAAAAAGATTTTGCCAGCTGTTTCTCAGACAGAGGACTAATATGTAGAATATATAAAGAACTCAAAAAAATCATACCCCCTCAAATTTAAAGACACAATCCAAAAATGGGCATCTGAAATGAATAGACACTTCTCAGATGAAGAAGTAGAAATGACAAATAAATATGTGAAAAATGTTCATCATCATTGGTCATTTGAGAGACTCAAATTATAACAATACTGAGATCCCATCTCACTCCAGAAAGAGTGGTTATTACCAAGATAACAAATTCTGATGGGGCTGTGGGGAAAAAGGAACACTTCTCCATTGTTGGTGGCAGTGTAGACTTGTGCAACCACTGTGGAAATCAGTGTGAAGATTCCTCAAAAAAGTAGGACTAGAGATTCCATTTGACCCAGCTATTCCTCTTCTTGGTATCTTCCCAAAAGAATTAAAAGCATCAACCACAGTGATATATGCACACCCATGTTTATAGCAGCACAGTTTATAATAGCTAAATAGTGGAAACTGCCCAAATGCCCATCAACCATTGAATGAATAAAGGAGATGTGGGTTTTTTTTATACAATGGAGTACTACCCTGCCATAAAAAGGATGAACTTGAGAGATTTCTAGGTAAATGGATGCATATTGAGACCATACTCTTTTTTTTTTTTTTTTTTTTTTTTTTTGTGGGTACCAGGGGGATGACCTCAGGACCTCGCGCGCCAGCAGGCGCCCGTGCCACTGAGCGATATCACCGGCCCCTTTTTCGTATGTGGGTTCCGGGAGTCGAACTCGGGCCTTCGCGCTTGCAAGGCAGGCGCTTAAGCCGCTGAGCCGTCTCACCGGCCCAAGACCATACTCTTATGTGAAATAAATCAGACATACATGTTCAAATTTCACATAGTTTCTCTGGTGTGATAAACAAAAAGTGTAAATAAGGACCAAAATGTATGATAGATATTGTGAAAGAGGAAGAAAATGTTCAAATGGGAAAGGGAACTGATGGGGAGCATGTCAGGGAAAAGGAGAAAAAGAGAATAGAAGGAAAAAATGGAAGTAAAACTTTTGTAAATAAGGAGGGGTAGAGGGGTTGAAGGGAGGGGAGGGAAATGGGAAAAAAAGAATCAAGATACATCATGTACAGGTACAAATTCCATATGATGAATGTTATCATTATGTGTATCTAAAACATACCAATAAAACTAATTTAAAAAATACAATATATCAAAATTTGTAGGACAGAACTATTGCAGTGCAAAATGAAAATGTACAATACTAAATACATAGGTCAGAAAATATGAATCTTAAGTCAATAATCTAAAATCCCACCTCAAACCCTTAGAAAAAAGAAGAGCAAAATAAACCAAAGTAAACAGAAAGAACAGAAATAAAAATGGTGAAAGCAGAAACCAATAACATTGAAAACATTAAAATAAGGAGACAAAGAGCATGTTCTTTGAAAAGATCAATAAAATTGACAAACCTCTAAAAAGACTCACAAAGAGAAAACAGAGAAGACACAAATTCTAATATTAGGAAT
This sequence comes from Erethizon dorsatum, assembly GCA_028451465.1. Classification (NCBI taxonomy): domain Eukaryota; kingdom Metazoa; phylum Chordata; class Mammalia; order Rodentia; family Erethizontidae; genus Erethizon; species Erethizon dorsatum. The sequence goes on along the minus strand of CM051822.1, from coordinate 113,512,986 downwards.
AAAATAACCAATATGACAAAAGATGCTGTAGGCTTCAAAAAATCATAAGACAATACTACAAAGAATGATCCACAAGGAAAATACGAAAACTTAGACAAAATGGACAAAGTCCTCAAAAAAATACAAAGAACCAAACTGATTCAATATGAATTAGGTCATTTGCCCAGCTCTAAACCTACTTAGAATTTTTATTTGTAATTTTAAAAATTTCAAAAAAGACATCTCCAGGTCCAGGAGTTACATTCCTGAAAATGAAAAATTAGATTTGCATGAAGACTTATTCACAAATGTTCACTACAGCTTGCTTATAGTAGAACTAAACTGGAAACAGCTCAGATGCCCTTCACCAGGTGAATAGATGAACAAACTGGTATATCCAGACCACCACACACTACTCAGCAATGTGAAGGAGTGAACTACTGATTCACTTAACCTGAATGAATCTCCAGAGATTCGTGTTCAGTGAAAAAGACCATACAAAAAGTTACTGATTACATCATTCCATTTATGTAATTCTTGAAATGACAAAACTGTAAAACTAGAGAAGTTAGTGGCTGCAGAAAAAAGGGCCAGGTGGGAAACTATAGTAGGCTTGGGTATAGAATGGCCACATTCAAGTCCTGGGTGGAGGGAGGATGGTGGACACGCTCCATATTCTGGCTGTATCTAAGGTGACACTGCACCACAATCCTTCAAGATATTTCCCCTGGGGAACTATCCACAGGATCTCTTTGTATTCTTGTTTCCAACTGTAGATGAGCCTAAGAATTAAACACAGTTCATTAATATGATTAATTAATGTATTACATGCAGATAAGAACAAAATTATTAAGCTAGAAGAGAGAGCCAAAGCATTATCTAACTCAGAGGGAGCTAGCATAACCTCCATACTAGTAGCAGACATGGACCAGGAAGAAAAATTACAGGCCAATTTCACTCACAAATTTTGTATCTATAGATACAAAATCTTACAGGATATTAACAAAGTGAATATAGCAATGTACAGCAACATTTAAAATTGTGTGTGTCCTTCCCCAAAACTCCCTGAATATCCTTGCAACTTGATAATTGGCTTCCCTCAGAGTGAGCTATTGGGGTGGGAGGAGGAAAAGAGTAGAAGATGAGAAGGTAGAGAGAATGGAAGAAAGAGGAAGTAGAGAAGAAGAAAAAAGAGAAGAAAATATGAAAGAAAAAGAGAAAGGATGCATAAACACATTTCACTTTATAATCTCATCTCTGGAGCTACACACCGTCACCTCAACTTTAATCTTTAATTGGAAGCAAATTACTACATCCATCCTCCCTTCATGGAAAGGGGAATTAAGCTCCACCTCTTGAACAGAGAAGTATCAAATAATTTGTTGACAAAATTTAGGACCACCACAATGCAACTTACAACAGCAACAGAAATATAAACTATCCAAGAACATATACAACAAATGATGCACAAAGATTTCATGGGGAAAATCACAAAACTGTATTAAAGTTCACCCAGAGAAACGAAGATATAAACCATGGTCTTCACTAGAGCGCTACAAGATCTCAAAGAGGTTTCCTCTCCTCACCTCACTGCACAGATCCAATTAAAGTCCAACGAAATTACAATCAGGCTGGTTTTTCTTGTGGAGTTTGAAAGAATTATTATGTATTATATATGGAAGAACAAATGACTAACAAAAATGAAGACTCTCCTGGAAAACAATAATGGTATGATGGTGGGCTGCTCCTGGCCAGATATCAAGACTTACTATGACCCTAGAGTATTTTAAATCCTATTTTTGGAGAAGGCACAGGAATGACTGAAGACTAGAAAGAAGAGGACTGGTAAGAAGATCTGCAGGTGCTCTTATCCCTGCAGAAAGAATGCAAAAAGTTGCACCAACTCCACAGAAAGTTTACCATCACCTAATAAACTTGTACCTATCCACACCCCAACAAATAAAGGCACCTGTACGTGCACCTTGAGAAACTTTTGCCCAGAGTGTCAGAAGATAAGTACAAGAATGTCTGGAGCAGCAGTATTTGTAGTTAAAAGGGCAGAGAAAACACAAATCCTCATCTACCAACAATAAGTGGGAAAATAAAGTGTAGTGTACACAGTTGAGACAAATCTTGAAGTCACAATATCAAAAAACGCAAAAATCTAATTGCACAGCTGGACTTCAGCTGATTTGCACTATGTGTGCTTGCCCCTCCTGCATGAGGCTCTGCCTGTGGGACGCTGATGTTCTCCACTACCACATCTGGTCATGGACTGTGGCTTTCACCCTCATTATTGACTTGAGCCTGGCTGCATCTATCACTTCTCTGGTGTTTGCTGGAGCTGCCTCTGGAGTGACCCAGGTCTCCATCTCCCCAGGCCAGTGATGGCGAACCTTTCAGAGCTCTCAGTGATAACAAACAGCTGACTGTAGCACACATGTCATAGGTTTGGCACTACTGCCCTAGGCTCCACCTGGAACCTTCCTTCTCATGAATCCCATCAGCTTATGGCCTTCCTAGGGAAACTGTCATTTCCAGGACTGCTAACTAGGATGCACCTAGTGTGTGTGCGCCTCCAATGTAAGGGTACCATGAACCATGAGCAACTCCTGCAGCCCGTGCTAACGCTGTCTGCAAATTCTGTGCCCAGCAGGCGAGATCCTATGATCTGGAGACCCTGTGTGCTCACACTGTGTCTTCCAGGCTTGGGAAACCCATGAGCAGTCATTAGAATGAGCCAGAGATGCCAGCACACCTCAAATCTGCATCCAAGGATAGCTGGCTGAACTGCGGCTAGAGGAACACAGCAAGCTCTGTGAGCAGAGGACGCCTACACCCCTGCCATGGCAGAGCGCTTCAGTCTCCCGGACCACTTTTCACCCTTCCTCACCAGGAGCGGTGGAGCTGGCCCCGCTGCACTGCTGTACCAGGCGCCTGCCCTCCCTCCTGACGGGTCAAGTATTACAGTAGTTAGCTTGCTAGCTACATTTAGTGGCTCAAATTACCACCTATTCTGATTTTGACCTACTTAAGGAATAGCAAGGAGAGACACAAATGTTGACAAAGATGGCAGTTATGTCCCCAGAGAGCATATCTTTTCTGAGTAATTTTCTCCTCCACTAAAGCAAATAAAACTAAGGATGGCCAAGAAACAGTTCCGTGGTGCCACCTGCAATGGACAACCTGTCTTCACATGTGTATCTCTCATCCTCATGAGAGACCCGGGAGGTGAGCAGCATTCACGGCCCATTTTACAGTCAGGGAATCTGAGCCAGGTGAAGATGTATGAGCTGCTCAAGGTGGCAGAGCCAGGACTTAACCGGGCCATTTGCTCAAAAGCTCACAGGCTCAACCACATGCTGTGTCCTGCCTGTCCCCTAAAGTTCCACAGCATGTCTTTCAGTGCCCTTGCCCTGGCCTCCAAGAACCCACAGTAACTGGAAGATGTTCATCCCCAGGTGCCCACAGCACCCAGGTGGTATCCAGGGTCTCAGAGTGAAAGGTCCTGTCTTGCAGTTTGCTTGGTGACCAGAGACATCTCAGGTCTCCCCTTACCCTGATCCTTCTGTTACCCCTGCTTCTACTCAAGAAACCCAGCTGCCACCACAGCATCTTCATCAGATGGGTCTCCACCTGCAGGACATGGTACCTGTCCACCCCTACATATATTTATGCCCCCACACCCACCCACACCTGGATGGCTCACTCAGACCAGAGCAGCCCCACCAGGAACTGGCAGCTCTGCCTTCCAGTGGCCATGAGCCATCTGCTTCCCATCATCTGCTCTCAGACCTTGAGCCCCTCTGAGCTAGAGGGAGGTGGAGAGAGCTCTGGATCATCCATGCAGAGAGAGTGAAAGTTTGCAACTCTCCCCCCCAGGCCCCACTTCTGTGCTACTGACCCAGGAAGACTAGCCACTATAAGTGATTTTTCTGTACTCCTGCATTGTGTGTCTGTGCAGCACACTGTGAAATTCATGGCTGATATCAAAGTATTGTGCAAAATGGAAAAGGAAATAACTTTACAGTCTGAGTGAACCACCATCATAAACAAATTGTGATGATTCAATATATTTATAGAAAGCTAAATTTTCTACATTTTCAATATACTTCTCTGCCCTCTGGGGTCTCTCATATAGCTCAAACAACCAGAGCGCTGTCCCCTCTGGCAACAAAATGTTAATAGACTGACACCGTCAGCTTGCATGGCTGTGGGAGTGATGCAATTTACTTTCATAAGATGCCATCAATAACACACAAAATGTATTGTATAACACAATATGATTGCTGTAATTCCTAGACACAAACATTAGGAAACTCCCAGGGAGGTCCTATGAGGATGTTCTGCTTGAATAGGGATTCTAGAGTCATGTGGACGTGGCACAGGGGCAGAAATATTGCAAGATGCTTAACAGGAAATCCTTCTCCTCTATCCTGTATATAATGAAGCCAGAATTCTAAAAGTTATTGTCTCAACGAACAGGCCATGGATCCTTTCCCCATCTTTACCCTCTTTTGATCACAAAATGACTTTATAGAGGAAAAGATTAGGTCTAGTACCCATCCACAGTCTGGAAGCGATCACCACTTTGAGATAGGATTTCGAGCCAAAAGTGTGTAGATAACTAATATCCATCCTGCCAGCCTACAGCTGACAGGTGGTTAGCAGAGCCCTGCAGATCTGTTGGTGAACTCAAGCCAGGGGCTGCTCCTCACCTCTGGCACTACTGAGCAGGTCTCTAAAATTGTGGACATTGCCAGAAAAGAGAAGTAGAACAAGTGGTTAGCACTTCACCACACAATTTTCAAGTTCAGAACATCAATAAATTATGTGTGACAGGAGCAGACAGTCCTACATCTGTTGCATGCAACGTGTTAGGGGAGAGGGGGAAGATTGCATTCCTACTTCACTTCCATCATTCTCTCTGAAAGTTATGGTCAGAGTGCAGGCAGCATGGACTCTCACAGGAAGGGCTTTGGGCTTGCGCTTTTGAACCTACTGGTTTGGCCTCAAGCAATGCACCGTCTCACCCTTCTGGCCCAGGCAGTGGGCATCACAAGTCTACCATGGGCCTGTGGGGGACACAGGATCATTAGTACAGTACAGGGCACAAGCACTCATATACCCAGCCTGAGTCATGTCTCCCCTTTAAATGTGCATTCCTCCCTCAAACTGGGAGCACTGTGAAGGCAACTTCCCCCCTGGATCCACGGGACTCCTGACAGCTGATGATCCTGGCTGTGAATTGGGAGGTGAAGGAAGGGTCTTCCCAGGATGCTTTCCTGAGCAAAAGTGCTACAGGTGAGGCCTTTGAGTGCCTTCCTGGGAGACAAACAGTCTCACAGCCAGGCCTGCCTGAGTCTTAGCCACTTGCTCTGTCTCTCCTGAGCCATCTGGTGTTCCATCTCATTGGCCCTCACAAGGGAAGCAGTGTGTTTCCTTGGAACAACCCCAGGGGGCACACAGGAATCAAGGCTGCTAGGTGGAGGATGATGCCCCAAAGAAGTACCACAAACACAGCATCCATGTACTTAGTTCTTGGCTCACCTTTTACAGCACTGTGCTCCTGGGTCAATGTGCTGCACTAGTTCACTATGGATCCTGAGCCCCTGTCCAGGCTCTGGCACATAGTAGATACCCAGGAAACACTAACTGAGCAGGCTAGACACAGTGGTGCACACCTGTAATCCCAGAACTTTGGGAGGCTGAGGCAAGAGAATTACAAACTCAAGCCCAGCTGGGGCAAATTAGCAAGAACTTGTCTCAAAATAAAAAAAGGCAGGGGATGTAACTCAGTGTGAAGGCCTTAAGTTCAATCCCCAGTATTGAGCCAAACCACCATCATGGGCTATGGCACTGCCAGGGGTAGGGTGTGGGCTAGGTGTAACTTCATGTTTAATTCTTTACTATCGTTATGCATGAGGTAGGACAAAAGGAATACAGCAGAAGAAGAAGAATCGTGGCTTAAATAAAGGCTCAGTCACTGTTTTTCAGAAAAGTACTTTCGTTCACTGATAACACTGATAATTAATTATTTATATTTATGGAATACCATCACACACCAAGCCTGGGCTTTTTTTGTTGTTAAACATGGGAGAACAATTTTTTCCCTCAAAGACACACACACCCCCTAATACACATAGACATACATACATGCACACATATATACATGAATACATCTGTGCACATAGTATGCACATGCACCTGTACACAAATGTGTCTCATAAATTTGTATGTGCACACATAAATAATGCAAGCACATGTGTACATGTATGCATGTGCTTACATGCAGACAAACACATATACATGCATATACACAGACACGTGCATCACACATGTACACATACATACACACAAGACTCTAGAGGAGAAGTGGCTGCCTGTAGTAGGATTGCTAAAGCTTCTCTGAGTCTGGTCTTACACTGGTTCCACTCTGGACTTATACAGGAAAGGCTGGTACCCAAAGCAGAACAAGGGCAACCACTAAGGAAATATTATCTTCCAGCACAGTCACAAAGCCAGGCCCTGTCTCACTACTTACCAAAAAGGGAAACACCCAAAAGTTTGATTCAAACTAGTAAATACATCTTGTTTGTTACCTCTAGGCCATGACTCTTATTTCCCCATCTATATGGTAATATTTCTCAACTTTGCTTCTTATAGAAATGTTCACGCATGCGTGAAAGTGGAGAAGCCATCTGCTCACCCCCATGCATCTGTCATCAAATGGGATCTAGCTCCCACCCAAGTCTACACTACTATTTTCTTCCTATTATTACCAGGTGAAGAAGGTGGAGAGCGGCAAAATGGACAAACTCAAAGAGCTCTGTCCTGCACCTGCCAGCCTGGGTGTGACTCCGGCTCAGGCTCTGGCCAGCTACCTGGAGATGAGATCAACTTACCCTCTGCAAATGCCAATGACTATGTCCAATCACGGTGCCATTCTGAGGATTTAATCTTAAAATGCATTGTCAGACACCTTTTAAGCATGTAATTAACAGTAATTACCAATTAATAATTATATTATTTGCTGAATATTCTCACTAATCCCTTACTCAGATTTTCTAACCAAGATTAGCTTCTCCCTGAGGCCTCTAACACCCTCTGATTCCAACAGAGGCCTAAGAACTGCACCACTTCCAATAACCGAAAAGTTACTGAAGACATCATTTCATAAATTTGGCAAACAGATGCCTGAACAGCACCTTTTGTTGAGTCTTAAGTCTCAGTTCTCGAACTTTTTTTAACTCAACATTTAACTCTAAAAGGAAGATCTCCCTTTTTAAAGTCTGAATTGAGCCATCCCATCATATGGCACCCTTATTACTTCATGTGTGTGTTAGCTTTCTGTTGCTGTCACAAAACATCTGAGAAAAACAACTTAAAGGAGGAAACACTTACTTTGGCTCACAGTTTCAGAGGTTTCAGTCCATGGTTGGCAATCTCCATTGTTTCTGGGCCTATAACTAGGCCCCACTTTCTAAATGTTCCTCAACCTCCCAAAAGTATCATCAGTTTGCAAAAAGCCTTTAGCATAGGACCTCTGGGGGACATTTCAGATCAAAACCAGAACAATGTGACTGCCTTGCTGCCTTCCCATCTTTGTAACACAATGAAAGGTGTGTGAATGAGAGCCAAGCCTCTGGGCTTCAAACACAAGGTTCAAAGCCTCACATGAAAGGCCCTTCAGTGTCACCTTTACACCCATTTTAACAGACATGGTGATGGGCTTCTGAGCTGGGAGCAACCCACATCTGCCACACAGAACAGATAGAGGCAGCAACAGGCTGTGAAGAAAGCCTGCCACTGAGGACTATCAGGTTGCCGACAAGAGGAAGAATGAGACTTCAAGAGACTGCAAGAGGAATTAAAACTCAGCACCCTGAGTTCATAGTGTGGGGCTAAGCCCACCAGCTCAGCCCTGTATCTCCTGCCCCTGTATGGCACAGCCTGGATCCCATAACCAGGGACCACATCCAAGCTCCCATACCCAGGGTTCCACACATGGAGTATCATGCTCAGGGTCTCACACTGAATGTCCGTGTCCAGTGTCCATACTCAAGGGTCCACACCCCTTGTACAACCAGGTACCAAAGACCACACCAGCAGTTCACATCTCAGGATACTTTCTGGACCCAACAGGCTGTACCTTTTCCATGGCAGTTTTGCCCTTCCTCCTCCAAGCCAACCCTTCATGACTTTTTGTTCTGTGAGCAGTTTGTAAATTACCATAGAGTGGCTGGGATGTGGGTAATAGGAGGGCAAGAAATTTAGTGCTTTTGCTCCTGGATAAACAAAACAAATTATATTTTAGACTCCTAGATAGAGAGTGTGCTTCTCAGCATGAGCAGAGGAACCATTTACTGTCCTGGGTTTATCTGCCTTAGATCATGCTTGGCAGCAGGACCCACCAGTCCTGGCTCTCCAATGTTTGTTCCCACCCAGCAGTAGCTGGTTTATAGGGTGAGCATGCACCTGGCTCTGAGCACAATTCCTGACCAAATTAATATTCTATAAATACTAGGAGTACTGAATCATAATTTTATCCATTGTAATAGAGTTCTACCTGGCTCAGCAGTTGTTCCTTAACCACAATTCATTTCAAGAGACATGTCTGATGGAATTAACATTCCACCAGTGGCCGGAGATCTCGTTACTCAGTCATGACCATGCTCCCTCTACTAAATGACGAGCTTTTTAAAAAATGATAGCTCTAGTTAAAGTTGAGTGGTCATTTCATTCCCAACTCTTCTTTACAGCTTTCAACAAATGTTTAAAATTCCTTCCACCAAGCCTCAGGCTAAATGCGAATTTTTTTAAGAAAGTAAACAAAAATCATGAATCCCATTTGGGAATTAGTAAGGAATGAGAAATTCACAGCTTGGTTTCAAAGTAATGGCTTAGGCTCTGGCTTTAGCAGTAGCTAGGAAAAAAATGCAGCCTGGGCTGACATTGAGAAAAGGCTTTTTCCCCAGATGAATAACTGTTCAGAAGCAGAGTGAGACAGCAAGCACCTCCTGGGCCCAACACAAGGCCCCAGCAGCAGCAGACACCTGGGGAAGGTCCAATGGAAAGCAGACTAGGCCTCATTCAGCAGAACCATTGGGAGGCAGCAGAGTCCTAGGCCATGCGACTCCTGGCCTCTGCCACCAGGGTCTGGGCTTAGGATATTCATGAGCCTCTGTAGGTCAGTGCACCAATTCAAAACATGATTGCATATGGTTATCCCTTTGCTATGATAAGGGTTAAATTGATATAACTGATTATTTTCTTAGCTTTTTAGATAATTCCATTAAAGCAGTAGTTATCAACCTTAGCTGCACGTTGGGAATAGCTGGAAAGATTTTAAAGGGCAGATTCCTGGATCTCATCTGAGAGGCTCCCATTTAGTTGGTCTGTGTTATGCCTGGTTGCAGCACTGCAAAGCAAATGTATAGCAGAGGCCAAGATGTCCTGTGTTAAAGCATTTCAGAGGACATTAATGCAGCCAAAGGTAAGAACTTGGGATGAAAAGGAAGAGGGGAGAGAAAAGGGGAGGAGAAGAAAAGGGAGGGAGGAACATAACTTTTGGAAGACAAATAAAAGGTCTAGAGCACAGACCAAGAACTCCTTCCCTGAGGAACAGAAGAAAATTCCACATGTGTGCTTCATGCTGTAGAGGGATATAATAGGAACAGAAATTCAATAAAAATAGTCACCCAAATAATCAAAGGCAATATTATAAAACAAAATAAGATGAAAATGGAAATCATAGACTCCAAAATATAAATTAATCCAAAACACTATCATTTCACATATACTATATAAAGTCAAAACATGGAGAAAGAGGCTATACATAACTAACACAGAATTAATGACAGAGGGCCGGTGAGATGGCTCAGCGGTGTACGCGCCTGCCTGGTAAGCGCGAGGGCCCGAGTTCAACTCCCGGAACCCACAAATGAAAAAAGGGCCGGTGATATCGCTCAGCGGCACAGGTACCTGCTGGCGCATGAGGTCCTGAGGTTGACCCCCGGTACCCACAAAAAAAGAAAAAAAGAATTAATGACAGAAAAAAGCCTGTGATTACCACAGTGGAGATCAAGAGAGGCAGAGCAGGTAGTGGAATAATTATGGAGAGATGATTGGCACAAAGGCAACAAAATGCTAACATAAAAAAAAATGGTTTGCCAGGAGTTGAAAGCCATTCCTGTGGAACCAAGGTGGGCAAAGACACGAGGGCAGATTATAGAAGAAATGTCTGTTCACTACAGCTCTAATTGCCATATCAGATTTTTGATAAAATTATACAGAACAAGCTATGAGACATATCCTGGTTAAGGTACTGATTTTCAAGTTTAAAGAAATGATCCCTAGGCCATCTAGTTAGATAAAGAATTCACTAAGAAGACTGGAAACAATAAGACTGGAGTGGGGACTTTCTCAGCCAAAATCGTCACTACTGGAAGGTATGAGGCAACAGCTACAAGATTCTGAGCCACAGAGCCAATTTAAGACAATAAGCAGCTGCTTAGCAGCTCAGGGAAGGAAAAACAACCAGGAATCCTTCTTGGGAAATGGCTCAGTCACAAGTGCAGTCACCAGGAAAGAGGGTTAGAGGTTTTCCCATGGCCACCACAAGATGGCCAGTGGGGAGACTCCACAGGGTGCCTAGGGAGAAGGAAAACCCCACCCTAGAAGCAGAGTACAAACAAGAAAAGACAAACTTCCTAGGTCCCAAGACCTCAAGAAATATGTGTCTGGATTCTTGTAGGAAATGAATGATTGGCCACAAGTCCAGCCACTGGAAAATTAATTGAAATAACCAAGGAATGGAGAAGACTTTATTAAAGGAACAGTGATGGAAGGTGAGTCCATGAAATACAGAATCAAGACTAAATCTATGTGAGAACCAAGTGAATGTGCATGTTGCCAGCTTTGGTGATGTTCAGAAAATAACTGACAAAAGTTGAAGGGGAAGAAAAAGAGTCCACAGTGTTCATGCCTTTATCTTTCCTGGTAGGAAATCAATCAACACACAGAAATCTGAAAACACACTATGCAAACAGTCTGACTCCAAACTCACCTCTTCTCATAATTATTTTTTCAGAACCTTGGAGGCATCATTGTGTCACTAATATCTCTTTTAATTAAAAGCATTAATCTGAAGTTCAGCAGTCTCTCCAGCTCCACTTTCATTATTTCTGTTGTGCTCTTACAAAATTAAATTAAATGCATATTTTGAAGATAGCATATATCATATAATCTTACTTCATCACTTACAGTGACCTACCTGAGCTGCCATCTGACTGACGACCCTGCCACCTCCCTTCCACATGTAGAATACAGACAGGCCCTAGACGGAGTTCACCAAATGTCAAGTACCTCCAAGTAACACACAAGCCAGTGAGTGCCTTTCTTTAAACTTTCTTTTGCATATCATTTTGTATGGCTTAATATTTCAGAAAGGCATATAATATTGCTCAGCAAAAAAACAAATAAAATGTTTTCCTAGACAAAACCCGTGAAGTCCCAATTGCCCAAATTGCCTAGTGTTGGTTTCGTGTCTACAAACTGAGCCCTTCCCCTGCCTCTATCCTGAATCTCCTGGAGCCCCACTGCCTCTCCCATCATTCTGACCCCCCGCCTCTGCCTTTGGAGAGTGAGCTCTGGAGGCTCACTCTAAAGGTGCCCAGATGCACTGAGCTAAGGCTGGTTGGTGACATCCACCCCCCAGTCCTTTTACTAACCTGTACACTTCCTAAGAATGGAGGTGCCTTCTCTATATCAAATCCCTAGGAAAGTGATTAGTGCAGAGCACTAAACTCAGATGTGTTATATATATGGACCAACTCCCCACAAGGAATGTAAACATTATGTACTACACATATACTAATAAAATTTTTTAAAATAACATTATGAAAATTCTATACCCACAAATATGACAGTGCCACCCGAATTATTTTATATTTTAAATAAAATTTAAATATTTTAAATATGTTAATAAATATTTAAATATTTTAAATAAAATTCAAAAAAACAAAATCTAAAATTGAAATAGTAAATGCTTGCTAAGAATTTCTTTTCTTTTATTTTATTTTTTTTATGTGGATACCGGGAGTGGACCTCAGGACCTCGCGCTTGCCAGCAAGCGCTTATGCCACTGAGCTATCTCACCGGCCCCAGAATTTCTTTTCTTGAAATGGAAGGAAACTTTTCAAAAACAAAAGAAGTATTCCTGAGAACATGAGGGACCTGCCATCTCTCAGAAAAAGATGGACCATGGGAAGCAAGAACAGGGCAGTGCTTTGATGCAAATCAGTGACCAGTGAGCACTGGCCACATCTATCACATCTCACAGCATAATTGTAAAGAGCTGACAGTCCACTTTATCCCAGGTGGTATTTAATCCACTCTGATTCTAGTGTGATGAGCGGTCATAGATGTGGCAACATCCTGGGAATATATCATCTGTCTGGACCAGAACACCAGCTCAGAACAGTTCTGGAAAAAAACAATTAGAAATCTGAGACCAAGAGTCCAGGGCAGGGACTCATAGGGTGAGTCCCACCAGTCACAGGCAGTCAAGGCCAGAGGGCCACTCTGCCTCCCAGCAAGGGACATCTGCACTTTTAACACATTCGTCCCTTACCCACATGCCAATGTGACTGCAGGAACACTTTCATAGAGGCAGGTAAGGGAGCAAGACATCTCCTGAGGCGGGCTGGGATAGCTGAAGAGCAGCAGAAAGTGAGGGAGACCTGAGTAATGGGGACTGCTGAGAGCTGGGCCCAGATGTGAAGGTTATTTAGCCTTAAGATGCTACATGGGAGGCAGAGTCTCATCTGTGAGTTCTGGAATATTTTCCTGTACAGCTTTGAATATTGTCCTCAAAAGTTCCTATCCACCTGGAACCTCAGAATGAGATTTTATTTGGAAATAGGATCTTAGCGGATGTTAAGACGAGGTCATACCAGATTAGTTGAGCCTTACGCCCAATGACTGATGTACGTATAAGAAGACCCTAGGTGAAGATACAGGCCCACAGGAGGAAGGCTGTGAGATAATGGAGACTTGAGTAACACTGCTAGAATGGGACAGTAGTGCTAGCGACCAGGACCTGGAAAGGGCCCTGGAGCCCACACCACTGCTGACACCTGGACTTCAGATGTCTGGGCTCCAGAACTGTGAGAGAACATTTTTCTGTTGTTCTAAGCCCCTAGTTTGCATCATTCTGTTACAGCAGCTCTGTGATACTAATGCACTTCTATGTGCCTGAGCCCAGTCTCCCAGAGATCCACATTTCTCTTTAGCTCCAGTCAGCCAACATGCGTACCACTCCCTCCCCATGCAGCGCTCATCTGCCCACATTCTCTCCTGTTCCCCACGTGGAGTCACAAGAGCCCCAGGACCTCTTCCTGGCCCTCTGAGCATACAGTAGAGCAGGTTGTCTCATGTTCTTTCAAGCACACAGGTGCTTGCTCTCCCCCTGTCTGTTGGGTGCAGCCTCTGCACTCAGAAATCCCCAGCAAGGGATAGGTACAGGGCTGAAAGTCACAAACCCGAGATCTGTGCACAAGCATCAGACTCCAAAGCAAGCCCCTGCCAGGGCAGGAAACCAGTCCCTCACTTGTCCTTCTCTAGCACACTCTCCTGGGCTTAGGAGCCCACCCTTCTCTCCCACATTGGAAGGCAAAGGATAGTCACTCACTCCTATGAATCCATACAAAACTAAGGACTCCAACTTCCCCAGTCCTTCTCCCCTCCTGCACCAAAGACTTCCTACTCCCGCTGGAAAGGGGCTAGCAGACACTGACGTGATGTAAATCAGTGGCCCCTGAGCTACAGATATCCACTGTCCCCCATTTGACTTTCAACTCAGGAAAGAATATTCTAGGTTCTCAGAGGTTCCTGTTGTACATCTGGCTTATTCCACACTTACCCTGTCTGTGCTAAGGATTGAAGGGTAAAGAGGGTTTTATCTGTATGGAGGGTCCACCTGTGTCTGATTCATCCCCAAGAAGTCAGTCATCCCCTGTTCCCTTTGAACTAAGTCCCCACTGCAGAACTTATACTGTGGCATTTCCTTAACATGGTTAAGTAGCTTGAAATAAAACTGAGTGAAACAAGCCTTCAATGTGCAAAGAAAATCAAGTCTGCTGAGAGCTCAGGTTGTTCAAACAGCCCCACCTTTCCAGCTGATCATTCCACTACCACCAGCCCATCATTGAGACTCAGTTTAGTGGGCTGCCAAGCTTTATGCCACTGCAGCCCTCTAAAGTTGTTAGGCAAAGGGTGTTGTACTGGAAGCTCTTATTGGAGGATACCCACTGTTTGAGCTAAAGGTGAGGGTACTGCTGGTCCCGTAGGTGGCCTGTCTTTGCTGCCCACATGTCCATCTGGGCACTATAAGGGAAGACAGTAGTAATCCCTGTAGGCACACAGAAGAAAGAAGAGGAGGGGAAACAAAGAGTGTCCTGGCCAGGGTCTTTCACAGAGATAGAGAGCTAATGGGGTCAGAAGTGATTCCTTTGCCCCATATGGCTGAAGCTAGTAACTGTGATTAACATCCAGGGATTGTTGTATTGTCCCTCAGGCTGAGATCTTCCAAGAAAGGATCCCTAGGCCTCCACCCCAAACCCACCTTCATATGGAAGTCACTTCACTCAAAGGGTGCAGCTTAGATGTCACATCATGGCTGCTCTAGCAGGTCAGGGCATTTCCCAGACTGACAAACACCCTCCAGACTCAACATAAGAAGGGGAAATTCACTGCTATTTCCATGCTTCAGTATCATACATATGGTTGGGCAATACTGACCCACACAAATATGTAGATTTTCTCGCCTGCATAGAGAAGGGGTGGAATAGGGGTGGATGTTTTGTTAGGACATTCATGTGCAGAATTACAGAAGTCAATGAACATGACCTAGTCATTGTTCACTTAGGAAAACAAATACTATCCCTGAGGGTTTTAATTTTTACAAAAGAAAACAGCCATGGTACAAATCTTCCTCCAGGAACAGCTTGCACAGCCTGGGTCCTTGAGAATATGCATCTTGGCCTGAGGTTACAAGCAATCAAACCACAAGGGAAGCAGTGGAGTCAGAATCCAGGGCCATGCAGCTTGGGCTCTGGCATCTGACCACACACAAAGCCTCAGCCACCTGGGCCAGCAGGGCTCCTGAGCAAAATGGATTAATTGATGAAGTGCATTAGGCATGATTAGCAACTAATGATAAAATAATGTTCTACCTACTGCAAAATGAGTAAAAGTGAGTGCAGAAGAGCTTCAGCAATGTTGTCCATATCAAAATCTCAGAGGTTAGAGGATTAACCTCTAACCTGGGACTCCTCCTGATCCTCCAAGCTCTTCATCGCTCCCTGTCAAGCCTGACTTTTCAATATCAATGGCCTTTTCAAGATGACAGTGGACTCAAAGTCCTCAACCACTTCTCATCCCTTTGCACAGCATCTGCACCTGCTAAGTGCTGAGCTGTGCTATAGGACCCTGTGCAACATGGCCCTGGCCTCCTGAAGCTTAGAACCAAGTACTTGGTCACAGACCAAGTCTACCATTGGTCTTGGGAGTCTGAACCAAAATGCCAAGCCCTCATTAAAATGCATTCATATTCACATTTTTATCAGTGTCTGGCATTTAGTAAAGGCCAGCTTAGTGTAGCCAAGCTCTGCACCCCAGTACGTTCCAGGTACCAAGTCTAGATCTCCTGGATACACTCATTGCACCTGAAGGACTCATGACTCAAGCTTGATTAGACTTTCCTCCTAGAATCTGGATCTGGGGAGCATAAGAGCCTGAGAGATGTGCAGGAAGGCAAAATGAGTAAGATGAGGAAGTGATGTGAGTCCATTGGATAATGAGCTCCAGGCTGAATCTACAAGTCTCTCCATGGATATTTTTCCTTTAGAGCAAAGCCAGCCCCTCTTCTTCCAGACCTACTAGTTTAGCTGTGACTAGTATTTTATGAATTTCTATATCATTAGAATAAACCCTCTTTTTTTGTGAGCTGGTGCAAGTTGGTTTCCGACCCTGGCCAAGGCAGGGCTGTGGTGCCTGGCACCTACCACTGCATAGCTCCTACACCTAATGAAGTTTCATGGCCCCTTCATGAAGGAAGTAGTGGTCATCAGCCCAGGCCATGCTTTTCTGCTGTTCCAGATCGATACTAAATCAGAGGTGACTAAATGTCTGGGCACATAGTCAAGTAGGAAGAAATGAGGACTGATCTCTTCAAAGCCATCTAACCTTCATCTCAGCCTGCCTGAAGAACTGGGCACAGTGCCTGGGTCTTTGTGTAGGCTGGGCCTTCTTTCAGAGCTCTGTCCCCTGCTTATGAGTTCTCACTGCAGCCACTTCCAGCCAACACTAGGATAAGATACCCAGCAGAAACAAGTCTGCTTAGACCCAAACACCTGAGCAGAGAGAACAGCTTCCAACAAACAAGAGCCTGCAACAACTGGCTCTGTGCCTGGAAACAAGCTGAAAGCGGCAGTCATTTCCTCCAAGTCTTTTCAAAGTACTCCTTATGCCAGTTGGGCCCAGTTCTCCAAGCCTGGCACTGCTGTGACCATGGGGGCAGGCTGCCCTGCTGACTTGGCAGCCCTCAGAAACCATGTGGTCTTGATGTGTTCAGGGCAGTGCTTCTAACAGCTGCACAAGCTCCAGCAAATCCTTAAGGGGAGAAACAGACTGAGCCTGAAGGCAGAAACATCTGGCAGGCTGCAAAGACCAGTGAAGATAATTCTCCACAAAGACATGCAGGAGAGGCTTTGGCTGATGGCCCTGCACCTACCGCACTGCTGTGAGGCTGATCATGCTGATCAGTCCCTCTTTGCTCCAAGGAAACAGATTTGTCATCACTATGCCTTCTGAGGATCTGTGCCAGCTTTTAGATAGGCTTCAGAGTCTATTCTTGTTTTCTCACAAAATATTTCGTTTTTCTCCACTTTGGTCACTATTTCTAATAGACAAATGCCTAATTCTATGAAGCATTTTTAGTGTTAAGAATGATATCACCCATTGTTGCCAGTCAGCCTAGGGTTCTTTTGTTTGAATCAGATGAAAATCATAAATTGACAAAGGGCAGTTCTTCTGGTAGTTATGATGCCACCAGATGACACTGGATAATGCTGGATGCCAACAGTTGACACAGTCAGCTGCTGGTTACTGCCACTGCCAGCTGCACTCTCCAGGGCTAGCTTGTGCTGGACACCAAAGGTCAAGTCCACCAGATGGTGGTCTCTGCTGCTGATCTTCAATGGCTGCTGGTCTCCAGAGCTCTTCAGGGCTACCAGCCCCTGGTGCAGTGATGGCAAACCTTTTAGAGACTGAATGCCCAAACTGCAACCCAAAACCCACTTATTTATCTCAAAGTGCCAACACTGCAATTAAACCCAAATGTTCAGCTGCTGGTGGGATGCTGGGGCAATTTGGTTCACATGCCAACAGAGAGGGCTCTGTGTGCCTGTTGCAGCACACATGCCATAGGTTTGCTACCACTGCTCTGTTTTTTTTTTTTAAGTGATCATTCTGTCCATACTACTCAGGATAAGAATCTTAAATAAATTTACAGAACTTTTGAAGCCCACACTATCCAGGAAATAAATCATGAGTGGGTTTATAGGAACACTAAAGCAAACTAACAGGGCCTGTACTACAGCACAAGGTCAGGACACTGGAAGGATCCAACCTAGACTAGTTGGAGAAGTACACGTAGAGTGTTGCTTATATAGCAGCTGCAGGCCTCTGATTAGTCCAAGTACAGGCTGTGATTGGTGCAGGGCCCCAAGATGGCCTCCGCTGTCATGGTAGAGATCCAGTGAGGGACCAGAGGTGAAACCAGGGAATCTTCTAGAAGGCTACAGAGGAGGAGGAGAATGTCAACAATGGGCCCAGATCCCTCCTTCCATGATTTTAGCCATGTCAGAGTGTTCCTCGCCCTTCTTCAAAATGGCAGCAGTAGAGTCTGAAATGCTGGGGGTGGGGGAGGGGCATCATGATGGCAGTCAAGCTGCACTCATGTTGACATGGAGGAGTGGCCACTAGATAATAACCAGGGAGGACACAAAAGCACATTGTCCCAGTCCATTGGGAGGTGAGGGAGAGCAAAAGGAAGTGCCAGCCATTGACAAATTTATGCCTCCCCTCCAGCTGGCAGGAGAAAATGGGAGACTGGGGTGCTTCTTCTCTGTCTTGCCATGATGAGCCAGGTGCTTGTTCCACCCTCCCTGTTGGAGAGATACCTGCTGAGGATGATGGGGGACCATCCCTGCAATATTCAGTAACATTGCATTTGCAAGGAAGGCAGAAACGAAAGACAGTTGTATGCAAAGGACCAGAAGCTATTTTTCTCTATCAGCTAGGGATCTAAATAGGAAACTGATAGACAGGGCATCAGAAGACCTTGGGCATGCACACTGACTGCACCACTTTAGGCAAGCCACTCATGGTGCCTGGCTTTCAGCTCCACAAATACATAATGAGGCACCATGACTGGTGATTCTCCCTAGATTCTCTTATAAAACCAGTCAACCTTGAGACCTATGTTAGCTCCCTCCTGGGCCCTTTGGGAATTGAAGCTAATATGTTAGGAAACTTGATGGGTATAGAGGACCTAACTGTCCCCTGAGATGTACAGTCAGTGGTATGATATGTACATGGTCTCATAACTTCCACTGAGAAACAATCTTCTCCACGGAGCAGGAAAGAGCTCATGATGGCCAGCTCCAAGGCAGATGAGGGGGCAGGGCATCAGTTGTACCATCCTCAAATTGAAACATAAACCAGAGTCACCACATCATGCCTTCCCTGCTGGCTTCCTATGTACCCTGCCCCATCCAGGAAGGAGTGCTTTCTAATCCTCTAACCCATCTGATGCTCTGTGTGTCATCCAGTGTTCCATTCAACACAAGCACCTCATGCTTTAACAGATCCACCTCCCAGTACACAGTCACCCTTCTATATAAAAACACCCATCAACTCCAGATGCCAAATGGAGATGGTGTCTGAGGGGAAACCAAGGGTCACCATAGGAAAATGTATCTGAAAACCAGAGGTGCAGCTGGACCCCATCCACAAAGCAAATGCCCAAAACCTAGTACGTGCAGAGACCCTTACTGAGCCAGGCATGTGCGTTCTTGGGTTGTTTTCCCTGACTTCATTATTATAGGTCAAAGTCACGGGGGGGCAAGAAGGCAGAGTCATAGGCCTCCGACTGATGAGGCCAGCATTTTCCCTCTGCGCTTGTCTCAGCCCACATTGGCCGATTCTCACTTTGCACCTCCTTAGCTTTCCCAACTGTCCTCTAAAGATGAAACCTTCAGGGCTAGCAGCAGGATAAGTATCCAGACATGTTTCCAAAAAAGAAGCTGAAGTTCAGTGCTGTGCTGCCCAAAACCACCACTTGGTTCTCTAGGGGTGGTAGGCAGCTTTCAGGCACTAGGGTCCATGCTGTGCCTGAGGACCAGGGCTATGAACTTACAAAGAAGACTGCACAAGGCAGTGATGTCCTTGATGTGACTGTCATTGCAACTAATTCAGAGTATCACGGTAGGGAAAAACAACCACCAACTTCAAATGTTCTAACAACCCTAATCTTGTGCCAAAACAATTGCATCATCCAGTTTTATTGTTTTTCCTTTCAATGAAACATGCTGACAGGGCTAGCATCATTTATGAAGGAAGGAAGAGATTAACACATGCTCCACACCATTATGGGACTACTAAAAGCGTGTCTATGCATAGTCACAACCAGGTCCAACACCTGCTGAATATCAACTCTGCAAATTAAAACAGATAATCAATACCCACCATCTCACAATACTGTATTAATTCAAGGGACCAAAGAGATTAAGGTTGACTTTTAATACTCTATGGTTTTATCAGCACATTTGAATACAATCTCAGATCTACACCATTGAACCTAGAATTTCACGAACACTTCATTCACATATTCAGGGTTTCCGGCTTCTCATGTTTATTGGGTTAAAAATCAAGACAGATGTTGGGCAACAGTTTAGAATCAAACATATATTTTTTAGGAAAGTAAAGATGCTACGGTGCATCATTTTTAAAGGGGCTATTTTCCAAGGAGATTGCGTTTTCTAAGAAACAGTGAATGTCCCCATGTAGAAAGGACTAAGCCAGCTGACCCAACTACTCTTGTTGGAAAGGTCTGCTTGCAGGGTCTCTTCAGCTGGCATCTGGACATTGGGTTTGCAAAAATTCCTCTTACTCCCCAACTGAACGGGGGTGACTCCCAGTGCCTGACTGTGTGTGTGCAAACATGAGGTTTGTCTGGTCACCTGCTTTCTTCTTGGAGGCTCAGACTTCTGGTATGTGCCAAGCAGAGCTGTCTATGTGACCAACCCTGGTGAAAATCTTAGGTAGAAACCTGAAACACCTGTCACTGTATTTTTGCTGTAGACATCTGGGAGTGGAGATGATAAAGAAGCCAGGACCTAGGTGCTTCCAGATTCCACCTACATCTTTTTCCCTCATGATCTAGCCATATATCCTTTCCTTACCACAGAAACAAACCTTACCCTTGAGCACAACCACATGTTGAAGCCAGTGAGTTCCAGCCAATCTCTGCACAAGGGGTGGTTGTGGACCCCAAAACACTCCCAGCCCCTGACTTGATTTTGGCTCTGCAGGTGAGCATCCTCTGGCCAGCCTCCTGGCAGAGGCTTTTGCTCTGTATTTTTGTTTTGGAGTTTAAAAGCTGAGGAGACTTTAAGAGGAGTCCAGGCTGCCTTGAAGGGCTGTGCTCTGGGAGTTACCTTTAAGTGGGTACCATCTTTGATGCCATCACAGAGGAGAGCAATTTGTTTGAGTTTCTTAGCAAAATCAACCCTCCAAGGGCTACTACCCAGTGGGGAAACTCTGCCTTCTCCACCAGAACAAGGGCCACCTCTAAGCAGTCAGTGTTGGGCTGACACCAGTTTGTCTTCAAGCAAATGACAGAGATAAGAAAAGGGACTCTGAGATAAGAGCAGGGACAGTAGTAGTAAAGGGGAGCTCTGTGCAGTTAGGAGGAGATGTGGACTGGGTGCTTGTGTTACCCCAATGTGACAGTATTAAAAAATGGACTTTGAGGATGGTGATTAGGTCTTGCAAGTGAAGTCTTCACAAATGAGATCAGTGCCCTGATAAAAGGAACCCCAGAGAGCTCTCACCCAGTTTTCCCCATGTCAGACCACAGGGAGGAGGTGACCAGAACCCAATCAGGCAGGCCCCTGATCTCTGATCTCCAGGCTCCAAAACTGTCACAAATAAGTGTCTGTTGTTTATAAGCTACCCGGTGTGATATTTGGTTACAGTAGCCTGAAGGTACTGAAGCAGGGGCAAGTCCTGGTACCTTAGTGATAGGATCTTAAATTGTCCTCAAAGAGGAAACATGAGAGATCAAGGCCAGACAGCCAAAGAGGATCATTAAGAGGTGGACACACAAGCAGGACCCCAGAGCCTCATGGTAGTGGTGGCAAGGGGTAAGGGAGGGAGCTAGGAGCCACCGAGACTGGCTGGGGGACATGATGGAAGGAAGAACTATCACACTATTGAGGCCCATATTAGAATTTCATTTGCTAGCCAGTAGTTACTAAACATGAGTATATCTTTGCCTAATGCATGATGTTATTGCCAATCAATTCTTGTTTCCCTTTAAGATCTAGAACCCCAGTTAGCCAACCCCACATGAAGTCAGTATAGTCAAAAGCTTGCCAAAGAGGACTACAGATGGCAGGCCACATTCCTTCTGCAGAACTGACAGGTGGACAGCAAGCTCCACAGCCCAGAGCAAGGACACTTCTCTGAATGTCTGTCCATATCACCAGACATGGACAAAAGCTGGACCTGAACTGAGCCTCCCAGGCCCTCATGGGATATCCTGTATCAATGTGGCATCCCACAGGCTCCTCTGTTTTGACACCATACCATAGCGTGAGCACACAGATCCCCAGTGGAAGCCCTTCAGAGAAGAATCTAGTGGAACTGTTGATGACAGTGTTGATACATTCCTATAGAACTTTGGAAACATGCCATTTATCACAAAAAACCATAAAGCTACTCGGAGCTCCCATTCACATAGGAATTTGTCATCTCCACTGAACCTACAGTGAAAGCATCAGCAGAGAACAAGTTACCCAACAAGTCTGTAGGATGTGCTGTGCACACTATCACTATGAAGGATAGCAGAGAAAAGAGCCAAGCCCAGCTGAACATAACCTGATAAGTTTCACAATAATAGCAACCTTCAAAGAGGGCTTGAGCAAAACAGAGGTTGTGGGTTACTTCCAACATTTAATTCACCAAAGTAATTTCAAATAAAACCCAAGGAAGCTTGTGCTTTTTAAGGTTGTTTGCATTCCTTTTGCATATGAAAGAAGCTCTGCATTGAAGAGACAAGAAGCTCTCTGTGTCTGTTCCATTAAGTCTCGGTGTGCATAGGGACACAATGGCAGATGGGCTCTGGATGGGTTGGGGAGGGGTGAACTGTGGAAGCTCATTCCTCAAGCAAAAGCATTGAAGCTTTTCTGCCTAGTGGGTTGGAGGAGCCTGGAGAGAGATGGATTGCCTCTTCAAAAGGCTGTGAGGCTTTGAGTGTAGACCCTATTTATAACAATAAGATCTAGACAATATTAACAAGCAGTAGCCTCCAGACAGGGTATTCACTTGCTGAATTTTCCATGTTCTGCAATTCTTGCCTTGCCTTCCTTGTCCATTTCACTGCTTGTTATCACAGACAGAAGAAAGAAGCTGGGGGGAGAGGTGAAATGAAAAACTGACCAAGCAAATCATCCTCTGCACCTGCCATGAAAATTGGGTGGAGGAATTTGAAATAAATGGTGCTAATAAAGTTGAGGATGTTCTGTGGTTCTTCTTTCCCCAGTAACCAAGACTTAATCACATTTTCATAAGCCATGAAGGAATTAACAATTAGAGTGATAATGACTATGTCTCTATTAAGTATTTATTTCAATATCTCATGATTGGTATCCTATGCTTATTTCGCAATCTAAAAATTGATAATTTATGAGTCGAACAGGTCCAGATACTGGGGTAAAAACATAGTGAACTACTATGTCATGTTTGCCGATGCCAAGCCCTAACATGTTTTGAAATAGTGTTGTAGTAGCTGCCATAATTGAAGGGAGAATGGCCAATTGAGCCTTAACTGCATGGAGTTGTTGGATTACTTCACTATAACTTGCATCTTAGATGGCAAAGCATTTATAAATATTAAATAACACAAAATAATCAAGTTGTTATTCTCTTAGAATGAAATGTGACCCCTGTGCTGCATAAGAAATGTATATAAATTCAACACAAAAGCCATTATGAAAAAATAAAGTGTAGTTAGCAATATGGGTATGACCCATACTCATTAGGAGCTGTGTCTTTGACCAAACTGACCTAGGCTCCCACTGCCACCGGTGGTGACAAGTCCCTACTGTTGGAGTCTTCGGGGTCTCCTAAGGTAAAATACTCAGACACAGAGTAACACTATTAATGACAGGAGAAGACATTATCTCAAAACAGAACAACAGTCCTTATACTTGAGACTGTGCTAGAGTCGAAATTCTTCTTTGCAATGAGAGTGGCATTCTATTTTATTTTACCAGGATCAGCCACTGAGTTGCTCTTTCTCTTCCAAGGTAACCAAGATTGCCTCAAAGATGCCTCTTCTCAAAAGGAAAACATGCTGGCCGGTCTTGTCCTGTGTGATACAAGTCCCAAGCCTGGATCTTACACACCTCCATAAACACCCAAGGCCCTGATTCTGCCAGTCCCAAGCAGGCAGGTTCAGGGACTGGATGGCACTGAGATGGATGGCACTTATGTCATCCTTTCCCTGCTAGATACTCTTTGGCTTCTGAAGCAGTGAGGCACCCACTCTGGGTGGTGGCCTCATTCATAGGATGACAAGTGCCCCCAGTGCAATTTATCTCTAACTCTAGGTAGAGTTAAATGCATGTTCCATGTATCTATTACCTACTGTAGGTTCTATTTGTCTACTATTATGTTAATTGTGTGTGCATATATCCTGATACAAAATGCATTGTTTTCTATAGATCAGGTCAAAAAAGTTTGAAGACCTTTGGCCTAGGAGAAAGACAATGGATGTGGGTGCTTGGTTCTCCACTCTAGTCCATTGTGATAATTTGCCATCCTAGAACTCTATAAATCCTCTTTTTTCATCTGTGTGATGACTAGGGGATAACCAGGTCTTAGACATCCCCTCCCATTTCCTCCAGGTAATGACATGCGGCCTCACACGAGGAATGCACATCACTCACCTGTCACCTGGTGGCCACCACTTCAGTCCTTCATTTTATTCTGCAAATATCTGTAGGAAATCTGTTTCTTCTTTTGCAGCTGGTTTATCCGGGTGAGCATTCCACAAGAAAAGGGGGTGGGATCCTCTGGAGCTGGCAGGAAGGGACGCCTTCAAGCTCTGTTTCCCTCATACCTCTCACGCTTATCCTCACTTTGTTCCATGTCCCTGCTCATGCTTCTCCAGCTTTTATAGAGGAGACATTTAATGAGTCATTTAATTCAGCCTAATTCTCCCAATTTAGGTTCCTGTCTCCTTGGGGAGCCTGCTTCACGCTTGGAAACAGCCAGAGAAGACTCTGGTGCTCTCCCTAGGGACCCGGCCCTTCACAGCTGTCACCAGAGCCGCCATTTATCCTTTGTTCTCCGTGGAGACTGAGAGCAGGGAGACAGTCTCGCTGGTTCCAAGTGGCATCTGCAAAACTGGATTGTAGTCCACATCTTCCAGACTCTGTGAGCAGCACCCAGGCCAACCAAAGCTGCTAAGGAGATCCCAGAGATCACCACCCAGCCCGCAGAAGAGGGCAGACCCCCAACAATCACTGCTTTCAAAAGAAACATCAGCTCCACATCTGCCTCTGATATTTTATAGATATCCATACATAAACCCAGTGAAGTCACAAAACATTCTACAGTCACAGAGCCTTACTTTGTCTTCTTTTTTTTTTTTTAACCAAAATTTCTTCTGGACTGCAACAACCAAGTAAGAGAAGTCCATGATATACGAGCAAACTCACACTGGATTCTTGGGGTTTATGGCACGTCACTGAAGGTAACTTGATGCTCTTAAAAATCCTTTAGTATGGGCGTGGCAGCAGGTACCTGTAATTCCAGCACTCGAGTGGCCGAGACAGGAGGATTGCCACAAGTTCAAGGCCAGTCTGAACTACATAGCAGGACTCTGTCTCAAAAAAAAAAAATCCCTCATGTCCAGAGAGCACCAAACTTCAGGTCATCAGTCCTAGTCAGCAGGTCACTGGGCCCACCTATTCCACACATGTGCGTGCAAGCACACACATGCACACACTGGAAGAACGGAAGTAAGGACAATGTCTGCTAATGGCTTTCCATGCATGAAGGGTCATTAAGATCACTCCAAGCCGGTGAGATGGCTCAGCGGCATAAGCGCCTGCCCGGCAAGTGCGAGGTCCTGAGTTCGACTCCCGGAACCCACATAAAGGAAAAAAAGGGCAGGTGATATCGCTCAGTGACACAGGTGCTTGCTGGCAAGCGCTAGGTCCTGAGGTCGACTCCCAGTACCCACATAAAAATAAATAAATAAATAAAGATCACTCCGTTATCTGAGATAATGCTCACACAGTACCTACTGCAAAATTAGACATAAATTTGTCTCTTTTTCTACAGTTTTCACTTTTTAAAAGTTAGACATTTCACACTTATTATAGAACTGTTAATACTTCCGTAGAAGCTGGGATCTAAATAGTCAAAAGAACCAAAGATTTTCAGTCTCTGCAATCAGCCACAGGACAAATCCCATCTCACAGCACTTTCCCGGATGAGCCAGCAGCTCCACTAAGCCCCAGGAAGCTGAGAGCACATGGGGTGGGACTTCTTCAGGAAAAAGCAGCCCTCACAAGTGTTCAATTTCAATCTCACATTTTGCAATGAGCCGGTAATGTTTCCCAGAGATGGATTAACAGTGTTTTCCCTTAAAAGTTCCACTCACCCCAAGAAACATGTCCCCCAAGGATGCTGACTATGTAAACCTGACAAATGGCCAAATCAAGAGTACTTTAGGGAGTCAGCACTGATTTTCTGCACACAGGTCAGCCCAGCAGCAAGGCTAAGTGATCACCAGACAAAATGTTCCATCCCTGCTAATGTGACATGACAGGACTATTTTCTCTCCCCCAGTCAGATGTTGGGCAAATGCAAGAGACTGGACTCCCTGGCAGAAACCAGTCCACTGGAAAATAAGAATTAAACAGAGCAAAACAAACCTTATCTTTAGGTAGAGACACATTTTCAGAGGGAAAAATGCATTTGTAGTGAAATAGCTTCAAAATGACATGGTGGGGTCAAACACTGCTGCATCCTGAGGTGACCAAATGCTTACCCTGATTTCTTTCCCTTCATTTGTCTGCACTCTCTTTCCAAGTTGGTATTAAGAAGTAAATACACAGAGGCCAGCCTGCCAAGGAGCTCCCAGTGGCCATAGGCATCCCTCAGAAGAGTGCCTTGTTCAGACTATACCCTGCTTTTTGGAAGATGGGAGATAACATGTCCTCACTCTTAGAGAGTTAAAAAGAGACCCAAATCAAAAGATGACACTCTTGACTCTTCAGAGCAACACAGGACAGAAAGAGAAATGTGAGCTGGTCATTCTGTCATTTCCAGTAAGACTTTGGCTCCTGAGGCAAGCTGAAAGGCTGAGACCAAAAGGTTTGCTCATGTAAGTATTTGCTGAACAGCTACCGTGTGCCAAGCAGTGGGGTTACCAAGACAGATAACACATGGACCATGCCCACAGTGAACTGCTATCCTAAGACACAGCGAGTGATGTGAGACAGTGATGTAAACTCTGACATGTGGTTCCACCAACATTGAAGGAGGGAGGGAAAGAACGAGATGGAAAAGATATGACAGAGAAATTATCATCCACATGAGATAGAGGCAAGAGGGATGTGTTTAGGCCCAGGGAGAATGGAGGGGCAGAAGTGAGGAAAGGAGCTCCATGGGGCAGAGAGATCAGGTCCCTGCTGTAGTCCCAGAGAGTGACATCAACAGTAGGAAAGAAGACAGCAGAAGAAGGAGTGAGAAGAAGAAAGAGGACTTGGCCAGGGAGATGGGAATGGAAGCAATGAGTGAGAATTCAAAGATGACTCTGGTTATGGGTCTCATAAGACTATGATTCCTTTCTCCAAGACAGGAAGTCAAAGAAAAAGGCTGGTGTGAGGAGTGTGGAGTGTGAGATGTAGTGGGGCATGGACAGGCAGGCAGCCAAGAGCTCAGGAGGCAGATCTCAATTGGAGCTGAACCTGATGTAGGTATAAATCACTGAGAACAGTGAATGAGAGAGAATCAATGTAGAAGTTGACTGTGGTGGGAGCCCATCTGTAGAACATGAGCATCTGTGGAGGGTAGGGGTAGGTTGAGAAGCTGAGAAACCAGAGAAATTTTATCAGAAACATTGTGGAGTATTGAGGGGTTAGCTAAAGGTGGATAGGCACCAGATATCGTGCACTTGTATGACAAGTACATTATTTTCCTGCAGTGCCACTGAGCATCTTCAGTGGTGAGGAAGCCAGATGATGGGGTTGCTTTGCTTGGCTAGTAAGCCTCTTCTATAGATTTCCTCACTGCTGGGTGCTGTAGAGAGCACAGAGGATAGGAAAGGAAGGACCCCAAGCTCAAGAACCCAAAATTTAATGGGGAGGCAAGAGCCACACATTAAGCATATTGATAACAGATCATGGATACTCTATAGTCTATAGTAGGCTAAGAATAAGTAATTTCTTCAAAGAGACAGAAAAAAAAAAACAGCAGGAGAAAGTTTGTAAAGAAAGGAAATAGAGTCTTTAAGGAAATAGCATACTAAGATAACTACCAGTAAAAATTAACTACAAGCAATCAGGTAGTATTAAAGTCAACATTATGAATAATTACACTAAATTGAAATGGTCTAAAAATAAATTAAAAGACATAAATGCTAGGTTGAATAAAGAAGCACAACCAAAATATACACTGTCTATAAGAAACCCACTTGAAATATAAAGGTGTGAGTGGCTTGGGAAAATGATGGTGGATGAGTAAGAAGCAGGCAGTGAAACTCTAAAAGTTGCCATTGGACCATGGGAATATAGTGACCGGGAGAGTGCAGGAGGGGGGAAGATGCCTCCCTGGAACCCAGAAAAGTTCTGAAGCACAGTTTGGGACCCCCGGCACCAGTGAAGGGTACTTCTCAACAAAGAAGGAGCAGACCGCATGCACACCTTCTACCATCCCAGGAACCACAGTGTGACAGAAGCTCAAATATGTGGACACACGGTGACAGCTGGCGCCCAGGGAGCCCCCACGGAGGATCGTGGGTCAGCGGCGGGGCAGGGGAGCGGCAGAGAACTGCGCTGGCCAGCGGTGAGTGTCTCTCAGCCACAGCTGTCCTGCTCCAGAGAGCGACTGGCAGAGAGCGACTGGCCGGGCGCCATTGTGGGGGTTGTGGCGAAAATAAGAGCAGTGGCAAAACACAGCGCTGGGATCTTGCGCTCCTGACAGGGAGGCGCCAGGGCTCTCAGGCCTGCAGAAAGTGGAAGTGCACTGAGGGCGGCAGGCGAACGAGACTGGTCTCCGCCTGAAAGTCCATGCTTCTGCTCACAGCTCCACCAGAGGGCCGCTCCTGGCTTACTGGGACTGACCTGCATGGAACAGGACTCTGTCATCACATGGTGCCTGCCTCCAGCAGAGTCAACACCTGGAACTGATTCTTTTTATTTTTTTTTTATTTTTATTTTTATTTTTTTCTCTCTCATTTGTTTTTTGTTCTGGTGAAGGGTGTTTTGTTTTTTGGTTTTTTTTTGGTGGGGTTTTATTTTTGTTTTGTCTGTTTTGTTGTTTTTGTCTTCGTTTTTGTTTCTGTTTGTCTATTTGCTCTTTCCTTCATTATTCTCTCTGGTTTTTATGAGTGTAAACAGCGCCTCCAATCTCTTTGTGATTGTGGTTGTGATCTGTTCTTCCTTTTATCCCTTCCTTCTCTTTTTCCCACCAGTCCTCTGCACCAGTGTCCCAATGTTAGTGGGATCCCTCTTGGTCCTCTAACCTTACATCTAATTCCTTCCTCTTCTCACAATACTCTATTTCCTCCTTAACTCATTTTAAATTTAAACTCCTGAGGGAAAAATTGAACATACTAAGGACTTGTATACTGCATATAATTTTTCTGGTGTTTTAGATTTTGTTATATAACCGCAACTGTACTTTATACAGCTAAAAGTGGTAAATAACTGGTTAGCTCAGTCTGTCATTTTCTAGGCTGTGTTCGATGCTTTAGTTACCATTATAGCCAAATGTGAAATAATTGTTCTAAACATCTTTCCCTCCTGATATTTCATGATTGAGATTGACTAAGGGACACAGAAAATACAGTGGCACAGTACCAAAGAATCAAGGACTGGGCCAAACAGGTAGCAACTTCTCATATCCAATGAATTGAAGAGGTAGGATCTGGCAGAAAGCTCAAAACCCAAAAGCAAGCTCCACTTGGAAGATACTGCAGAGAAGTAGTCATCTTCTAAAGATCTTAAACACTAGCAATAAAGTAACCTATCATAGGTAATTTAAAAACATCACCCCAGGAATTAAATTAAAGAAAGAAAAAATGAGATGACACTTAAACAAGATGCAACCCCACACATCCAATTCACCAAAGGCAAACCTAGGGGGCAATGAGGTGGGACAATCCGAAAGCCACCCACCTGGCCTATCTGAAGGGGTAACAACAAAGCAACTGAATGAGGCTCTGGAAAAAATTAAAACAGAAATAATTTCACAGATAACTGCAGAGATAATGTCCACAATGAAGACCATGCTTAAGGACACTATAGCTGATACAGACAAAAAAAATAGATGAGCTTAAGAAAACTATAGAAACCATGAATGCTCAGCATAGGAAAGAAATGGAATCCATAAGGGAGATTCAAGCAGATATCCAAGAGAACAAAAATTCCATTGAAAGTATTTGTAGCAGATTAAGCCAATGTGAGGACAGGATAACAGATATAGAAGACAGGCTTGCAATTAGTGATCATGAAAAGAAAGAATTCTTAAAAACAGCAAGGGACCATGAAAAATCAATTCAGCAGCTGCTAGATGACTCAAAGATAAACAACTTAAGAATAATTGGAATAAATGAAAAAGCAGGAAACAGCATCAATGACATTAAAACCTTGTTCAAAGACATTATCAGGGAGAACTTCCCTGGAAGAGAGAAAGAATTTGACCCCCCTATAAATGAAGCTTTTAGAATGCCAACTAGACATGATTAAAAAAAAAAAACTTCAGCCAGACATAGCATAGTCAAGATCCCAGAAATTCAACAGAAGGGCAGAATCTTAAAAGCTGTTAGGGAGAAGAGACAAATCACCTATAAAGGAAAACCCATCAGAATCACAGCTGACTTTTCAGCACAAACCCTCAAGTCAAGAAGAGCTTGGAATGATGTATTTCAAGCTGTAAAGGAAAATAATTTTCAACCCAGATTGATGTACCCCCACAAAACTATCTTTCAAAATTGATGGAGAAATAAAATACTTTCATGACAAAGAACATCTGAGAAAATTTATGACCAAAAAAACCAGCACTCCAAAATGTTCTGAAGGACATTCTAGAAAGAGATAGGAACCCCAACAGAAGGAATCCACCAGGCAGGGCAGATAATTAAATAGCGGGAAAGGGGAAAAACAAACAAAGAGTGGGAACCAACAACAGGAAAATATCATGACAAGTATAAGTCAATACATATCAGTTATAACCATCAATGTTAACGGTCTCAATTCACCAATCAAAAGGCACAGACTGGCAAAATGGATCAAGAAGCAAGATCCAACAATATGCTGTATACAAGAAACACATGTAATTCAGAAAGAAATTCATAGACTGAAAGTCAAAGGATGGAAAACAATACTCCATGCCACAGGAACCCAGAAAAAAAGCAGGGGTATTTATTCTTTTCACAGACAAAGTGAATTTCAAGCCAAGAATGATTCAGAGAGTTAAAGATGGTCATTACATCCTCGTAAAGGGAACAATCCCAGAGGAAGAGATAACGATCATAAATATATATGCATCAAATACCAGTGCACCCAGCTATATAAAACAAGTACTAAAGGACATGAAAAATCAAATAACCACTAATACAATTATATTGGGAGATCTCAATACTCCACTGTCACAAAAAGACAGATCAACTAGACAGAAAATCAATAATGAAATAGTAGAACTGAACCAAACTTTGGAACAAATGGACTTAGTAGATGTCTACAGAGTGTTCTACCCCATAACATCAGAATACACATTCTTCTCAGCTGCACATGGGACGTTCTCCAAAATAGACCACATACTAGCTCATAAAACCTGCTTAAGTAAATGCAAAGGAATTGAAATTATCCCATGCATATTATCAGACCATAGTGCAATGAAATTGGAAATCAATGGCAAAAGAAATCACAAAAACTCCCTAAACACATGGAAATTAAACAGCACCCTCCTGAACAACCAATGGGTCACAGATGAAATTAAAGAAGAAATTAGACAATTTCTACAACTGAATGATAATGACAGTACAACATACCGGAACTTATGGGATACAATGAAAGCAGTCCTAAGAGGGAAATTTATAGCATTAAATACTTATATCAGGAAAATAGAGCAAGTGCAAATAAACAACTTAATGGCGAACCTCGAACTTCTAGAAAAAGAAGAGCAGGTTAAGCCAAAAGCCCGTACAAGGGAGGAAATTATAAAGATCAGAGCAGAAATTAATGTATTGGAGAATAAAAAAACAATACAAAGAATCAATGAAGCAAAAAGTTGGTTCTTTGAAAGAATAAATAAGATTGACAAACCCTTATCCAACCTTATTAAAAAAAGAAAAGAAAAGACTCAAATCCATGCAATTGAAAATGAAAAGGGTGATATCACGACGGACCCTGCAGAAATCCAGAAGATCATCTATACCTATTTTAAAAATCTATATTCTACTAAGATGGAAAATGCAGAAGAAATGGACAGATTCCTAGATTTGTATGAATTACCAAAGCCAAATCAAGAAGATTTAAAAATCCTAAATAAACCAATATCAACCAATGAAATTGAAGATGTAATTAAAAACCGCCCAGGCCCTGATGGATTCACTGCTGAATTCTACAAGAAATTTAGAGAAGACCTAATGCCACTACTTCTCAAACTTTTTAATGAAATTGAAAGGGAAGCAATACTCCCAAATTCATTCCTGGAAGCAAGCATTACCCTGATACCAAAACCAGAGAAGGACCCAACTAAGAAAGAGAACTACAGGCCAATCTCCCTAATGAACATAGATGCAAAAATCCTTAATAAGATACTGGCAAACAGAATCCAACAAATCATCAAGAAGATTATACACCATGACCAAGTTGGATTCATCCCAGGGATGCAGGGATGGTTCAACATACGTAAATCAATAAATGTAATACACCATATTAACAGAACCAAAGACAAAAATCACATGATCTTCTCAATAGATGCAGAAAAAGCTTTTGACAAAGTCCAGCACCTTTTCATGATAAAAACCCTACAGAAGATTGGAATAGAGGGTCTTTATCTCAACCTGGTAAAAGCTATCTATGACAAACCAACAGCCAATATTATACTAAATGGACAAAAACTGAAAGCCTTCCCTCTAAAATCAGGAACAAGACATGGATGTCCATTGTCCCCACTCTTATTCAACATAGTTCTGGAAACTTTAGCCAGAGCAATTAGACAAGAGAAAGAAATAAAAGGAATAATGATTGGAAAGGAAGAAGTTAAATTATCATTATTTGCAGATGACATGACACTCTACACAGAAGACCCCAAAAACTCCACTAAAAAACTGCTAGATTTAATAAGCAAATTCAGTAGTGTAGCTGGATACAAAGTCAATACTCAAAAGTCAATAGCCTTCCTGTACACAAATAACAAACTTATTGAAAGAGAAATTAAGGAAACAATACATTTCACAATAACATCCAAAAAAATGAAATACCTAGGAATCAACCTCACAAAGGATGTAAAAGACATCTACACTGAAAACTACAGTACTCTGAAAAAGGAGATTGAAGCGGATATCAGAAAATGGAAAGATATCCCTTGCTCCTGGATAGGAAGAACCAATATAGTGAAAATGGCCATACTTCCAAAATTGTTATACAGATTTAATGCAATTCCAATCAAAATTCCAACAGCATATCTCACAGAATTAGAGAAAACAATCCTAAAATTCATTTGGAATCAGAAGAGACCTAGAATAGCAAAGGCAATTCTGGGCAACAAAGGCAAGGCAGGGGGCATCACCATCCCTGACTGGAAATTATACTATAAAGCTACTGTGATAAAAAACAGTACGGTACTGGCAAAAAAACAGACCTGAAGATCAATGGAACAGATTAGAAGATGCTGAAATAACCCCAGACATACTAAGCCACCTTATCTTTGACAAAGGTGCCAAACACATTCACTGGAAGAAAGATAGCCTCTTTAATAAATGGTGCTGGAAAAACTGGCTCTACACATGCCGAAGATTAAAACTAGACCCATATCTTTCACCATGCACTAAACTAAATTCAAAATGGATCAGAGATCTAAATATTAAAACAGAAACATTACATCTGCTGGAAGGTAGGATAGGTAAAACCCTTGAAGACATTGGTGTAGGCAAAGACTTTATGAATAAAATCTCAACCGCACGGGAGCTATCCCAAAGAATCAACAACTGGGATCTCATCTTATTAAAAAGCTTTTGCACAGCAAAGAAACCACCAACAGAGTGAAGAGACAACCCACAACGTGGGAAAGAATGTTTGCCAGCTGTTCCTCAGACAAAGGATTACTATTGAGAACATATAAAGAACTCAAACAAATCAGACCTCCCAAATTTAAAGACCCACTCCAAAAATGGGCATCTGAGATGAATACACATTTCTCAGATGAAGAAATACTAATGGCAAATAAATATACAAAAAAATGTGCAACATCACTAGTCATTCGAGAGATGCAAATTAAAACAACACTGAGATACCATCTCACCCCAGAAAGAATGGCTACTATAAAGAAATCAACTAATAACAAATGCTGGAGGGGCTGTGGGGAAAAAGGAACCCTTCTTCACTGTTAGTGGGAGTGTCGACTGGTACAGCCACTGTGGAAGTCAGTGTGGAGATTCCTCAAAAAACTAGGGTTGGAGGTCCCAT
Organism: Erethizon dorsatum; assembly: GCA_028451465.1. Classification (NCBI taxonomy): domain Eukaryota; kingdom Metazoa; phylum Chordata; class Mammalia; order Rodentia; family Erethizontidae; genus Erethizon; species Erethizon dorsatum. Next base: position 113,478,727 of record CM051822.1, on the reverse strand, counting down.
TTGACCCAGCTATTCCCCTTCTGGGCATCTTCCCAGAAGAATTAAAAACATCGTACCACAGCGATATATGTGCACCCATGTTTATAGCAGCACAATTTGTAATAGCCAGATCTTGGAAACAACCCAAATGCCCATCAACTGAGGAATGGATAAGAAAGATGTGGTATTTTTATACAATGGAGTACTATTCAGCCATAAAGAAGGATAAACTGGAGACTTTTATAGGTAAATGGATGCAACTCGAGAAAATAGTCCGAAGTGAAATAAACCAGACGCACATGTGTAAGCATCGTATTGTCTCTCTAGTATGAGAAACTGAAAGAGTAAATTAATCCAAAATGTACAATAGACATGATGAATCAAAAAGAAACTGGTCAATAAGAAAGAGAGACTGGAATAGGGAAAAGAAAGAAGGGAAAGGGGAAAAATTGTATATATATATAAGATGGTTAAGATAGATACACTACGAATTTTACTTAGTTCATTGAAGAGGTAAGGTTTGTGCCAATAATGTTTGGACAATTGAATGCTACTGTCTGGTATCCTGAATAACTAACTTAATAATACGTAATGCATTAACCATTGTTACCCTCATATTATGTTGTTTTGAAAATTTGTTCTTTTTTTGATTTGTTTTGTTTTTTCTTCTCTTTAAAATAAAAAAAAAAATAATAAAGGTGTGAGCACCCATCCACATGTTATAAGCAAAAGGACAGGAAAGAAAATATTATATAACACTAATGAAAAGAAAGAAGGGTGGAGTTGCTATATTAAGACTACAGAAATGGGAATGCTATCAGAGATAAATAGGAACATTGCATAATGATGAGGGAATTAATTCACCACGAACAAAAACAATCCTAAATATTCCTGTACCTAGCCACAAAGGTGCAAAATATATCAAACAAAAAAATGGAGAGAACTAAAAACCAAAATAGAAAAAAATGTATAGATAGATAGATAGATAGATATAGATATATAGATATAGATAGATATAGATATAGATATAGATATAGATATAGATATAGATATAGATATATGTTGGAAACTTCAGCAACCCTGGGTGAGTAACTGAAGAGAAAGTAGACCTAAAATCAGCAAAGATATGACTGAACACTACCGTTAATCACCATGGCCTGATTGGCATTTACAGGGCATTACCTACAATGACAGTGGGGTACCGATTATTTTTAAAAGTAAATTAAATACTAAGACCATATTCTGGACCTTAAAACATATCTCAGCAAATACTTTTTTAAAAATTAAAATTATACAAACTATATTATCTGACTGGAATGGACTTAAATTAGAAATCAGTAACAGAAAGATATCTGAAAAGTTCCAAGTGCCAAATTAAACAATATACTTCTAGAAACCTTCAAGTCATAGAGGAAGTCATGAGGGAAATTAGAAAATGTTTTTAATTGAATAAAAATGAAAACACACCATATCAAAATGTCTGGGATACAGCTATGGCAATGCTTACAGAGAAATTTTTCATAGTAAGTTCTGAAATTGGAAAGGAAGAAAGTCTCAAAGCAATGATCTAAGTTTCCACTATGAAAAAATAGAAAAAGAATGAGTGAAAGCCAGGAGAAGAAATAAAGCAATAAAGATGAGAGCAAAAATCAAAGAAAATGAACACAGAAAAAACAATGAAAAGAGAGATTGCTACTGTTTTCACTCTCATTCTAATGACCTTAAGACCCAAGGCTGTGTCTCCAGCCTTGATGAGTCCCCTGGATGGAAACTATAGATCGTTCAGGCCCCTGAACCCCACCTGCTCCAAAGTGCACCATTATCTTTCTCCCAACCTGCTCCTAATCCACCTACTACCCCAGCCTGAGTCCTGGAGGCTGTCCTTTTCATCTTTCTCACCATCTCCACATCCAAACAGAAGCTAAATCCAAATGCTGATACAGTGGGCCCTTGAGTTACCACCGGGCTGACATACATACAACTTGGGTTATGACCGAAATTTTAGTTTTAACTTACAACCAAAGTCTTGAGTTATGACCTGAATGCCAGCAGCCTGTGCTTGCAAATGGTCTCAGATATAGATTTAACCCTTAAATAGTTCTGGAAGGAACATTATAGCACCCTTTCCTGTATGTGGTTTATTGAGAAATCCCAGGCCAATGTCTCTCTAAAGACACTGAGATCTGCCTGTACACAGGAGAAAGACTTTGAAGGCTGTGTAGAGGCGTCTGGGCCTTCAGTTGACAACCTCAGTTACAACCAACCCTCGGGAACAAGTTGAGTTTGTAAGTCAAGAGTCTACTGTACCTCCTACAGCTCCCTCTTCTGTCCCTCCCCATAAGTACTGCTCCAAACTACGCCCTCCTCTTCCATCTTCCAGTGCTGTAATACCCCCTTCATGGTGCCTCATCCAACTGCCACCCTCTAAGCAGCGCTAGTGACTTCCAAACTGCGAATATGACCAAGGACATAAGATTCAATGTTTGAAAAAACAGGCTTGGAGTTGGGCAGGCCCAGTTCAAATGCAGAGAGCAAACAGACAACTAAAGTACACATTTAAACAACCCTACGTACACCTTTGATTCCTATACTTAGGAAAACTACCTATAAACAAAAATTTATGTATTTTCTTAAATTCAATACACAGTCCCCACAAAAAGCCACAGTGCAGCAATTCCTGTTAAGGAAAGCAGAGAGTAACTTTTAGTGGTTCACTTCTTGTCATGCTAAGATCATTAGGTCAAAGATAAGCAACACGAAATGGCTTTGATTTTAAAATACCAACCCTAATGTTCTAGAAGAGCTACCATGGTAGAGCCAAGAGCAAGCATGAGCCAGGTGAAGCAACGTGTTAACGTGAGGTAGATTTCACACAAAAGCATGTGGATTGTTTTTACCTGAAGCAACATTTCAGTTGGGGGACATTTTTGTTTTTGTTTTCTTAACTCAATTAAACTGGATATTTAGCTGAATGACCCAGTGCTTTTGTTTGTTTGCTTGTTTCAGTTTATTGACTTTGTTGGAGTGGAGAAACCAGGCTGGTTATTTCAGTGTATGCCTTGGTGGGAGGGATGGGGCTGGCAGGACACACACTGGCACCACTGGGCGCACACCGAAGCCTTAGGACCCAGGACCCTTCCTTGTACTTGTGTGCAAAACACAGAGGCACTACTTGACACGGGCTGGTATGTCACCACAATAATTTCAAGTGACCCAAGAACGGTAACCTGTGTCTACTTTCTCAATAACCAAAAGTGGTTCACAGGGGAAAAGCATAAAATGTTGAAGGGAAAAGGAAAGTAAAGCACTGCATAATTCTACAGAAAGCATTACTTGGTCAAAAGTTAGTTGTTCTCACCTTTAAATAGTTTGTACTCAGATGTCGATTTTTAGCTGGACCTATTTGTTGAAACTGAAACTACTCAGCTTACTGCTCTAGCTCCTAAAGCACAGTGAAGCTCATTTTAATCAATGCCAAGGACACTCTACCAAAGAAAAACCAATGTCGGAGGAACCACACTTCTGGAACTAGGAAAGGCCGCCATGGATGATGAAAGGTGGAGCCCTGCCCCACCCAGTGTGTCCTCTCCAGCTCCTTGGAGATTTAATTTGTGTGTCTTCTCCTGCTAAAGAGAAGGAAGAGACTGTATCCTACTTTGCATTCTGACAGCACAACAGGGGCTAAAGCAATGTTTTAGGGTTTAGAAAGAAATGTAAACAGATGGTTCTTAAATCCCTGGCAGTCTGTCTGGATCACAACAAAAACTGAGCTCAGTTTCCCTGTCAGAATACATGCATATTGCCAAGAACATCTACTTCTCCACATAATGTAACTTTCAAGCAATAAAATCAAAGTCAGACATTTGAGAGCACTGGGTGCCATAGAGACAGACCCCAGTACAGACCCCATTGGAGCCTAGAGCCCCAGTGCTCCACGTTCCTGCTCCACGGAAACCCCCACAACAGAGTTCAGAGAGGACCCCTCAGTGCTCCTTACACTTCACTCTCCCTTGGGAACTACAGGCTCTGTGAGTCGCTGTTGAGTTTGGTAAAGGGCACAGAAGTGGGAGCAAGGTATTCTCCTTGTAGACATGCCTTCTGTTTCAGCAGATGCAAGAAGAGTTTAATTGTGAATGTTGGTGAATAAATCCAAAGCTACCCCCATGCTCCTCTATCCCATGAACTACGTGCCAATAAGAGTGGCTTTTTGAGAAGAGGGGCAAAAGGAAAGAACAATAGGTTTCATTCAAAGACGCACATAGAGATGAGGATTAGTTCAAAGGAGTAGACAAGCCCAGGAGACGGAGCTGACTGCCAGCCTAGACCCACATGATATGTGGGGTTATCAGTGTGGATGGATAGCAGATGGGTCTTTCAGATAAAGGAAAATCCTTCCCTCCTTTTCTCTCCCTGCATGCTCCACCACAAGGAAGGCCTCAGGCTGCAGATGAAGGTGAGCCTCAGCCCAGGAAGGTGCACCTAGCAGGCAAACCAGGGAGGCCTGGGAGGCCCTGGAAGATGTGGGCACATCACCTCCAAGGGCAGACAGGCAGCGAGGATATCCTAACATTTTTCTTGGCCCATCTGCCCAAGAATCCCTGCTGAGTGTCTGAGGAGCTCAGGGGGAGGGCTACTCATGCCAAGTCACCAGTCATGAGTATTCCAGAAAGTACATGAAAGGCATATATCTACCAATGAGAGCAATGACAACTTTTGAGTATTTACCATGTGCTAGTCACTGTACTAAGCCTTTCACAGATGCCACCTCCAGAAAACCTCACCACTCCAGGAGGAGACAAGCTCACTGTTGTAATTAAGGAAACTGAGACTTCACAGGGCCAAGTCCCTCACCCAATGTCACTCAGCTAGTATTTGTCAGAGCAGGGGTCTGGTCCTTTCTAAAATCTAGGGCCCCAAATATGGAGCCATTCAACCAAGGGGCTGAATAACACACTGTTATTTGGGCCTTAGTACCTCTCCCATGTGACAGGATGAACAGGGTGTCTGACTGGTCTGAGTTTCACCCTCCAAGGCTTTTGGGGATACACAGAGCTCTGGCTTTGGCCCTCTATTAGCAAACCCCAGGTGACCTCATTTACCCCTGGATTTTCAGCGTTCTTTATGGCAGGACCTTCAAGAAACCACTTTTAAGCCTGATATTCCCCAAAGTTCCAAACTTGTATCTCTAAGCACTTACTGGATGCCACACAGATACTTCAAACTCAGCTTGGTTAAAGATAACCCACCATATTCCACAGATCTGCCCATCAGTCTAATCATATATTGGTGATCCCAGCTGGGACTGACAGGCATCCTACTCCCTGACAGTCCCCATACCCTGTCCCATGCTGGGCTGTCAAGGCTACTTTACAAATATCCCCTCCCCATCCTCGCTTGCATGGCTTCATCACCCCCCAGGGATTGTTGAAGGGGTCTTCCACTTGTGTCCACTTTGACCTGGCACCCACTTCAGACAGCAGTTCTATCTGGTGACATTGGAGAAGAAAAGTTTTGCAATGGAGAGAAAGGAACTCTCTCTCTCTCCCTCAATCTTACACTTGTACTTACACACTCACATACTCACACTCATACTTACATCACATTCATACTCATATACAGTCACAAACACATATTCTCACACTTACATGTTCACACTCAATCATATACACTCAACATCATACACACTTAAATTCACACACACTTATACTTGTGCACACACACATACATACACACACCTTGAAGTTAGGCTACAGTCCTGACACAGAAATGACAAGGCCGAGCAGAACTTAAAGGATGCACAAGCTCCCCTGGAGTCCTGAAGTTGCCAGTAGGGGTTGGGGAAGGGGTACACAGGTGGTGCCAGTGCTTTCCCCATAAATGATCAGATTAAGGTCTTAACAGAACAAAGAACCTAACTTTTTTGCACCAAGGTTCTTTGATGCTAGAAGGCTTGCATCACTAACCATAAAGTATTCACCCAAATTATCTTTGCCCTTCACAGGAAATTCTCACAGTAAGCAAGTGGCATCATGGTCCTCAAAGCTTATCAAATCTATATCACCTCTCAGAGGCCAGGGAATGAAGGCAGTGCCCTAGCATCTTTAAATAGCATCTCCAGGCTTCTAGCATCCTAGAAAGCCCATTTCCCCCTGGGTCCAGCACCTCATTTAGCACTGTCTCAGTTGGCTGGTTTTAGTACAAAAATGGTACAAAGACCACATTCACAAACCCCTTCTCTGCATCCTCCCCAGACTCTGGCAGGTGGTCATATGTCAAGAAATCGTGGGTCATATGTATATACTTCCTATAATTTGGAGCTCATCAATGGCCTGTGGCCTTTCCATAGCATGTGTTCCCTATTTTGCCTCTCTGAGTATCATTTTAGATTTACAGGCATGTAATGGTTGATACATTGTGTCAACCTGAGAAGTTTAGAAGCTTAACTAAGTGACTCAGCAGTTCCACATCCTAGGGTGTAGAGAACATACCCTAGGGCGGCTGTTTATGGCCCTGGATATTGTGATGGTTGATTCATTGTGTCAACTTGAGAAGATTAGAAGTTTAACTAAGTGATTCGGCAGGGGGGCAGGATCCTCACTTTGTAAACATCCTGAGCCTGTGTAAGAGGAGAGCATGGAGATGGTGTGAGTGCTATACCCATCCCAGGGTGGGTAGCCTGCATAAAATATAAAAGAGGAAGAGTCTTGTTCTCCCCTTTTGCTCTTGTTGCTTTTGCTATCTTCCCCTGCCATGAACTGTTGCCCCTCTGCCATGCCACCCTGCCTTGGAGCCAGCTGATTATGGACTGAAACTTCTACAAACTGTGAGCTAAATAAACCTTTCCTCCTTTAAATTTGGGTGTTGGGTATTTTGTCTCAGTAATGAGAGAAAATTAACTAAGATAAGGCATTAACAACTTCAGCTGTAATCATGAAGCCTGTCATCATCATTTTATGTCTGAAGCTCAAATTGTAACCTGGTTGCTAGCAATGGTCCCCTCTAATCTGACTCCATTGTCATCACCTTCCCCAACATTACAATGCACCCTTTTTTCTCACAACAGTTATTTCAGGCCTGTCTTGAGTTCTCTGACTACAAGTACAGAATCAAATTATCTCAGAGTGGCCTTGGCTTGTTTCTATGGAGGACAGCCTGAGAAACCCATATCTGAACACTAGTGGGGGGAGTGGCATTGCTTCACATCAGAGTAGAACAACCTTCCCTGCTTAAAAAGGGCTAGGTTCACAGTGGCATTCTCAGTTCACCGTACACATATTAAGGAGTGCTCATTTCTCCCCATTGACCAGACCTACCTATTTGCTACCATTATTCCTAGCCCTCCACCCTGAAATAATATGCAGCAGTTATGCCTGGAGAGCTCTTGGGGCCCACAGCAGCAGAATGCTGGGAGCAAGGTTGTGGCCCTGTCCCTGGCCCCATCCAGGAGGCAACAGCAGTGCCTGATTGGCTGGTTTGGTCTTGATAAAATTATACACATGCTTGGAATTATATGACATCCTGTCCACCAGCTCACCCAGAGGTGTTTTATTTCTACCATTGTTGGGCTCAAAGAATGCAGAATAATTATATTCAATTATCTGGGTGTTTGGTATAATAATTTCTAGGGCAAAAATATCTGAAATTTCTATGCCAGTATCTATAAGAGAAGTCAAACTATTGCCTACTTGGGTTGGTGTTATAGGTTATGTAAACATAGTATGTACAAAAGTTAAAATAATATAATAAAATAGTTTGAGGTATCTTTCATGAAGTTGTTCTTCCAGGTCCCCAACATTATTGCACAAATTATACGGCCCTACAGACATTATCTTGAATTTTTTTCAAGTATAACATTGTTGAGCGCCTGCCTGGCAAGCACAAGGTCCTGAGTTCGACTCCTGGTACCCAAAAAAAAAAATTGTTGATGAAATCATGACATTACTTTGTAGTATTTTATGATGGTATTAATTTTCTTTTGCAATGATGAATTGGTAAAATACGTTGTCCAACAGCTAAAAGTCATTGGAGTGTACACTCATATACATGAGATAAAAGTCAAAGGGCTATATTTTACTCATCTTGCACAGCTAAATTTTGTACCCTTTGACTGATACCTCATCAGTTCCCCATCTCCTAGCCCCTGGCCACCACTTTTCTGCCTTCTAAGTCAGTAAGTTTGACTATTTTAGATTTGTCATGTAACTGATATCATATAGTATTTGTTCTGTGCAGGTCTTATCTCACTTAGCATAATGATTCATTGATACTGTTGGAAATGGCAGAGTTTCTACCTTTTTCAAGACTGAAGAATATTCCATTGTATGAATGTGTCACATTTTCTTTATCCATTCATATGCTGATGTAGCCTTTTGTATAACTCTTTTTTTTTATTTTTTTTTATTTTTTTTTTGAGGGTACCAGGGGGGTCGACCTCAGGACCTCGCGCACCAACAGGCACCCGTGCCGCTGAGCGATATCACCGGCCCCTTTTTCGTATGTGGGATCCGGGAGTTAAACTCGGGCCCTCGCGCTTGCAAGGCAGGCGCTTACACCGCTGAGCCATCTCACCGGCCCTATAACTCTTTTTTAATATTGAAATTCATATCTCTTTTAGGAATATCTCATATTTTCAAGTGTTTTCAACTTGCATAGACAAAAATATTTTAATTCTTTATTATAGAAAATGAATAAGAGGTGGCCAAGCCCTTTTTCAGAACAGAAGCCACAGAAATGGAGAAACTGCAAACCAAGTTTCTCAGGTGAACAAAAGAGGTGAGGCAGTGGTGTAGAGAGGGATTCCTCCCCAGCTTCCAGACGAGTCAGGGAATGTTGGTGGGCCCTGTGTGAGCACAGCCCAGCCTTCTCTGAGGTCACGTGGTTCCAGTCCAACAAGGATGGATCTTCTAAACAGCATTAATCTGGAAACACACAAGTTGGTTAATATTTTTGTCAAATTTTCTAATGACTATTTCAATTCAGCATTTGGATGAACTATGTATCACCTTGTGAATAATAAAGTACATATTTTTAACAGCTCATATAATCAGACAACATTAACACACCCTGACTGCACAAGCTATATGCTCATATGTAGCTTTTAAACAAACATTTCAAAATGGAAAAAATAAAGTTAATACTCTCTTTCAAAAACACAAGGAATGTTTTAAATTTTTCCTTTATAAGGAGAATTCTCCAGAGAGAAAATCATTTGTAGAGGTCTTTATTCCCTATTAAAAAGAAAAACAAAGTCAATCAGCACACACAAATCACAGAGCTGCAAATCTGAGGCTCTTTTTTTTTAAAACAGTATTAATTTGCACTTCCTCCAAGTTGACCCTTGCTTTTTATAGTCACACAGGGACAGATGGGCTGTGAGAATGAAATTGTTCTCTTAGCTGCAGCCTGTATTAGTTCCCATTTCCAAAACTTTGGCAGTTCTATGATTTCTGCCAGGATCATCAAGCACTTGTATAGAAAGTTCTCCATCCCAAATGTTGCCACCTTAGGGGTCAGCCTTGGAGTCCTGGATCACAGTCAGAACCTGGGACTGCTGCTGTGGTTTTTTAGCCTCCTGGAGGCCTCAGTTGTCCAGAGTGGCTTGGCCTATGACCACCCCAGTGATGTCTTCTCTCCCATCATGCAGTCAGTCAACTAACTGAGCACTTGCCTCATAAATATCTAAGTATCATACCTCTGTGTTATTGCAAAATATGGGCGATGTCTGGTTTTATCTTACATTTTCTGTTTCGTATTTTGTTTTGTCTTGCAGTACAGGGAATTGAATCCAGGACTGAGTTACATTCCCTGCCCTTTTAAATTTTGTTTTGTGAGACAGTTTCTTACTAAATTGTTAAATTTCAAAGGCCAGGTTTGAACTTGTGATACTCCTGCCTCAGCCTCCCACAGTGCTGGGAATAAAGGCATGCATCACCACAGCTGCATGTTTGTTTATTTATTTGTTTGTTTATCGCAGCACATGATGCTGTAAAGTGACCTTAATTTTATTTGAGTAGAAAATTATACTAATTAAGCACATACTAACTCCATAACTTGCACAATCTATTTCTTTTTTTTAAACTTCTCATTAAAACAAGCCCTTTTTAAAAAAATAGTATCCATAGACAACAAATTTTAAATATCAATATACAAATAAATATTTCTCTCTTATCTCCAACATCAACATTGTTATTTTTTTTAATTTTAAAGAGAATAAAAGATAAACATAACAATGAAACCAAGATTCAAAACAGGTTAGTAGGACAGCTACAATAGTTGATATATTAGGTATTGTTGTCGTTGTAATAGTTATTCAGAGTACAAGATATAGGCATGATATCTTGTCTAAATAATATTGGCACAAAACATTCTTTTCCAGGAATTAAGAGAAGCTAGCTGTGTAACTATCTTAACTATCTTGTGCATACATATATTTTTTTCTTTTCCCCCTCTTCCTTTCCCCACCACAGTTTGTCTTTTTTTTTTTAACAGTTTCTTCCCAATTCACAATATCTATTGTACATTTCAAATGCTATTTACTTGTTCAGTTTCTCACACTAGTGAGACAATACAATGTTTACACATATGGGTCTGGTTTATTTCACTTATGAGTATGGTCTCAAGTTGCATCCATTTACCTATAAAAGTCTCCAGTTTATCCTTCTTTATGGCTGAGTAGTACTCCATTATATTAAAAAAAAACATATCTTTTTTATCCATTCTTTGGTTGATGGGCATCTCGGTTACTTCCAAGATTTAGCTGTTACAAATTGTCTTGCTATAAACGTGGGTGCACGTATATCACTGTGGTATGATATTTTTAATTCTTCTGGGAAGATACCCAGAAGGGGAATAGCTAGTTTGAATGGGACCTCTAATCCTAGTTTCTTTTTTTTTTTTTTGGTGGGTACCGGGGGTTGACCTCAGGACCTCATGCGCCAGCAGGCGCCCGTGCTGCTGAGTGATATCACCGGCCCTTTTTCGTATGTGGGATCCGGGAGTCGAACTCGGGCCCTCACGCTTGCCAGGCAGGAGCTTATGCCGCTGAGCCATCTCACCGGCCCTAATCCTAGTTTCTTAAGGAATCTCCACACTCATTTTCACAGTGGTTGCACCAGTCTACATTCCCACCAACAGTGGAGAAAGGTTCCTTCTACCCCACAGCCCCTCCAATATTTGTTATCGGTTGATTTTTTGATGATAGTCATTCGTTCTGGGGTGAGATGGAATCTTAAAACAGTATTATTTTAATTTGAGTCTCTCAAATGACCAATGATGTTGAACATTTTTTCGTGTTTTTATTTGTCATTTGTATTTCTTCATCTGAGAAGTGTGTATTCATTTCAGATGCCCATTTTTGGATTGGGTCTTTGAATTTGGGGGGTGTGATTTTTTTCAATTCTTTATATGTTCCAAATAGAAGTCCTTTGTCTGTGGACAACTAGCTATAATTTTTTCCAGCTCACTAGGTTGTCTTTTCACTCTGTTGGTGATTTCTTTTGTTGTGCAAAAGCTTTTCAATAAGGTGAGATTCCTTTTGTTGATTCTTTGTACTATTTCTCTTGCAGTGTGGGTTTTGTTCATGAAGTCTCTGCCTATGTCTTTGAGACTTCTGCCTATTTTCTCTTCCAGTGAATTTAGTGTTTCTATTTTAATATTTAGATCTTTGATCCATTTTGACTTTAGTTTAGTGTATGGTGATAGACATGGGTCTGGTTTTAGTCTTCAGCATGTGGAGAACCAGTTTTTCCAGGACCATTTATTAAAGAGGCTATCTTTCTTCCAGTGAACATGTTTATCTCCTTTGTCAAAGATAAAGTGGCTGAGTGTGTTTGGGATTGTGTCTGCATCTTCTATTCTGTTCCACTGATCCTCAGGCCTGTTTCATTTGTTTTTTTTGTTTGTTTGTTTGTTTGTTTGTTTCCCAATACCATGCTGATTTTACCACAGGAGCTTTGTAGTCTAATTTCAGGTCTGGGATTTTGATGCCCCCTACTTGCCTTTGTTGCCCAGAATTGCTTTTGCTATTATAGGTCTTTTCTGGTTCCAAATGAATTTTAGGAATGTTTTCTCTAGGTCTGTGAGGTATATTAATGGTATTTTGATTAGGATTGCTTTAAATCTGTATAGCAGTTTGGGGAGTAGGGCCATTTTCACTATAATTGGTCTTCCTATCCAAGAGCAAGGGATATCTTTCCATTTTCTGATATCCTCTTCAATCTCATTTTTTAGGGTACTGTAATTTTCACTGTACAGATCTTTTACATCCTTTGTTAGACTGATTCCTAAGTATTTCATTTTTTTGGATGTTAGCATGAAGGGTGTGCTTTCCCTAATTTCTCTCTCTGTGAGTTTGTTGTTTGTGTACAGGAATGCTATTGATTTTTGAGTGCTGACTTTGTATCCAGCTATGCTCCCGAATTTGGTTTTTAAATCTACAGGGGCCAGTGAGATGGCTCAGCAGCGTAAGCACCTGCCTGGCAAGCGCAAGGTCCTGAGTTCGACTCCCGGTACCCACATATGAAAAAAGGGCCATTGATATCACTCAGTGGCATGGGCAACTCTGAGGTCCTGAGGTCGACCCCCGGTACCCACAAAAATAAATAAATAATAAAAAATAGAATATAGGTTCTCATAGTATGTATTGATGATCCTCTGGATTTCTGTGGGATCTGTTGTGATTTCCCCCTTTTCATTCCTAATTGCTTGAACTGTGTTTTTCCTTTCCTCTTTTTTTGATGAGGTTGGCTAATGGTTTATCAATGTTATTTATTCTTTCAAAGAACCAACTTTTTGATTTGTTGATTCTTTGTATTGTTTTTAGTCTCTATTGCATTAATTTCGGCTCTTATCTTTATAATTTCCTCCCTCATACGAGATTTAGATTTGATTTGTTCTTCTTTTTCTCGAAGTTTGAGTTTCAACATTAGGTTGAAAACAGAGCTCGTTCTGTTTTCTTGAGGTGTGAGTTCATTGCTATAAACTTCCCTCGTAGGATTGCTTTCATTGCATCCCACAAGTTTCAGTATGTTGTATAGGTATCATTGTTTAATTGTATATACCGTTTAATTTCATCTTTAATTTCCTCTGTGACCCATTGGTTGTTTCAGAAGGGTGTTGTTTAATTTCCACATGTTAATGTAGCTTTTGTGGTTTCCTTTGTTGTTGATTTCCAGTTTCATTGCACTATGGTCAGATAGTATGCATTGGATGATTTCAATTCCTCTGCATTTACTTAAACATGTTTTGTCAGCTAATATATGATCTATTTTGGAGAATGTCCCCATGTGCAGCTGAGAAGAATGTGTATTCTGATGTTTTGGGGTGGAACACTCTGTAGACATGTATCAAGTCCATTTGTTCACAGGCTTGGTTTAACTCTAGTATTTATTTGTTGATTTTTTGTCTAGTTTATCCATTCTGAGAGTAGGTTATTAAGGTCCCCCACTACAATTGTGTTAGTACTTATTTGGTTTTTCATGTCAGTTAATATTTGTTTTATGTAGTTGGGTGAACCTCTGTTTGGTGCATAAATAATTATGATTGTTATCTCTTCTTCTTGGAGTTTTCCCTTAACAAGTATGTTGTGACCTTGTCTCTTTTGATCACTTTTGGCTTAAAGTTTGCACTGTCAGCAAATAGAATAGCTACCCATGCTTTTTTCTGGGTTCCTGTGGCATAGAGAATTGTTTTCCATCCTTTGACTTTTAGTCTATGAATTTCTTTTTGGGATAAATGTGTTTCTTGAATGCAGCACATTGTTGGATCTTGCTTCTTGATCCATTCTGCTAGTCTGTTTCCTTTGCTTGGTGAGTTGAGACCGTTTACTTTGATGGTTGTAACTGATATGTATTGGCTTTTCTTTTTCATGTTGTTTCCCTATTGTTTGTTCCCTATCTTTCTGCTCTGTTTAATTGTTTGCCCTGTCTGGCAGCTTCTTTCTATTGGTGTTCCTGTGTTTGTGCTCTTCATTATCTCTTTCTAATATACCTTTCAAAGTATTCTGTAGAGCTGGTTTGGTGATCATAAATTTCTTCAGTTGTTCTTTGTCATGGAAGTATCTTATTTCTCCAACAATTTTGAAAGTTTCATGGAGTACATCAATCTGGGTTGAAGATTGTTTTCCTTTAGGGCTTGAAATACTTCACTCCAGGGTCTTCTTGATTTTAGGGTTTGTGTTGAGAAGTCTGCTGTTGATTCTGATGGGCTTTCCTTTATAGGTGATATGTTTCTTTTCTCTAGCTGCTTTTAAAATTTTGTTCTTGGCTCAGACCTCAAGATGGCGGATGAGTAAGAAGCAGGCAGCGAAACTCTCTCTAAAAGTTACCATTGGAACACGGGAATATAGCGACCCGGAAAGCGCAGGAGGGGGGGAGATGCCTCCCCGAAACCCAGAGAAGTTCTCAAGCGCAATCTGGGACCCCCGGCACCAGTGACGGGTGACTTCCAACAAAGAAGAAGGAAAGAAGGAGCAGACCGCGCGCGTGCACCTTCTACTATCCCGGGAGTTGCAGCGCCATGGAAGCTCAATTCTATGGACACACGGTGGCAGCTGGTGCCCAGGGAGCCCCCACGGAGGATCCTGAGACAGCGGCGGGGCAGGGGAGCGGCGGAGAATGGCGCTGATCAGCGGTGAGTGTCTCTCAGCCACAGCTGCCCCGCGCCAGAGAGCGACCAGACGGGCGCCATTGTGGGGGGTGTGGCGAAACTCAGAGCGGCTCAGAAACTGCTCTGGGAACTTGTGCTCCGGACAGGGCAGCACGGGGCCTCTCAGGCCCACGAAAGTGTGCTGAGGTCAGCAGGCGAACGAGACTGGACTCTCAGCCACACCTGTCCTGCGCCAGAGAGCGACTGGCCTTGCGCCATTGTGGGGGGCGTGGCGAAAAACCAGAGCGGCGAGAAACCAGTGCAGGGACCCCGCGCTCCGGACAGCGCGCTGAGCCTCTCAGGCCCAGGGATCGTGAAAGGGCGCTGAGAGAGGAGGCGAGCTAGACTGGTCTCTGCCTGAAAGTACGCGCATCTGCTCACCGCCCGCCAGAGGGCGCTCCTGGCTTACTGGAACGGACCTGCACAGAACAGGACTCTGTCACCACAGGGTAACTGCCTACAGCAGAGTCAACACCTGGAACTGATTCTTTTTATTTTTTTATTTTTATTTTTATTTTTTATTATTTTTTTTCTCACTGATTTGTTTTTTGTTCTGGCGAAGGGTTTTTTTTTTCTTTTTGTTTTGTTTTGTTTTGTTTTTTGGTGGGGTTATATTTTTGATCTGTCTGTTTTATTGTTTTTATCTTCGTTTTTGTTTCTGTATGTGTATTTGCTCTTTCCTTCATTATTCTCTCTGGTTTTTTATATGAGTGTAATTAGCGCCTCTAACTTCTTTGTGATTGTGGTTGTGATCTGTTCTTCCTTTTATCCCTTCCTTCTCTTTCTACCACCTGTCCTCTGCACTAGTGTCCCAATTTTAGTGGGATCCCTCTTGGTCCTCTAACCTTACATCTAATTCCTTCCTCTTCTCCCAATACTCTATTTCCTCCTTAACTCATTTTAAATTTAAACTCCTCAGGGGAAAAATTGCCATACACAGGACTTGTATACTGCATATAATTTTTCTGGTGTGTTTTAGATTTTGTTATATAACCGCAACTCTATACAGCTAAAAGTGGTAAATAACTGGTTAGCTCAGTCTGTCATTTTCTAGGCTGTGTTTGATGCTTTAGTTAACATTATAGCCAAATGTGAAATAATTGTTCTAAACATCTTTCCTTCCTGATATTTCATGATTGAGATTGACTAAGGGACACAGAAAATACAGTGGCACAGTACCAAAGAATCAAGGACTGGGCCAAACAGGTAGCAACTTCGCATACCCAACGAATTGAAGAGGTAGGATCTGGCAGAAAGCTCAAAACCTAAAAGCAAGCTCCACTTGGAAGATACTGCAGAGAAGTAGTCATCTTCTAAAGATCTTAAACACTAGCAATAAAGTAACCTACTATAGGTAATTTGCAAACATCACCCCAGGAATTAAAGAAAGAAAAAATGAGACGACACTTAAACAAGATGCAACCCCACACATCCAATTCACCAAAGGCAAACCTAGGGAGCAACGAGGTGGGACAATCCGAAAGCCACCCACCTGGCCTATCTGAAGTGGTAACAACAAAGCAACTGAATGAGGTTCTGGAAAAAATTAAAACAGAAATAATCTCACAGATAACTGCAGAGATAATGTCTACAATGAAGACCATGCTTAAGGACACTATCGTTGATACAGACAAAAAAATAGATGAACTTAAGAAAACTATAGAAACCATGAATGCTCAGCATAGGAAAGAAATGGAATCCATAAGGCAGATTCAAGCAGATACCCAAGAGATAAAAAATTCCATTGAAAGTATTTGTAGCAGAATAAGCCAATGCGAGGACAGGATCTCAGATATAGAAGACAGGCTTGCAATTAGTGATCATGAAATGGAAAAATTCTTAAAAATAGCAAGGGACCATGAAAAATCAATTCAGCAGCTGCTAGATGACTCAAAGATAAACAACTTAAGAATAATTGGAATAAATGAAAAAGCAGGAGATAGCATCAACGACATTAAAACCTTGTTCAAAGACATAATCAGGGAGAACTTTCCTGGAAGAGAAAAGGAATTTGACACCCCTATAAGTGAAGCTTTTAGAACACCAACTAGACATGATCAAAAAAAAACTTCAGCCAGACATATTATAGTCAAGATCCCAGAAATTCAACAGAAGGGCAGAATCTTAAAAGCTGTTAGGGAGAAGAGACAAATCACCTATGAAGGAAAACCCATCAGAATCACAGCTGACTTTTCAGCACAAACCCTCAATTCAAGAAGAGCTTGGAATGATGTATTGCAAGCTCTAAAGGAAAATAATTTTCAGCCCAGATTGATGTACCCTGCAAAACTATCTTTCAAAATTGATGGAGAAATAAAATACTTTCATGACAAAGAACATCTGAGAAAATTTATGACCACCAAACCAGCACTCCAAAACGTTCTGAAGGACATTCTAGAAAGAGATAGGAACCCCAACAGAAGGAATCCACCAGGCAGGGCAAATAATTAAATAGCCGGAAAGCGGAAAAACAAAGAGTGGGAACCAACAACAGGAAAATATCATGACAAGTCAATACATATCAGTTTTAACCATCAATGTTAACGGTCTCAATTCACCAATCAAAAGGCACAGACTGGCGAAATGGATCAAGAAGCAAGATCCAACAATATGCTGTATACAAGAAACACATTTAATTCAGAAAGAAATTCATAGACTGAAAGTCAAAGGATGGAAAACAATACTCCATGCCACAGGAACCCAGAAAAAAGCAGGGGTAGCTATTCTTTTTGCAGACAAAGTGAACTTCAAGCCAAGAAGGATTCAGAGAGATAAAGACGGTCATTACATCCTTGTAAAGGGAACAATCCAAGAGGAAGAGATAACGATCATAAATATATATGCGTCAAATACCAATGCACCCAGCTATATAAAACAAGTACTAAAGGACATGAAAAATCAAATAAGCACTAATACAATTATATTGGGAGATCTCAATACTCCACTGTCACAAAAAGATAGATCAACTGGACAGAAAATCAATAATGAAATAGTAGAACTGAACCAAACTTTTGAACAAATGGACTTAGTAGATGTCTACAGAGTGTTCCATCCCACAACATCAGAATACACATTTTTCTCAGCTGCACATGGGACGTTCTCCAAAATAGACCACATACTAGCTCATAAAACCTGCTTAAGTAAATGCAAAGGAATTGAAATTATCCCATGCATATTATCAGACCATAGTGCATTGAAATTGGAAATCAATGGCAAAAGATCCCACAAAAACTCCCTAAACACATGGAAATTAAACAGCATCCTCCTGAACAACCAATGGGTCACAGATGAAATTAAAGAAGAAATTAGTCACTTTCTACAACTGAATGACAATGACAGTACAACATACCGGAACTTATGGGATACAATGAAAGCAGTCCTAAGAGGGAAATTTATAGCATTAAATACTTATATCAGGAAAATAGAGCAAGCGCAAATAAACAACTTAAGGGTGAACCTCGAGCTTCTAGAAAAAGAAGAGCAGGTTAAGCCAAAAGCCCGTACAAGGGAGGAAATTATAAAGATCAGAGCAGAAATTAACGTATTGGAGAATAAAAAAACAATACAAAGAATCAATGAAGCAAAAAGTTGGTTCTTTGAAAGAATAAATAAGATTGACAAACCCTTATCCAACCTTATTAAAAAAAGAAAAGAAAAGACTCAAATCCATGCAATTGAAAATGAAAAGGGTGATATCACGACGGACCCTGCAGAAATCCAGAAGATCATCTATACCTATTTTGAAAATTTATATTCTACTAAGATGGAAAATGCAGAAGAAATGGACAGATTCCTAGATTCGTATGAATTACCAAAGCTAAATCAAGAAGATTTAAAAATCCTAAATAAACCAATATCAACCAATGAAATTGAAGATGTAATTAAAAACCTCCCAACAAAGAAAAGTCCAGGCCCTGATGGATTCACTGCCGAATTCTACAAGAAATTTAGAGAAGACCTAACGCCCCTACTTCTCAAACTTTTTAATGAAATTGAAAGGGAAGCAATACTCCCAAATTCATTCCTGGAAGCAAGCATTACCCTGATACCAAAACCAGAGAAGGACCCAACTAAGAAAGAGAACTACAGGCCAATCTCCCTAATGAACATAGATGCAAAAATCCTTAATAAGATACTGGCAAACAGAATCCAACAAATCATCAAGAAGATTATACACCATGACCAAGTTGGATTCATCCCAGGGATGCAGGGATGGTTCAACATACGTAAATCAATCAATGTAATACAGCATATTAACAGAACCAAAGACAAAAATCACATGATCATCTCAATAGATGCAGAAAAAGCTTTTGACAAAGTCCAGCACCTTTTCATGATAAAAACCCTACAGAAAATTGGAATAGAGGGTCTTTATCTCAATCTGGTAAAAGCTATCTATGACAAACCAACAGCCAATATTATACTAAATGGACAAAAACTGAAAGCCTTCCCTCTAAAATCAGGAACAAGACAAGGATGTCCACTGTCCCCACTCTTATTCAACATAGTTCTGGAAACTTTAGCCAGAGCGATTAGACAAGAGAAAGAAATAAAAGGAATAATGATTGGAAAGGAAGAAGTTAAATTATCATTATTTGCAGATGACATGATACTCTACACAGAAGATCCCAAAAACTCCACTAAAAAACTGCTAGATTTAATAAGCAAATTCAGTAGTGTAGCTGGATACAAAGTCAATACTCAAAAGTCAATAGCCTTCCTGTACACAAATAACAAACTTACTGAAAGAGAAATTAGGGAAACAATACCTTTCACAATAACATCCAAAAAAATGAAATACCTAGGAATCAACCTCACGAAGGATGTAAAAGACCTCTATACTGAAAACTACAGTATTCTGAAAAAGGAGATTGAAGAGGATATCAGAAAATGGAAAGATATCCCTTGCTCCTGGATAGGAAGAACCAATATAGTGAAAATGGCCATACTTCCAAAATTGTTATACAGATTTAATGCAATTCCAATCAAAATTCCAACAGCATATCTCACAGAATTAGAGAAAACAATCCTAAAATTCATTTGGAATCAGAAGAGACCTAGAATAGCAAAGGCAATTCTGGGCAACAAAGGCAAGGCAGGGGGCATCACAATCCCCGACTTGAAATTATACTATAAAGCTACTGTGATAAAAACAGTGTGGTACTGGCAAAAAAACAGACCTGAAGATCAATGGAACAGATTAGAAGATGCTGAAACAACCCCAGACATACTAAGCCACCTTATCTTTGACAAAGGTGCCAAACACATTCGCTGGAAGAAAGATAGCCTCTTTAATAAATGGTGCTGGAAAAACTGGCTCTACACATGCCGAAGATTAAAACTAGATCCATATCTTTCACCATGCACTAAACTAAATTCAAAATGGATCAGAGATCTAAATATTAAAACAGAAACATTAAATCTGCTGGAAAGTAGGATAGGTAAAACCCTTGGAGACATTGGTGTAGGCAAAGACTTTATGAATAAAAACTCAACCGCACGGGAACTATCCCAAAGAATCAATAACTGGGATCTCATCTTATTAAAAAGCTTTTGCACAGCAAGAGAAACCACCAACAGAGTGAAGAGACAACCCACAATGTGGGAAAAAATGTTTGCCAGCTGTTCCTCAGACAAAGGATTACTATCGAGAACATATAAAGAACTCAAAAAAATCAGACCTCCCAAATTTAAAGACCCACTCCAAAAATGGGCATCTGAGATGAATACACATTTCTCAGATGAAGAAATACTACTGGCAAACAAATATACAAAAAAATGTGCAACATCACTAGTCATTCGAGAGATGCAAATTAAAACAACACTGAGATACCATCTCACCCCAGAAAGAATGGCTACTATTAAGAAATCAACTAATAACAAATGCTGGAGGGGCTGTGGGGAAAAAGGAACCCTTCTTCACTGTTGGTGGGAGTGTCGACTGGTACAGCCACTGTGGAAGTCAGTGTGGAGATTCCTCAGAAAACTAGGGTTGGAGGTCCCATTTGACCCAGCTATTCCCCTTCTGGGCATCTTCCCAGAAGAATTAAAAACATCGTACCACAGCGATATATGTGCACCCATGTTTATAGCAGCACAATTTGTAATAGCCAGATCTTGGAAACAACCCAAATGCCCATCAACTGAGGAATGGATAAGAAAGATGTGGTATTTTTATACAATGGAGTACTATTCAGCCATAAAGAAGGATAAACTGGAGACTTTTATAGGTAAATGGATGCAACTCGAGAAAATACTCATAAGTGAAATAAACCAGAAGCACAGGTGTAAGCATCGTATTATCTCTCTAGTATGAGAAACTGAAAGAGTAAATAAGATCCAAAATGTACAATAGATATGGTGAATCAAAAAGAAACTGGTCAAAAGGAAAGAGAGACTGGAATAGGGAAAAGAAAGAAGGGAAAGGGAAAAAAATTGTATATTTATATATAAGATGGTTAAGATAGATACACTACCAATTTTACTTAGTTCATTGAAGAGTAAGGTTTGTGCCAATAATGTTTGGACAATTGAATGCTAATGTCTGGTGTCCTGAATAACTAACTTAAAGATAGTAATACGTAATGTATTAACCATTGTTACCCTCCTATTATGTTGTTTTGAAAATTTGTTCTTCTTTTGATTTGTTTTGTTTTTTTCTTCTCTTTAAAATAAAAAAAAAATTAAAAAAAAAAAAAGTAAAATAAAATTTTGTTCTTGTGATGAATTTCTGGAATCTTGATTATTATATGCCTTGGTGTAGATTTATTTTGGTTATGGCTATTTGGAGTTCTATACACTTCATTTATTTGTATGTGAAATTCTTTATCCATGTTTGGGAATTTTCTGCCATTATTCCTGTGAAGAGGTTTTTAATGGGTTTTGTGCTGTCTTCAGCTTTCTCACTGATTCCAATTAATCTTATGTTGTTCTTCTTTGCTTCTTCCTGTAGCTGTTGGGTTAATTTTTCATGGTCTCTTGGTATTTTTAAGATATTTTTCTTTTCCTGGTTGCTAGTTACATTCTTGTCTTCTAGATCTGATAGTCTATCCTCACCTACATTCAATCTGCTGCATATAATTTCAATGGAGTTTCTAATCTCCTGAGTTTCTGTTTGGATCTGTTTCATTGATTCCACTTCTTGTCTATGTTTGGCATTCATGGTTTCCATCATTTTCCTGAGCTCCTCTATTTGTTTATCTGTGTCTGCTTTAATGTCTTATTTTGATAGTCATTTCTTTTTACACCTTAGAGATTATTGTTTCTGTGGCCTCTTCCATTTGTTTTTTCACTTCTGCTGCTATCATTTCAGAGAGTTCCATCTGTTGTTTTCCGATTTTCTCTATCTCTTTGTGCTCTGGACTTGTCCTGGGTGGGCTGGGCATTTGGGATTGCATTTTGCTTTTTCGTCGTCATTTTCTATTTTCTATTTTATTTTGTTTTCTGTGTTGATGCTTTCAGACATCTAATATTAGATAGCCTTATCACTGATGTTGAGGCATTCCTAGGAGGTGTCTGTTCCTCAGGATTTCTCTGCTAGCCAGCACCATTATCACTCCTCTCACCAGCACTGCTGTATTCCTCTTGCTGGCAAGCTGTCCAGGGCAAGAGAGGAAGTGCAGAGCACAGACTCACACTCCACTTGCCAGCACTGCCATCCTGTGGCAACAGAGGAAGCACAGAGTGTGGACTTACACTCCATTTGCTGGCACCACAGTCCTGGGCACAATGGAGGAAGGGCAGAGTGTGGACTCATACTCCACTGGACTCGACTCACCGGCACCACTATCCTGGGGACAATGAAGGAAGTGCAGAGCACAGATTCTCACTCCACTAGCCAGCATTGTAGTCCCAGGGACCCACAATCTATTTCTTAAAGACATAGTAGACATGCCTATTCTCTCTCCCATCCACTAGTGTTTAAATGGAGCTTTGACTAAATCTGCCTTAAATCAGCTTTGACTTCAATTATCTATGGGTTTACACATGGTCCAGATTCTATTTCTCTGTTTTCCCCACAACCATGGAGCAGGAAGGCTTCTTTCCCATGGGTCAGGGATCTGTTCTTCACCTGAGCGACTGGTTGGGTTTCAGGGTTCATGACCCTTCTGCAATTCCCAACATGTTGTATATAAATCTTTATCTCCCAGAAAGAAACATATAATATGTTGATCTCCCAGTTTAAAAACATACACTGCAGGGCTGGTGATATAGCTCAGCGGCTTAAGCGCCTGCCTGGCAAGTGCAAGGTCCTGAGTTCGGTTCCCGGTACCCACATAAAGAAAAAAAAAATACACTGCTGATGATCATTATTCTGTCCTACATTGGCCCTTTAGGCCTGGAGTACAAGTGACAATTTAAATTCTCAATCTACTTTGCTAAATGTTCACATGTGCTTTCTGGAAAGCTGCCAAAGGGACACTTCTGGATAGACACCCCCAACCCAACAGGTGAAGATAAAGTAGCTGTCCCACAGAAAGGCACAGCTGGGCTTGGTCTGTTCTGGCTGGTTTCACACATTCACCATTACTTCCTTTTCTTTACGATGCCAGCACACAACACTATACCTAGACACTCTCAAACAACAAAAATTTTAAGGCACTCCCAAACAACAACAAAACAGACCCCATGTCATTTTTGCAAACATCTTAGCATTTAACGTTGCTTTGTTCTCTTGGCACTGTGCAAAAATAGCAGCTTGGCACTTGGGAACCCCACGGAGATGTGAATATTAAAGATCATGCTAAACTTCACAGTGTTCCACTATTCAGCTTCTCAGGAGGAACTCTCAGCTTTGTACAGGAGCTAAAACCAAAAGCCCCATGAACCCAGTAAGTTTCTAAAGTCTTAGCTTTCTGTAAGCAGTGCAGCTGACCTCAGAACCCAGGCCAGCATGCTGTGGGGCAGAGCCATAGTAAGCAAATGCAGTTTCTCAGGAGCTACCTCCTCTGGTACGTAATTTGTTAACTTAAGCCCTGGCAACTTATGTCTGCTTCTCATCCAAGGTCTGTGCAGTGGGATCTCAGAAGCTTGAGAATGGGAGAGCCCTCTGATCTTCCTTCACAGGACATAGTGTAGTGGAGCCCTTGGCAAGGAAAGCTTAGGAAATCAAGAGTACATCTAGGGACCCTGCTCATGGGCCTCTCTTTAGAAAGTATTAGAAACTGACCCTGGGAATAGCAGAAGGGAGGGATGATGTGAGCCCTTCTCAGATGGTACTGCATAAATAGAACTTACAGGTGGACATATGCTCCCACTGAGGACCCCCACTGCTAGAGCACACCCCACCTACTTTGAAATTTGGAGCCTCCAGACCCTTCAGAAACTCTCCAAAGCTCCACTAATTTCCAAAATACCCACAGGGGCCCATTTCCTTTTGGGGAATTCTCATGCATTAGTATCTTATTCTGGATTCCTCCAAAAGCCAAAGTGGAAACAGACCCTTTGGAGCTGACCTTAGGATAGTGAGAGTGGGTGAAAATAGAGTGAGACAGGGATAAGCCAGAAGGGTTATGCTCAAGGTCCCTGCAATAGCAGGGAGAGTACCCCCAACCTCCCTGAACTACCCATCTGGAGGACATGCAGCATCAGCACTTACCTACCATCTTCTGTTCCTACTGGGACCTCCCCACAATTTGTGGTTACACTTGTTGGTGCCCACAGTGTTGAGAAGGCCCTAGAACTGAGTGAAAAGATACATAGCACATGCTCAGGGTGGGACACAGCCAGGAGCAGGCAGCTCTGAGCTCTCCCTGAAGCTCCCACCAAGGCTGTGGATAACACCAGTGATGGGTGGGGGTCATGGTGGAATGTTTTACACCAAGTACCCATGACTATGGCCTCATCTTCCTGATTTCCCAACTCTCAAGAAACCATGTAACCAAGTGAACCCTGAATAAAATACAAAGAAGAATAAGGTCCCATGAGCTGGGGTACAAGACTCATCAACTGAAATAGAGACTGCAAGTCAGTATTGAACAGCATGTCTCCACACTGTGATCACAAAACAGGGCCCAGTCTAAACTGTGTCCTGGAGAGAAGAGTGAAGAGTTCTGTCTGGAGGTGTGAAGGGCTGGTCCAGTCAATTCAGAAGCCACCTGCCCCACTGCCTGTCCTACCACTCAGGACTCTCTAACTCCCAAGCTATAATTGCAAAAGCCCCTCCTCTTTACAAGGGCCCAGGGCTCTAGAAAATGTCTTAATGAAGGGATCAAAGAAGGCACTGCATTACCTGATACAATCTCAAAGGCCTCAGCTCCAGCAGGGTCAAGGCTAAAGTGCACCTCTGGCTGGTCCAGGGTAGACTGTTAATAACTCTGATGCCAATCTTTAGGTCAGCCTGTCTTTCCCTGCAAGGGCACTTTGCCTTCAGAACAAGGCTTTGCGCTGTCTACAAAAACCAAACTATACATTTTGAAATGTACACACTGATAATGCCCAGCCCCATGGGGCAGATGACCCATCCCTGATTGTTGGATACCCTCAGTCTGGTTCCCACAAGTAAAAGGAGCAGGGGACCTGGCAGCTGAGGATCCCACATCCTGGGCCCCTCCTCACAGCAGGGTCCCTGAATGATGAATACAAGACCTTCTGAAAACAGGATGTACCCAATATGACTAAAGTAAAAGAAACAATTGAATCTCAAAGTCCATTCAGGTTTGGCTGCAGCCCTGCTCAGTGTGAACATGGGCACTGCTCCTCAGTGCTGGAGATGTGCTCTGCAGAATGTGGTGTGCCTCCAGCTGGTGATGAATACCTCCCACAAGGAGGAGCAGCCCTTCTGTGGGCACTCAGAATCCCCACCGGCACTGGTGATAAAAGAAGTGGTAGATGCAGACTCTGCTTTCCCCAGAGAGTGGGGTGAAGGATCTGGGAGGGGCCTGGAGAGGACAGCAGGGAGAGGGAAAGTTCCCTAGAAGATGGTAGGAACCCAGTGCCGAACCCTGAGGCAGGCAACCCCTGCAGATGTTAGAGCCAGCCTTGCAAGCAAACATAATTCATTCAAATATGTCACTATTGGAATATATGAATATCTGAAGAGAATCAGAGCAGATAGATCCACAAGTCCTAAGAAGGCTGGCAAAACTGCAAGTCACCACACTGTGGTCATGCTGGCCAACCTCTGACAGCAAAACGGCCCGGGATCCCCAGGTCCCAGCAACCCTCTGTCCACAACATCCAGCAAACACTGCTCACTTGCAGGCCGTATGGCAGGTCACCAAGTGAGTGCTGATCAAAACATGCGTTATTCATGCAGCAGCCTGGCAGTGTAGACAGGAGCACTAAGGATGCTACCAAGAGCCAAAGCCAGAGGAAGAGATCTTGAGAGCACTCTTGTGTAAGTGACCACACTTGTGGGCAATGTCAAGCACTGCTCAGAGCTCAAGTGATAACAACCAGCCGTCGTTGTACCTGAGATGAGAACAGAGACTGATCAAATGCCAGGGAGGGCACTGCTGCCCTGGCTGCACCACTGCAATTGTCACTTACCGAGCACTGGGGTAAGAATCAGCACCTGCTAAGTCAGCACTCCACAGTGAAAGAAGCCAAAGATTGAAGAGGTGGCTGGCCTGATGCTGCCCAGCTCACAACCTGGCAACACTAACACGTGGGCACATGGACCTACTGTGTTCTTCCTGGTCACTGCACTATACAGCCTCCATGGAAGATGAGGCCTCTGAGACATGAGGTTCACTGAGGACCCTGGCTGCTGGAAAGACAGGTAGAAGTAGGTTGAATGACTCATGGACATGAAGAAGTAAAGAAAAAAGCATACAACTTGGCAGTGAGGAGGAGGCATGATATTGGATAAAAGTGAGACCAAGGAGCAATTTTTTCGTTTTTGTTTTTGTTTTGTTACAATATTAGGGATTGAACCCAGGGGGTGCTCTATCATGGAGCTACATTCCCAGCCCTTCTTACTTTTTACTTTGAGACAGTGTCTCAGTGAGTTGCCCAGGCGAGCCTTGAACTTATGATCCTCCTGTCTCAGCCTCCTGAGTATCTAGGATTATGGGCCTGTGTCATCATACCTGAAGCATTTTCCATTTCAATGCCATGTCATTGAGCATGATTACAGGCCAAGAGCAAGCATTTGAGAGATCTGGAGGGGTCTGAGTTGTAGGAGAGAAGAGAAACCCAAAGCAATGCGACTAGAATCTGGATACCCTGGAGGGCCTGGCTTACAGCAAGGGGGCAATCTGGATTTCAACAAGAAAGAAAGAGAGAGGGTATGTGTAGTGCAGATAGGAACAAAAGGAAGTTGTAGGAAAAAGAGAAAGTTCAGATGGCAGTTTCTATTTTCTGCATCAAGCATGGGGTAATAATTCAGCTAGAATGAGTGTGAAAGCTGGAGATGTCAGAGATTTGGAGAGAATGGAAAAGATTTGAAAAAGCCATTGCAGGGAATAAAAGAATAAACTGGCCAGAGAATTATAATGGCATTATTAGGCAGTTCTGATGGCCTGGTTGCAGTTAGAGATCATGAATTTGTAATGAATTTATTATTTACACCACCTCCTACTGCCATAAAAGATTTGAAACAGCTCACCCTAAGAGGAACAAATTCAGCTGAAATTTACCATAAGAATTAGAAGGTAAGGGAGGGAGAAGAAGGGAGAGAATCGTAGCTACTAAGCCAACTCAGAGCAGAGCCATGAGCTTCACAAATGCTAGAACAGCAACCAAAACTATGTTATCTGCTCAGATGTGTATCTGCCTGAGATGATTTCCTTAGCCTTGAACTCTGAGAGTAGTTTATTGAGTGTGTGTTGCTTTTATTAAAACATTTGTTGTACAGTCTAAGTTAGATATACTGCAGAAACCCTGGAATACAAGAGAGGGAAAAGCACACCCAAGGTTTCACCATGTGCAACCCTTGTTGTGAGGTTTAAAGAGCCTGAGAGCAGGGCCATCACCAGTAAGATCTCCCCATGATGCCAAATGTTCCATGTGTAGTCATTCACATCCACCTTTGCACAGTGAAGAGGACAAAATCTCAAACTCTTTCCAGGCAACAAAAGCCATCACATGCTTTCTAGATCATCTGATAAATCAAAGAAGAAATTAATAGGAGAGGAAGATATGGTTCAGTCACCTTCTAGGTTGGTAAAGGCCAGTGACATTTTAAAGGCTGATCAAGGCATAATCTCAACATACAGTCTCCCTGCCCTGTACCTGAAGATTCTGCTTCCATGGTAGGGGTGACAGTGGTGATGATGATAAGGACAAGGAGGTCAGTGACAGCAGCTAGCCTTGCCTGGTATCACCCATGTGCCAGGCACCACTCTAAGTCCTTTGTACACCCTATTCACAGATGAAGAAACTGAGCAAATGTTTGTTTGGGACAAGGTGTCCAGGACAGTTGAATGATCACCAGTGTCTGAAGAGAAACTGTACCAGGCTCTTACTCTCTCCCTCCCTCACTCTCATCAGCCCTCAAAGTCTTATCTGTCAGTGAAAGAGGAGGAGTCAAGAGCAAGGGTAAGAAGGACAGAATATTTCATGACACTGAAGCATTTCTTGGTGGGTAGTGAAAGCAACCAGTTCACCAAAATAAATCAGAAATACAGCTGCTATGGAAAATAGAGGAGTGTTGAAATATCAAGGTGTATTAACAATATCTACATACATGGGCATGGTTCATAATTGGGTCAAAAATCACACATTTTTTCAAGATAGGGAAACTAATGTATTATAAAGAAGGAAAATACCAGTCTTGTCTGGTAAGTTAAGGTACAGGACTTGCAGAAGAACTGCAAGCTAACCTAAACACTCCATGAAAGAGAGATGATAGAAAGGTACTGGAAAGTACTATTTTTTTTTTACTCCATCCCTAAAGATTTATCTAAGGACACAAGGTTGGCTAAAACATGTTTAGGAAATAACCAACTATCCAAATATAGAATTGTTATGGCTTGTGTCTAGATGACCCCTCAAAGCCTCATAGGGTCATAGATGGGGCTTTTTCAGAGGTGGCTGGATCTTGAGTGTGTGATGCTGGGATTAAGGGTGTGTGATAACTAAATTGGTACACTGATTGGCTTGGCATAGTTCTGGGTGTGAGTGTTACTCCCCCTAAGGGTGGGTAGCCTAGGTAGAATATAAAAGGACAGAAGAGGCTGCCATTGTGGCTTGTTGCTTGCCTTGCTGCCTTCTCCCTGCCATGAACTGTTTCTCCTCTGTGATGCCCCTCTGCCATGCCACCCTGCCTTGGAGCTAGCCAACTATGAACTGAAACTTCTACAAACTGTAAGCTAAATAAACCTTTTCTCCTTTAACTTTGGGCATCAGGTATTTTGTCCCAGCAACGAGAAAAGTAATTAAGACAAGAATATTAGTTAAAAGTCACACAGATTTAAATATAATGTTGTAGAAGTATATATACAGATACAAATTTGCAAAAAAAAGAAAATATTTCATAATATCCTAATAGGGAAAAGCAGATTATAAAACAAGATGTAGGACTTTTGTTCCAAGTAGGATGTGGTAGGTTGTAACCAGCCAGTGGTCATTCTATGGCAACTAAAATAAAAACTATTAATTACAGAAAGCTGTGGCAGCAATAGTGAGCAAATATCCCAGAGAAGAAGCCCAACAGAGCTCATGACTGCTAGAAACACTCTCCTAGGGGTACTGTACATTTAGGGTACAGTAAGAGGTTCTGGCTGAGCCTGCACTGAGGACTCCAGTGGGGAAAAGAAATACCAGCACAGCTGTTGCGAATCCTACATCTACAACTAGAACTGAAAGTTAAGAATTTAAAGGCAAATTGTCCACAGCAGAAGATAGTTGGTGAATCCACATATATTAATTTAAAGTATCTACATTGAAGCACAGAGTGAAAAATAACAAAAAATAAGACAAAAGACCTTTGAAGATGTGGCATGGTATTGTGTCATATGGTCTAATGTGCACATAACTGGGGTCCCGGAGAATGGAAAACAAGTAATTGGAGATAGAAAGAGTCTTCTCAAATATGATTAAAAAGTGTCTATTTTTAAAAATCTACAGCTAATAGCATACTTAATGTTAAAATTATGAACATTTCTCTGGGTGTTCAGGAAGCCCATTATCATCCTTTCTGTTAGATATTGTGCTGGAAATCCTGTGCTAGAGCAATAAACAAAATTAAATAAATATGTAAAAAGAAAAATGTTAGGACTCACAGATGACATAAATACAAATTTAATCCAAAAATAAACTCTTAGAATTAGCAAGGAAGCTTAGAAAAGTCACTGGGAACATGATTAATATAGTCAATTTTTTTCAAAATATGAGTAAAAAAATTGTAAATAAAATTAAATACTCTTTAATAAAGAAAAAAATTTCAATACTCATGAATAAATTTATTTTCTAAAGTACAAGATCTCTACAAGAAAAACTATAAAACACTACTGAAATGAAGATATAAGTACGTGAAGAGATCCTTGTTCATGAATTTAAAAATTTGTTATTTTGAAAACATCAATTCTTCCCAAATCAATCTCCATATTTGGTGCAATTCCAGTCAAAATTCCAGCAAGTACTTGTGTTTATGTTGACAAACCAATTCCCAAATGTGTGTGGAAAGGCACAGGACCTGGAATAGTCAGAATAATATTAAAAAGGAAAAAGTTGGGATCTGCTTTCAACACTTACTATGAAGCTATAGTGATCAAGTCAAGGTGGTATTTACAATGACAGATAAATGAACCAGTGATGGAGAGCATGAAACACAGAGATAGACACATGCTTTGTGAAAGGCACGTACCTTCAACATGGATTTGGTGGGCTCAAGTACATGTTAATGAAGCAACTAGACAGCCTCACAGAAGAAAAAACCACAAACTTTTATACCTATTTCAAGCTGTGTCCAAGAATTATTTTAAGATTCATTGTAGATATTAATGAAAAAAGTAAAAAAGAAAACATTTCATCACCTTGAATAGAAAAATGTTTCTTAACACAAAAAGCAATAACAGAAAAGAAAAACAACTTGACAAGTTAGATATATTTATATTAGAAACTTCTGTTCATAAAATAATCACCATTAAGTGGGTGTCTTAGTTATTTCTTGTTGCTGAGACAAAATACCTAACACCCAAAGCTAAAGAAGGAAAGTTTTATTTAGCTATAGTTTGTAGAGGTTTCAGTTCATAGTCGGCTGGCTCCAAGGCAGGGTGGCATGACAGAGGGGCATCACAGAGGAGAAACAGTTCATCATGAGCAGAAGGCAGCAAAGTAGAGAAGCAGCAGCAAGCGCAAGTGACCCTCTTTCTGTCCTTTATGTCCTATCCAGGCTACCCACCCATAGGGCAAGTAGCACTCACACCCAGGATGGGGCAGCCTTAATCCTACCATCACACCATGAATAAATCCCAGCACCACATCCTTGATCCCAGCATCACACACCCAAGGTCCAGTCACCTCCAAAAAGACCCACCTGGGTGTGGTGGTGCACACCTGTAATCCCAACACTTGGGAGGATGAGGCAGGAGGATCACCGCAAGTTTGAGGCCAGCCTGAGCTACAAAGTGAGTTCTAGGCCAGCCTGAACTGCATAGTGAAATCCTGTCTCAAAAAGACAAAAGAAAACAACACCAACAAAAAAAGATCCACCTAGGACCACATGAGTTATTTTGCAGTATCTGTTAAAACTATTCATACACATGTAGCCCTCAGTATCTGTGAGCTCTATACCAGTGAATTCAACTATGAATCACAATTTTGGAAATTGAACATGTACAAACTTTTTTGCTTATTATTCCCTAAATAATCTAGAACTTACATTGCATTACAACGCATTTACAAAGCGTTTAATGTATTAGGCATTATAAGTAATCTAAGATTATTTGAAGTATACAGAGGATTGCATAAGTTACTATATGCAAATACTATGCCATTTATAAAAGGCACTTGAGCACCCATGGCTTTGGGTCCTGATGGGAAATACTTGGACCCACTCCCCTGTGGATATTGAGGGATGACTGTATATGTTTTACAGCCAAGCACTATTTCTCTTAGAGAACATATCCAAGAAAAATGAGTATACATGCTTCTCAAAAGACATATATAGGGGGGGCCGGTGAGATGGCTCAGCAGCTTAAGCGCCTGCCTTGCAAGCGTGAAGGCCCGAGTTCGACTCCCGGAACCCACATACGAAAAAGGGGCCGGTGATATCGCTCAGCGGCACGGGTGCCTGTTGGCGCGTGAGGTCCTGAGGTCGTCCCCCCGGTACCCAAAAAAAAAAAAAAAAAAAAGACATATATAGGAATGTTCACAGCATCTTTATTCATAATAATCAAAAATTTCAAGCAACCCAAATGTCCAAAAATGAGAAATGGTAAATTGTGGCATATTTAAACAACAGAATACAATAAAACAATAGAATAGATAAAACTATTATCATACAAAGGAATGTGTCTGAACCCCAATACATAACAAGGTGTTCTGTAAATATGAAGCTCTAGAACAAGTGAGACTGACCTTCAGTAGTTGAAGTCATCACCGTGGTTGAAACAGTCATGTCCTCTTCATCTCCCCTGAAAAGAGTCTTAACAAGGCCTTCCAGGGTGATGGAAGTGTTTGTCATCTTCACATGAGTGGAGGCTTCCTGGGTATACCAAGCTCTCTGCTTAAGATCAGCGTGCAGCTTTCGGATTGTCCCACCTCGTTGCTCCCTAGGTTTGCCTTTGGTGAATTGGATGTGTGGGGTTGCATCTTGTTTAAGTGTCGTCTCATTTTTTCTTTCTTTAATTCCTGGGGTGATGTTTGCAAATTACCTATAGTAGGTTACTTTATTGCTAGTGTTTAAGATCTTTAGAAGATGACTACTTCTCTGCAGTATTTTCCAAGTGGAGCTTGCTTTTAGGTTTTGAGCTTTCTGCCAGATCCTACCTCTTCAATTCGTTGGGTATGCGAAGTTGCTACCTGTTTGGCCCAGTCCTTGATTCTTTGGTACTGTGCCACTGTATTTTCTGTGTCCCTTAGTCAATCTCAATCATGAAATATCAGGAAGGAAAGATGTTTAGAGCAATTATTTCACATTTGGCTATAATGTTAACTAAAGCATCAAACACAGCCTAGAAAATGACAGACTGAGCTAACCAGTTATTTACCACTTTTAGCTGTATAGAGTTGCGGTTATATAACAAAATCTAAAACACACCAGAAAAATTATATGCAGTATACAAGTCCTGTGTATGGCAATTTTTCCCCTGAGGAGTTTAAATTTAAAATGAGTTAAGGAGGAAATAGAGTATTGGGAGAAGAGGAAGGAATTAGATGTAAGGTTAGAGGACCAAGAGGGATCCCACTAAAATTGGGACACTAGTGCAGAGGACAGGTGGTAGAAAGAGAAGGAAGGGATAAAAGGAAGAACAGATCACAACCACAATCACAAAGAAGTTAGAGGCGCTATTTACACTCATATAAAAAACCAGAGAGAATAATGAAGGAATAGATATGGTGAATCAAAAAGAAACTGGTCAAAAGGAAAGAGAGACTGGAATAGGGAAAAGAAAGAAGGGAAAGGGAAAATAATTGTATATATATATATATAAGATGGTTAAGATAGATACACTACCATTTTTACTTAGTTCATTGAAGAGTAAGGTTTGTGCCAATAATGTTTGGACAATTGAATGCTAATGTCTGGTGTCCTGAATAACTAACTTAAAGATAGAAATACGTATTAACCATTGTTACCCTCCTATTATGTTGTTTTGAAAATTTGTTCTTCTTTTGATTTGTTTTGTTTTTTTCTTCTCTTTAAAATAAAAAAAAAAAAAAAAGATCAGCGTGCATTGTGGCATATATTTCACACTTAATTAAAAAGAAAAAATGTGGAAACTGCAACCCCTTATCATAAAAATATAATATGTGCACACACACACACACACACAATACCT
Source organism: Erethizon dorsatum (assembly GCA_028451465.1). Classification (NCBI taxonomy): domain Eukaryota; kingdom Metazoa; phylum Chordata; class Mammalia; order Rodentia; family Erethizontidae; genus Erethizon; species Erethizon dorsatum. The sequence continues at coordinate 113,445,215 of CM051822.1, read as the reverse complement.
GAAACAAGGGCCGGTAAGATGGCTCAGCGGCATAAGCGCCTGCCTTGCAAGCTCAAAGGTCCAAGTTCGACTCCCGGATCCCACATACGAAAAAGGGGCCAGTGATATCGCTCAGCGGCACGGGTGCCTGTTGGTGCGCGAGGTCCTGAGGTCGACCCCCTGGTACCCACAAAAAAAAAACAAACCTGAAACAATATACAACAAAGACTAATGTTTGGTTGTTTCTAAGTGCTAGGTGAATGGGTGGTCTTTATTAATTTTTTAAATATCTATATATTTGTTTTCTTCACTTCTATAAATATGTAAATGTCTTGTGGGATTTTCATGAAAAATCTTAAAGCTTCTAAAGATCTGCAGTGCCACTTGACTTAATCTGCATGCTGCACTTGGTCACACTTTGAGGAGAACGTGATATCCAAGTTCAGGGGGCCATTCCATTCCTCCACCAGTGTAAGAAAATCTATTCTTAAACTGATGCCAAAATGCTACTTCACATCATAGCTCATTCTAAGTATACCATGAGGCTGGCTGCTGTGGGGCCACATGTCCAACACGCGGTGTATGTGGTCCCACATCCAGCTATCTGGTAGCTGCAGACAAGCACAGCAGCTCTATGTCACCTGCAACCCAGCACCCATTTTTTTTCCACTTGTACTCTAAATGCACATCCTTTTAAATGAGACAGAATCTACCACAGTGTGACTGCTGGCTCCGAGGTCATGTTGTTAAGCACAGTGTCAGTTTTATGGCAAAGAACAAAGAAAGCCCTTTTTATTGTCACCCCTGTTGGCAGCCTCCTCGTCACCCCTCCTTTTTACTGTCTACACTGCTGGTTTATTCTCCACACAGAGGATGCTATCACACTCGTGAGTTATGTCCACTTCATGCTTACTAGAGCAGATAATCCTTATATCTCATAACCTATTTATTTCATTTGGATCAGCATGATTTTGTAGACGTTTTCTTAAAGCCATAAGCAATTATTTCTACATCTTTCCCTTTATGGTTTACCATTAAGGGACTCAAAACAATTCTTTGACCTGTGGAATTGGAAACTGTATTCTCAGCCTGAGAACTCAAATGAGGGTGACGGATGGTTCACATCAGAAAGAGTGAGTTGTCCCAAGGACTTCCAGTTGAGGTTATTTAATTACGCATTTTCTGAATCATTTCAACAAGAAATCTTGCCCATAATGTATGTTTGAGTTTGGTGAAGGACACAAACCTCAAAAGCCTCACAGGGGTCAGAGAGCTGTATCTATCGACTTTCTATAAAGTACCAAAAATCCAATGAATCGTCCCTCTGATCTTATTACAACCACCATATTTAGGGCCTATACTTTTTCTATACAAAATCTAGTTGCAGAATCTCATAAATCTTTAAAGTCATATATTAAAACATTTAAAAAATATGATATTTATGGGGCTCCGGATTTCATTTTGAAGCACAGATCAATAAAAAAGCAACATTGCAGTGAGCTTTTGCATAAGTCAAAAAGAGGGAGAAATCAACACATTTAAAGATGAAATTTTAGCTTCATCACTACTTGCTAATTTTAGGTGAAATTAAGAAGACAATAATTGTCATTCTGCTGGCAGCACTAACATCCTATCCAATTCACTCCACATAGAGAGCTAAGATAAATGCAAAACCAAAAACACAGACACCTAAAGATAAATGCATCATACTCTATCAAGCCTGTAGTTAATCACTGTTGCCCTCAAAGCTACTTCACTACAGTAACTGAGAAAAACAGCACAATTATGCAGTTTAAAAGGTTTCAATCAGGATGATGAATGGTGGTCTTTGGGTAGCTTATTAACAGGTTTAGAAACTTATTTGTTGTTGTTTTTCTCGAGAGAGAAAACCTGGAAGGTCAACTAACTTCTAAAGACTTTTGGGTCTAGCTGAACAGAACTGATATGCTTCCCATTAAATTAGCTCTCACGATGTAACGGGAAGTACCAAAAGTGAGTGGAGTGTCCCTGGGGATGATCTAATCAGACCCCTCCTTTCATGGAAAAGGGAGTCAAGTCCCGGTCTTTGGCTGACCTGGTCACAGACAGTTTAGCACTTGGCCAGGACCTCCCCCGGACACCTGCTGCTGTCCTAAAGGGATGTTTTGCACCAGTTTATTGTCATGAAGGCCACATGCTGAACATAAATAAAAGTATGCAGAGATATACAAAAGAAACATGAAATGACAAAACTTTCTTTTAAGCCAAAGGTATGTTTATGTTTTCCATGGAGAATTTGAGAGCTCAGGAAAATGATGCCTTTGAAACTTGGAAAGCCTGCTTTGCTCCTCTTTTTTCTTACCTTTTCTGGCATCTTTGAAAAAAGATGACAGGGCAACATACTCACAAATTTTACTTTAAACACATCATGAGACCCTCATGAAAGGAACCCTTAAGTTTCCACTTAATAGATGTTTTGCTCTGTGCTGCAGGTGTTAGTCAATGACTGTTCTCAACTGAAATTGTCCCATGTAGGTGAATATTCAGCCTCATGAAGCAAAAGGGGAGAAATGGTCTGCATTTGCAGTGGAATGTGAAGAAGGGGACTTGGAGGAGATTATCTGTACTCATTCTGAAATTGATTTCACACCAAAAAAAAACACATTTCTAGGGCTTCACTTTCTAAAGTGCTTTACTCAATAAATACTCAGGGGCCGGTGAGATAGCTCAGCGGCATAAGAGCCTGCCTGGCAAGCATGAGGTCCTGAGTTCAACTCCTGGTACCCACATACAAAAAAAAGGCCGGTGATATCGCTCAGCAGTACGGGCGCCTGCTGGCATGCGAGGTCCTGAGTTCGACCCCCGGTACCCACAAAAAATAAAAAATAAAAATAAATAAATAAATAAACACTCAGTATTTGGTAAGGATCAGGTTCTGCACTGGTTTTCTGTTGCATCCATGATATGACCACAAGGTCTGAAGCTTAAAAATTATTATTCTTTTTTAGTTCTAGAAGTTGGAACTCTATAATCAAGGTGTGGGCAGGGCTGGTTCCTTCTGGAGGCTCTGAGGGAGAATCTCTTTCCTTATCGTCCCAGCTGCTGGAGGCCACCTGCATCTGCAGCTCATGCCCTGCCTCTGTCTTCACAGTACATCCCCCAGTTCAGGTAGCATATCTCCTGCTCTGCTTTGACCTACCTGCCTCCCTCTTATAAAGAACAATGATGTTGAGCCTGCACAGGTAACAGACTGATCTCTCCCTCTGCAGATACATAATCTCATCAAGTCATCAAAGTCCCTTTTGCCAGGATTGGTCAAGTGCTCACAGTGTCAGGAGTTAGGACATGCATACCTCTGGGGAACTGTCACCCTGTCTACCACGGGTATAGGACTTAGTCCTGGGAATCTGAAGCTAAAATCGGGCTCCTGTTCTTCCAGGAGGTGATCAACATCAAGGTCAGAGAGGTAAACAACACGTGCATCCAGGAAAGAAAGGGAGGTTCACTGAAAGTGGGGGCCAGGGTTCATACTCCTCATATCATGAGGTGCCTTCCACCAACACCACCCTCGCTCATAATAATGCAGTTTTATTGAGCCTTGTGAGGCTTGCTTCTCCTCCTTTTACAAAGAGTTAAAGTACCAGATTAAATAGAACACAGCAAAATCAAGAAATAGGGACCCCTCTTGTGTACCCTTGTCAGGAATCTATAACCAACCTCCAAGGGCACAGTCCTATCTATGCATAATTCCTGAGGCAGAACTCCAAGCCATCATCTGCATGTATCTGCAAAGAGCTAAAAGTGAAATTTAATGGGGATTTAGTAGGTCTAGAAGTCAGGGTAACGTGTTTTCATTTCCAAAATGGTCTCACTTTGACTGTCATAGTTAACAATGATAGCACTGAACAGATGAAAATCCAATCCAGATACCTTCCAACACTGGGCTTCTCAAACTATAAGAACTACCAAGCTATAAGATATAACCGAGCTCACAATTACTTACCCAGGCTATAGGCAATTATACAATAGTGTCCATAGGAAATTAAGACCGAGACATGAGAAAATGAAGTCAATATTTAAGTGAGCTGTTGGATACAAGACCAAATGTGAGAACCATCAGGTTATAAGGCAAAACCTTCACTCACTCTCAGGAGCAACTCTAGATTCAGGGAGAAACCACAGAGTCCATGTTAAGACTCTGAAATTCCCAAGTAGCCAGACATAAATCAATGATTAGGCACCTCTTTCCTTCCACCCCTTACCTCAGAGATTACATACACATTTCCAAGGACTCTCTCTTGCTGACACTCTGCTGTGTGCCTGGAACTGCTCATCTTCATGGACTCCATACAGTGGCAGACACAGGGCACAACCATCATCTACATGTGTTGCTCCAGAAACCAGTGTCCTTCAGGACTTGCTCTGGGCTTGACATCACATGCCATGGATGGAATCTGTTGGAAAATTCTACCTCAAGTCACAAAAAATCAGAAGCGCAAACTGTTGTGAAGAGTTCTCACATCTCTTAACTCCACATGGGGATCCACATAGATGCAAAGCTGAAGCATCCTATTTTAGAATTACAGCAAAAGCCTGCTGGGTTACTTTACATACACAGTGGTCAATTTACTGAGGTTTGAAAGCTCTTCACTTAGAGACCTGGGGGCTCACTAAAGCGCACAAGTTGAGACATGCTGCAAGGAAATATCCAGCCAAGCAGTGAGGCCATGCTTTTTGGTTTCTTTTCATTAAATAAAGTAAATTGCAGTTCAGAATTTGTTTTAGAAAGTGATTTTGTAAAGCTATTATTCTTGTTTCAAAATTCACAAGTTCAGAAGACACCTTGAAATGTCTCTTCATTAAATACTGTCACCAAGAAAGAAGTGAGCAAGACAAATTCATCCCTGTTCAAAACTGAACTTGTAAGGCATAAATAATGGCATTATTAAAGAGATTCTCTGCGGGCAAGAGAAAATTCCACAGGCCAGCCCCCATTCTTCGAGGGAGACCATATGGGGGCCACTTCACCCAAGTTCTGGGGAAACTAAATTCACACAGGGGCTCGTGAAGGAGTTAGACCTAAACTGTTCAAAGCAGAAGTTATCACTCTGCCAGTCAATACCAAGTGGGCACTGGGGAGTGAAAGTAGTAATGAGCCATGCTCCAGTGATTTTTAGTTTCTGAGAAACACTTTCACCATTGTACTCGAACCTGGAGAAGCAGACAGGACCCATACCGACCACACACCCAAGTAAAGAAGGCTGAGCCTAGAGAATACCTCTACTTGCAGCTGGAGGAGGCAGCAGCAGCATTCACACCTGGACCTCTAAGCTCTAAGACTGGACTTCTGTACCTGTCCATGTTGTGAGCCGCATCATGGTTCCTCTGACGGAGAAATCAGAAAGCACCAGGATGGTAGTGTGCAGTAGTCATTTGAACCCCTGTTTATGTGTCCACATGACCCATATTGCAGTTTAAGGTATTTAAACAGGGCCCATCCCTCAAACAAAGGCATGAAGTTCTAGCCACACTTAGTCAAGTTAGCAGAAACTTAATCAGTGTTTCCCCTGAGCTCTTGCCTCTGAAGTTAACTCCCTTTCCAGGATGTTTACACACAATATTTAGTCTATTTTGTACAACTTTGTCATTGAGTCTAACTCATATGTGCCTCCAGAAATCCAAGACAAACTGCAGAAACTCACAAAGGGATGGAGATGAGTTGGAACGGGCAGGAAGAATAGGAAGTCTCAGGCCTTTGCACCAGATTCTCTCAGATTTAGGAGGCTTCTGAAGCACTGGGTCCTCTAGTGAGGCCTCCCAAACCTACTCCATTTCACATCCACACACTCAGTCATTTACTCAAAGCCAATGCAAAAACCTGGGCTCAGAGAAGTGCCAGAACCAAACTTCTCCCAGGATGAGTGTCTCCTGACTCTCTCCACCCATAGAGGGTCATCTCTGCTTGAAGATCTCAGTCATGTGCGCACACATCTAAGATATACTAATGATCCTCAACTTCAAAGGATGAGTGAAATGCGATCTTTATTCCCCTTTTCCAGGGTCTTCCTGGCTGTGCAGCTAACTGATGATTTCCACACCCTAACTCTTCAATCACCTTTGAGGTCTGGGATCTAAGAGATGTTGGAGTGGGGCACTTGGACAAACCACCTGGCCACACTTCCCATCGCCATCTATATTACAAGTACTTTCAACTGCCCGAGTCACCAACCTGCTACGTTCTGCAATGCAGTGATAATAGAGTGATAGCCAACATCTACCAAGGGAAGTCATCCCCAAGAGCTGATTTTTTAAAACACTTTTATAAACAGCAAACCTAGTTCTAAGAGCAATGATATTGCTGAGCCCTTCACCCAAGCAACTCTAATCCCCACAGTCAACAACTTGCCCTCTGTAAGGGGCCAATCCCATTAAACCTAATTGCCTAGCAGAGGTGAACATTCCAAGCTGAGAACAAATGAGCTGTGATTTAGCCTTGGGTTTTTTCTTCTTTTCTTTTCTGCATTTGACCTCTCTTATCGAGAGCATTTAAGGAGATGCTTCCAAGGCTATGACGCAGTAAGCTCTCTGCAAAAGGAAGGGAAGGCAGGTGCCTCTGGCAAATCTGTTGAAGCATCATCTGCTGCAAGTGAACAACAGCAGGTGCATAGTGAAGGGTGAGGAAGGGGGAGAAAGGCTGGAAGGGGGAAGATAACTCATTAGGCAGAAATAGCCATGCCTCTTAAGGATGCTAACAAGGAATTTTATTCTAAATCTTCCTCTTCTTGGTACACTCACATTACCATGCTGGAAAGCCTAGAGATTTAGCTTTCTGTAGGTCCCTGCAGCAAATGTGGGTGGGTATGTATGCCAGTCAGGGGACCAGACAGCATCCTCTCCCAGGTGGACATCCCAGGGTGGCAGCAGAGTGAAACAGCAGAGGAAAGCCCACAAGAATTAAGGAGATGTATTTAGAAGGAAGAAAGAAACATTACTTGGAAAGGGGTAGAAAGAAATGTAAACTAAAACAGTAAGATACCACTATGCACTTGTTACGATGGCCAAAAACTAGAACATTGACAATGTCAAATTCTGGTAGGGCATGGAGGAACAGAAGCACTCTTTAATTGCTGGGGGAAATGCAAAATATTACAGCTGCTTGAAGATGGTCTGATAATTTCTTACAAAACTAAACATACTCTTACATAGAATCCAGCAAGTATACTCTTGGTATTTACCCAAAAGAATTGAAAACATGTATCCACATAAAAACTCATATACAAGGTTGATAGCAGTTTTATCCATAACTGGCAAAATTTGGAAACAATGAAAATCATTTCAGAAGGTGAACAGATAAATATTATATATCCAGACAATAGAATATTATTCAGTGCTCCAATGTGCTATTAAGTCATGAAAGGAAATAAATGAATTTTAAATGTATATTACTATGTCAAAGAAACCAGTCTAAAGAGGCTACATACATACGTAGGATCCTAACTATTATATTCTGGAAAAGTATCCCCCAGGGGTGGCTTAAATTGCTTCATGGGGGATGATGGCAGGCATTGGTGTCCCTGACTTGCAAGGGATATCTGTACATTCCAGACAAGGGAGCAACAGGCACTGCTGCCCTGGAGAAGCCTTGATGACAGGACTCCTGGAGAGGTCCTGGTAGATGGAGGCCAGAGCTCTTGTTCTGTTGCTGCAGTAGCTAAGTTCAGTTGATATGTTCATGTCCCAGCCTCCAGAACGCTAAAATGTACATTTATTTGAAAATAAGGTCATTACAAATGAAATTAATAACATCTGAGTTTGTATAATCTGATTCATGATTGCCTAGATATGTTTCTCCTTTTTGTTTTGTTCCTCTTTTTTCCATATATGGGGTGTGGTGGATTAACTAATAGTCAACTTGTAATACCCAGCTGACCTGAATCAGCATGGTGCTGGGTATGGATGGCCCACCTGAGGATTGTTGCCAACAGCATAAAAAGAGAACTGGAGGGGAAGATGGCGTGCTGTTGATTCTTCTGAAGAAGTTTGTCATGCTGGTTTTCCTGATATGAACTCAGCTGTTATCATCGGAGGAGCTCAGATCCTCGCCATCACTGAGGATGGCCGAGGTTCTCTTTCGGGGGAGCCCTAGTCCTTACCTTGAGCTTGCTTCCTGGCTCCAGTGCAGATCCCTCAGCCTGCTGGCACAGATCCTTCGTCCTGCTGGCACAGACTTTCTAGCTTCCACCACTGACCTTTGGGCCTTCCCAGTGCAGATCCTTGATACAGACTTGCATGAAACTTTGTTGTGGGCTCTAGGCCTCCAGCTGGACTCGTGGAGGACATTGCCATGGGTTCTGGGTCTTCAGCTGAACTCATGCAGGACATTGCTGTGGGAACCAGGCACTCAGCTGGATTTTTTGGGTCTCTAGTGTGTGGACAGATTTCCTGCACTCTTTTGCATTTGACTTTTTGGGTGAAAATTATAAAATAATCCTATAAATTATGTGTCCTGTATTAAATCTTTTCCCTTGTAAACCCTGACTACAACATGGGGATAGGGTGGGCCCTGATCTGATCACTTGTAAAAGTGGAGGCACACAGGAATTACACTCATGTGACAATGGAGGCTGTGATTAGGATGAGATGACTACAAGCTGAAGAATGCCAGGAGCCAGCAGCAGCTATAAGAAGTAGGAAGGATCCTACTCTAGAGCATCTGGAGGGATCATGCCCTGCTGACACCTTGATTGTCGCCTATAAACACATATTTCTGTTTTAAGCCACACAGTTTACAGTAGCTGATTATAGCAGCCATGGGAAGCAAAAATACCTGCCATACAAGATGCTGAAGACATAGGGAGGTCCCAGCAGTGACAGAGGTGGGATTCTCCACTAGCACAATATGATACAGTGGTGCTGGGTAGGACACTGGCCTTTAAATTGTATGTGTCATTTCTGGGAATCCACAGCTGGTCCTCTCTCCTAGAAGATTCAGTGCCCTCACTCCAGCTCAAGGCATCTCATGAGCAGATCTAGAAGTCTCCTTTCCTCCCACTCTCTGAGCTGCCCTATGTCCTCTTGTAACTCTTTCCCCAGCTTGGGCTAAAGCAAGAACAAAATTAAGATGCTTCCAGGCTCCTTCTGCCTGCTTCCCACTATACTTCTCCTCCAGAGGAAAAAGTCTGGAGCCACCTGTGTGTTTGAAGGAACGAGCCAGGGGAGCTGAGAGCCAGGGAAAGTGGCAGTCCACGTGCAGATCATGATGGAGCTGCACATTTTCCCTATGGGGAGCCTCATTCCCCAAGAGATCCAGGGACACAGAGCAGCACAAGGAAAGGGGGCAGCTGACAGGGAGGACTCCTGAGTGTTCTTCCCTCAGCCTGCACTGCCCCTTTGAACATGTGTAGATTCTTAGAGGCTTTGGCCCCAAACTATGAAATGACATTTTATCCATCAACTGGCAAAAGTTGTACGCTATTATAACATACTAAATTAACTTATTCTGTCTAGAGAAAGTGTTATTTCAATATGCATGTTTCTCAAAAACTGCATAAACTTTGAGATTTATTTTGTCAGACATCAAGTTTCCACACCCAATCTTGTTTAGCTCTGAGAAAATTCCTAAAACTAATACCTATATGATTTAATTTAAATCTGAAATTTGCCAAATTGTTATACATGAAGAAAACATATAAAGTTTACTGACAACAAAAACATTTGGGGAATGTAGATGTGCATTGAATTATAAAGGCCCTTTAGGTAATTGTAGACACACACACACCTACATACATACACATAAACACACACAACAAGTGAAAAAAAAAAAAAAAGGAAGACATAATCCAAGGAATTCAGGTTTCAAATTTTTTAAGTTTTTTTATTTCCTTGCCTGGTGGGGTGTCCATTTCACTTTAGGCCTGAAGCATCAGAATAATCTGTTTCTCAATTCCCTTCAGAAAAGAACTGAATGAGCAAACATTGGCATTTTCAAATATTTACTACTGACATTTCCCTGGGATTTGGACTTCAAAAGTCTGAGGTTTTGCATCATTCACACCTGCATCTTTGTGGAAAACAGACCAGGAGCAAGCATCCCCAGGCATCCTACAGGTCCTGGACCCTCCACAGCCTATGGCCACCCCCTCCTAGAAACCAGCTGCTTTGCAGGCCACAGACAGCTGCACCCCTGCAGTCCTGTGCCATGTTGGTGGACATCTCCCCAGACCTCTTTGGATGGAGACATTGGGAGCATTGGAAGTTCAGAAGACATTCAATGTCGTCATCTAAGCTGAATGTTTCTGCAGTTTAAACCATTATAAGTAAGGATGTATCAACCTCCAACACTAATCCTATCAGCAATATGAGATAGATTAGATTTGCTTTAATAATATGGGTAATTACTAGCATATCAAATTTAATTAAGAAAGATGCTTCTGGCTTTATTTGTATTGTGCTTCATAGTGCTACTCATCTAACATCTAGGGATTAGCAAGAAAAAACTATTTACACAAAATCTTCAGGGCCTCAAGAGAGCAGAGTACTCTTCTAGCCAGCTGAGTCATGGCAGACACTGTTTAGACACCTGCCAGTCCCCTGTCCTACAAATGCAGGAGAGCCCCTTGTCCCAGGGAGATGAGTCCCTAGACTCCCAATGGATGCCTGAACCCTATGTTTCGCATCCAAGATGGGTGTGTCACTTATAAACCAGGGCAATGGGAAGGGCAGGTCCCTGTGGAAAAGACCATAATGGGAACCATGAGTGTAATGGGGGTGTCTCCCCACATGGAGGGGAACTAGGAGGGCTTCTAGCAAGGGCTACGTAAAGCTGGACTACAATGGAGAACAGGGTGACAAACTGATAGAATGGAGATAGGATGGGGATTCCAGGTAGTTTGATTCTAGGTAGATGAAAAATTCTCTGTGCTATCCTGGAAATCATTCAGGGCTTTTGACTTGATTCCATAGGTTCCTACATAATGAGATGGAGGTCTTTTGGAAACTGTATGGAAGGTTTCATCAACCACATGACCTTGGGACATACCACATGAACAACCAGGGCAGGCATGAGTCCTACACACTTTGACTCTCATAAATACCTTGTAGGTCCTCAAGTGTGATTTCTTATCAATTACTTCCCAGTTCTGCCTCCTTGGATCCCTGTAAGAACTCACCTGGAAGGAGACTGAGGTAGCGCTCCTGATATTTACTGCTAAGGAATTTTATATGTAATGAAAGCCATGAAGTTTCTGGGATTTCCATCTTACTTTGAGATCCACAGATCCAAAGTCCTGATGTTCTGCCTGTTCAGAGGGTAGAATACAGCATAGAGCAGAGGTATGACATAGCAGTTAGTAGCAGAACAACAGCAGGGCCATTTTGTATACAGATGTACCAGTGCCATCATGCTGGTAATACCAGATTTGGGGCTTGAATTAAAAGAGAGAGGCAGGAACAGTGAGGAAGCTGTCAGTGGAAGTAGTGAGGTGATAAATAAAAATACGGGACAGGAAAAGGAGAAAACCTATATTATAATTTGTGTCTGGATATCCCCCCAAAGCCTCATGCGGTCATGGGGGGGTGGGCCTTTCAAAGACAGCTGAATCTAGAGTTGTGATTGGTTCATTGTCTAGTGCTGGGATTGGAGGTGTGAGTGCTACACCCACCCTAGAGTGGGTGGACTGCATATAATGTAAGGGAGGAAAAGAGGCTTACTCTACCCTTTTTTTTACCCCTTTTGGCTCTTGTTGCTTTTGTTATCTTCTGTCCACCACAAACTGTTGCCCCTCTGCCACACCACCCTGACTTAGAGCCAGCTGATTATGGATTAAAACCTCCACAAACTGTGAGCTAAATAAACCTTTCCCTCTTTAATAAATTTTGGGCATTGGGTATTTTGTCTCAGCAACAAGAAAAAAGTAATTAAGACAACTCAGGGGTCAGAGAATGACTGATGGAGGAGGCAGACAAGGACTAGGAGGAGCCTAAGCACATGGTCAATTAGGAATATGGTAGACTGGACAGAAAATTTCAAGTTTACTTTGGGGCATGTTGAGTGTGAGTCAAGATTGGGGTATACAAGTGTCGCTGCTAGTTGTACATAGAAGTAAAACAGAAGTCTGGGCTGCAGGAAGTAGCCTGGTCTTAGCACCACTCCTGAGCTACCTCTCTTCCTTCCACACCCTGGCCTCAGTGTGCCCATTCTACATGTGGAGACACAGTATTGATGTCTCGAGGCAAGGTGAAGATTAGAGGTGGTCGGTGCCTACAGTGAGGAGCTGATGTCATGACTGCATCATCAAATATCTGAGATGTTTGAGAGCTCAGGCCTAAGAGCTGAGATCTAGAGAGAAATGGAGAAGTTGAGCATGTGAAGAGGCTGGAGAGCACCCCAGGGAGATGGCAGGTTGGGCATGGAGAATTCTGATTGCTTTTGGACAAAAAGAATGAGAAGGTAAAAGCAGAAGGTAGAGATGCCTCCTTAGCAAAGTGTTGTGGTGAAATAGGGCAGAGAAAGGAAGGGGCCAGTGTGTATGGTGGGATCAAGGAGATGTAACCACTTCAGGTGCATCCTCCTTTGCTGACCCTCCTCTTGCTGGTCACCTACTGAGGCCACCAGCTCATGGCTGCCTTTTCTAGAACTATCCTCTGTTCTTTCATGACAAAGCTGATGCTGCTGAGTCTCCATGAAGAAAGCAAACACAGAGGTCTCACAGCACATTTCCAACCCTGGCACTGTCTGTGGCAAAATGACACTGGAAGAAATGAACTGGCATACCCTGCTGGCAGCACCAGCTGAGGTCAGCAGTTACAAAACTGAACTGCAGACCCTTGTTGGAAGAAAATGCCCCAGTGTCTAAGAAGGCCACCACCCTTGTTGACCAAATGCCCAGGCCCAGGGGCTGCCCTGGAAGAGAAGCCTGACTTCAACTAGGGTGAGCAGGAACAATATTCTTTCGTGACACTGTGTTGATACCTTACCGGATGATATATTGAAATGCCAATGGCCCTTGAGTCTTCGAAATAGAGATGGCTGGCACCAGGGAGCTTCACAATGTGCCAGGCCTGCATTCAATGCTCAACAGAGCTTTTCTGAACTCATTTAATCCTAGCCATGCCTAAAACACCTGCTTTGTGGAATATCTCTCCTGTCTGCCTGCAGACCACAACACAGATACACAGACCAGGGAAATGAGAGCCAATGCCCCAAATTCAGCCAGACTCAGGGATGGAGGACATGACTGTGATCACGGACCTCATGGTACATGGACTGCAGGCTTTTCCTCATCTCCAGTGTCCAGCCTACAGCTGCCTCCTCCCCTCAGAATATGGTAGGGGCCCCTCTGCCAGGCCTCATCACACATTCTGCACACAAGTTCAAGGATAGTAGTTCTTGGTCTTAGACAGATGAACTCTGAATGCAGCATGGGATTCTGCCCATCTATGTAGCTAACAGAGAGAACCAGGTACCAAACTCCTGTGTGAATCTCTGACTCTGGACAGTGAGCTCTTAGAGCTACCATCTTTGCCTCCCCCGTGTCACATCTACTCTCAAACAGGCAAGAGAGGTATTTACACAGCAGTCAGGTAGGAAAAGAATGGCCTGAGACACCCAAATAAGGCAAATAGCAATGTTTATGTTTTTTAGATATCCAATGTGAGCACACACCATGACTAACCTACTTCCTGTTTATAAATAATAGAGTCACATTTACATTGCATTTTTTAAATCTATGGAAGTTTTAAAATTAAAATACAGATAATAAATTGTGGGTGTCTCCTCTACTAATGAATTCATTATAGCCAAGATTTCTAATCATGAGTGTGTCCATGAATACTGCAGTTTAAGTTCTGACTTGCATGCATCCCCTTTCCAACATATCTGAAATAACAAGATTTTCATTTGGACCCAGAAGTGTCATTTGTTAAAAGGCTGGCACAAGCCTGATGGGGTTTATGTATAAAAAGTAATAAAAAAATGTAACGTTATTCTGTCTCTAGATGTTCTTTGGATTCTCCTGCACTTGTCCACAACACTATGAGCATTTGACCAACAGAGCAGCAGAAAACGGTCTAGCAATGTAATAAACTGCAAAGGTTTCTGAGGCCTCTGGCGGGGAGACCCTTAAAGAAGGGAGGCCAGAGAAGGCCTCTCAGGGTGCCTCCTTAGAGAGTAACTGTCTCAGACTCTGCTATAAAATTGATCTTTTAAATCAAAGATTAAAAACTTTTTAAATTATTGAGCATATTGTTTTCATATTTTCTGAAACGTACAGTCTCATACTGCTTTGCTGAGTGAGATTTTCCAAAGCTGATAAAATATGATGCCCACCTGCCAGCCCATGTGGATTTTTCTCTGAATCCCTCAAGCATTCAGGTATTGTGTCCTGGTGGCACATACCCAGAGGTCAGCTGCCTGGCAAAATTGCCTGTTTGGACAGACATAGCCAGCAATAATGCAAGAAAGGAAAAGGACTATGATAAGAAAAGCTATGACCTTGGGTGCCATTGTTCAAGGCCCCCCAAGAAGGCTGAAGCCTGCTCCCAAGTGGCCCCATGTAAGCATCACACCTTCAGATGGGTCTCATTTGTTCTGGGTCTCATTTGTTCGGTGGGTCATCGTTGCCTTCTTGTCATCTCTTCTGGTTGATACCCTCATTTCTTGGTCTGATTCACCTTCAAAACTGGCTAGGAAAACTTTTCATGCACATCCACAGTATTGTGGTTGCATCTGTTTATACACTGGTAGTGACCACCATAGACTACTGAGCCACTTTTACCCTGATTATATTACCAGGTATATAAGGCTACAATATATTACACTGGAGAGGATAAAGAGATTGATCACACTCATTACATAAAACGAGGGAATCAGATTTTGCAGAAAATCAATGCCTTGAATAAACATCTATTTTTACCAAAGTAGGGCACACAACTTTGTTCAATACCGTGAAGCACAGAAGATACAACACTGAGTCTTTTCCTTGAACTTAATTAAAAGCAACTCTTACTTGCAGGGTATTTCATGAATTGTACTCATCAACTAATATTTTGTGAACACCTGCCCTAACAGTGAATGGGATCTGAGTGTAGGACAGAGGATAGGGATGGCACCCTACACAGACCACAGGTTAGGGAGGGAAGCAGCAGCTACAATTCAACAACTCAGTCAAGAGCTCAACAAATATAGAGTCACGAGCTTGTGCTGGTAACATCGCAGTCTTGTAATATAATTTCATCTGAGGCCCCAAGTCTGCTGTGCAAAAGCAAGGGAACATTTTGAGGGGAGCACTGTTGTTTCTTTGCTGTTGGAAGCTAATGGGATCTCCATTAGTTAGCAAGAATAGCTGCCCTCTTGACTTGTCCTGCAATGTGTCTAGCACTTGTTCTCCCTTCCCACCCTAAATGCCACCCCTTACTTCCCCATCACCTCCCTGGGGACCATATATTCTTCATGCTCCCCGTCCCTCCCTTGTTATGCCACTCTGGACCCTGTTTCCATGTAAATCCTCTTGAGGATATCTGTGGCCATATTCTCTACCTTATGTCACTCCACATAATACTTCCTTGTGCCCTAGGGAAAAGGACTGTTTGACCTTCAATATCTGGCACCATCTGTCCCCAGTTCACTACACAGAACACAAACTCTGACAGAATCCAAACACTTGCTTGTCCCTCAGCAGACAGCCCATCTTCTTGTCCTGCTCCGTACCTGCTACCTATTCCAAATCTGCCCATCCTCCCAGGACCAGTCCAATACATCTCCTTAACAGTCCTGCTGATTCACCTGCCATCTCTTCAAATCACTCTTTCCCCTCAGATTTCAGAGCACTGTGTCCCTCCCTTTCATAGATGACCTGGTACTGTTGCACAGTTACTCTCCCCCACCATGTCATTCCCCCACTATGCTATCATCTGATTTGTGTCAAGATCCTTCCTCCTGAACTTTCATACCTCCATCTACTACTGAACAGCACAGGCCCTTGAACTAAGCAGGTATTTGACCCAAAAGTATAATTACTGCATGAATTGAATTCAAGTTGGGTTCAAGTGGGAATGTGCAGATTCACCAACCTAGAATCCAGCACAACACACAAAAGCAATTAAACAGCAGGTAGAAGATATAAGACAAAGTTCAATTTTTGTTTTATAGAGGGTTACCATGTACTAAAGAGTGTCATATTCATAGAAAAAACAAAGGAGAAAAATATAGATGGTACTCCCTCAAGTAAAGTACACACAGCTGTTTCACTAACAGCTGCATGATATGGCCATCATATTCATTCATTCATTCATTTATGAGATTTACCTACATGGGCCTGGGCCCATGTCAGGCACAGGAAATCCCTTGGTCCTTGCCCCCTGGGATTGTGCCCAGTGGAGAAACTGCTTCATGGAGGAGATAAACTCTATTCTACATCCTTCTTGAGATTCCACAAATTCCACTAAGAAAGCACAAACGAACAAAATAAAAGTGACTCCTCCTGGTCTGGGTTCATTCAAAATGTAGGTAAATAGCATTGCATTTCTTAGCAGCTTGAGAATGTAGCTCTAAGACCACCGTTAAATCATCTGAGTCACCAAACAAGCATAGTGTACATTTTATACACCTAAAACAACCTTAAAATGTGATGTGTGATTTAGAAAGCTATCTTTCAAGAGTTATTCTTTTAAAACTGTTGGCATTTAGTAGATGATGCCTTTGGGCTTGTGATTTAGATCTAGGTTCGGAATGACCCTTGCTCTTAACCAACCTCTCAAAAGGGAGCCCTGGAAGTTAGGTGAGGTCAAGTTTCCCAGCACACTAATAGAAGGACAAATGGCTGAGTTTCTGGCCATTCTTGGTCTCTCAGTGCAGGACTGACCTACTCTGCTGCCTGTACTCAGGGCCCTAAAAGTGGCCATGTGGGCTGCCACCTCTTCCCAGAGGCAGCATTTGTAAGGAAATAATAATGAGAGACATTTGCAAGAAGCCCTTAATCCTGGTTTGGTAGTCTTGAGAGAATAATACCAGTGAGCTCTTTATTCAGCAGGAGAGTCTAAAAAGCCAGAGCACCAGGTCCTCAAAGCTTTGTCCACACCCGCTTCTCCAGGCCTCCCAGACAAGAGATCCCTGCAGCTCGCACAACCAGCAGCAGAATGACAGACAGCTCACTATGTACCAGGCTCCCAGGGCTGACTCAACTCCACTGGAGAAGGAAAGCTCCTCTCAAGTATGCGGGATATGGTCTGTGGCTACTGAAGAACAACACTTTCTTGATTTCTCAGATGGAACTGAGAAACTGTAACTGTGCTTTATAAACCATTCATCCCTAGGATGAGTTCAACCTCTCTCCCGATCATCTCCACTATGGGTGGATGAGTCGCACCCCTACCGGCCATTTGGTCACGCAAGAACTGCTCCCAACTGACAGAAAGCATCCATGGGCCTGGAGACATAATCACCTTGCAGCCTCAGTCCCTGCATCCTACATGGCATGAGGAAGATGCCTCAGAAAAAGCCAATAAGTGAATGGATGCCTCTGAAGGACATCTTTCTTAAATTTAGCCCCTTAAACACATTCCCGGAGAAGCCTCAAACAAGTTTTTTGTTTTTTGGTTTTTTTGTGTGTGGGTACCAGGGGTCGACCTCAGGACCTTGCGTGCCAGTAGCTGCCCATGCCGCTGAGTGATATCATCGGCCCTTTTTTCGTATGTGGGTTCCGGGAGTCAAACTCAGGACCTCGCGCTTGCCAGGCAGGCGTTGTGCTGCTGAGCTATCTCACCGGCCCACAAGTTTTGAACTATATTAAAAACCACAGAAATTCTGCATCCCACCTACACTGTGTCCTAGGGAATTTACTGTAAACATGATTAAAATTACTGCTTATCACTAAAATCAATCAATGGGTGCTGGTCCTATAACTCTGAAGACCACGCAGGGGCATGTCCACTCTGGGCTGAGAAGCTCAGGATTTGGGGAACAGAGGATTAAGAATGACGTTTTTATTTTTCAAGCAATGTCTGCCAAGAAACCAGTCACTTGACATTCCTAAAATTTATACCTAAATAATTATATGTGGTAATTGAAAGCATTAGAAAGCATGTTATGTACCAAGCAGTTAATTAAAAAGAGAAAAGCACACCAACACAAACACTGGCTGGCTAAACAGCTACAGATTGTAGTTTGTAATCAATCTTCCCAGGACCACAGGCTGACACACTGACACCCCTAAGTTTCTTCCTGTCCAGAACAGAGGCCTCGCACATTCATCCTTTGGGGGAACTTGAGAGGAGCAAACATGGGATAGGAGATGTGGGAGAGGCACCAGGCCAGGAGGAAACAGAAGGCTCACTCTTTTTTGGATTAAACAGAGTCCAGAAGGATAATAGTCTACGAGGGCTATCATAATAAGTTATCACAAATTTGGGGCTTAAAACCACAGAAATTGATTCTCTCACAGTCCTAGAAGCCAGAAATCCAAGATCAGCCAGGCTTGTTCCTTCTGAGACTCTGAGGAAGGGTCTGGTCTATGCAGCTCTCCCAGCTTCTGGTGGCTACTGACAATTCTTGGTGTTTCTTGGCTTATGGCCACTTCTCTCTAGTCTCTGCCACATGTTCTCACGCCCTCCTCCTGTGGGCACCTGTAGTCTCACATAGTCTTAAAACGACACCGGGGTCATTGAATTTAGGATACACCTTAACAAAATAGGACTTCATTTTAAATACATCTAAATCATCTCTGCTGAGGCCCTATTTCCAAATCCAGTACATTCTGAGGTTCAGGTGGACATGAATTGGGGAGATACAATTCACCGCTCAGCCCAGTACAGGCAGCAAGGCCCCCAAAGTCCAGCAAACTGGATCAGAGCCATGGCACACCCCACACTACAAAGGCAGCGATGTACTAGCTCCATGGTCATCCCTCTGCTCCTGGGAAGTTCCACTGATCCGACATCAGAACTCTGAACTCTCCCTCTGTGGTCCCTTTAGTCCAACCCTGTCTCACGCTGTGTCTGAATGTTCACTACTCCAAAGCTCCCTGAGAGCCACTGTTCCTCCAGGCAAGAATGGCTTTATGACCCACGAAAAGGGACCTCATTCCAGAAGACACTGTTAGGAGCCCAGCAATTGACCCACATGCTGAGCTCCCTACCTGTCCCCTCTCTTCAGTCAGACTCAGTCTGCAGCCTTTGCCTGAACAGCATGACCTTGAACCCCAATGTAATGTGGTGAGAATCCACACACCAAGTTCTTGGAAGACCGAGCCAGAGACACAACCTGAAATGGGCCTTCCAGTAAAGGAGAGACTAATCCAGAAGGAGAAGTTCTTCGAATGCAGAAAGGTGGTAAAGAACAGGGCACACAGGAAACCTTAAAAAGCCCAGTGTAGATAAACTCGAGGTTGAGAGCAATATATGCAGAATGAAGAGGAAATAGTGCCAGGGAACCCTAAACTTCAGGTCTGCTCTGCATCCTACTGAGCATGGTCAGGAGAGGAGGCCACATTCCCCCACTGTACTTTAGGAACATTAAAGGGCAGCAGTGTGAGGCCAAATCAAAGTCGCTGAAGAAGATGCAGAATCCAGTTTCGAAGAGAGTAAGAGTTTCACACTATGAGCAACAACTGGACCCTCAGGCAGTCTGGCAAAATCTATGGGCCCTCTCTCAGAAGAAGGATTTTTAAACGAATTTAAAAGGCACACATAAGTGCAAAGGAAATCCATTATAATGAACTATGGTTATCAAGCCTTTTTGGAAAACAAATTGGTGCTATGGAAACATATAAGCTTCTTTATTAATACTCTAAATAATAAGCTCTCAAGCAGCAGATCTAATAACTACAGTAATTTTGAAGCAGTGATGAGCATGAATGAATTTCCAAAAATCTGCAGCAACTATAATATGATATGGGAATGCCTGTGCTGCCCCCACGGGTTTTAATGAAGTTCAAGTCTTCAAATACTCAGTGTTGTCATACATGCAATAGTCACACACACAGCAGCAGCAATACCTGCTTTGGGAACAAATCCCATTCCAGGTCACCGTAGATATCGTTGGCTAGGATGTCTGCATTCACAATGGTAGGAACTGCTCCATTTCAGCCAGATATTTGTGAGTGCAAAGATGCAGTTTTCTCCTCCTAGTTTACAGGCCCCCTGGATCCTATTGTTACTAGAAAATGACTCCTAGTGTCTACACAAGGTGGGAGTGGAAGGACAGACAAACAAAAGCAAAAATGTCGGAGAAGGACTGATGGGCAGCAAACTTGTGGGGAAAGCATGGGCTGAGAGAGGCCCACTGAGGTCAGGGTTGCCAGAAGGTGAAGGGCCTCCACCAGGAAGGGGCAGCAGAAAACCAATGCAGGTAGAAAAGTGGCCATGCCTTTGGTGACCACTAGAAGCACTCAGCCAGCCACTGAACAGCAGGCTTGCAGGAGAACAGGGTGTGGGACCATGTTGAAAGAAGCAATCCCTTTTTTTGGAGTGGCCTAGGCCAGAGAAAGGGACAAAGACAAATATTCCACTCTAAGGCCCTTAGAATTTTCAGAAGCAGCTTGTTCCCTACCTGCCTCCTTGAGTAAGTACCCAGAAGGCATGGGGATGTTTGACCTTGGTGTAAGACCACCAGAGACCTGGGACAAAGAAGAAAAAGGCAGATTTAGAAGGGGATAGTGGAACTAGCAGCCATGGATGAAGGGAGAATGTGTGACTGAGGAAATTGAAGCCGAATGCTCCATGTCAAGGCCATGAAAAATTAGAATAAGGAACAGATTCTGATAAAGGGCAGGGGGAAAGTTCACAGGAGATCCTAGGATGGCTCAGCCTATGGGCAGCTTTGGGAGGTAATTATAATGGGGCCACCTGCCTGGGTGGGGTTGTGGGAAGGATATGTGAGCCATCCACACACAACCCATTTTTACATCCATAGTTTAGATTGAGCTGGCTGGCTGTGATATTTACTTCTTTGGCTTACTGGGCACATGGATGCTGCAATGTAATGTTTTGGAGTGCTCTTGCCAGCAGGTCTGCAAACCTCTTACCCCAAGACAGTTCTTGTAGCCGGAGCAGTAGCTCAGCTGCCCCCCATTGTCCTCTGGGCTGGAAGTCTGTAGACCTGGCAATGCCCAGAGCTTTACCAGTCACCAGGAGCCTTGAGTGCAAGTGGCAGTGTCTGGCTATGGACATCCCTGGGGCACTTCCTGTCACCCACCTGCTTTGGAGACCATCAGAGCAAGAGACGGGTGAAAAACAAGTGATGACTTTGTCTCCAGTTGCCACCAACACTGATGATGAAAGGTACCAGAGCACAGGCTGTCAGATACACCATCTCCCTGTGCGGCCAGAGTCAGGTCCTACTCTATTGTGGAAGGTTTCACGGCACATCTACATCTTCTTTGTCTAAAAAATGCACTGATAATAAACTGTTTTCATCTTTAGAAATGGTGTAAATGTCATTGGAAACTTACCTGGGTTTATTGGCTTTATTTAACTCTTGACAGGTATAGAATACAACATTGAAAATGCAATTAACTTGGGCATTGGGGGAGAAACACACCTATTAGATGGACGTCTTTGGGGTGAGAGGAGATATTTATACCTCATAAATCTTAACATCCTCACAGTCACACCCCAAAGTAGACTATGCTACCTCATTATCCCAAATTTCTCCACTTGGCTGTTACCATTGATCTAATGATAACACAAAGACTCTCCTCAAATTAAACCATTCCCCAGTGAAGCAAAGTAGACTGAGTGTCAAAGTCTGACAGCTCACCTGACTAGACACTTCTGTGCTGGTCACTCTCACCTGTCCCCTTGACTAGGACACAGGCTGCCCAGGGATTTGGGTCAATATTGTCCTGAGTATGGCTGTCAGGGTGTTTTTGGTGAAGGTGATATTTGAGTCAGTCAACTGACTTAAGCAAATGGCCCTCCCCAATCTGGGTAGGCTGCTCCAATCAGCTGAATGCCTAACTGGAACAAAAAGGAATAAGTGAGGAGGAAGCCTGCCGCCCAACTGCTGGACCTGCAACATCAGTGCTTTGTCCTGCCGCAGACTGAAATGTGCACCATGGGCTCTCTTGGGTCTCCAGCTTGAAAGCCAACTGAAGATCTTAGAACTTGTTCATTTCCATGATCACATGAGCAAATTCCTTACACACACACACACAGACACCCCTGTTCTCTCTGCCTCTTTTTCTGTCTCTATCCATTCTCGCTCTGGCTGCGGCTCTCTTCCTTTGCAGTTCTCTACACACACACACACACACACACACACACACACACACACTCAAAAAACAGCTGTCCTAAGGTAACCCAGATTGTTGGGTCAGAAGCTCCCTCATAAGCCACACACTGCATATGGACATATTGATCTTACCCCTCTTCTAAGACCTTAGGGAGGGACACCACCTTTTTTGATGCCCACACAATAAATGGCTTGCTCATCAGTGGAACAACCACTGGCTTGAGATGAAGGGGGGGAGGACAAAAGCTGATGGGCACCAGGGCTGGACTCACCATATGTGCTCACACACTCACACTCACACACACACACACACATACACACGAATTGCTGCAATGTACCAACAACTCCTGTACCACGAAGATTGGTGATGGTTTACTGTCCTCATGGCCCCAAAAGACAATTACAAAAATAGAACAGCCTGATGGTCACCTTGTAAACCATCCCTGTGCACTCAGACTTTGACAAATGAAAGGCTCAGTATCAATCAGTGCTAATTGCAGGTTTCTGCACAACACCCCTGGTTTAAGCTGTTTAGCAAAAATTACATTTCATTACATTTTATAATCAGCTTCAAGAGCAGAGTGCAAAATTAACTTGAAATAATTTCACGTTCTCAAATAACCTTTATTTTAAAAATTGTGGTATTTTTCAGTAACCGTTTTATCCTACTATATAATAACAGTGTTCCTTGCATTAGGTTATAACACACAACAGCTGTTATATTAATCAAGCATCAATAGCTCATCTTTATGTCAGCACTAAGTCAATAGCTCGTGCCATTTGTTACTTCATAAACTTCAACACCATAAGTGTTACTGGTTAAGTAAATGTTCTCTAAAGTGTGATTTAATGAATCAGAACCAATTTAAATGATAGCTTGGATTGAAATCCTAAAATATGCCAAATTCAGGACTTCCATAAAATGTTAAAATTTCTAGGTAACCAAATGTTCAGCTTTATTTTAAAGATGCACCCTCGGGCCGGTGAGATAGCTCAGCGGCATAAGATAGCTCAGCGGCATAAGCACCTGCCTGGCAAGCACGAGGTCCTGAGTTCAACTCCCGGTACCCGCCTACGAAAAAAGGGCCAGTGATATCGCTCAGCGGCATGGGTGCCTGCTGGCACACAAGGTCCTGAGTTCGACCCCCGGTACCCACAAAAAAAAAAAAGATGCACCCTCTTCTAACAAGTTTTCCTATATGAAAATATAAAGTCGGACCTGAATATTCAAGACCCACCGAATGGGAAATGTGGCCTATTTGTAGATTTCTCTATTTCTAATAAAATTTTAACGTACATTTGCTCAAACTTGTCCCTCAAAAGACAATATTGTGGCAAAGAAATATCATACTATAATTTTATAATCACATATGTAAATACAATTTGGAAGTTTCACTCAACTATAGGTTCAGTGCCAGACAACAGAATAAAACAAGACATCGATGGTGGTGAATTAATGGTCAACTTGAGTGGGAAAGCCCAGTTGAACTGAGTTAGCATGGTTCTGGGGAGTGATATAAAAGGAGAAGAGGAGGGGAGGATTTTATGCTGATTTCCCTCAGAGAAGCTTTGGCTGTTCTCTTCCACTGCGCTCCGGTCTTTGCTGAGGATGGCTGTTGTTCACTTGGGTGGAGCTCTGGTCCTCGTCCTCACCTTCAGCATCGTCTCCTGGCCTTTGGCACAGACACTTCGGCTGGGAGCTCTGGTCTTTGCCTTTGCCTTGGGCATCATCTCCTGGTTCTCGGCATGGATTCTTCAGCTTGCACCATCAGCCTTTCAGCCAGCCAGCACAGACTCTCTAGCCTCCAACATCAGCCCTTGGACTTTCCTGCACAGATCCTTCAGTCTTCCATCAAGGATTCCTCAATCTTCCATCGAGAATTCCTCAGCCTTCTGGTGCAGACTTGCACGGGGCATTACCATGGGATCTGGGCCCTAAACTGTGTTTCTCAGATCTCTAGAGCACAGACAGATCTCGTGCACTCTTCTACATTTGATTCTAGTAAGCATTGACTAATACGACATCAGAAAGGCCAAAGCAATCTTGAGGTACATTAATGGAATCATAACATCTAGAAAGCAGGTGGTAATATCTGCGCCCTGTAATTGGAATTTGTCTGGAATGTAAAATTTAAATATGAGCACTTTGCTTGGAAAAGAAAAGGAACACTAGCTGTATTTCAGAGGAGAACAATCTACATAGTAAAGGAAGCTGCAGTCAGACCCTTGGAGACATAGAGGAAGGCTGGTCACAAGGCTTGCATGCATGTCAGTAGTGGAATGACACTTCTCAGTAAAACTGTGGGCAAAGGGGATCCCACACAGGTATGGGAATAGTGTCCCTTCCTACCAGCTAGAGAGAAAAGTTCTGTGTTATAGGGCACAGGATAGCATACTCAAAAGTTTTATTTCAAAAGTGTCACAAATTAACATTAAATTAAAAGTTATTCTGCTTCTACCTAAGAAGCATAAAAGCCAAATATGAAAAGATAAAACTGTTACCAAAAAATTTAACCTTGCTAAAGAGCAAATCTCAATGTTTAGGGCCGGTGAGATAGCTCAGTGGCATAAGTGCCTGCCTGGCAAGCGCGAGGTCCTGAGTTCGACCCCTGGTACCCACAAAAAAAAAAAACTCAAGGTTTACAAGGGAGAGAAAAATATCCATCATAGAACATAGTAAAATTAACAATAACTGGCATCCAATCAAGGATTACCAGGCAAACAAGGAAGCAAGAACATGATATCCATAATGATGAAAAAAATGAATAAATAGATCCAGCAATAGTACAGATGATAAAATCAGTAGAAAATGACATAAAAGCAGTTATTACAACTGTTCTGTGTATCTCAAAGGTGAAGACCATGCACGTTAAGCACTGTGGAAGGCATTTCATTAGAAAGACCCAAACTGAAGTCCTAAAACTGAAAATTAAAAGGTCTGAGGTTAAAATACATACAATGGATGGCATTAACAGCAGATTAAACATTACAGAGGAAAGGATTAGTTAACTTGAAGATGTAGTAATAGAAACTAAGTAAAATTGAACATAGACGGAGAAGTGCTCAAAAACTCTGAGAACTTTCATGTATTGGGGAACACCTTCAAGTGATCAAGTACACATTCAATAGGACTTCCTGAGGAGGAAGAGACATGGCCAACACTTTCTAAATTTGATGAAAACATAAATCATGAACTCAACAAATTTCAAACTCAATAAACTTGAAGAAAACTACACAAAATCACCTTAGAATCAAAGCCAGTGATAAAGAAAAAAAATCTTAAAAGCGGCCAGAAAAATAAGGGGTTGCATTATCTGGAGAAGAGAATAGATAAGGATAACAACAGATACTTCATTGGAAGTTATGCCAGCTAAAAATCAGTGGTATGATGTCCTTAAATTATGGAATGCTGTTCTTCAGTAGAAAAAGAGTGAACTATTGATACAACCTGGAATCTAAAGGCACTAGGCTGAGTTAAGGAGCCAGACTCATAAGGCTGTAATCTGTAGGCTTCATTTCTATCATATTTTCAAAAAAGCAAAACTGTAGGCACAGAGAGCAGCCAATGGTTTCAGCTGTGGGTGACTACAAAGAGACAGCATGGGAAATTCTGAGGAGAAAGAACTACCCTGTATCCCCCCATGGTAACTTATGAGACTTATGCCTTAAGAAGTCAATGTAATTTTTATAAATAATTGTAAAATTAATTTTTAAAAACTTGTTGAAAGAAGAGGCTCCTGGGCCGGTAAGATAGCTCAGTGGCATAAAAGTGCCTGCCTGGCAAACGCGAGGTCCTGAGTTCGACTCCCTGTACCCACATACAAAAAAAAAGGGCTGGTGATATCGCTCAGCTGCATGGGTGCCTGCTGGTGCACAAGGTCCTGAGTTCGACCCCTGGTACCCACAAAAAAAAAAAAAAAAAAGAAAGACTCCTACTTCACATCATATTGAAGCAACATGAAGGGATGAGGGTTCTGAGACTCATCTCCATCCAGTTTGGGAGTTGGAGGGGACTGGGACAACAGCATAAGCTTCTTTCCAGGGCTGGGACCGCAAGGAACAGGAACAGCCCTATGGTGGGTGTCACAGCAGACAGCACCCCTTTTTCCAAGGATCAAATCACTGAACAGCCTGGTGATTACTGTTGGTCACTGGCAAGGTCTGTATCCCTGTGCAGATACCCAGAAATAGGAAGTCTTACCAACCAAAAGATAATCTAATTTAAAGACTCTTGCAAATTCACACTGAGCACCATCAGAATACAGTAGAAGAAACACACACCCAGCATCATGAGTGTGTGAGCTTGATGCTCCATTGCATTCATCCTCCTTTGGCAAAACTCACCAGAGTTGTGTTCACTGAAGTAATACCCCAGCTGCCACAAGCCCTTCTTTGCCTCCATTCCTGAAGGAAGCCAATTCAGGAGGTGCAGGGAAGACAAGACATGTTTGCAAGGTTAAAACTTGCAGCCTGAGCACCTCAAGGCTAAAGCCTGCAAGGCATCAGATTTGCAAGTGGGTTGTAACTCCCCTCCTGAGGCTCCCATGGTGGCATTAAAGCCTCCCCATATCTTTTCATCTAAAAGTCACTAAAACACATCTGTCCATCCACTTACACACTGAATCTGTAATTAATCATGGTTAGGAGAACGAACATAGCCAGAAAGCCCCAAGATGTGTGATTCCCTGTGGGCTGCAGAAAAGAAGGTTTACTGGCCTGTCCAGCCAAGCAAGTGTTTTTTTCTGAGCCTTTGTCCTTCAAAACACACTGTGGGGACAGAGGAGATCACAGCAGCATAAACACAGCACATTATTCCTTAACCTTTTAGACCTGTTTTCTCATCTGCAGAGGGAATAACTGATATCTACTTCATATGAGATCCTGGGGAGGGTAAGGAATGCAGGTAAATGCCTACAGAAGGTTAGCCACTAAATCATCCACCCCCCTTGGAGCAATGCTGTCACCCCTACTTTTCATGCTGCTTCTGCTGCTGGTTCCACCTGAGGCTAGACTTTCCTTTTTCTTAGTAGCTGGAGTTTTATATCACACATCACATCATTTCCGAATCAGCCTTGTTACCTCTGTGGTTGACTTTTCATACCGCCTCCAGAGCCAAATTAGAGTACTACCCTGCTTAAAACAAACAAACAGAAGCACTACCACCACCCCTGCTTTTGTAGCTCTCGAGTGTCTTCTGAGTGAAATCTGCCCTCTTCTGCCTGGTAATCAAGGTCTTTCAAGGACACACTGATACCTCCATCACTCTGGTCCACTGTTATGATCTAAAATATCCCCCCAAAAGTTTCATGTTTTTGGAGGTGGGCCTTTTGGAAGTTGATTGGATCATAAAGTCTCTAACTTCATTAATGGATTACTCCTTCAATGAATTC
The DNA here is from genome assembly GCA_028451465.1 of Erethizon dorsatum. Lineage (NCBI taxonomy): Eukaryota > Metazoa > Chordata > Mammalia > Rodentia > Erethizontidae > Erethizon > Erethizon dorsatum. Next base: position 113,417,642 of record CM051822.1, on the reverse strand, counting down.
ATAATTTGATGGCATTATTGGGAAGTAATGGAAACAAGAGGTAGAGCCTAGTTGAAGGGAGTGGGTTATCGGGGTATGCCCTTGGGACTAGATCTAGTCCCTGGACCCTTCCTCTTGGCCATTTCCCCTCTTTTTCTCTCTGCCTCCCAGCTGCCATAAGGTGAGCAGCTTTCCTCCACCACACCCTTCTGCCATGATGTTTCTGCCTTGGAGTCAGCCAACCACGGACTGAACCATGAGCCAAAATAAACCTTTCCTTCTGTTAATTGATATTTTCAAGTATTCAGTCACAGAATGGCAAAGTTAACACATCCACACTTCAGACAAAATAGAAATCCCAGAAAATATACTTCGAGTCTTCGAAGTATACCTCATGTCTGGCACATTGTAACTGTCCATCAGTTTCCTTTAATTCAGAGGCTAAAGATACGCATCTTCATATCTCTAGCTGGCCCATAGACAGAACTAGATGTGACCTCAGAAAGATATCCCCATGAAAGATGTCCACATCCTCATCCCTAGAACCCTAGAACATGTTGCTCTTCCCTGACAAAGAGAATTAAGCTTGCAGAAACAATGTTATAAGGCAACTTTGAAGTAGAAAAATTATCCTGGACTACCCTGGTGGGTCCCATATTACCACAAGGGTCTTTATAAGTGGAAAGGAAGAGAAAAGAGAGTCAGAAAGATAACAAAGTGAAGACATATTCAATGATGCCAGCTGCACAATGGAGGAAGGGGCCATGAGATAAGGAACACAGGTACCTCAAGAAGCTGGAAAACTCAAAAAAGCAGATGCTCCCTGGAGCCACCAGCAGGACACAGGCTTCTTAAACTCTTGATTTCAACCCAGTGAGACTCATTTCAGACTTCTGACCACCAGAACTGTCAAAGAATTAATGGAAGTTGTTTTAAGCCAGTATTCCCATGAACACTTGTTTCAACAGCGATAGGAAACTTACACATTCAATCATGATGAACAAGAGGGTGAACAAATGGACAGATTAAAGTACCTGCTACCACCACATTCAGGCTTCTACATTATGTATCTTTCCTTTCTGCTTCCCAGCTCCAGTTTTTCCTCCACCCCATCCTTCTAGAGAACTACCTTCCCTCATCTTTAGTCCACCTGTTTCAGGTGAGGTTAATAGGAGCCTCCAGCTCCAGGGATAGGCTCAGGCCCTGGCTTATCCAATCAGCACACATCCTTCTGGCCAGTGATTAGATCATAAATGGACACATGACCCAAAGCAGCTCAATGAGATCCAGCCCTGGGACTTGCATTGCAATCTAGGAAAGCAAAACACAACATTCTTTTTCTCCATGAGATAAAGAGGAGAATAAAGTGTGTAAAGGAAAACACAACTGAGACAAAGGTATAGATTCTTGACTATGCCATTTATACTCCTAAACCTAGTCATATCAGTGATACAAGCCAGTAAATTCTCCTTGGATAATAAGTAAATTAGGTTTCTATCATTGCTTTTTTAAAAATGTAGTCTCATACCTCTATGGATTTTGTTCAAGAACACTTCAACCTGGACTTGCCTACTCTGCCTTTTAAAATTCAGCCAAACTTCCATTGTTATCATCCCTGGAGAGCCTACCTCACACAGGAGTTTCCCTGAGCACCAGGTTTGGCACCCTGAGAAGGACCTTGATGCACCCGTGCTGTGACCAAGGCTGACAGGCTGGTCCATCCTCACAGGATGTAATCCCTGGCCTGTGAAATATGCCTCACTCATCCTTATCACCTTCTCCCCAACCTGGCCTTGCACATAAGGGCATGCAAATTGTCCACTAAGCATAATTTCTTTCCTGGCAGGAAACTTAGCCATGCAGACATCAATATCAGGGGTGGGGGTAGAGACTTCTGACAGCAAAGAATGGACAGCAATTTCTGCCCTGAGCTGCTATTCACTGTAAGGGGAAGTGAATGAAAGAAACAGAGAATAGGAGCCTTCAGCATCATGAGTCATCATATTCCATCACGCGCCACCAAAGCTCAGAAATTGAAATTCTGATTCTTGAGGCACAATATGGAAGCCCAACTTGACATAAAACTAATTATGTGTGCATCAAACAGAAACAATTATGCAAAACAAGTGGAGTGCTTTAAATGAAAAACAATAGCTGTGGAGGAAATGGCACTACAGATACTCTTGTAACGCAGTGAAGGCACACTGCCTATAAGAAATCTACATAAGGCTTTATGAAAGTGTGCCTCTGAGATTCAAACGTGAACTGGCCATTTGTTGTTATTATCACTGTGCTAGATCAAGGCCACAGTGTCCCATGCTCATGAAGCATAGCAGATAATATGTCACTCTGTGTGTAAGAAAAACAGACACCACTCTTCCCTCCTGAATCAAATAAGCACCTCTGACTTAAGACACCCAAGCAGAGCCCAGAATTCCTCACCAATCTGCTGGTCATCAAGTCGTCTTATTGTAGCTGTCTCCCACCTTCAGTTCTCCAGCTGTCAGGCCAAGATGAGGAACCGTCTTTGCCTCATCTATTTCCTTATTCTCAACCTTAAATCCATTAGCAAGTATGGTCTTTTCTGCCCCTAAAATCCACACTGGATCCCCTGCTTCTCCTTCCACCCCATGCCCAACCCCAGCCAGTAGCATCACCACTGTCTCTCAGGCTATCTAGATATCTGTTGGTCACCCAAGGTGAACATACCCTATTCTGCTGAAGCCACCAAAGAATTTTCATCCCACACAGATCCAAGCCCCATGTCCTGAGTGTGGCTGGTAAGGCCAGTGAGCCACCCCTACTGTGACAATCATACCCTGTGTCTCTACCTCGGTCACCATATTCCAGCTCCACTGCCCCTTTGCTATTTCATGGGCAAGGTCAAACTGCACATGTGCACTACTTAAGAGAGTAAAGCCAGTTCATGGTAGGCAAACCTGAGGTTGCAATGGCTTAGCAAAGTCAGGATGCATTTTTTAATCACATAAGCTCATGGAGGACCAGGGACCCCTGCTGTACCTTGTAGCCTCAGCACCCAAGGCCACAGAGACAGGACAGAGAGAGACAAACAGACCTGGCAGCCCCAGAGAGCTTCAGTCTGAGAGTGACACTTCAAACTTCCTCTGAGTCCATTAGCTAAATATGGTACCCAAGCCTAAGCTGCAGGTTGAGGCTTCCAGGGAATCCAAACTATAGCAGCAATGGAGGATGGAGGCGGGAGGAGAAAGTTCATAGGTTACATGTCCCGGACGCTCTGTGTGGAAATGACTGAAGCAGAGCTGACTGGAGGAGACAGCCAAGCAAGAGCATGGAGGGAGAGTTCAGTACTCAGGCCCAAGAAAGGTCCACCCCACCCCAGTTTCCCAGAACACCCATTTCTCTGGGCAGCCCATGGGAGATACTAGCAAAATGAAGAGGCTGGTGGGAGGAAGGTCAGGCTCCATTCTCTGCTGCGGTCAGCACAGCTCTCGAACTTCCCAGGGTGAGAAATGTGAAGGGTGGCAAGAAGGTGAAGAAATGAAGACAAGATACAGAAGGCTGGGATCAGGTGGAGCTCTCCTGTCGGCGAAAAGAACTCCTCAACAATTGCAGTGTGTTTATGTATACACTAGGCAGTTTGATGTCAGGTGAAACCACTCTGTCTAACGACTAGCTCACCTCTCATGCTCTCAGGCCTGGAACACCTGTTCCCCTTGCTCAGGGAGCTCCTCGGGCGCTCTGTGCTCTCAGCTACACACGTGTGAAGGATCTCCAGCTCAGCCCTTCCTGACAATGCTCTACTTGCTCCTTCCCACCTGTTGTAGCCCAGGGGAAGGCTGCTTACTGGACCTTACCTACCTTCAAGGGCACCCTATTCCCTTGGCCACAGCTTCAACCATGCTCAGGGACCTATTCCTTCCACTTACACCTCTGGGTTAAGGCAGGCAAAGAGTACCACGATTGCGAGTCCATGAGTTCTGCCCCACTGTCTGTTGGTTTCTTTAATTCGGTCCACTCATCTTATTGAATTCTCTTCAATTCTTTTCATGCATCATTGCCTTTCTGCATAGCCTTCAATGATATGTATGTGAGTACAGGCTGCTATAGCAAAATACTCTAGACTGGGTGGTTTAACTACAAACCTTCATCATGCACAGTTCTTGGAGCTGGGGACCTAAGATCAAGGTGCCAATATAGTCAGGTTCCGCTGAGGGGTCTCTTCTCAGTTTCCTTACCTGGTCAAAAGAGCAGAAGTCTTGTCTGCCTGCTTATAAGGACAAAAATCCCAGCAGGGACACCACCCTCATAACTACATCTAACCCTAATCATCCCCAAAGACTCTGCCTCCTAAAACCATCATGCTGGGGAGTGGAACTTCAACATATGTGTTTGAGGGGAAACACACACTCAGTTCATAGGTCTATGTGATAGAGGCTAGATTTGAACTCTGGTCATCAGACTCCACAACTTCAACCCTAATATCTGTGGACACTTCAGTTAACTCAGGAAGCAGCAGGCTGTGCCCTTGCACATTGATATTATCCCTGACCACAAGACACCAGACGTATGACAAGGAGTAAAACATCCCACTTACATTTCACAAAAACCTGATTCATCAACTGGGAGAGGGATGTCAAGGAGGACTGAGACAGCCAGCATCAAGCATTGGTCTCAAGACATGTCCAGTGTGATTGGATCCTTCTTCCTCCTCAGGGTGGCAGCATCAGAACTGTCAGTACATCATTTCACAAATAAAAGCATCTTCACTCCCCCTAAGGGTGCACCTCCCATTTAATAGAATGAAACCAAAGCCAAGAGTTAATAAATAACTTGTTGAAGGTTATGGACCAATGTGCTGCAATTCTCCACATAAAATGTTTTATAATATATTCCCTTTTGATTCTTTGGATGTCCATGGGATCTATAATGATCCCTATCTTTCACTCCTGATACTGATAAATTGTGTCTTCTACACTTTGTTTTGGATCAGTCTGGTTAGAGGTGCATCAAATTTATTGATCTTTTCAAAGAGTGAGCCTCTGGCTTTATTGTTTTTTCACTATTTTCCTGGTTTTGATTCCATTGATTTCTGCTCTTATTATTTCTTTCTTTCCCACTGTTTTGGAATTGATCAGCTCTTTTTCTCTAGTTGCTTCAAAAAGAAACATATTCTTGATTTAAAACCTTCCTGGTTTTAATATAAATATTTAGTGCTATAAATTTCCCTGAAAAGACTTTTAGTTGTATCTTCAAAGTTTTATATCCTGTATTTTCATTTTCATTCAGTGAAAAATAATGTTTCTTGTCTCTTGTTCCTTCTTATTTGGCCGGTAGGCTATTTAGAAGATTGTCCTTTGGTTTCCAAATTTGGAGGGGGTGGTGGGGCTCCAGATATCCTCCTGTTGTAGATTTCTCTTTCAATTCTTTGCTAGCCGGAAAACATACTTTATATACCTTAATCCTCGACTATCCTGAGATGCTGGAGTGCATTTGATGGCCTGGCATACTCTGGCTCAGTGAATGTCCCATGTACCATTGGCAAAGCTGTTCCCGCTGCTGCTACTGGATGAGCTGTTTTGAGTATCAATCAAATTGAGTTGGCAAAGCCTGTTCAAATTTTCTGTGCCCTTACTGATTCTGTTTGCTCTTTCCATTGATTACAAGGAGAGAACTGTTATCATCCCCGACTATAATTATGGATCTATTTCTCTTTTAGGTCCAATCAGTTTCTGCTTCACATATTTAAAAGCTCGTTTGTTAGCTGCATGCACATTCAGGATTATGTCTCTTGATTAATTGACCTCTGCCTTTGTGTAACTACCCTTTTTATCCCTGGGAATATTTCCTGTTCTGGGTTCTATACTGATTGATGTAAGTTTGCCTATTCCAATGCTCTTTAAATGAATTTCCTTCCATCTTTATGATTTTACCCTATCTATGTCTTCATATTTCAAGTGTTTTTTGTAATGGTGTATTGCTAGGTCTTGTTTTCTATCCAATCTGGTCATTTCTGCTTTTGTTTTAAAATGTTGAGGATATTTAGAACATTCACATTTAATACAATTATTGATATGACTGGGTTTAAGGCCACTGTTCTACCTCTTATTTCCTTTTCCCCATCTATTCTTTGTTCTGTTTTCCCTCTTTTCTATTTGGGAGGATTATTTGACTACTCTTTTTGGTTTTGGTTTTGTCTCCCCTATTGGCTTATTAATTATACTTCTTGTAAACATATTAAGGGCTTCCCCACTTTAAGAAGTTTCAATGAAAAGAATCTAGACTTGCCAAATGAGACCTGCCAGGTGATAGCTTACTTATGAAAGAGTCTCTAAAGTGGACCCCTGTGTATTCCAAGCTCACTAGAAATGTATTTGTCAGGGTTCAACTTACAGATAAAACTGACAGCCAGCTTTTCAGTGTGGTGCCTTTGTGCCACACTGCGAGGCTCCTAGGGCTGGCCAACGTCTCAGGACCCATAATGTCACCCCACCAGCTCCTCTTCATAGCAGGTTGGACATACAGGAAGAAAAGCCTGGACCATGGGAGTCTGTTTCCCTCCCCTGCTTCTGGCTTCTCTTCCTGTATGTCCTGTGATCACAAGAGAACCACCTATTTGAGTTCACCACCTTGCCCAAGACTCTGGGCAGCCTTCATTGATCTCCCAAGGAAAAACAATAGTCCTGCTTTGAAGTCTGCTTAAGTCTGTAAGGATGAATCAGGACACTTCTATCCATCCTTCAGTGTTAGTTGGCTGACCTTAGATAATCATAACAATGTACACGTTATCCAAAAAGCTGAATATTCAAAGAGTGAATAAAAGTCTCAAAGACAAGGAAAAAGATGGTTTCCCAGCACCCAATTAATCAGCAAGGGCAGACTCCTTCTACATTGTTGCTAAGATCACAGAGCAATCATGAAGCTGTACAGAAATGTTTAATAATGGATATTCTCCCCTTAACAAGAGAGGGCATGCAGCATTAATTACCCACCTAGTCACATTAAGAAGATGATCCATCACCCTAAAAATCTCAAACGAAATGACAGGACTTCTCAAATGCCCCTTTTTAAAATTACAACTATACTTTTGCTCAATATTCTGATAAAACCCTAATCCCCAGATTTCTCAATGATGGTGTCATCAAACACCCCCCTCCAAATCATGCCCAGATGTCCCTCCAAGTTGGATCAAACTCAGAAGTCCTCTGTCTCTTCTCTAGGGCTTCACAGAAGCCTTGAAATGAGGTACCCTCCTGCCCTGTGCTCCCAAATGAAAGCAAAAGCCTATGTTCATAATACCTAAAATAGCTACATGACAGTGCTGGTGGTGACAGACGCTAGGCAAACAGGTATCCTCTCCCAGACTGGACTTACCGGCCAGAGATCCTGCTGTGATAATCTCCAGGGCTGCTCTGACTCCTGCCTTACCAAGCCTCAGGTGTCAGTTTGTATTGCTATTTGGTCAGTCACATTGCACATCCAACATACTCACTTTTTGCCTACATTCAACCTGAATTAGTTCCTGCTTTTTTATAAGAAAGCAGCCATTACCTGAAAATAGGTGGCAGGAAACAGAACTTCAGGGAATTGAGAAACATTTTAACCTGGTTATCTGGCTGAGCTAGCAGGAAAGCAATAAAACTCCTTCTTATTCTGGGATGGGAAGGAACCTCCCATGGTGCCTGACATCAGAATCGCCAATCAGGCATGTTTTGCCCTCCCAAAGGCCTGGAACCCACAGGAGAGGAGGCATTGGAGAGGGATACCTGCCAGGAAGGAAAATCACAAGGTGGGAGGGGAGTGGACTGTTTTTGAGGCACTAGCCAGCTTGAAGCAACATCGTTTCAACCCACCTTAAGGCATGAACTGAGACCCTGAAATCTTTAGTGACCATGCTGAGAGAATCACTTATCTCTACTCTCCAGAAGGCTGAGACCAGCTGAAAACTAAATACAGAGGTTGTTCAGATTGCTGAGTTCTAACAGCTTTCAAATTCACACCTCACAAGATTGGGAAGAACAAAGCACCAACAATCATAATGGTACTGGAAACAGTGGGGCCCTCAATCCACCTGAACACACACCCAAAGATGTGTACTGGTTTCTGTATACATCAGGGTTCTTTTATTACTATCAACATAAATCAACCAGCACAATTCGAGCAACTGGGAAAACATTGGAAGGCTATGAAAGCTCACAGACTCAAACAAAAGGCCAAGGAACCATGCTCAGAAAGGACAAAGACACTGGCAGCTCCAAAGAGACCCAGAGAATTGTAAAGTTGACAGGACCTTGGCCTCCATGGGGTGATGCCTCTTTAGCCACTTTAACTTTTTTATCACTTTTCTCACAATTCAAAATCTATAGAGGAAATGACATCTGATAGCTTCACTGAGGTTGCATGCCTTTCCCTCGACAAGAAAAACCGAACATCTTTGTCCAGGTACCACCAACTACACCCACTGGGATTGGTGGAGCCCCCAAAATGGAAATCATCAGGAAATATTCCCAGAGTGAAGTGGATGGACACCAGGCAAAGGGTGAACCATCAGGGCTCCCATCTCTGACTGAGAACCTGGGCCTGAGTTCAGACCTCAGCAGGAGATGGTTTCCCACAACCATGGTAGCTACAGAAGTCCTGCCTTTTATAGAATAAAACATAAGTTCACCCTTTAATGCTGCTTTACAAGGCCCAAGGCCATGTTTAAATGAAAGAGTACAAATAATCACAGGTGTTCCAAATTAAAGTGTCATGGGGAGGTAATTCTGTCATTTACTGGTTGTTCTTGCTGCTATAGAACACAAAGCCACTTTTCTGGAGGGACACATGAGGCACATGGTGGGTGTTCTGTATCAACAGGTGGCTGGCAAAGTGGAAGGTCCTGTAGGCCAATACAGGGACTCACGCACTCAAGGTAGTAGTGCATGAAGCCAAGACTGGGACTGAAGCCAGCCTGGGACTGAAGTGGTTCCTAGTAAGACCAGGAGATTGAGGGAAGAAAGACAAATAGGGAAAGGTTTTAAATAAACTAAGTGAACTGAGTAAACTGAAGGCTGAGACCTAGATAAGCAAGAAAAAGCCTTTGGAAATTAGAGCTCAAAAAACAAAGGACAAGTCCCTGAAAAAACTTAAAAAATAGCCTTGAAAGGCTAAAATGCAAAGAACAAAGAAATATTAGAGCCTACTTTCCTGACATCAAAAACCTAGCAACAGTTACAGCAGCAACTCCGTTATCTGCGTTCTTACACATCCTTCTACACTCTTGTTGTGCCAAAGACTGCATAAAAGCTTCTAGATTTGAGCACCTTCTGTGTCCTTCTTTTGAAGGATCTCCCAACAAGCAGAGCTTTCTTTTTTGTTCTTTCTAATAAACCACACCTGCTACCATTCCACGCTGCTTGCTGTTTTGTTGATTTTATTCTTTTGTTGCCCCCAAGACAAAAATCCAGGGAGAGACAGAGACAGAGAGACAGAGACAGAGAGGGAGCTGGTTACCCTAGGACATATTACTTTCCATTTTAAAACCAGGATAGATTTCCAACATGTAGGGCTGTCCATTTTAAAATCAGGCAAGTCCCTAGCAAACCTGGGGCACTCTACCTGGTCCCTTCAACCAGAACTAAGACCTCGCTCTCTGCCATGAGCATTACTAGCACAATCCCCTTTCTGTGACCCAGGGATCTTAGCCAGGTTCTACTGGCCCATTCCCAATACCCTACAACAGATTTGTCTTGGGAAATGCAGAAATTAACATGCAATTTGATACACAAGGCATTAAAATATGAGTCTGCCAAATTCCTTGAAATTCCTAAGTTCATCCCCTCCCCTTCTATTACTTCAACAGATACTCATAAATAGAATATAGTTTCATGGAGTAGAGCTGCTGACACTTTTCTTGATTTCCTGTTAACCTGTCCACATACTCAGGTGAGTTCTAAGTCATTCAGTCCCTGGAAGGCAAGGAGTGGTCAGTGGTTCATTTAGAACACTCCAAAGAATGGGCTATTATTTATTATTGAGCAGAATAGCGAGGATTCATTTTGCATTCCAAAATAATAATAATAATAATTACAGCTCCATCAACATTAGCATTTAGGTGTGAAATATTATGGCACCAATGTCTAATTAACATAGTAATTAGACATATTAATGTATTTCCTTCTTCATTTCAAATCCATAATCTACACTAATTGCTTTTAATGTACTCAGTTTGGATGGATGCTGATATTTTAGAGTGTAAAATTATAACTTACCCCATTAACCAAAAAACTAATGGCACCAAAATCATCCCTAATGCAATTATACTCCTTGTCTGTGTTGTTACTCACCAATGATACTGAGGAGACAAGGATATTTTCATTTGCAAATTATCTGAGCAGGACAGGGTGATTAGGAGCAGGTATAAACACTCCCTCCCACACTGTCACCTCACAGAGAGCCCAGAGACAGTGTTGGGCACAGCTCCATCAATGCTGAGCAAGGCAAGTCAGAACAGGACGCTGAGCCCAAGTGCGGATGTCATTCGGACTCATCAGACTCCTTCCCTGAGTGACAGTAGACAGAGTGGCCATCCCCCAGAATCATCCTGATTGCATCTGGGATCTGGACCACTTGTCCAGTTAATAGGGGCTTTCTCCACCCCGGGTCCCACATTGCATCCTTCTCATGGCAGATTCTGACTCACCTTGGGCTGTGATGGTCAGGCCCTTCATACCCACCCTGTGACCCTGCTCTGGTCCCTCCTACTACCCCTGCACAGCCCACTGTGGTGTCTTGAGATCTGTCACCACTGTGAGCCCATGTTTAGCAGGTCCCTGCTGATGGCCAGGAAACAGTGAAAGGAAGGCCACCACAGATGGGGACACAGGGCCCTGTGTGTCCTGTCACATGGTGATCCTGCTGCACCTTCTCTCTCCTTCAACCTGAGCAGCCAGAGTGAACACTCATCCTGGAAGAGACTTCCTCCTGTAACCCCCAAGGCTCCAGATCAGCTGAATGGTTTGTGACTGTCAGCCTGATTGTCCCTGGTGTTGATTTCCCCCCCACCCAGACTGTGTAGGGTGTGAAGATGGAGGACCTAGCAGAGGAGAAGGCGGGCCTGGGGAAGCCACTGACCATGGAGACTAGCCAATTATGTCTCCTCCCTGAGCCTCAGTTTGAAAAGAGGAAGGTGGAGCAAAGGTCTCTAAAAGTCTTTCCAATTTTAGCACTGTCTCAAATGCCAGTTCTCCTGTGCATTCTTCCCAGGCTTCCAGGGACTACCTGTACCAGACAAAGTTACCTCTGCTTTGAGTACAGGCCTGCTATGGAGTGTGACTCAAATGGCCCATAACAGCATGTATTTCTTTCCTTCCTCAGGGACCATACCCTCTGCATCCCCTCTGCCCCAGCAGAGCCAGGACGCACAAGCAGCTCAGCTCATTTATTTAGGAGGAGCTGCTCTCTCCTGTCCTCACTAGAGATGAGAATTTGCTGGAAGTCTCCCCACTATTGTGCCAATGCTCCCACACTATTGTATATTTTATTAGTCTTAAACACCAAGTGCTATGCTAATGAAACATCAGCATTCCAAATCTAACCTCTGATGTTAGGAAGATGCATTTCATTTTTCAATTAAAAGCTGATTTTTAATGTTCAGCCCTGTTCTGCATTACCATCACCTCTTTAATTAATTTAGCATCTCTCAACCAGCAGTTGCTAAATTGCCTAAGCAGAGATGGGAAAACTAATCTGAAGCCTGCTCTTAGCCCAAGGTGAGCAGAACTCTGGAGCATCTGGGAGATATTTGGTTATTTGAATCAGAAACCATTAATCTGACAACACTTAGCTTAAAGAGCAATTAGGAAGGGAAGACAAACCATTTAGAAGGGGCAATTGGCAGGCCCTAGCCCAAGTGCAGGGAAGACCTTCAAAATTTACACTTCAACAAGAAGCCTTAATTAGTTCCCAAGGGGAATCCCACCTCAGCTGTTTGCATTTTTTGGGAGGTCTTATATGGCCTTCTTTCCTTTCCTAGGGGTTTTGCTTTTGTTTTTCTTTTTGTTCCTGTTGTTCTTTAGAACAACAGTTCATCCAAGCCTAAGGCAAAAAAGGCAGGACACTGGCTTTGTCCAATGGTGGACCTGGCCTTCCCTGGGGTATCTGCACCTGATCCACTCTGTGCTCTTGCACCACAGCCTGAGGACCAACTATACAAGAGTCCTAAGATGACTGCAGACAAAAGAGCTTTCATTTAGAGGGGGCCTTCATAGAAGAATGCCACCGCCCTCACCTTCCCCCCTCTAAAATAGAAACACACGCTTTTAACCTCTCTCCATTTGTAAAAAAAAAAAAAAAAAGCCTGAATCACTCTTTTAGGAAAGTTGAGCCTCCAACTGGTACAATTTTGTAAAGCACCCACTTTCTCCAGGGCTCAGACTCTCCCTGGAAGGTAGCTGAAGCCTGTGGTGACGGGCCTTCCTACAGGATCATTGATCATTCTTCAGCCTTTGGATTTAGCATTCACAATGATGGATAAGCCTACAGCTGGGCCGGTGAGATGGCTCAGCGGCATAAGTGCCTGCCTTGCAAGCGCGAGGGCCTGAGTTCGACTCCCGGATCCCACATACGAAAAAGGGGCTGGTGAGATCGCTCAGCGGCACGGGCACCTGTTGGCGCGCAAGGTCCTGAGGTCGACCCCCGGCACCCACAAAAAAAAAAAAAAAAAAGCCTACAGCTGATCTTAGCAGGATTTTTAAGAGGATTGGAAGGTACCTGGACATGGGCAGATGCCTTGTTGCTCTCCCCACCTGTTGTAACCTGACAAGGCTAATGCCATCTTATGAACAAACCGCCATTTCGCCTGTCCAGCCCCTGCTTCCCACCTAATACCCTTAGATAAGCTTCGCCTTTGTTTAGGCTAGATAAGTTCCTTTTGTGTTAAAGTTGCAATTCCCCCATAGTGACGAAATGCACCTTCCCGCCTGCTAGCAACCCATAATAAGATGTTCCTTTTGCCCAATGAAATAATGCCAAATACCCCGTGCCTAAAACCCTAACCAATAAATTTGTAAAATTACTTTATTAACTGTCTCTATTGGCTTCTGTACAACTGCTTGCTACTATAAAAACTGCTCTCTAACCGCCCCCGGGGCTCCTCTTTGTTCTGGCATAGAGGATGCCACTGGGTACCAGCTAAAATAAAGAGCTCTATTTTTCTTTTTGGACACCCTCCTTTTGTTGTCTCATTTATTGCGTACAGCACCACCCTTAGTCCCAGAGTAGGTAAACCCATGTCACCTCTCTGGAAAAGCCTGTGCAAGGGGACTGTGCCCTGTCCAGGCCACCACAGTGCCAAGCACCAGCATCAGCACCCAGCAGCACCATCAGCATGTGCTGGACGTCCCATTGGGAGTGGAGAGAAACATGGACATTCCACAACCCCTTCAGCTGGCCCAGTGTTTCTCCACCTGGCTGCACATGAGAATCACCTGAGATTCTCTTTAGACTATGCATGTGGGGCTAACAGAAGTTCTAATCCACTTGGTCTAGGGGAGGACCCAGACATGAGGAGTTCTAAAGGCTCTGAAGGTGATTCCAGTGCAAGGCCTCAGTTGACGACCTCTACCAGGTGAAGCCTAACTGCATCCCACCCCTGCATGGAAAGGTGAGGCATGTATGCAAGGGGACCTTTATGTAGCTCCATCCCACACCCAAAAAGCTAGTCCTTAATCAGTTCACTAGAATCCTGCTACATAGGGCTAGAAAAAAAAGATGCTGCACCCACCCCAAAGGCCTGGGATCACAGCTGCTCTGAGGACAGACAAGCTCCTCAAATCTATTCATATCTGTAGGCAGGTGAACAGATATCACATGATTTGTGCTGACCACAACGATGATCTGAACGAACTCCACACAAAAAAAAGTATCAGAACTGGTGTGGAACACCTCATGTTCTCTTCCCAGGTTGTGGCAAAGCCTGAAGTTCTGTATTGACCCAGGACTGAAAGGTCCAAAGGCAGTGACTAGATACTAGTGGAACCCTGAGTGATGAGCGGCAAGAGCCTCCTCTGCCCTATGTGAGACACGGAGCATAGACAAAAATGCAGATGCATTCTTGGTTTCCCTCCCTCTTAAAACTGTACTCGGCTTGTTACTTCAGTATCCCCTCAACTGCCTGATGGAGTGTCAGCCAGTTGCAATATACTGAGCCTGTGTAAACGTGCTTGTAAGTGACCATCCCCAAGAGATCCCTCCCGTCATTATGAAGAGAGTTGCAGTGTATCTGGGATGCCTTGTCTGTCAAGGGTCATGAATTACCCGTGGCTTCAAGTATGTCAACCACTGACAAAGACAATCTCTCCTAGACTTCCAGGAACAGGTGCTTCGAGTTCTCCACAAAATCTCCTTTTTAATTCTTCATCCATCATGCCTCTGGATGTGATTTTCAGGCAAATTATTGGGAACCTGGCTCCCTCCCTGCTAAAGATGGATCACTGATAAGCCAAATGTCTGACATCGTCTTTCTAAAATCAATAGAAAACACATTTGTAAATGTTAAATTACCCCCAGACTAAAGCATTTCTTGCCAAAGGGATGCAGCATAATTAAACTGAAAACAATAGCAAAATAATAATAATTTTTACTATCGTGTGAGATATTCACTAAAAGGTTTCCCTTAAGTAGCTCACTTTTCTGGGGGATAAAACCATGCTAAATGCCTTCATTAATGGACATTTAGGATTTTTTCATGGAGTAGATGTGAAAAATGACCACTTTGGATTAGCAATTAATATAAAACACAAACCCTTTTGAATATTGTGTTCATATATTTGCTTTTTATTTAACTAGTCATTCAGTGACTATTTACTAAATGTCTACTATATATCATGCACATAGAAAACTTGATCTTTTTTTTTTTTTTTTTTTTTTTTTTTTTTTGTGGGTGCCAGGGGTCGACCTCAGGACCTCGCGCGCCAACAGGCGCCCGTGCCGCTGAGCGATATCACCGGCCCCTTTTTTGTATGTGGGATCCGGGAGTCGAACTCGGGCCCTCGCGCTTGCAAGGCAGGCACTTATGCCGCTGAGCCAGAAAACTTGATCTTAACCTGAGTCTAGGTGTGAAGTGAAGACAGTAAGAAAGGGCCCTAGGAAGTGAGCTGAGTATGCTCCAAGAGGCGGGAGTTCTGGTTCTGTCAGGTCCGATTAGTGTGGGTCACCCTGGCCACCCCCTAACCCCAGCCTCCATTACTCCTCTGCGCTGAGAAGCTGGCAGATCATTCATTCACTCATCCTGCAGTGTTTGGGGGCACTCGCTCTCAGGGTCTGCTGTCACATGACAGACAAAATCCACAAACTAACAGGGCCTGTGTGCACACAGGGAATTGTCAATAAGCAGAGAAATGAACAACAGAGGTGGCATATTAGACTGTGGAACATGCCAAAGAGAAAAAAAATTGAGGCAGGAAGGAAGGAGAGAAAGGAGCGGGGACAGAGGGGGATGGAGTTAGTGGACAGAACAAGCAGTTCCCTCTTGAACGCCCCTTTGAGACCAGTCTTGCCCCTATGCCATGGGCTGTCCCATGTGGCTCTGCTCACTTCCCCTCCCCCTCCTTATGGCACAGTTATTGTTTCTTTTTGTCTAACTCAAAACTCTTTTTTTTTTTTTTTCTCCAAGGCACTGTTCTCTCCTGCTTCTCCCTCCATTTCTGGCTGCTCCTTCGAAGTGTCTTGCTGTTCCTCCTCCTCTCCATGACTCCTGCACATTGCATGTCCTTAGGACTCTGCCTCAGACCACTTCTCTCCCATGCTTCCCTCACCAGGTGGTCTCATTCAGGCTCTGACAACTCCTACGCTGTATCTTCAAACCCATAGAGTCAACAGGTCCTAAGACATCTGCATGTTAAACATTAAGCACACTCTCTTATTCTGATGCTCTGATATCTGGGTATTTTTGATGGAAGGGAGGCCCTTCCCAGGCCTAGCTAATTCCTAGAGGCAGTAACTACTGGAGCACATCTGTCCCATGTAAACCAGCCAATCCACCTCATCGGTGTGGCTCTCTCACTCAGTGCCATGATCTACCTGCCCTACTCAACCCAGTGCCAGGTGCCACAAAACTAGGTCAGTCCCTATGCCTCAGAGCCTACTGAAATGATTCAAGCCAGCCGGTTCTAAGCCTGTTTACCCTGCCTTATCCATTTCTTCCCATGCAAACCACAGTTTCCCCTTGATTCTTCTGACTCTGGACCAACCCTGGTGCTGGCCATGTGGCACCACAGTGTAGTAGCAAATTATCTTTTCAATGGCCATGGTCTTCTGATCTCTTAGCTTCCCCATACCTGGGTAATAATTAAACCTACATTTTAAAACAATCTATACTTACTATCAAGTTGACACCCCTGTCGGCTATCCACTGCTGTTTATAGCCCACTTTGAATCTTAATGACCAAAAAAAAATCTACTTTCTCTGATCCTGTGGGTCAGCAAATTGAGTTGGACCCCGCTGAGCAGTGCATCTGCTGGAGTTATCTATGCAGATGCCACTGCCAGCATGGGGGGGGCAGGGTGGCCTACATGGCTTCCCTCACATGCCTGACATTTGGCACTGCTGGCTGACAGGTCTGGAAGCCTCAGCTAGGACAGCCCATCTGTGCTTCACATGACCTCTCAACCACCACGGACCAGTGGGGCTTCTTAATAGCACTCTCAGGGCAGTTTTCTAAGACAGTGGCAAGCAAAGGCTGCAAAGCCTCTTGAAGCCAAGGCTCATAACATCACTTTTGCATTTTATTGGCCAAAGTAAGTCACAAGACCAACAAGACTCAGTGTGGGGAAGTTCAACTTCACCTCTGGAAAAAACAGAGAGGCATGGACCAGGGGAAGGAGGAGTTGTAGCAGCCACAGCATTCATAGAATGTCCAACATGACCTAATGCAGTGGTGACGAACCTGTGGTGCGCATGCTACATCAGGCTGTTTGAATCATTGAAAGCTCTAAAAGGTTCACCATCACTGTGACCTAATGGGTCCAACTGAGCTCTGATACCCACCCAGCCAGCTCCTCTCACATGTTCTTCTCATCACAGGACCTCTATCCCTTCCCTGTTCAGGCCACAAATTTCAATAGTATCCTTGTCACCTCTCTGACATACAACTCTATTCTCTCCATCAGCACTTCTTGGTTCACTTTCAAAATGAACCAAGAACGTAACCACTGATCACCACCCTTCAACGAACACATTTCTTCATATGGAATTGTTTCTTTCTAGAGTGAGCATTCAATATTCAGTGTGATGCCACTGACAACCTACAGGGTCTCACTTTATGAGATTTACATCTCATCAGATTCATTGCATCCTGTATTATCTTCAATGGTTCCAAGCCATTCACTTCTTGGCCCTATGGTCTCAATGTCTTTGCCAAATTATCAGTTATTAATGACTAATAACAGGGCAATTAAGTTTCAAAGTACTGAAAGTACTAAGTCTCAAGATCCAAATATTAAAAGCCTTCTTTCAAGTCTGCAGTTTCCACAATGTTTGGAAACTTCATTCCTATAAGTTACAAATAAATGAATTGCTCTCCAAATGTGTGTACATTTGCTTGTTAATTAATTATCAACATCAATGGCCAAATTAATATGTAATAGGTGTACAGAACATCAGGGAAACCCCCAAGCCTGGAGTCCACCTATCTCCCCCAGGTTCTATACCTGCAGCACTGTCCAGCATAAACTCTACCAATATACCCCTTCACTGGCGTTTCCTCTGGGTTTGAACTCAGAAAGCCCTGGCCAACCAGCAAAAGAAAAAGACTATGAGGTCAGAAAGCCTCTTTCCCACCCCTACTCCTGTGGGGTATCACAGCCTGGGTTCATCCTTTCCCTAACCCCAGCCCTGGGCACTGCCTATGGTTTTCCTGCAACTTGACCACATCTGCTGACATCCTTTTCAAAGTTACCCTCCTGTTCCTTCTTTCCAAACAAAGCTCAGGCTCCCCATGGCACTATCCCAATAGGAAACTTGAGGAGGGGGAAGGGATGAAAGGAAGGGGACATGGCTCTAACACACAAAGTTGGAAGGGTTGGGGATTGAGTGGAAAATGCACTGAAAGGCAGACATCCCGAATATCCTTTATGCAGTGTTCCTCGGATCATCCCAATGTCAAGAGCACCTCCTCTTTCCTGCTTGGTCTCTGACTGATACAATGTTTATTATGAATGTAAAAAGTTAGGTATAATTTCCTTGGGTTAAAAATAAGCTTCTATAGATGTGCTGGTGCTTTCTATTCACAGGATGGAGCTGATGTGCACTTTTTGGAATGTGCACCCCACCTGGAGGCCGCTTGTGTTGAGAATCTGCCAGAGACTAAGGCTCCCTGAATCATGAATAGGGAAGGCAGGAGAGGAGCTGAGAGTGCTGCTACCACCTGCTGCCTGGCTCCAAGCCACCTAAATTTGAGCCAAGGTAGCATATCCATCCTGCCAGCCCTTGCCTCAGAGGATGATCTCTTTTGGTGCAGGGTTTATCTACCAAGCCACCAGGCCATGAAAATCAAAAAAAATCCCTCCAGGGGAAGGAGTACATGGGACAGCTTCAGCTGACCCACCCAGTGCTGGCCAGCTTGGTGCACAGGGACATTTCAGTCCACAGTCAGCCCTGGCTTCATCAGGTTCCATCTGCCTTGTGCAACCACCTGTGAAGAGATCCATCTGCCCCACCCTTTGTCTATGCATAGCTCCTCAGGAAAGCAGCAGGCTGTTTGGTCAAGAGCATAGGAAGAACGATGGTCTCCCATCCTGCAAGATCAAGGGAATTAACCAGACTCCACACCATCACTCACACAGGTGTGCACTCTCACCCACCACTGGCTTTAAAAAGAACAAAGAAGTGCATATGAGGTTCTTGTGGCTGCTATACCAAATGACAACAAATAGGTAATTTAAACAAAAAGTGATTTATCCTTTCACAATTTTCCAGACTGTCTGAAATCAAGGTTTCTGCAGAGCTACAGTTCCTCTCAAGGTGCTAAAGGAGGATCTTGCCTTACCTCTTAGCTTCCGGTGGTTGTCACACTCCCTGACTTGTGGTGGTGTCACCCCAACCTTTGCCTCTGTCTTCACATGAGCATCTTCTCTGTGTGTCCGTGTTTCCACACGGCGTGCTTTCTGTATGGGTCTCTCATTATAAGGACACCAGTCAAAAGAGGTTAAGGGTCTACTCTAGTCGAGGAAGATTTCATCTTAACTTACATGTAAATTATATCAGCAAAAATCCTATTTCTAAATGAAATAGGCACCAGGGACTAGAACTTCAACATAACCTTTTAAGGGGACACAGTCCAACCCACAGTAAAGGCGATAATGAATGTGAAGAATGTGATATGGGTGCTGCCAAATGCCAAGGGTGTTTGTCTGGTCTCCTCCCTGTCCAGAATTTAACCTTGCACCCATAGGGCAAGTCTGGGAGCCAAGTAAACTCTCATTCTGAAGGAGCCAAATATAAACCTTTCTCTAATAGGCTTTTACAATTAAGATATGGTATTAAAGGAAAAGATTCGCCTAAGAGCCTAGGAATGGCAATTAAAGTTTCAGAACAAAAGCTTTAATTACTTTTCATATACCAATAGAAAATTTTATTTTAAAATAGCCTCTGCATTAATATGAATTGCCCCTAAATGCTTCTGTTTAAAATATCCTTTAAAAATAATTTCTCTAAAGCATTGTTACACCATCTGAAAACCCCTCATTAGCCCCTGTACAAATAAATGTACCTAAGAAGCCATTTTAAATCCATAAAACCAGGAAATAACAAGTCACTTCTCTACTGGGGTCCAGCAAAGGAATATATTAAGGATCTTCAAATCCTGACTTTCCTGAAATCTCTCAAATTTCTACTTTCCATGGAGAAATTGATAGGATCACCTCTGTATTCCATCCTATAAATCAAAAGAAAACGAATGAGTTTTCTAAAGAGTTCAATTGAGTTTTGTATAAAGAACATAAAATTTCAATGTCTTGGTAGAAAAATATCACACCAATTTCCAGGAGAGGAAGGAGATACCAACGTGTCAAAAAATCATATCTAAAAGTCCCTGATAAAAAGGGACGTGGTACAGAGAAGAAGATAACGATGCCGATAATACTGTTTTTGAATTGTGGTTGTTAAACAGTCTCAGCAACTGGATCAGAACGGATCCAAAAGTTCCCTTCCCACAGATTCCTCCCTGTTCCTAAGCGTGAGGTCCACATTTATTCAACTATCCCGGGGACCACTCACAGACATTTCATCAGCATCAGGAGAAATCAAACTACTCAGAATCCATAAAGCAGACATGAGAAATCTCGCTAAGGTTATTTTCAGGTATGAAAATACTTCACAGATATTTGGGAGTCAGTGTGAATAATTTAACATGTAAATATTATACTTAGGTGAAATAACTGGGTTTTAAAAATACAATTAAAACTATGTGAGGTAGCAATGCCAAATAAATCTGAAACAAACACTGAAATAGAACAAGATGGCAGCCCAGGATTAGAGAAATGAAAACACATGGCATCTGCGAATGACAGCAGAGGGAAGAGGTAGGTTCAAAAGAGGACCACTGAGCTTGGAATAAACTTGGAAACCAGACAAATGAAGTTAAAATAGCAATTAACTAAAGTACCCATCAACCAAGAAAACTACCTGACAGGGACTACTGAATAATTTAGGAGCGAATGTGTCTCTGTGATGCACTATATTGTACAGATCAGTCATGCCAAGACTCTCCTGTTGTCACATTTCAGCTAAATGAAGCATCAGGAGACCATAAGAGAGGCTGTGAGAGAGTCAAATAGTCCACTGAGAGATGAAAGGCTAATATAAAAGCTATTCATTCCATTGTTTATCACATTTGACAAGAAATTGAGGGGCCGGTGAGATGGCTCAGTGGCGTAAGCGCCTGCCTTGCAAGCGCGAGGGCCCGAGTTCGACTCCCGGAACCCACATACGAAAAAGGGGCTGGTGATATCGCTCAGTGGCACGGGTGCCTGTTGGCGCACGAGGTCCTGAGGTCGTCCCCCTGGTACCCACAAAAAAAAAAAAAAAAAAAAAAAAAGAAATTGAACGCCATGAAACAGAAATCGGCACAAAAGTAACACATTTCATTAAGAGAAAAAAAGCTTAAAGCATCCATAGAACAACTTGTCTGCCCATTTTCAATTTCTTCTGTGCTCTTTATGGAACTTATGGTGAATGGAAAAGGAAACGATTTTGAGTTTCAATGAATTACAAGATACGAGAGAGTTCAACATTTGCCAGTGAGACGTCCCATGCAACAGAATATTAAGCTTTGGAGGGCAGTACAAGAAATAACAACTCGTCCAACATTTCCCTAGCTGAAGGAGGAAAGCCATTATAAGATACTTACCCAAATCGTTCAGCTCCTGCCTACAGGAATCAGAAACTTTGCAAATTAAAGGACATGGGGATAATGGGAAAAGAAGGGTCACTTTGCCTTTGCAGAAGTGTTCTGCCAAGGCCTCCAAACAACAGCCCAGAGAAGTAAAGAGATCCTATCCTGGGTCAGAAGAAATCAGCTTGCAATTGCCAGGAAATTAGATATGGATTCCAGCTGAAATATGTCTCTTAAGACAAAAACCCCGTTTTCAACGTAAACTGATTTTTACAAGCTGCATTTAGTATCATGAATGTCAGAAGTCCCACACCACACCAAAATGGAGCATCAGTCAGATTTAGAGTGCCAGGCTTCACAAATCTGAATAATTAAAGTGTTTTTACAAAATGTCATCCCTAGGAAATACAGAGGTACAAAGAGTCTAGGAATTTGCTCCTAAATGGTATTTGTTTCATCAACCAACACTAGCAGAACAAGAAAAACTGTACTTCAAACTTCTTGTAAGACAGTGGAAGACTGACAACTCCAGAAAGTTGCTGAATTTTTTGGTTAGTTGATCTAAATTCCTTGGTCAATCATTTGGTGGGCTGTTGGTTGGTTGGTAAGTAGGTCAGTTGCTTGATTATTTGGGTTTGGAGCAGTTTGAAGTACTATGTGACATTAACTGTATCACTTTAACTGTGTGACAGAGCCCAGAGGGAGGAAAGTATAGGGAAATTTTGCAAACACAAGTTCCCCAAGGAGACTTCTGCCTACTTAGTTGACTTTGTAGCAATAGGAGGGAGAAGCAAAACACAGTTCCCCACCATAGCTGGGCACTTTCTGGACCCCTGTGCTATACTGGAAAAGAGGTCACTCAAACTCATGCCCATGCCTGTGTGGGTTACACTGGTGTTTTGTTTTGTTTTGTTTCCTTCTCTTTTCTTTTTTTTTTCTTCTTCTGGTTCTGGGAATTGGACCTTTATGACTACATCTCTAGTCATTTTTTGTTTTTTATTTTAAGACAGGATTTCACTAAGTCACTAAGTTACCCAGGCTGGGTTATAACTTGTGATCTTCCTGCCTCAGCCTTCCAGAGTACTGGGACTTTTGGTGTGTGCCACCACACCCAGCAGACACTGTTCTTGACCAGATCTGTGCATAGATACACCCAAAAAGAATTGTTTAGAAAACATCAACTCCCAAAGCACATTCACATTTTAAAGACTCTGAGAAGGCCTGCAGTTTAGTGTAGACTTCCCTTCACTTTCTTGGAGTGAAATCTGTTTTAAAGAATAACACAATTGAGAGATAAAAAGAGGTCCCAGGGGCTGGTGAGATAGCTCAGTGGCATAAGCGCCTGCCTGGCAAGCGTGAGGTCCTGAGTTCGACTCCCAGTACCCATATACGAAGAAAGGGCCAGTGATATCGCTCAGTGTCACGGGCACCTGCTGGCGCGCAAGGTCCTGAGGTCGACCCCGGTACCCAGAAAAAATAAATAAATAAATAAAATAAAAAATAAAAAAAAGAGGTCCCAGACCTCTCATGTCCAAGAGAATTTAAAAAAAAAAAGAGAGAAAACCTTATTGAATTTGAATTTACATCCTTAACTATTTTCAATACAATAACATAAAGATAAAAGCTTCCAACTTTGGAAAATTCAAAGCAAGCTAATAATGTGTACCTTTTTATGCCTGTGACTGTGTTTTCATATGTC
This sequence comes from Erethizon dorsatum, assembly GCA_028451465.1. Lineage (NCBI taxonomy): Eukaryota > Metazoa > Chordata > Mammalia > Rodentia > Erethizontidae > Erethizon > Erethizon dorsatum. Next base: position 113,394,611 of record CM051822.1, on the reverse strand, counting down.
AGTGTCCACCAGGTCACTTCCTAGGGCCTAAAGCAAACTTTTCTGAGAGACAACCTACCCCTACCCCTGCAAGTTACATCTATGGCATTCCCAGTGACCTGCACAGGACAGCCACTATGAACCATTCTGAAATTCTAATGCTATGTCTCAATGTATCATTACCTATAATTCACATCTACTTAAACTCAACAATGGCATGTCTTGCTTTGAAAATCAAAGTCTTACACATAGATTGGAAGCTATTTTCTGTTTCTGACTTCTGCTCCATTTTGCAAAAGCAGGTGCCCTTTTCCTGAAAATGAGGGGCACTGAGCTGCCCCCAGCCTAGAGCCCCTGTTGGATTCTGACACAAAAGCACCCCAATTCATGAAAAAGCACACAGAGAACTTCAGCACGGGACCTGAGGGTTGATGGCTTCTGAAGACAAGCATGTTCCCATCCCACTGCCTGGGAGCAGCGGCCATCACCCTCACAGGCATAGCAAAGAGAGCATCCAATAGCAAGCATGCTTCCAGGAAAGAAAGCTCAACCAGGAAAGGACCACAGAGATTCCACAAGGAAAGACAGAGTGAGCTGAGGACAGGCGAGGAAATGAAGACCGACAGGAAAACCAGAGCAAGGCAGTGGGAGTAGCAGGCATCAGAGAAAACAAAGTAGCTTTCACTCAAAGAGAGCTGGTAATTAATGAGGATGTGTTTGCTATTTAAAATGCCTCAGGGCCGGTGAGATAGCTCAGCGGCATAAGCGCCTGCCTGGCAAGTGTGAGGTCCTGAGTTCGACCCCCGGTACCCACAAAAAATATATAAATAAATAAATAAAATAAAATGCCTCAGTCTGACTTCCTCCTATCATAAGTGATCTAAGATGAAAATTGAATTCTAGAAATTTTCAGAATGGCCATCAGAAAGCTGCAAGCTAGACAAGACACCCTGTCTATCTCAGCCAGGGTGGGAGGATGGCATGCATTTTAAATAAGAATAAAATAATAATCGATGCATACTTGTTGGGGATCTTTAGAGTTCCCATTCTACTGTCCTTTGTAGTGAAGGGTCTAGAATTCTGGGTAGGTGAGGAGGAAGCCATGGCTGCTCCTCCTGTAGCTGGGAGAATATGGGGATCCCTGAACAGGTCTGAAAAGGCCCACCTTCTTATAAAGTACAGAAGCAGGAGAAATCAGTCTTCCTGAACAAGAGTGCAGAGAGCCTGCCCTGTGGGTCACAGGCAGATCTGGGGACTTTGTACCTGTCCAGAATGCCTCCTTGAACAGCTCCAACTTGGCCCCCTCAAACTGCACACCTTATACATTACAGAGGGGCACCCACAAATACCCAGTGATGTGTCAAGTGAAGACGGAGAGGTGGCGAATAAAAACACAATACTTGGGGTGACATGCTTGACAAAAACATGCAGCAATCATTAACCAAGCTGCAGGAGGGCCAAGCATGGGTGAGTTGCTGCTGCACAGCAGCTTGGCCACCCAGAAGCCTGCTGTCCTGGTTCTTGGCAAGAGCAGCCAGGCACATCTTGGGACCTCACAAAGCACTCATCAGCACTGTGTTCATGTGCTGAGAAAAGAAAATGTGTCACAGGGATTCTGACTCATGCTATTGATTGCAGCATCTTCCACAAAAGGCAAAGTAGAGGCCACTGGTTTATTGTGAAGCCTTATTCATGAAACATGGTAATGACTAATAAGTACTTACTCAATTTGGCCACTTGGTGGGGGGCAATGCAGAGCTTTTTATGGTGAGTTCAGTTGTTAATATTCACTGAAAATGAAGCTGGGCTCCAGTTGGGATAATCTTCAGTGGTTCCCACAGAGGCAGACACCTACGCAATCTACTTTCCTTTCATCTTGAATGATGACAATGCCAGGAATTCTCATTTCCCTATTGTTTTCAGTTAACTTTAATGATGGCTCACCCAAAGATATAGAAATTGAGTAATCTTGGGTACAAACGAACAGCCAGTGCTAACTCAGAGTGTGCATCCTCAGATTCCTGTGCATCCTCAGATTCCTGTGCATGAGTCGATGTAGGCAAATGACCCGGGAGCCACGATTCCTAGCGCAGCAGCCCAGGGATGATGGGACCCAAGAAAGATCTGTGAAATGTTCATCTATGTTTACCTGTGCATTAGTTTCCTTGGACTATTGGAACAAATGCCCACAAACTTGGTGGCTTGAAAGAAACATGTTTTCTCACAGTTCTGGAGGCCATAAATCCAAAATAAGGTGTTGATGGGGTTGATTCCTTGTTGGGGCTCAGAGAGACAGTCTCTCTCATGCCTCTCTCTTAGCGTCAAGTGGCTGCTGACAACTCTTGTTCCTTGCCTTGCAGATACATCACTCCCGTCTCTGCCTTTGCCTTCACCTGGTCTCTCCTTTGTCCCTGAGTGTCCTTGCATCTTCTGACCAAATCCCCAAGTCCAGCTTGATCTTGATATTCTTAATGTGATTGTATTTGCAAAGATTCTACTTGGAAATAAGGTCTTATGCAGAGGTAGTAGGGGTTAGGACTTGAATATATCCATTACAGGGACACTATGCAACCCATGAAACCTGCATTTATTTAAAAAATGCAGAAAAAGCAGGGGTGAACTCTTGCCCTTTACCATCTGTCCATTATGAAAGTCTGTGCTCCCACTGACCCAGCACTTACTAAATGCCAAGCATGCCCACACTCTAAGTTTAGCATAAGTGCATCTAGAGTATCATTTTTCCTCTTTATGATGAACCAAATCACAGAGAGATTTTTTTCTAAGGATGAAAACCAGAAATATGAGACTTCTAGTGGAGGTAGGGGTCTCAAGAGAAGTCCCTAAGGGAGTAAAGAGAAGTCATAACGGGCACCTGGAGAAATCATGACAGAAATCTTTGACCTTGCCATGGCTCCTGGGGCAAGTGATGTGGCCACTCATACCCAGGTAGACACAACCCCATCACTTCTCTCAGCAGGCAGTTGCTTGTGGGTTCCTCTTCTGGTCCAGCATACTGGGTCCTGGACTTCTTTTATTTTCTTTCCTTTTTTTTTAGACAGAGTCTTGCTACATAGTGCAAGCTGGCCTTGAACTTGCTTATGTAGTCCAGGCTGGCTTCAAACTTTCAGCAATCCTCCTGTCTCAGTTTCCTGAGTGCTGGGGTTACAGGCAGGTATATACCACCATACCCAGCATTTGGACTTATTTTCAAAGCATGGATAGTGAGGAAAGGAGGAGAAAGGCAGTGCCACTCACCCTCAGCAGGATTTGCAGGTCTGTCAAGCAGATAGGGACTAGAGTAAGATTCTCACTTGTTAAGCTTATCCCCAGGTATTTGAGGAAAATCTTGCAGAGGACTGCATGGGGTGCTCCTGTGATTTTTAAACTCTTCACTGTGAAACCCAGATTCTCAACAAAGAATATTCTACATATGTGTAGGTCTCACCCAAACAAGAAGTCTCAGGATAACCTGCTTCGTATTTCCACAAATCAGCTGGGGTGGGGGGTGAAGATGCACAAGGAAGATGTGGTCCACAGAGTAACAGAAAACAACTGCTAAAACAGGCCTGCTTTTTAATTCTTTAAAAACATTTGAAAAGCTCTATGATAATGTATTTGAGAATCTGGGTTTAATGGACAATTTAGGCAAATATAAATGACAAAACTGACTTAAGAAGAAATAGAAAACCAGAACCAGTGGTTCTCAGAGTTGACAGTGCACCAGAATCACTGGGAGGGCTTCTGCAAACAGGGGCAGCCCTGCACACCCTGATTCATGAGGTCTATGGGGAGATTGGGTGCCAAGGATCTGAATTTCCAACCAGTCCTCAAGTGATGCCAGGAACTGGTACCACACTTTGAGCACCAGCTGCCATGATCCAAGAGACCAGATGACAATGGTCTTGGTGTCTTGGTGACAAGGAAGTGTCTTTCACAGTGCTAGGACATGACATAGGTCCTCACACCTGGACCCAGGCCTTCCATTGCCTCAGATCCCGCCAGGGGCGGGGCGGGCCCTGAATATCACTCTCCTGAACATTGGGCAGCAATAGCTCTGCAGGTCACATAACCTTAGTGGGGAAATCACAGCACTTAGGAAACCAAGAAAGGCTCAGGCCACTTGCAGATCAAGGCCTGGAAAGTTTAGAACAAATAATCCTATCTACCCTTAATAAGCTTTAAATACTGCCCTGTTATAGTTGATACACTATGTCAACTTGAGAGGTTTAGAAGTTTAACTCAGCAGGGGCCAGGGTCCTCACTTTGTAAACACCCTCATCCTGTGCAAGAGGAGGGCAGGGAGATGGTGTGAGTGCTACACTCCTGTGGGGGGGGCGGGGGCAGCCTGCTTATAATATAAGGGAGGAAAGGAGGCTCGCTTTCCTTTTTGCTCTTGTTGCTTTGCTGTCTTCTGCCACCTTGAAGTGTTGCCCCTGTGCCATGCCACCCTGCCTTGGAGCCAGCTGATTATGGACTGAAACGTCCACAAACTGTGAGCTAAATAAACCTTTCCTTCCTTAATTTTGGGCGTCCCTTATTTTGTCTCAGCAATGAGAGAAAAGTAACTAAGACATGCCCCTTCCACAACTCAATTTCTGTTCTGCCAAATATTATTTACCAGGTATATCAGTCATCAGTCAAGTTCTTCTGTGCAACAACCAACCACTAAATCTCAGAGAAATAAAGCAATAAGCGTTTATTTTCACCAGTGAGCATGAAGGGTGAATATGGAAGCTCATCTCCAGGCTGGATGCTCTATGCTTCATGTTGAGGTTGCTCCATACGTGTTATCTGTAGGAAGGGTGCTATCTTGGTGTTATGGGTTAGCTGTAGCTTGTCCCCAAGGTATCATATATTGGAGGCTTGGCCCTCAGCCTGGTAGTGTTGAGGCAGTGAGAAACCAAGACGGTAAGTTGGTGACTCCTTACAAATACAATGGAAAACTAATACAGCCAGCTTCATGACAACTGCTGGGATCACTGCATACCAACTCTGCCATATGTGAACCAGGCCCTGAGTTGAACATTTCATGCACATCAGCTCATCTGATGCCCACACGCATGGCACATGTATCCCCATCCTCTTGCAGATGAAGAGATTTGAGAAGGTTAGTGATTTTGGAGCTTGAAATCAAAGCTGGGTCATGCAAGTGCCAAAGCCTGTGCTCCTGACCAATACGTTGCACTGCCCTCTTCTGCCAGAAGATGGCACAGGGTCTGGGTCTGGGTCTGGTGAACAGAGTCTCCCTCACCACTGTTTCCAGCGCTGGGCACTGAGCCTGGCCCCACAGCAACTGTAGCAGAAGAGACAGGCCTCTTTGCTAGTTAATGACGGCATGGTGTTATTGCTCATGTCAGCTAGCTGCAGCAAAGCCTTCTGTATCTGATCACCCCACACACCTTGGCACCTTGCTTCCTATTTAACACCAGTGTTCTGTTTGGTGAGTCCTCTGCAGGCCTTTTACCTGCTCCAAAACCATACTGCTTCATAGATGGGCCCTTGCTCGTGGATTGCTTTCTGAATTGTATCAGGCATCCTGTGACATGTACTGTCTCCCAATATGAAAACAGAGTTGCTTGTGTCAACCCTAACAACAAAACAAATAATAAAGCAGGGAAGTTATACAGGTAGGCTTGTCAGAAATGACTGCCTGATATTACAAAAAAGACTCCACCAGACCAGAACTTTGTACGGAAGCCGTGGAACTTTAAGGAGAATACTTCTAAAAGAACATCTGCCCAGCAACTGTCTGTTCAACCTCGGACTGGTGCCCCCCCACCCCCCCCACACACTTGTGATTAATCCTTGTGTCCAAGGATTAGTATTTCAAAATATCCGATGCAATCTTCCTCCATTTGCCTTTAAAAACTTCCATTTGCCTCAGGTCCCTTGAATATGCTCATGGTTGGCTATGGGACAGGAATTCCCATTCAGGCACTCTGCTTTTCCCAAGTAAACATCATTTTTATTTGGAGAATCTCCTTCTGCTTGTTATTTAGTTTGACACAAATATCTGTTGGTGGAGTGAATGTTCCCACTCTAAGCCATTTTCTAATTTGGGCTCTTTTGTTTCTTTCCTAATTATCTCATCTCTGAATTAGACCCTCTGCGATGAAGCCATTCTGTTCACTTAAATCTCTAGTAGAAGTCAAAGAGAAGCCGCGTGCGTCTATGACTGGAATATTTCTGCAGTGCCAGAGATAAATTATCCAGGTAATGAGCTGGACTCAGGCTATGCCGGGTGACTTGTGCAGCTTGTAAACTCTGCAGTCTGAGAGGAGGATTCAGAACAAGCAGCACATTTGTCTCCTGTAGCCCTGCCAACATTCACAATGCCCCTAGGAAAGGATGCTCCACGTAGCCCCTGTCCAAACAGGGGCCTTTCATTCCAATTGCTCTGAGCACTCCTGATGTTTTCTGGGCAGACCCCAAACATTCGCTTAACTAATCCAGCTTGGATTCTGTTACAGCAGCAGGTTGACCTGCTTCTGAGAAGAGTGTTTGAATATTCTAATCAGAACAGAGAGATTACTCAGCCCAGAAGCCCTGATTTCATTAGCTTGGGAGGAGCGTGTTTTAGCAAAGACATCACTGTAAACTGGCTGATTTTAAATTATTTTATGCCCCAAAGTCCCCTTAGCACAGACCACATGCTTTCTGCTTCCTATTCTTCAAACATGTAGGTTGATGTATTTCTACCCCCTTCTGAGCTCTGCCAGCTAACGAGAAAGTCTTAATTTCATCAAACCCTTGAAATTTCTATTTCCCATCACCATTCACACCTTAATAAATGGCACAAGGCCCTTGGCTCACAGCTCATAGCTTAGGGAAAACACACGTAGGGACACCTACCCCTGGCTGGGTTGGAGGAGAGAGGCAGAGGAGAGTACCTTCGTCATTTGGGCGCTTGGGTCCTGGCACATTTTAACAAATCCTGGAGGAATGTCCCAACGTGTATTCAGATATAGTTAGCCTGGTGTCTAAAGAGCAAGAAGAAAGCAAACTCTGTATGACAATGACAAATGGTGAATTTTACAGTATGCTCTCTTTCTCAGACTTGAGAAGAACAATCTCAGGTGGTAAGTGTCCCTGCCCATCTAGGTGAGACCCTGGGGTCTCCCTGGGGGTCAGACCTGGCCCCAGAGTCCACAGTTAGCAACAAGCAAAGCCCAGACAATTCTTGTGACTGCTGATTGCTCCAGCAGGATCATGGGCCAGGCCTCCTCAATGCACAGTTCTCCACCTGCAAATGGGAATCCAGAACCCTGAGCCATCTGCTTGTCACCAGTGAGTCATGAGAATTCATAAGTGGCTTAACACTGGCATAGCAGAATGGCCCTGAAAAAGGACCAAGAATTGATCTTATTAATCAAATACAGACACCTCACAGGGGAGCCACTTTGTTTGCTGAATGAGAACTTGCTCAGCTCATTTTTTCCAGAATTTGTGCCAAAAAGGACTGTACAGAGGTTGAATACACCCACAAGTTGTCAAGAAACTGGCAGAACCTTGGAATAAGAGGCGGTTTAACCCACTGGGCACATTTCCTCCCTGCATCTCTAAGTTAGGCAGGGATCAGACACTGAAAAGAAAACTGTCTCCCAGGAATCCCACCAGCGCTTGCCAAAGAGGCCAACAGAGAAGCCAGGGGCTGGTGGGGCTGTGGGGCTGTAAATCTCCCACAGGCTGCAGGCAAAGAAGACTCTCCTGAGAGGAGGCAGCAGAGGTCTCCAATGCCAGAAATCTGGATTGCTGCAATTTGCACAAATTTGCACAGTACGTTCAGGTTGCCTTAGGCCAGAAAGGCTCTGTTAAAATAGCCATCTTTAGGGCAGCTCAGGGTGATGAGTCACAGCTGGTTCAGCTGGCTATGTGCCTGGTAAAAGGAGTGCATCCTGGCCAGGGAGACTGCACAGGGACAAGGTACAAATGGTCTTCCAGAGGGCTCTCTTGCCAACCCCCCACCAGTCCAGGGCCCAGCCTCAAAGCTCTGCTGTTGAGGAGGCAAGTGAGGATGTGTAGCCTCCCTGCTGCCTCCTGGGTCCTCCAGCCTACCCCGATGATTCCCCTTCTCTTCCTCTATCTTCCTTCTACAGGCTGGCTCCCTGCCTGGCACATGATCTGCATCATTTTGATGAAGACCAAGACTTGGAGATGTGAGGTGATTTTACCAAGGTGGGATGCAAGGGGCCTGAGGCTGAAATCTGTGGGCAGGGATCTTCTGCCCCTGAAAGTTATCTCTTCATTCACATCTGCATTCTGGCTCATAGCACATGTGCAGTAAACTGCAGCATCGGGACTTTGTGGGGGTAAGAAGGCCCCTCCACATCACTTGCCCTCCTACCCACAGAGTGTTGGGCAGCCCCACTCCTCCATGATGGCCCCCAGCTTCTAAACGAGTATGGAAGCTGCAAACGAGGTGCGGGGGGAGACAGATAATCTACTTGTCTTACTGACAAGCATTAACATATAGTCGAAAGCATAATCACTCTTCTCTTTGAACCATGAAAGCTCCAGCAAGCTGCGCTACAGGCCTTCTTAACTGGCAGGGGCCTGGGAGGTATTTGCAGAAGACTAGAATGGCTGCTCCTTTGCTGACTCCAGAGTTGTGGCTCTTGTCCCAAAAACAGAGGAACCATGGAATCAGGTACAAGTCTCCCAAGATGTCTACACATCTGCCCAAGATGCAACACTAACAGGACAAGTGAGGGCCCCAAAGGACATTGCCTAGGACTCTTCCTCCCCGACTTAGTTGCAGGACTGTGCTGGGGTGAATGTGGTTTTCTTCTCCTCCTCCATCCTGCCCTATTCCCCATATTCTCCATCAGATCAGCTTCATTCCTTCTCCAGGATACGGTCCTGACTCCCCTACACTGTTACCTCAGACTCTGAAGGACTCCCCGTGTGATTCCCATGCCCCATACCATCTCTTCTTCACACAGCAGCCAGGATGAGCTTTAAAACCCTCAGGTGATGGACATTGTCTTTTTCCACACCCTGGAGTGGCTCTGCAGAGAAGCTCACATGCCCAGGGTACACGGAACCCCTCATTGCCAGCAGGCTTCCCTCTCTGTTCCCTCTTTCCCTCAGACCTCTTGCTTTTCCCAGAATATGCCAGGAGTTAGGGACTTTGCAGTGCAGTTATGTCTTCCAGAGATGCTCTTCCCCGAGATCTCTGCACAGCTATTTCTATCACTTCCCCAAACCCTTGTCCAAATGTCATTTTCTCAGCAGTGCCTGTCCTGACCAGACAATTGAGCCTTGCAAACAGCACCATGCTGGCAATCACTCCTACCCTGCCTGGCTTTATCTTTCCCTTCCATCCGGCACTGTAAGTGATGAGTACCTTGTTTCCTTTTCTTACATTTTCTGTCTGCCTCCCCCAGCTAGTTTCTGAGTGCCGTGAGGCCAGGCAGAGGTTTCTGCCTGTCCTTCAGACATGTTCCGACTTCTACTGCAGGGTCTTCCACTCAGCTGATGCTCTATAAATAGCTGTTGAATGAATGAATGCACAACATGAGGAATTTAAACGCAAATTTACTTTTTCAGGTGTTTGACCTTCTCAAGTAAAGCTGATAAACCAACATATGAGAGCTGGCGCTAAAGTGCTCAGGCACAGATGTATTTAGCACAAATAGACAGGCATATTTGCTGATGGATCTTCTCTGCTCTGGATTTTACTATCTGGCCTTTAGACACAGTCAATTCAAATCAATGTAACAGCAATTTCTGGTCAAAATAAGTTGATATTAAGCAGATTTTTAAAGCCTTGATGCCTATTTGGAAAGGCAGGCTAGCAGTACTTAAGATTTACTCATATATACCAGATCTTCCTCAGCTTAAAGCCCCACATGCCTGCAGCCAACGCCACAGGAAGATCCATGAGACCAACCTGTCAAAAACCTAACCAGAAGCTTCCCTGACCCTATCAACATCTCCCTTTTCTGAATCCCTGTCTCAGCCAACAGCACTGTCCTCCAGTAACAAGCTATAAAGCCATGGCCTCCCCACAATGCCCCAACCTCTCTTTTCTCTTCACCTCTGGGAAGGGGCTTGACTCTGAAGTTGCACTTTAGTGCTTATTAGAAATAAAAGAAGGAAAGAAGATGTCAAGAAATATAGATGCTGGCTACCAACATGTATCAGGAAACAAATAAAGGATAGCAAAGGAAGAAATACATATTTTCTCAAAGCTTTTCTTGCAGTGGCAGTCTGTTTTAGCTTCTTAGGGCTGCTGAAGTGAATGACCACAAACCTGGGGCCTAAGACAACAGGAAGTTACTCTTACAGGTCTGGAAGCCACAAGTCCAAAATTCCTGTGTTAATGGGACCATACTCTCTCTGAAGGCTTCAGGAGAGAATCCTGGCATGCCTCCTCCAGCTTCTAGTGGCTGCTGGCAGCCCTTGGCATTTGTTGATTGATGTTTACATCATTCCAGCCTCTTCCTTCACTATTCATGGTCATGAGTTTGCACGTGTTTCCTGTCCTACTGTCCTATGAGGACTTGTTATTGTATTTAAGACCACGCCTAATAGAGGATGAGCTCATTTGAGATCCTTACTCTTATGACATCCTCAACTCAAATGAAGTGACATTTGAAGTTCCAGGCAGACATATATTTTGGCAGCACAATTCAACCTACCATAGTCCTTAGACAGTACATGGCAGAAGGGCAACAGTGGGTCAATTCCTTCAGTCAGGCCCTTTTAAAGGGTACCTAACATGATTCACAAGGGAAGAGTCTTAATCACCTTTTAAAAGCCTACCTCAATACTATCACTTTGGAAACCCTCAGTTTTGGAGGGAGACATTCAAGTTGTATCTCTAGAACAGTAACTTGCTTGAAAGATCACTGTGGCCCTGTTTCTGCTCTGGAATCATTTCACAAAGAGTGAGGGCTGCTCCCTTTCCCCAGCCACAGTAGACCTTCCTTATGTTCACCACCATCTAATCCCCTCTCTGGGGGGATGAGAAGGATTAGTCCACCCCATTCCACAAATCTAAGGGCTCCTTGTGTCTAGTTCTGGCAAGGAAAGGTGAGAATATATGTCCTGTGTTTCTCAGCATCCTAGGCACTCATCTGCCAATGTTGGGTGCTCCTGTTCTCATTTCCCCAGCTGCTGTGACAGGGGACTGTACAGTGGTACAGCCCCGGCCCCTCGGTGAGAACAGATTGACGCAGAGGTCACAACAATGTCTGATGGAAATGTAGAATCAGTGAGGAAAAGAAAACTTTTATGGTTGTAGGCCACAGGAACCTTGAAGCTGCTTACTGCTATGAGGAAACCTGGCCTTACCCATCCCCAAAATAAGATAGTCAAAGCTGTGTTGTCCTTGGCTGGCTCTCTTTCTTCTCAGAGAAGTCACAGGCCTTTTTCCTAATGTTCAGTTGTTTTTTTAACACAAGGACAATTATACACGTATTTGTAGGTCCACAATACAACAAAAGTAGTGTAAGTACCCATCCTGGATTATCAGATTCCTTAAATATTTGCGGGTTGAGGTATCCTCAGTAGTAATGTCATAATTTGGAAAACTGCACATGTCTCATTTATGTTCTGGCTGCAGGATATCCATAATGATGTTTTGCCATTAAACACCATGGTAGAGATAAATCGAGGGGAATCCATCTCAGCAATGGAACAGGGATGATGGTAGACCCTTTGGGGCCAGAAATCCTAAGGCATTTACAACCAGTCTTCCCTTTCCTTCTTCTCTTTGTGTCAGCTTCATTAGCTCCATCAGATTTAATTAATGACTGGATTTTCCAATTCGTCAGCTCTGCCTTAACCTTTTCCTACCTGTCCAGATTGATCTGACAGTATATCACATGCCATGTTCTAGGATGCTACAGCCGCAAATGTGCTTTATGTATTTCTGGTTCCCAGCACCCAGACTATCAATCACAGAATGAGAGTTTGACAAGTGTCTCTGTCAACTGCGTCACTTGGAAATAACAGTGGCCTTGCATGTCAAGAGCATCATTATAAGGTGTCAACCACTCACAAGCCTGGTGGCACCACAATCCTTGCATGCACAGTGGGGGACAGAGATCTAAAGATGTCCATCCCTCAGGTTCCCCTAACACTGGCCTGGTGCTGCTATCTGTGTCCTCCTCCCGGGGCTGCTGTTACAAGTCACCACAAACTGGGAGGCTTACCAGAGTGTAGTGGTGCATGCCTGTAATCCCAGCACTTGGGAGGCTGAGGCAGGAGGATCGTCGTGAGTTTGAGGCCAGCCTGGGTTACACAGTGAGTTTGAGGCCAGCCTGAATTATATAATGAGATTCTGTCTCAAACCGCCCCCCTCCAAAAAAAGAAAAAACTCGGAGGCTTAGAACAACACAAATTACTGTTCTAGTTGCTAAGGTTTAGTCCAAGATGTCAGCATGGTTGCACCCCCCTGAAGGCTCTAAGGAATGCTCTCTCCTTGCTTCATGTGGCCCCTGGAAGTCCTTGGATTCCCTGCATCACTCCTCTCTGTACACCCATCATTACAGGGTCCTCTCCTTGTCTCATAGGGATTTAGGGCTCAACCTAATCCAGTACGATCTCTTAACTAACCCACAAAGACCTACTTCCAATGTCATTCTGAGCTCCCTCTCTACCTACCATATTTGACATATGAAGATGCTATGTCTCCAAATGACTTGACCCTGGTCAAAGCAGGAGACAGTCAGGGATGCATGGGCCTTCTCCTTCTACTGCTCTTCCTTTCCTAATGGTGCAAAGTTTCTTCAGAAGGCCCCAAAGCACCTTTGCTAATCCTGGAGATCAACTGTATCCACCACATGCAGAAATCCTATAGGCAGGAAGAAGAGAAAATGTGCCTACTAAGGCTACCATGGTGGTAACCATACAGGCCAGGAACAAGATCCCCATTACTTATCCACACAGCAAATTGGGCTCAAGAAAACTAAGAAAGGGGCTTGGAGCCCACCCCCAGAGACCTGCCTCCCACTTTCATGCTGCCTGTCCCAGCCTCTCTACCCTCCCCCAGAAGGCCCATGTAAGGCACAACTAAGCTGCTACTTGCCCAAGAGCACCTGGTTAATCAAACAACCAGAAACCAGGCAACCAAATACCCAAGACTGCTCCTGGGCGAACACTCCAGAACTTCCCAGGCAGCTGTGTCCACTGCCTCTGCCTCATAGAGCACCCCAGCATCAAGCTTTGACATCCACCCCAGATGGCAGAATGAGAGTCTCACCTGGGCATCAACAATAGTCCCTTCTTTTCATTCCTAGGACCTGCCACTTGAGGAGACAAAGATTCTGGAAGCCAGAGGGTCTGCTGTCCCTGAGTGGCACCCTCGTGAGACACACCAATTCTCAAGTGGGTTAAGCCCTTGACTTCTGCATGAACCACCTGCAGAACTGGCGCATGTTCTCCACATAGAGAGCTCCAGAAGGGTAGAGTTTATTCCAGGCAACTTGACATCCCTTGGATGCAGGAGCAGTGCACAGCACTGACATTGGCAGAGTGCTGGGGGAGGGTATCCTACAAGGAAAAGAGCCCTGGGAAGGCCCAGGCAATTGACTCCAGATGCATAGCAGGATAGTTGTCTGGTTATATTTACTATCGTCTTTATTAATGATTTAAAGGCTACGTGATCCCTGTGACTGCTGCAGCTAGCTCCAACCTCCAAGAGAACAGCCACCAGACAAAGCTGGAGCCTGAGGCTTGCTTACTCAAGAAATGAGTGACCAGGGGGTGGAGACATTGATCTGAGCACACTTTGATCAAGTTCCCCTGACAGTAACTAGTTGGTATTATTAAGCTTGTTCCTGCATGTTAAAGATTTCACATTTTCACATCTTCATGAAGTTGCCACACAACAATAAAGGCTGGTTAAAAAAATCACAGGCATAGATAACAAAAGAATACTACCTAAAAAGCAGTTCCCCATGGCCGATCACCAGCTAGGTTTCCAGATAATCAGTCTTTCCTTGTATTCCCACTGCTGAGCACAGCACTCATGACAGTCACGCTACAAACACAGTTCCAAAATAAACAAATGAGTGACATCAGACACTGAGTCAGAGGGCTTTGCTTTCTAATGGACAACGGGCCTTCCCTGGAGGGCTGGAGGTCACCCTAGATGATGCCCAGGGCAACTCCAGTGTCTGTCCATGGTATGGACTGCCTGTCGCCAGCTGGAGGTGTGCACAGCTTCCCAGGCATCCTTCACCTTCTGAAGAAAGGTCTGCCTTGCCAGACATCACCCTCCCCAGAGCAGCCACATTCAGAGGCTGATCCATGCAGGAACAACGGCCCAACCTTGTTCCAAGTTAGACCTCTGAAGGTCATTCCAAGGCCTGAGGTCCCTGTAAGGTAGACTTCTTGAGAGCTATCACAACCTACATCTTGCTCTGCCTCTCCTGATACTCACCTCCCTCCCATGGACATGAATCCCAGGCACTGATGGCCCAAATGGGACTAGAGGAAGAAGAAAGATGAAAGTTCTCCCTACCAGACCCAGGCCCAGTAAGCCAGCCTTCCACAAGGGTATGTGTTAGAGCATGTGCTCACAACAGCAGCTGGGCTAGCAAAAAGCTGTGACCCTGGAGTCCTGGTCCTGTACAAGTTACAGTGGTTCCTCAGTTCATGAACTTAATTCTTTCCATGAGGAATCACTGTATCAGGAACATAGATGTCTTGCATTCAGCTATAGCTGCCCCGTGCTTAGCACAGCACATACCACCTGTATGAGCAAGTTAGTGGCCCTAGCTGTGCTCCACAGAGAGGTGGGTGACAGAGCTGAGCAAACCACTAAAGCCTTCTGTTCTTGGTCTTCTAAGAACCCTACATATCTGTGACACCAGTCAACCCATCCCTGCTGCTGCTGGCAGAGAATGCCCCCTCCAAGGTCTTCTTCCCACTGCAAAGTCCACAAATGTGCCTCAAAGAAATTGAGTTTCATAAGGAACCAGGGAGGGCTGGTTCCTGGTCAACCAAGCCACCCAGATCTCACATGCGAAAGCCCCCATGACTCCTCAGCAAGTGTCAGGAAAAAGGACATGAGTAGCATGTGTCTCTGCCAGAGCTTGGCCTATCCTACAGATGTGCACAGAGCCTAGGTTGCAAGCAGGTGCTCCCCAACTCTGCAGGAGTCAGGGAGTCCATATGGGTGTGACCGATCCTGCCATGGTTTGCTCCCCCTTTCAATGGGGTTACGAAGACACAGTGCAGGTGAGGAGCCTGAGATCCAAGGCTGAGCAATTTGTGATTCCACAAGGAGGCCACAGTAGCATGCCTCGAGCTGTCCTCAGATTCAGCACCTGCCCTCGACCTGACCTTGGCAGCCTCCCAGGAGATTAATAGTTAGTCCTTGACGAACATTGCATAAGCTTTTAAAATGGTAGCTAAAATGCCCTGTTCCTTTAAAATCAGAAACAAAAGCAGCTGCTTCCTTCATCCATTTATTAATTCATCAACTATTTGTTCAGCATCTACCACAGGCCAAACCAGACCTGCTTTTGCACTAAATCAAATGAGAAAATAAAAGACTATTGAGCTTTTCCCAAAGGGGCCCTGAGACTGAGTCAAACTACCTCGCTGTGCCCCACACCTCCCAAAATGGAGCTACGTGTGCTGAGCTCCATGTGAGGCCTTGTGCCTGGGGCAGGTCAAGCAGGCAGGATAAAGCAGGGTGCAGTAGAGGGTTAGTGCTGCTCCCAGCCCCTGCGCAGCCTAACTCAGGTGCCCACCCCAAGTGTGTGCTTTTCCAGACAGTACAGCTGGACAGAGGGAGAAGGGACACTACACAGAAGGACACTACATAGAAGGGACCACATTTGGTGAGGCCACTGGTGATTGGGGACTTTTCAGCCTGAGAGCCCCTGCAATTGTGTCCTGGTACCAACAGCAGCAACGATGTGGCCAGGAACTGGTAAGCCAGCCAGGCGCCAGCACCACCAGCCAGGCCTTGGTGTATGGTCAACATGCGTCCTTTCAGGATTCAGCCCCAGGGGTCAAGCAACATTCCTTTCGAAGCAGAGCCACCTGTATGGACCTCACAACAGTCTACATGAAAGGAGAAGCCAAGTGTCCCCCGAACTCTCCCACACTGGCTCAGGCTGTCTGGTGTCATGCCTGCTTGGCCTTCCAAGGCCATGAGTGCCTTGGGAAAGGGCGAACCCACCACAAGTTTCCCCGCATGAACTTGTGCTCTGTTTCAGGTCTCTGTGTGGTCGTGCGCCATGTACCCCCAAACTAAAACTAGTGTCCTTAATTATAAAAAGTAGTTTAGGGTTGGAAAATAATGGGCAGGAGAGACACACTGATGAGGGCAGGACCCACAGGTGGCAGCTGGAGCATAAGTGATGATGAGGAATGGGCGTCATCTCACCGTGGAGGAGACTGAGCGCATCTCTGAGGCTCCAGGACATTATCATGAGCTTCAGTCCTGCCACAAAGTAGGCTGAGTAGACTTTCTTTCAGCACAACAGTACAGCAATCAGTCAACAATATTTGTATGGCATTATTATGGATTATTTACATGAAAATATCATTAAAAGTATAATTGTAAATAGTTACAAACTACTTGTTAACGTAACTGTAATTAATAAAATGTTTGCTTAGTATTAATAACATTCATTACTTAATGATACTATTTTAAAAATCAGTGTTGTTGCTAATGGTGTTGTTAGTATATAACAAAAACTCCCAGGGTTCAAGCAGGGACTCCTCAACCCAAATTCTAGGTGCCTTGCCCTGTATCGAAGGAAAAAAGGCCAGGCCCAGGGCTTTTTGTCCTCTGCACACTGGAGGCAGTACAGCTGAGACACTAACCCCACCACCACCAATACACAGAAGTAGTTGCAAAAAGAAACCAGTTGTTGTGGGTTGTGATGTCTGATTAGAATTATGCCCAAGAAGTGGGAGGCAGGGAGGCTGGGATTAAGTCATGGAGGGGACTCAGAGATAGACCTCATTGGCTCCATCTATTCACGTGTCTAGTGAATTGGCATCATGGGAGGCAGGGCCTGGGCTGGGGCTCAGGACTGGGGTGGCCCAGTGGTTTGTTGTCCCTCCATAGCCACTGAATGGTACAGCAAGAGATATGATGCCACTGGGGCCCAGGCAGAGAGAACCACAGGTCCACAATGAATGCAGGACAAAGAAGCAAATATTTTTGTGTGACCTAAAACCAAAGAAAGAATGAGGGCCTGAGGGCTGGAAGCTCAAAAGGACTAGAAAACAGAATACATACACCTGGAACCAGAGCTCTGATCTAGGCCCCACACTGCACCCAGCTGTGTCCCTCAGTCCCGGCAGCCTAACCTGCACACCTGAAACTGTGCCGTACCCAGCAGCACAGGGCCAGCCCTGGCCAGGGATGTTCAAGAAACAGTCCCACTCAGGGTCATCAAGGGCTCCACTTGTGCCAGGATTTTCCTTGGGTGCCTGGGACATGCTGGTTTTTCCTGACCATCACCTGCTTAAATTTAACTTCCTCACTACCAACAGCCACATTAGTCATTTTCAGCTTGTTATGGTTTAGATCTAGAATGTTCCCCCAACATTCTCATGCACTCAGAGGTAGGATTTTTGGGAAGTGATTGGATCGAGGGGGTGCTATATTCATTGATGGATTTATCCACTAATTAGTGCAGCAGCAGAGTGTGCTGTTTGGAGATGGGCCTGGTTGAAAGAGTGGGTCACCGGGGACATGACCTGCAGGGGTGCCTCTCCCTCCCTGGTTCTTCCCTTCCCTCCTCGCTTCCTGACCACCATGACGTGAGCTGCCTTCCTCTGCAGCAGACCCTTCCACCATGCCCTTTCTACCTTGGAGCCAGCCAACTATGGACTGAATCCTCTAAAACCCATGAGCCAAAATAAACTTTTCCTCCTTCAAGTTAGTTGGCTGGTGTTGGGTATTTTGTCCCACTGAAAAGAAAATGACTGAGACACTCCCAAATAAAACCTGTCCTTAAGCGAGCACTCATCCCCTCAAGAGAGGAAGCAGCAGGGCTGGTGAGATGGCTCAGCGGCATAAGCGCCTGCCTGGTAAGCACGAGGGCCCGAGTTCGACTCCCGGTACCCACATACGAAAAAAGGGCCGGTGATATCACTCAGTGGCACGGGCGCCTGCTGGCACGCGAGGTCCTGAGGTCAACCCCCAGTACCCACAAAAAAAAAAAAAGAGAGGAAGCAGCACTGTTAGTTAGAAATTCCAATCTTCATATTTTCCACATTGCTTATAATAGTTCAGCCTTGCCAGGTTGATGTGTCACCGAGGAAGCAGAGTTCGGGAAGCACCTCCCATGAAAATGCTCTCAGACTGCAAGGGCAACCTGGTGAGCCATTCCTTCCTGAGATACCGCCACAGAATTTAGAGAGAACCCTAAGGGGTAGCATGAGGGACGTGGAGGGCAAAATGCTTTACTCAAGGTCACACTGAAAATGCAGCTGCAGATCACAGTCCACACCCAGAGAATGACCAAATTTGGTGACTTGCAAGTTCACCAAATTTCTGCTCTTGAAGGTATATCTGAGCCTCCAGAGAAGAATTTCACCTAGGGAATCTGCAATTCTGTTCTGGAATATTCAAATGGGAAATCTCAGAGGTGCAGAGTGCCTTTAAAGTTGCCAGGAAGGCTTTGAAGAGAAATAGAAAGAAAACACCCCCCACCAGCACCACGGCGAAAGTCAGGAAACATATTCAGAAGGCTCCTCTTCCCATCTGCAGACCCTTTGGACCACTCCAAGACTCTGGACACAGGGCAAGCTAAGAGCCATGGAAACCTTCCTGCTGGGACCAGACAGCCATTGGTCACTATAAAACTTTTGGGGAAAACACAGCATTATATTTAGGCCTCAGCACACACATTCCCTGGCCAGAAAACCGGAGCAGTTTACTTCATGGTGCAGGGCCCAGAAGGCTCATGAAAAATGGGAAAGCAATGAGCTTGCTCCATCATATGGTATCCAGCAGGCACCAACTCTGAATCTGCAAAGAAATTGGCTGACTCTCTCTTCCCATCCCATCTGTAGCTGAAAGCAAGACAAGGACCAAACTCCTCACCTTGCAGGTGAGGAGTCCCATAACTATGGGCACACTACCCACACAGCTCTACAATCTCTCTGCACTCTGTGCAGGTTAGGGCTTGGCTACAGGAAACAAATGGGTGCATGTGTGCCAGTCCTTTTTTTAAATTTTAGAACAGTTGTTGAGCCAAATTTGACATGCAGTCCTGGTTTGCTGACCCTGCCTTAGAACTGTGTGAGGGGACACAGCACTAATGAAGAGGAGGAGCAGGCTGCACTTCGAACAAAAGGAGAAGCAAGTTTTTATTGATTTTCTGGGATAGGCTAAAGTCTGGTAACTTTCCACTGGCCATAGTTTCAAAAGATGTTTTCTGTCTTGTGCAAGGTGTGGGTCGATCATGCAGCTAACTTGTCCCAGAAATTGCTGTGTTACTTTTGCAGCTGGCACTACCACCCTGCACATACATCCTGGCCTTCTGGTTCAGTCCGGGCCTTGTGATAGGGATGAAGGATTTTAGGTGCTTGCACTGCTGCAGCTGCTAAAAAAGCCAGGGTTGGGAAAGGAGACAACACATACAAGCTCCAGTGGGCATCAACATGTCCACATGCAAAGCTGAGTAGAATCTGACCCAAAGATTAATGCAGCAAAAAGGACAGAAGCAACATGAAGACAGAGATGCCAAATCTTTTCATCCCATTCCAGACACCCACAGTAGGCCCAAATGAAGAGTCAATGTTTTCAGCAAAAGCAGCTTTCAGGTCCCTGAAAAGTAACCCTGGCAACTGTTAAAACCAACACAGCGGAAGTGTTAGCTACAGCAGAGCTAGTGGGACACTAATAATGCATTGCGTGACCTCCAAAATTAGTGATCTTTAAGTCAACTAAAAGCAAATGAAGTGGTAGGGTCTATTTAGGTTTCCCTTTGGTAACGTGTGTGTGTGTGTGTCTGTCTGTCTGTCTGTCTGTCTGTGTGTCTCTGTGCCTGGGTCTGTATCTGTGTGTGTGTCTGCTGAGATTGAGATGTCTGACAATTTCCTTTGGAATGTAAAGAGCAGGGACTCCTTTATGACATCTAGAAACACAAGTAAAGTGCTCATCTTAAGGGAATAAAGTTCCCCCCTAACTATCTCTTCCCTGATCTTACCCAGAAAAAGTCACCAAAATGTTTTTGGGTTTTGTTTGTTTGTTTGTTTGCTCTATTTTCACATCTAAGAGTGTGAAGCATGAATTCAGCACACATTTCCTGGGCGGGTTGTGGAAGCCTGTGGGATGGCAGTGAGCAGAGGGTGCAGTTGTGACTCCAGACCCCAGTTCTGGAGTCCCCTTTGGAGAAGGGATGAGGCAAGCTCCCTTGAGCTGGCCACTTCTGGTCCAGGCCTGGCCAGCACTGGTGAGCACCCTGACTACATTTTGGCTGTTTTGTCAAAAACTTTTATGGTATGATAGATTGGGCCTTCGACCTGCTTACTGGCCCAGAGCTTCAAAAGCCTTTGACGCTTCTTTGCAAGGGAGTGTCCATATGTGAAGAAGGTGGATCCTGGAGGGGAAGGATAAATGCTTCAGGATGAGGGCTGATCTCCAGAAAATGAACCAGGATCAAAAAACTGAAAATTTCCACCTCTGACCTCCATATGGAAACTGAGTCTCTCATGTGGGCAACATTTTAATCAGTCATGCCTATGTCTTGAAAATTCATAAGACTGGGCAGCAAGTCTCAGTGGGGTTCTTGATTTTTTTTTTTTTTTGTGGGTACTGGGGGTCGAACTCAGGACCTTGAGCTTGCCGGGCAGGCGCTTATGCCGCTGAGCTATCCCACCTGCCCGGGGTTCTTCATTTTTGAACAAATATTCCAGGAAGGTGATACACCCCAACTCCATGGGACCTTCAAACCTTACCCTATGTGCCTCTTCATCTGCACCCAGCACAGTGAAGCTGTCATTATAAATACAGTGCTTTCCTGAGTTTTCTGAGTCATTTGAATTATCAAAGTGGGAGGTTGAGAACCCTCAAATTTTTAGTGAAGAGCACATGAGCGCAAGACACCTAGGGCCCACTAGCAGCAGGGGTCTGAAATAAAGGCAGTCTGCAGGACCTTGCTGTCTACCCTGTAGGGTCTGAGCTAAACCCAGGGAGTCAGTGTCAGGGTTAGCCTGAGTGCTGGGATCCCTGCTGCTGTGGCGGTATTGCTGCTGAGCCTACTGCAGGGGTAGAGGCACCTCGAGCAGGCAAGGTCACCCATCTTTCCCCACTCCATCCTCAATCTCCACTAAACTCTGCTCAGAGACTGGGTTTGCTCAGGGTGCAAGACTTCATGAAACACAATTTTTTTAAACCTGCCATAAATTCAGGATCCTTTGAAGGTATGTACCTTCTGGTGTTAAACGTCCAAAGACTCATTTTAGTGATAAGTAAAAAACAGGATCAAAGCTTCATTTCAAGGATAAAAGGAGAGTAGAGCAAAGGAGACATGATTGTATTGTCAAAGTGATAAAAGACATTAATAATATATCTGTGAGACATCAGCAAGGAGAAGGGGGAGCATCATGCGGGAAACTTCCATGTTCTCCACTCAAGCCTATGAGTATTTCTAGAAGTTAGTTATTCCTGAAATTTGTTAATTAAAACTAATCAATTCTACTAACCCTGAGGAGGCATTGCCTCAGAATGCTCAGGGTTAGCCTAAGAGCTAGAAACTTCACTGAAATTTTATTATAGACTGTACTCCATTAGTGGGGAGGGTTACAGGCTTCATGAGGGGGCATCAAAATGCACCTGTGTGAGGCTAGGATAAGAGATGAGTGAGGAGACACACAGCCCCATCACAGGCCTCCACCATCACTGAAAGATCTGAACCAAGGAAAACATTGCCTCTCATGAAGTATTGCCAAGGTCCTTCGAGGAAGGACATGATTGGATTGTCTAACACAAGAGCAGGTGGTCCATCAACACTCCAGATAAAGAAACAGGAAATGGACAACCCAAGAAGTGGAACAGCTCACAAGCAGCAACTCTGCCTCCCCTTTTCCACATTTTCTGTTTTCCCATTGTAAATTATTATCCATACCATTGATTTTACAGGTTATTAAATACTGAATTAGTCTGAATAACACATGTTCCACGGTTCTCCAACCCCATATTAACTACCAACCTTCATTAATATTCATTAAAGCTAGTACCAGGCTGGGGCCTTCAATCCACCAGAACCTACTTTTCTCAAAAATAAAATGGTTTCTCCCAAATCCCAGAGTAGTTTTAGAAACAAAACTAAGGCCACATGTTACAATTTCCATTGGTACATGAAAATCTGTTTCCAGAGTTTCATAGCTCTATTAATTATAAAGATTTTTTTAAAAACCTGCAGACTCCAAAACAAGGTAGACCATCAAGAGATCAGTTTTAAAAGATCATGCCATTAATCATTTAATCAAAATGATTATCAGAAGCCCCAGATCATTAATCATCTGCAACTTCTCTTTATTCTCTTATGAGTAAAATAAAACCACCAGGCCATACCTTTTCCAAAAATGTTTTAATTATAAGTTGATCTTCAATTGAAAAGGCAATAACAAAACAAAGGGTTTTGTGCTAGTCAGCTTTACATTACTGTGACAAAATAGCTGAAAACTTCAATTTAAAGTAGGAAAGGTTGATTTTGGCTCACAGTTTCAGAGATTTTAGTCCATGATCAGCTGGCTCCATTGTTTCTGGACCTGTGGTGAAATACATCATGATGGGAAGTCATGGCAAAGAAAAGCTGCTCACTTATGGCAGTTAGAGATAGAGGAAAAAAGCCCAGAAACAAAATATACCCATCAAAGGCACTCCTCCAGTGACCCACTTCCTCCAACCAGCTCCCAGTTCCTAGAGTTTCCACCACCTCCCAACAGCGCCATCAGCTGGTGTTATATCTTTCATCTAGATGCCCCACCAAAGCCACATGTGCTCATAGGTGGGGCTTTGGGGAGGTGGCTGGATCATGGGTGTGCGATACTGAATTACGGGTGGGTGTGTGATAACTGAATTAGTCCACTGATTGGTTTAGCATGGTTATGGATAAAGGGAGTACTAAAGAGGGAAGCTCCATCCTAGGTGTGGGTGGCACTAATCAATAGGCTTGTAGCCTGGATGGAATATAAAGGGAAAGGAAGGCTCACTGCTTGCTACTTCCTGCCTGCCATGCTATGAACTACTTCTCGCTACCATGCCCCTCTGCCATGCCACCTGCCTTGGAGCCAGCTGACTACAAACTGAAACCTCTACAAATGGTAAGCCAAAATAAACCTTTCCTCCTTTAACTCCTGGGCATTGGGTATTTAGTCCCACCAACAAGGAAGTAACTATGATAGTTAAGGACTAAGCTCTCCACATATAAATTTTGAGGGACATTTGAGATGCAAACTATCACAAGTATTTAATGTTTTTAAGAATTTTTTCACAATTATAATGGGGGAACTTAATACCCCATTGTCACAAAGCTATAGATCAACTAGACAAAAAGTCAGCAAAGAAATAACAGAACTGACTCAAACATGTGAACAAATGGGCTTAGTAGATGATTACAGAGTGTTCCACCCAACAACATCAGAATACACATTCTTCTCAGCTGCACATGGGACATTCTCTAAAATAGACCATATACTAGCCCATAGAACATGCTTAAGTAAATGCAAAGGAAATGAAATTATCCCATGCATATTATCTGACCATTATGCAATGAAACTCAAAATAAATGGCAAAAGAAACTGCAAAAACTCCATGAACACACAGAAATTAAATAACACCCTCCTGAACAACCAACAGCTCACACATGAAATTAAAGAAGAAATTAAACAATATCTACAATGAAATGAAAATGCAAATGCAACATACTGGAACCTGTGGTATGCAATGAAAGCAGTCCTAAGAGGCAAATTTATAGCATTGAATTCTCACACCAGGAAAACAGAACGAGCACAAATAAACAACCTAATGCTGCACCTCAAGCTTCTAGAAAAAGAACAAGTCAAGCCCAAAGCCCATACAAGGGAAGAAATTATAAAGATCAGAGCAGAAATTAATGCAATTGAGACTAAGAAAACAATACAAAGAATTAATGAATTGAAGAGTTGGTTCTTTGAAAGAATAAACAAAATTGATAAACCCCTAGACAACCTTATCAAAAAATGGAAAGAACTCAAATTCACACAATGAAGAGAAAAAGGCAAAATCAATGCAGATCCTGTGGAAATTCAGATCATTAATATCTACTTCAAAAATCTTTACTCACATGGAATGGAAAGCACAGAAGAAATGGACAGATTCCTAGAAACATATGAATTACCAAAGCTGAATCAAGAAGATATAAAAATTCTGAATAACAAAATATCAGTTAATGAAATTGAAAACGAAATTAAAAACTTACCAACAAAGAAAAGCGCAGGTCCTGATGGATTCACAGCTGAATTCTACAAGAAATTTAGAGAAGATTTAGCACCAATACTCCTCAAAATCTTTAATGAAATTGAAAGCAGTCCTAAGAGGGAAATTTATAGCATTAAATACTTATATTAGGAAAATAGAGCAAGCGCAAATAAACAACTTAAGGGTGAACCTCGAGCTTCTAGAAAAAGAAGAGCAGGTTAAGCCAAAAGCCCGTACAAGGGAGGAAATTATAAAGATCAGAGCAGAAATTAACGTATTGGAGAATAAAAAAACAATACAAAGAATCAATGAAGCAAAAAGTTGGTTCTTTGAAAGAATAAATAAGATTGACAAACCCTTATCCAACCTTATTAAAAAAAGAAAAGAAAAGACTCAAATCCATGCAATTGAAAATGAAAAGGGTGATATCACGATGGACCCTGCAGAAATCCAGAAGATCATCTATACCTATTTTGAAAATTTATATTCTACTAAGATGGAAAATGCAGAAGAAATGGACAGATTCCTAGATTCGTATGAATTACCAAAGCTAAATCAAGAAGATTTAAAAATCCTAAATAAACCAATATCAACCAATGAAATTGAAGATGTAATTAAAAACCTCCCAACAAAGAAAAGTCCAGGCCCTGATGGATTCACTGCCGAATTCTACAAGAAATTTAGAGAAGACCTAACGCCCCTACTTCTCAAACTTTTTAATGAAATTGAAAGGGAAGCAATACTCCCAAATTCATTCCTGGAAGCAAGCATTACCCTGATACCAAAACCAGAGAAGGACCCAACTAAGAAAGAGAACTACAGGCCAATCTCCCTAATGAACATAGATGCAAAAATCCTTAATAAGATACTGGCAAACAGAATATAACAAATCATCAAGAAGATTATACACCATGACCAAGTTGGATTCATCCCAGGGATGCAGGGATGGTTCAACATACGTAAATCAATAAATGTAATACAGCATATTAACAGAACCAAAGACAAAAATCACATGATCATCTCAATAGATGCAGAAAAAGCTTTTGACAAAGTCCAGCACCTTTTCATGATAAAAACCCTACAGAAAATTGGAATAGAGGGTCTTTATCTCAATCTGGTAAAAGCTATCTATGACAAACCAACAGCCAATATCATACTAAATGGCCAAAAACTGAAAGCCTTCCCTCTAAAATCAGGAACAAGACAAGGATGTCCACTGTCCCCACTCTTATTCAACATAGTTCTGGAAACTTTAGCCAGAGCGATTAGACAAGAGAAAGAAATAAAAGGAATAATGATTGGAAAGGAAGAAGTTAAATTATCATTATTTGCAGATGACATGATACTCTACACAGAAGACCCCAAAAACTCCACTAAAAAACTGCTAGATTTGATAAGCAAATTCAGTAGTGTAGCTGGATACAAAGTCAATACTCAAAAGTCAATAGCCTTCCTGTACACAAATAACAAACTTACTGAAAGAGAAATTAGGGAAACAATACCTTTCACAATAACATCCAAAAAAATGAAATACCTAGGAATCAACCTCACGAAGGATGTAAAAGACCTCTATACTGAAAACTACAGTACTCTGAAAAAGGAGATTGAAGAGGATATCAGAAAATGGAAAGATACCCCTTGCTCCTGGATAGGAAGAACCAATATAGTGAAAATGGCCATACTTCCAAAATTGTTATACAGATTTAATGCAATTCCAATCAAAATTCCAACAGCATATCTCACAGAATTAGAGAAAACAATCCTAAAATTCATTTGGAATCAGAAGAGACCTAGAATAGCAAAGGCAATTCTGGGCAACAAAGGCAAGGCAGGGGGCATCACAATCCCCGACTTGAAATTATACTATAAAGCTACTGTGATAAAAACAGTGTGGTACTGGCAAAAAAACAGACCTGAAGATCAATGGAACAGATTAGAAGATGCTGAAACAACCCCAGACATACTAAGCCACCTTATCTTTGACAAAGGTGCCAAACACATTCGCTGGAAGAAAGATAGCCTCTTTAATAAATGGTGCTGGAAAAACTGGCTCTACACATGCCAAAGATTAAAACTAGACCCATATCTTTCACCATGCACTAAACTAAATTCAAAATGGATCAGAGATCTAAATATTAAAACAGAAACATTAAATCTGCTGGAAGGTAGGATAGGTAAAACCCTTGGAGACATTGGTGTAGGCAAAGACTTTATGAATAAAAACTCAACCGCACGGGAACTATCCCAAAGAATCAATAACTGGGATCTCATCTTATTAAAAAGCTTTTGCACAGCAAGAGAAACCACCAACAGAGTGAAGAGACAACCCACAATGTGGGAAAAAATGTTTGCCAGCTGTTCCTCAGACAAAGGATTACTATCGAGAACATATAAAGAACTCAAAAAAATCAGACCTCCCAAATTTAAAGACCCACTCCAAAAATGGGCATCTGAGATGAATACACATTTCTCAGATGAAGAAATACTAATGGCAAATAAATATACAAAAAAATGTGCAACATCACTAGTCATTCGAGAGATGCAAATTAAAACAACACTGAGATACCATCTCACCCCAGAAAGAATGGCTACTATAAAGAAATCAACTAATAACAAATGCTGGAGGGGCTGTGGGGAAAAAGGAACCCTTCTCCACTGTTGGTGGGAGTGTCGACTGGTACAGCCACTGTGGAAGTCAGTGTGGAGATTCCTCAAAAAGCTAGGGTTGGAGGTCCCATTTGACCCAGCTATTCCCCTTCTGGGCATCTTCCCAGAAGAATTAAAAACATCATACCACAGCGATATATATGCACCCATGTTTATAGCAGCACAATTTGTAATAGCCAGATCTTGGAAACAACCCAAATGCCCATCAACTGAGGAATGGATAAGAAAGATGTGGTATTTTTATACAATGGAGTACTATTCAGCCATTAAGAAGGATAAACTGGAGACTTTTATAGGTAAATGGATGCAACTCGAGAAAATACTCATAAGTGAAATAAACCAGAAGCACATGTGTAAGCATCGTATTGTCTCTCTAGTATGAGAAACTGAAAGAGTAAATAAGATCCAAAATGTACAATAGACGTGGTGAATCAAAAAGAAACTGGTCAAAAGGAAAGAGAGACTGGAATAGGGAAAAGAAAGAAGGGAAAGGGAAAAAAAATTGTATATATATATATATAAGATGGTTAAGATAGATACACTACGATTTTTACTTAGTTCATTGAAGAGTAAGGTTTGTGCCAATAATGTTTGGATAATTAAATGCTAATGTCTGGTGTCCTGAATACCTAACTTAAAGATAGTAATACGCAATGTATTCTCCATTGTTACCCTCCTATTATGTTGTTTTGAAAATTTGTTCTTCTTTTGATTTGTTTTGTTTTTTCTTCTCTTTAAAATAAAATTAAAAATAAAGAAGAAAAAAAAAAAAGAAATTGAAAGGAAAGCAATACTCCCTAATTCATTCCTGGAAGCAAGTATTACCCTGATACCAAAACCAGAGAAAGACCCAACCAAGAAAACTACAGGCCAATCTTCCTAATGAACATAGATGCAAAAATCCTCCATAAAACACTAGCAAACAGAATGCAGCAAATTATCACAAAGATTATACACCATGACCAAGTGGGATTCATCCCAGGAATGCAGGGATGGTTCAACATACGCAAATCAATAAACATAATACACCATATCAACAGGGCAAAAGACAAAAATCACATGATCATCTCAATAGATGCAGAAAAAGCTTTTGACAAAGTCCAACACTCATTCATGATAAAAAAAAAAACCTACAGAAAACCAGAATAGATGGTCTCTTCCTCAATCTGATAAAAGCCATCTATGACAAACCAACAGCCAACATCATACTAAATGGATGAAAACTGAAAGTTTTCACTCTAAAATCAGGAACAAGACAACAATGCCCACTATCACCACTGCTATTCAATATAGTTCTGGAAACATTAGCAGAGCAATTAGACAAGAGAGAGAAATAAAAGGAATAAGGACAGGAAAGGAAGAAGTTAAATTATCATTATTCACAGATGACATGATATTCTATATAGAAGACCC
This sequence comes from Erethizon dorsatum, assembly GCA_028451465.1. NCBI lineage: Eukaryota > Metazoa > Chordata > Mammalia > Rodentia > Erethizontidae > Erethizon > Erethizon dorsatum. Next base: position 113,366,158 of record CM051822.1, on the reverse strand, counting down.
CAAAAACTCCACATAAAGACTACTAGATTTAATAAGCAAATTCAGCAGCATAGCTGAATACAAAATCAACACTCAAAAATCAATAGCATTCCTGTACACAAACAACAAACTCACTGAGAGAGAAATTAGGCAAATAACACCTTTCACAATAGCATCCAAAAAAATGAAATACTTAGGAATCAGTCTAACAAAGGAAGTAAAAAATATATACCATGAAAATTATGGTATTCTGATAAAGGAGATTGAAGAGGATATCAGAAAATGGAAAGATATCCCTTGCTCCTAGCTAGGAAGATCCAACATAGTTAAGATGGCCATACTCCCATAATTGTTGTATAGATTTAATGCAATCCTGATCAAAATACCATTAGCATACCTCACAGATCTAGAGAAAACATTCCTAAAATTCATTTGGAACCAGAAGAGACCTAGAATAGCAAAGGGAATCTTGGGCAACAAAGGCAAGGCAGGAGGCATCACAATCCCTGACTTGAAATTATATTACAATGCTACTGTGATAAAATCATCATGGTACTGGCAAAAGAACAGACCTGAGGATCAGTGGAACAGATTAGAAGATGCAGACACAACTCCAAACACACTCAGCCACCTCATCTTTGAAAAAGGGGCCAAACATGTTCACTGGAAGAAAGATAGACTCTTTAATAAGTGGTGCTGGAAAAACTGGTTTTCCACATGCTGAAGACTAAAACTAGAACCATGTCTATCCCCATGCACTAAACTAAAGTCAAAATGGATCGAAGATCTAAATATTGAAACAGAAACACTAAATCTACTGGAAGAGAAAGTAGGTAGAAATCTTGAAGACATAAGGGTAGGCAGAGACTTCATGAAAAAAACACAAACTGCACAGGAAGTACTGCAAAGACTCAACAACTGGGATCTCATCTTATTAAAAAGTTTTTGCACATCAACAGAAATCACCAACAGAGTGAAAAGACAACCCATAGAATGGGAAAAAATTTTAGTCAACTGTCCCTCAGACAAAGGACTATCTAGAACATATAAAAAATTGAAAAAAATCAGGCTTCCCAAATTCAAAGACCCAATGCAAAAGTGGGCATCTGAGATGAATACACACTTCTCAGATGAGAAAATACAAATGGCAAATACATACATGAAAAAATGTTCAACATCATTGATCATTAGAGAAATGCAAATTAAAACAACACCGAGACTCCATCTCACCCCAGAAAGAATGGCTATCATCAAGAAATCAACCAATAACAAATGCTGACAGGGCTGTAGGGAAAAAGGAACACTTCTCCACTGTTGGTGGGAGTGTCAACTGGTACAACTACTGTGGAAATCAGTGTGGAGATTCCTCAAAAAACTAGGATTAGAGGCTCCATTCAACCTGGCTGTTCCCCTTCTGGGTATTTTCCCAGAAGAATTAAAAACATCATACCACAGCGATATATGTGCACTCATGTTTATAGGAGCACAATTTGTAATAGCTAAATCTTGGAAACAACCCAGATGCCCATCAACAGAGGAATGGATAAAAAAGATGTGGTATTTTTATACAGTGGAGTACTACTCAGCTATAAAGAAGGATAAACTCAAAGATTTTATAGGTAAATGGATGCAACTTGAGACCATACTCATGAGTGAAATAAATCAGACTCACATGTGTAAACATTGTATTGTCTCCCTACTGTAAAAAAATGAATGAGTAAATAAGATCCAAAATGTACAATAGATATTGTGAAAGTGAAAGGCGAAGAAATTGCTCAAAAGGAAAGAACAACTGGGGTGGGGGAAAGGAGAAAAGAAGGGAAAAGAATGTATGTATATATATATATGTGTGTGTGTATGTATAAATATGTATATTTATACATATATATATACACAAGATAAATAAGACAATTATACTACTAATCTCTATTAGTTCATTGAAAAGAAGGGTTTGTGCTTACATTGTTAGATCAATTTTTCATGCCTATATCTTGTAATCTGAGCAACTACTTTGAAGATAATAATATGCAACATATTAACCATTGTTAATCTCCTATTATCTCATTTTGAAATCTGTATCATTATTTTTATTGTTTTTACTTTTTAAAATAAAAATAAGAATTTTTCTCCTGATGTAAAATTTGTATTATAAGAAAATAATTCTATTTCTTAAATTAAAAATATTAATCTTAAATACATTTTATTTTTATTCTGCCTTCTTATTGGAGAAAAATAAATCACTTTCACAGGTTACCTACAAGGGATGAGACAACGACCTAATGATGGGACAGGCCAGCTTTGTGAACAGAAATCCCTAAGGGACCCAGGTGACAGCCAAGCCAAGGGCCTGAGAAAGCACCAGTGTCCGTACTGCAGTGACCCTGAGTAGTGGGTGTGGAGAGGTAGGACAGATCCATGATCACCAGAGAGAAGTGAGACCCTGGTCTGGGGTTCTCTGCAGGGCAGTATGGTTCCCCTCCGTGAGCAGCCTCTGAGCCTGAGCAGTGGGCTCCTCTCAGTGCTCAGCCCTCTTGCCTAACTCAGTTCTTCTCATTCCCATTAGATTGTTGGCTGAAGAATGTCCTCCATTAAAAGACTCTTACCAGGCTCCTATCTTTGGGGCACCAGTATTCCTGAGACTGGGTTTTACTGTCCTACTGCAGACCCAGCTCAACTTCCTCTGCCTGTGATGAATGCCACATGGGGACCACAGACAAAGCCAAATTGTAGCAAGAAACAAGATTAATGAACTCTGTAACCAGTACCTGTCCATGCTCAGGACTCAAGAAAGCCCAGATCAACCCATATGATGGGCCTGGAGAGGGGGATCACTTTCATTGCCTTGGAAATGTCCCTCAGTACTGGATTCAGAGTCTGGACTGGGCAAAGCAACAGGCATATCTGCCAAGGGACACTCCGCCCATGACACTCATCTAGCTCATGCCACACGATCACATAATCCCAAGTGCAGGGCCTCATGCCTAGCCTCATGTTCCAAGTGGCAAGGCAAGTTCACTGTTACAAATGCATGTGCACACACACACACACACACACACCATGAAAACTTTTGTATAGGATTCAAGTGACCCATCTCAGCAGATCCCAGTGAGATGCCTCACTTGGTTCCCAGGATTCATCTCAAAGGGCCAGATGAACTTGAACAGACCAAGGCTGAGGGCCTGGTGCTTAAGAAGTGCAGGCTGCATGTCCCTAGAGACCTGATTGAGGGAACAGATGTGGGTTAACCAGTTGGAGGAACAATTATCAGAGCCTCCTGCAGATCAAAAGAGGCAGAGGGCAGAAAAGAGCTGCCCTGAATCTCAGTTACTTACAAGTGATGACAACACCTAGTACATTTTCTGCCCCCAGCCTGCCGAAGCAACCTCCACTCAACACAGTGACACTGCACAGTTGAGACAAACAGGCTTCCTTGGGCTCTATCTAGCCTACTGACTTACCTCACCCCAGTGCCAACCTATCCCAACCTGCAGCCCCAAAGTTATCTCATGCAACTTTCCTGTGCACTTATGACCCCTACATACTTTCCTTGTTCAGTCCCTCCTTCTTCTCAACCCATTTCACTGACCCAGAAGCCCAGATCACCTCTCTATAAGCAAACCATCATCAGATTGTACAGACACCTTACTGCTCTGTGAGTTCCCTTGGGGAAAAAAGCACATTCTACTCCAAGTCTTCTCAGCATCAGTCACAATGCACCCACAGAAAACACCTTATGATGGTTCATTTTAACTGAACAAGCTATTTGGGAGCTATTAACCAAAGGACCAGCATGCTCCATTCCATGGAAACCCCCAAGCTGGCCCCCGTACTACATGGACCCTTCTCAGCATCTGTGTGAGGGCTCCTGAGTGAACAACTTACAGCAGAGGGAATAGGTAAAGTTTGGCTTCCTCAGATCAACCAGTTATTCTCACCAGCTAGATACCAAGTGTGTCATTTTCTATTTTCACAAATGTATTCAAAGTCTTCATTTGGAAAATTGGATTATGTTAGAAAACTTTGCTTCAAAAGCCATAGATATAAGAAAGTGGCATACATGGATGTCAGCAACCAAATCAAATAACATTTTCAACCATCAGCTATGGGCTTCCAACACTTTCTTGATAATACAATTTCTTTCCAAAAAGGACTTTTTCACTTGTTGGTTAAAGAGCACCTTTACTTTGGAGGTTCAGATTAAATGTATTGATTTATTTTTCAGAAATATATCCCAGGTAGCATATTCTAAGACCCTCTTGTCAATATAGAAAATATCAATAAATTTTAAACACATTCTTCTGCAAAAGAAAAATTATATTTATGTCAGGGAATCTTTTAACCACAAAGTGTTTTCATAATGACATTCTATTCCATTGTAAAGAATTATAGTTTCTACTTTATTACAAAGATCTTACTTTTATAAAATTAAATCATATAATTGATTTTCTATGGCATTTTGTACACTCCTAGTTTCATCTCTTTTGCTGCACTACCTTGGCTTGATGCAGAAAGTGCCCAACACCTGCAATTTAAAAGAGGAGAGGTTTATTCTGGCTCACCGTTTCAGAAGTTTCAGTCCACATTTGGTAGGTTTAAACACAGAGAGCATAGGAGAAGGGCATAACAGAGGAAGGCTGCTTATATCATGATGGCAGGAAGCAGAGGGTGAGAGGAGTAAGGGAGAGAGCTAAACTCTTCCAGGTTGCTCCCCAGTAACCTGCCTCTTTCAGCTAGACCCACCTCCTAACAGCAAGTCAGCCATATTTCTCACATGATTTAATCACCTTCCAAAAGCCTCGTCTATGAGTACAGAGGCCCATGGAGGGCATTCTCAATCTGAACCATAACAGTAAACACACACACTGCTCTACTCATCTCTGTATTTTCACCCTAGAATTGTTTGTTTCTCATTTTTAACCCAAGATACCAGTCCATCTTGGCCATCCTTAGGCTGATTTTCTTAAACACTGTTTTTATTGAAAAGCTGCTTACTGAATACACACTTTCTCCTAAACGTCTTTAGTTGTTAACTCCAGAGCATAGATTATGTATTTCTAAATTAAAACAGATGATAGCAAGCACCATAAGCCAAGAATCTAAGAACCAGCCATATTTTTATGTACCTACATAGCACAATTCTCACAAAATGTGTAATTTGTTCCAATTCTTGTGCGCTCAAATATCCATCCATGTTTTCTGTGCACCTTTCCAACAGTATTTGTTAATAAAGAATAGGTTCTGATTTGTCACCATATTGTTTATGAGAATTCTCCCAGCCATTTTGCCTCAGCAGGAAGAATAAATCTTTTCTGTTTTATCATGAATTACTGTCTTTCATTATGGAACCACAAAACAAGCTTCCAAGTACACATCGATGAGTTTAGTAAAATAACAGAGTATTGCACGATTTCAAAAATATCTGATTTTATTTTTCCACATTATTTATTTTAGATTTCATTGGTTATAAAGATTAATGGATTTCATTTTGTCAGATTTGCATATGCACATACATACTTTGATCATTTTCATTCCCGCTTCACCCTCTCGCCCCACCGTCCCCCATAGTTTCACATTTGGAGGTGATTTCAATGAGTATTTTGCTCATATTCATCCGCTCATTACCCACACTTACAACCTCCCCCCTTATTCCCTTCCTCTCGTCTAATAATAGTTGCCCTTCTACTTTCTTGTCATCTTTTTTAGATTCCACATATTAGGAAAAATGTGAAATATTTGTCTTTCTGAGTTTGGCTTATTTCACTCAACATGATGCTCTCCAGATCCATCCATTTTCCAGCAAATGATAGAATTTCATTTTCCTTGTGTCTGAATAATACATGTGTGTGTATCACATTTTCTGTATCCTTTCATTTGTTCATCTGCTCATAGGTAGCTGGGCATGCTTCATATCTTAACTATTGTAGATTGTGCCATAATAAACATGAGTATGCAGGTATTCCTATAATATACTGACTTTACTTGCTTCAGGTATATACCGAGATATAATATAGCTGGATATAGTGGCAACTCTACTTTTAATTTTTTCAGGAACGTCCATAATGATTTCCACAGTGGATATACTAATTAACATTCCTACCAGCAGTATAGAAGGGTTCATATTTCCCTATATCCCTGCCAGCATTTATTTGTTTTTGTATTCTTGATAATAGCCATTCTGACTAGGGTAAGATAGAATCTCAATGTAGTTTTGATTTGCATCTCCCTAATGGCTAAAAGTATTGAACATTTTTTCATATACTCATTGTCCCTTTGTACTTCTTTTGAGAAGTGTCTGTTAAATTCACTTGCCGGTTTATTAATTGAGCTATTTGATTTTTTGTTGTTAAGTTTTTTTAGTTCTTTATATATTCAAGATATTAATCCTCTCTCAAAAGAGTAGGTAGTAAAGATTCCATTCTGTAGGTTGTATCTTCACTCTGTTAGTTGTTTCCCTTGCTGTGCAGAAACATTTTAATTTGATGTAGTCCCATTTGTTGATTCTTGTTATTATTTCCTATGCTACTGGAGTTTTACTCAGTATTTGCCCGTGTCAATAACCTCAAGTGCTTCCCCTAATTTTCTTCTTGCTGTTTCAAAGTTTCAGGTCTTATACCTGGGTCTTTAATTCACTTTAAGTTGATTTTAATACAGACTGAGAGGCAGAGATCTAGCTTAAACCCCCTACACATGGACACCCAGTTCTCTCAGTACTATTTGTTAAAAACTGTATTTTCTCCAACATATATTTTTGTCTTATTGGTCCAGAATCAGATGACGGTAGTTGTATGGGTTTGCTTTTGTGTCCTCTATTCTATTCCATTGGTCTGTGTGTTTAATTTTGTGTCAGTACCATGCTGACTTTTTTTAACTATAGCTTTGAAATCTGGTATTGTGATGCCTCCAACCTTGTTATTTTTGCTTAGGATTCCTTTGGTTAGTCCAGGTCTTTTGCATTTCCATACGAAGTTTAGTATTTTTTTAGTAGTTCTGTGAAGAACGTCATTGACATTTTGATGGGAACTGCATTGAATTTGTAGATTGTTTTTGGTAATGTGGGCATTTTGATGATACTGATTCTGCCAATCCATGAACATGGTAGTCCTTTCTGTCTTCTGGTGTCTTCTTCAATTTCTTTCTTTGGTTTTCTGAAATTTTCACTGTAGAGATATTTCACTTCCTTGGTCAGATTGATCCCTAAGTATTTTAATTTATTTTATTTGAAGGTATTGTGAATAAGATTTTTTCCTGATTTCTTTGCACTATTGGTATAAAATAAAGCTATTGATTTTTTAAATGTTGATTTTATATCCTGCTATGTTGCTGAATTCCTTTATCAGCTCTCTACGTCTTTTGGTAGAGTCCTTAGGATCTTCTAAGTGTAGGGTCATATTACCTGCAAACAAAGATAATTTGACTTCTTTTTTATTTGTATCCCTTTCTTTTTTTTCTTTGCCTAATTGTTCTACCTAAAATTTCAAAACCATATTGGATAAGAGTGGCAAGAGTGGACATCCTTGCCTAGTTCCTGATTTGAGAGCAGATGCTTTCCACTTTTCCCCATTTAGAATGATGTTGGTTGTGTGTTTGTCATATATGACTTTTACCATACTGAAGAATGACCCTTCAATATCTAATTTCTTCAGAGATTTTATCATGAAGGGATGTTGAATTCTGTCAAAGGCTTCTTCTGCATCGATTGATATAATTGTGATTTTTATCCTTTATTCGGTTTATGTGGTAAATTCTGTTTACTGATTTCCATATGTTGAATCATCTTTGCATCTCTGGAACAAAACTAATTTGACCATAGTGTTTGATCTTTTTAATATGTGGTAAAATTCTGCTTCCCAGTATTTATTAAGAAGTTTTGGGGCTGGTGAGATGGCTCAGCAGCGTAAGTGCCTACCTGGCAAGCACGAGGGCCTGAGTTCTACTCCCGGAACCCACATACGAAAAAAGGGCCGGTGATATCGCTCAGCGGCACGGGCGCCTGCTGGCGCGCGAGGTCCTGAGGTCGACCCCTGGTACCCACAAAAAAAAAAGAAAAAGTTTTGCATCCATGTTCATCAAGGATATTTGTCTATAGTTTTCTTTTCTTCTTTTTCTTTAAATTAAATTTATTGGTACAATTTAGGTATGCATAATAATTACATTCATCATAGGGAATTTTACTTGTACATGATGTATCTTAGTTCCTCTTTTTTTCCCTTTCCCTTCTTCTCTCTTCAACCCCTCTTCCCCTCCTTATTTACAAAGCTTTGTTTACATTTTATCATTTTTTTTCTTTTCTCTTCCCTTTTCCCTTGAACACTTACTTCCTATTTCACAATATTTATTATACATTTTGGTTCTTATTTACACTTTCGGTTTCTCACACCAGACAGACAATGTGTTATTTACACATATGTGTCCAATTTATTTCACTTAAGAGTATGGTCTCAAGGTCCATCTATTTAGCTATAAATGCCTCAAGTTTATCCTTTTTTATGGATGAGTAGTACTCCATTGTATAAAACAACCACATCTTTTTTTTATCCACTTGTCAGTTGGTGGGCACTTGGGTTGTTTCCAAAATTTAGCTATTACAAACTGTGCTGCTATAAACATCACTGTGGTATGATGCTTTTAATTCTTTTGGGAAGATACCAAGAAAGGGAATAGCTAGGTGAAATGGAACCTCTAGTCCTAGTTTTTTGAGGAATCACCACAACGATTTCCACAGTGGCTGCACCAGTCTATATTCCCACCAACAGTGGAGAAGAGTTCCTTTTTCCCCACAGCCCCTCCAGTATTTGTTACTGGTTGATAGACACTTCCAGCAGAAGTACAAACAGCAAATAAATAGATGAAAAAAATGTTCAACATCACTGATCATTTGAGAGATGCAAATTAAAACAACACTGAGATTCCATCTCACTCCAGAAAGAATGGCTGTATCAGTGAATTTCTTTTCTTGCTATGCCCTTGACCAGTTTGGGTATCAGGGTGATTTGGGCCTCACAGAATGATTTGGAAGTGCTCTTTCCCTTTCTGCCTCGTGGAATGGTTTGAAAGCATCGGTGTTCTTTGATAAAGGTTTGGTACATTTCAGCTGTGAACCTCCTAGTCCTGGGCTTTCCTTTATTTGGAGACTTTTTATCACTACTTCATACTTATTGCTTCTTGTTGTTCTGTTTAGGTTGTTTTATCCTCTTGGTTCAGTTTTTGTAGGTCATGTGTGTCTAAAATCGCATCCACTTCTTCTAGAGTATCCAATTTATTAGAATATGGGTTTCCAAAATAGTCCTTAACAACTTTCTGAATTTCGGTGGTGTCTGCTGTAACATTCCCTTTTTCACCTGTAATTGTATTGACTTGGGTCTTCTCTCTTCTTCTTTTGGTTAGTTTGGTTAAAAACCAAATCTTTGTTTTGTGCACTGTTCCTTTAGTCTCTACCTCATTGATCTCAGCTCTGACTTTTTTTATATTTTTTGTTCTGTTGGGTTTGGTTTTGATTTTCTTCTTGATTGTCTAAGACTTTGGAATGTATGATTAGGTTATTTTTTTGAGATCTCTCTGATTTTTGATGAATGCATTCATAGCTACTAAATAAATCTCTGTCTTAGAACTGCCTTTACTGTGTCCCAGAGATTCTGCTATGTTATATTTCCATTTTTATTTCACTCTAGGGCTTTTTAAATTTCCTCCTTGATTTTTTCAATGACCCACTGATCATTCAAAAATGAATTATTCAATCTCTATGTGTTGGTGTAGCTTCTGTGGTTTCTCTTCCTGCTAATTTCTAGTTCTGTTCCATTATGATCTAAAAAGATGCAAGAAATTATCCCACTTTTTGTGTTGGTTAGGGCTTGGAACTAAAACATTTTGGAGAAAGTTTCATGAACTGCTCAAAAGAATGTTTATTCTGAAGTTGTTGAATAGCATTATCTGTAGACAATTGTTAAGTCCATTTGATGTGTAATATAGTTTAACTCTCATGTTTCTCTTCTGATTTTTGTCTGGATGACCTATCTATGGTGAGAGTGGAGTATTGAAGTCACCTACTATTATTATATTGGGACCTATTTGTCTCTTTGTGCTGCATAGTGTGTTTTATGAAATTGGGCATGCCAATGTTCCATCCATATATATATAATTGTTTTACCTTCTTAATTGATTGTTCCCTTTATTAATATGTAGTGTCATTCTTTGTCTCAACCTAATTTTGATTAGTCTTGAAGTCTGATTTCTCAGCTATGAGTATAGCTTGCTTTTGTTCTGTTTTTAAAAATATTGTTTTCTATCTTTTCACTTTCAGTCTCTATATGTATATGTATTTGCTAGTGAGATATGTTTCTTGTGAGCAGCAAAAAGTTGAGTCTTGTTTTTTAATCCAATCTGCCAGTCTGTGTGTTTTAATTGGAGAATTAACACAACTTATATCCAGAGAGAAAATGAATTACAGTAATGTTGGTGACAAAAATACAAGCCAGATATTGGCATACAGTAAAAAAAATTTAAAACAACAATATCACACTTAACATAATAAATTAGCAATAGTAATACAGACACAAAGACAAACCAAGCATTGAAATACAGCAAAGACCCACTAAAACATTTTTAGCTGTTCAACATTTTTAGCATCAGGGATAAGTTTCACAAAAGACAATTTTTCCACAGACTGCAAAAAGGTGGGAGTAATTTGGAGGTGATTCAAGTGAATTATATTTATTGTGCACTTTATTTCCATTATTACATTAGATTCTCATAAGCAGTGAGCAGCCTAGATCCTTTCCATGTGCAGTTCACTGAAAGGTTTGAATTCCTGTGAGAATGATGATGCCTTAGCTAATCTGACAGGAGGCGGAGCTCAGACAGGAACGCAGGCAGTGTGAGCAGCTGTCAGTGTAGATGAAGCTTCACTGACTGACCTGTCCACCACTCACTTCCTGCTGTTTAGCCCACTTCCTGACAGAGGTTACAGTTAGGGGTTAGAACTCCTACAGTAAAAGCAACAACTATATCACAATTAACAATAGAAATCAGCAATAATAACAAAGTAAATAAAAAGCTAAAAATTAAGAAAGATTAATATTAGGAATAATAAATACACCAGGTAAGGAAAAAATGGAAGAACTAAAATTTTTAAAAGGAAAATCAGGAGAGAAAATTTAGATTAAAATCCAACTAAATAAGTTTTAAAAGGCAAATAAAAGAAAATTATTTCTAATTAAAAGTAATAGAAAAAATAAATGAGGAAAAGAAGAAAACACACACAAAAAAAAAATGATAAAAACAAAAAGAGAAATGAGTCCAAAAAATTCCTCTACATCAAGGTATTTGGTGGGTAGTTTCCTTCTAGGACCAAAAGTATTTGTATCTACAAAATATGGAGGAAGTTTAGTGAGTCAGAACCAGGGCCTGTTGTGTTTCTATACCCACTTTTTGCTGTATGAATGCTGAGTCCTACCCTGTCTTTCTCCCTAGGTGGTGTCACTCAATGGTATGTTGTCTGTCTCAGGACTATATTCACTTTAGTGGATTTTAGTGTTTTTCATTTGGTTTGGTTTTGGTCTTTGGTGTACTTGTTTGTTTGTTTTTTACCTTTCTTTGCACCAGAGCCACTGTTGTCCAAAACTAACTTTCTGGCCTGTTGGTACTGTCTTAGTTACTTTTCTCTCATTGCTGGGACAGCATACCCAACACCCAAAGTGAAAGAGGGAAAGACTTATTTAGCTCACAGTTTGTGGAGATTTCAGTCTGTAATCAGCTGGATCTAAGGCAGGGTGGCATGGCAAAGGAGCAACAGTACAAGGCAGCAGAAGACAGCAAAAGCAACAAGAGCAAAAGGGGGAGAACAAGCCTCTTCTCCTCCCTTATATAGTATGCAGGTTATTTGCCTTCGGGTGGGTATAGCACTCACACCATCTCCCTGCCCTCCTCTTGCACAGGCTCAGGATGTTTACAAAGTGAGTACCCTGGCCCCCTGCTGAGTCACTTAGTTAAACTTCTAAACTTCTCAAGTTGACACAATGAACAACATCCTAGAGCAGTAAGGGCATGTCCTCTACACCCTAGGATGTAGAACTGCTGAGTTACTTAGTTAAGCTTCTAGACTTCTCAAGTTGACACAATGTATCAACCATTACAGCTGGTGAGGTACCTTATCTTCTCCAAGGCCTGTCTGTTTATATACCCTGGGATGCAGCAGACATCCAAGCAGAGGCATATCCCCAATAAGGTTGGCAGGTGAGGAAAGCAAACAAACCACTGAGTTGGTGCTGGAAATAGGCAGTGAGGGGAGCCAAGCAGTCCACTGGACTCGACCCTAGTGCTTCCAGACATGCTCCCTCAGAAAACCACACTTGACAGGCCTGGCTTCTCACTGTAGAGGGCAGGACTACTGCATCCTTCACAGCCTGAGCTCACCATTGCTGCATAAATTCACAGGGTGTGTGCGACCAGACCTCCTCCTCTCCATGACTGTCTCTTGTTGCTGTCTCCTACCAGGTCATTGTAGTAGGGCAACTCTGGAGACCCTGAAGTGTGGTTGTTCTGTGACTTTTGATTCCCTGAGTAGCTCAACATTAAACAATAAACTCCTTCTCAAAATGCCTCCTGATTATAGCACTCCTAATTCTGGCAGGCGCTGCAGTGGATTTTCTTCTCCAGATCTAGCCTGCTATGTAGATACTTTCAGAGTAAAATCTCACACTATATTTGCAGATTACAGTAACTGTGGAGTTTTGCTAGGACTAGTGCTGCCAGTCTATTTCTATCACTGGGGATGTCTGCCCTCTTCTGGCTCACCTTGTCCTTCCTGAAAGTCCCTGTTAATGTTCCAGACTGTTTCATTCTTTTCTCTGCATCATTTTCTGTTTCTCCATGACTTTTATGTTTCCTGTTATTTTCTTGATTCCCAGAGCTTTTCTTCTTTTCCACTTCTTGCTGCTGGCTTCTACTCCACCATCTTGAAGAGATTGAAATCCATTTTTTATGCTTTTTTTTTTTTTTTGTGGGTACCGTGGGTCGACCTCAGGACCTCGCGCACCAACAGGCGCCCATGCCGCTGAGCAATATCACCGGCCCCTTTTTCGTATGTGGGTTCCGGGAGTCAAACTCGGGCCCTCGCGCTTGCCGGGCAGGCGCTTACGCCACTGAGCCATCTCACCGGCAATTTTTTATGATTCTTGACTTCTCTTTTCTTGTCAGTGTACTTGTCAGAACTGTTTTGGTTGCAAGTGACAAAAATTCAACTGCAATTTGTTTAAGTCAGAGGGGAACTGATTGACTTACATGCCTTCTTGACTTGATGGTGTCCTTACTGAGAATGGGGCTTTGGAGAGCATGACCTTCCTTTCTTACAGAGAATCTTACTTATCCTTATTGAAATTTCCTCTTTCTGTACTCTGCCAGAATGTTTATGCCAGAATATCCAGTGTTTCTAAGCTCTGCATATGAGAACTTTCAGGTAAAAGGAACAGATGTCAATGGGAGAAAGATGTTTCCTTGTGTAGGAGGAAAGAAGCCACTCATCAATGTTGTATGAGAGGACTTGTTTGGGTTAAATCAAGTAAGATTATCAGGCAAGACCTATAAAGGCTTAAGTACGATACCCCTCCCTCCTTTTATTAAAAAAGTGATCAAAATTACAAAGGATATGCACAATTTTTTATTGTTATACTTGATTTCATACCTTTCAGAATTGTTTCTTGCTCTTTATATTTCAAGAGCAATTCTGAAAAGCCTTTATACATATTACTTAAAGAAAACAGTAAGTTTCATGGCTGATATACATTTTACTTTTTTATACTGCTATATACTCTTTGATACTCCTATTACCCTCTTCCCTGGGAATCCTTCTGATATGGACAGCTCTTCACAGAAGTATTTCATATACATCCTTCATTCCACAGCTGCTTCAGGTTTTGACTCCTTCACATCTGAGATCAGATGTTCTCAGGTGGGATTTGCTTAATTTCTAGTTTACTTTCATGGCTAAAGACTTTAACCAAAGTAGAGATTCCATATAGCTGAAAGGAGTGCAATGAAGTGATAGGCAGAGTGCAGGAGACTGTTGATAGGCCAATTTACATGAGATTTCCCTTTTTTTCCTTATCTTTTGGCCAGAGGAAACCAAGGAAATATATTCCTGAAATAGGGGTCCAAGGAATGAGGGGCTGAGGATCATGGCACAGATCTGTGCCTTTCAGATGAGCCTTTTGTCCTGGCCCATGAATGTCTGAGCATTTCATAAAAGGAGGGAGTATAAGTGAACCCAAAGGAGCCCTTTCCTTGAGCTGCTCTGTGAGACACATGGGCACACCCTTCACTACTTAGTCTGCTTGTGATAAAAGGTATCAGAAGATGGGAAAGCAGCACGACCTCCCCAACTCCTGCATAAAGTACATGATTGGTTTAGAGCTTTGAGGCTTCTGGGGGAAATTAGCATCATTTTGTTCTCAAAGTTTTGCTGGCAAGTTTGTGAGCAAAAAGAGGCAGCATTCTTCTACATACATCAATATCTTCTTGATGAGAGTCTGCTGTGCTGAATTCTATTAAATGTCCCCACATTATTTCTCCAGCAGTAGACACCAGTGAAAGGGGTTAGGATAAGAAGAACATGGTGGAACCAACATGCTAATAGGGAAGACTGTTCATGATCTCCTGGGAATTTCTGAGTAAGACCTGAGATACCATGTGAGCAATCTGAGCCAATAGTCCTAGCTATGTGTATTCCAAGAAATCGTCTCTAATTCCTGCATATGTTTCATGAAGCAATATTTATCCAAGATCATATTTGTGGAGTTTTGGAAACAGAGTTATTTTTGCTATGTGTCCACTGAGCTGAGTTAAGGCCATTGTCTCTAATAACTACCCAAATTCTTTCCTGTTTTGAGGGAAAACCATCAAAAAAAATTGATGGTATCAGTATATTCCATACCTTCATTTACATTTTTCCTCTACCATGCTGGGGATTGAACATGCTAGCTAGGTAAGCATGCAAACACTGATCCTATCCCCAAACCCTTCATTTATTCTTTAACAAATAGTGTGTCTATCACTATTTTTAAAAGACAACAACAGAAAAATCCCATCTGCAATAGCTACAATACAATAAAATACCTAGGAATAAATTTAACCAAGGATGTGAAAGAGCTCTACAATAAAAACAAAAGCATTTATGAAGGATACAAAAACTAAAAGGATTTATAAAGGATATCGTGGGTTCATGGATTGGAAAAATAGGTACTATTGAAATGTCCATACTACCCAAAGTGATCTGCAGATTCAAAGCAATCTCCATAAAAATGCCAAAATCATTTTTCAAAGAAATAGGAAGAAAACAATTATAAAATTTATATGGAACCACAGAAAATCCTAAATAACCAAACTTTCTTGAGCATAAATAACAAAGCAGGAAGCATTGCACTACTTGATCTCCCAATATACTACACAGCAATAGGAATTAAATCATGGTACTGGCATAAAAACAGACACACAGGCCAATAGAACAAACAGAAAATCCAGAAATGACCCCACAGTTTTACAGCCAAGTGATTTTTGATAAAGAAGCCAATAACACAATTGTAGAAATTCAATCACTTCAAATGCTGCTGGGAAAATTGGATATCCATATGCACAAGGAAAAAACTAGACCCCTAATTCTCACCATATACAAAAATCAATTCAATATCAATTAGAACTTAAATGTAAGGTCCAGAAGTACAAAAGAAAACACAAGAGAAATGCTTCAAGAGTTGGCCTGGGCAAGAATTTTTCGATGTGTTATCCAAAGTGCATATAGCAGAAGCTAAAATCAACAAATGGGACTGCGTCACACTAAAAAGCTTATGTTCAACAAAGGAAGCAATTAACAGAACTAAGAGACAACCTATAGAATTGGAGAAAATATTTGCAAACTTCACATCTGACAAGTGTTTAATATTCAGAACTTATTTTAAAAACTCAAGCAGCTCCATAGTAAAACAAAACAAAAAAATATGCACAAAAAAATACCTTTGGATAATCCAAATAAAAGGGAATTAATGTCTGAATAGATACATCTCAAAAGATGTATAAGTGGCCAACAGATCTGTGAAAAAATGTTCAACATCATTAACCACCAGGGAAATGCAAATCAAAACCATACTCATCCCAGTCAGAATGATGATTATAAATAAGACAAAAAAATAACAAATGCTAGTGAGTGTGCATAGAAAAGGGAATTCTTAAACCGTCAGTTGAAATATAAATTAGTGTATATGTTATGGAAAACACTATGGAGGTTCATCAAAATCTCACAATAAAACTATCATATATTCTGGCAATCTTACTATTTCACTACTGGATATACTTAAAGGAAATGAAATCAGTATGTTGAACAGATATCTGTACTCCTATATTTATTGCAGCACAGTTCACAGAAGCTAGAATATAGAATAACCCTAAATATCCATCCCTGGATGAATAGATAAAGAAAATGTGGTATATTTACACACAAAGGATTACTATTCAGTTATTTTAAAATAGCATGAAACACTGTCATTTGCAATATGAAGGCCATGTGTTAAGTGAAATAAACCAGACACTCAAAAACAAGCACAGGGCCGGTGAGATGGCTCAGCGGCATAAGCGCCTGCCTGGCAAGCGCAAGGGCCCGAGTTCGACTCCCGGATCCCACATACAAAAAAGGGGCCGGTGATACCTCTCAGCGGCACGGGCGCCTGCTGGCGCGCGAGGTCCTCAGGTCGACCCCTGGTACCCACAAAAAAAAAAAAAAAAAGCCCAATCTGATCTCATGCAGGTGTGGAGTCTAGGAAAGCCTATCTCATAGAAGCCGAGAGTAGAATGGCGCTTACCAGGCTGAGAGTAGAGAGGGAAAGGTGGAGAGAGGTCCATCAACGGACAGGAGGAATAAGTTATAGTGTCTTATGGTAGAGCAAAGTAAATACACTTAATGATGCTTTCATATCTCAGAATAGTTAGAAGAGAGGATTTTGAATGTATTCACCATAAATAAGTGGTAAGCTTAAGGTAATATATATGCTAATTACCTTAAGTTGATAGCCAGTGTATACATGAATCAAAACATCATGCTGTACCTCATAATAGGTACAAATCTTATACATTAATCTAAAAATAAAATTTACTAACTAAAAATAAGGAAAGTTTTATTTTTATTTTTATTGGTTCTTATTAGTAGTATACAATAATGAGATTCATGGTGGTATACTAGAACATGTGTAAACATCTTTTGATTATTTTCATGCTTGTTACTTCCACCTCCCTTCCTTCCCTTCCCCTAATCCTCTACCCTGACACTAGAAAACTACCTTTTAGTTTCCTGCCTTCTCTCCTTTGTTTTTAGATTTTTTACATAAGAAAAAGTATGTACTTTTTAACTTTCTCAGACTGGCTTTCTTGGCTTAACATGATAGTTCACAGATTCATCCATTTTGCTTCAGATGACAAGATTTCAATCTTCTTTATGACTGAATAATACTCTGTTGTATATAAACACCACATTTTATTTATCATTTTTTTATTCATGGGCCACTTAGGCTGGTTGCATATCTTGGTTGTTGGAAATAGTGCTGCAATATACATGGGTATATTTTTTGTATGTTGAATTTATTTCTTTTGGATATGTATTCAGGAGTGTCTAGCAGATTCTTATATGGAACAAAATCAATTTCTGCATTATCTATTCTGGGTCCTATATCTATATATTTCTCTGCTCTTAGTAGTGCTATTTTTAATTATCATAGATTTATAATATATTTAAATAACTAATTTGTGTAGTTTCATGTCATTACTCACATTTTTAATTTAGACTTTGGGAATAAACTTATTTAATTTTTCTTCCTGAAAAGATCAGACTAGAGTCAGATTCTCCAAAATTTTCACAAAAATGTAATTTAATTTTGTGTAAATCATTATGAGATTTGATTCTTCAAAGAAACAGAGCCAATGGGCTGAAATAGATACAGATGTGTGTGTGTATGTGTGTGTTCTCTAAAAGGTAGAAGTTTTAATCTCTTTTGACAGCAGAAAATAGTAATCAGACAGGTTGAATGATTCAGTGGAAATTTAATCCGGTCTTATTTTAGCCAGGTGTAAAAAATAACCTGATGTGGCCAGGAATCTTAATGCCAGAAATTACTGGACTCCTGCAGGTTGCTCCTTCTTCTCCATCCTGGTGAATGACTGCCAAGCGAATATAAAGTACATACAACATGGTACATTTAGATTTGTTGCCTGAGCCATTGAACTTGTCATCTCATCTTCTTGCACGTGAAACTAAAGAAGGAAATCACAGATTCTAGATTTTATTTATAACAGCAAAGTTAGTTTATTCATGTAAGGTACTCCTCAGTGCAGTAATGTCTTGTTTTCCTTTCAACTAAGTTTCAGCTGTAAATGCAGAAAAAACTAAAACGCACAACAAAAATAGCCAAAGGAATGCTTGTAAGTAAAACATCTTAGCCACAAAGACTGATCACCTGAGGAATAGAGTTAACATGATGTGATCTGTCAGTTCATTGGTGTAAAAAAAAGGAATCCTTTTTTTCTGGCTAACAGAGACAAGTTACGCTACAAAAAAGCTGAGAAGTAGTAGAAGACCATAGAAAAACAATCAGCAGTGCTATCCTCTTATCCCCAAGATCCATTGTTTCTTTCCACTTTGCTTCATTTCGTTTTGTTTTGTTTTGTTTTGTGAAACAAGAAATTGAACCCACAACCTCTGCAATGAGCTACACTCCCCAGTCTTACTTCTAATCTTTTATTTTAAGATAGGATCACAGTAAGTTGCTAAGTTGCCCTGGCTGGGCTTGACCTCGCAGTGCTCGTGCCTCAGCTGCCCCGAGTGCTAGGATTATAGGCATGAGCCGCCATGCCTAGTTGAAGTTTAAATTTTATAAACATTTCTTTTATACTTATTTTAGGTTTGTGAATTTGAATAATGATAAGTTACAATGGAGGAGGCAGATCCTCTGAAGATAGTACAAGCTGACTGAAACAAAAAATTTACTATTCAACATCCACAAAACTAAGTAAGTTAAAAGAACTTTTTTATCTTTGACTTAAAGTGAAGCAAAAACATTCTGAGATAAGATGGATTTCATGATACGTGTGACTAGGTGAGTATAAATATCCAGGTTCATATAGACAAATATTCCAGACCCTGCATGAGACTTTCAGGCAGCAGAATTGTTGGGGTCCTAGTCAAGGGCTCCAGTGGTGAGGAGGACACAGGTGATATCTGAGTCACAGACAGAGCAAACAGAACAGCTTCCTGAGGTAAACACATGATCCGAGGAAAGGGTAGAATTGGGAAATAGAACTGAAGAATTGAGCACAGGGGTGTGCTGGGCTAATAGTAGGGGGAGAAGCAGTAAGCACACCCTCCTCGGACCGTCCCTTCCACCAAACTCAGAGCCCCTTTGTGACTTGCTCGTGCTCTGTGATCCAGGCTTGGGAATATAGTTAATCCCCTGCACACTCAGCACTCAGTTGCCTCAGGGAGACTTGTGACTCAGGTAATGGAAAATCTCTCTTTTCTGAAGCACCATACCGAGCCACAGCTTTGGCTCAACTCACTACTATACAGACCCCAGCTGTGCTTTTCTGAATGCTGTTGAGCTGCTGCTTCTGTTCCTGTGCCATCTCTTGTTGAAAGAATTTCTACCAACACTCTGGAAAAATAAGAACATCCGTAAGGTAAGGAAATGGGGGTGAATCCTCACAATGGATTCTTTGATATTTCCCATTTCAGTTATCACATGAAGTAACATGTGTTTGGTTGGCTTAGGAAACTCTTGAGAAGGGAAGTCTGAAAAGAAGACAGATCATCGCTCTTTACGGGGAAGAGGCCAGGCAGGGGGAGGGGCTGAGGGAGAACTAATGTCTCCATCCGAAGCTTAGCCATTATGTTTCCGGTGAGAGTTCCAAGTAAAAATCCCAAACCGCGTTTTCCTGGTCCTGATTGGCTTAATTACAGATTGCATGTATCCTGAAGGGGAACAGTCGTCTTGACACTTGACCATGAGTCCTAGTCTGGTGTCGTTTGGTGATCAGGAGAGTGATGGTGACTTCTGACCCTCTGAGCAGAGCCTGGACCCTGAGCTCTGTCCCCAAATCAAAGGACCCTCTGAGCTATGAATGTGAGCCTCTGATTCTATTCCCTCCTGGAGCAGAGGGCTGCTGACTGAGAACACCAAGTACGAATCACAGACAAAATCTTCTCTCGAGTTTTTCAAAGAAGGAAATATTGCAAATAATTGATCACCCTTAAAAGTTAATAAAAAGGAATAAATCCCTATTAAATGCACAGTCATGTTACTCTTACATAAAGGATGTTTGAGCTTCCTTGAAAGAGAAGCAATAAAAATGAGTCCCAGCCCCTTATTTTATTCCTTTTATTCTCAGTATCAGTGTAGAGCAGGAGGAGAACAAAAGGTAGAACATTTAAAGGTATGTTTGCTTTTCCACCTGAGCTCCCTAAAGTGACACCTCTTATCCCTTCCATGAGGTCCCAAGTCTATGACCTCTGAGGGCATCTGTTGATCAACACAGTCTTTCTCAGAACACACAGCCCTCAGAGGTGAGGCTCACAGGAAGGAAGTCGAATCTGAGACATTTCCCAGAGTCCCTCACCTGCCTATCATGGATATGAAGCCATGATGGACTTGAGCAGTGAGTGCTGACCTAGGTGGCCGTGAGAGATGTCTATGGAGTCAGAACTCCTGTCTCTGACATTGTGTAAAGTACTTCATTCCTGGGTGCTTGAACCCATCAGTGAGGTAACCACTGACCCTGTGCTTTGTGTGTTGGTTTTGAACATCATATGAGATGACGTGTGTGAAGGCACTTTAACAATGAAATCACATATACGTGGGAATGTCCTTCACCATTTCACCTTGTCTACTGATTTTTGGGGCTTTCAGACTTTAATAACCTGTTTCCCATAAAAGGACTCCTGTATACGATCCCTGTGTTTCTACCTTCACAATATTTTACCACTGTTCTGGTTTTCCAGGTTGAAGAACATGGCAGAGAGAAGAGAAAGAGGGGAGGAAAGTACTTTCTCTTCTGAAGAGATAATTAGTCAACTTCCTTACTTTCCTTAATGTTCTGTGAACCCCAGGGATTCAGTGCAGCCTGTCCCTCACGAGAGGGGTTGCTCTAGCAGCAAGTATGTGAGTAAAGGCCTTGAGATGAAGCTGTAGAGTGTTTTGTGAAGTTGTGAGTGTGGGGCAGTGTGAAGGGGATAGCAGGCTTCAGGTAGCCCCACCCTCACTAGAACAGAATGCCCTCCTTTCCTGGTGCTTGTCCTGACTACAGCTTTGTACTTTCTGTCTCTTGCAGCCTCCCTAGGCCACCATCATAACACCTCCAGCTTTCAACAACTGCTGTGTCTAGAACCCCTCTGTGAGGTGTGTAATACAACAAATGCTAAGCTTAGTCATCCGCTGTATCGTACATCCCTGAAAGATACAGCTCATTCTATGTCCACGGATTCTATGGCAGAGTCATCATTCACTCTGACCTTTGCCCTCTTGCCGATCCCTCCAGCTCCTCTTCCTGAGCCTTCTTCGTCTCTGCCCACCATTCTCTCACCTAACTTGGTCACTTTTTAGTGAACTTTCATCCTCAGTACTGGGTGACACTGCCACCAGAGCCTATTCCTCCCTTAGAGTCCAAATTTCCAGTGGACCACTTTCCTAACACAAATGCCTTGATTTCCATCCTTCCCACTACATCACAGGGAGCAGACAAAGGGAAGCCACTTTGTCTCTGGCGGGAAGTCTTGGCGAGTCATCTACTTATGTTCCAACAACCAGAGGCACGAACATTTTCAGTTTGGCAACGTCTGGAATCACCTGAAGGAAGCCTTGTACCAAGAAAATACTCCTTTCCCAGTGGCACAATATGGACTGAAACTGGGTATTTTTAGCTCTTTATTCTTCTGAGGCCACATTTGGGGGACACATTGCAAGCTACCTTATATAGTATTGTAATTCCTGATTTCTCAGCCTTGACTTCTGGCACTCTGGAAAAGATCAATCAAAAACAGGGATCATTTCCCAATACAAGAGAAAAAGAAAGACAAAACAGAATCTTTGCCAAAACAATTTGTAGGACTACCAATTGAATTCTTCAGGGAAAATGTTAGAATCAGTTGCTGAACAGCAGGACTTGGCAGTCTCCTTACCTTTTGGAGCAGAAAAGGCAAACCAGAGGAGCTGCACCTGCATCGGGAGCTCCCATGTTTTGGGGGGATACTGAGGATCTGTTACAGCAAAAATATATCCAGCTCTTCTGGGGTCTCCCATCTCTGCGTAGTGAGTCCCTGAATCCCACTGTCCCTGTCTCAGGTGACTATTCCTCCATCTTTAACTGCTTCAGCTCAATCTCCAGTATCTCCAAGGCCCATGAATCCCTGGTCCTTCCATACTCTGTCCTTGCTTGGGATCCAGCCTCAACCCTTGCCTCAATCCCCGCCCCAGCATCAATCCTAACATCTCCCTTCTATCCAGACCCAGGTTCAGCTGGAGGCCCCACTCCAATCCTGCCACCCTCTCCTCTGTCTTGGACCACACAAAGATCAGATGGAGCAAGTGCAGGAACCCTTGATCCCTAGTCAAGAAGCCCACAAGGACCAAGGACAAGATATCCACCAGCTGTCAAGAGAATGAGCCTACCAGGACAACTAAAAGCAGGACAGCTTGTTAGAGGGGATGGAGGGTTGATGATATATAAACCGAGAAGGAAAAGCCACCACCCTGAAGACAAGATAATAGAGACACTTGGAAGCAAATCCTCCTCCACCTTATCACTAAAGGGACAGCCCCTGCCTAAAAGCCATTTCAGAAGGCAGATGAAACACTTTTCCAATGCCTTTTTCCTTGCATAAAACTCAGAGGGAAAGAAAGTTCCCTGAAAAGGGGACAGCTGCTCATCATCATCTGTGCAGGGTGGAGGTCTCATTAGGAGAGCTGCCTTTCCTGGCAATGTCAAAGATCAAAAAGGTAATGAGAGACTGTGGAAAGGTTCTTGAGAAGAAACTGGGGCTTAGGCATGGAGAAAGTCTCACTTATCACCAGGAAACCCTTTTATCTCCCACGAAGTCTGGTAAAACTCAGCACAAGGCAGAAATTCAGATCCAAGTAGAGCCCATCCAGGGACATCACCTCAACTACAAAACTTCCTGCTCTAAAGTAACAAATGCCAAGTCCTACAGCCAAGAAGCTGGCCTTGTTGTCCAGAGTGATTCTATGAGGAACAGACTCACCAGGGACTGGAACAAATGGTCCTCAAAAGTTGTGGCATTTAACGAACAGAAGCATTGCCCATCCATGCCCCACAGGAAGCCTGTGCCTCGTCCAAGCCCAACTTGCAGGCCTCAAGAGGGCCAGATGCCTCTGGATGCCCATATTACTGCTGAAGGCACTATGTTGGGAGCTTTTCCTCTACTATTTAATGAGAAGATACTTTCCCAGGATTGAGCGAAGAAAATTTCTTCTCTCAAAATAATTGATTCTTCATGGAGAATATTGATTGTCCCAAATAAATGTTCTTTTAAAATGGTGTCTTTACTGTGCTGTGTTGGGGCACAAGTATTGGGTACCCAGGGCTTGTGTTTAGGGAAAAAAGAAGCCACTCAGATCTTCTGGATTGCCTCTTTGGGTCTCTATAAGGTGACCAGTCAGTCCCCTAGAGTTCTTGTTGAGAAATAATGTTCCAAATACCCCAAATCCCCTTCCCTCCCTAGTGGACTTTGACAAGGTAGATTCTTCTTTCTACCTCATAGTTTGGCCTTGATGACATTGTATGGCAGTCCACACCCACATACATACCACTGGTGAGTGTTCCCAACCTTCTAGGGTTATAAGGATAGAGCTTACATATCTAAAGATAGATTTGGGGACAGATATACTTTTCAGAATATAATGGCTTAGTCATTTTTTAATAATTAGTGCTGTCAGTGACCAGAGAGTCACACAAGTAGGTGAACCTATCCTGGGTGTCTTTGAGGATATTGCTGCCATTGCTACCTGGCTGGATGTGGAGTCTAGGAACACAGTAGGTGTTACTTAAGAATCTGTTGTGTGGAGGCCGGTGAGATGGCTCAGCGGCATAAGCGCCTGCCCAGCAAGCACGAGGTCCTGAGTTCGACTCCCAGTACCCACATACGAAAAAAAGGGCCGGTGATATCGCTCACTGGCACGGGCACCTGCTGGCACGCAAGGTCCTGAGTTCGACCCCCGGTACCCACAAAAAAAAAAAAAAAGAATCTGTTGTGTGAGTCTGGTGATGTGTTTCAGAAGCACACTTTGATCTTGTCATTGATGTTTCCCTACTGATGACATTTTATTTTACCTCAATAAAATAATGCTGAGATAAAGAAAAATGTACCCTACAGTAAGTAGGGAAGCAAGAAAAGCATGAAATGGGGAAAGAATGACCCTGCTGGAGGATTAAAAGCTTAGGCCCTATCACCCCCCCCATCGTGACCTGGTGCTGCTCCCTAATTTCCCAGTGTGATCTTGTCAGCTGTTCCTTGAGGCTGAGCAGAATGCTGCATATCTTACTGCCGTCGTACTAGCAGATGTGTACACAGGTCCGTCATGTCATTTGAGCACTAAGTATCTGCAGGGCTGTTGTCAGGCATGGCTTCCTTCTCTCTAGGGAAGATGACCGTGGTGCCTCCTTTCATCCATGCTTGATGGCAATGCAAAATCTTGCCCTCAGCGCGTGCAGTTCACCTGTTAGGATGGACGCTCCACTTCGATCTTCATGGTCTTTGTGAAGTCGAGGGAGATCTCCCCCAGATCACCTGCAGTTCGCAATCCAGCAGTGAGTCCTGGTTTATGCATCAGGGTTATAGATACCTGAAGGCTTCACATGGTCTTACCAGAATCCTCTTTTTGGCCAAAATTGTGCATGTGTCCACCCTTAAGAAAGAAGTATCAAGGGAAGGCAATACTACTATGTGCAGACAGACTACAAAATTGGGTGAGTCTTTCATAGAGCATACTCGAGATATATTTTCCAGAAAATAAAATTAAATGCTGAGCATCAAGTTACACATAGAAACAAAAGCATAAACCAGATTGTTTTTTTTTTTTTTAGTACCGGAAATCAAACTCTAGACCTTGCACTTGCCAGGCAGGCGCTTGTGCCGCTGAGCTATATCACAGGCCCATAAACCTGATTTCTACTACTGCCCCCAACTCTACCATATTTCAGTCTTCTGGTCCAGAGTTACACTACTGCCTCTGCTGTGTGTAAAGTTTCGTGCTGCAAATGCAGATTCTATGGAGGTCTTTGGAAGGACAGAAAGTGGTAAGTTGAGGAACCGATGTCCATGTGGGTGGACCAGTCCATAAACTGGCCACTCAAATCCTCTGTTAGCCTGTGTTATTACCTTGTATCTCCATTCCACCTCAGTTACTGCTGTAGCCTGGAAGTAATCATCTCCGTCATCTGGAGTAATATAGACACGCTGACATCTGACCCTGTGGCCTCATCTCCTTCATTCCTACCATATGCTCTCAAACTGTTAATTTTTTTCAATTTCAGCTTACTAATTCCTCACTTACTATTTTATCCAGCAAGCTCTTGTATTCATTTCTTCCCTTCAAAGCAGATCTCAAGATATCTAAGGTAATCAATATCTGAAAAGCTCCACTCCAAATAGGCCTCGTCTAATTCGGTTGATCCATCCTGTCTGGGAAAATCTGCCTTTTCCAGAAACATCATCCTTATGTTATTGATCACTATTGGCTTAAAGTCAAAATCAAGTCTACTGGTACCACAGTGAATTCATGGCCAGCTTGAGCACTAACTGGCAGTCAGTCACTTATTCATTTCACACATCATTATCTTGTAATTCCTTTCAGCGAACAAACCCCATGCAGCTTAGATCACTGACTCCTTAGTCCACTCTCTCCCACACTACTCACATCTATGTCAAACTTCTGCACTTTCCTCACACTGAAGCCACCTCAACTTGGTCAGCAGATATCCTGGGTTCAACATCCACACTGGAAATAGAAGACATCAGATAGAAATTTTGCATCAAAAATCTATGTCCATTCCCTTCCTTTCTTCCTTCTTTCCTTCCTTCCTATTTTATAGAAAGATATTTCTTTCCAGGGTCCCAGCCTCTAAGAAATTACTCTTTCTGAAATTTTTTAATCAAGAGTTAGCTAAAATCCTGTCCTGATGGACTGATCCACCCTTCCCAGCCATCTTTATTGGCCCCTCCATCTTCTCATGAGGCAATCAACATCTTTCACTTTTTAAAGTTTTTCACTCCAAAAATATTTAAGCATTTGCAGGAGCAGATAGA
Source organism: Erethizon dorsatum (assembly GCA_028451465.1). NCBI lineage: Eukaryota > Metazoa > Chordata > Mammalia > Rodentia > Erethizontidae > Erethizon > Erethizon dorsatum. The sequence goes on along the minus strand of CM051822.1, from coordinate 113,339,838 downwards.
ACAATATAACTTCCCCTGTACTCTCAACTCAAATTTCACAATTATTGTTTGACATATGTTGATGCACCACATCTTTGAATCTGTGATTAAAATGCAAAACTCCATTTAAATATCTTGCTGTCCATCTCTTAAATGATATGTACCCTATGTTAAGACTTTCATAGTCCTTTGATATTTATCATATAAGGAACAGAGTTATCCACAGCATAGGTACATGGTATTGGTGATGAAAAGCATGGAAACTTTTAGTCTTCTTTGTCAAACACAAGAAATTATTTGCCTGAATCCACACTCCCAGCAACACAAAAGGAGGAATCTTTGAAAACTCAGGACACTGTAGTTCCTTAATCAGCAGACTAACCATAATAAGAACCATAGAAATAGAAATCTGTACATGTTGCCAAACACTTGAGAATTCCACGTCAATATTTTCAAATATTTAGAAGAAAGCAGTTTTCCTGTCACACACTCCTTTCCTCTCCTTCCCAAAATGTCACTAAAATAAATGATTACACAAACAGATGCTTGACATCATTAGTCATCTATGAAATGCAAATGAAGCTCATGGTGAGAGAGCATTTTACACTGATTAGGATGGTAAGAATGAAAAGGTCAGATAAGTTTTTGAGAGAAAAAAAATTAGAAGCCATATACGCTGTTAGTGGAAATGTTAAATGATAGTTGTTTTGGAAAACAATCTGGCAAATACTCAAATTTGTTAAAAAATAGAGTTGCCTCATAAATCAGTAATTCCCTTTTAGGTACATATATAAAAAAATGAAAACACATCTCCACATAGAAACTTGTATGTGAATATTTACAATAAAAAACAAAAGAAAGAAAGAGAGAAGAAAGAAAGAAAGAAAGAAAGAAAGAAAGAAAGAAAGAAAGAAAGAAAGAAAGAAAGAAAGAAAGAAGAAAGAAAGAAAAAAGAAAGAGAAAGAAAGAAGAAAAGTTATTTTGGAAAACGATCTGGCAAATACTCAAATTTGTTAAAAAACAGAGTTGTCTCATAAATCAACAATTCCATTTTAGGTATATACATTAAAAAAATGAAAACATATCTTCACTTAGAAACTTGTATATACATATTTACAACAAAAAACAAAGGAAGAAAGAAAGAGAGAGAGAGGAAAGAAAGAAAGAAAGAAAGAAAGAAAGAAAGAAAGAAAGAAAGAAAGAAAGAAAGAAAGAAAGAAGAAAGAAAGAAAGAAAGAGAGAGAGAAAAAAAGAAAGAAAGAAAGAAAGAAAGAAAGAAAGAAAGAAAGAAAGAAAGAAAGAAAGAAAGAAAGAAAGAAAGAAAGAAAAAAGAAAAAAAGAGAGAGAAATGAGTGAAAATTCCTCTATATCAAGGTGTGAATGGGTGGTTTCTTTTCAGGACTTGTAGTATTAGAATCCACCAAATATGGAGAAGAGATACAGAGTCACAAATGGGATCTGTTGTATTTCCATGCCCAGTTTTTTTGGGTGAATGCTGAGTCTTGCCCTGCCTTTCTTTCTGGGTGTGGTCAGTCAATCTTATGTTTTTTGTCTCTGGGTTGCAGTCACTCCAGAGAGTTTTTGTGTTTGTTTGTGTCCTGCTGTGCACTCTGACCCACTGCTATCCTTGACTAGCTTTGTGGCCTGCATGCTGGTGATGTGCCCCACTTGATCCAAATGCCCTTCTGTCCATATACTCAGGGATGTGGCAATTGTCTAAGCAAACGCATACCCCTGATCAAGTTGGCAGGTGGAGAAAGCAAGCACACCACTGAGTTCTGTGTTAAAGTAAGCAGCAAGGGAAGCCAATCAGTCTGCTGGATTCAATCCCAGTGCTTTCAGACCGATCCTCCTCAGAAAACCACATAGGATAGGCCTGGCTTCTCACTGTAGAGGGCAGGACTACTGTGTACTCCACAGCCTGAGTTCAGCACTACTGCTTAAACTTTTAAGGGGGTGTGCAACTAGTCCTCCCCCTTTCAATGACTGTCTCTTGCTATCTCCCACCCAGTCACTGTGGTAAGGTGACCCCAGAGACCCTAAAGTGTGGTTGTTCTGTGACTTCTGATTCCTCAAGTAGCTCAATCTTAAATAATAAACCCATTTTCAAAGTGGCTCCTGATTGTAGCACTCCTAACTATGGTGAGCACTGCAGTAAATTTCTTCTCCAAACCTAGCTTGCAATGTGGAGTCACTTTCAGAGTAAAACCCCACATTGTACTTGCAGATTACAATAACTGAGTTTTTTCTGCAGCTAGTGCTGCCAGTCTGTTGTTTATTACTTGTGCTGCTGACCCTCTTTGGGCTTATCTTGTGCTTGCAGAGTCAGGCCCCCTCTCCCTGGGAGCTGGGATTAGTACTCCGGACTGCTTTGTTCTTTTCTTTGTGTTGTCTTCCTTTTATCCACAATTTTCAGCTTTCCAGACTGCTCTTTCTTGATTCCCAGAGCTCTTCTTTTTCTTCTTACTAAGTAGTTGTTTACCAGGACTCAATTTTGGGTCCTAGAGAAGTTCTGACTTGCTGCTGGTGTCTCCTCTGCCATCTCTCATATTCTCAAAGCTTAACTTTTAAATGGTGTGTGTACTTTTGCTTTATTCCATCATTTGTTGATATATGAAAGTATAAAATTCAGTTAGGTTGGATATTATGTCACTAGGAATAGTGGATGTGAACTTCCACTTCTAGAATGATGGAGAAACAGATACAAAAATTGCCTTCCTGTCAGGCACTAGAAAAGTGCACAAAATATATAACAACAGTTTTCATTTCTGGACAACAGGTAGGGCATCCTTGAGTCTGTTGCAGAATACTAAACAGCATATACACAAGGTAAAACATCACAAGGCTGGAAAAGAAAACCAGGTAAACTGTGAGATGAACAGTTCTCAGAATCCATGTAGCACTGGGAGTTACAAAGAGCCAGAGTCAGAGACCTCATTAAACACCTGGTGAATTCGTTAGTGCCACCAGAAATGTCAATCTTCAGTTTTAGGATTGAATTGGTCCTAAAGTAAAGGTACTCTAAACCCACCCATGCAAAGCTTACAAGACAGGCTTGAAAGAATAACACTCATTACCAAGTAACTAAATTGCCTGCCAAAAATAGTCCAATACTCCTTAAAATAAAACAACAAAATCCATCTTTCAACAACGTGATACCCAAATTTCCAAGTATCCAATCAAATAATAACTGGAACTGTGAAGAAGAAAAATGTGGCCCCTTACCAGGGGAAAAGACAACCAATAGAAACAGACAAATAAATGACAGAGATAATAGAATTAGCTATTAAACCTATAAAACACATTATATTATGTTTAAATATAATCAAAGGTTGAAATCAAAATGCAAATGTAATAAGAAAAATAGGAGATACAAATATAAAATAAAATTTCTAGACTAAAAGTATCTGGAATGGAAAAATCTGAGTCTGTATAGAATAAAATATCAGTGAATTTAGAAATATACCAATAGAAACTACACAAACTGAAGAAACTGATTTGAATCATGATTGGTAAGAATTATAGAAATAAATTTTGTAACAAGCATCCCTAGCTGCTTCTATTTATTTATCCTATTGAGATGACTCTTTCAGATAGTTTTACAATGGAAGGGACCTGGGCACCAGAAAGACAAAGATATGATTACAGGGTTGGAACTTTTAGCACAACCCTCACCCTCTGGGTGGGGCAAGAATGGTGGCTGGAGATTGAGTTCAATCACCGGTGGTATACAGTTTGATCAGTCACACCTATGTAGTGTAACTTCCAAAGGATTCAGAAAGCTTTTCATGTTGCTGTATACATCAAGGTTCATGGCAGGTAAGTGTTCAGAGAAGGCACAAAATCTCCACATCCTGCCCTACTCACCTCTTCTGTTTTGATTTCCTGTGTTAAAAAAGAAAACTATATAACTGTACTCTTCTCCAACCAAACATCACAGAATACATAAACTGTGTGGCCCCACACCTACCTACACCAATGAAGACTAAAAGAGAACCTAGATTGGATCCTTGTAGTACTGTAACAAGGCACAGAACAATTCTTCATGGCGTGGAGTCAGGGCCAGAGCTTTCAACCCTACCAATTGGAAACAAGTCATCTCCCTCCCCTACAGTGTCCATTAGACCATGTGGGAAATCAGTTCTACCTGTCAGCAGTAATGAGGTACCTCCTTCTCCCCACTGGCATGGGATCACAGGAGACATGATGGAGAATCAACACTTTCACCACCGTATAGCAGCAACAAGGTTGTGTCCACCACAATAACAAGGTGCCCCTTATTCCTGAATGTCAATGGAGGACAGGTGGGAAACCTGGAATTCTACACCCATCTGGCCCTAACGAGGCAGTACTTTTCCCTTACCCTGTTGGAGAGAGGTTAAAAAAATGACTATTAAAACATAGATTTAATAAAATACAAAAACACAAAAATAAAACAAAAGTCTGTTTCAATTTTAAAAGTCATCCAACACAATGAGAAATAGAAATACCTCAAACTTTATTTTATAAAGATAGCATTACTGCAGACATCAAATCCTTATAATGATTATGCAAAAAAGGAAATCTACAACCAATATTCCTAATAAATACTGATGAAAAAATTCCTAACAAATATTATCAAATAGAATTCAGCAATATAAAAATAATTATCCACCATGACCAATATTTTTGTTTTGCTTGGCTTTTGTTTTTGTTTTGCTGTACTAGAGATTAAATCCAGAGCCTTCACACTGAGCTACATTCCCAGATCTTTTTTGCTGCTACTGCTGCTGCTGGCAGTGGTAGTGTTGCTGTTGCTCATTTTGAGACAAGGTCTTGCTAAGTTGCCTGAGCTGGGATCAAACTTGGGATCGCCCTGCAACAGCCTCCCAGAGTCCTAGGATTACAAGCATGTGCCACCACAATGAATGGGTCTTATTCCAGGGACTTGAGTCTGGATCAATATTTGAAAATCCATCAATGTAATCCACTGCGTTAACAGGCTAAAGAAGAAAACTCCCATGACTGTATCAAAAAACACCAAAAATTTTAACGAAATTAAACACCCATTGATTCTTTTTTAACCTCTTTCAGAAAAATAGGAATAAAAAGGAACTCTCTCGACTTGTTTAGCACTTACTAAAAACCTACAGTTAACATTGTTCCTAATGATGAAGTCTGAATGCTTTCCCACTAAGATCAGGAACAGAAAATGATGTCTGCTTTCACCACCCTTATTTAACACAGTGCTGGAAATTTCAACTAGTGCGATAAGGCAACAAAAAGAACTAAAGCCATACAAATTGTAAAGAAAACATTAATAACCTATCCCTATTTCCAAATGACATGACTGTCTACATAGAGAATCCCAAGAACCTACCAAAAAACTTTTAGAATAAATGAACTCAGCCAGGTTGCAGTATATAAGATAAACACTGAAATTCAGTTTGTTTCTATACATTAGCAGTGAACATGTGGACACCAAAGTCAAAATATAATGCCATTTGTAGTTACTTAAAAATGAAATGATTAGTTATAAATTTAACAAAAGATATTCAGAATTTATAAGCTGGAAACTACACAATGCTGATCAACAAAACAAAGATCTAAATAAATACACAAACATACCATGCTAATAGATTAGAAGACTCAACACAGTAAAGATCTTTTTTGTGTGTGTGTGGGTACCGGGGGTCAACCTCAGGACCTCACGCGCCAGCAGGCGCCCGTGCCACTGAGCAATATCACTGGCCCTTTTTTCATATGTGGGTTCCAGAAGTAGAACTCGGGCCCTCACGCTTGCCAGGCCAGCGCTTACGCCACTGAGCCATCTCACTGGCCCCTAAAGATCTTAATTCTTCTCAAATTTATACACAGTTTTGGCATAATTCTGATCAAAATCCCAGAAAAGAAATACTCTATAAATATACACAAAGTTTCTTTAAACTTTTTTATGGAAAACAAAGGAACCAGAATAGCTAAAAAGCACTTTTGAAAATGAAGAAAATGGGATTAATCGATCTGCCTGATTTAAAGACATATTTAGCTAGAGCAATCAAAACCATCTGGCACTAACACAAGGTTAGACACACAGACCACGGGACAGAAAAAAGAGCCCAGAGACAGAGCCATACAGACACTGCCCAACTCGTTCTTGACAAATGTGCAAAGGTAATTACATGAAGAAAAAGCCTTTTGGCAAATTATGCTGAAGAAACTGGGCATCTGTAGGCCAAAAAAAAAAGAAAAAAAGAAAAAAAGCTATGGATCACAGACTTCAATATAAAATGTAAAACATAGAAAAATAAAACACAAGAGAAAGTTTTCAGGATTTAGGGTGAGGCAGAGTTCTCAGATTTGACACCAAAAACATAATCCATAAAAGGAAAACAGAAATATAGGACTTCATCAAAATGAACAGTGTTACTCTGCAAAAGAACCTGTTCACAGAATGAAAAGATAACATACAGAACATATGTGTAAACCATGCATCTGACATAGGACTAATATCTAGACTATATAAAGAACTGTCAAGCTCAATCATAAGCAAACAAACTAATTATAAAATAGGCCAAAGAAGTGAAGACACAAATTACCAAAGAGGATATGACAGGTGGTAGCTAAGCACATGAAAAGATGCCACTATAGGGAATGAAATTAAAACAATTAGATATCCTTGCATATCTATTGAGGTGACTCAAATTAAAATTAGTGACACACCAAATGCTAGCTAGGATGTAGAGAAGCTGGATTACTATAAAATGTTACAGCTACCCTGCACATGTTTTGACAATTTCCATAAAAATTAAGCAACATAAAAATAAAAGGTCCAACAGAGCAATTGATCTCCTGGCCACTGTTCCAGAGAAATGTAGACTTATATTCACACAGAAGCCTGTGTATGTATTTTTAATATCTTTATTCATATTAGACAAAAACTAAAAATAATTCAGATGTCCTTCACTGGGTGAATTTTTAAATAAATCCTGATCCATCCATACCAAGGAATACCATTCAGCAATAAAGAGGAACATGATGCTGATATAAGCAACAACTTAGAAAAATCTCCAGAAAATTGTACTCAGTGAAAAAGCCAGTCCCAAAAGTTTATGTACTGTATGGTTCCATTTATGTAACATTTTTCATATGATAAAATTGTAGAAATTGGGAACAGATTAGTAGTGTGTAGTGGGTAAAGAAGAATAAGGGTAGAAGGGAGGTAGGTGTGGTACAGAAAGGCTACTTGAATGATCCTCATGGAGAGAGCAATGTTGTTGTGTATCAGTCATGAAAGTTAATATCTTAGCTGTGATACTGTAGTATAGTTCTGCAAGATGTCGCCTTTGGGTAGAGTATTTGGAATCTCTACACTATTTCTTATAATTGCATGTGAATCTGCAATTACATGAAAAATAAAAAACTTCTACCTCTCAGAATTTCTGGGAAGTAAATAAAAGCTTTTTCCTAAAAAAAAAAAAAAAAAAAAAACTCTAAGAGCTATGTATTGGTTGGTGTTTTATTAGAGAAACAGATATAACACAAAATATACAAATGTATAAGAAATTATAAGATTGGCTTAAGATGATCATACACAGAGCTGGATGAGGAAGCGTGCAGAAGGTGTCTGCACACTGGAGACTGAAGGTTTCCATCCAAGGTCTGGAGTTCACAGCAGTGTCCTGTGCAAGTCCATATTGGGAGGCCAATGGGTCTGTGACAAAAGGCTGAAGATCTGAGGCAGAAGACAGAGTCCACGCTAGAAGCCAGGAGATGATGTCCAAGCTGAAGGCCAAGACTGAAGCTCCTCTGAAGAACAGAATCAGATCTGTCCTCCCTCATTTCCCCTTTATACAGTCCAGGAAATGAGCTGCCCCAGGGTGGGTCCTCTACACCCTACGGTGTAGAATTGCTGAGCCGATTTAGTTAAGCTTTTAAACTTCTCTTGCAGGGGTGTTATGGTTACTATTATGACCTATTATTGAATAAAATGGGGTTTTGATTATACCTCAAATTACATACACTATCACAAAAACACAAGAATACTACTAGTAGAAGGAATTGTTGAACAATTCTAAATTTGAGTGTCCTAAACTACACTGCCTAGAGAACATTATTCCTTAATATATCTATTTTTATAAATCCTGTAATTATCCTGAGAACAGAAGACTCTTATTACTATCTTCTGTGTTAAAACATTACTTTACTTAATGTCAACATATAAAATATCCCAGAACTTCTTTGATTTTGCTGTGATTTGGAGATTTTAATGTATTAATAAACCATGAACCTCAAAAAAAAGAAATTAAAAGCATATATCACTCAACATAAAAGCCAGAATTATAAATCTTCTATATGAAAACCTAAAAGAAATCTTTGAAGCTTGGGAAAGGCAAAATTTTCTTAGGTAGGATTCAAAAACGTGAACCAACAGAAAAAAATGAAAATTGGACTTTATTGTTTCTAGAAAATCCCCATTAGGAAAATGAAAGGCAAGCCACAGATTAGAAGAAACTATTTACAAATGATTGATAAAAGGACTTGAACCCAGAGTACGTAAGGAACACTTATAATTTAAAAATAAATAAAGGATTTGAACCAATTCTTTGCAAAATAACATATATAAATAGCCAATAACCACATTTTTTAAACAAAGCTCAACATCACTCATAGTTAGAAAATGCTAACCAAAGCTACAGTGAGACACTAGGGCACACGTGTTAAAGTGGCTAAAATTAAAAAGACTGATAGTTGCAAGGGTTGACAAGGATGTGGAGAAACTAATTCTCATACGCTGTTGGAGTAATGTAAAATGGTACAATTGCTTTAGAAAACAGGTTGGCAGTTTCTTGCAGAGTTAAACATGCACTGGCCAGATATTTTCACTCCCAGGTATTATCTAAGAGAAAACGAAAACTTATGTTCACACATACACACACAGACTTGTACATGATTGTTTAAATCACTTTATTTATAATTAGCTAAATCTTGATACAACACAAATGTCCATCAATGGATAAGTGGATGAATGATTGTGGTATAGCCATACACTGGAAAACTAATAAGCAATAAGAAGGAACTTAACTATTTATACAAACAACATGAACAAATTTCAAAATCTTTAGGCCTCAGCCTAAAGGAGTCAAGCACCACAGAGAACAAACTGTGCGGCCCCATTTGTATGAAATTCACCAACAGGAACAGAAAGCAGAACAGTATTTATCTCGGGCTGAAAGTGAGGAAGACAAAGAAGTAGAAGAGAAGTCTTTGAGGGATGATGGAATCATGCTATTCAGTAGTCTCACCTTATCTGAGGTTCTGCTTTCTACGGGTTCAATTACCCATGATTAACCACAATCTGAAAATATTAATAGTTGTACCTTGACTCTTTGAAGAGTGACCATATTCACATAACTTTTATTACACTGTACATTGTTATGATTGTTCTATTTTATTATTCATTGTTGTTCATCTTTTACTGTGCCTAATTTATAAATTAAAATTTATCATATGTATGTATAGTAAAAAATATATATCTGTAGGGCTTGGTACTCTTTGCTCTTTCAGGCATTTGCTAGTGGTGTTAAAATATATTCCCCACAGATAAAATTCCCACTATGTCTTGATTGTGGTGCTGATTGTACAAGAAGTTTTGTCAAAATACATCTATAGACCATTAATGTGGGTGCATGTTATTCTGTGTAAACTATCCCTCAATACGATTAATTTTTTTTTTTTTTTCAAAAGAAGTGGCTGGCAAGAAGCTTCATCCTTGTGAGCCCAGGAAACAGATGGGGTAGAGGGATGCTGCATTGGGCTGGAATGGGCAGAGGTTTGCCTCCTTGAAGGGCACATGCCTCCTGCTTTGGTTTCACAGTGAGCTCCATGTTATGTCTGGTTAGCAAGGGCAAGCTTGTAACTGTAACCCTGCCGCCTCCAGTTTTACTTTGTCTCCCAACAGTAAGCAGCAGAAATACCCTTAAGGTGTGCTGAAAGTGCATTCAGGGCTGATTCCCAAGGACCACGACTGTCACTGTTAACAAAGCCAGGGCGGTCCTGGCAGGAGGGGCCACACTTTCAGCTGGCAGAAGTACTTTGCCTATAGAAGACCAAGTCCTTCTGTCCACAGATGCAAGAGCCACAGGAGCCTCACTCAGCTCCAGTGCAGAGCTAATCCATCATTCTCACCATGGAACACAGAAAGCAATGTCGACACTCTCCTCCCAGCTCAGGTTGTAGTTTAACTTTCTCACTTCTCCTGAGGTTTTTGTATACGGTATTTGGGAAGAAAAGAAAAAGCCTCTGTGGAGTTGTTTTGTGTTTGTCTCCATTCGTGACCTTAAAAAAAAATCCCTGAGGATGAAACGAGGGGGAGAGAACTCCAGCAAACAGGCTGGACCACAGCCCCACCGCAGAGCACAGTGGGAAGGGCGACCAGGCAGGACTCAGGGCAGGGTGGCCAGGGGCATCCTCACTGTGGAGGAGATCCAGCCCTAGATCTGGTCCTAGATCCAACCTGCAAGAGCCACCCAAGCTGAGGCACTCAGGGCCACCCAGCCAACCCACCCAGCAGTAGGCACCAGAGGCAAAGTTCAGTACCAGCCCCGCCAGAGACCACCTCCCCAGGATATACCATGCTTGGCCACCTTCCAGCCAGCCTATGATTCAACCTCTCTGTGTGAAAAAAACAATTCAAGGGAAGAAGTGTAAATAAAAGGGAGTGGGCTGATGGTGGGCTTCCAAAAGTTTGTCCTGGAACTAACCCCCACACCTGGAATGTGACTTCATTTGGAAATAGGGTCTTTGCAGATGTAACCATGATAAAGATCTGGAAATAAGACCACCCTGGATTTAGGGTGGTCTCTAACTGTAATGAATGTTGTCATTATATGAGAAAGGAGGACCAGTGAGATGGCTCAGCGGCGTAAGCGCCTACCTGGCAAGCACGAGGGCCCGAGTTCAACTCCCGGAACCCACATACGAGAAAAGGGCCAGTGATATTGCTTAGCGGCACAGGCGCCTACTGGCGCACAAGGTCCTGAGGTCGACCCCCGGTACCCACAAAAAAAAAAAGAAAAAAGAAAGGAGAGGGAAATTTGATAGCTAAGCGTGAGAGGGAAGGTCATGTGAGGTTGGAGGCAAAAACTAGAGAGACTGGGATACAAACTAAGGATCAGAGTGGCAGCCAGAAATCAGGAGAGCCACTGAACAAATTCTCCTTCCAGATCCCCAGAAGGAACCAGCCCTGCCAAGACCTTGACCTGGGACTTCTAATATCCAAAGCTGTGTGACTGTCTGTCGGAAGCCCCCTGGTTCTTGCTGTAGGGATAGTTAGGGAGGAATAGGCAGTGTGAGGCATGACCTGGGTTGCTAGCATAATAGAGATAACTGCATGCTTACATATGACATGATGTACAGGAGGAGGCTGCCCTTTGTGGGACCTCTTCATACCTTTGCTATGGATCCTGTGAACCTTGGCTCACCCCAGGAACAAAGGCTAAGACCTTAATTGTACCAATCAGTGAAATAGCTACTTTTAGAAAATCAGCTTACCCCTATAAGTATGAGCAAGAAAAGATGCCACGCTGAGAAGCCCACCTTGGGCTTCTCCCTGCCATACAGCTCACTTGCTGTGTAGCAGACCCCTACCCCACCCTGATCCTTCACAATATTATCAGTAAAACTTCTGCTTTACTTTACTTTCATTATCTAAGTTTCTCATTTCACACCAGAGAGGTTTTGGATTCTAAGTCACTCTCACTTCACCCCTTGTATTCCTGCTGGGGTGAAGAGATGAACCAGGGAAGCAGAGGGTCTCTTGAAGGGAGGACCCCCAGACTCCCAGACCCCTGCCTGACAACAATGTTGAACTCCTCTGATAGCTTGAGGAAGCCAACACAGTTTCAAGTGAAGGCCTTTTGGGAAATGAACTGTGAACTGGAACCTGACTTCTGGAAAGGGGTGCGGGGGAGCTGCTGCCTTTGCAGGACACATGAGGCATTCCTAGGTAATAGCCGTGATCTTTGACCAGCCCCTTCTCTAGAAAGTCTACGGAAACACTTGGGTACATTAGTAACACTACATGAATAAGAGCATCGCTATCCCATTGGTGTATGACAGCAAAACTGAATGGGGCCTTAGCCTTCTTCCCTACCCAATATGGGCAAGAGCCTGGATGCTCCCTGGTCATTCCAGGCCATTTCCTGAGCCCTCTTCTTACAGAGTCTCCACAGAACTCAGAACAGTTCCATCTGGAGATGGAAGATGACTCCTAGGCGCACTGCATGTACAAGTCTGGTCTTGGGGGGAACAGAGGGGCCTCATTTGTATCCCACTCTGCCCAAGAAAGTCTAACCAACACCTAGCCCACTGTCCCATTCAGGTCAGCATTTGCCCTGGAATTTTTTATCTGTAGTGAAGTAGAACTACTGTGGGCTGTGTCAAGGTCAGTTTAGGTGGGCAGACCCATCTCCACTCCCAGCCTTACCTCACAGTCTGAGAGACAGAGGCGTGCTGGTCAGAGCTCAGTTTTCAACACATGGTTCAATCTGAAAGACCCCAGCTTGTCCCTCACTCCTGGTCCCTGCCATCCCACTGTGACAAGCATATTAACAAACCCCCATTTAGAAGAAATTTCTCTGTATGTACCTGGTTAATTAAGACAGTGTAGTCTACACAAAAGAGATAATTCAAGATGACATTTTCAATTTACTGACAATAAAATACAACTTTGAAAAAGATTTCAGGCAATTTGTTGAAAAATTAAATATAACACTACATTTTCAAACAAACTTTTTTTTTTCAGAAAAATACCAGTGACATTCAATTAACAAACAAGGCCACATTCCTGAAGGAATATCTGTCATTAAGATGCAAGGTGACTTCTGATGAAGTCAGCACAGAAACATGATGCTCTTGAAAGGACCTGACACTAGACTCTATATTTATGCTAAACTCCCAGAAGATGGAAAAACACCTGTGAAACTTGTCATCAAAGCCACAGGGAAAGACTCTGCCACAGAGCCAGGAAGCTGCCCCCAGGCTCCCGATCCACCCTCCACTTCAGCTTCGGGGCTCATCATGTCTCCCCACAAAGGTGAGTAGGCAGAGTGGCAGCCAGGAACCCTCCACTGTGGAAACCCTCAGGGCTGAAAATATGTCTCCATTCAACACAAACTTTCATCTGATATCTATAGAGGGATTTTTTTTCTTTTTGGTTTTTTGAGACAGGATCTCGAATGCAATCCAGGCAAGTCTTGAATTTTCTACATAGCCCAGGCTGGCCTCAAACTCATGATCCTCCTGCCTCAGCCTTCCAGCTGCTGGAATATAGGTGTGTGCCACCACACCCAGCCCGTAGAGGGAATTTCCAAAGTGTTCCCAACATGCCACCCTCCAGCATCATTCCATCCAGCTCTGAGAAGCCCATGCTGGGGTGGGCTAGCCCTGCCCATCTCCATGGCCTTGGGGACCTCTGAGTGGTGGCCAGCCAGGCCCAGCATGTGCAGGGCTCCATCCAGGTTAAAGGGCCAGACCCTCGACCTAGGACTCTCCTCCAGATTTGGGATACTCTCTTCTAGCCAGGCTCTCAACTGTCAGTCCTCTGGAGTCTGGGCTGCCTTAGGAACTCCAGCACTCATCCCAGTAGGGACATCATGTACTCTCCAAGTCTTGGTGCCTTTATTTCTGAAGATGTGGGCAGGTTTCTTCGTTGGGGTCAGAACCTGGACAGACCAATGCCACCAGGAATCAAAGAGCTTCCAGTCCCAAAGTGTCAGGGGTAGAGATCTCAGTCACCAACCAAATGCAGAGAAGAACTCAAGTCATCTTCAGTGACATCACAAGCACACAAACTACAACAGACCCATACCACACACACACACATACTGTCTTATACTCACATACACACTCACATTGTCTCGCACTCTGACACACATTCACATGATACTGACATTTATACTCTCGTACAACTCACAGCCATGTGCACATTTACATGCTCAATTCATACAATCTCATGCCCACACTCACATTCTCACGCTTTCACACAAACATTTACATGCTGTTGGACACACTCACATTTGTAGTCCCACACTCACATTGGCACACTCTTCATATCTACACAATCACACTTGTACTGTCACACACACCCACATTTATGCCATCACACACACACACACACACACACACTAAAGAGTGGCACCAGAGCTCTTTCCAGCACAGAGAACCTCACAGACTAAGCTCCTTGTCAGGCAACCCATACCATGGAGGGCCATGTGTGGGAGTGGGATCCGCCAGAGCCCTGCCTGTTAGGTCAGATACAAAGTCCCCAGTAAGTGGACAGCTCAAGGGCTGCAGCCCACAGAGGTGTGGCCTGCTCAAAGCTGTGCATTGTTCAGCTGCCTTCTGACAGGTAAGGAGCCTCCTATTTCATTTACCCACCTAGAGAATAGAAACCTGGCCAGTCCCTATGCAGATGCCCAGCTTCTACAGGACCTGAGTGCAGAAGGGATAGCTTTCGGATTTGCATCAAGAGCTGTCCACCAAAAGCCCAACCTGTAGTTTGGCCTTTGTTGGATCCTGTTACCCCATCAGGCCAAAATAGATAAAAACTGATGCAATGAGCAAAAGCAACAGCTGCCCACAGTCCTCTCCATTCCCAGTTGTGATGCTATGAAACTGAAATCTTGGCAGTGCAGCGAGGCCAGGGTCAGGCACTGCCCTTGTACCCAGGGGCAGAGTCAACAGCTCTGTGCTTCCAAATGGCAATTGCACTATGAGAACTGAGAGCCTCAGAGTCACTCAGCACCTTGACCCAGTAATTTTATTTCTATGGCCTTCTCCTGAGAGCACACAACTGAACACAGATATGCAGTATGCACAAACACACCACAGCGGATCATTTCAAGGTCAGACCCCCTGGAAACAAATCAAGTATCCAAAAGTAAAAAGGAAATACTGGGAATCAATCTACTACCAGTAGTAAGGCAAGGTATTATGTGATCATTAAAACTAATGATCAAGGAAGAATATAAATTTGTAAAACAAAATCCCTTCAATAGAATAATGAAAGAAAAAAATTACAATACATACCTGTGTGCCTGTCTGTATGGCAGAAAGTCCCCACCCCCACATAGGAAGCTCAGCCTGCAGGAGGGTGGAAGAGAAATAGGTAACTATAACGTAGTGATGAGTAGCAGATAGAGAAAACCACAGAGCTGTCCGCTTGGTGCTGACCACACAGCACCAACGATGCCTGCAGAGTGTCCAAGAATAAGTGAATGGTACTTATGCTACATGGGATGTTTTCAGCATGAATTAAAATTATAAACTACATACACTACATTTAAAATATTCTTGAACCAATAAACCCAGAAAATAGAATTGAGCAAAAAATACTGTACTGAGTGTAGCTGGAAAGGTGAGGCAAAAAAAACCAGAGGCTGGTCTTGACCTAAGCCTTAGGCAGCCAACTAAATCCATCAAAGCCTCCTCTTGTGTGTATGATGTGAGTTGGTAGGGCAGCAAGAAGGAGGTGGCCTTCAAGCCAACCATGAGGAAGGGACATGAGGAAGTGAGGGATGAAAGTGTGCATGGAGGGAAAAACAGGTTGCCCAAGGTTGCAGGAACAGCCTCATGAGGCTGAGGAAGGAGGAGGCTCTTTGCAGGCAGGGGAAGAAGGGCTTAGTTTAGAGCAAGAACAGAAAATGTGCTCCCAAGAACAATGGCTGGTCCATCAATGATCTCATGATTCTGAAGAGATGGGGCACATCCTCAAAAATACAGTAAAAACTGTATGAGACTGATGTAGCTGGCTGCCCAAGACAAAATGCCTAAATCCACATCGATTGATGGAGTAAAAGAAATAGCTGTGATTTGGGTCAGCTTTGACGTTCACTTATTTGAATAAATCCAGCATCCTGAAGCATTCTTCAGAGGAAGATAGGCCTCAGAGAATCTTTCCCATGTGAAAATTCTGCACTGTTTCCCAGGCAACCTCACAGCAAGACTCATTGATGGGTTCTGGGCTACAGCCACATTTCCTGGACCTACAATCTCATTCAGCAAACATTTCTAAACTCCTACTAACTGCCAGGGTACTTTTATACAATTATCCCGAATCATACTCATATTAGTTTCCTAAGGCTGCCATAACAAAGTACTCAGCACTGGTGGTTCAAATAGCAGAAACCAATTGTCTCAGACTTCTGGAGGCCAGAAGCTGTTGCAGGGATGGTTCCTGCTTTGGGTCATAGAGAAAGGATATGTTCCAGGCCTCTCTTCTTGGCTTGTGGATGGCCAATTTCATGTGCCCATGGCCTTTTCTTCTGTATGTGTATCTCTAAATTTTCCCCTTTTTATAAGGACATCAGCCCTGTGGGATTAGAGCCCATCCTAAGGTCCTCACTTTAACATTATTAATCTCCAGATAAGGTCAGAGACTAAAGTGCTGGGGGCTAGGACTTTAACATACAAATTTTGGGAGGACACAATTAAACCTGTAACAACACTGGTTACTAACCTACAAGGTCCTCATTTTACAGATCCAGAACACTGAAGAGAATGAGAAACTGCTGATGAGCCAGAATCTGAACTTCAGTCTGATTAATTCCAAAGCCTTTGCCATTTCCAGCAGGTGAAGGCAGAAAATAGTGACAAGTGCAGCATGAAGGCAAAAAGGAGACATGGAGGTGTTAGCTAACAAGACACGAAGTTGGACTTTTGGAGATGGTGAAAATGAACAGAAAACACTTAGGCTAGCCTCAAATTCATGATCCAGCATGGGACCAATGCTGGGACTTCATTGAGAACATCCCTCTAAACAACTAACAATCACCAGTGCAGGAGGGGGAGAACAATTGCCATCCCCACCCTACAAAGCTAGCCACCCCTCTCCACCTCCTTGCTCATCAGAGGAATTTGTTCAGCTTCACTTCCAAAGTTAAAAGCAGCTTCCTTTCATGGTGAACTTAGCAGTTCTTTGGAGTGGAATGATTTCTTCATGATTTTATTAGATATTGAGCAACTTAGGAAACTAGTCACTTCCCTCCATGCCTGTGGTCTGAAAAAGAGAGCAACTACAGTGCTCTGACAGCTGGGGACCAGGGGAAATTCTCCCCCTCACAACTGGTATGCAGGGTTAGGGCATCTCCGTCCCTAAGGGCCTGTGTCCACCCTTGGGCTGTATGCCAAATGACTTTCTCAGTAACCTCATCAGCAGGTGAGGCCCGCTATTAGCATTCATCAACCAAGAAATGCACAGTAACACAGGGATCATGTAATTTGTCCCCTACACTGAACCTGTTGTGAGAATCCATGCAGATGTGTTAATAATTACCCAAGACAACGACCACCCACCACCTTCTCTCAACAAACCAGGACTGCCAGCTACTCTAGCCAGTGTGCTCCTGCTGGCCAGTCTCTTGGGGACACCTCCTTATCCAATAGATTGTTGCTCTGGGCAATGGGAGGACTCAGTTCCCTGGCTCAGCTGGGGACTGAGAGGCCATGGAAGGGAAGAGACAGTTTCCTGTGTTTGCCATGGGAGGAAAGGGTTTTCCAGGGGTTCTCTCAGGGTTTGTCTTTTGGAATTTGGTGTTCAGAAGCTTAGACATAGAGAGATGTTGCCATTCTACTGACCTTAAAGGGCAGAAAGGAAACCAGCTCCCCAGGGACTCCACCCACACAGGCCCTGGCTTCCAGGTCGGTATGTCCTCAGATGCTCTTCTTCTCAGGGACTAGCCATCAGCAGGCCCTACCCTTAGAACTCTGGACCAAAGATGACTGCCTTTTCGTGACACTCAGTGCCATCCCAGCTTAGGGACTCATGCATATGTGGTCTGAATGGACACTTGCTCAACCTCATCTCTGCAAGTGAAAAAGACCCCACTACCAACCTCTGTCAGAGGGACTCTTGAAGGGGCATCACCAGCAGGCAGGATGCGGCTTGCCAGGGGAAAGGGTGAGGACAATAGATAAAGAGCAGGCAGGGCAGGACAAGCAGGGGTCCTCCGAAGCCATTACAGGCAAAGGTGGTGTCAGGGTGGCCCAGGTCTCCTGCTCCCAATGTCCATGGGCAGAGCGGCCTCACAGTGGTTCTTCTGAGTGGTGTCCAGACCCCATCTGACACATCCTCTTTGAAGAGGGGAATCTCCTCCTGTGGAGCTATCTCCTGGCATGATTTTGAGCATCCGAGACTCTACAAGAATCAGAAAGAAACAAATCTGCCCCTTCAAGACTGGCAACTGGAAAGGAGAGTTCTCACTGTGGACTCAAAGGACAGCTCAGCACACAGTGTGCTTCCTCTAGACAGTGAACTCCACTCTGGAAAGCGAAGGACTTCTTAAATTAAATGTCCTTCACCTTCTCCTATTCACCGCCTCCTCGGTCTTCTCGTGCAGGAGTGAGCGATCGTAAATCGTTCCACCTATTTATCATCGCCACCCACACCTAGCCATTTCTCATAATTCTTTGCACTGTATTGCAGACACATTCTTGATTGAAGAGAGACTGTTAATCATCTGAGTTTTATTTTTCCAGAGACAGCCAACATCTTGGTGTCAACAATTAAAATTTGGCCATTGCGTCCTGCTCTCCAACTTCCTTCCAGGTGTTCTGTTCTCAATTAGTGAGGTCCAAGCATTCAAATGTGAGGACAGTGAATAGGTAATGCATGAGATGACCCTGCCATGATTCTGACAGGACCAGCAAGATGAGAAGAGTAGGCTTAAAATCATGAGAAAGGCAGACACATTTCAAGGACTCCTGTATAAAAACAACAATGGCTATCACTTACCACCTATCAGACTGTCAAAGATTTAAAAGTATGCCACCAGTGGGACTGTAAATTGAGTCCACACAGTGCAGGACAGTGGAGCAATAGAAACCTAAATTTAAAATGCATCTGCCCTTAGGGTTGGCCATTCCTGAGAACTTGTTCCAAACAGACCATTAGCCAACTGTGCAAGAATATATATTAAAGTCATAGTGAAACAACCTAAATCCCCATGATCGTATGTTGATTACATTTGTGAAGATACATGGATGGATTCTACACAGCCATTGATAAGAATGTTGGTATTGCCAACTCTCATTCCCATAGGTTAATGGCATTGTCAAGCGAAGACAAATTATAGCTGCGCCACATCATCTGATGTCTATAAAATTGTGTGTGTGTGTGTGTGTGTGTGTGTGTGTGTATGCACTCCTGTTTATTTAGAAAAGATTAGTGTGGTGGCTCCTACAGAGAAAGTGCTATGGAAGTGGACATTTATTTTTCTGTTATTTACTGTGTTTTGTGGTTAAAAACATCCGTGTGGATTCTCTTTATGATCAGACAAAAAGTTTTTCACTTTAAAAATATGCAGAATAACATCCTTATTTTTCTGAACTTCAGCCATATCTAGGAGATGACACTATATTTGTAGACCACTGTGATAGATGATTTTATGTGTCAAGTTTTGTAGCCAGATGTTGGGTTACAATATCTATCCCAATCACTGTGGAGGTATTTGTTAGATAAATTAACAATTGTCAGTGCTTTGAGTAAAGCAGATTATCCTCATAATTGGGTGGGCTGCATCCAATCAATTAAAGGCCTTAAGAAAAAAAATCTGAGGGCCGGTGAGATGGCTCAGCGGCTTAAGCGCCTGCCCGGCAAGCGCGAGGGCCCAAGTTCGACTCCCAGAGCCCACATACGAAAAAGGGGCCGGTGATATCGCTCAGCGGCACGGGCGCCTGCTGGCGTGCGAGGTCCTGAGGTCGACCCCCCGGTACCCACCAAAAAAAAAAAAAAAAAAAGAAAAAAGAAAAAAATTCTGAAATCTCTTGAAGAGGAAATTCTATTCAAAACTGGAAATTAGAGGGGTCTCTGACTGGTACAGAGAATTAGTAGACATCAAAGACTGGTGGATGACGTGTGTGTGTGTGTGTGTGTGTGTGTGTGTGTGTGTGTGTAGGGAATGTGGTGAGGAAAACTAGTTCAGAATGCAAATCCCATGGAATTGACAACAAATGGGAGCCTTTCTGATGAAAAGTCAAAGGCCACTCATTTTACACACAGGGCCAGTATTCACCTAGTGATTCTCCTGGGAAGGGTCTGTGGCTGTTTCAGTGCCTCCTCATCCATTTTACGGGAATCGCAGCTCCTTCTCTCAATGCCCACGTCACAGCAGGGGCACTGGTCCCTCTCTTCATGGCTGCTTAGGGAAGGAGTGTTTAATTCCTCAGGTCAAAACTACTGCTCTAATATATCCTTACCTTCCACGGAAACCAATCTCTCAGTCATTCCACCTGTCAAGCAGGGCCAGCCCAGCAAGCTCCTGCCTTGACAGATCATAAAGGACGTGGCAGCAAGTTCTGGAACCAAAGGTCATAACACTCGATTACAAGGATTTTTTAAACCCGATGTTAAAGACCCACTTGCTTTCAGCAAAGAGAAGCTGGCAAGCTCTGACTGCCCATCCACCTGCCCACCTGCCCATTTATCTCCTGGGTCAGATGGGGACATTAAAGACTTTGTGGTGTGAATTGAGTGGCTTTATTTCCTTTTCTCACAGGTAGGGACTGGCAGCTTGGTGACTTGGGGAAAGACAATAAAAGCTGGGATCAGGGGCAAGTGGACCCTGTGCATCCCCCGTGCTTGAAGGAAAGTGCCAGGACATCGGGGACAGTTACTGCCTGAGCCTGCAGGCTCTGGACTCTTGCTTCAGAACAAAGTTCAGAGGCCAGACCCTGACAACCCACTGGGAACACACACCTTTTGGAGAACACTTCTTAGAGCTACCTTATGCATACATTTCTTAAGTCATGCACTGAGCACCTACTGTATGCACACCTGTATGGGAAAACAGGTTAATGTTCACCTGGAAGGAAGATTCTAGCAGTGTCTCCACTTCTCGAAGGGCAAGACTGAGGCACAGAGAAGTGAATAAACAGCTGGTGGGAGCTGGCCCTTCACCTGTGCCCCTGCTTTACTGCTGCTGGAGGGAGGTTGGGAGGTGCTTGTGATCTCACACCTAGGCGTGATCATCAAACCAATAAAAGCACAGGTTCACGCACCAAAATACCCTTTGGTGGCAAATGATTTCTTAGCCTCTTAATCTAAAAGGTAGGCCAGAGGGAATGGTAAGCCAGTATTTATTGGGGATAGTTTCAGTTTGAGAAAATGAAAAAGTTCTGGAGATGGATGATGAGGATGGCTTTAGAGCAATGTGAATATGCTTGGTGCCATTAGCTGGACATTCAGAAAATGTGAAGATCATGAGTTTACTGCTACATGTATTTTACCACAATAGCATAAAAGATGAGTAGCTCTGAATCCTAGGTCCCATGGCTAGTAAAATGGCATCAATTCCATGTGCAAGTCCCCACTGAATACAAGTGGGAATCCCCCTGGGGATCCAGGGCACACAGGAACACCAGCTGAGGAACCCACACATACAAGGATACCACCTGGGGAGCCAGGAAACATAGGGGCACAGCTGGGGAGCCAGGAGACAGAGGGACCCCCAGGACCACTGTGGAAGAACAAGCACATTTGCTCTTGAAGTAAATAACCAGCAAAACAATATAGTTCACTGCTGGAACTAAAGGAGGCTGAAAAGGAAGGTGCCTTCCTGTAACATGTGACAGATTGATTTTTATTAGAGTAACAGTGCAGGTGGCTGGTCCGTATCTGCAGTGTGAATTTGAACTTAGCCAGCATGTGTATTCTATAAGGCTGATCAAATTCACAGATCACTGTAAGGCATCTCAGGGAATTTAGTGACAATTGAAAAGTAAATATTTGAGCATCACACATTTCATGTCTTCCATCATCTCTTTTCCATTACACCTTGAGAATCACACCAGCTAAGAGAAAGAGCACAGCACGTGGTGAGGATACACTGGCCACAGCCTGAGAGTGAAATAGGCTGGGAGCTACCACGGGCCAGCTCTGTACCACAGAAAATACCTGGGACATAGTGGGTCCTTCTTCTATCAAGGACAGAAAAAGAGAATGGAAAAGAAGAATTTCAGTGGCCCCACTGGTGTCCCATAAGAAGATTTAGACACATACAGAGACCCCAGGAATGCACATGTTTGGAGGAAAGACCCTACAAGGACACAGGGAAAGCACTATCTGTATGCCGTGCAGAGAGGCCTCAGAAGGGAACAACACTGCCATACCTTCAACTGTGAGAAGATATGTTTCTGTTGCCTAAAGCCCCCAGGCCCAGTATTTTATTATAGCAGCCCTAGTAAAATAATCCTACACGTGGATGTTACCTTCTGTCCTTTGCAATATCTGATGTTTCTTAAACTTGTCTGGGACAAGAGCAAGCAGTTCCCCTGTTTCTGCATTGTTGCTCTGTCAGAAACAAAACAGAGAAGCTCAGGCCTCAGTTTCTCACCTCGGGAGAATAAAGTACATATCCTATAAAGTTTACCATCCTTCACATTTAGGAAATGATGTGGCTTTGCCACACACCGCTTGTACACACTCTTCTAATACTTAAAACCACCCCCGGGACAAGATTCCTGTGGTCACAGCCACTTTTCCCACCTTTCCCACCTTTCCCAGTGGCAAGGGAAACCTGGCCTGACCTACTGTCCAGCTTCCCTCCAGAGACCTCTTGAAATCCATGGCCTTGAAAATCTTCATCTAGCCCTCACTAGTCTTCCAGCAAAGGAGACGACCATGAGCTCATGGAGCTGTGGAAAATGTCAGAAGAAAGCACCCGATGTGCCTGAATCCAGCCATGTGAGCTGGGGGACCCCTCTGCTCATCTCACCTGAGCCAGTATGTGCCTCAGAGAGCTTCTGTTGCCCCATTGGAAACTGCATGGGATGCCCTGGATGACAATGGCAATGTGTTTTGCTCAGGGCCCACCCTGCAGCAAGGGCTCTGCGCCAGCTTCTCCTGCCCCTGCCTCCCACTCAACCCTTGAGGTGACCCCAGCCAAGGCCTCTGGAGTGGGCACTGTGCCCTTTGCAGCTTGCCTAGGCAGCAAAGAGGAAGGAGAGCCCATGTGTGAAAGCCAGCATCCCTTTTGATAACCCTTGTGGTTCATGGTCCCCACACATCTCCTGAATGCCTGTCAAGTGTGCTGCTCCAAGGTGCCACCTTCAGACTGGGGGTTCCAGCTTCAGGAAAATCGTGCCTGTGGGAAGCACTGATTGTCAGAGCCAGACATTCTTACGGACATTCAAACTCTCATCACGCTGACACTACTGGGTGAGCCAACCAGGGCTGCTGACATGGGGGCATGCCAACGCCTCACTTTATTCCAGATAAGATGCAATGCCATCATGCAGTAATCAGGGTTTCTTTAAGCACAGTCATTTCCTCATAAGCTCAGCTGATGGCCTTCCCATTATTGCCTTTCAGAGGAAAGATTTAAGGTAGCAGAAAATACTATGAAAAAGAATATTAGGTTTAGATTGACCATAACAAAATTATTATAAGAACCGTGCTATCTGGTTTATATTGTATTATTAACTACACATTCTCCCAACATGCTGCTCAGCGGACCAGCAAAGCAAGTGTTCATTGTAGAATTCAATCTTGGTGAGCAATAAACTCAGTGTTTTGCACAAATAGATTCCACAAACTGTTTATTGTGATTTCCACATATATGGGATGGAAAATAGCGTTGCAGAGCATTCCCCCTTCTCAGGGAGGTCTGAGCATCAGAGATGTAAATCACGGCCACTTGAGTCAACACAGGTGGGACCAGCTGAGCACAAAGCTGTAAAGTAGACTTTTATAACCTAAGGCTGTGGGGCTCCTTCTCTGTGCTTCAGCTGCATCAGATTGCTTATCTTCCTCTCTAAACTGACCCAGTGATCTCCTAGGTAGCAAGTTTAGTATCATAACTGACAACACCATGCTGAAAAGCAGAGGCCACTTTATTCAAAGATGGAGACACAGATGCAGATGCCTCAAACTCAGATGCACAGGCCTGAGCCTTCCTCCCTCTGACTCACTCAGTCCCTTCTAAAGGGATTGGCTTCTCTGGCATCTGGAAAACTTACCACAAATTTAGTGGCTTAAAACAACAAAAATTTACCCTTTTACAGTTTTGGAGCTCAGAAGCCCTAAAATTCAAACTTCAGCAGGGCTGGTTCCTTCCATAGCCTTCAGGGAAGAATTTATCTCCTGTGTTCCTTGTCTCACTGATCCTTCCTCAGATCATCTGACCTCACCTGGTCCCTGGACCCTGACTTTCCTGGCACCCTCTTATAAGTACCCTTGTGATTCCATTGGAATTCCCCAGATAATCCAGGATGATCTCCTCACCTCAAGATCCTTAATCACATGTGCAAAGTACTTTCTGCTATGTCAGGTGACCTAGTCACAGATTCTGAGGATCAGGATATGGACATTTTGAGGATCAGGACACAGACATCTTTAGAAGTTGTTATTGTGTTTATCACAGCAAACTCTGATTCCTTAGTAAGTATATGATATAGGATAGTTTGATTATTTATCCTAGGACAATGTTTCTTTGGAAATGTATTGCTTGTGAGTTCAGAAAAAGCCTTACTGGGGGAAGTCATACAGTGTCTCTACACCCTGTAAAGTTATCCTCCCATCTTCATTACCCTCAACACTGTGGTGGCAATGTGGGGACCTTTGCATTTCCACACTCTCTTAGAATTGACTTATTCATTATGCAAAAAGACCCATAAGATTTTTATTGAAATAGAATAGATTTATGTGTCAACTTGGGCAGAAATGGCATCTTCACAATGATTTTCCAATCATTGTGAGCATGATCTGTCTTTCCATTTACTTAGGATTTTAGAAATTTCTCTAAACTGTATCTTGTCCATATACACCTGTTATCATATTAGTTCCTAGGTATAATACTTTTAATATTGTAAGCCTTTTTATGTTATTTTTGCTGTTATTGCTGGCTGTGTTGATCCAGTAGGCATGAAACTGGCTGTGGTATTTTGCTGGAGTAAGAGATACACCTGAATGACATTGACCCCCGAAAGAGGGGTTGGTTAGTAATTAGTTTGTACCACCTTTTCACCTTTGTTTATTGAAAATCATGAAACTGATGGTTTACCAGGTTTTCAGCTGGATTTGATGAATGTTGCTGAGTGCTACCCAATAGAAAGGCAAGGATCTTCAGTATAAAAAGTGGGACATCAAACCTTAGTAAGAGCATATGACAAGTTTCAGCTTGTTCAGTGTAGTCAGTTAATTGTGAGCTATGATTAAGAGAAGGTATGTTTTAAAGCATGCAGTAAATCATGGATCATGAACAATGCATTTCACTGGAGTCACATCATTATACTTTTCCAGCTTCCAGTTTTTAAAGAAATGTTATCACAGGAGATGAAACTTGGGTCTATGGTTATGATCCTGAGACCAAGGTTCAGAGTTCTCAATGGGAATCACCCAGTTCTCCTTGTGCAAAAAGCAAGATCCAGCACCTAGGTGACATTGATTGTGCTTTTTGACCTTGATGGAATTGTGCAAGCTGAGTTAGTACAGAAGGTGGCAAGAACAGTGGGACAAGTGTGTTCAAAGTGAGGGAAAGGATTTTGAAGAGGGATTAATGACAATGTGTCTTTTACTGTAATTTTTTTCAAATTTAAACATGCACTGTATTTTTTTGGTCACATCAGGCATATACTTAAATGTTCCCAACCTAAAGTGCTTTAAACATTCACCAATAAGTATAAAAATGTTACCTTCTATTTCTAATTATTTTGAGATTTTTGCATGACTAGGTGTTGCAATTTTGTCAAAACCCTTTTATTCATCAATTGAACTAATTGTTGGCTGATTTACTTTTTGTAGCAAACTAGTGAAAGTTATAAAGTTCCTTCTGCTCATGAGCTTAGCTGAATCAATTTTTAAATGTAACTTTATTGACATATAATTCAATGTATTGTCTAAACTCCTCTTAATGTGAGAGTCATTTTGATGGGATATTGTCAGTTCATTTTTATCACAAATATGAGTAACCCCGTCTCATAGTCAGAGAACTAAAATCAAATTTAGATTTGTTGCTCAAAGTCCTGGATTGACAGAAGTTACATTTCTTCCTCTCAGCTACCAAGGGGGACCACAGCATGGAAATGAAAGGCATTGGATCCCAACTCATTTATCCTCATTTATTACTTAGGGAAGTGTATACAGTCCAGCCATATGTAAATGAATTAAATCATCACAGGTGGGTTTCAGACACCCCCTCCTATTGGAGCCCATTTTGAGAAGGTCCACACCTGCATCACTGTGCCTGGGGCCGGAAGAGTGTGTCAGATACTAGAGGTGAGCAGACCAGAAATAAAGAGGTTGGGAAAGCATTTGTTGAGCGCCTGCAGGATAAACTTTGAGTAGGCCAGGAGGCAGAGTCAGGCTGTGGCTTTGCCAGTATCAGGGGCCTGGGTTCTTGAGCTCAGTCCCCCAAACCACACCTAGCACAGACTCAGCTGAATCAGGTTGTATCAAAATAACACCTTTATTTCCTGTAGCAACATAAGATGAGGTTGGAGGAGAGTGTGTCCTCTTGGCCTATGAAGGTATCAGGCCTTCCTTGGTGGGCAGCTCTGGATCTTTCTCCTCAAAGACATGTAGGGCTTTGGATCTGGCCTGTGGGAGGTTAGGGTGCACAGGGGCAGTCTCTGCCATCCGCACGCCCACGCTATCCCCAATCTGGGGATTTGGTTACCAGCACAGCACTGCAGCTCCACCCTCCGCTCCTTGCCTCTGTGGCCTCCTCACTGACCCCTTCCTTCCTGACATTCATTCTCTGTTTCCTTGTTTGATGTCTGGGATCTCCTGAAGGCAAATACTGGCTGAATGTTCCCTACACTCTCCCCTGTATCTGTGATAGTCCCAAACACATCCACAGATGATTCCACCTTGGTTCCATTAGGGTTCCTCCTGACCACTGAGTGGTCGCAGGAAGGCAGCATGGATGAGTGGATAGGATCAACAATGAGGACACTGGGGGTGGTGACAAGGGCCTGGACTCCAGGCAATGAGGACAGAATAAGACTTCCACAGAACAAGGCAATGCAAGTAAGATGTACAAATGGGAAGCTTGGTTTTAAGTGACTCATATGAATTTCCCAGAGATCCTTGTGCTGGCCCATTGGAGCCTCCAGCTGTTCCTGGAAATCCAATCTAGGAGTCAACCACACAGGCATGAGGGCCACGGGCTAAAACTACACAGCCTGACCCAGGCCAGGGGTTTTCATACACAGTCCTGAGGGGTTTTGCATACTCTCTGCTCCACAGGGATCACCTTCCCTATATGGGCCTTTGAGCTCTGCTCAGACAGCAACTCTAACCCAACCCTGATGTCACCCCGCTTGTGGGCCCACCCAAGTGGGATAAAAATGGCAGCTTTCAGAGAGGTGACTTCTTCATGCCCTATTTGATTGGTAAATAAAGTTTCATACTTCTTGCCATCTACCAATTTAATCAACCAAATTATAATCACAAATCTATCAGCTAAATATATTTTAAAATATCGTTTTTACAGATGATTATTATTCTTTCCAATCATCCTTCATAATAAGTGGCAAACTAGAACTACAATGTAAAGATGACTTTTACCAGACAAAGATTATTTTGATCTCTGATGATAAAGGAGCCTGCCACTCTGGCCTTTCACCATTCATTGCTCCTGCTCAGTGTGAACTTTTCTGAGACAACATTTAGCTGATTCTCCTCTGGTGCTTATGGATCATCACCCAGCACATTGCCTGTCCTGCTGGGTCCTGGGAGGCAACCACGTAAGTGTCCTCCCTAAAATGGGAACTAGGAACAGCAAGCAGCCTCACCCAACCATCCTTGGAGGCCAAAGAGCACATTAACTATAAGTTAACACACTTTGTTTCTCTTTACCAATTTTAATAAATATCAATGAACAATACTTCTCTTCCATAAAATCAGGCATGTCTTGGAGATCCTTTTGCTTGAATGGAGAAGCTTTTACTCCTGAGTACCAACCTGCAGAGTTTTTCTCTAAAGCCTGTCATTGATGCAACGAAACTAGGCACTGCCCAAACGTTAAGTTGATGTTTGAATCTTCCTTAGCCTTTCAACCTCTACTTTATGCCAAGACAAAAGTAAAAATGAACAAGAAGCTAGTAGAATAATTAATTTTTTAAAAGCCTTTATACCCTTGGTAGTCAGCACAACTAGTTTAAAAGGGCATATTTCCTTAATATTATCAGAGCAAGCATAGAGATATTCATTAGATATTAAGTAACTAATTTGGTAAACGAATTCAGTTCCATTTATGACAAAATTGATCAGGAACTGCACTCACAATTATCTTTATAACATGGAAGATATTTGTAAGCATGGGTAAATTTCACCAAGAGAAAACTGTTAGGAAATTATGATTTCCACTTTCACCCAGGATATAGAGAACTGGAAAGAGCATTGTCCTAACAAAAAGAAAAAGCTGGATAAGCCAAAAATCAAATTTTCTTTGATCCATCAGAATGTCAAGATTGTAAGGAAGTCAAGAAGCCTGGAATCCCAGGAAAGACAGATTCCTCCCCTCCAAGGAGCAACAAGACAGGAAGCAGCTCATCTGTGGCAAAGAAAGTGCAGATGGGAAGGTTGCCCAAGAGCAGGTAAGAAGAAATAGGCCAAAATATACAGGAATTCTGAAAGGCTGCCATTGTCCTGACATGTCATACTATCTGGGGCCCTGGTCATAATAGAGAAGGCTATACATTTCCTCACCAGGTTCTTATAAGAAAGAGGACTGGGAATGAAAAGGGAGAACCGACAGTAACATAGACATAGAGTGGGACTGAGCTGAGAGAGTTAAGCAGTCCTCGCCACCCCACCTAGACCTTTCTCTCTCACAATGAGAAACCCTTAGACCCAGCTTGGCATGGTGGCACATGCCTGTAATCCCAGCATTCAGGAAGCTGAGGCAGGAGGATCACCATGAGTTCGAGGCCAGCCTGGGATACACAGTGAGTTCAGGGCCAGTGAGACCCTGCCTCAAAAAACAAACAAACAAACAAACAAACAAAAGCCTTAGACCTACAAGCAAAGGGCAAGCAAAGACCCATTGCACAAGGAAAGGATGGCAACAAAATCTCTGCACACTGAGGGGAGGACAAGAAGCCATGCTGGGCCCAGAATCCCATGCCGAAGCCAAAGAGAGGGTTGCTGCCCCTGAGGAGTGAGGAGGAAAGGCAGAAATCTCCCATGCGGGTAGAGTTCGGGCACCATATAGGGGAAGGGCAGCAATATCATAGACTCACACACAATAAACATTTACAACAAGAAAGTTGGGCCAGGCAACAGAGACCCTCTGAGAGAGTCCTCCTGCCATTCACTTGAAGCCTAGAATCAAGTTACAAGCTGCTCCATCTACCTGGGGAGGGGTCAGAGCAGGAAGAGGACCTAATATGAGGAACAAACATCCAGCTACGGCTGAAAGCTGAACACAGAGCACTAAATCTGAGGAACCTGCCCAACACCCCAGCTCCCAACCCACACACAAGTCAGTGGCAGTCACTACAGGAAGAACTAGAAGTTGTGCAATGGAAGTCAAGATGACAGCATGACATCCTGAACTCAGCTCATTTCTTGTCTAAATTTAATCAACCTCCCACACTAATGGCCTTCTGGTATGAGGCATCCAGACTTCCAGTGTGATTACTATTTAACTCAATTTTGTATATTCTATGCATGATGTTCAGCATTCAGTAAAACACACACAGACACACAGATGACCTAGATGTTAAAAAACTCAAATGAAAACTTTAAAATCATTATATTAACATGTTGAAGGACCTAGCGGGAAAGGTAGCCAGCATGCCAGAGCACATGGACATTTTCAGCAGAACGATGCATACCCTCCCCTGTGACCACTTTGGCCCCAACCTGGGAACAACACTGCTCATTCCGACATTCAAAGGACCTGTGCTCTGGCCCATAGCTCTTCTAGGAGTCCACAACATTTCTCAAGGCAGGATAGGCCTAGATGTGATGCCATCCCAGCTGCTGTCCTCATGACCTTGCACCTTTCTCATGTCACTCCCACACAAACAGTGTCTGCCTTCTTTACCCATGGTCTCAAGGGAAGTGAAATGTTTCACTGAAGGAGTGAGTAGGAAAAGGAGCATTGGCAAAGTCAGATCACTTTCTCAAAGTTGGAAGCAACCGAGGCCTGCTGAAGACAACATGACCCCAATGACAGTATCAGATGCAGCAGAGGAATCCAATCAGTAAGGGCATGAGGATACTGCCAGGGAGTGTGGAAATTAGTGACCTTTGCTACAGCAGGGTCATTGCAGTGAAAAACATTGTTAGAGTTTAAATATGAGATGTTCCCCCAAAGACTCATGTACTGAGGGCTGGATCCCCAATGCAGCAGTGTTAAAAAGTGGGGCCTAGAGAGATGATTGGATCATTAGGTTGCTAACCTCATCAATAGGTTAATCTATCAACAAGTTCATAGTTGAAGGGGCTAACAGGAGGTAGAACCCAGTTGCAGGAGGTAGGTCACTGGGGACATGGCTTTGAAGAGGATATCTTGTCCCCAGCCCCTTTCCCTCATTCTTGTTCTTCCCTTTTCTCTGCTTTCTACCCATGAGTTGAACACCTTTCTTCCACCGTGACCTTCTGCCATGATATTCTGCTTCACCACTGACTCAAAGAAATGTACCCAGTAGACCACTGGCTAAAACCTCTGAAACCATGAGCCAAAAAATTCTTTTAAATCTGTTTATGTCAGGCATTTTGTCACAGCAACGAAAAGCTGACTACACAGAAACGAAAGACCTCAGTAGTAGTAGAAATAGCTAATCTGGACAACTCTTGTACCAGAGCTGAGAGAAAAATAAAATGAAGGACTGGGGAATATATTTGTTTGTTTCAAACACAGGTATAACAGCTACCTATTCTCTACATCTACATACATGTAAAGGGAGAATCACTTACATGTGTAATGCAAATATTCACTATCCCACACACAAAGAGGCAAACGTCGTAATAAAGGAAAAGAACACCACATAGATGGATCACCTGCCTTATGTCAAGAGTAGGCAGAAAACTTTATAAAATATGAATACTTACTTCTAATTTAGAAATCAGGAAAATGATATTTCAAGAGCTAAGAGGAGTGCACAACACTGATAATTACTAAGTAGATAGAGCCTGCCAACTCCGTGACAGACAATTAGGTCAGCTTTTATTTTTTTCCCAAAGGATTTGTCCCAACTATGAAGGGTGGCATTTAGTGAGAAAATATTATATAAGAAGTAAGTACAAACACCTAAATGCTAAGAAAAAACACGTCTCAAGCAGATATTAATATACTACTGTTAGACTAAATGAAACATAACAAAGAAGCAGGACCTCAGAAATAGCATTGGCCTCAAAATGAAATTCACAAATGGAACAGATGCAAATTTTTTGTAAAGTGGGAGAATCACTCCCAGGCTAGCAAGACTAAACTCTGCTACAGGATTCAAGGGATCTGTTTTGAAACAAAGCAGTGAAGTACTCAAACAAGAAGGAAAGGAAATGTTTTGCAAGGAAAACATAACATCGTTCATCCTAGCATTCTCCTCTCCAGTAGGGATAAGATGGCTTGGCTCATCAAAGACTGTGGCAGGCAGAGGGGGGGACCCAAGCCCTAACCAATGAGTATAACTCTAATGAATATAACTCTATATATGAGAATATATACATATATATATATATATATATATATAACTCTATAATGAATATAACTCTAATGAATATAACTCTAACTCCTTACTGAAGTTGTAGGCACAAACTAGAAATACAAGGAAACATCTCCAACTGATAAAAGACATATGAATATCCCACAAATACCATCATACTTAATGGTGAAAATCTGTGTACTTACAAGATCAGGAACAAGAAAAAATATCTATTCTCACTACATCTGTTCATCATTGTACTGGAGGTGGTAGCCAGGAAAATTTTAGCAACATAAATAAATAAAAGGCAATTAGTTTGGAAAGGAAGAAGTACAATTATCTTTATTTGAAGATGACATGATCTTGTATTTAGAAAACCATAAGTAACTTGCTAAAAATCATTAGATGAGTTTAGCAAAGTAACAACCTAGAAGATCAATATACAAAAATCATTTTTATTTTGGTACATATGAAATGAACAATCCAAAAGTAAAATTAAAAAACAATTGTAGTTATAAAATAATCAAAAGCAAAATACTGAGGAATAAATTTAACCAAAGAAATGTAAACTTGAACACTGAAAACTACAGTATACCAATAGTATTGGAAACATATTGTTCTTCTCTGAGCCTTCTCATCCTTTTCATAGGAGGAGGAAAGGGGTTGCATTTTTGGCCTTGATATTATTAGGGATAGGCTCAGGGTGCGATCTACACATCCAAATGCATGCAACTGTCTCGATTTTTACAGACAGAGGATTGACGCAAAGAAAGGGAATGAAAATACATATCCTGAAAATAGAATATCAAGCATTGATTCCTCCATGGACACACCCAAGCCCGCTATCATTCTACATTTAAGGGATGCCCATATATTATATCAATAGTTGTGCAAGTGAGAAACCCGAGATCCAGGGGTCTGAGGAAGGGAGGTGAGGCAACAGGGAACTGGAAAAATCAAAATTGAGTTCCCTGGATCTGTTGAGTAGAGCTACTGTACAGCAATTATAGGATCAGAGAATATACAGGAATTTGGCAAGACATACATTGGAAAACAGAAACCCAGGGGTAGGTCCTGACTGAGAATCACTACTCTCACACCCACCAACCACACATTCAACCTCCCAAACTTCATCCTCCTTCTACACCACTCCCACTCCTCATTCAGGCTCGCATCGACATTTATCACTCAAGCCAATAATTTCCCTATCTGAAGAGGAAATATATTAGTAGCAGAAGCTCTGAAAAACCCCTGTGTTGAAATCCTTCCCTAGTTTGTGGCAGAAACCAGGGACAGAAAGGCAAAGTTCAGGTCTATCTTACAACAAAAACTAAAGATTTGGTTGATAGATAAATAGATGAAACTTTGGAGTTTCTGAGGAAATGGTAATCATGCACTAGATTGGCACGATCTAAATTGTCACACGGTTATGAAGGGCACTCACCTTGACTCTTTGATTTTATTCCAGTATGTACAGTAGAGCAGATTTCCAATTGTGTAATATAACCCGTTGAAAACACAAATTAGTCTGATGAGTGAAAACATATTTTAAGGGGTTGGAAGAGAGTTAGCATATTAACTTCCTGTTACTTAACAAATTTGAAATAAAATAAACACATTTCACACTTTAGAATGAAGCTATAAAAAATCAGAATTTTAAAAATTCGTTATCAATATCATCAAATAATTAGACCCCACTCAAATTTCTCCACTATTCTCACAATGTCCCAGGTTGCCAAACCAAGGTTGTCTTGGCGGGGGTGGGGGGGGGCGGTGCTGGGGACTGAAGCCAGGACCTTCATATTCATCTACATCTCTAGTTCATTCATTCAGAGACAAGTTTTCCCCTAAACAGCTAAATTGCCCCGGCTGGGCTCGAATTTACAGCCTTGAGTGCTGGGATTAAAGGTGTGTGCACCACACCAGGTCAGAATTTAATAAAGAACCAGAGCTCCACATCTCTGACATGACAGAAGCTATTCCTAACCCTTCAGCTCTGGTCTTTAGGTAACAGGAATAGGAAAATAAATTTAAAGTTAAGGATAATGGAGAGCCGCAGAGGTTTGTGGGAAATGTAGTCTGGACTGTCTGAGTTTCCTTCTACGCATGTGCAGCCCGTCTATCCCACTCCCCCGCCCCGCACCCCCCTCTCCCATCGTCTTCTACCAGAAATTTTGGAACTTGATCTTTCTTTGCGGTGCTTAGCGGGACCTGAGGTTGTAGTCTGTGTCCTTAAAGGTTGGTGCAAAGGGGAAAGAGGAGCCCATGGGCCTCGGGGGACCCTGGAGAGCGGGACAGGTGTCCCACCCTTGGTGGGAGCAGAAACAGGGATCTCAGGTAGGCGGAATGGAACGTGATGGCAGGTGCCTGGGAGACACCAGCATCAAATCCACTGGTGCGGGGGCGCAAGGGGTGACTCGGACTGTATTCTCACTATTGCTTTGCCAGTAAGGAGTCCCCATATTAATAAGGAAACAAGTTAGTGCAGCCAAAATACAATTCTATAACAATTTTTGATGAAGGCATGTTTAAATTAGTATGCTTTTAGGCGGTATTGTTCCTAAATCAGTAGATAATATTTTCATCAACCTAAAAATAAATTGTATATGGAGATCTACTGATTAGAGGCATCCTTAATGGAATAGGTTTTTGTTTTTCTTTTTGTTTTGTTTTGTTTCGTTTGCCCCTTATTGAGGCATAAAGGACTGGTCTCCCACAGGGAGACCTTTTTTGGTGGTAGGGGGCAGATCTTTTCCAGCTAACCTGGAGAATTTGCCGCAAGAGAATATCAACGACCAAGCTGCACCAGTTCTTCATTAATTCACTCCATTCACCTTTTCCAGATCTGCTTCCAGAGTACTCTGTGCATTTCCTGGAGCAACAAAAAATGAATACATCTCAGGTGAATTAGCTGCTTCTTTATCCCTCAGTTTGTTTTACATTGTATTTATTAGCTCTAAGGAGCCCATGAATTAAAGTGAAAAAGTAGAAATAGATGACATTCAGTCTAAAGCACATTTACAAAAATTAGATAAAGTTGTCGTGTAGATACAAGAAGTTTATAAGGCAGAACTGTCTGAACTGAGTACAGATTTGCCTCTGATCTTTCTGAAGTCATGGCAAAAAGTCATTTACATTTGTTATGTGATTCCAATAGAACCTATTTAATAAGAGAACATGCTAAATACACATGAAATGTAAAGACACGTTGGCATCAAAGCCTGAAATACCATCATCACTGATCACATAGATGATATGCTGAAAAGTTTTCCACTGCCAACCTGGACATAAACACTGTTAGCACTCTGCAGTGAAAAAAGTTCTGTAGTACTAAAGTGCAGCTCACTTAAGATTTTTTGGAGTTGCTAAAATAGTGTGATACAAGTACAGTTTTTGGAAGGCAGTACTCGGTTCATGGATAAAACATAAAACATGGAGAATTGAGTCAACCACAGGTCCTTGAGTAACACCATATATTTCTCTCAATCTTTACACACAGGTTGTGCGTTAGACTGTTAAAAGTTATATATTTTACTGTTCTTTTATATTTTAATTAATGTAATCTTAGTTCACTTCTAAAACTCACCAAGAACCTAACCGTTTCATGGTTTTTCATTTGAGTGCCATATTTGACGCTATTGTTTTCATTCTCTCCTGGAAGTTCTTTTGTTAGTTGTCATGAGTTAACTAATGATTTCTTTTCTTTTCCTCTAAATTCTTCTCTCTTCTTACCATAGCTGACCCAGATGTTTCATTTGGTTCCCCCATTCATCCCACTCTGAAATTCTCCTTGACTGATTGAGTTCTCAGTGACAACCACTGCTGTTTCTCTCCAGCTTGGGCCACAGGTTCAACTCCCTATAATTACCTTATTATAGCTATCCAAGAGGCAACTCAAGCTCAACAAATCCAAAGTGATTTCCTGTTTCTCCTCCCTTATATATGGTATTAGTCCCAGCCAGCCAGTGACGCAGACACCAAACTGGGATTTCTCACAGAACCCTCCCTCTTTCCAAGTTTCAATCTCATCCAATGTCACATCCTGCTACTTTTGTTTGTTAGTCCTTTTCATATTATTCCAGTGTTTGCATAGTGTCGATATGAGGGGAGGAGTTTTGGCGCTCACAAACACACTAATTTTGTTACACTGGAAATGACAGAACATAAAGGGTATGTTTTCTAAAAGCAAGGCTTTCACCAACACACGTAGTGACTGACATCTGTAGGAGGCCACAGGGAGGAGCGTTCAGGAGTTAGTGGAACCCATTAGAGCAAATGTCAGTGGAAAGGTATTCAAATAATAAAAACAATGATGCACATATTTGTATGCCGTGTACCTTTTTATAGAAATTTGTTATTCTCCCTGTAGTCTTTATTAATACACAGTTGTATGTACTTGAAAAATACTTGTCATGTTTTCAAACTCCTTTAAAGATTGTGTTTATTTCTCATATTCCAAGTAACCACTTAAAAACTAGTAGGGAAAAAACGGATACATACATTAGTCGCAGCTATGTTTATAGACCAGAACTGGGATTAGTAGTTGCTTGAGAACTAAAAGTGACAGCCTAATTAACTGAACATTTTAAATTTGCAATTACCATTTGAGACCTACCATAAAATGTGAAATGTGCTTAACTCATCTATTTTGAACCGAATATTCAAGCTAACCCTACATTCTCCTTACTTGCTTATGATCCCTAATGATTTTTTGGTGTTCTACTTTTCAGCTACATAACAAAGCACAACAAAACTTGCTTAAAACATTTATTTAATTTATTCTTACACATGGCAATCTTATAGGTTAGGAAACTGGACAGGACAGTGTGAACGGCTGCTTCACAAAGTGTCTGATCTACGTCAGGCATACAATCTGTTCAGGATATTTCTGGACTCAACTGAAAGGACACTAGTGGCTGGGACTATGGAGCAGGCATCCAATCCTCTCTTTTGTAGACAGTTTGGAGTTTTTCAGTCTGGCATTCACAGGGTAGTCTGGCGTGTCCAATTCTTCTGAGAGCGAGTGTCCAAGAGACCCAAGCAGAAGACGTGGGGCTTCTTGTGATCTGCCCTCTGAAGCCCCATAGCATCCCTTCTGCCATGTTCTCCTAGCCTGGCATATCACTATGATCAGCCCTGATGCAAGGGGAGGACAACCAGGTTCCACCTCTCAATCAGAAGAATAGTAAGAATTTGCAGCAGTTTTAAATAAGCCATAGTTTGTGCTCTGACCACAGATTATTTATATTTCTGCCACATGCTAAATGTTTTTTGATCTTCTCAAGAGCCCCCAAAATCTTTCCCTCTTATGGCACTGGTGGAAAGCCTGACTGAATCAGGTCCCGGTGGCCTACCCTCTGCCCTGCACACATACCCAGCTCACAGTGAGGACTGAGGCCTGAACATGGTGGGCTCTTTCCTTCAGATACCAGTGGTAGGAGGTGGGAGGCAACCTGTGAGCAGTGGTCTAAGCAATTATTCCCTTCAGCTACCTGCTCCAGTTCTTTGATTAGAGACCAGTCCTGGTGTGTAGGAAGGATGCTTGGTTTCTCTTCACTCTGCCCTCTGGGATCTTGCCATTCTCTATCAATATTCTGACCAAAGTTTTCCATCTATTTCTTCCTTATGGTATATTGTATATCCAATGGCTGGCTGGCTTTGTTTCTTTCTTTCTCTTTTCCTGACTGGTCTATTGAGATAAGAAATCATATTCAGGGTAATCATTTCTTTAAAAAGTGTGGGTACCAAAATCATTAGACCAAAGCCACCTCCACAGAGTGAGGCAGACCCTTGGTTCTCTGACCTCCCCTTCTCTCCAGGTCTGCCATGGGACAACAACCTTAAAAGTTCTGTTGTTCATCAGTCACCGTATGGCACACCCTAATCTCCTTAGAATGCTGAAAAAAAAATCTTGCACTTTTACTCCAGAAATAAATTTTTTAAATTTTTATTTGATTTGATTTACTTTTGAAAAAAATTTGAATTTTATTTTTAACTGAAACATAAAAACAAATTATATGTATTTATGAGGTGCTGAAATGTTTTGATACGTGTGTACACTGTATACAGTGTAAATCTGAAAATATTTTTGATGTTTTATCTTTACTAAGAAAAAACAATGGATTTGATCCTTGCTACAAAGCCATTTCTTTAAAATGGTTCACTAGGCAAAACCAGGCATGAAAAATAGTTATATTTCAAACCCAGCAAGTCCTTTTATATTACTTCTACATTCTGTTTGAAAATTGAACATGCTTTCTTCTCTCATAATTTCTCAGTAGCAGAGGTATCACTCCATGGTCTCCCCAGAAGTCTCCTTAGGCAGAACTCTGAGATGGTGAGGTGCCCTTTTAATTTTCCATATTATGGTTGCCCACAGTCCTCTAGTATATAACCCATATGCCTTTTTCTTCAGTTTTCAGTGACATTTTTATCACTATCCCTCAGGCACTTACTAGGAGTCTCAGTGGCCTTTCTAGATGGTATTCGAGTTCCAGTTTCTGCTCAATTTCATAGCCAATGCCATGTGGCAATTAAATATAATTATACATTTACTAATTGTAAATTATAATTTAAATGTTATATAATAACCTGGTCTCTCTTTACATTTTTTTAACTTTAAGTCTATTTTATCTGATGTAATTGTTGCTACTTTTGCTCTGTTGGCTTCTATTTTCATGAAATGTCATTTTTTTATCCTTTCATTTTCACTCTGTAAATTCTTCCAAGTGAAATGAGGGGATTTTTTCCCCTGTACAAGTGGCTTCTTTTAAATTGGTGCATATTAGTGATAATAGAATAATTAAATTCATTTTGGTGTGTTGCCACATGCTTATAACATATGCATCATGAGGAGGAGGAGGGACAGTGTTGGCTCCTCCCATCAAACAGTGCAGGTCCCTAAACTGGGCTCTAGACCAGTGAGGGTGGTTAGACTCTGCACCAGCAAAAATGCAGATGTTTTTGGTACTAAGAGAGGCTGTTGAGTCCCCCTGCTTACCATTACTTTATCCGTAGAGCACTTAGAATATTAATCAGAATATTTCAAATCCCCTTTCTAAAACTTTCAATATTCTAGCCATGTTTGTCTCTGATAGCTTGCTCTGTCACTTAAGATTATATTTTGTGGCTTTTAGTATTATTGTAGTCAGGGTTTGCAAGGGAATAGATTTAATATAGGACACATGTTTTATAGGATTATTTTATAATATTCACCCAAAAATCAAATGCAGAGGAATGCAAGAAATCTGTCCATGTGCTAGAGACCCAAAGAATCCAGCTGAGGGCCTGGATCCCATGGTAATGTCCTGCACGAGTCCAGCTTAAGACCTAGAGCCCATGGCAGTGTCCTCCATGAGTCCAGCTGAGGCCTAGAACCCACAACAGTGTCTCATATAGGTCTGTATCAAGGATCTGCACTGTCAGTGGTGGAAGCTAGAAAGTCTGCACCAGCAGGATGAAGGATCTGTGCCACAAGGCTGAGGGATCTGGACTGGCGCTCAAGGAAAGGACCAGAGCTCCCCCAAAAAGAACAGCAGCCATCCTCAGTGACAGTAAGGACCTGAGCTCCTCCAATGATGAGAACAGCTGGTTCATATCAGGAAAAGCAGTGGGACAAGCTTCTCCAACAATAGTATGCCACCTTCCCCTCCAGTTCTCCTTTTATGCTGTTGGCAACAATTCTCAGGTGGGTCTTCCACACCCAAAACCACACTGACTCAGTTCAGTTGGGTGTTGCAAACTGACCATTAGTTAATCCACCACAAGTATTAATCTTTGATTTTTTTCCTTATAGCTAGACATGAAGTACCAGATAAAAGGAACCACTATAAATAGACATTCAGTAACAGAGTGGTAAAGTGTCAGGGAAAGAGAAACTATCTTAATACATTCGGGATGCTGTAACAAAACACCTTAGACCAGTGGTGGCAAACCTAGGGCATGCATGCTGCAGTGGGCTGTTTGTATCATTGAAAGCTCTAAAAGGTTCACCACCACTGCCTTAGACTGAATAATTTATAACAAAACATAAACTTACTGCTCTCAGTTTGGGAAGCTAAATAGTCCAAGTTCAAAAGCACCAGGAGATTCAGTATCTGGTGAAGGTTCATGCCTCATAAGTGGCACCTGCTGTGTGTCCTCACAATGTGAAAGAGGCAGCAAAGTTCCCTTTGACCTCCATTGTAAGGACACTTGTCCTACTCATGAGGTCTGTGCTCTCATGACCTACTTTGGTACCTCCCAAACTATTCACTTCTTAATTCTAGCACATTGAGGATTAGATTTCAATGTATAAATTGGGGGGATACAGATATTCAGACCATAGCAAAAGTGTTCTCTAGTCCTATAATTAGGTCTTATTCTTTCAGTGAGCTCTGCCTTTGGACTGTGGACTACATTAGTGTTTCACAGTTTGTTTTTCTTTCCAGGTTTAGGTGGGACAGGATGGCTGTGGGGGCTAGAGTTGGGTACTTCCCTTTTTTCCATGTGGAAGTCTATGTTGGGTTAGAGTTGGATATTTCCCTTCACCCAGCACTTTTAGACTCTCACAGTATTGCATCCACTTAGGCTCTGGTTCAGTAGTTTCTCTTGAAGTCAAGTCTTGTTAGAAGAACACGGTGATCTGGCATATTTTGAAATGGCTTGGCATTTGCCCTTCCATAGGTAGAAGCAAGAGGGTAGTTTTCTACAATATGTATTTCAACACATCTTATGGACAGATTTTAGCTGGGGTAATTTTATAGTTGTACATACTATGACAATGATCAATGTAATGTTCATACTTGAGCATTAGATGAGTATTTTTGTCAAATATTACTTCATAAAATAATGCAAAGAAAAACATGGTTTAACATTGGAAACCTAATTTATTACATCAAGTCAGTAGGAAAAAAAAACCTTATACAGTCAGTCCTCTATATCTATGTGTTCTATACAGTCAAACAACTTCAGATCAAAAATATTCAGAAAAAAAATTATGTCTCTACAGAACATGAAAGGACAATTTTGTCATTACTGCCTAAATACTATAGTATAGTAACTATCTGCATAGCATTTACACTGTATTAGGCATCATTAGTAAACCTAGAGATGATTTAAAGCAGGTGGGAGCATTGTTCATGCTATATACAAATACATTATTTTATACAAGGAACTTGGAGCATACAAAGATTTTAGTATTTACAGGACACCCTGGAGCTAAGCCCCCATAAACACAAAATAAATATCTACCAATACCCATTATTGACTTTCCTAAGATTTTTACACCACTAAAATAAGAAGTAACTTCTTTACCTTTACACAAGCATTCCCTCAGAAATATTTATATGTGGTTTATGGATATGGTTATTTTTTCCTGATTTCAGATGTCCAGGTAGTCAATGATTTAATTAAAAGGAGATAAAATCACAACAGATATCTGTGGGAGCTTGTAATCACCAACAAAACATTAGCTAAGGAGAGAGTTGAATCAGGAAAAATGTTTTGTTTGAGCCCAAACCATGCTTCAAATCAGATTATAAATAACAGGCTATTCAGGAATGAGGCCTAAAGAGTATAATTTATGTCAGAAGGCTCTTCTTCCTAGTGACCTTAATGAGATATATGCTGGGCCTGAGGCCCCTAATATAGATAGAAAGTCCCAAAACATCATAAATGCCTTAGCATCACAAGAGGCAGACTGAGCAGCAGTGTTTTGAATACAGTGGACAGGGGAAAGCCCTCAACACAGAGACAGTATTCTTTGTTCATAAGAGGTTTCATATAGAAGAGACCTCCCATAAATACCATGAATATAAGAAAGCCTGTGATATGTCAGCTCTCATTCCCCAAGATATAACTCAGGTAGAGAAGAACACTTTTGATAAAAAGGCAAACTTCACTAAACATCAGAAAACGCACAGGAGAAAAACTGTATGAATGTACTGAATATGACAGAACCTTCATAAGCAAGTTGGACATTGCCATGCATCACAGGACTCACATAGTGAAAAAAAAAACCTATGCATGTGCCTGCTGTGAGAAAT
This sequence comes from Erethizon dorsatum, assembly GCA_028451465.1. Classification (NCBI taxonomy): domain Eukaryota; kingdom Metazoa; phylum Chordata; class Mammalia; order Rodentia; family Erethizontidae; genus Erethizon; species Erethizon dorsatum. The sequence continues at coordinate 113,298,205 of CM051822.1, read as the reverse complement.
CCTTTGGCCATAAGTCAAACCTTATTGCCCATCAGAGAATTCACACAGGGGGAAGTCTCTGTGGATGAAATGAATGTGGGAGAACTTTCAGTGGAAAGTAAGGCACACCTTACTGTACATCACAGAACCCACACAGGACAATGACCTTATGAATGTAATGAATGTGGAAAAGGCTGCTACTGAAGTCAGCATTCAATGTGCATCAGAGAATTCACCCAGGAGAAAAACCACTGAATGTGGGAAAATCTACCAAAAGTTGTACCTTAGTGTACATCACAGAGTCCACACAGGAGAAAGATCTTATGAATGTAGTGAATGTGGGAAAACCTCTGGAATTCAGCATTCAGTGAGCATCAGAAAACTCACATAAGGGCAATACCCTATGAATGTAATTAATGTGGGAAAATCTTCTGCCAAAAGTCATACCTTCTGTACAGCATAGAGTCCCACACAGGAAAAAGACCTAATGAATGTAATGAATTCAGGAAATCCTTCCACCAGAAGTTGGCACTCAGCATCAGAGAATTCACACAAGAGAAAAACCTTATGAATGTGATGAATGTGGGAAAACCTTTGGCCAGAAGTCAGAACTCAAGGTACATCTGAGTACTGTCACAGAAGAAAGGCCTTATGGATGTAATGAATGTGGGATAAACTGCCAAAAGTTACACCTTATACATCACAGAGTCCACACAAGAGAAAGAACTCATGAATGTAATGAATGTGGGAAAGCCTTCCACGAGAAGGTAGCACTTGGTGTGCATCAGAAAACTCACTAGAAGAAAAGCCATATGATTATAATGCATGTAGGAAAACATTTTGCCTGAACTCAATCCTCACTATATGTCTGAGAGCTCACACAGAGGCAAAACCTTATAAATGTAGTAAATGTGGGACAAACTTCTGCTCAAAGTTGCGCATTGCTGTACATCACAGAGTTCACACAGAACAAAAACCTTATGAAGGTAATGACTGCAGGAAAGCCTTCTACAGATCAGCATTCAGTGATCATCAGAGAACTTGCACAAGAGAAAAACCCTATGAATATAATGAATGTGGGTAAACCTACAGGAAGTCACCACTCAGTGAGCACTGGAGAACTCACACAGGAGAAAAACTATATGAATGTAATGGATGTGGGAAAACCTGCCAAAAGTCAGGATTCTGTGAGCATCCTAGAACTCACCAAGAGAAAAATCCCATTAATTTTGATTAATGTAAGAAACCTTTCTGCTATAAACCAATCCTCACTGTACATCAGAAAACTCTCACAGCTGATAAGTCATACTAACATAAATAATGAGAGAAAACTCCCCACCATAAGCTGTCATTGAGTATCAGAAAAGTTATTTGAATGTGATGTGTATGGAAAACTCTTTAACAGAAATCAAATCTTAGCAGGCATCAGAACTCACAAGGGACAAATCTTGTATGACTGAGACTGGCTATGTGTTCTACCAAAACCACTCTCTTCTTTAGATACACATCCTGCAATTCTCAGCCTCTCATTGTTTAGGACCATGGGACTGAGCTCTGTCCAGAAGAATATGAGACACAAGTTATGAACATTACTTTCAGGCCTGGCAACAAAAAAATGTCCCTTCAGGCCTCCCTGACTTCTTAAGCTTTCTAAGATTTAAGTGCACTTGACCTCTAGAGTAATTTTAACAGGCAGAGGAGGGAGAAGGCCACCATGATTTAAGATAGAAGGAATTGATTGGAAAGAACAGAGATCTTCCCACCTCTATTCCTTTTATACTTTATATGAGTAAGACATGAATACTTAACCTGTTGAACCATTGTATGTGTGATCAGTTTGCATTACAACAGAGCTCACCATAGCTAATTTACTTAATGAACTTTGTAAGATAAGTTACCAGTCCTTATATATCAGAAAACTGACAAAGGAGAAAAATCTGTGTAGTTACCCAAGTCGTGTTATGAGAAAACCAAAGAAATGTGGAGAAACTGTGTAAGAAATTTGGAACATATCAGTAAGCAGAAATAGCTCATTAAATAATGAAGATAAAGTAAATCTTATAAATGTCTTTAACGTGTCAAAGCTTTAAATTTCCAACTCTTTATCTATAGCAGAGAATTTGAAATTCAGGGAAAACTAACAATTTGTGTAACATGGATATTAATTTCCAAGTAGAAATAGTAAATATGTATTAAAATATTTGACTGTATGCAAGTAATTATGTGTGAGTGGTAATATTGCCTGCAAGGGATATTTGATCATTTATAGACATATTTTTGCTTGTCAAAAAGTGGAGATTGGGAGGTGCTATTGGAATCTATTGGGTAGTAGCCGAAGATGCTGCTAAGCAGCTTACAGCACAAAGAAAAATCCCCTTTAATATTTAGGGTTTATGCGTATGAACATCCTGTCTTAACAGATTTTCCTTAAAGGGGTCCCAACATAACTGTGGATAGGAAACAAGTACACTTAACATTGTGACTTACTTCATGACTTTCCACATTAAGTGACATTCTACTGTCCTTATATCTTGATTACATATATTAAGTCTAAAGCATCGGACTACATACTGTTTTCCTTCTGCCCTAGCATTTGTAAATTTATGTGATCATTATTTCCAAACTGTCTCTTAAGAAGGTAATTTTTTCTAAAGATTGAAGCTAACAGAACAAGCCAGTGGTTCTAATACAAACATTATTTACCTCAAAATGCACAAATCGGACACAATTGTTAACACCCTAAGTCTATATTTAGACAACTGTGAACAGAAGTACTCATTCCACTCCATGGAAAAGCAGTCTCTAGAAGGAAAACTTCCTTTTTGTTCCTATTCCTTGCATCTTTCAATGAGGCACAGTTATATTAGTGTATGTATCAAATACCCTGTGACTAAGGAATCTATGTTTCTATTTCCAGTGCTGGGGTTCTACATGTGTGCCTTGCCACTTGAAGAGGAAACATAACCCCTGGCTCCACTTGTTACATATTAAAACTTTTGACCTTAACCTCAGTGGGCTTCTGTGCCTACATATTCTAAAGGGAATAATAATAAAGCCTGCCTCAAAGGGTTGTTGTAAGGAGTATCTTAGGTCAGTAAAGTGCTTTGGATATTATCTGGCACATGGTGTTATGGTTTAGTTCTAAAATATGCCCCAAAATTCTTGTGTGTGGAAAGATATTGGATCATGGGCTGCTATATTCATCAGTGGATTTGTCCATTGATGAGTTCAGTAGCTATATGTGCTGTTAGCAAGTGGAATCTGGTGATGTGGATCACTGGGGGTGTGACCTGGAAGATAGTATTCTTGTCCCCAGCTCCCCCCTTCTGTCTCTGCTTTCTGGCTGCCACTGGATGAGCCACTGTCCTCCATCCAGGCCCTTCCACCATGCCATTTCTGCCTTGGAGTTGGCTGACCATAGACTGAAAATATGAGCCAAAATAAACCTCCTTTAAGTTGTGAATGCTATGTATTTTGTCTTATCAATGAGAAAGTGATTAAAACACATGGTAAATCACATATAATTGGCTTCTGTGATAGCGATATTACCATAATTTACAAAATTGCTGTGTGATAAGTTAGTAGGGGACAGTAACTAACTTGCTTTTCTGCACAAGAACCATCTTCATTTTGTTTGACAGTGTTGATGTGGTCTTGTTGTCTGCTTGTACACATTTATCCAGAAATTTATCTTGGTGGAGCTTTTTATGATTAGCTGAAACTAATCTTTGCTTTAGTGATGCTTTGGAGCTGTGTGTGTGAGCCAGCTCTGTCTAATGACATGCTAGGAAGGTCCTGTGGCATGTCTAGGAAAAGGTCACCCGAAGAAGAACAACGTGGTTCTTATGTGGTGGAACATTGATCTTTATGGTCAGGCAGGTGCGCTGCTTGCCTATGGAGGGTCCAGGTCTCATGTGTGGAGGCTCAGAATGGCAGGGCAGAATGCTGTAGAAGCAGTGTGAGTGGTGATGTGAATGACCAATGAAATAGCCAATCCAGGAACTGCTATGTGGGGACATTAATGTAGAATAGTCAGTTTCTGTTCTTGTATAAGAAATTGTCTTTTACTTATTGGCTCAAAACTAACACATCATGTCTTGGTCACTTTCTCATTGCTAGGACAAAAGACTCAGCAACCACAACTTAAAGGGGAGGTTTCTTTTGGCTCACTTTCTCACATTATGGCAGCTAAGAAGCACAAAATGAAGGACAGAGCAGGGAAGGGAGATAATTCTTCTACAATGCACCCTCAGTGACCTACCTTTCCAGACCAGGCCCCACCTCCAAACATCACATTTAGCTGTAGCACAGCCATGATTCAATCACCTTTCAAAAGCCCACCTGTGAGCACACGAGGCTCTTGGAGAACATCTAGATATAAACAGTAACACATTGACTAAGTTTCTTTGGATCAGGAATCTGGAGATGGCTCAGGCATGTCCCTGCTCAGGGTCTCAGCTGCACTCAAGGTGTTGACTATAAAGGCTTCTCATCTAGAGGCTCAACTGGGAAACTTTGCTACCAATCCTATTCAGGTTTGGGCAGAATGTGTTTTCCTGAGGGGCTATGACTGAGGACCTAGTTCCTTACTGGTTATTGACTGGAAAACACTGAAGTTACCTACCCTGTGGCCCTCTCCAAAGGCAAGGCACACAGAGCCACTTGCTTCTTGAAACCCCGTGGGACAAGGATACACTCCAATCTAGTAGAATACTCTTAAGTAACTCTGTGCTTATGGTGTAGCAGAAGATCCCCCCACCCAGCCAGTATACTTCAGTTTGTTAGTTGCCCAGGTAATAGTTCCAGTTACAGTTCCTGTTACTTTTGTTTCTTAGAAATGGCTGGTCACTGTGACACATAGCTGGTCACTATGATGCATATTTAAGAACCAATCCCCAATTGACAAGCCATTCTGCCTCTGTACTTCCTGCTTGCTTATCCCATGTAAGCCCTAGACCACCAGAGATCAGGGCCTGATATTTTGGGAATGATCCCAATCAGTGCCCATCAACATAAATAAATCTGCCTCCAAATCCTGGTGTTGTTTTGGTGTTTCTGCTTGCCATTGCATCTAGTGTGTTGGCCAGTAAGACCGACCATGCTAACCTCTTTGGTCACCAGTCATGGCCCTCATGGATGGAGCAAGGACCTCTCTAGGTCCTGACAGAAAGGCACATCCTCAAGATTTCTCAAGTCCCCTCAGAGGTCTGGAGGAGGATTCCTAGCTCCCCACTTGAGCAGCTCATATTGCACCCCAAAGGGAGGAGGACACACTTTGTCTGTCTGCCTGCTTGTCTGATTCCAGTAAGATAGCTGGGGGCACCCCAGTTAGTCTGTCAGTCCTGCTCAACTCAAGCAGAAGGGGAGTCTGATCAACACTTTTTGGGACCAACCTCAAGGGAAGGGAGTTGGAATGTTCAACCTCTGAGTGCCTGTTGAATGAATGTGTGAGTGAGTGGAATAGACAGTATAAGCAATAGGCTACTCTGTCTATGCACCAAGATGGGGAAGCACTGGTCAAGGTGGCTGATTGGGCCCTCACCTGTGGTTCCATGACAATTGACATATGGCATAATAGAGGCCTCATACCATCCTTAGCTAAGTTGCACCTAAGTCCCCACAAGGGGTGCACCCAGGCAGGCATCTGTCCGGTCTCTCTCTCTGAGGGGCACCCACCCTTTGTCTGTTGTGCCATCATTCAAGATAGATGATAGGTAGATAGTCAGACATGGGAATTAATTAATCAAAACCCACAGTCCCTGACTGCATGAAAAAGGGCTTTTACAGAGTTAACAATGAAACCAAGCCATTCCCTGCATCTCAAACAAAAAGAAGGAAAAAAGAGGCCCATTCTTCCTGAGAATTCCACATTGGCACCCTCGTCGGCCATAACAGTTGCTGCCAACACCTATAGCTTCGCTCCCCACTCCTAACTCATCTACTTCCAGCCAATTGAACTGGTTCCAGCCAGCCATTGCTTGCATTTGGCCACAGAGGCCCTCCCCTCAAACCTTCTGCTCACTAGCTATGCCTATCCTGGTCAAATGGCATCATTTAATGCCCACCCGAGATGACTGTCAGCAATTCCTTCTGAGTTCCCTATTTTGAGTAAAAATTGGACTGTCAGGCCTGACAAATGACTTTCCATGACTTTTCCCAAAGGTTGTCATGCCTAGAAACCTAAATTCAGTCAAACACTTCTCAGAGACATCAAAGTGGGAACAAAAAGCCCGTCAATGTGTCCAAAGTTACCACTGTTACCCAGAAACCTAATATAAGTACTATGGACACTAAAAAATAAATGCCCTCTCCATCTGTGAGAGACAAAGAAACCTGACTATCCAGGCCCACCTCAACCTGAACCTCTCCACACCCTGTCAGGCCTGGATGGATAGGACAGACCAAGCTCTATCAAATTGGTCCCCTGAGAACCTGAGGTCATTGCAAAAGTCGGGGGCAAACCTGACTTTCCTGGTAGACAATGGAACAGAACTCTCTGCCTTCAAAAGTCCCCTCTGTCAAAAAGTTACCATCACCAGGGCAACTGGGACTCTTGCCTCTCGCCCCTTCTGCCAGGCACAAACTTACAGCCTGGGAGGACATCCTGTATAAGCTAGTCCCCATACCACTTCTGAGAAGAGACCTCTTCTTCAAGTTAGAAGTGACCATCTCCTGTCACCAAGCCATTTAACACTTCCCATTTAACACTGCATTTTCCCTGAGAGGAAGATGATGCCTGCATCAGCCTGAGACAGATAACTGCAATCCTGAAATTCTGAAAACTGTCCTCCCAGAGATGTGAGCCAAGACTCACCTCTGGGCCTGACCACCAACCATGTTCCAGCCATCACCTTACACTCTACAATTCCCAACCCATACACCCTTCTTGGACTGCTACCTCCAGATGCTACCCAGTTCACTTGCCTGGATTTAAAAGATGCCTTCTTCTGTTTACAAATTGCCTCTGTTAGCCAGCCCCTCATTGCCTTCAAATGAGATGATCCAGAGACAGGATAAAAAGGGCCAATTCACTTGGACTATTGCCACAAGGGCTTGGGAACTCTCCCACTCTTTTGGGGGAGGCTCTGACAACAGATTTGGCCACTCCAATACAGCCTGTTTCTCTGTCTCCTCCTGCTTGAACTGCAAAATGTTTATAGACTGTCAGACTGCTGAAATACACCTCTCCTGCCTGTAAAGCCAGCTTAAGATCTCTGAGCTGTCAGTGCAGTTTCTAAGCTTAGTGGAAGACAGTTTTACCACAAATGTGGGGTGGGAGTGATTTCAGGGTGATTCAAAGGAAGGCACAACTTAGATCTCTCACCTGCACTGTTTAGTAAGGTTTTGGACTCCAGTGAGAATCTAATGCTGCGGCTAATCTGGCAGGAGGCAGAGCTCCAGTGGTAATGCAAGGAAGCAGTTCTAAATGCAGATGAAGCTTCGCACCTTCACCCACCTCTCACCTCCTGCTGTGTGGCCCTGTTCCTAACATGCCATGGACTGGTAATGGTCTGTGGCCCAGGAATTCGGGACCCCATTTTTAAGCAGTGAACCTCTATTTTATCACACTTCTGGAGGCTGAAAGTGTAAGATCAAGGTGCCAACAGGTTTGTATCTGGTGAGTCCTGTTTCTGGGTTGCAGCCTTCTCACTATATCCTATTGTGGCCTGCCCACTGTGCCTGTGGGAGAGAGAAAGGCCTGTGCCTCTTCCTCTTATGAGGACAGCAGTCTGTAGGATTAAGGCCTTACCTCATGACTTCATAAATTCTTCTTAAAGACTCTCCAAATACAGTCTCATTAGGAGTTAGGACTTCCACATGGGAATTTTGAGTTGTTTGTTTGTTTGTTTGTTTTGGTACCAGGAATCGAACTCAGGACCTCATGCTTGCCAGGTAGGTGCTGTGATGCTGAGCTATATCCCCAGCCACATGAGAATTTTGATAAGACACATCAAGTCTATAGTGCCCAGTGATTTCAAATACCATCTTCATCACATATCAAATTATTATTTTAGAGTATCTGCTGGTGTTTCCTGCCCAACATTCCTTCCCACGTTATTCTAATAATAGGCCAGCTGGGTGTCCACTTATGCTCCACACCCGGCGCTGGGTACTGTTTCACCCAGCGTCTGGAGTGAGTCTTCTGTGACTTCTATAACCAGTACTCAGAGACCTGTTTGTGTGGGACCTGGAGCTGCCCACAGCAGAAGTCTGTGTCCACAGAGAGGCTGTGAGTAGAGTCCTGGTAACCTAAAGACCAGGCTGTCTGGACACCCCTGGGACCTACATCATGTGCCCCTCTTATTGTCACTGAGAGAATGTATCTTCTAAAATTATGTGGGTTTTTTTTTTCTTTTAGAGCCAGGTTGATTCTCCAGCTTCCTTATGCTGAGGACATAAACCACCACCCTGGGGCTGGGGATTTAGCTCACTGCCTGGCAAGCGTGAGGTCCTGAGTTCGATTCCCAGTACCTAAAAAAATAAATTATATAAATAAATAAATAAAATCACCACCCCTCTTAGCTCAGGTAAATGAACAGAATATGCAGATGTTGGCCCCAGGATGTCCAAGGAGCCAAGAATGCCTGGGGGATAAAACAGCTCAGGAATTTCCTTCTCTGTCATCTCCCTAATGTTCCTCTGTTTTGTCCTTAGAGTAAAAGCCCTTGCACACCTGAACAAACTGATATGGAGATTTAAGACAATAAGAGCTCCTTCCATCTTCTTCAGAGCTAGCCTTGAATAAATTATTTTCTTTTCACCAAAGATTTTCTCCTGAGCCCTTGGGGAGAAAAGAGCAGCTAGTAACACTCTGATATTTAACCAGTGTATTTTTTTTTCTTTTGTTTCTTTGTTTTGCTTACATTCTGTTGAGGTGGGTTACTCCTATTTGTAATTGAGTTCTGACTTGACTGAACTTATCTGACCTGTGTCTACCTTTTTTATTGTACTATTTGCAGATATTTGTATATAAATACAATAATATCTAAAGTTATAGTAGCTTTATACTCCTTTTAATATATTGTAAATGTTTTTTCAACATCAACCCTCACATTCCTAGTTTTAGAATATTTGTAAAATATAATAAAACTAGAAATGTGATTGATAAATCTGTGCTAACTTCATATCCACTTCCACAAGACCCTTCTTAAATTCTGATTGGATTTGCAGTCAGCTTGGATCTCAGTGGTTACCAACTCAGGCAGGAACACATGGCATCGCTGTTCCTAAGAGACTGAGCTATAATTGCAGTTATAGGGTTCTGGCAGCAACTGCTTCTGTCCCACCTCCTATCCTGGAGACAAGCCTGCAAGTCACCCCTGCCACCTCCCTCACTACCTACTGGGAACAGTCCCATGCTAATTATGAGATGCAGCTCTCAAATGCCAGAATAAATACAAATTTAAAGGGAAATAAATGGTCATGTGTATTTTATAGGAAAACTAACCAAAACAAAGCTGATATAGCTACACTTAACCAGTGTAAGAGTTGACCATAAGGTACAAAGTATTTTTAGAGATAGAGCAAAATCTATACCAGTAAAAGATTCAATTCTCTCAAGGAGGTCTAATAATTCTAGATGTCTGTGCTCTTCACAACTCAGCCTTGGCATGTGTAAAGTAACATGTTGACTTAGGGAGCAGAGTCATAATGGGAGGCCAGCCACCCCTCTCCATTGGGTAGATTACCCTGCCAATTCCCTTACTTCATTTTGCAGGCCACTGCAGACTGACAGATGCTAGGAGTCACTAGACAGGACTTTCATGTCACTCACTGCAAGACCCACAGATAGTCAGGCAACCCCAAGCCTCTGGCCAGGACACTGGCTGAGCACAAGCCTGGAGACCCAGTCCTGAGAAAGATCTACCAAGTTCCCTTCACCATCATTCCCCTCAAATCCAGCAGCCCTCCCTGTTGTCAGAGTTTCAGTAAATAAGAGACAGGGTGGGAAGGCAGCTCACCCTTCTCTCAGACAATTGCACCTAGGGCATGTGGTGCTGGAGCCCACCAGTGTCTCCAGGGGAGTAGGTGAGCATTGAATAGATGGAGCTTAGCTAGCAGAGCTAAACTGAGAACACACCCTGTGGCTGGTATTGTGACCTGGTCTCCCAGAGTACAGGTGGTGCTAAAGGAATAGGCATTACAGCCTCCAGGTGTACTTACTGGCTTTTAAGGGGATTAATGCAGGCTGCACATTATTTAAAAGATATAAAAGCAAAGTAGAGTTCCTGCTAGCCAAGTGGGGGTCCTGAACAGGATACCAAAGGAGGCTTTTTCTAGGGGTTTAGAAGGGGCTCAGAAAGGATCATGTTTTGATCCTTAATCATGTTATGAGAAGGTTCCTGACAGTGGCATGACACCAGGCAGCTGTTTTTGTAAGATTCCTGAAGGGCTTGGGCTTCCCACCTCCATTTGGGGACCACAGTCTCCATGGCCTAATAGAGCCCTAACCTCTGTCTCACTAATTCCTGTCTCACAGAGTCCACTGGATACCAGCTCAGCCCCCTCCTGCATTCTTGAAGCAGCTGATGCATTTCTCACTAAGTCAGTAACTACCTGCCCACTGAATAGCCACTCCTCCTCCCTGGGACCATCAGCTACATGATGTTAGTGATGGTCGTATTCTCTGCTGGTGTGTCATGCTCAGTAAATAGTGGCTCAACCAATGAATATGTGAAAGAATGAATGAGACTTCTGAAAGGGTTCAAAGTGGGATAGTAAAATCTAAGCACTTTATTGAATAAATAAGTAAAATCTTCTGGAATCCCAGGATCCTGTGACAGGTGTACTAACAAACTGATACATATATTTGATATGTATATGTAGAAGAAAAAATAGGATCATCATCTAGAAACTCTTCTTCCTCCTATAAAGCTATGTCATAAATACTGACTAATTTCCTTTGAGGTCTTTCCCTGTCCCAAGTACTTCATGTTCTAGGTACTTCACGTTAACTCATGTAGTCTTCACAATAGCCCATTTTACAAATGAAGAAAGAGGAGCCCAGAGAACTTGATAATTTACCCATGGCCACACATCTAGTAAGTGACAGAGCTTAGATGTGAGTCCAGATGACCTTGCTCCATCCCAAAACCCTTAGCCATCACCTATACTACTCAGCAAGAGGATCTTTCCAAATCCATTGTAATACTCCTAAGAGTTGTAGAGTTGTCCTTTGTATATGTGCACTAATTTACATAACCAATAGCCTACCAGTGGACCTGTTAGATTATTGCTTATGTAGCCATTTTTTTTTTTTTTTTTGAGACTGGGTCTCACTATGTAGTGCAGGCTGGCCTTGAATTCACTTACGTAGTCCAGGCTAGCCTCAAACTCATGGTGATCCTCCTGCCTCAGCTTCCTGAGTGCTGGGATTACAGGCAGGCACCACCACACCAGGCAGACCCGTAAGATTATTGCAAACAAACAACTTAGTGTATAAATCTATGTGCATTTTCCAAGTATTTCCTCAGCATAAATTCTTCATAGTACGATTATTAAATTAAAAATTCTCCTTGAACAATTGAATGCTAATGTCTGGTATCCTGAATAACTAACTTAAAGATAATAATACATAATGCATTGACCATTGTTACCCTCATATTATGTTGTTTTGAAAATTTGTTCTTTTTTTGATTTGTTTTTTTTTCTTCTCTTTAAAATAAAAAAAAAAATTCTCCTTGAATGCCTTAAAAGATAAGGACTTCCAAGCACTGCACAAAAGAAGTCCTGCGTCCCCAGCCCACTTTTGGAAGGTAGAGTTGATGGTAGCATCAGTCATGCAGTTTGGGGTTTGGCAACACGATAGAGCACAGACACAACCTCAGGACCCACATCTCTGTTCAGAGCATTCCTCTGCCCTGTCCATCGCATTTCATGGGGAGGTGTAAAAATGTGATGGAGATGGTAGTATATCCTAGTTCTCATAGACACTGGCTGGAAGGTGTGCAACAGGTGCCCCAAACTGGGTCATGGCATTGCCCTTCAAGCAGCAGTGCAAAAAAGTAGAAAACAGTGAAGCAGTGAAAAACACTACAGAAGAAAGCAGATCCTACATGGATCACAAGATGTGAACCAGTGGAAAGCATATCCTCACATGAGAAAGGCAGATCCCGGCCCTCTTCAAGGCACAAATCAACATTTCACACAGTTCCTCATCTCTTCTAATTACAGATAAATATGACTATAGTTTCTATAGCAGGAACTGGAGCTCGATGTTTAACCTGATCCATGTACATACCTTCATACTTCTAGCTCTAGATCAGATAATTTCTAGCTGAGTTTGTTTCTCTGTTCCAGTATTTACAAGATCAGCTGGAAGCCATCAGTGGAGAGCGTAATATGCTCAGTATTGGGGTCATGCATTCATGTCTTTGCTACTTGCAAGATTGGGAAAGTCTGCTTTATAAATAAAATAGGCCTATTAATATGGATAAGAGATTAGAAGCATATGCAGGGGAATGGTCATACTAGAAACCCAGATACTGATTAGCTCCTGAGGAAAAAAATACTTCATTCCACTTTCAGCACAATTAGAGATGAAGGAAGCTCAAAAGTAACCTGCAGCACTGACCAGAAGAGTTTGTTGGACACGTTTCAATTGTGAGACACAGGAAACTGGGGACTAAGTAGTAGCCTAAAATATGTCTATATCCTAATCCCCAGAATTATGAATGTGTCCTTATTTGAAAAAAGTCTTTGCATAAGCTAAGTCTCATAATGTGACTATCCTAGATTAACCAGGTGAACCCTAAATCCAATGACGAGCATTCTTATAAAAGACAGAAGCGGACAGAGAAGATGGAAGAAGCCGTGTAAAGGAAAACATTGTATGGATGCATTTGCAAGCATTGGACTTGATGCATCTGGAGGGAGAAAGACAGGATTCCCCTGTAGAACCTCTATGAGACACACATCCCTGGATTTGGGGCTCCTGGGATCCAGAACTGGAAGAGACGATGTTTCCAGTGTTGTAAGACATGCAGTTTGTAGTAATGTGTTACACTTGCCCTAGAAAATGAATATAGTTGTGTGGTTGCTAGCTTCAATATCTAGGAAAACATTCCAAAGCAATGTATTTAAATGGTGTCTTACAGTATCAACTCCCATGGCAATCTGGAAAACTCAGCACACGCACATTTCTCACTAACAAGAAGATGGCATTCCATGGTTCAGTGGTGGCCACTTTCCTTGGGAGCTGAGTTACAAATGTGGAGCTACATAACTGAAAGTCCCAGGATTTATAGAAAAAAAAAAAGGCATGTTCGAAAAACTCCTTTTCCTAGCAACTAAAATGAAATGAAAGAGACTCTAAAGGCTCAAGGACAGTAAGCTTTGAGTTGGGTAAACGGTGGGCCAGGGGATCCAGAGATGATCTTTGGGCTGCTTTTCACCCACAGTAGCCTAGAGGTCATTTGAAAATGTAAAGCCCCTTCTAGAAGAAAGCTTGGACAATGTTTTTCACTGAATAAAGGGGGAAGTTATACATTTTAGGGAAAAAGGAGGTGCCAGTGGCACACAAAATCCACATGGGTGCCAGTAGATCTGGTGAGCTAGAGTGATGAATGCACTGGAATGTCATAGGCTGGTCCCATGTTCATAAAGCCAGGGCCACTCTGACCATGATGGTGCCAGGGACATCTAAAAGTATCAGACATCACACTGGAAAAGCCATTCCCAGGAGTCCAAACCTCCCATTTGAACTGGCCAGAGTGTCCACAAAACTACAGTCTTTCCCTCCAGGGAATAGGAAACAGCCCCAAAGCAGTTTGAGCATGAGCTCAAAGAGGCTTAAGTGCACTAGCATCTCTGTAAAATTAGTGTTTTATTGAATTTGATTGATGTAAATGTAATGCTGCCTCCCCCATGAACACATACATCTTTCCTCGGACAGTCCAAATTATCCATAAAGTAAAATAAATGCAAATAAATAAACCTAATCCCAAATGACTCTCAAGCTTGGTTTCTGAGTAAAAATTGAAAGTAAAAATAATTAAAGTCAGTATGATTCCTGGAGGGTGGTAAATGATTATACCTTCTGTAGTTAGTAGAAAAATCATTTCTGGGGTTCTTGGCTAAACACCACTGCCTGGAAAATCCAGGCAGCCTCTCCTGACAACATAAATGTGTTCTTCCTGCTTGCTTATGGGCAAGCTTCTTTCCATCTGGTTTCCATCAAAACCACCCTCCTTCCTCCCACCAGGCCAGGGTAATTGTGCTGCATTGGCTGCGCTAACAGCACAGTGAACATTTTCAAAAGCAACTGAGCCACCATATTTTCATGTAAAAGTCCAGCACTCCCTTGTAGAGCCCCAAGGAAGAACCTTTCCCTGAAACACTGATCTCATGGGTTCAGTGCTTCCTCAGAGGCTTTGTGTAATAGTGGGGTTTTTCTTTTTCTTTCCTCTACAATATGAAGAAGCTTTTTTGCCAAATACAAAAGACAAGCTCTCAAGAAGAAAAACTCACACCTCTACAGAAACAATGTGGACCCCAAAAGCCTACTTTGAAAGAAAGTGGTCACATGAGAGGTATAATTCCAGATGGTATGACTGACATTTTGACAAATGGGTCAAATTTACATATCTAGGGACACATGGTTTTCTACAAATGGATCAGTTTTCATTTCATTATTGGAAAAACTTTTTTGTCAGCAGCTGTGACAAATTATTTTCAACTGGTAAGTCTTTATTTTTAATAGATATAATATTGTTACATATTTCTAGAGCACAATATTTTCATACATATATACATTGTGTAATGATCACATTGGGAATTAGCATATCTATCATCCCAGATATTTATCAGATCTTTGAGATTAAACTCTTCTAGATATATTGAAATGTACAATACATTAATGTTAACTATCGTCACCAGAATTTTCTTCTCCTATCTAATCATAATTTTATACACACTGATCACACATGACACCACCTTGTTCCCTTCCCCACCCCACCCCCATTAAACACAATTCTACTCTATTTCTATGAAATCAACATTTTTATATTCCACATATTCAGCATTTGCCTTTCTGTGTCTGGCTTACTTCACTTAACATAATGTCCTCCATGTTCATCCATGTTGTTGCAATGACAGTATTTTATCCCTGAATAGTATTCCATTGTGTGTAGGTACCACATTTTCTTTAGCCATCCATCCATTGATGGACATAGATTTATTCCATGTGACTAATGTTACAGTGAATGTGAGAGTGCAGGTGTCTCTTTGACATGCTGATTTCATTTTCATTGGAAATATCTTCAGTAGTGGAATTTCTGGGCCATGTGCTCCTCAGGGATTTTGCAACTCCCTGGATATAGGCAAGCACCTCCTTTAGGCATCCTATCTTGTTTTGGTTTGTTTGTTTGTTTGTTTGTTTGTTTTGTGGGTTGAGGTGTATTAGGCAGCTCTGGTCAGCCATCTTGCAGATATTACCTCCCACCCATCCATTTATTGAAATTTTTCAAATTTTGAGGGTAAACTGGAAGTTCAAGAACAGTCAAAAGTCTTTATGGTAGGGTCTGCTAAGTCAGGAGATGAATCATTGGAAAGAGGCTGTTAATGGACAAAGAAAGGTAAGATTCATTTGCTTTTGGTACATTGCACATGAAAAATCATGTCCTTTTAGAGCTTTAGTGGGCAGAGAGGTCTTCACATTTATTGTACATGTTGATAAGGAGATCAACATGTGTTCCCTCATGTTTCCTCCTAGGAGGCCACTTGTCATTTACCCTACAAGGTAAAGGACCACAAGCAGACGCTGGTCTGGCACAATACAGAACTCCAGAGTTATTTCAGGTCTTGATGATTTCTGATTTTTGTGCAGCTATCCTTACCAGCTTAGCAGAAGAGATCCAGAAATACAGTAATATACAGGGAGTTTTTTTCCTCAAGTATAACAGAATACTTTTTCTCAAAAAAAAACCCAAAGGGATCCATTTGAACAGACACTAGATGGGAGATTCACGTGTCTTAGTTTGGGTTACCCCAGAAGCAGACCTTGAGACAAAAATTTAAGTGCAAGTATTTTATCTTGGATATGATTCCAGGAAGCACTTGTCAGTAAGGGGAGAGTGGTACAGGAAGCAGGAAAGAGACAAAACAAAGGTGTGTTGCCAACAGAGTTACATGAGGGACGGTTGGTTCTTATCCCCATTGGGAAACCCTGGGAGCCATCATAGAAGGCAGACCTTACAGTTACAAGCCTGGAGAAAAGGGACCTGAAGTACTTATCCACCACTCCTGTCATTCAGTCATTAGTTGGAGACTTCTCTAGACTGGGGAATGAGACCTGACCAAGTGGGCCCTGGCTGCAGGAAAGCCCTTAGGGAAAGTGGTGCAGGCTCCAGGAATTGGAAGGGAGACATGAAAAAAATATGGCTGAAGACATGGCACAGCCCCTTCAATATCTGCATTTTCCATGATATCAAAAGAGGCCATGGCAACTTCCACACACTTAGAACTCAAATCAGCCCTATGAACCCAAGTGGGGCACAAAGAGTTTCCATAAAGCTTCACCACACCACCAAAATGGCTCAAGGTGGCATCTCCCTCACAGCTGTACCTCTGGCATCTCCCTCAAGACAGAAAGAAAACTTCCCCACCTCAGCAAATCTTCACATCATTGGGCTTCCATGTTGTTTCTGACTCAGAGTCATCAATCAGTTACAATTGAAATATGTCAGGAAGTCCAAAGAAGCATACATACTGATAACAAACATATAACTCATTTCTTCATTTCTCTGAGTATGTTCATGCTAGCCTCCCTTTAATTACTTACTCTTTGGGACTATAGAAGGCCTCTGCCTTGGGTTGGAGTATGTCTTCCAAAAATTCATATGTGGAAGTCCTAACCTCTAGCGACTTTCAGTGTGACTATATTCAGAGACATGGCCTTTGGAGAGGTGATTGCATTCAAATGAAAGCATTAGAGTGAACCCTAACTCAATATAACTGGTGTCTATAAGAAGAGATTAGGTCACAGACACACACAGACCATGAGAAGACACAGTGAAAAGACAGCTGTACAAGCTAAGGGGAAGGGCCTCAGAGGAAACCAGCCCTGCTGACACCTTGATCTTGGACTTCCAGCCTGCAGAACTGTGAGACAATAAATTCTGCTGTTTAAGCCACGGTCTGTGATACTGGCAATCCTGGAAAACTAGTGTGCTCTCATCTTTTTGCAAACATGAACTTCTTTCCCAAGTGTTTCACACATCACACATGAAGTAATGGCTTTCAGATTGTGTTATCAAAAACCTTTAGTGGAAAAATTGTACCAAGAATATCAACAAAGGACTGTCCATTCTAAACATTAGAAAATGGTTTCAATTGTAAGAAACTTTGTTCAATATCAGTTCTGTTAGTCAGCTTTCTATTACTGTATCAAAGTACCTGAGATAATCAATTTAAGAAGAGGAAAAGTTTAGTTTGACTCACAGTTCTGGAGGTTTGAGTCTATGACCAGTTGGTTCTGTTGCTTTGGGACACGTAGTGAGGCAGCACATCATAGCTAGAATGGATAATGAAAGGGGCAGGCAATGAGTTTCAGTTGTGGCTCTGACAACAATAGCAGTGGTACAAAGTGCTCTGCATAACCCAACCATCATTTTGTGAGTTTCCCCTCAATAAAATAGTCTTCCAGGATCCCCAGGCAGCTGCTCCCTGGACATATATGGAGAAGTGAAACCAGAGGCACAGGAAGTCAACTGTGGTAGACATGGAACTGTGCCACACAGATCCTACTTTCTAGAAAGATTTGTGTGCTCTGCTGCATCAGTCAGCTCAGCAATGCCAGCTCCAGATGCCGAACCATCAGAGCTCTGCTAGCTGTGGAGGGCTACCTGGACTGAGGTCACACTGAGCAAGCTCATTCCAGATCCTGGGAACCAACTGTTGCAATTCTGCCCAACTCTGCATTCAGCCCAATGATAGTATTTACACTATGAAAATTGGTAAAGGCTACAGATTATGGCTTCTTTTCTAGACAGCCCATTGTTAAACACGTAGAGGCACACTGTTCCTGGAGAATCTATATGCAATGACTGTGTGGGTAGGGATGTAAGAACCCTATGTGGATGCCTCAGAAGGGCCCCAGTAGCCTTGGAGTTCCTTGCCAGGCTGGCTAGACTATAGTTCAGCTTCTGTCTCTGCCTAGTTCTGCTTATTTTCCTGTTCCACTCCTTCACAATGGCATCTTTGTGGTGAAACTCTGCTTTACCATCTGCCTATGAGAGAACTCAACCTATAACCTGGACCCTTCAGGAGTGTACACCAGAACTGACCCCATCCTCAAACCATGGCCTGATGGGCCCAGAGTACAGAGGGTTAATTCTCAACATTTAAAGATTTATAGTTTCAGCTTTTTTAAAAAAAATCAATCACCAAACATATCAAGCAACACAAATTTAGCAATTTCTATGTGACAGACACTGTGCTGGACACTGTGTATACAAAGATACAAAAGACATAGCCCTGCCCCCCCACATTCAGAACTGGGGGACATTCAGACACACAAAAGAGGGCACTGAGAAGTCATCTGCAGAGACTCAGTTGGGGTGGGGTGGTGTTCCATCCAATTGTGCAACTGGCACCTGTTAGATTAGCTTTTACTAAATCAACATAACAATTACCTTTATAATTACATAAAACAAAATATATGACAGCATAAAATACTCTTAAAAACATTTTGTTAAATTTATTAGAACATGAGATTTAATGTATTCAGCAAGAAAAAAATTGGTGCATTCTGCTTTACTTTAAAAAAGATTTAAAGTTAAAAATAAAAATCAAACAGGCTTGTCAAATGTGCATATTCTGTTAACCAAAACAGAGTATCAAGCAATTGACTTAGAAAATAGAACATGTTTTCCCAGCATTTCCACTTACTGAGCCAACTGCTGTAGGAGGAAGGATCAGGATAATACAAGAAAAGCCAGAAATGGTAGTGCACACCTGTAATCCCAGCACTGTGGGAGGCTGAGGCAGAAGGATCAAAAGTTTGAGCCCAGCCTGAGCAACTTAGTGACTTAGTGAGACCCTCTCTCTAAATTTAAAAAAGTAATTTTTTTGAGGACTGGGGATGTAGCTCAATGTGAAGGCCCTGGACTCAATCCCCAATACAAAAAAAAAAAAAAATGGTATAAGACAAGAATGATAAGAGTGACCTCCTACCCAGACTAGCACTTTGCTGTCACAGCATGCTCACTCAGCCTATTGTCTTTGCCACTAAACCTCATAATACATGTGAGAGTTGGTGCCATTCTCCTATCGTACAGTTGAAAAGATAGACTCTGAGTTCAGGAACCAGCACATCCAGAGTGGGCTATTCTGGCAGCAGAGGTCCTGGTTCAGTGTTAGGGGACAGCCACTGAGCCTTCCAGATTTAAACAAAACAGCTGTATTAAAATAGCCAACATTTGTCATATTTAAAAATAAATGAAGATGACTATTTCTCCAGGAGTAATCACAGCAGATATGCACCCCCAATGTCTAGGGATTCCAAGTGTGAATGGATCATAACTCAGTGAGAAAGAAAACTATGGATTTGGAGGATTTGAGAAAAGCACTTATATTTTCAAGCCTTTCTCTAGGGAACCGTGAAAATCCATGTGTCACAGAGATAAAAGTGATTTGAGGTTGCCAAAAAGAACTTTCCAGCTAACTTGGAGAAAACCCAGAGGCCTCAGAGGAGGGAGAATGTGGAAGCTTCTCTTCCACAGCAAACTGGGTCCACAGGAAAATTCCAAAATATGAGATGTTCCTGCAATACCAGCCTTACCAACAACCATACCATTACACTAAAAATGGTTTCCAGAAATAAATGTGGAATTAGAAAGCCTCACATGGCTCTCATTTTTCAGTTTCATACATATTCATTCTACTTTCCTGTGTTTAGAAACAATAGAATGCCAAAAGCCCCTTAATTTTGGATATTTCAACACAGTAATTTAATGCTACATTAAAGTTCAAAAACCAATATTCATGAGGGTTTTTTTCTGTTCATTTAAACACTGGGTGTCTTCCAACTTAATAACACCCCCTTTTTAACTGACATCTGCTTGCTTGGGAAAGTAGTGAAAGCACAGAATTCTTCAAGTCTGACTTTCTGCATTTTCATCTGAGATGTCAACATGAAAAGTAATCACTTTCAATAAATAATAGTTAAAGCCAATTACAAATTTGCTATTAAAATCACACTAATTCCATTTGGAACCATGAAGAACAAAATTAGATTTCATTTTAAAGACAAAGTACACTTGCACCTTCTTAGAGCTGTACAAACACATTTAAACACCTCTACACACTAATCTGTCTTTACTTCTGCTTGAGTTAGGATAGCATGAAAATTTCCAATTGAATGGTTCCCAAGTTCAAATTCTAATGTGTTCTCTTCCACCATGAGGAAATAGAACCGAGAGCTTTAACAACAAAATGGCTTCAATAGTGACACAAATACAAATAATAATTGCTATTATTATTACTATTATCATAATACCCAAGGAGATAATTAGTAGCTAATATTTATTGGTTTTAATCATGTCTCCAGCATTTTGCAGAGTGTTCTAACTGCAGTACTTCACTTAACCCACACACCTTTATGATACACATTTAGTATCCTGTTTAACAATGAAGAAACAAAGACTCAGAGGAGAGGTAACTGGTCTCCAGTCCAATCACACAGCAAGCAACAGAAGCAGAACTAGAATCACTGCCCCGACTCTGATGTCTGTTATTGCAAGTTATTGATTCCATTAATGTTCAACTGTCCCCTTTGTGTCCCATTTGTCCTCTAATTTTGTGTTTACCTCTAACTCTGATGGCCAATGGGACACCTTTGGCCAATGGAGCAGCAGTAAACTTGATACCAAGAAGCTTAAAAGGTGGTGTGTTTCCTTCCTTTCTTGCCTTTCTGCAGTGACCGTGAGAGGCAAGGCCATAAGGGCTCAGGATGACTGAGATAAACTGTAAGACACAATCAGAGGGGAGGTGGGTTGCTTCCAGCTGAGATCACCCTACACTGGCCAAACTGCCAGCTGACCATAGACATATAAGCAAGCCCAGCTGAGACCAGCCAAGCCTGGTCAGATCAAGCAAAACCTTCCCGCTGGCTTGCAGAACTGCAAGTAAAAAGAGATGCTTCCGCCAACATGGTTGGGGTGCTTTGTGTTGCAGCATTAGAATTCTTAAGCACCAATGGGTCTTTACTATACCCTGTGGCCCCAAAGTTCTCCAGGTGCTAAGCCCCGGAGCTTGTGAATATTTTTTATGTGGCCAAAGAGGCTTTGCAGATGTGCCTGCATCAAGGATCCTGAAATTGGAAGATTATGCCAGATAATCCAGTGGAGCCCTAAAAGTAATCACAAGGCGCCTTAAAAGAGAGAGACAAGGGACATTCCCCAAAAAAGGGAAGGGAGGAACCAGGAGCCAAAGCATGCAAGGAATGCAGCTCCAGACCCTGGAAAAGGCTAGAAAATTATTTGCCCTGGATCCACTGGAGAGAGTGAAGCCCTGTCAACTCCTTTTGGATAATTAAGGACAATTTTAGACTTCTGACCTCCAAAACTATAAGAGGAAAAGTACCTACAGATTTAAGCTACCTAGTTATAGCAGCCATAGAAAACTACTGTGTACAATAATTTTAGGGAAATGGAAACACTAGCTGTTTTAATTAGTCTAAAACCAAATTTAAAATAGAAGTTTACATCCCTCTCCTATCCACAATGCCATAGCCCTGGATGCACAGATAAACACTGGAAGAGAAGACAGCCAGTGCTCAGCTGGAGCCTACAGAGTTAGAGCCCAGGACCAGAGTACAGCTGTCCAGAGGCAGCAGCCTCAAGAAAGACACAAGGGGCCAGTGAGATGGCTCAGCAGCTTAAGCGCCTGCCCAGCAAGCACGAGGGCCCGAGTTCAACTCCTGGAACCCACATACGAAAAAGGGGCTGGTGATATCGCTCAGTGGCACGGGCGCCTGCTGGCGCGCGAGGTCCTGAGGTCGACCCCCCGGTACCCACAAAAAAAAAAAAAAAAGAAAAGAAAGACACAAGGCACTGGAACTTGGCGGAATCCCTATACTCAGACATGCTCAGCCAATTTATTTAAAATTTCTGCCTTCTTTAAAAATGAGAAATCTTTAAAAGGCTCTGACTCATTTCAGGCAATAAACATGTACTATTTAGCCCAGCACTGCCTGCCAAGACTTTCTACAATGGCAGACATGCTCTATAACAATGCTGTCCAAAGTGGCAGCCACCAGCCACAGGTAGCTTTTAAGCACATGAAATGTGACTAGTGCAATTGAGAAACTGGGTCATTAATTTTGCTCAATTTTAGTTAATTTCAGTGAGTGGCCACCTGTGACTAGTGGCTTTCATGAAGGACAACACAGGTTTAGTCAGTAGTAGAACTTGAGGCTCACAGTGAGGTAGGATAGAAGAAATAAAAGGTAGGTAGAAAGGAGACAAGGAAATCATAACCAAAAAAGAATTGTACTTTTTCTTCAAGTTTTATTTATTAGCACATGTTTATAGTGCATCATGATTACATTCCTGGAGGGGGGTTGGTACATGTACATTACACATCTTAATTTTTTTCCTCCCCTTCTCCTCCCTCCATCTCTTTGTCCCCTTGCCATTCTTTGAAAATACTCATAATGTTGGTAAGCCTCTGCATAAACTCACAAGAGAAGAAAAAAAAAGAAATAAAACATATTATAAATACTATTAGGAGTGGGGAAAAGAAAAGAAACAGACATACACAGTAGCTATTAGATCTATAATATGAAAAGAATACAAACTTTATACAAACACATTGAAAACTTAAGTGTTTGATTTCCTGGAAGAATAAATTGTTCAAAACTCAACAAAAACAGAAATCTTGAATACGTCCATAACAATTTTTTTTGTGTGTGTGTGGGTACCAGGGATCAACCTCAGGACCTCGCGCGCCAGCAGGCACCTGTGCCGCTGAGTAATATCACCGGCCCCTTTTTCGTATGTGGGTTCCAGGAGTCGAACTTGGGCCCTTGCGCTTGCCAGGCAGGTGCTTACACCGCTGAGCCATCTCAGCGGCCCCTGTCCATAACAATTTAAGAAATTAACACATTAGTCTAAAATTTACTCAGAAGAAAACCAAAAAAAAAAAATGTTTAATGAAACATTCAAGGGACAGGTAATCCCTGCTATGCAAAAATTATTGTAGAAAAAATTGTACTTTTAAGAAGACTACAACTTCTATGACCCAGTTGAAGTCACCCAAGGTGATCCATATCAGCACTCCCTGGTTAAATTTGTACTCCTTCCCTTCCAGTCCTATCACACTCAAAATTCCTGAGAAATACTGAAAGCCAATAAATTGGCTTCACTGAGAAAGTGAAGAGCAATAACCTGATCCTATGAAAGAGGAATAGGTTGAGAGAATTTAAACAATGTTTAAGTTATCCATCTGAAAAAAAAAATGGGCTTATACCTAACTGTATTATAGGCTAGTACCTTTCAGTGGGGTGGGCCACCTTTTCCCAGGGTTTCTATCCTTCAAGAGAAGCATAAATAGTCCCTGTTCCAGGAAAAAATGCACCTCTCTCTTGAGGGCCCACACTCTATTTCTTTGAGTGTGTACCTTTCAATCTCTGCCTAATAAAACTCTTCCAGTGCCTCTTACTGACACTTCCAGAAAATTCTTTTTCTGGGATGGGAGTCAGTGAACTTGCAAACCTATTCTATGAGTAGGGTGAGTTAGGTTCCTATCACAGTTTTGGAAACCTCCTCAGACCCTGTCCCGTGACAACAGGACTTAGAAGATATCTGGGCCTGGAGGATTTTGTCTGGTGTGATACCCAGTGGGTGGGCAAAGAGGAGTCGGTGACCCCCTTAGCAATGGCTCTGCGTGCTTACCCAGGGCTCAGCTTCCTTACATACTGGGAAAAAACACTCCTTCTTCCCCTCAGATCCTCATCTCCATAAAACTCTAAGTGTAGTACTTAAAATCAAATACTACAACAAAATGCGCATTACAAGGGTGCTATGGTGAGTAGAATTAACTCTTCCTCCCAGATTTTCAAGTCACTTTCAAATTTAGCCACACCTTCAAGAGGCATCACCAGCACCCACCACCATGGTATGAGGCTACAACTGCCCAGTGATTCAAAACTGCCTCCTGAAAACAAGACCAGCCAGCCTGGCCACGGGCTTGCCTTGTTTCTGTTTTGAGTCTTGTATTGGCAATGGAGGACCATGTTGCAGCAGACAGAACAAAAGAGCAGAGAGGACAGCTGGCACACCATGGTGGACACACTGGCCAAGGTCAGTGCCATCACATGGGCAAGGCCTGGCTGTGTGTAGGACAAAGCTGAGTGTCGCTTGCCTCCCTTCCTCCTCCATCATCATCCAAGCCTCCAGCTGGAGTCTTCCCTCCACCTTCTTTCCATGGTAGCGCACTTGTGACCCTCCTCTGGAGGGTGCCCAAAATCAGGGCACAGCTGCAGCTGCTTCTCTCAAATATGGCTTCCTCCAAACCACTCTGGCCAGGAGGCTCATGAACCAAGCTTCTCCCTGCTCCTCCCTGGGAGAGGTACTAGTGTCCCCTCTGCCTGGGGCCCTGCAACATCCAAAACACATCCATCTTCAGCATGGTGGCATCAGGCCCTGCTCACCTGCTCCTTGACTCACTTACAAACATGACTGCACACAGCCTTAGGAGACACCACTGAGACAACTCCAGCCACTTTTCCCCCAAAGAACAAATAATGAGGAGGAGCATTTACCTTTTGCGTGAATGGTTTATGTCAATGACCTTGAAGCTCTGCCCAAGCCATTAATCTTCCTCATTAATCTTCCACAACCCCTTTCTGAGGAAAATGGCATTGATGCATCAGTATTCTCTTTCCATGCTCCAGAAAACTGAAGACTCATCACTGCTGAAATAGCCCAAACTTACAGTACAATATAAGGTCAAAGTTATGATGTAATCCCAATTTTAAAACCATTAATAACAGCAGCAAATAATTATTGAGAGTTGGCGATGTGTCAGGCATTGTGCTAATGCTCTACATCACCCATCAAGCACACCATATAAATAGTACCAGTTCTTGCATTTTCTAGATGAGCAAACCAAGGCTGTAAGAGTTAGTGGGGCTGGCTCAAGGCCTCAGGGTTGTTAATGGCTGGAGCCTAGATATGTTAATCTACCCAACCAAGCAGTGGACGTCTGTTCTTCTGACTCCAGGTGGAAGGTCACTGACATAAACCAAGACTCTAATCAGGAAATACAAACAACACAAGCACCAACACCAGCTGACATGGGGTTCAGCTGGAACAACTCAGCATGACCCTGGACTTTGAAGTTCTTGCTGCTCTGGAAATCCACACCCCTAATGCCAATCCCAGTCTCCCTATTTTGGCCAGCTCATTTGTCAGCACCTTGACATCTAATACTTGTTACCCTAAGTGCTGTCATTAACTCATCAACTTTGACCTCTCCCTTCCCCAAGATGTCTCCATGAGCACATATTCAACCACATCCTTGTGTCCCAACATCCAACTTCCAGTCAAGGGCTAGGAGATCAATGGGCAAAAAAGTAAGGTACATTGAGACCCACAAATCTGTGGATTAGTATCCTCGCAAGAAAAGGAAGGCATTGGAAATTGATAATAAAATGTTCTCCCAAATAGTAACCATAACAACTCAGACACGAGGGAGTTTTATGCCTTCTCTACATTTTATGAGGCACACACAGCTCTTTTATGTACTATGGCATTAATTAGGCTCATCATAGGATGAAGAACACTAAGACAATGAAAATTATTCACCCTTAGGGCACTGCTAAATTCATATACATTACCCACAAAACTTTAAGGAAGTAATTAGAAAGATCCCCTCTTGCGTTACTTTATTATTTGATAGTTGATGAGGTAAGACATTAAGGTCAAAGTATGAGTCTAAGTAACAGAACAGGAAGAGGAGGGGATAGCACTCAACTTTAGGCAGAACACAGTTTCATCAGTGGTGTCAGAAAACTCCTGTCAGATAAAGACAGACATCTGAAAATACATATACAAAAAGGGAAAAAATATTTTGACTTAAATCTCAAAATTTATGGCAGGTGGTAATGCAGAATCAGATCAAAACACTGTCTTTCTTGTTTAATCTTTCCAGGTTCCATTCATTCAAAAATAAAGCAGTCACTGCTATTTTCACTATTGAAATTTCTTGTCTCTCAGTAACAGTTACTTGCATAAAATATTCTCACTGGGTTCAGATGAAATAAGTTCATGGATATTATCTGAACTCCTGTCCTGAGGACCACAAATCCCAAGGTTTTCTGCAAGAGGTGAGCATTGTTTTACCACTTGGAACATGCTGTGTATAAAGCCTTAGGCCATAGGGATTAAAATGACACAATTAACACTACCCACATGTGTGCTTCTTGGCTGGCTCAACACCCACTAACTTTTAAAGTGGCAGATCCAATGAATAATGTTTTCTGTTTCCATTTGGAATTTGGAAGAATTCCAAAAAGGTAGCCCCAGAGGATAAAGTTGAAAAGGAATCCACTGCACCTGGGTGAGCTAGGCTGGGTATGGTAAGGGATTGTGCACTGTACAGAACCTGGGACCCCTACAAAAATGGACAGAAAGCCCTGCTGTTCTGAAAGTGGTGCAGGGTGGCCAGCATCAGATGTAGTGAGCAGCCTCACCTCAAGACCCTTCCCAGCCCACATCCAAACAGAGTCCCATGCCCACCACAGGAGCCTCTCTTTCTGGAGAGGAAGAGTCAGACAGGTTCTGAGGCCCAGCTGAAAATGCAAGTGCTATGGGCACTAAAAACCAGGGAATTCAGGAAAACAATATTCAGCATCAAGCGCTTAACACCCACTGCTCACTCAGAGAACACTGTCACCTTATGCGCTGTGTTATGGACTGAATTGTGCCTCTCTCCCCAGTTCATATGTAGAAGCCCTAGCCTCAAGGTGATGGTATTTGGAGATGAGGTATTTAAGAAAGTTAAGATTAAGTGAGTCCATCAGGGACAAACTGTTGTCCTTATAGGAAGAGGAAAATACACAGGGGTGTGCATGCATGAAGAAAAGGCTATGTCAGGTCACAGAGAAGATGGCCATCTGCAAGCCAGAAAGAGGGGCCTCAGGAGAAACCAACTCAGCTGACACCTCCATCTTGGACTTCCAGGCACTGGGACTGGAGGAGCTGTGGTATTTTGTTACAGTAGCCCAAGCTGATCAATACATGATGTATGCATGTATTAGGATTCAGGACAGGACAGGCCCCAGGTGTGCAGGTGCACACACGACTTTGGCAGGTGGAGTAATCAGTGAGACCAGCAGCATGGAAGTGTCCAAAGCAGCAGTGAGGAGCTGGGCTCTGGAGAACTCCACCAACAGAAGACCAATCCCATCCCCCACTTCCAAAGGCCAGGATCAGCTCCATACCCAGCACAATTCCCATGGCAAACTTGGCTGGAGTACACAGCACATTTCTGGGATCTGACATGGACACTATCATAGAACTGTAAACACCAGAGGTATTTTAGTACTTTTATTCTCCCTTGTTTGTCTGATTGGCTAAACCTTTCCTGTCTATTTGGAATTTGTCTTGTTTTTGTCTTGTATTTTGTGCTTATTTTTGGTTTTGGGGTTTTTTTTTTCCCCCTCCTCTCTTTCTCAGGCCTACTTTTTTTCTTTCTACTTTTCTTCTTTTCTTTTCCATTCTCCTTCTCTTTCTTCCTTCTTTTTCTCACTGTTTAGGTTTCTTATCTTTCTTTTTGTTTTCTTCTATTGATCCTTTTTCTCTCCTTCCTCAACTACTTTTTGAATTTAAACTTTCAAGTGAGTAAACACTGTCTCTTCCCTTTCTGATTACTCCTTCACATTCTATTTCATTCTTTCCCTCCTGTGTCCTCCAGTTTCCCAAAACTTGGGTGATCATCCTTTGACTTCCAGCCTTGACTCTACTATATTTGACCTCATTCATCACCTTATCCTGTCCCCTACCCATCTTAACTCCCCATCCTCCACGAAAGGGTAAAACCACTCCACTAAGGGGAATATCACTGCATACAAGTACATGGTATATGTTTGATTTTGTTATATAACTTTAGAGTTTGCTTCTGTGGTTGGAGGTAGCAGGTTAATGGTTACCATAGTTTGTCAGTAGTTATACTGTACTTGAAACTATTGTTATTACTAACTGTACTACTTTAGCCAGGATGTCATACATGTTATAAACAGCTTTTCTCCCCTATATGATAATGCTGTGATTGTATGAGGTCATAATTATAACCACAGCCCAGTACAAAAGGATTGGGAGCTAAGCCAAATAGTAACTTTGCATCCTTTCCAAATTGGGAATGTAGGTTCTTGGGATAGCTATAAAAAAACACCTACATTTAAAGGACACACCCAAAGAACAGACATCTCCTAGGGAAGCCTCAATACTAGTGATGAAGCTATGTATCATGAGAAATTGACAAGCATCAATATAGGAAACAAAATAAAATTAAAAAGAGAAAATGACAAGACGCAGAAGAAAATGCAACACCAGATCCCCAGCCCATACCGGACAAGCCCAGAGCACAATGAGACACAAAATTGGAAGTCAAACACTGGAACTTTCTGAAATGATAGCAACAGAAGTGAAAAAACAAGTGGAAAAGGCTATAGAGAAAATAATCTCTCAGGTACAAAAAGTAATGATGATGCAGGACCAGTGAGATAGCTCAGCAGCACAAGCACTTGCCTGGCAAGCGCGAGGTCCTGAGTTCAACTCCCGGAACCCACATACAAAAAAAAGGGCTGGTGATATCGCTCAGTGGCACAGGCGCCTGCTGGCACATGAGGTCCTGAAGTCAACCCCCAGTACGCCCAAAAAGAAAAAAAAAAGGTAATGATGCTTAAAATCAAAGATATTAGAGAAGACACAGATAAAAGAATAGATGAGCTTAGAAAAATAATGGAAACAAAAAATGCCCAACATAGGAAAGAAATAGAATCCACGAAACAGATCCAAATGGATATCCAAGAGATTAAAACCACCAATGAAAGTATATGCAACAGGCTGAATAAAGGAGAGGATAGAATATCAGATTTTGAAGACAGAATTGCAGCAAGTGAACATGAAAACAAAGATATCTCAAAATAGCAAGAGACCATGAAAAATCAATCCAATAACTACAAGATGATGCAAAGAAGAATAACATAAGATTCACTGGGGTCAATGAGAAGGATGGAGACAGCACAAATGCCAATAAAAACTCTTCACAGAAATAATGGCAGAAAACTTCCCAAATGTGGATAAAGAATTTAACATACAAATAAATGAAGCATATAGAACTCCAAACAGCCATGACCAAAATAAAACTACACCAAGACACACAATAATCAAGATTCCAGAAATTCAGCACAAAAACAGAATATTAAAAGCTGTTAGAAAAAAGAAACAGTGAGCTCAAGATGGCGGATGAGTAAGAAGCAGGCAACGAAACTCTCTCTAAAAGTTACCATTGGAACACGAGAATATAGCGACCCGGAAAGCGCAGGAGGGGGGGGATGCCTCCCCAAAACCCAGAGAAGTTCTGAAGCGCAATCTGGGACCCCGGGCACCAGTGACGGGTGACTTCTAACAAAGAAGACGGAAAGAAGGAGCAGACCGCGCGCGCGCACCTTCTAATATCCCGGGAGTTGGAGCGCCGGCGGAGGCTCAATTCTACGGACACACGGTGGCAGCGGGCGCCCAGGGAGCCCCCACGGAGGATCCTGAGACAGTGGCGGGGCAGGGGAGCGGCGGAGAATGGCGCTGACCGGCGGTGAGTGTCTCTCAGCCACAGCTGCCCCGCGCCAGAGAGCGACCGGCCGGGCGCCATTGTGGGGGGTGTGGCGAAACTCAGAGCGGCTCGGAAACTGCTCTGGGAACTTGTGCTCCGGACAGGGCAGCACAGGGCCTCTCAATTGAGCCCACAAAAGTGTGCTGAGGTCAGCAGGCGAACGAGACTGGACTCTCAGCCACACCTGTCCCGCGCCAGAGAGCGACCGGCCGGGCGCCATTGTGGGGGGTGTGGCGAAACTCAGAGCGGCTCGGAAACTGCTCTGGGAACTTGTGCTCCGGACAGGGCAGCACAGGGCCTCTCAATTGAGCCCACGAAAGTGTGCTGAGGTCAGCAGGTGAACGAGACTGGACTCTCAGCCACACCTGTCCCGCGCCAGAGAGCGACCGGCCGGGCGCCATTGTGGGGGGTGTGGCAAAACTCAGAGCGGCTCGGAAACTGCTCTGGGAACTTGTGCTCCGGACAGGGCAGCACAGGGCCTCTCATTTGAGCCCACGAAAGTGTGCTGAGGTCAGCAGGTGAACGAGACTGGACTCTCAGCCACACCTGTCCCGCGCCAGAGAGCGACCGGCCGGGCGCCATTGTGGGGGGTGTGGCGAAACTCAGAGCGGCTCGGAAACTGCTCTGGGAACTTGTGCTCTGGACAGGGCAGCACAGGGCCTCTCAATTGAGCCCACGAAAGTGTGCTGAGGTCAGCAGGCGTACGAGACTGGACTCACAGCCACACCTGTCCCGCGCCAGAGAGCGACTGGCCCGGCGCCATTGTGGGGGGCGTGGCGAAAAACCAGAGCGGCGGGAACCAGTGCAGGGAATCCGCGCTCGGACAGCGCGCTGAGCCTCCCAGGCCCAGGGACCGTGAAAGGGCGCTGAGAGCGGAGGCGAGCTAGACTGGTCTCTACCTGAAAGTACGCGCCTCTGCTCACCGCCCGCCAGAGGGCGCTCCTGGCTTACTGGGACGGACCTGCACAGAACAGGTAGCTGCCTACAACAAAGTCAACACCTGGAACTGATTCTTTTTAAATTTTTTTTTTTTCTTATTTTTATTTTTTTTTTATTATTTTTTTTTTTTTCTCACTGATTTGTTTTTTGTTCTGGCGAAGGGTTTTTTTTTTGTTTTTGTTTTGTTTAGTTTTGTTTTTTGGTGGGGTTTTATTTTTGATCTGTCTGTTTTATTGCTTTTATCTTCGTTATTGTTTCTGTATGTGTATTTGCTCTTTCCTTCATTATTCTCTCTGGTTTTTTATATGAGTGTAAACAGCGCCGCTAACTTCTTTGTGATTGTGGTCGTGATCTGTTCTTCCTTTTATCACTTCCTTCTCTTTTTACCACCTGTTCTCTGCACTAGTGTCCCAATTTTAGTGGGATCCCTCTTGGTCCTCTAACCTTATATCTAATTCCTTCCTCTTCTCCCAATACTCTATTTCCTCCTTAACTCATTTTAAATTTAAACTCCTTAGGGAAAAATTGACATACATAGGACTTGTATACTGCATATAATTTTTCTGGTGTGTTTTAGATTTTGTTATATAACCGCAACTCTATACAGCTAAAAGTGGTAAATAACTGGTTAGCTCAGTCTGTCATTTTCTAGGCTGTGTTTGATGCTTTAGTTAACATTATAGCCAAATGTGAAATAATTGTTCTAAACATCTTTCCTTCCTGATATTTCATGATTGAGATTGACTAAGGGACACAGAAAATACAGTGGCACAGTACCAAAGAATCAAGGACTGGGCCAAACAGGTAGCAACTTCGCATACCCAATGAATTGAAGAGGTAGGATCTGGCAGAAAGCTCAAAACACAAAAGCAAGCTCCACTTGGAAGATACTGCAGAGAAGTAGTCATCTTCTAAAGATCTTAAACACTAGCAATAAAGTAACCTACTGTAGGTAATTTGCAAACATCACCCCAGGAATTAAAGAAAGAAAACATGAGACGTCACTTAAACAAGATGCAACCCCACACATCCAATTCACCAAAGGCAAACCTAGGGAGCAACGAGGTGGGACAACCCGAAAGCCACCCACCTGGCCTATCTGAAGTGGTAACAACAAAGCAACTGAATGAGGTTCTGGAAAAAATTAAAACAGAAATAATCTCACAGATAACTGCAGAGATAATGTCTACAACGAAGACCATGCTTAAGGACACTATAGCTGATACAGACAAAAAAATAGATGAACTTAAGAAAACTATAGAAACCATGAATGCTCAGCATAGGAAAGAAATGGAATCCATAAGGCAGATTCAAGCAGATATCCAAGAGATAAAAAATTCCATTGAAAGTATTTGTAGCAGAATAAGCCAATGCGAGGACAGGATCTCAGATATAGAAGATAGGCTTGCAATTAGTGATCATGAAATGGAAAAATTCTTAAAAATAGCAAGGGACCATGAAAAATCAATTCAGCAGCTGCTAGATGACTCAAAGATAAACAACTTAAGAATAATTGGAATAAATGAAAAAGCAGGAGATAACATCAACGACATTAAAACCTTGTTCAAAGACATAATCAGGGAGAACTTTCCTGGAAGAGAAAAGGAATTTGACACCTCTATAAGTGAAGCTTTCAGAACACCAACTAGACATGATCAAAAAAAAACTTCAGCCAGACATATTATAGTCAAGATCCCAGAAATTCAACAGAAGGGCAGAATCTTAAAAGCTGTTAGGGAGAAGAGACAAATCACCTATGAAGGAAAACCCATCAGAATCACAGCTGACTTTTCAGCACAAACCCTCAATTCAAGAAGAGCTTGGAATGATGTATTGCAAGCTCTAAAGGAAAATAATTTTCAGCCCAGATTGATGTACCCTGCAAAACTATCTTTCAAAATTGATGGAGAAATAAAATACTTTCATGACAAAGAACATCTGAGAAAATTTATGACCACCAAACCAGCACTCCAAAACGTTCTGAAGGACATTCTAGAAAGAGATAGGAACCCCAACAGAAGGAATCCACCAGGCAGGGCAAATAACTAAATAGCCGGAAAGCGGAAAAACAAAGAGTGGGAACCAACAACAGGAAAATATCATGACAAGTCAATACATATCAGTTTTAACCATCAATGTTAACGGTCTCAATTCACCAATCAAAAGGCACAGACTGGCGAAATGGATCAAGAAGCAAGATCCAACAATATGCTGTATACAAGAAACACATTTAATTCAGAAAGAAATTCATAGACTGAAAGTCAAAGGATGGAAAACAATACTCCATGCCACAGGAACCCAGAAAAAAGCAGGGGTAGCTATTCTTTTTGCAGACAAAGTGAACTTCAAGCCAAGAAGGATTCAGAGAGATAAAGACAGTCATTACATCCTTGTAAAGGGAACAATCCAAGAGGAAGAGATAACGATCATAAATATATATGCGTCAAATACCAATGCACCCAGCTATATAAAACAAGTACTAAAGGACATGAAAAATCAAATAAGCACTAATACAATTATATTGGGAGATCTCAATACTCCACTGTCACAAAAAGATAGATCAACTGGACAGAAAATCAATAATGAAATAGTAGAACTGAACCAAACTTTTGAACAAATGGACTTAGTAGATGTCTACAGAGTGTTCCATCCCACAACATCAGAATACACATTTTTCTCAGCTGCACATGGGACGTTCTCCAAAATAGACCACATACTAGCTCATAAAACCTGCTTAAGTAAATGCAAAGGAATTGAAATTATCCCATGCATATTATCAGACCATAGTGCAATGAAATTGGAAATCAATGGCAAAAGATCCCACAAAAACTCCCTAAACACATGGAAATTAAACAGCATCCTCCTGAACAACCAATGGGTCACAGATGAAATTAAAGAAGAAATTAGTCACTTTCTACAACTGAATGATAATGACAGTACAACATACCGGAACTTATGGGATACAATGAAAGCAGTCCTAAGAGGGAAATTTATAGCATTAAACACTTATATCAGGAAAATAGAGCAAGCGCAAATAAACAACTTAAGGGTGAACCTCGAGCTTCTAGAAAAAGAAGAGCAGGTTAAGCCAAAAGCCCGTACAAGGGAGGAAATTATAAAGATCAGAGCAGAAATTAACGTATTGGAGAATAAAAAAACAATACAAAGAATCAATGAAGCAAAAAGTTGGTTCTTTGAAAGAATAAATAAGATTGACAAACCCTTATCCAACCTTATTAAAAAAAGAAAAGAAAAGACTCAAATCCATGCAATTGAAAATGAAAAGGGTGATATCACGACGGACCCTGCAGAAATCCAGAAGATCATCTATACCTATTTTGAAAATTTATATTCTACTAAGATGGAAAATGCAGAAGAAATGGACAGATTCCTAGATTCGTATGAATTACCAAAGCTGAATCAAGAAGATTTAAAAATCCTAAATAAACCAATATCAGCCAGTGAAATTGAAGATGTAATTAAAAACCTCCCAACAAAGAAAAGCCCAGGCCCTGATGGATTCACTGCCGAATTCTACAAGAAATTTAGAGAAGACCTAATGCCCCTACTTCTCAAACTTTTCAATGAAATTGAAAGGGAAGCAATACTCCCAAATTCATTCCTGGAAGCAAGCATTACCCTGATACCAAAACCAGAGAAGGACCCAACTAAGAAAGAGAACTACAGGCCAATCTCCCTAATGAACATAGATGCAAAAATCCTTAATAAGATACTGGCAAACAGAATCCAACAAATCATCAAGAAGATTATACACCATGACCAAGTTGGATTCATCCCAGGGATGCAGGGATGGTTCAACATACGTAAATCAATAAATGTAATACAGCATATTAACAGAACCAAAGACAAAAATCACATGATCATCTCAATAGATGCAGAAAAAGCTTTTGACAAAGTCCAGCACCTTTTCATGATAAAAACCCTACAGAAAATTGGAATAGAGGGTCTTTATCTCAATCTGGTAAAAGCTATCTATGACAAACCAACAGCCAATATCATACTAAATGGCCAAAAACTGAAAGCCTTCCCTCTAAAATCAGGAACAAGACAAGGATGTCCACTGTCCCCACTCTTATTCAACATAGTTCTGGAAACTTTAGCCAGAGCGATTAGACAAGAGAAAGAAATAAAAGGAATAATGATCGGAAAGGAAGAAGTTAAATTATCATTATTTGCAGATGACATGATACTCTACACAGAAGACCCCAAAAACTCCACTAAAAAACTGCTAGATTTGATAAGCAAATTCAGTAGTGTAGCTGGATACAAAGTCAATACTCAAAAGTCAATAGCCTTCCTGTACACAAATAACAAACTTACTGAAAGAGAAATTAGGGAAACAATACCTTTCACAATAACATCCAAAAAAATGAAATACCTAGGAATCAACCTCACGAAAGATGTAAAAGACCTCTATACTGAAAACTACAGTACTCTGAAAAAGGAGATTGAAGAGGATATCAGAAAATGGAAAGATATCCCTTGCTCCTGGATAGGAAGAACCAATATAGTGAAAATGGCCATACTTCCAAAATTGTTATACAGATTTAATGCAATTCCAATCAAAATTCCAACAGCATATCTCACAGAATTAGAGAAAACAATCCTAAAATTCATTTGGAATCAGAAGAGACCTAGAATAGCAAAGGCAATTCTGGGCAACAAACGCAAGGCAGGGGGCATCACAATCCCCGACTTGAAATTATACTATAAAGCTACTGTGATAAAAACAGTGTGGTACTGGCAAAAAAACAGACCTGAAGATCAATGGAACAGATTAGAAGATGCTGAAACAACCCCAGACATACTAAGCCACCTTATCTTTGACAAAGGTGCCAAACACATTCGCTGGAAAAAAGATAGCCTCTTTAATAAATGGTGCTGGAAAAACTGGCTCTACACATGCCGAAGATTAAAACTAGACCCATATCTTTCACCATGCACTAAACTAAATTCAAAATGGATCAGAGATCTAAATATTAAAACAGAAACATTAAATCTGCTGGAAGGTAGGATAGGTAAAACCCTTGGAGACATTGGTGTAGGCAAAGACTTTATGAATAAAAACTCAACCGCACGGGAACTATCCCAAAGAATCAATAACTGGGATCTCATCTTATTAAAAAGCTTTTGCACAGCAAGAGAAACCACCAACAGAGTGAAGAGACAACCCACAATGTGGGAAAAAATGTTTGCCAGCTGTTCCTCAGACAAAGGATTACTATCGAGAACATATAAAGAACTCAAAGAAATCAGACCTCCCAAATTTAAAGACCCACTCCAAAAATGGGCATCTGAGATGAATACACATTTCTCAGATGAAGAAATACTAATGGCAAATAAATATACAAAAAAATGTGCAACATCACTAGTCATTCGAGAGATGCAAATTAAAACAACACTGAGATACCATCTCACCCCAGAAAGAATGGCTACTATAAAGAAATCAACTAATAACAAATGCTGGAGGGGCTGTGGGGAAAAAGGAACCCTTCTCCACTGTTGGTGGGAGTGTCGACTGGTACAGCCACTGTGGAAGTCAGTGTGGAGATTCCTCAAAAAGCTAGGGTTGGAGGTCCCATTTGACCCAGCTATTCCCCTTCTGGGCATCTTCCCAGAAGAATTAAAAACATCATACCACAGCGATATATGTGCACCCATGTTTATAGCAGCACAATTTGTAATAGCCAGATCTTGGAAACAACCCAAATGCCCATCAACTGAGGAATGGATAAGAAAGATGTGGTATTTTTATACAATGGAGTACTATTCAGCCATTAAGAAGGATAAACTGGAGACTTTTATAGGTAAATGGATGCAACTCGAGAAAATACTCATAAGTGAAATAAACCAGAAGCACATGTGTAAGCATCGTATTGTCTCTCTAGTATGAGAAACTGAAAGAGTAAATAAGATACAAAATGTACAATAGACATGGTGAATCAAAAAGAAACTGGTCAAAAGGAAAGAGAGACTGGAATAAGGAAAAGAAAGAAGGGAAAGGGAAAAAAAATTGTATATATATATATAAGATGGTTAAGATAGATACACTATGATTTTCACTTAGTTCATTGAAGAGTAAGGTTTGTGCCAATAATGTTTGCATAATTGAATGCTAATGTCTGGTTTCCTGAATAACTAACTTAAAGATAGTAATACGCAATGTATTAACCATTGTTACCCTCCTATTATGTTGTTTTGAAAATTTGTTCTTCTTTTGATTTGTTTTGTTTTTTCTTCTCTTTAAAATAAAATTAAAAAAAAAAAAAAAAAAAAAAAGAAACAGATCACATATAAAGGAAAACCCATCAGAATCATGGAAGACTTCTCAACACAAACCCTCAAGTCAAGAAGAGCTCGGAGTGAAGTATTTCAACTACTGAAAGAAAATGACTTCCAACCCAGATTGATGTACCCTGCAAAACTATCTTTCAAAATTAAAGAATAAATTCATGACCACCAAACCAACCCTCCAAAGAGTACTGAAAGATATTCTAGACAGAGATAAAAATGACCACAATTCCAAGAACAACAACAGAAAGAAGCTACCAGGCAGGGCAAGCAGTTAAACAGAGAGGAAAAGCAGGGAACCAACAGCAGGAAAATATCATGACAAAGACAAGCCAATACATATCAGTTATAACCATCAATGTAAATAGCCTCAATTCACCAATCAGAAGAATCAGACTGGCAGAATGGATCAAGAAACAAGATCCAACAATATGCTGTATACAAGAAACACATTTAACTCAAAAAGAAATTCATAGGCTGAAAGTCAAAGGATGGAAAACAATCTTCCATGCAACAGGAATCCAGGAAAAAGCAGGGGTAGTTATCCTGTTTGCAGACAATGTGAACTTCAAACCAAGAATGATCAAAAGAAATAAAGAAGGTCACTACATACTTGTTAGGGAAAAACTTCAAAAGGAAGAGATAATAATCATAAACATGTATGCACCAAATACAGGAGCACCCAACTATATAAGAAAATTAATAGACATGAAAAACCAAATAAGCAATAACACAATTGTAATTGGAAATCTTAATACCCCACTGTCACAAAAAGTAGATCAACTAGACAAAAAATCAGCAAAGAAATATCAGAACTGAAGCAAACCTGTGGACAAATGGACTTAGTAGATGTTTTCAGAGTGTTCCACCCAACATCATCAGAATACACATTCTTCTCAGCTGCACGTGGGACGTTCTCTAAAATAGACCATATACTAGCCCACAGAACATGCTTCAGTAAATGCAAAGGAATTGAAATTATCCCATGCATATTATCTGACCATTGTGCAATGAAACTCAAAATTAATGGCAAAAGAAACTGCAAAAACTCCATAAACATATGGAAATTAAATAACGCCCTTCTAAACAACCAATGGGTCACAAATGAAATTAAAGAAGAAATTAAACAATATCTACAACTAAATGAGAAAGCAGATAAAACATACCAGAACTTATGGGATGCAATGAAAGCAGTCTTAAGTGGGAAATTTATAGTGGTGAATTCTCACATCAGGAAAACAGGACAAGCACAAATAAACAACCTAATGTTGCACATGAAGCTTCTAGGAAAAGAAGAGCAAGACAAGCCCAAAGACCATACAAGGGAGGAAATTACAAAAATCAGAGCAGAAATTAATGCAATGGAGACTAAGAAAACAATATAAAGAATTAATGAAGAATAGGTTCTTTGAAAGAATAAATAAAATTGATAAAACCTTAGCCAACTTTATCAAAAAAGGAAAGAAAAGACTCAAATTCACGCATTGAGGAATGAAAAGGGTAAAATGACTACACAGCCTATGGAAATTCAGAAGATCATCAATACCTACTTCAAAAATCTTTACTCTCACAGGAGGGAAAACACAGAAGAAATGCACAGATTCCTAGATATATATGAATTACCAAAGCCGAATCAAGAAGATATAAAAATTCTGAATAACCCAATATCAGTTAATGAGATTGAAAATGAAATTAAAAACTTACCAACAAAGAGAAGCACAGGTCCTGATGGATTCACAGCTGAATTCTACAAGAAATTTAGAGAAGATTTAATGCCAAGACTCCTCAAACTCTTTAATGAAATTTAAAGGGAAGCAACACTCTGTAACTCATTCCTGGAGGCAAGTATTACCCTGATACCAAAACCAGAAAAAGACCCAAATGAAAAAGAGAACAACAGGCCAATCTCCCTAATGAACATAGATGCAAAAATCCTCAGTAAGATACCAGCAAACAGAATGCAGCAAATCATTAAGAAGATTATACACCATGACCAAGTGGGATGTATCCCAGGAATGCAGGGATGGTTTTGACATATGCAAATCAATAAATGTAATACACAGTATCAACAGAGCCAAAGATAAAAATCACATGATCATCTCGATAGATGCAGAAAAAGCTTTTGACAAAGTCCAACACTCATTCATGACAAAAACCCTACAAAAAATCAGAATAGATGGTCTTTACCTCAACCTGATAAAAGCCATCTATGGCAAACCAACAGCCAACATCATACTAAATGGACAAAAACTGAAAGCTTTTACTCTAAAATCAGGCACGAGACAAGGATGTTCACTATCACCTCTCCTATTCAATATAGCTCTGGAAATGTTAGCCAGAGCAATTAGACAAGAGAGAGAAATAAAAGGAATAAGGATAGGAAAGGAAGAAGTTAAATTATCATTATTCACAGATAACATGGTACTCTACATAGAATGTTATGGCAGAATTGCAAGATTCACTCACAGAGGCCGAGTGTGGACACCAGGAGCTTTACTGGCCAGCCGGATGATGTCCCAGGTTTAGCTAAGGCATCAGTCTCCCAGTCTTTGTTTTCAGGGGTTTTTATACATTACAAGCTCCCCAC
The DNA here is from genome assembly GCA_028451465.1 of Erethizon dorsatum. Taxonomy (NCBI): domain Eukaryota; kingdom Metazoa; phylum Chordata; class Mammalia; order Rodentia; family Erethizontidae; genus Erethizon; species Erethizon dorsatum. Next base: position 113,258,553 of record CM051822.1, on the reverse strand, counting down.
AAGTCCCCTCCATAACCTTAGTAACCACATTATACCACATCATCTTTCTGAAATTTCACAGGAACATCACTAGGTTTATCATAGGCCCTCTCCAAACATCTGGTCTGTTTGCTGTAGCTATTTGTTCCTCCTTTTATGGGTTTTATGGTTAACTGGGAAGGGTCTGAGGAATGAGTTTATCTATGGGTTAGTGCTTTAATATCTAACAGGGTTTGGGAGTGAGTGCATCTAGGGATTAAATAAAGACAAACTGGAGTCTAAAAAGAAAATAGAGTCACTTTAGCCATATCAAGAAGACCCCAAAAACTCCACCAAAAGACTTCTAGATTTAATAATCAAATTCAGTAGTGTAGCTGGATACAAAGTCAACACTCAAAAATCAATAGCATTCCTGTACACAAACAACAAACTCACTGAGAGAGAAATTAGGGAAACCACACTCTTCACAATAGCATCCAAAAAAAAAAAAAAATGAAATACTTAGGAATCAATCTAACAAAGGAAGTAAAACACCTATACATTGAAAATTGCAGTACTCTGAAAAAGGTGATTGAAGAGGATATCAGAAAATGGAAAGATATTCCTTGCTCATGGCTAGGAAGCTCCAACATAGTGAAAATGGCCATATTCCCATAATTGTTGTACAGATTTAATGCAATCCTGATCAAAATACCACTAGCATAACTCACAGAACTAGCGAAAACATTCCTAAAATTCATATGGAACCAGAAGTGACCTAGAATAGCAAAGGCGATCCTGGGCAACAAAGGTGAGGCAGGAGTCATCATAATCCCTGACTTGAAATTATACTACAATGCTACTGTGATAAAATCAACATGGTACTGGCAAAAAAAAAAAAAAAAAAAAAAAAAAGAGACCTGAGGATCAGTGGAACAGATTAGAAGATGCAGACACAACTCCAAACACACTCAGCCACCTTATCTTTGACAAAGGGGCCAAACATGTTCACTGGAAGAAAGATAGCCTCTTTAATAAATGGTGCTGGAAAAACTGGCTTTCCACATGCCAAAGACTAAAACTAGAACCATGTCTATCACCATGCACTAAACTAAAGTCAAAATGGATCAAAGATCTAAATATTGAAACAGAAACACTGAATCTACTGAAAGAGAAAGTAGGTAGAAATCTTGAAGACGTAGGGGTATGCAGAAACTTCACGAACAAAACCCAAACTGCACAAGAAATACTCCAAAGAATCAACAACTGTGATCTCATCTTATTAAAAAGCTTTTACACATCAAAAGAAATCACCAACAGAGTGAAAAGACAACCCACAGAGTGGGAAAAAATTTTTAGCCAACAGTCCCTCAAAGGACTTATATCTAGGAAATACAAAGAATTGAAAAAAATCAGAGTCCCCTGCCAATTCAAAGACCCAATCCAAAAATGGGCATCTGAGGTGAATACACACTTCTCAGATGAAGAAATACAGATAGCAAATAAATATATGAAAAAATGTTCAACATCACTCATTCAAGAGATGCAAATTAAAATAACACTGAGATTCCATCTCACCCCAGAAAGAATGGCTATTATCAAGAAGTCAACCAATAGGGCCGGTGAGATGGCTCAGCGGCTTAAGCGCCTGCCTGGCAAGCGCGAGGGTCCGAGTTCGACTCCCGGATCCCACATACGAAAAAGGGACCGGTGATATCGCTCAGAGGCACGGGCGCCTGCTGGCGCGCGAGGTCCTGAGGTCGACCCCCCCGGTACCCACAAAAAAAAAAAAAAAAAGAAGTCAACCAATAACAAATGCTGGCAGGGATGTGGGGAAAAAGGAACCCTTCTCCACTGCTGGTGGGAGTGTAGATGGGTGCAACCACTGTGGAGATCAGTGTGCAGATTCCTCAAAAATCTAGGATCACAGGTCCCATTCAACCCAGCTATTCCCCTTCTGGGTATTTTCCCAGAAGAATTAAAAACATCATATCACAGCAATATATGTGCACCCATGTTTATAGCAGCACAATTTGTAATAGCTAAATCTTGGAAACAACCCAAATGCCCATCAACCAAAGAATGGATAAAAAAGATGTGGTATTTTTATACAATGGAATACTACTCAGCTATAAAGAAGGACAAACTTGAGACTTTTATAGGTAAATGGGCAACTTGAGACCATACTCATAAGTGAAATAAATCAGTCTCACATGTGTAGACATCATATTGCCTCCCTAGTGTAAGAAGCTGAAAAAGTAAATAAGATCCAAAATGTACAATAGATATTGGGAAATGGTAAGAAACTGTTCAAAAGGAAAGAGAAACTGGGATGGGGGAACAGAGAAACGAAGGAAGGGAAAAGGAAAAGGAAATAGATAGATTATAGATAAATAATAGATAGAGATAAATAGATAGATGATAGATAAATACAAGATAGTTAAGATAGCTATACTACTAATTTCTGTAAGTCCATTGAAAAGAAAGGTTTGTGCTTGTGTCATTTGATCAATCTTTCATGCCTATATCTTGAAATCTGAGAAACTACTTTGAAGATAACAATAAACAATGTACTAACCATTGTTACTTTCCTACTATCTTGTTTTGAAATTTTGTATCATTGTTTTTATTGTTTTTTCTCTTTAAAATAAAAAAATTAAGAAATTAGGTGATTTGTCAAAGAGGTCAAACATTCAAACAGCAGGAATGCCAAACAAAACAGAACATAAAAGAACAAAGTAGGATAAATTATCAAATAATATAAGCTAATAGAGAGTCAATGGATTACACCTAAACAGGACAATCAAAAGTAGGGGTGTACATTCATTTTTATATTACAGAATTGAATTTCAGAAGAAAGAACTAAGATTATGAAAGCAGTTTCATCTGGGGAGCAAGAATCAGAAGAAAGAGCAGGATTCGGGGATCAACCACTGGTTTTGGTCCATAGCCTCATACTCTTTGGCTTCTACACCATACACATTTGGTTTTAAAACTTTAAAAACTATTTTTAAAAATTAAACTTTACAGATAAATGCACAGTTCCCTTTCCCTATGCATAAGTTTTCTTCTGGCTTTATGCCTGTACTTGTGTGCTTACAGAAACAATATATTATTGCTTTTATTTAATTTTTACGCAACTGACATATTTTTCCATTCCACAGGAGCTGCCAGACACTGGAATGTTCTGATTCATGGATGGACTCCAGGAGCAAACGCTCCCAAACTTTTCTCCTTCAGAAGCTTCTTTCAATAGTATGAGATAAGAGCTGCCCAACACCATGAGCTTACCCAAGACATTGAATTGCAGCAATGCCCTCTGTCCCATCTCAAGAAGGGGACCAGGTCTGATGGCAGCAAGGCACCTATACCTCAAGAAAAGAGCTTCTGAGAGCTTCGTGCAAAGTCATCATTTGCAGGGCTGAGGGAACTTGAGGAAAGCTGAGCCCCCTTTCCTCACACTAACCTAATTCAATTTCTTCTATCTCCCCTCAGATCCATCTTACAATGAAGTTTTAAAACGGAGCCAGTCTCTTGCCCCCACTTGCCTTCATAAAATTAGCTTTTATTTCTGTAGGCTTAGGGACATGTAGTATTTTATATTATTCATACCATTATAATTCTGTAATATTAAACTTGTGTTGAAGAAAAGCCCAGTTGGCTATTAAAAAAAAACAAGCAGACTACATAATATTGAGAAGACATAAGAAAAGTGGAATAGCATAAAAGAATCCTCAGCTCTGGCTTTTAAGGATTAAATTTAATATTTGACGACACTAAGGCACACATCTACCAGTGCATCCTAAAAGCACAGGGCTTCTCACTCATAGGCTGCCCCAAAAGCAGGCCTGTCAGCACACTACAGGGTCTCATTTAACACCATAGCAGATGCTAAAGGTCAGAAATCCTTGTGCATCCTGTGCCAAAGACTGTAAGGACCAACTCTGCACATGCTAAAAGTAAGAGTGCCCCACACTGCTAGAAAATATGCTCCCTGGAGGGATCCAACAGCCACAATGCATTCAAATGGGCTACAGTAGAAATTTACTAGGAGCATTCAGTTGAGGAAGAAGTTAATACAGGACCAGTGCCAGGCCCTGCTTAGCATTACGTTCACTGGCACAAAGTCAGGGAAACCCGTAAGGACCAGAGAAACTGGAGATAATTGATCCCATGTTTACAACTTCCAAACTTGTATAACTCCTTTGATTTGCCTCACATCTACAATATACTGTATACCGGAGCTAGGCTGCAGTAATACAATTAGGCAATAGTTGTCCCCATTCAAGACATCAACACTCCTTAATTTCAAGGAACTTTGTGTATAAAATGTTTCTTCAGCCTCTAAACTCTATTTATGTGATGGGTTGGATAGTGCCCCCCAAAGACTCTAGTCTACCTGGAACCTCAGAATGTGGCCTCATTGGGAAATAGGCTCATTGCAGATGCAATTAGTTAAAATTAGGTCATACTGGACTTGGGTGGGCTCTGAATGCAATGATGGTGTGTCCTCATAAGAAAAGGAGAGGTCGCACCCAGTGGAACAGGATACACAGGGAAAAGGCCAACTGAAGTCAGAGACAAAGATGGCAGTGATGTTGCCATAAGCCCAGAAAGAGCTGGAGCCACCCGAAGCTGGAAGAGATAAGGAAGGCTTGTGCCCTAAAGCCATAGAAGGGAGCATGGCCCTCCCAACACCTTGACTTTGTAATCCTGGTTTCTACAGAGAATAAACATCACTCATGGATAAATATTGTTTTAAGCTACTCCATTTGTTGTACTTTATTAAAGCAACCAGGAATGATAAACATTTAGTGTAGGTATAATAGGGAAGCACTGGCTTCTATAAAACTATTTCATGATCTACATTAAACAAACAAGCCATTAATTGTTTTATAAATATGGGAGTTTCAGAAGCCAAACATTTTAGGGAGCAGATGACCAGCATGTCCTACCCCTTGCACTGGGGACAACTCTTCCTCCTGGGATAGAAACTGCCCAGCACATCCCACGACCCCAGTATCCTCCCAATGTGTACTGCAGAAAGGGCATGACTCAAAGCTGTCACTCAATTATTCCCCACACGGCCATGAACACTTGTAAGAAAAATATTTTACCAAATATTTTATTCTTCAGGAAGCGATTCAAGTTTGTGCCTGTCAAAATTATTTCCTTCGGGCTTCATTATACATTTCTCTCCCTCATTTGAAAGATTGGGGAACATAGTATAAAATGACCCTATTTCCCCTCTAAAATCTATGTGGCCACATCAAAGTTAAAATTACTTTTCCAAAGATCTTATTGCATTTTTGGTTTTTCTCTGCTTTATTAATAATGTATTGGGCGTGTACATGACTTTCCTTCCAGTTTTATTTCCTAACTTGAATAATTGGACAATAACACGGAAACTGTTTTGCTGGACACTCAACAGAGATGTGTAAGTGCAGGACGAAATGAAATCAATGCACAATAGTCCGGGTTCCACGGGGTTGACTGATAGCTCAGTAGCTCTATATACACACGCATACATTTACATACAAACATACACATACATACATAAATATAAAGAAAAGCTTTCCAAACATTTTTCCACAGAGCCCTTGCTTTAAACAATACTGCACTGATCCCAAGAGTTGCTTTGGACAATCATTAAAGGTCAGGTTAAACAGAGGCTTAGCATTCATGAACTACAGCCATGAGATAGCGCTTTCTGGGTCTCAATTGCTCATCTGCAAATATGGACGTCACCTAGCTGAGAATGTGGTGCCCCCACCAAGTAGGGGTTCATCAAGCATCAGTCCCTATACCATATCCTTCCCTATATGCCTCAAACAAATATTTCCTTTTTCTGGCAAATAGCCACAGATAATTGTCCTTCAAGGGAAAACTTGAGTAGCACTTATTGAATACTTATTATGTGCTGTTCTATGGCTGTAAGAGTTTCCTATTATTTCACTTGAAATGTCATATAAGACACACAAAATACTAGTAGCTGAAAGTAATTTGAATTTCCAAAGAAATAACTTATTTTTCAGAACATCATTGAAAGCACCAAATAATTCTTGACTTCCTATGATGAGGCTGTAGCGACCAGACAGCTTCTGGCCAAAACTGAGAAAGAGCTCTTTGATGCAATGTTTGTGGGAGTGTGACCTGACACCCCAACATCAGGGCCTTCTTTTTGGAGAATGCTTCGGCAATATCCACCAGTATTTTAGGTGTGCTTGGGCCTGACCCCGTTACCTCTATCCTCTGCCTGAGTATCATGGAAGCACATGCCAACAGGCACCAAAATGTACCTACCATGATGTTATTCCACAGACGCTCGAAATAGTAACTGCCTTGAAACCGTCACTAAGCCACTCATTCAAAGTATGATCCATCCATTTACTGCTATCCAGGCAGCCTCTCTATAGATGGGGGTGATCTCTAATGTGAAGCCATTTCCACAACACATTGAGTGAAAAATACAAATGGCAGAGTAGAACGAACATGTTTGTGCTTTTATTCACTTGTGTGCATGTGTAAAAATATACGTGCTTTTATATGCCACCATTTACAGGAATGCTACCCACTGGGAACGATACGCTAGGGACTAGTAATTGTGGCTGCCCCTGGAGATAAGGCTGAAAATCTGCAACCAGAGGGAGGCTTTATACTATACTCCTAAGTTACTAATAATTGGATTGTTTACCAATCTTGTGAACATAACTAAGCCATTCATTTGCTTACTAAACATTATGGAGCCCTTCTATATGTTCAGTCATGAAGTAGAGTAACCAAATCAGCTGACTGGGGCATACCATCTTATCTACAGAAATGACCTGCAAAGTTGCTGTTTTAGGATAGTTGGGCTTAATTCAGCTTCATATGGATTCTGTGCCAGGTTAGAGTTGTGAGGATGATTCACTTCTTTCCTAGGAGGGATTTGAATAAAGGGCTCCTGCCCAATGCAGGTGCTTAAAGCAACACCTTTGCCAAGGAGGACAAGGATTGGAGCCCCACCCTATCCTGGGAATGGCATAGTAATGTCCAGGCTTTCTTGACAAAGCCTGTGCTTCATCTATGGCATTACTTTAGTTTCTAAAGTTTGAAGAATCTCATTTCTCTGAGTACCAATCAAGTCACCTTCACCTGCCAGCCCCATGTGGCACAGGTGTGGGCCAACCACCCAGCCACAAGGCTCAGATGCAATTCAAACAACCAATAAATGCAAGATCCAGACAACTCCATTCATCCCTCATTAACTAGGGAAAAAGGCATTATGTATTTCTCTGAAGTAATGCATAAGCGCAGAAAAACTTTAATCTGCCATCCATGGGATTCTACAATTTGTAATTATGTAGTATGTGCACGGTTTGCTGCCGTTACATATTTTATTGCAAACATATAGTTTCTGTTGCCTCTGTCTTTAAAGATCTTGGATTTTCTCCCACTCAAAAAGATGGATTCATCTTGATCTGGTCTTCTGTCTGCCAAAGGGTGGCAGCACCCTCCTTCTCTCCTCACAGGGCCCCAAGCCAACTCCAGTCTCCCCTCTGCAGCCCTCTTTCATGGGAACTGTGGTCCTGGCTTCTGCTGAATGAAGCAGTCAGTGATGGTCTTCAAGCGGCTCCTTGACATGGAGGAGGGGACTGGTCTCCATTTGCCCCACTCATCAACAAATCTATCAAAAGAGATGAAGAAGCAGGCAGAGAGGGAGCATGGTTCTGCCTTTCCCCTTTGAGGAATGGCTTGGGTACTTGGGAATAGGGAGCTTCTAATTCCACGCAGAAGGGCCGGTGAGATGGCTCAGTGGCTTAAGCGCCTGCCTGGCAAGCGCGAGGGTCCGAGTTCGACTCCCGGATCCCACATACGAAAAAGGGACCGGTGATATCGCTCAGAGGCACGGGCGCCTGCTGGCGCGCGAGGTCCTGAGGTCGACCCCCCGGTACCCACAAAAAAAAAAAATAAATAAATAAATAAAAATAATAATTCCACGCAGAAAAAATAGATGACTTCCACCCAGGCCCAGACCAACAGACAAATACCAGCTCCCCTGAGGGTACGCCTTGAGTTATTACCTTTATTGCCATTATTGTTAATATCCCTATCACCCTCCTCTAGTAAGCAGTCCACAGCTCGCAAATATCAATACAAATTGCATTTGGTACAAATCGGGGGGGGGTTCTTGATGAGAAAACCTCCATCTACAGGGCAAAGCAAACATTTTGACATAGGAAAAAAGATTTGAAATTAAGATGTAAAAGTTGGAGTCAGCTTCTATCCTAAACTCTTGCTGCCCCCAGGTGGGGAAATTGTTGCTGGAATTGGTCTGCGAGGCTGTGTACAGCCACCTCCACCTGAGAATCAAGGAGGGCCAGGAGGGGTCCTGGGGGCAGAGGGTGGGTGTTGAGGACAGCTCACTATCAGAATGAGTTCATTCTTCTCAAAACTGAAACCTAGTTTTGCCTTAAGCATCTCTGAAAGGCTCCTTCCCTGCCACTTTTCCACCCCTAAACTGTTTTTTTATATTGGTCCAGAGAAAGTGAGAGGTAAAAAAGGCTGTCCCCTTGGGCAGCACTGCCAGGTATGGGAGCCCAACAGGCCAGCAGCCCCAGGAAAGGACAGAGCTGGGAACAGAGAGGCTGGAAGAGTGAGCCCCAGACCAGGGCACAACCACTGGCTGGTAGGCAGGAGCTCTTAAAGGGCAGCGTGCGCAGCACATTCGAGGATAGGTAGTGACTATGGAAACTCCCTAAAACTGGGGTAGCAACACCTACACATTCTCCCAAGAAGCAGCAGCATTTGGACAGTTCTTGAAAGTTCAGGCAGACTTAAAAGTGAACTTGTTTATCACTGCAAATCCCTGGGCAATTCGCTAGAGAGGATAGGGTGCAGCACTTCACTTGTTATGTTTCAAGATGAGACAAAACACAAAATTCAGGCTGCAAAGGAAACGTGGTGTTCGCAGAGTGCAAAAGAAGTGACAGTTTATTAAAAAATATAGGCTATGCCGGGGAAAAGTAATATTGGATTTTATGATTATTTCATACTGGGAATTGTTACATAGTTCCACGCCTGTTTATTATATAACTACAGATTGCAATAATACATTTTGTAGCTTGTAAAGTTCTGAACAAGCAATTTTTACAAAACTACATTTAGTAGGTTGGTTTCTGCTAAAAAAAGAGAGAGAGTTATGTTAAGAACAGAGAAAATAAGCCTTTGGGAGAATTAAAAACTATGGTATTATTTTGTGTTGTTTCTTTACAGTTGGGCAGAACCTGTCTTAATGGTGTCTGTTTAGTACTTGCCTGTATCAGATAGTTTTGCAATTAGATCACTAGGTCATTAGCTGAATTTGGTCCTCCATGGTGCTTTGTAAAAGCAACAGACAAATGGTCAGCCCCAGTGGCCTTCTCGGAATTTTGGATCAGTGGGAATACTTTTTATTTGTTTCTGAAAGTTCTTAAGCATGCCCCACGGCTGGACTCTGTAGTGGAACTAGGCACAATCTGAGTTAAAAAAAAAAAAAAAATAGCCCCATGCTTGCAGAATTTATAGATTCAGGAAAAACAAATAGCAGTCAAGTAAGTCACACACCATAATGCCAACTTACAAATGAGATCAATTCTAGACAGGTACATACATGGGCCAGTGGGCCAGTAGGACACCAAAGAGCCTGTCAATCAATGACCAATTTCTAATTCTGATTGGAGTCCATCCTTCCTGGTGAAGGGGGGTAAATGGTTCTGCAAAAATAAAACAGTGTTTCTATGAACAACAACACCTTAATACAAATGGTACCCCAAGTAGCTAATCCTATTTTGGGGCGCACCTAAGCCCCTTTAGATGCATTGACAGCATCAATAAAAGAGATAAAAATCATATTAAATCTTCCAACAGAACCACAAGGTTCTTATCTTGGAGCAGGCTTTGAGCTTTCTGACACTGTCACCTCCAATGCAGCCCCATTTCCAGGAAGCCCTTTCATAGGAAACTAAAATAAATTACTCCCTTGGTTTCAGGAGAGGGTGCAACAATCGATATCATGTAATGTTTTGCCATAAGTTTTAATAAGAAAGCCAGCCCTGTTTGCTAGAATGCCTACTTTAAGACACATGAACTCAGACCAAAAGATGACATCCATTGCTTTTTAGCACATCTGACTGTCAAGGGTCTCCTTCTACCCTGTGACATTTCCTTTGGGATGAACAAATAGACCATTAACCCAGGCACCTTCCAGGTGTGAGTAAAAGAGATGACAAAAAGAGGTCCTTTTAGATGGGTTTCCAATAATGAGCACTTGTTCCCTAGGCAAGGAATAAGCTACCATAAACCCTATTTTACTGACATTGCAACCCTCTTAGCCTGGCCATACACAAGCTCCAAATCCACCCTCCAGCCCTATAAAATGGCCTGGATTGGACCTTGAGGAACCAGAGCTCTCGAGCCTCCTCTAGCACCAGAGGAAATACAGAGTGGAGACAGAAGGCCATTTGCAGCAGATGTGTAGCTACTAGAAGGGGAGGGATACAGTCCCAGAGGTCTGTGCCTGGGTGAGGAAAGAAAAAGTGAGGCCAGGAGCCATTAAAGAACTAGAGTGAGACCACAGCCAGGGCCATCTCTGTGTGCTCAGGTGAGACTCTAGGGCTGCATACTCAGGAAGCTTCATGCTGATTGCTGCCCACACCTCCATCATCACCTTCCCTTCAAAACAATGCTGTTCTGAACTAAATGCAAAAGGAAGTCACCAGGGATTTGTGACAACTTGCTTTCTAAACCAAATAAAGAGGCAGTCAGACCCTATCATTCCAGAGACACAGAGAAGCCAGATACTGTATCTCAGGACGTCATTCTCAGGAGCTAGCCCCACAGAGAAATTCAGGCAGTGACAATTACTACTGTCTGAAAGCATAAGGACCAGAGCCCCTGTTTTTTTGTGGGTAACCTGTGTAACCCAAGAAAATATACTTAAGCCCTAACCTTCAGTGCCTATAAATATAACTTCATTCGGAGACAGGGTCTTTGCTTATCTAAGCAAGTTAAAATGAGGTTACACTGGAGCAGAGTGGGAATAGGGAGATTTGGAGACACAACCATACAGGGAAAAGGTCACATCCTAACAGAGACAGAGTGTTGCAGCCACTAGCCAATGAATACAGAGTATTACCAACAACCACTAGAAATTAGGAGGAGGCAAGGAAGAAGCCGTCCCTGGGTCCTTCAGAGGGAGTGCAGCCCTATTGATGCCTTGACTTCAGATTTCCAGCCTCCTGCACTATGCTAGAATAAAGTTCTATTGTTTTATATTACCCAGTTCATGGTCATTTGTTACAGTAGCCACAAGAAACTAATACATCATCCAAGTTGGAACTCCACATTTCGTTGCACACAATATGTGTGATATTTATGTATTTTCAAGATTATAAGTAAAGAAATGATAAAACTATAACAGCAAAAAAAAAGGTTATGGGGTAAATGAGAAGAGAGAAGAGGGAGGAAAGCTCATCTTTTTTAAAGCACCTGGTTTTATGTTTTGAATTCAGACTATATAAATGTTTTCTACAAAATAAATTTAAAAAGAAAAATGGCCAACCCAAAATCAAATATAATCTGAAACCAAAAAAACAAAACAAAAAATATTAATAATAGGTCAAATTGGTGGCGAAACTGAAGCAGGAAATCCCCCTCGAACTCTCCCCCTCCTCTCCTGTAGCTATAACTTCTTGTTCTGGTACAGATAAGATTGGCAGGGCCAGTGAGATAGCTCAGCGGCATAAGCGCCTGCCTGGCAAGCACGAGGTCCTGAGTTCGACTCCCGGTACCCACATTAAAAAAAAAGATTGGTAACTATGTTCTGTAAACAGAGTTTATGTCATCTTGTTCTCACAAGATTCCTAAGTCTCTGTCTTTTTTCAAAGCTAAGTTATTGATTGCTTTGTTTTGCTTCTGTGCCCTCACTTGCCCAGCTCCCTGCCCCCCCCAGTTTCTAAAAACCAGCCCCCTCAGCAAAATGTGTAAAACTAGAACTTTTCCTTTGTTCTAATACCCAGCACTTTGGAAGTGAGTTTGGCTGGGTCGATGTGCATCTAATATCCTGGAAATAAACCCTACTTTTTCCACATTGGTCTCTCTGATCTCTTGGATTCTGCAACATAACCACACAGAAAAGATAGATAATTTCAGCTCAAGTCCAGCCAGAACTACATAGTGAGACCCTGTCTCAAAAAAAATTAGTAATGTCAGTGTTTATGGTAGATTATTCACAATAATTTACTTTACCTTCCTGCTGCATGATCATGTAGTCCTACCTCATTGCCAACAATCTTGGCTACATAATAGCAGGGTTCTCCTATGAAAAAGATTAGAAGTTCCTGCCCTGATAAACTCAGAATCATCCACGTGATTGGATGAGGCTCAAAAATGTAGGTGGAAGTGCTATGGTTTGGATCTAGACTGTGCCCCAAAGGCCAATGTGTTGAAGGCTTGGTCTCCAGCCTATGGAGCTTATGGGAGGTAGTAGACCCCTTATTTAAGAAATAGAGCTTGGTAAGAGGAAGTTAGGTCACCAGGGGCATGCCCTTGAAGAGGATATTGGCACTCCAGCTCCTCTTCCTATCTCTCATTTTTGCTTTTGGGCTGCCATGAGATGAGCAGCTTGCTCCACCAAGTATTCCCACCATGATGTACTGTTCCTCCACAGGATCAAAGCAATATGGCTAGACAACTGTGGACTGAAACCAGGAGCCAAAATAATCCTTTCTTCTTTTTAGGTTGATTATCTCAGATATTTTATCACAGTAATGGAAAGCTGTCTAACACACGAATTGATATTGCAAGAATTTTAGAAGCTGATATCTAGCCCACAAAAGCTGTTTTCTCCCTGCCATGATGATCCACCAGTTTTCAGAAGTGGGGCTTCACCAGCCTGGGCCATTGGGAAAAGCCAAGGAGAAACAGAACCATGCCTAGCCCCCAGTAGTCACAGAGTGGGAGCACAGGATGAACGTCTGTTGCAGCAAATTGCAGAAACATGGGGCTGTTGTTTCCATAGCATGGCTAGCTCATCTCTATAAATATGCTTGGGTATATAATAAGTAGCATAATTATAACACACAATAAGGAACATAGTAATTGTGCTGCTAGAAACCAAGATTTTCTGTGCAAAAGAGAAACAAATACAAAATCAGAGTAATTGAGTTTAAGACCCTGGACTCTTTCATTTGAATTGTTATTATCAGTATGAACTCATAATTTTTTCTTTTCTAAAATGTGTTTCCTATCTCCATTCATTGAAAAGGTCTAAAATAAATGACAATCCAGTGGCAATGAGCACCTCCAATGCTCAGATGATTATCTGTGAATATCTTTCTCACTAAAAAGAACAAAATCTCCTTAGAAAAATGGCTTATTCCAGATCTGCAAGAAATGCATAAGATGGGGCCGGTGAGATAGCTCAGCAGCATAAGCGCCTGCCTGGCAAATGTGAGGTCCTGAGTTCGACTCCTGGTACCCACATACGAAAAAAGGGCCAGTGATATCGCTCAGCAGCACAAGTGCCTGCTGGCAAAAGCGAGGTTCTGAGTTTAACTCCCGGTACCCACATTAAAAAAAAAAAGAAATGCACAAAATGAGTTAGAGAACACTTTACTGGCCCAAACATACACACTTGTGCACATGCACACACACATACACAAACACACACACTTACCTATGTAAAGAGCAGACTAGATGGGGCTCTTACTAGCCAAAACATGAAAAACTTTAACATCAAAAAAATTAACATTAAGTGCAATGTGCACTAAGCTATCTAATAGGATAAGACTGGACTTAACTAAAACGTCCATCATGGGAAACTGTTGATTAAACAAACAATACTACATCTGCAGAACGGAGTACCACATGGTTACCAAAAAAAAGAAAAAAGAAATTTCTCCATATTTTTATATGGAGTGGTCCCCAAGGTATTATTAAATGAAAAATAAAAGGAAGATGAACAAAAGGGGACATAATATATCCTGTTAAGTGAAGGAGATGGGGCTGGGGGTGTAGCTCAGTAGTAGAGCACGTGTTTAGTATGGGCAAAGCCCTAAGTTTGGTTCCTAGAAGACAGAAAAGAAGGAGGAAGGGAAGAAGGGTCATTTGAAATGTGTAAATATGTATTTGAATAAAGCACAGGAAGAATAATTCAAAAACAATTTTAATGGCTACCTTTTGGGAGAACAGAGCAAAGGGAACAAAGAGAGAGGCCAAATTTCATGAATATGTCTTGTTTCTTAGACTTGGTTTTGGAAACAAGTAAATATTTTATGTGCCTATAAACCAAAGTTTAAAATTTATCCCTAAAAGTCAAAGTAAATTGAACCATATGAATGTAACTGTGTTTTAATTTAATGGCAAAACCTCTTAGAGAAGAATTAATTCAAGTAACTTTAAATCACAGTAAGATAACTGTACATCCCTCATGGGATATTGTCTAAGAACAAAGGGAAGCACAAAAACCATAAACCAATTTCAGGAATCGTGGCTAGAGGTGGTGATGGTGCTGGAGATTTCCTTGGTGGTGAAGTGTGGCATATGGATGTGGGCTGTTGATGCAGCAAATCAGCAATTATACTGGCATAATTGGGAACTGGAATCTTCAGCATAGGAGGAAGGAAATACATATAGAGCACTAAAAAGACTTAAAATTCTACATCTTTCATTTTAATTAAAATTACTAGTATGAATTTATAATTTCTTTATCTCTAAAAATGTCTGTGTATTTCCTAGCAAAACCACTGAAAAATTCTAAAAACAATGGCCAACTAAGTAGCAATAAGCATTCCCTCCACCTTATTCCCAACACTACTACTTCCGCTGAAATAAAGCAAACTTCTCAGAAAAATATCTGATTCAGTAAGAAAGAAAATGCATAAAATGTGCCCGGAATATTTTGTCTTTCTCCTTGCACAAAGCAAGGAGGCAATCAGATAGGGGTCATGTCAAAAGTACTCAGAATGCAAACCAAAGATGCTCCCATAGGCTAAAGATGGTATGATTTGAGAATCAGTAAAGACAACAGATGCAACAACCTGAATATATCAAATTGTTCAAATCTGTGAGTTCATAATGATCACTTTTAAAACCCACTGGTCATATCTAGGGAATGCAAGAGGACAAAAGTTATTTCAAAATTGATGAATAAATAGAAGAAGCAAGCATTTGCCCTGCCTCTTCTGTGTGAGTCTTCTCCTATGATAACTCTAATCAGCGAGAAATTTCTTTTCACATCTATAGAAGTAGTACATCTACTAAGGAGGAAGGCATCTCCATTTCTCACCCTAGTTAGTAGACCCAGGCAATGACGGTCACTGATAGAGCATCATAAAAAGGGACCACTGGTTACTCTTGGTCCCAATGGAAGCACGCACTGCTCTGTTTCCAAAACAAACAAAAAATGGAATTTGATTAGCCTCTACACTTATGTACTAACTTACAGGAAAGACAGGAAAATATGTAAAACACACACACACATAGCATGCTGTCAGCAAACCCAAGCTGTGAGAAACTACAGAAACAATGAAATACTTTTTCCAGAAAAACAATTGCAAGGAGTATGAGAGAGTAGAGAAGCAGAAGGAGATGAAAAAGAAGAAATAAAAAGAAGAAAAGGAAACCAAAGAAATGAGGAAAGAGAAACAAGAAGGAAGATGCAGGTTAAAAGAGGCATATCAAAGGGCTGGGGATGTAGCTCAGCGGCACATTGCCTGCCTGGCAAGCATGAGGCCCTGAGTTCGATTCCCAGCACCAAAAAAAAAAAAAGAAAGAAAAAGAAAAGAAAAAGAAAAAAAGAGGCATATCAGTTTATTGAATTAATTGAATTTATTTAGATCAAACTCTTTTAAAATGCCTGAGATAACCATTGAACTCTGATTAGATTGTATTAAGAGGTTATTGCTGAAATTTTACGTATAATAATGGTGTTTTGATTATATAAAGAGATAGAGAAAAAAATAAAAAAACAATCCTGTCCTGACACACTGAATGACTTAAGAGACCGAGGAAAGTCAATGGAAGATTATATTATAAATTCCTCAGGCTGGCAACATTGAATGCTCTGATCTAGCCTAATGTCTCTCAAGTGGGTCAGTCAAACCCACTCCTTGGCGATACAGCAGCTCCTTGCCTTCTAATACCTACCTGGAAGTCTCCTTTCCGCCACAGGAAAAAAAAAAAAAAAATGAAGCCGCATTTTATCTAGATCCTAGTCAACTTCCACAGGAAAGAGGTGTGAATATGGAACATGCCAAACAAAACCACGGGACGCTATCTCAGGCCCAGTGCACCAAAAATGCTTACAACAAATGCCCCAGTCCTTCCGCAAGCAAACAACATAAATAAAAGGGAGGGGCTGTCATTTAAGACTCGACAGACAGGTTAAATAAATGCAATGTGTAGACCTCACTTTGTTCCTGATTAAAAACAAACCAACTGTAAAAATACATTTGCTTAGGAAATTAGAGGAAATTGAACAGGGCCTGGGTATAGATTATATGGAGAAATTATTGATAATTCTGTTGAAGGTGCTAATGGAATTGTGATATGTTTTTCTTAAGTCTTTAACTATTAGATAGTAAAGTGTTTATGGACAAATCACATTTATATTTGGAATTTGCTCTAGAATATTACAAGAAAAAAAAAGACTATTGGAGGATACGCAGGGGAAATCAGAATGATGGAGTAGGGGTCCTCTTTGTGCTAACAGTGGGGACCTAGGGGTTCCTGCTGCCTTGCTCACTACTGGGTGAATGTCTGAGCTAGATGCCAACCAAGGCCACTGCCACGTCCCGCCTCACCTGGTGATTGTGTTGAAAAGGTCTGCAGAGCAGAGCAGCATCAGCTTGATCCTTTCAACATTGGCTGGATCATCCTTTGCGGATTAGAGGTTTCTTCTAGAGACTGCTGTGAAGGTCCCTGAGTTGGGGGCAGCTCTGATACTTTTGGGGAGCCCAGGCAGCAGATGAAGAAGATTACACTGGAATTTTTTTAAAAAACTTTAACCAAAAACTGTTATAATCAGTGCTCTTCTAGAAACAAGGAATAGAATCCCACTCGCTCTGGTTAAATAGAAGTGATGAGAAAAGGGGAGGAATTTCTTGTGAGGAATCAGGTATTCCTAGGACTCCAGAGCAGCAGACCCAGGGGGCCTCCTGGGGCCTGGAAGTGGGAAAAAGTGAGCTCTGGGCAGCAGAGTGAATATCCTGGCTACAGAAGGGAGCCTACCCTGCCTCTGCTTTCTCCTTCACCCCCTGGACCCAAAGTAGAGCTCCATTGCTGACACAGCCAGCAACACATGTTCTTCACAGTCAAGTGCACATCAGAGCTCAGGTCCATGCCTCAAAATCACGGCACCCACACTCATTTCTAGGTGACTCTGACCAAAAGGCACAAAGGCCAAGGGCTGCCCCTTCTGACTATAGGACCTGACCTCCAAAAGGAGGGGTGAAGGATAGCAAGATGAAGGAAGGAGATGCCATGTGTGGTGGGGGTGTTGAATGTACAGCTTCTCTCCCCTTCCTGCCATAAGGCAAAGCAAGGAATGCCTAGGTGTGCTGGTGGAAGGGGAAGAGCACTTCTTTCTTCTCTGTGTGAACCCAGTTTAGTGTTTCCTTCATATCAGACTTGGGGCATCACAGATAAAACAGGAGGCCAGGCTTGGGTGAGCCAGGACCCAGCCACAGGGGGAAAGGAAAAAGCCAACCCAGGGATATGCCTGAAACTAAAGGGGAAGGCACCTCCTCTGGGGTCAATATGTGCCCAGGAGGTGGGTGCCTTGGGCAGAGCACAACTGACCCACAAAGCAAATGCCTAGAATGCAAGTGCAGCTGGACCAGGCTGTGTCCAGCACTGGCTTCAAGGACATCAGAACACACATAACACATGTGACTCAGCCAGAGGAGGACACTTGCTTAAACTGATTTTCAGGTAGGTTCTTGCTTCTAACTGACCCTGAACCCATAAGCTCCAGGTAGTGGGTCACACTGATTCTGGGCACCTGTACTGCAGAAGTGGCAGATTCCTGGGGCTGGTAGGTGTTCTGCAAGCATCAGATATAAAAGGAACCTGGCATTCACAGGGACTACATTGTGAACTGAGGCACAAACAACAGTACATCATGGGCCTGCAGCTTAGGGTGATTCAAGTTAGACAGGAGCATTGGCCCCTGTGAGTGTCCCCCACAGCTTGGGGACCCAAGGCCCACTCATTCCCAGGGGACTCTGTTCCTCCACTCTTCCTGCTGGGGCAGCAACCAATCAGGGAAGCAGAGCAGCTCTCCATGCACAGGGACCCACTCCCTGTGCCCAGCCTTGTGCCCGCCTGCAGACCCTGCATGCTTACAGCTAAGTCTGAGTTGCCCAACCTCCCCATAAACAGGAGCTTCCGGAGCCCCAGACAGCAACTTCTCTCAGTATCTCTGAGCCTAACCCAAGGTCCTGCGCAGAAGAAGGAATAATAAATGCTGCATCAAACTTCTACCTTCTCCCAGGCTGCCTAACACAAGCATCTCAAGACTGTCTGCAACACAGCTACCCACTCTTGATTTCTTCTCCTGAATCTGCCCACTGCTTGATTCCACAGTGACCATTCAAAAGGTAAAACAAAACTAGGTAGTCTCCTGCAAATGAAAGAAAATAACTTGCTTTTCATTTTACCCTATCTAATCTACAGCCAACAGCTTGGTACAATAGCTCTGTAGAATAAAGCCCAAAGTAGTAAATTAAAACACATTTTGGACTAATATGATTTTATTATTTAGTATTAATACTTTTTTCAAAATTTTTCTTTTTTAAAATAATGACCAAGCAAGAAAAGTTTGTAAGCTGATGATTCTAACCTAAGCCATGGATCAGAATTAGCCATGGAGAATGAGAAACATACCTATCCCAGATCTTCTCACCCAGCTGGTTTGAGGTGGGCAGATGTACATGATTTACAAGGTCTCCAGGTATTCTGGAGGTGGCCAGTACTGGGGAGGAGGGTCCTTTGGGAACCACTAAGGTTAGTAGGTCCATGCCTTATGTCTTTATTTGTAAGAGCTGTCCCCATTCATTGAGTTATGTTGCAACTTTACTGTAACATGAGTAAACATCCATGGCCATTCACAGCAATGTCCACAGTAACATCAGCTAACATTTACTGAACACTTATGCCAGAGGCTATGTTGGTATTCATAATTACCTTAAGGTATTTGTTACTACTACCTCATTTTACTGATGTACCAATACAGGCTAAAAGAAGAGAAGATAACCAATCTGTCTAGGGTCAGTTATTAAAGGAGAAACCCAGGACACAAGCTGAGACCAGAGAACACAAGGCTCAAGGGCTTAGCCAGTACATAAAGTTAACTTTGAGGGTTTCAAAGAGCAATAAAAGAACAGATAACTGCCCTTAGGTATGTTTTGCTTTTTGTAATTAAATCATCATCTCTCTGCAAATATTCAAAATACACTGCTGCCACCAAATACTTTTGTAGAAAAATACATACTTATGATTTTCTTTCCCCTTAAATGTAGAATGGGAAGAAAGGAAATCACTGGAGGAAGAAATGTATCTGAAGTTCCTACACTGAACACAACTCTAAATTTTTTGCCTCTGAAGAAATGTTTACAGAGGCGCCGAGGAGGAAGAGCGAGCCTAGACGGCGTCTCTCGGTCGAATGTGGGCGCAGCCAGGATGACGACTTCAGGGACTCTGTGCCCAAGCCTGGTGCCCGGCCCTCGAGGGTCCTCCAACAAGTATCTGGTGGAGTATCTGGGCAGGAAAAATGTCTTTAAAAGGAACTACATTCACCCCAGATAAATGGAAAGAGCTTGTACACATCCAACAGACTGACGACTCCCTCATTCACTTCTGCTGGACAGACAGGACATCTGGGACCGTGGAAGACGACCTGATCATATTCCCCCGATGACTGTGAGTTCAAGCGTGTGCCTCAGTGCCCCAGCGGGAGGGTCTATATGCTCAAGTTTAAGGCAGGGTCCAAGCGGCTCTTCTTTTGGTTGCAGGAGCCCAAGACCGACCAGGATGAGGAGCACTGCCAGAAGGTCAAGGAGTATCTGAACAACCCCCAATGCCTGGGGCACGGGGGCGAGCCCAAGTGGAGGCCACGAGCTCTCCACACTGGGCGGTGAGGGCTGCCTGCAGAGCCTGCTGGGGAACATGAGTCACAGCCAGTTCATGCAGCTCATCGGACCGCCTGGCCTTGGAGGACTGGGTGGGCTCTGGGCCCTGACTGGGCCAGGCCTGGCCAGCTTACTGAGGAGTGGCGGGCCTCCAGCGAGCAGCTCCTGGTCCAGCTCGCAGAGCCAGTCGGCAGCAGTCACCCCATTCTCTACCACCTCTTCCACCCGCGCCACCCCAGCCCCTACTGCCCCAGCAGCTGCCTCAGCCACCAGCCCAAGTCCTGCGCCCAGTTGAGGTAATGGAACCGGCACGGCAGCCAGCCCAACCCAGCCCATCCAGCTGAGCGACCTCCAGAGCTTTCTGGCCACTGTGAATGCGACAGCCGGGCCAGGAGGCAACCAGCAAGTGGACCTGGCCAGCGTGGTGACGCCAGAGATCATGGCGCCCATCCTTGCCAACGCAGATGTCCAGGAGCGCCTGCTGCCCTACCTGCCCTCTGGGGAGTCGCTGCCCCAGACTGCGGACGAGATCCAGAGCACACTGACCTCACCTCAGTTCCAGCAGGCCCTGCGCATGTTCAGCGCAGCCTTGGCTTCCGGGCAGCTAGGGCCCCTAGTGTGCCAGTTCGGGCTGCCCGCGGAGGCGGTGGAGGCCGCCAACAAGCGCGATGTGGAAGCATTCGCCAAAGCTATGCAGAACAATGCCAAATCTGAGCAGAAAGAGGGCGATGCAAAGGACAAGAAAGACGAAAAAGATGTGAGTCTGGATTAAGTTATTTGCTGTCTTTTAAGGAATTGCACCTCTTAGTCATGTGACTCCTGTAATGGCGGCTGTGATTTGTTGCATACCTGTCCTGTTCCGACTTACTAATAAATAAAAATCCTTTCTTTTAGCAACAACAACAACAACAACAACAAAAGCAAAAGAAATGTTTACAGATTCTTAGATCCTTACTGAGCAGCAAATAAAAGCTTGTAGAACTCAAGTAGAAAATGGCCCACATATTTGTATCCAGTGCATACTATGGTTCAGAAACACAAACCTCCACCGCCTCCACGGGGATCCCCACCACCACCTGGTGTGGGCCTGAGGCTTTTTCACACCTCCAAGAGCAGACACTGGCAGCACCCTCCAGCCATCTTCCAAGATGTTGGGAGAGATTTTTAGTGATAAAGGACAAAGAACACTCTCTCCAAGATTAACTATCAAGAACTTCTCTTCACTGTCTGTGAAGGATCATGGCCATAAGGAATCGTCCTCTCACTGGAAATAACTCCAAACCACAAACAAAAAGAGAACAAAATACATCAAGCAACTGCTGAGGAGGGGAACAATGATGCAATCCTGTGCGGACTGAAAGGAAGCAACGAAGGCAAGCCCCACAACGGCCCCACCCTGCAGTTCCCCCCTCGCTTGTTGTTGGAGGCTTTCTCCAGGCCACAGCACTGCTGTAAAGAACAGAGAGCTAGCTCAGTGGTCTACTCTGTGTTGAGAGTATCAGGTTGCCGGAGATCACAAAGCGGCTAGGATTTGGGGACAGAATTACAGACAGCAGAGAGCTGTGGGAGGAGTATCTTCAGCAGTCTGCCTAGGAGCTCCTTTGAGTCTGGCTGCATACCAATCTGCAGGGGAGCTGAATGGAGCTTCCCAGACTAGGCAAGATTAATTCCACACCCATGACAAATAAAATCTTTTAGCAAATTAAAAATAGAAGGGAACATCCTCACCTTGATAAAAGACAAGTATAAAAACCCACAGCTAACTCAAACTTAATGATAAAAGACTAATTCTAAGGCCAGAAATAAGGCAAGAATGTGTCTTCTCATCATTTTTATTCAACATTTACTGGAAGTCCTAGACAGTGAAAAAGGCAAGAAAAATTAATAAAGAACATACAGGTAATAGAAATAAAACTATATTTACCAGCAATACAATTGTGTATATATTTTGTTTCTAATGTGTGTTATTATACATGGTATTTCATTTTACCATTCAACTTTCAGCTATTCATTGATAGTTTGCTAGTAGAAATACAACTGTACATTGACCTTGTCTCCTGAGGTCTTCAAAAATTCACTATTATATCTAGTAGGGTTTTTTTTTAACTCTTTAGGATATTCTACATAGACAATTTGTACATTGGAAACTATAAAACATTGCTGAAAGTTAAAAAGACTGAAATGGGGAGATGTACCAAGTTCATGGATCAGAATACTCAATATAGCTACAATGATTCTGTCCAAATTGATACATAGATTCAACACAATCCCATAGATTCAACGCAATCAAGATCATTGCATGATTTTCTGGTAGAAATTGACAAGCTGATTCTAAAATGTATGTAGGAACAGAAGGGACCAAAATAGCCAAAAGAATTTGAAAAGGGATCTTTAAAAATCAGAATTCACACTTCCTGATTTCAATAGTTACTATAAAACTTCAGCAATCAAGAAATTACTATTGCTATTAATGGGTTTTCTGTGTGTGCCAACACCCAGATTAGCTTTGTGACAGTAATAATACTGCAATTCATTCCTAGAGAACTGGGTATTGAGCCAATTACACTGCATACTCCCTTCCCAAATTAACAGATGTGGTTGGATCTTGGGACAAAGCCACACCCAGAGTCTATCACTGAAAAGTAGACTAAATAAAGAGATCTTCATACTAGCAACGAAATCTTTCCACAATAAGTGCCTGCAAACCTAAGCACAAAACAAAACAAAATAAGCAAAAACAATAGAAACGAGAACACATAAATTGCTTCCCAAACTCCCAACTCCCCCAAAGTTGATCCTGTGGGTATCAAGGGGAGGAAAGAAAAAGCCACACACCTGAATTATTGAAAGGATAAAAGAGAAGATCAAAAAACAGAGCAATAGGGCCAGTGAGCATAAGAACCTGCCTGGCAAGAGCGAGGTCCTGAGTTCGACTCCCAGTACCCACATAAAGGAAAAAAAGGGCCAGTGATATCACTCAGTGGTGTAAGTGCCTGCTGGCAAGTGCGAGGTCCTGAGGTCGACTCCTGGTATCCACATGAAAAAAAAAAAAAAAAAAAAGAGCAATGAGGTGCTCAGCAGAATCACAGAAGATATAATTAAAGAGATAACGGAGAGCTTACAGGAGACAATCAAAGAATTAAAGTCCACGAAAAAGTTCCAAACAGAAATCCAGGAAATTAAAAATTCCATTGAAAATATGGGTAGCAGAAGCAGCCAATGTGAGGGCAGAATATCAAAATTAAAAGATAAGGATGCTGTCAAATATCGATTACTCAGAGATACCTTAGAAACAACAAAAGAACATGAAAAATTGATCCAACAGCTGATACATGATGCAAAGAATATTAAGATTAATTAGAATTAGTGGAAAATCAGAAGACAGTACAAAGGGCATTTAAAAATCTGTTTAATAGAAGCTATAGAAAACTTTCCAAATATAGAGAAAGAATTAAACATACAGACAAGTGATGTATATAGAACATCAGATAGCCACAATCAAAAAAGAACCTCTCCATGTCACACCGTAGTCAAAATACAAGAAGTTCACAGGTCTCAAAAGTTCACTGACAGGCCGGTGAGATGGCTCAGTGGCATAAGTGCCTGCCTGGCAAGTGCGAAGGCCCAAGTTCGACTCCCGGAACCCACATACGAAGAAAGGGCCGGTGATATCGCTCAGCGGCATGGGCGCCTGCTGGCGTGAGAGGTCCTGAGGTCAACCCCTGGTACCCACAAAAAAAAAAAAAGTTCACTGACAAATCCTGTAAAAACTTTAGAAAGATCAAGTTCCAATACTCCTCAAACTCTTTAAAGAAATTGAGTACTCCCAAAGATTTATGGAAGCCAGCATTACCCTAATTCCAGAAGCAACACAGAGACCCAACCAAAAAAGAGAAATACAGACCAATCTCTTAATGAACACAGACACAAAGATTCTCAACAAGGTACTGTCAAACAGGATGCAACAAATCATCAAAAATATCACACAGCATGACCAAGCAGGAGTCATCCCAGGGATACAGGAATGGTTTGACATAGGCAAATCAATAAATATAATACACCATGTTAACAGAACTAAGGACAAAAACCACATGATCATCTCAATTGATGCAGAAAAACCCTTTGACAAAATCCAACATCCATTCACGATAAAAAAAAAAAACTGAAGAAAATAGGTATAGGAAGACCTTATCCCAATCTGATAAAAGCAATTCATGACAAACCAAAGGCCAAAATCATATCAAATGGAAAAAAACTGAAAGCTTTCCCTCTAAAATCAGAAACAAAACAGGGTCTCCTATCACCACTTCTGTTCAATATAGTTTGTGAAACATTAGCCAGAACAATCAAGAAAGAGAATGAAATAAAAGGAATATGTATAGGAAAGGAAAAAGTCAAATTATCATTATTTGCAGATGACATGATCCTCTATACAGAAGACTAAAAAAATTCCACCAAAAGACTCCTAGAATTAATAACCAAATTCAGTAGCATAGCAGGATGCAAAGTCAACACACAAAAGTCAATAGCATTCCTGTACACCAATAATAAACTCACCAAGAAAGAAATTGGGGAAACAATACTTTTCATAATAGTATGAAGATAAATTATATATGTAGGGATTAACTTAACCAAGGAAGTGAAAAGACTTCTACAACAAAAACTACAGTACTCTGAAAAAAGAAATCAAAGAGCACATCAGAAAATGAAGAGATATGCTTTGTTCCTAGATAAGCAGAACCAATATAACCACAATGGCCATACTCTCAAAACTGATATACAGATTTAATGCAATCCCAATCAAAATACCAACAGTATTCCTCACAGAACTCAAGAAAACAATACTAAAATTCATATGGAACCAGAATAAACCTAGAATAACAACAGCAATCTTGAGCAACAAGAGCAGGAAGTATATAATCCCAGACTTCAAGTTATACAACAAAGCCACAGTTATAAAAACAGCATGGTATTGGCAAAAAAAAAAAAACCCAGACTCATAGATCAATGGAATAGAATAGAGGATGAATAAACAACTCCAGGCATATTCAGCTACCTGATGTTTGACAAGGTGGCCAAGAATTTATGCTAGAGGAAAGATAACCTCTTTAATAAATGGTGCTGAGAAAACTGGCTACCCACATGCAGAAGATTGAACTTAGACTCGTATCTCTCAGCAGATAAACTAAAATCAAAATGGATCAAAGAATTATATGTTAAAAAGGAAACCTTTAACTTGCTGGGAGATAAAATAGGTAAAACTTTTCAAGACATGGGTATAGGCAAGGATTTTCTGAATAGAACTCCAACTGCACAAGACATAATACCAAGAATCAACAAATGGGATCATATCAAATTGGAAATCTCCTGCACCCCAAAAGAAACAACCAACAGAGTAAGGAGACAACCTACAGAGTGGGAAAAAAAGTTTTGCCAGCTATTCATCAGACAGAGGACTAATATCTAGAATATATAAAGAACTCAAAAAAAATTAGACTTCCCAAAACAAAAGGCTCAGTAAAAACCTGGGCAACTGAAATAAATAGAGACTTCTTAGAAGAAGTACAAATGGCCAATAAATATATGAAAAAAATGTTCAACATTGCATGCCATTAGAGAAATGCAAATTAAAACAATGCTGAGATTCCATCTTATTCCAGCAAGAATGGCCATCATCAAGAAATCAAATAATAACAAATGCTGTCCAAGCTGTGGGGGAAAAGAAACCCTTCTACATTGTTAGTGAGAATGTAAATTAGTAAAACCACTATGGAAATCAGTATGGAGATTCCTCAAAAAACTAAAACAAGAAATTCTATTTGACCCATCTATTCTCTTCTAAGTACATTCCTGAAAGAGTTAAAAACATCATATTACAGAGATACATGCATACCTATGTTCACAGTAGCACAATTTACAATACCTGAATGCCTATATGCCCATCAACAGATGAATGCATAAAGAAAATGTGGCATTTATGCCACATGGGAGTACTACAGTGGAGTACTACTCTATAAAGAAGAGCAAACAGAGTCATTTGTGGAAAAATGGGTGCACTTTGAGACCATAATGTTAAGTGAAATGAATCAGACATATAAGCTTAAATATTGCATGATTTATTTTACATGAGAAATCCAAATATAAAGAAAGAGCAAAATAAAAGACAGATAATAAGGAAAAAAGAAAATCTCCTAACAGAGTTCTTGACTTCTTAATCAAAACACTATGATTTTATTTCTGCATCTCATGATGTTGTAGTATTTGACAGCTATTTAAAAGTATATAAGCTTTAGACTTGACTAACCAGGGTTGTCTCTCCACTGATGAGAATATCACTTTTTATTTTTGTCCCATAAATAAACCCTTGGATGTGGAAAAAATAAATTAAAAAAGAAAAGAGGAGAAAACTCATAAAATAATATTGAATCTTCTAGTTCATGGACAAGAAATGTCTTAGCATTTATTTAGATTTTATTTAATGTATCTCATGTGTGTTTGGTAGTTTGTAGTATGCTTTTTCCACTTCTTTTATTAAACTTATTGCTACATATTAAAAAAGAAAAGAGGACCAGTGAGATAGCTCAGCGGCATAAGCACCTGCTCAGCAAGTGTGAGGTCCTGAGTTCAACTCCCAGTACCTACATAAAGGAAAAAAAGGGCCGGTGATATCTCTCAGCAGCACAAGCACTTGCTGGCAAACATGAGGTCCTGAGGCCAACTCCTGGTACCCACATAAAAAAATAAATTAATTAAAAAAATAAAAAAGAAAAGAAAACGTAGGAGAAACCCTCATGATCCTGATGTAGGTAGAGATGTTTTGATAAGACACAAAAAGTAAAAATATGGATGAATCTCAAAGGCATTCATCTAAATGAAGGAAGCCAGACACATAAGAGTAAATTCTGTACTATTCTATTTAAAGGAATAGAAATGCCGTGTCTCACCGACAGCCACAGAAAGCAGATCAGTGGATGCCAGGGTGGAGGAAGAGACTGCATGGGCAGGTGCAAAGGGAGCTGACTGCACGAAGGAAATGTACATAATCTGTACTGTGGGTGTGGTGACATCGGTGTCTAACTGTGTCAAAACACATAAAAATTGTATGTTTCAAGTGGCCATGTTTTACTCTGTGTAAACTTTACCCCAATAACATTGATTTTTTTAAAAAAAAAGGGTGTCAAGAATAGCTAAACTTGGCACCAGGCATAATTTCATCAAGGCAGGTTTGGAGTTGCCAATTTGTTTATGGCGGAAAGGTTCATTTCTGAATCACCTGTTTTAGATATTTATTTGCACTGAGCACAAATCTGTGGCAAATTGGTTGTCAGCAGCCAGAGAATAACTTTACAATAATGGAATTATTGTATCTTTTCCCCTCCAAAGAAAGAAAGTAAAGTGTCCTCAAATTTAAACCATTTTTGCTTTAAAAAGTTCTATTAATTTGGGACATAAAAGTAGTCATGCTAAATGCAATTTGCAGGCAAGTTGGGAGCAGCAGTCAACACCCTAGTGAGGACCTGGGCCCCCCGACCCTCTCTGTGTGTTCCAGGCAGATCCCTTCTCTGATGGTCTCTGTCTTAGTCACTTTCTTCATTGCTGGGACAGAATACCCGCCACCCACAAGTTTAACAAAAGTTTATTCTAGTTCTTGGTTTCAGTCCCTGGTTGACTGGCTCCAAGACAGAGCATCAGGGTAGAAGGTCTGGCAGAAGAAAGCTGCCACATCACCACAGCTAGGAATCAGAGAGAGAAATGAGGAGCCAGGGAGGGTGATCTCCCCTTCCAGGTCATGCCCCAGTGACCTAGTTCTTTCAACCAGGCTCCACCTCCCAAGACTCAGTAGCTGAACTCACCAGTGAATAGAATCCACACACTGTGCCACCATGATCCAATCACTTTCCAAAGCCCTACCTCTAAACACATGGGCTTGGGTGGCATTCCACTTCTAAACCAAAACAGCCTCTGGTGGCTTCCCTGATGGCATAGAAGTTCTTCTGCACAGCATGGGTTCTATTGCCACCTGCTACTTCCTGAGCCTAAAGTCCTTGTCCAGGGTTCATGCCACCTCTTGCTTCTGTTCCTACTGGACCAGATATCTTCATTATATCATCCTTCTTTATCTGGGATGCAGTCCTCCAGTCTACACCATCCCCTGCCTCAAGCTATGTGAGGATCTTGCATTTTCATGGCACATCACACTCTCCAATGAACTTCCCATAGATTACCTCTTTTGTAAAGCAGGCAGTATAACGAAGCACCCATGACCCAAACCCTAAACATATTCATCCAGCCACAAAATCAAAAGCCCTTCCACTGTAACCACATCCTCAGACCGCAAGTGGAATCTCAACCTTAGATACCAGCAGAGCAGGTCAGGACTTGTATTACTTTAGCCCAATGCCACCTGTCTGTTTTCTACTTCATTCTGTGAATCAAACTTAATCCTGGGAGCTTTTCCCTAAAGGCCTGAGGCAAATAATTTCCACCTCAAGGAAATCCAAGAGGCCACCCCATGCCCATTTCCATCACTACTAGTTGCTTCCTCAAAACACTGTGGAACTGCAAGTATGAAAAGACACGTGGCTGCTGCCTGAAGATTCCCTGACAGAATCCACAACATTCCAGACTCTCCTGGATAACAAACACTTTAGAAACTCATGTTTAATCACCCTTCCTACACTTGAAGGGAAACCATGTATGGGTGCACAGCCTCTGCTTGATTGCCTCCTGTGATGGGGGGCTCACTACACCTGCAGCAGTGTCACTTTGCAACATCTGTTGGAAAGTAGTTCCATATTTCATTGTAGTAAATGACCTCCTGGAGGCCTATAGCTGTGGTCCTGCATATATGCTTTGAGCCTTGTCCATACCAGTCAGTGCGTAGGGAGAGAGAAATGGAGGAGAGGTAAAGAGGGGCCAGGGTAGATTCTGGCAAGAACTCAGGTCCAAATCAAAATGTGCCCAGAGCAGTTTTCTGGGCATGAGGGAGGTGAAAATGGAGGCTCTGCTTTCTCTGTGGGCTCCGGCAGTGGCAATATCTGCTGTGGTTGGAAGAACTCAAGCCACCTGACTTGTGCCATCTGGCATCACTCCCATGATTCTGTTCCATTACCTGGCAAAAGAGACTTTGCAGAGGTAATTTTAGTTACTGATCAATAGCATTTAAAGTAAGAAGATGGTCCTGGCTTACCTGGATGAACTTAATCCCATGACCTTTAAATTGCAGAATAGGAGGCAGAAGAGAAGGTCAGAGAGAGCCCAAGTGTGAGAAGACTCAGTCCACCATGGCAGGTGCTTGAAGAATGAGAAGAAAATGATCTCTACCAGCATCCAGCAAGCCTACCAGAGGACCTGGAGCCTCAGGTGACCTGCGGTCGCAGCCACCACCTTGATTTCAGCCCAGCAAGACCCTGAGCATCAAGTCTGACCTTGCCACTCCACACTTCTGTACAACAGAAACTGAGGCAATTGGCATGTGTTGCTATAGCCATCAATGTTGTGGGGATTGTCACAGCAGTGAGAGGAAATGCATACACTCACTACTGGACAGTTGCAGTCACTGGGTCCCACCACGGTGAAAGACCCCATGCAGTGGTTGGCACTGGCTGAGTGGAGATGAGGGAAATGCTCCTCTGGGGGTGCTGAGATTGGCACCTGTGCTAATGCCTCCAGATGTAAGACTGCAAGCCCGACAAGATGCCCAGCTCTGTGGGCCAGGCCTGCCTGCAGGATGGACAGCTACGGTTCCATGGGCCAACTCCATGGCTCACCCAGGAACAAACATCAGGACAGGGGGCAGTGAAGCTAATTACAAACCATACCACTTGCCAGGAGGCAGACAGGGCAGTGCCAAAAGCAGGGGCTGAGCCTGGCAGAGCAGGCAGAGTACACATGCACAGCATGGCTCATCTGGCTTTAGACACCGCTTCTCGTTGGCACAACCCACAGCAGTCATCAATAGACAGCAGCTCTCAGTACACATGGGGCAGTAATGGGCCAACGCAGGTGCCAAGTCCACTCTAAGAACTCCATAAATTTGATTTGCTTATAAACCTAATAACAATGGTACTGAGTCACTTATTCTGTGACCACATTGTAGTGGCCTTCCTTGGTCAGGGACATATCAGAGCCCATGAAATAATGTTTCCAGGCATATTAACTACATGGCAGATAAAAGTGCAGTAGTTAATGAAGGCAGAGGAATGGTCCCTGAGTGGCCAGGTCACTGAGTGGTGCTCCCTAGCGAGGTCACAATAGGACACCATAGCTCCCCTTCAAATTATCTTTGTTCCCATAGGGCCCCTTCTTTTTTTTAAAATGCATGCTACCCCTAGTGACCCTGGTCACCCATAATAATATAATGTGGAGCTAACCACAATTCCTATTTTGGTGTAAAGTATTCTAGAATTTCTTTTTTTTTTTTTTTTTTTTGTGGGTACCAGGGGTCGACCTCAGGACCTCACACGCTAGCAGGTGCCCTTGCTGCTGAGCTAAATCACCGGCCCTTTTTTCATATGTGGGTTCCGGGAGTCGAACTTGGGCCCTTGCACTTGCCAGGCAGGCACTTACGCTGCTGAGCTATCTCACCGGCCCCAGAATTTCTTTTTTTTAATTAAGTTTATTAGTATAATTAGACATATATGATGATCACATTCATCATAGGAAATTTGTACCTGTACATGACATATCTTGATTCCTCTTTTTTTCCTAATACCCTCCCCTCCCTTCAACCCCCTTTCCCCTCTTTATTTACAAAACTTTATTTCCATTCTATCCCTCTTTTTTCATTTTTCTCTTTTCCCTTCCTTCCTTTCCCCCTCCCCCCTCCCTAGTTCCCCTTCCATTTTGAACAATTTCTTCCTATTTCACAATATCTATTGTACATTTTGAACCTTATTTATTCTTTCAGTTTCTCACACCAGGGGTACAATGAGATATTTAAATATGTGTGTCCAATTTATTTCGCTTAAGAGTATGGTCTCAGGCCGGTGAGATGGCTCAGTGGCGTAAGCGCCTGCCTGGCAAGTGCGAAGGCCTGAGTTCGACTCCCAGAACCCACATACGAAAAAAGGGCCGGTGATATTGCTCAGCGGCACAGGCGCCTGCTGGTGCGCAAAGTCCTGAGGTCTACCCCCGGTACCCACAAAAAAAAAAAAAAGAGTATGGTCTCAAGGTGCATCCATTAACGTAGAAATGCCTCAAGTTTATCCTTCTTCATGGCTGAGTAGTACTACATTGTATAGCAAAACCAGATCTCTCTCTCCCTTTTTTTTTTTTTTTTTTTTTTTTGAGACAGGATTTCACTATGCAGTTCAGGCTGGCCTTCTCCTCAGCCTCAAACTTGCAGTGTCCCTCTTGCCTCAGTCTCCCAAGTGCTGGGATTACAGGCATGTGACACCACATCCAGCCCAAAACCACATCTTTGCCCATTCATTCATTGATGGGCATCTGGGTTGTTTTCAAGCTTGAGTTTTTACAAACTGTGCTGCTCTAAACATGGGTGTGGGCTCTGGGAATGTAGCTCAGCAGTAAGCACCTACCTGGCAAGTATGAGACCCTGGGTTCTAGTGCCAGTACCAAAAAAAATAAAATAAAATAAACATGGGTGTGCATATATCACTGTGGTATGATGCTTTTAATTCTTTCAGGAAGATACCCAGGAGGGGAATAGCTAGGTCAAATGGGACCTCTAGTCCTAGTTTTTTGAGGAATTTCCACACCAGTTTCCACAGTGGTTGCACCAGTCTACACTCCCACCAACAGTGGAGAAGGGTTCCCTTTTCCCCACAGCCCCTCCAGCATCTATTATTAGTTGATTTCTTGATAACAACCATTCTTTATGGAGTGAGGTGGAATCTCAGCACTGTTTTAATTTTCATCTCTGGTTGAAGTTTTTTTCATATATTTATTTGGCATTTGTACTTCTTCATCTGAAAAGTGTGTATTCATCTCAGATGCCCATTTTTGGATTTGGTCTTTAAATTTAGGGAGTCTGATTTTTTTCAGTTCTTTATATGTTCTAGATATTATTCCTTTGAGGAACAGCTAGCGAAATTTTTTTCCCACTCTGTGGGTTGTCTTTCCACTCTGTTTGTGATTTCTTTTGCTGTGCAAAAGCTTTTTAATAAGATGAGATCCCAGTTGTTGATTCTTTGTAATATTTCCCATGTGATTGGGGTTTTCTTCATGAAATTTTTGTTTACACCAATGTCTTCAAGAGTTCTACCTATTCTATCTTAAAACAGATTTAGTGTTTCTGTTTTACTATTTAGATTTTTGATGCATTTTGATTTTAGTTGAGTGCATGGTGAGAGACATGGGTCTAGTTTTAGTCTTAGCATTTGGAAAGGCAGTTTTTCCAGAACAATTTATTAAAAAGAATATTTTTCTTGGGCCGGTGAGATGGCTCAGCAGCATAAGCGCCTGCCTGGCAAGCGCAAGGGCCTGAGTTCGACTCCCGGAACCCACATACGAAAAAAGGACTCGTGATATCGCTCAGCGGCACGGGCACCTGCTGGCACGCGAGGTCTTGAGGTCGACCCCCTGGTACCCAACAACAACAAAAAAAGAATATTTTTCTTTCAGTGAACATGTTTGGCCCCTTTGTCAAAGATCAGGTGGCTGAGTTATTTGGAGATGTTTCTGCAACTTCTAATTTGTTCCATTGCTCCTCGGGTCTGGTTTTTTGTTTTTTGTTTTTTGCAGTACCATGCTGTTTTTATCACAGTAGCTCTGTAGTCTAATTTCAAGTAGGGGATTCTGATGCCCCTGGCCTTGCCTTTGTTGCCCAGAATTGTTTCCACTATTCTGGGTCTCTTATGGTTCCAAATGAATTTTAGGAATGTTTTCTCTAGTTCTGTGATGTATGCTGATGGTATTTTGATTGGGATTGCATTAAATCTGTATAACAATTTGGGAGTATGACCATTTTTACTATGTTCATTCTCCCTACCAAGAGCAAGGGATAGCTTTCCATTTTCTGATATCCTCTTCTATCTCCTTTTTCAGAGTACTGTAGTTTTCAATGTAAAAATCTTTTATTTCTTTCGTTTTTGATTCCTAAGTATTTCATTTTTTTGGATGCTATTGTGAAAGGTGTTGTTTCCCTATTTCTCTCTCAGTGAGTTTGTTATTTGTGGACAGGAATGCTATTGATTTTTGAGTTTTGACTTGTATCAAGCTACACTACTGAATTTGGTTATTAAATCTACAAGTCTTTTGGTGGAGTTATTGGGGTCTTCTACGTAGAGTATCATGTCATCTGCAAATAATGATAATTTAAATCTTCCATCCCTGTCTATTCCTTTTATGTCTTTTTCTTTTCTAATTGCTCTGGTTAATGTTTCCAGCACTATATTGAATAGCAGTGGTGATAGTGGACATCCTTGTCTTGTTCCCAATTTTAGAGTGAAAGCTTTCACTTTTTTACCATTTAATATAATGTTGGTTGTTTGTTTGTCATAGATGGTTTTTATCAGATTATGATAAAGACCATCTATTCCAATTTTCTGTAGAGTTTTTATCATGAAGGGGTGATGGACTTTGTCAAATGTTTTTTCTGCATTTATTGAAATGATCATGTGATTTTCACCTTTGGCTCTGTTGATATGGTGTATTACATTTATTGATTTGCAAATGTTGAACTCTGCATCCCTGGGATGAATCCTACTTGCTCGTGGTGCATAATCTTCTTGATGCTTTCCTGCATTCTGTTTGCTAGTATATCATTGAGGATTTTTACATGTATGTTCATTAAGGAGATTGGCCTGTAGTTCTCTTTCTTGGTTGGATCCTTCTCTGGTTTTGGTATCAGGCTAACACGTGCTTCCATGAATGACTTTGGGAGTATTTCTTCCCTTTAATTTCATTAAAATGTTTGAAAAATAATGGCATTGGATTTTCTCTAAATTTCTTGTAGAATTCAGCCGTGAATCCATC
This sequence comes from Erethizon dorsatum, assembly GCA_028451465.1. NCBI lineage: Eukaryota > Metazoa > Chordata > Mammalia > Rodentia > Erethizontidae > Erethizon > Erethizon dorsatum. The sequence continues at coordinate 113,224,507 of CM051822.1, read as the reverse complement.
AGGACCTGGGCTTTTCTTTGTTGGTAAGTTTTTAATTACATTTTCAATTTCATTGACTGATATTGGGTTATTTATAATTTTTATATCTTCTTGATTCAGCTTTGGTAATTCGTATGTGTCTAGGAATCTGTCCATTTCCTCTGTTTTCCATCTTATTAGAATAAAGTTTCTCAAAGTAGGTATTGGTGATCTAGATTTCCTCAGGAGCCATTGTGATTTCACCCTTTTCATTCCTAATTGAATGAAGGTGAGTCTTTTATTTCCTTTTTAGATAAGGTTTGCTAAGGGTTTATCAATTTTATTTGGTCTTTCAAAGAACCAATTCTTCAATTCATTGACTGTGCTGATTTCTTAGTTTCCATTGCATTAATTTCTACTCTGATCTTTATAATTTCCTCCCTCATACTACCTTTGGGCTTTATTTGTTCTTCTTTTTCTAGAAGTTTGAAGTTCAACATTAGGTTGTTTACTTGAGCCCATTCTGTTTTCCTGATGTGAAAATTCACTGCTATAAATTTCACTCTTAGGACTGCTTTCATTTCTTCTCATAAGTTTCATTATGTTGTATCAGCACTATCACTTAATTATAGACATTGTTTAATTTCTTCTTTAATTTCATCTGTGACCTATTGGTTGTTCAGGAGGGTGTTATTTACTTTTTCATATATTTATGGACTTTTTGTTGTTTCTTTTGCCATTGTTTTCCAATTTCATTGCACAATGGTCTGATAATACATATGGTATATTTTCATTTACTTTGCATCTACTTAAATGTGTTCTATGGGCTAGTATGTGCTCTATTCTGGAGAACATCCTATGAACAGCTGAGAAGTATGTCTATTCTAATGTTCTGGGGTGGAACACTTTGTAGACATCTACTAAGTTCATTTGTTCACAGGTTTGGTTCAGTTCTGATATTTCATTGTTGATTTTTGTCTAGTTGATCTGACTATTTGTGACAGTGGGGTATTAAGATTCCCTCATTACAATTATATTAGTGCTTATTTGATTTTTCCCGTCCCACTAATATATCTTTTATGTAGTTGGTTACACCAATATTTGGTGCATATATATGTATGATTGTTATCTCTTCCTCTTGGAGTTTTCCCTTAACAAGTATGTAGTGACCTTCTTTGTCTCTTTTGATCAGTTTCAGCTTGAAGTTCACTTTTTCTCCAAATAGAACTGTTACCCCTGCTTTTTTCCAGGTTCTTGCCTCATGAAGTATTGTTTTTCATCCTTTGACATTCAGTCTATGAATTTCTTTTTGAGTTGAATGTGTTTCTTGTATATAGCACATTGTTGGAACTTACTTCTTGATCCATTCTTCCAGTCTGTTTCTTTTTATTGGTGAATTGAGACTATTTATATTATTGATTATAACTGATACATATTGGCTTATCCTGGTCATATTGTTTTCCTGCTGTTGGTTGACTGTCTTTCCCCTTTGTTCAATTGTTTGCTTTGCCTGGTAGCTTCTTTCTATTGGTGTTCTTGGAATTATGGTCTTACCTCTTTCTAAAATATCCTTAAGTATATTCTGTAGAGCTAGTTTGGTGGTCATGAATTCCTTCAGTTTTTCTTTGTCATAAAAGTGTCTTATTTCTCCATTGATTTTGTAAGTTAGTTTTGCAGGGTATATATTTTTGCAGGGTATAAATCTGTGTTTGAGGTGGTTTTCTTTCAAGACTTGAAATATTTCACTCCACCCTTTCCTTGATTTTATGGTTTGAGTTGAGAAGTCTGCTGTGATTCTGATGGACTTCCTTTATAGGTGATTTGTTTTTCTCTAAGAGCTTTTAATATTCTGTTCTTGTGCTGAATTTCTGGAATCTTGATTATTATATACCTTGGTGTAGATTTATTATGGCTAATTGGAGTCCTATATGTTTCACTGGTTTGTATTTCCAATTCTTTTTCCATGTTTGGGAAGTTTTCCTCCATTTCTTCTGGAACAAGTTTTTTATGGTGTTCATGCTGTCTCCTACTTTCTCATTGAATCTGATCAATTTTACATTGTTCTTTGCATCACGTTGCAGCTGTTGCATTGATTTTTCATGTCCCCTTACTAAGATATCTTTCTTTTTGTGGTCACTAACTGCAATCCTGTCTTCTAGATCTGGTATTCTGTCCTCTCCTTTGCTCAATCAGTTGTGTATACTTTCAATGGAATTTTTAATCTCCTGTATATCCATTTGAATCTATTTCATGGATTCCATTTCTTTCCTATATTGGGTATTCATGACTTCCATCATTTTCCTAAGTTCCTCTATTTTTTATCTGTGTCTACTCTAGATTCACTGAGCAAGTCCTTCATTTTGATTATGATTTCTTTTTTTTACCTGAGAGATTATTTCTCCATAGCCTCTATAAGCCTCTGTAATCTCTATAGAGATTATTTCCTCTATAGCCTCATTCATCTGTTTTTTTTACTTCTGCTACTCTCTTTTCAGAAAATTCATGTGGGTGGCTTCTGATTTCCTCTATCTCATCATCCCCTGGACTTGCCTAGGGTAGACTGGAGGTCTGGTGTTGCATTTTGCTTCTGCATCGCATCATTTTCTATTTTTTTTTAATTTTATTTTGTTTTCTGTGTTGATGCTTACAAATTTCTTATAGTAAATAGCTTTATCACTAGTATTGAGGCTTCCCTAGGAAATGTCTATTCCTCATATATGACTTCTAGATGTAGGTGGTTCTTAGTCTTTGTTCCTATCCCAAGATCCTACCTTCCCAATTTATTAAGGAAGAGAAGTTGCTATCTATTCAGTTCAGCACCCAGGCCTTTGGTACTGGACTATGGTGATAATTATGACCCCAGACAATCACAGTGTTGTCATACAAGAACAACTAATTCCAACAGGTATGACACCCTGGCTAGCATAGTAAAATTAGCAATAACAATAGCATCAAGCACAGCCTAGAAACTGACAAACTGTGGTAACTATTAATTGGGTAACTTTCACTGTAGGAGGAGGATCTACAGTTATATAACAAAATCAACATAAACCAGGAAGTTGTATGCAATGAGTTTCCCCTTAGTAGGATGATTTTACCGTGGAGGGGGCAGGGGATTTAAGAGGGATAGGGAACAAAGTCAAGAGATAAATAAAGAGAAATATACTAGAAGCAAGACTGGAGGACAAAGAATGGTCACCCAAACTTTGAGAAACTGGAGCAGAGGACAGGAGAGAAAGAATGAAAGAGAAAGCAGAAGAATATTGAAGTGAACCAGAAAGACTAGAGACAATGTTAACTCACATGAAAATATCAAAAAATCAAGAAAGATAGTTGAGGAAAGAGAGAAAGAAGATGAACAAACAACAAAAGTAAAAACCTAAATTAAAAAAAAAAAAAAAACAGAAAAAGGAAAATGAAACAAACAAAGAAAAAAATAATAAAATTCATCTGGTATCCACAGTTCCATGGTAGAGTCCAAGTCAGAGCCCAAAACTATGCTGGGGAATCTCACCAAGTCCGCAGTAGGATTAGTACTGGGTCAAGAGCTGAACTGGGCCTCTGGATGTGGGGGCTGAGGCCGGTCTTTAGCCCGCAACTTCCTGTAAGTCCTACAGGTGGCCCACCCACGTCTCCTTACCCTGTTTGTCTCTGTGTTGCTCTCCCAGTTGCTGTGTCACTCTCAGACAGAGATATCCCAGGGCTGCTCCCAGTCCTTGCACAGCCTCCTCTGTTCACATCCCTATCCTTTCATGTTGCTTGTCACAGGACAGAGAGGGTTGCTGTCACTGCTGTAGAGACAGCCCAAGGCTGCTCATTCCCCCTTCGATTTCCTCTTCATGTTGGGGAGTGCCAACTGGCGGCTCCACAGCAGCCCAAGGCTGCTTAAATCCCATGCATCTGTGTCTTTCTCTCAAAACCCTGGCTGCAGGGCAGGAAGTTTCATGCTGTTCCACTCACTACTTTCACCGCCTCCCTCAAATTTCATCTTATATGCCTATTTCTATTTTTATACTGTGCTACTTGGCTCATAATGATTTAATGTTCTGATTTTATACTTAACTTTGACTTATCTGGAGCCTCTTCCCCTGCCCTATTTAAATGAACTTCCTGGCTCCTGCAGAATTCACAAAAAGTTTTACCCCTGCCCAGAAGCTTCTGGGAGTCTGTGAGCCCAGTCCTAGAAATGAGCCAACTCTGTTTACCAGGGTTGGGACAGTGGTAAAGCATGCCATCCAGAGAAGAAGGCAACCACCACAGACCAGGGCACCAAGTTCCTACCTGAACATATCCCTTGAGTCGGGTCACATCCAGCTGTCTTCCAGAAACTCTGGCCATGGCATTCCTGTCCCTCCTGAGTGAGGTTACTCTGCATTTTTCCCTTTTCAAGCTGATTTTATAGGACATTTTACAGTTTGACCACTACTGTATCTAGGCCAGAAAAAACTAGCCCTGAGAAACCACACATTTCCACCCAATGCTTTCTTCAAATTTGATTTCTATTTGTCTAAAATGACCTACAATAAAATGAAAATGTCATCATGAAGCCCTAAAATAGGTCACCCTTGTGATATTCTGGGCAGTTACAAATATCTGCAGACCTTGTTACCTCAGCCCTGAAGTCGTTGCTCAGTGGAAGTGCCCATAAAAATAAATGACACACAAACAGCATCTGCACAGACTCAGGAAATGAATAGGGTGTCAAGTGGTGCAAGTACATTTTCCTGACTTCTTAGATATGCCTCAGAGTCTAGGAAGCCAGAGCCACACAAGGCTGACAAAGGCTAAGTTCTTTCCATTGGCCTTGTCACCATACAGGGGTCCCCGAAGAAGTTCCCCAAATAGGAGATGGGGACCTCTACTTGCTCCACAGAGTAGGTTCAGATTCTTGTCACAGGAAAGAATTTCAGGGTATATCAGTGAGAGGCAGAGGCAGACTTACTGGTTACAAAGTAAAGGAGAAAAGGAAAGGGACTCCAGCTTGAACAGCTGCAGGGGGAACATATGATGGAGAGTTTCAGAATGGCCCACTCAAAAGAGAGTGAGGCCAGCTTTTGTGGATTAGTTGAGGTGGGCCAAGATCTGTAGATCATTATATAGTTCTGGTTTCAGAGATCTAGAAGAATCCTTATAGTTTGAGGGGCAATTCAATTCCCATGAGATTCTTGTTTGGCAAGTGGGCCTTCTTTGGCTTCCATCTTAGGGTAATTGCTTGAGGGAAGTGACCTCATCATAGGGTGGTCCACTAGTCTTTGTTTTTCCTGGAATCCACAGTGATTACAAGTTTAACACAATAACTGGAGACTTCTAGGCATTCCTCTGGGGGTTGAAACTAAACTTGTTAAATTCACAATTAGGTAGGTGTCTCTGTAAACCCTGAAAAATAATTACTCTTATCTTGGCATCCTCAGTCTTGAAAAAGGATGAGACAGACTAATAAACCTTGAAATGCAGATGCTCCTTAAGTGATGAACATGCCTAAGTGCAAAGCTGAGCAGGAATCTGACCCAGAGTTTTAAGGCAATAAGGAAAACAAAACAAAACAAAAGAAGGCCTCAAGCCTTCGAACAATGGTTTCCATATCTCCTTTCTACTTACTTATATTTCTTCTATCCTACCTCACCTTCATCCACTGGCACTCTGGGAAAGCCTACTGTGCACCTGCCTTCAGCAGTTTCTCAAGTCCCATGTTTGATGGTGATCTTTAGCATCCCCCTTCCTAGAACCTGCCTTCCTGCTGGCCCTGCCCCCTCACGCACCTGCAGCCCATCTCTGAGAACCAAGCTCTCCCCAGGTACTTTGGGGATGAGACCTGCCCCACAGGCTCTCGGGTTGAGGACCAAAGGCAGCCCTTGGCATAGAGATTTGTGCATAACAAATATTTATTAAATGCTCTTGTTCTCGCAGCCTTCATTCCTGCAAGCCCTGAGGCCAGCCCTCAGTTCACTCTACTAGCCTCCTTGTCTCTTCACTCTTCCGTGGCAGCTAGCCATCTTTCTAAAGATTCAGCGCTCCAAACCCTGTGTCATCTAGCTGGACTGTCACTCAGTCTGGGCCCCTGACTCTGCCTCTCCCTGCAACCCTCTCCTATTCCCTCAGAAAAGATATCAATAGGACCAACTGCTCTAACTCTCACTGGCATTAAGGGGCTGAGGCCCAGCTCCATGTCTGCTACAGTGCAGATGTTTAAAAGACTCACCCAATCAGCTGAAGCCTTGGTGTTTAGATGCATAGACTGTGTCTTGGAGAAATTTTACAACATACCTAAGTCTGTGATGTCCTGTTAATTTAAAAGCTCTTCTGCTTGTATTTTGAAAACACGCTTAGGGAACAGGTTCTTGCTCCAACATGAGAAAAGCATTACAAATGGGGTGGGAGAAGTAGGGGGAGACATGATTTTAAGCCACTAAGAAAAAGAAAAAATATATAGCATCACCAAATAAGAGATTATTAACATTTTAAATGCAGAACAGAGCTGTGAGGGGGAATCAAAGCAGTTACGTAGAAAATTTAATTTATACCAATCTTAGAAGGCCCCCAAACCTGCTGAATCTTGAGCAGAATAAACTCAGTCTCCTCTTTCCAGCTATAAGGGCTATCTCCCAGGGCTGGCCAGCAATCCCCATGCAGAGGCATTGGGGAGATGGGGGTGAGAGGCACAGTTCTTGGATGCTACCCATGACAAGGATATAGGACTTAGTCAATTATATATGCCAGTTATGTCCATTGAAATTGTATAAGCTTTAATAGCAGGACCTCAGGATCCCCATCTGTAAAATTAGAGGTTCATAGTTTCCCTCTACTGCTTATCTCAAGAGTGTATTGTTTGATACACAAACATTGTGCCATACCATGGACATGGAAAACTTCATCTATCCTTTCACAACCTTGCAAAGTAGGGTTATTGTCCCCTTTGCACAAATAAGAAAGCCACTACACAAGATACTAATAAGATGACTGTATATCATGCAGTTACTGCTGTGCAGAGAAAAATTAAGGCCAGTATGATCCAATCCCAGGTTAGGAGTGGGAGGGGGTTTGCCCAACAATGCCCAGGACGTAGCATCCATGACATAGCCTGTAGGGCCTGGATATGGCTCCCACTGGTGGATATTCCCATGCTGGAGCTAAGGCCTTTCAGGATGCCCTTGTCACCAGAACTCCCACTACTCACATTACAATACAGGAAGGTACCATCCAGGGTGTTATGGTTTGTGTCTGGATGTCCCCTCAAAGCCTCATGCAGTCGTGGCGGCGGGCTTCTAGAGTTTGTGATTGATTCATTGTCTAGTGCTGGGATTATGGGCGTGAGTGCTACACCCACGCTGGGGCAGGTAGCCTGCATATAAGGGAGGGAAAGAGGCTTGCTCTCTCATGCTTCTTGTCCCTTTTTGCTCTTGCTGCTTTTGCTATCTTCTGCCACCACGAACTGTTCTCTGCCTCGCCACTCTGCCTTGGAGCCAGCTGATTATGAACTGAAACCTCCACAAACTGTGAGCTAAATAAATCTTTCCTTCCCTAATTTTGAGCATTGGGTATTTTGTCCCAGCAATGAGAAAAAAGTAACCAACACACAGGGCTATTTTGAGGGTAGCTTGAGGAGCAAAGGAAAAATAACTGCAAAGTCACTAGTGAATGCGCAATGATTTTGTTCCAACATGTGTTTGCTCTAGTGCATACTCGATCTCACTCTTCTGTCTTTTCTAACTTTCCTGTCCACCCCATGCTTCTGACAGTAACACTCCCCAATTACAGCACACCTGTTCTTTCTATTCTTGGGTATTTTCTCAAAGTGCTTTCACACATGACATTTCATTCAACTCTTGAACCATCTGCCCTCCTGCCTGGTGAGGCGTGAGTGACCTCCCCATGGTCTCGCAGAAAGACAGGACAGCACTGGCCCTTCTGCTTTCACCCCCTGGCCGGTCAGGCACTCTCTGGGAGATTAAGGATGAGGCTCTTTCTCTGTCTCCCAAAACTGGCACTGAAATCTCAGTGATCAAAAAGGACTCCGCATTCATCTTCAGGGAAATGCAGAGGACACCTCACTATAGTGACCTGCCTATGTCTCAGACATAGGCACAGACAGTGACCCTGGTTTTGTCCATTATCAACAACCACAGTGGAGTCAGGAAGATTGCCAATGGCTGAACTTCATCTTCCTGACTGATGCTGGGGTGCAGAGGCAGGGAGTGGCCAGGCCAGTTGTCCTGGCCAATCTCCTTCATCTCCAGGAAATGCATTCTCTGAACATCTCCTTCACCCTGTCCTGAAGACTCCACTCTTCATCCCATGAAGAGTCTCCCATGTCTTAGCTGCCTGTGATGTGGGTGATCAGTTCCACCTAGCCTGACCCAGGGGGAAATGGGTGGGCTCTTCAGGTCCTGTAGGCAGAGCATGGGCCACCACTCAGACCCTTGGTACTACCCAGAAACAGGCTCTGGCTTGAGGCTCATCTTGAAACTCCATAGTTCATTGCCAGGTCCTAATATCCTGGTTCTACTTCCACTAGACCCCAGAAAGGGTGAGGACCTCCAGAGGACAGGATGAGTGTATTTCCTTGAAGCTGCCTGACTGGTTAGCTTAGCTGCTCTAGCAGAACACAAGCAAGTGGATTACAAACAGCAGAAATTTATTTTCCTGGCCCTCTGGAGCCAGGAAGTCCAAGATCAAGGTGCTGGCAGATTTGGTGTCTGGTAGGGGCTGCTTTCTGGCTCTGTTAGTCTAAAGAACAGCAGAGACTCTCCAAAGACAAGTTTATTCCAGAATAACGCAGAACTGAGGAGATGTACGCTATGGCAGACCAAGGAGTATTAGTGAGGTGAAGGCAAGAGGAAACACCTTTAAAGGCAAAACAGAAGTTCGAGAGCTTTGCTTTGAAACAAAAACAGCATGGGTTGCCAGGCCTGTTGTGGGAGCTGACACCAGTTCGCAGTGAAGACAGGAATTGGGAACATGTTCCTGTGCGTCCTCATGCATCTGCACCCATTTGCTGTCCTGCTGACTCAGGTGGTGAGCTGCAGTTTGGAAACCCCTGGGGAAAGTCCTAACTCCAGGCATGCATGGGAGGGAGCCCTTCAGAGCATCACTGAAATTGTTCTGAATACAGGTATGTGTGCAGAGGGTCCTCTTCACAGCCTCCGGGGTTTATTTATGTGTTTTTTGGTTTTGTTTTGTTTTTTGCAGTACTGGGGATTGAACCCAAGGACTTCACACTGAGCTACATCCCCAGGTTTTTTTGTTTTTTGTTTTTGTTTTTTTCAGAGACCGAGTCTCATTAAGTTGCTAAGTTGCCCAGGCTGGGTTTGAATTTGTAATCCTTCTTTCTCAGCCTTCCAGAGGGTTGGGTTTACATACATATTTATTTTTGTTAGGATTTGACAGCATGACCTTTTTTTTTTTTTTTGAGGCTGGACCTCTCCATGCTGCCCAGGTAGGTCTCAAACTTATGGCCTCAAGTAATCCTCCCATCTCAGCCTCCCAAGTAGCTGGGACCACAAGTGCACACGACCATGGCTCCATTTTGATAGTGACAACCTTCACAGTGCACAAATGGTGCCTTCTCAGTGACCTCATATGGTTGAGGGGACAAGGCAGCTTTCTGGGGTTCCTTTTATAAAGACTAATCTTGCCATGGGGGCCCACCCTCATGACCTAATTGCCTCCCAAAGTCTCCACCTTCTAATACCATCCCACAGGGGTTAGAGATTCAATTTTCCCATTGGAGGTAGAGGCACAAGAATTCAGTCCAGACACTTGCTTTCCCCACAAGTGGTATCCACAGAAGCCCCTAGGAGTTCCATAAAGTGTCGAAAGTAGTTAATTTGGGAGCTGAAGACTTAGCCATGCAGATATTTTTGTAGGTAAGAGCTGGCTATCCATAGCCATCTCTGTACTGTCAGCAATGCTTAAAGCTGCAGGTAACAAAAACCCAACAGAAACACAACTCAAAGGGAGCAACTTAAACATGACCTAAGCCCAAGCCTGGTGCTACTGGCCTTGGTTCTGGGGCTCGATGTATCAGGAACAGCATTTGTAGAAGTCATTCCAGCTGCCAGTGCTCCACACCATGCTCACTGCAGAGGGGGAGAAAGGGGAACAAACAAAAAAAGGAGAATCTCAGGGTCCCCTTGACTCAGGAAAGCAAGGAGACTTCCTAAGGGCCCCAGCAGATATCCAGTGTGTCCTCAGTCAACTTACAGCTGCTTACTGAAGTACACCCTCAGGATGTTCCAGAGAACCAGAGAGGCTGCCACAGCCTCTGATTTCCCTAAACTCCACTGCCTTTCTTTCCTTTAGGGCAGTAATTTCCTCCATAGTGCCAGCTACCCCAGGAAGAACTGGTAAGAAGGAGAGAATCTCAGTCTGCACCTCTCCTGACCTCAACAGGATTAGCCTCAAATAAAAGAAGCGCACTGTACTTTGACTGACAGCCTATGGGCCACAGGTGCAAATCAATTTCAGATTAATTGAAAGGAAGATCATAATGAATATTTCTCTCACTGCATAATAGATCCTGACAGTATTGAGGATGCAGTGTGGACTCATAAAAACTAGGTGGTAAAGTTGGGCATGGTGGTACACACTTGAACTCACGGCACTCTGGAAGGGTGAGACAAGAGGATCTCATGTTCAACCCAGCCTAAGTGACTTAACAACCTAGCAAGACACTGTCTAAACAAAAAATAAAAAAGGTCTGGGAATGTAGCTCAGTGTGAAGGCCCAAGATTAAATCCCCAGTGCTAAAAACAAAAACTAACATTTCTCTGCCACAGAAGCTTGGGCAAATCAGTATGCAGCTAAGTGTTGAGGGCAATGGGGAAAGGACAGCTGCATTGACCTTTCCTGTCCCTATCCCTGCCCCTACCCCAAACTAAACACAGCCCAACACTCCTGAGAACGGCAAACTCACCAAAAGGATGAAATCATCAAAGCCTGCAGGCTCTTGATTAAGCTGACTAGCATATTTAATTTGAAAACCAGGATGAAATACTCCTGGAAAAAAATTTCAGAGGAATCCTTCTTCAATGATTAAGAACTACAAAATCTGATTGATAAGTAATGCAAGAGCTTCACTGACACAGAACCCACATGAAAACTTCAGAAAAACCCTGAGTTACAGTAGAAACAGTTTTTAAAGACAGTGTCGTGTCCTATTTAATCAAGCTCATACCCTGCTGGAGTTGTGCAGTTGGAGCTGCAGCTGCCATGGTGACTCCCATAGGCAACGATGGGGACAGAGCACCCCAGGGCTTCAGAGCCTCAACCATAGCCCCATCTGGCCCACATGTCCCAGAGATGACCAGTGAGAAAGTTCTCATTTTGGCCAGGTGTCCCTGAACATGGTTCTTCCTCTCCCCAAAGCCCAGAGGAATAATCCAGCAGCATTGATGTCAAGATGTATCTTTGAGGAAGTTCTGCTTCTAGAGCCTCAGTTGTGCCAAAGCCAGCTCCTGAGATCCAACTAGGAGGCTGTCAGCTGGAACATGATATGCACAACGGCCAGAGGTGAATCAATGAGATTAGCCTGGTCACAGTGCTGCTGTGTTCACTGTGTAGAAACCAGCTAGGCCAAGGCCAGTGGGGCAGCCAAGTGAGGCCTGGCCTGCAGAAGGGCTGAGCAAGAGTCATTAAGGAGCTGAAAATACCCCAGAGTAGGAGGCAAAAGCAGGTAAGGGGGAAGCCCAGTGAACTAGCAAGCCAGAGTACAGGCAGGGAGGCAGAAATCTCTGCCCCAAGGCAAGTTGTACATAAATTGATGTGGTGGACAGAATTGTTACCAGGGTTCTGGGGTGCTGTGTGCTCCTTCTAGAGATTCTTTCCAGATTCTTGTTGTCCTGAACAAAAAATTGGTCAAGACAAGTGCAAAAAGTAGCGGGGTTTTACGTTTATTAAAGGTGAGAAAAGAAATATGCTCTACAGAGTGAGCGCAGGCCAATTAAAGGTAAGAAAAGAAATGCAGTACATTCTACAGAGTGCAGAGGGGATCACTGAGAAAGAGAGCATAGTGGTGATGAGGTTAATGGCCTCCATCTTTCATATCTCTCATTCCTCAGGCTAAGGTCAAATCTAGGCCGTCCTATCAAAAACCTGCTTGACCTCAGGCCAGAAGAATTGAAGATAGCATTTTCCAATTGGTCCCAGGTACAGGGCTTGAGAATTGTTCTGCATATGTGTTCTGGATCTCCGTGATTGACAAGTCATGCCTACTTGCCCAGCCAGCTGGCCATGCCCTAATCTCCTACCACAGAATGAGAGATGCCAGTGTCTGAAGCCCCAGAACCTTATATGCAGAAGCATTTGGCAGCTATAGCTTAGAGGTGAGATCTTTCTGGATCCAGGTGAGCCCAATGGAATCACAAAAGTCCTTATGAGAGGAAGGCAGATAGATGGGTCAGAGTCACGGGAGGTATGAGGACAGAAGCAGAGGTTAGAGAGACACAGGCTGTGAGGGCACCTACAAGATTGAAGCATGAAGGAATGGTTTCTCCTCTAAGCCTTTATCAGGAACTCAGCCTAGCTGGTCTGTTTGGGATTCTGATCTAGTTAAGAAAAGAGAATAATTTGTGCAGTTTGCAGCACTTCATTTATAGCTATTTGTTGCATCTATAGGAAGTCAATGCAGTAAGTGGTGCCATCCTTTGTGCTGTTCTGCTATAAACTTCTCAGGTGTGGACTAGAAGGCTGAGTTTCTCCTCACCCTCTCTGAGAGACACCATGCCCCTCTTTTGCATTCTGGTCCCCTGTCACTGGGCAGATCTCCTACTGTTGGTGTTTCCAACCACCCAGAGAGCCAGAGCTGGCTTTGCCATTCCCAGCAGGCTGTGGCCGCCATGCAGAACTGGCTTCCCAGGCTGGGAGGATGCAGGGTCTGAATGGCAGCACTGAACACCATGCAGCTGGGCATGAGGTCACCACGGAAGGGGAGAGATGTACCCCATAGAGGGGCCTCACGGGGACCTGAGCATTGGGTTGGTGAGCTGGTCCTTACAAATGGGAGCCTCCAAAATTCCCAGACTACACCCCCATCTGCCAAGCAGCCAGGTGATGAAGTGGCCTATGCTCCATTATGCTAGTGTCCCATTGTTGGAACACCACATAACAACAATGGAACATAATAAAATTTTGCTCTCTTCAAATTCTTGGTCCTTGAATTTTTCTAGCTAACAATATGAATTTGACTCAAAAATTCAAAAAACTGCAACTTCAGGCATAAATGGGTTTAAGAACCAGATTAAATTCAATTTAGAAAAACAAAGAAGTATGACGTGCCCTATATGCAAGAGTCCTGGAAAATTTTTAGTTGTACTGAGATACGGTAGAAAAACAAATAAAAATAGAAAGGAGACAAGGTAAATCATCATTTTTAAATTGCACATTTAATAAAAACTGAAGATTCATGAAACAAACAGTAAAAAATTATTAAGGTCCTTAAGTAACACACAATAAGCCTGAACTATTCCCTTTCACTTGTACAAGGGTCTTTCTCCCCTGTGAACAGACAAGTGCTTTCACCTGTTAAAAATGGCCTTTCTTTATGGGTGGGCTACAGCTCTATCACCTACAAAAAGGCCACCAACCTTCCCCTGGGAAAACAGCCCCCGCCTTTCATCTATAAGTAGAATCCCCTTTTTCCATAGGTTCTCAAGTTCCACAGATTTCCACCTCCAAATCCCCACAAATACACCCAGCCAGAGGACCCAAGGGCCTCTTTCCCTTTTGAGGGCACATATGAAAGAAATTAAAGGAGAGAAAAAAGATAAACTTGCATCAAGGACAGGCTTTATTTAAGATAAAGCCCTGAGAGGGGCCGAGAGTGCCAAAAGCAGCTCTCTTTTACAAAGGAAGGGTTTATAGGTGTTAAAGGGAGTGAACTATTCCCAGGATCAGGTCTTTGAGTCTGTGGTTACTGGTCCTTTCCGTGTCTATGCAAGGTTTCCTATTCAAGAGGATGAACACCCCTTGATCTGGAGTGTTTTGTACAGTAAATGGATTTAATGGGCTCATAATTATGAGGCACAGAAGAATGTGGGTAAGGGTCACAACTCGGGAAATGTCCATTGGCTTTTCCTTTCAACACATGCTATTTCTTTGAGTGCGTATTTTTTAAATTCTGCCTAATAAATCCCTTTATACCTCTTACTGATATGTCCAGATAATTGGAAATTAGCAAACCTGCAACTGTGGGTGGGGTGAGTGAAGGTCCCCATCTCCACTTTGGGGACCTCCTTGGACCCCAACCCCTGTGACAGTTCCATACGTGCCAAGTATATCAAAAATAGTAACTTGCTCCCAGACATTTCCACACTGTTCCAGGAGTTTCTGGAAACATCTTTAGGACCCACTGTGGAAGGAAACAGGGACCAGCACTCCTGGTCAGCCCTAGGAACACAAGAATTGTCCAGGGTCTACAGAGCTGCTTCTGGCCCAGGTGACAGTGTCTAAGCTGGGAGCTGTCTGGACAGTGCTTGTGTCCAGGGAACAGTAAAACCCCAGCACCCCAGACACAGCCAATGATGTCCCCAGGGAGATAGCCACCAAGGTGGCAGCAGCAGGACAGCCCCCACCCAAAGGAGCCAGAATGGAAAGACAAGAGGACCCTGGTTAGTCCACATAACCTCAGAGCGGGCAGCCTTGGAAGAGTAAGCAGCACTGCATAATGAAATTTTAAAAGTTAGGGTTCTTTTCCTTTAGAGACAAATGGCTTCCTCAGGCCTAGGGCATAAACAGCTTCCCCCACCTCACCTCAGCCCAAATGAATGAACAGAATATCCAGATGCTGACACCAGAAGGCTGGAACTTTCCTTTCCACAAGAAAGGGGACAAGGAGCTGAAGATGCTGGAAGTGATAAAGCAAGTGTGGAGATCTGCATTCTCCCTCTGGGCTCCCCTGCCCCTCTGTTCCTTACTATAAAAGACCTTTACCACTTGTACATGGTGAGATGGCAATTTGAGGTAAATGGACCCTTCTATCTCCTCAGAGCTAGCTTTGAATAAATCCTTTTTCCTTTTTACCAAAATACATGGCCTCCCTTGACTTGATCAGTGGTAAGCAAATGAACATGAGTGTGTGAACGTAAGTGGCCAGCAACAGTATGGGGGCTGGAGAAGAGCTGGAAGGGGTGCTCCCCATGCAGACAGGGCAGACAGTAGGCTGGACTGTGTCATCCCAGTGTGGCACAGTCACAATTGCCAAGGTGCAGGTTCCCTGGGGCCACCCTGCCCCACTTTCAGGGCCAGCCACAGGTGCACCTCCCCCAAGCTACAGTGGGAGGGTGGAACCATTCTTCCCATTCTGAAATACCTCTTCCACGGCTCCCTACCCCCACCTTGGAGATTGAAGTTGTTTGTCTTCTCTTATAAGCCTAAATGGCTGGTGTCTTTCCAGGAAAGGGAATTCTGTAAGGGGGATGAGGGTGTAGGGCTTCTTGCCCCAAGACAACCTCTTTAAAGTTGACCTTGAAATATCCACTATGAGGTTTTTAGGGAGGTTGGAACAGGAAGGATGTGGGAGTCCAGAACAGAGCATTATAGAATATTCCCCTGCCAGAAGCTCCACTCCCCCGGGGACAGATGAGCCACACAGCCCTGGAGCCTGTCCCTGGGCCAGCTGGTCTGCGCTGATTGGACATTGCCTACTTCATACCTCCCCGACCTCAAACTTCCCAACCCCACATCCCACCCTTCCTCTCTCCCTCCAGATCAAATATTCTGAGAATTCACATTTTCAAAAAGGCCCTGGGGAAGACAATAGTCAAACCCAACACTGAACCTCCAGTAAGAAAGGGACAGCTGCTGGTTCCTAAGAAATAGGCACAGTGGAACTTGGTGGGGATAGGGACATTCTTGTTCACCTCTTGATTCACTCTCACCCCATACTCTTCTCCCTAGCCATACTCTTCCTCCTCCCCATATTCATAATTACCCCTCCCCATACTCTTCCCCCTCCCCCCCACTCCCACCCCTTTGGGGCTGATTCCACCTGGACTGATGCCACCCCAGGACATGCCAACTGCCAGGAAAGTCAGCCCAAGTGAGGGACTCCCATTAGCCAAGACCTTGGAAGTATTATCACGGCCTTCGAGAGCAGAGATATCCAACAACAATTTGCTTTGGAGTTTTCTTTCAAAACAGAAAGAATGAAATTACCTTCTTAGTGGGACAATATTAGTTTAGTATAAAACAAACAGAAAATCGCCATCAGCCTCTAAATGAATGCTTTCATCTCACACCTGCCTTCCTGTCCAGGTCTGAATAAATAACCACAGCA
This sequence comes from Erethizon dorsatum, assembly GCA_028451465.1. NCBI lineage: Eukaryota > Metazoa > Chordata > Mammalia > Rodentia > Erethizontidae > Erethizon > Erethizon dorsatum. The sequence continues at coordinate 113,208,279 of CM051822.1, read as the reverse complement.
TTAATAAAAAGCACAGCTATTTACCTTAAAGAATAGAATTTCCAATCCTACAAAAACAGTTGCTGCTGTTTCAAGCATTGATGAGAAAAAAATAAATTTACACCAAATTGTATTTTCAATATGTTAATTAAACCAATAAAGAGTAACTGTATTTGAGTTTCCTGATCTAATAATAAAAAAGATATGTTTGGCTGACTATTTAAAGTGCTTGATGGAATATTTTATATGCTTTATTTACATAATGAATAAATGCAAGACTAACATGCCGAGTTTTAGTGAACTGCTTGGAATGCTGCGGATGGAGAGCTCTGCAGAGGTGCAGAAAACCCTCCCCTGTAATTAACTTTCATTGTTTAGAAAACCAAGGCTATAAAAGTCTATTTAATCAAACTTCTCTCTATGTGCTTTCTTTTTTAAATTACACTTAGAAATCCATACACTGAGAGTCTCATTTTAAAGGTAGATCGTGAGAACATTCAACCAGCTTCCATAGGAAAAATCACAAATTGAAAAGAAGACAATTAGCAAAACTGAATTCTGAAGCTCACATAAAATATCAGAGACTATTAGGTTTGATTAACGACCCTTACTTTTGACAAATCTGCCATTCCTAACTTGGGCTATGGCTGGCTCGTGCTATGCTTGGCCCATAAATTGGTGGGAAAATGGAGCACAGACAACATGCAGCCGACCATATGTCATGTCTTCTGTGACTTAGGCTAACCAAGCTTAAAAGCACCACACCATAAATCTCATTTCACTCCCTGAAACTGGAGACAGAACAGCAGTTCTACGTATCCATTGCTGCATAATGAATCACCCCCAAAATGTGGGGGCTCTCAAAAGCAACAAGGTTTTATGATCTCTCCCAATATGATCCTCCTTGCATCTCTCTGGGGTACCCACTCTGTCACATACCAGGAAGGCGAGGCTGGCTGGACCTTCATTGCTAGACTCTCAGCAATGCCATTGGCCACATGTCCTCCCATGGTCTCTCTGCCACATCACTCTCTGCCACCTCACTCACTGTGCAATGACTGGCCTGCAGGAGCAAGCTTCCTGAAGGAACCAGGTGGGAACTGTGCTGCTTTTTATGACCTATCCTCAAAGTCCCATAGTGTCATTTTCCTTGGAGACACAGTTTCTTGCAGACCCAAGAGGAAAGAATTAGACCCCACCTCTTCATCTTGTAAGAGTGGACAGGAGGAGGCCTGGGCATGTTGTTATCCCACCACAATCTTGTTTATCTTTGAGGACAGGATGCCTATAAGCCAAAGAGAGGTCTCTTTCAGGTAGGGTAGCCAAAACAAGATGGATCTAAGATGGCTGCCAGAGCAACCACCAGACAACCTCTATCTTCATTATAATCCCAACTACACGCTAAATGACACACTCCCCCAGCGCCATGATAGTTGATAGTTACTATTATAATGAACAGAGAAAATCATTAAAGGAAGGAATAAAAGGTGGCACCCTAATTTGGGGGGGAAATCTTCACCCATTCCCAGAAAAGACATGAATATCCCTCTCTTTTATTAGTCTATTGCTCCCCCATACTTCTGCACGTTATATCTATAACCTTCCAACCTAACCCCGACACACAGGTTGAGAAATTGTTTTGTGAGTTTACTCTCATTTCTTCTATTCTTTGCTAAGAATAAGTCTCCTTTGCTGCTCCATCTGTGCTTGGTCTTGTTAGTAGTTCCACGATTCCGAAAAGGAAAAGGGATCTGGTTTGTGGTCAGAAATTGGTAACAACCTGGGAACACATGCTGCTCAAAAGCTATGTTCTCAGCTGGTTAGAAACTGCCTCTCCTAAGCCTGCAGCCACCCCTCTGTCCTCAACTTCAACCTGCAAGCCACCTTCTGTCCATTTATTTCATGTGCTCAAGCCCCACTCATGAGTGTGATAGGTGTGTGTCCTGCAAAAAGTTCACGTTACAGTCCAAAGCCCAAGTACTTCATAGTGTGACTGCATTTGGGAAGAGGGTCCTTAAAGAGGTGATTAAGACTAAGCAAGGTCGTTGCAGCGGGCAGTGATCCATATAACTAGTGTCCTTACAAGAAGAGATTAGGACACAGACACATACAGAGGGATGACCATGTGAAGACACAGAAAAAAAGGGCCTATACAAGCCAAGGGAAGAGGCCTCAGCAGAAATCCACCCTGCCAAAACCTTCATCTTGCACTTCCAGTCTTCAGAACAGTGAGAAAATGAATTTCTGTTGTTTAAGTCACCCAGCCTGTGGGACTCAGCTATAGCAGCCCAGCAGACTGCACATCTGCTTTAAACATGGATTCCTCACTGCCCGGGCTCCTCCCATAAAGGGAGCAACTCCCATCATACCTCATTCCTGTGGTCACCCAGCAACCAGCCCCTGCATCCATTCGGACTCTGTCAAGGCCAATGCCATAGAAAGGCTCTCTGGGTTCCCCTGGAGGAGTGAACCCCCTCCAGCCCTTCCCAGCCTGTCCATCATGTCTTTCTCCATTTCTGCCTCAGAACTTCTCCCAAAGCTACAGAAGCCACTCAGGTCACACAAGGTACACCCTAGAACTGGAGTCCTGGGGATGTATCCCAGAGAACAAAGGCAAATTTTCACACAGAAACCTGTACAATATGTTATTCACCAAAACTGGTAGCAATAAAGATTCTCTTCAGTAGATGAGTGGGTATATAAACTGTGTTTCATCCAGACCACAGAGTACTACACAGGCCTGAAAAAGAATGAGCTATTCATTCATGCCACAATGTGGATGAACCTAAGTGAAAGGAGCAGGATCAAAAAGGCCATATATAGTTTGATTGCATTCCTGTGACATTTGGAAAAGAGCTGGGAAGATCAGTGCTATTGGGGGTTGGTAAATGAGGGAGTATTTCTACAAAAAGAATGCACAGGTGAATTTTAAAGGCAATGTATACAAACTTTAGAAAATGAAGCAGGGGTATCAAAGATCCAGTACAACTGTTACAAGTACATGACATATAATCCCACAGCAGGAGGATATGGAGCTGACCCAAAAGCTTTGGGAAAACTCGTTGTTTTGACTGAAAACTGTGCGGCTAAAGACAGAAGGAACTACCCATAAACACTGTACTCTTTGGCAAAGTCATTTCTTGCAGGAGCTGGGCTCACAATTTTGAAAGTGCTTTTTCTGTGTGCTAGGGTGGATCAGTAAGTAAGCGGAGTGAGTGGAGCCAACCAGGGTCCTCCTGACAGAGAATAAATTACAGATGGGCAAGGGAGGAGACCAGAATGCACCAGGTGCTACTAGATTTAGAGCCGGATGCATGAGTGTGGACCTGAGTTTGCCTTGATGCCCAGGCAGACACAGAGAAGACCTCAGAACAGCAGCAGCCTGGGAGGAATGAGTACCCTCAGTGCTCAGATCACAGTGCTAAGCACCAATGCCAGTAAAATGAGCTGGGGCTCCTAGGAGACATGGCTGACTGTAGCATCAGGACAGGAAAAAAAATGTGAGATGAGCATGGAGTGCCTTGTAGGACCAGAATTGAAGGAAGTAGTCAAAAAAACAAAAAGATGGGGACATGTCAAAGGATGCAGGAACCAACCTACGAACACTTCCAATAGCCAATACTGGGACAACTTGAGCAACTGAATAAATAACATAAGGTTGAATTATAACCAAAAGCATCAGCTAAATATGTATGAGTCTCTAGTGATATAAATAAATGTATGAATAAATAAATAAAGGAGAAAAAGAGATGTCTTCTACACAAAGACCTTGAATAATTTATGTCACTACTTCCTCTCCAAGGAGTGGCACTCACATCCCTCCCCACGGAGTAAAGCTGAACTCAGTCCCTTGGCTCCAAAGAACAGAGTCTTGACAGGAGGGAAAGTGACCTGACATGGAGACACTGGCAAAGCTGACCTTAAACAGGTCACCAGCTGGGGGGGCCACGCGCCTCTGATATGACACAACAGAGGAGAAGAACAGCTCATTTTGTGGTCTTCTTCCCAAAAATCCATAAAGCCATTGTAACAGTGCGACCATTGCAAGAGATTCTACAAAATACATGACTAGTGCTTCTCAAAACTGTGAGACTTCAATGGTTAAAATGAGGAAAACAGGATTAGGATGCAGCTGAGTAGCAAAGCGCTCGCCTGGCCTGTGCAAAGCCCTGGGTTCCATCCCCTTTCTAAACCAGGAGTCTAAGAAATTGTGAAAGATCAGCCACATGCAATGTCATATTCTGATTTAGATCCTGGAAGAGAAAAATAACTGGTAAAGAAGCTAGTAAAACTCACATAAAGTCCAGAGTTCAGATAACAGTAACGTGCTCATGCTGAGTTGTTAGTTATAACAAATATACAAGGGTAAAACATGGAGGGAAGCTGATTAAGGAGTGTACAGAGAATTCTGTACTGTCTTTGTGACTTTTCTCGAAATACAAAGTTTTTTACAAGATGTAACTTTTGTTTTCCTTTTTTAACATGGGTACCAGGAGTTGACCTCAGGCGCCCGTGCCGCTGAACGATATCACCAGCCCTTTTTTCATGTGTGGGTACCGGGAGTCAAACTCAGGACCTCGTGCTTGCCAGGCAGGCACTTATGCCGCTGAGCTACCTCACCGGCCCATAAAATGTAACATTTTTAAAAATGAATAAACCTCAGAGGTCTTGGTCTGTTTGGGACATCTTCCAAGATGCTTTTGCTGGGAGCTTGTCTTCCTTTCCTAATAACCCTGGAAAGGCAATAGAAACATGATCCACCTCACCGGTGTCCCCCACCCCTTGAGCAGTGTTCCCATCACTCAACTGAACAGCTAGGTAAAGAGGTTGGGTTTGGACTCATTCTAATCCAAATGATTAAATCAACAATAAATAAAAATGATCAGGATCTGACAGCACCCCAGACTGCCCCATTCTTCTAGATCTGGGTAAACAGATGGTAAAGGTGTTGTTTCCTGGGGAGACAGGAAGGGTAAACAGTGCTCTTCAATGCCTCACTGTGGCACAATGAGACTGTGGTGATTTTGTAGTCACATAGGATACGAGACCCAGGGGATAGGTAGAATGAGAACAAGATGGAGACAATTATATAACTGGCACCCTAGTGTTTTTAAAAAGGCATCAAATGTAAATTACCTGGTTGAAAATCATACTTTGAGTATTTATAAAATGTGTGACTTTGAGCAAGTCACTTTAGCTGTCAGGGCGTCCCTTTTCTCATTCGTGAAATGAAGACATTGTTGTTTGTACAAGCAGGGTGCCCTGATCACAGACAGTTGCTTTGAGTTTATAGAGACTGGTCAAGGATGGTCCTCCTTGGGTGAAAAGAGTCCAAGCTGCATATAACCCTTTTGTACTAAATATGGATGTCAGCCAGGTGAGAACTATGGCCATTGAGACCAAAAGTCCGTACTAACACTACCAGGCATCTGTGCCTGGTGCTAAAGGGTGAGCCTGAGCCAGAGCAGAACACCTGCATGTCAGGTGATATCAACATGAAGCACTCTTGAGCCCAGCTGTGCAAGTCCCTTCTCTAGGACAAGCAATAGGGAAATTTCCAGTACACATGGAATCTGATAAGTGAATATCTGAAACAACATACTGATGAGGATCCAGAGGGAGGCAGGTGAAGAGCCCCCAATGGGACTGTTGGTAATGGTGAAGGCACCCAGAGTCCAGCCCCTGACAGCCCTGAGCACCGAGTGGGCAAGGCAGAGCATGAGTGAAATCTAGAAGAGAAAAGGCATTGCCCAGGTACTGCCAGGGAATTAGCACCGAAACAAGAGGGCAGGGAAGAAACAGCTGACCACTTCCTCAACCTGCCCCAGTGCCCTGCTGGCCACTCATTGGCTCAATCAGCTGAAAACCAGTCCATGAGGGAGAGTGCCCAGGCAATGCCATGTCAGTTCAGCCTGCTGGGCACCATGAAAGCACAGAAAGAAGAAAGGGGCCCAGGCCTACAGAACAGCCAGTGCAGCATTTTTATGGAGGCCTGAACCACAGACTGGCTGGCACTTGAAAGCTTCGCTACTTTACCACATGCACACATGAGGACAAAAAGCACACAAGTTGAAATATAAGAGGGGGTCCTCAGAATGTACTGGGCCAAGTGAACCTTTATTTGTTTCTTTACACTTTTCTCTGGTTTCCAAATTCTGACAATAAGTTTATCATATTTTACATTCAGAAAAAAAATGTTTCTAAAATGTAATGTAAAATATACACACATTCACCCAGATATATTCAATTGAACCATATAAACATCCTGCTATTGTAGGTCAAAACAGACAGATGTCTGTTCAACTTAATGCCCTCACACACATCAGTATACGCACATACACTCATGTGCACATATATTAGACATGCACACATCCTAAGCATCCCATCCTAAATTCAAGGCCAAACAGCTAATCCTAGCTGGTGTTGATAGGTTGGCAAGACTATTACATGAGTTGTGTTTCTATGGCTACTCTACTGATTAAAAAGGATGTCTGGCCATTTTTCATACCATTCACACCCCTAGTATATTACAGAGTCTGAACTCTATGTGACACCTGGCTCAAGACCTGCTTTCACATTTCAGCATCTAGGATGACTCATGAAACTAAAAACAAGGCATTGTCCTCTTCTATGGCAACAATGTGTTTTGTTTCTGCCATGACCATGGGCCAAAGGGCAGTGTTTTACCCAGGTGTGCACCTGCTAAGGACCATTGCCCTGCTGGCTGGGGCAGGAGAGAGCGCCCTGTGTGCTTGGCAGCTGGACAGGCTCTAGGAGAAGCCCCTCTGCCCAGAGTACTTCTGCCATGAGTTCAGAGTTGACTAGGCCTGCAGCCAAGTCAGAGTCACTTGTAACATCCCATTATTAAAAGATATACCTTGTGATGGTGAGTTTGTAGCATAGCTGTGATTTTGTGGAAAGTTGATGGCAGGATACTTTCTGAGCCCTGAACAAATGTCTCCCTGGTCACACATTGTCAGAGAGTATGGAGTTTTTCTGCCTGAAGATACATTCTCGCTGTGCAAAGTCCTCAGCAGGGCTGATGGATGATGGCCCCTATCAGGCCCTGATACAAGAAACACCTCCTAAATCAAGCTCCCAGCTTGGCCTACCCTTTCCCCATTTGAGGGACAGGCTCTCAGAGACTCATAACTCTCCTCTTAGTGTAGGATGCCCACTGATCTTAACTGCAGCCAGAAGCCCTTCCACCACACACCCACAGTCTCTCTGCTCCCACAAGGACACAGCAGAAGCTCATGGTTGCCTCACCACATGCTAATGTCCTCATTCCCACAGGTGACTCCCAGATCTCAGGCCAGCAGGCCAGCAGCAGCCGGGAGCCTTTTGGGAGGGACTCCTGTTGCTGTCTGGAGCTCCATTTACATGGCATTCATTCCCTGTATCACTCTAAATGTCACTTTAAACTTCCTTCCTTGGATGTGAATCACACAAGACCCCAAGACTGATACATGGGCTGTATTTCAAGCAGTCAGCCCCAACATCCTCACCTGGACAAAATGGTGGATATGTATGCCTAGCTCGAAGGTTGTCGTGAGGCTTACTTAGAACACTGCCCAGTGAGCATCCAGAATTCAGAAAGTGGTTCGTCCATACAATGGAATATAATTCATCCTGTAAAAGGGAGGAAATTCTGATACATACTACAACATGAATGAACCGTGGGGACATTATGCTGAGTAAAATAAGCCAGACATGAATAATAAATACTGTATGGTTCCACTTGTATGAGGTCTTCAAAGTCATCATGTTCATGAATAAAGACAGACAGCAGAAAGGTGGGTGCCAAGGGCTGGAGAGATGAGGAGTCAACATTTAATGGTGACAGAGTTTCAGTCTGGGAAGATGAAAAGTTCTGGAGAAAGACGGTAGTGATGGTTGTACAACTATGTGAATACGCTGAACTCTACATTTAGAAATGAGTAAGATCTTAAATAAGCAAGGGAGACATGAGTGGGAGGAGTAATAGAGACAATGTCAGGAAACGTGTGAACCAGAGAGAGGAGACAGATTCAGACAGGGGCAGCAAGTTGTAAAAGTCAGTCCCAGGGGCCAGGGATATAGCTCAGCGGCACAGTGCCTGCCTGGCAAGCGTGAGGTCGTGAGTTTGATTCCTGGTTCCAAAAATTTAAAAAAAATTTTAAAGTCAGTCCCAGCAAGTGGGAGATCCCCAAGGACATCCCCAGGAAAAGAACTGGCACTAGACCACAGATGCACAAAGAAAGCTTCATGCCAGGCACAACTGCTCTAGTCCACCGAGAACTTCTTCCCTCTTGCAAGCCCAATGTGAATGGCTGAAATCATCAGCCAGAGAGGGACAATATCAGGGCACTCATCCCAGATGTGCCCACCTCCTTCTCATCACATGGAGCATCTTCTGAGACAGAGCTCCACAATGTTCTTCCCCGGAACCCCAGACACTCCCACTCTTCAAACTAAAATGGATGCTAGAAAATAACACCTACTGTGGGTTATCGCTGTATTGCAATTTTCAAAACCTACAGTTTTACTACAGAGAAGTTGAAAGCATGCAGGAAAACAGAAGTTACTAGTAACCATATCACCCAGGAATGACCCCTCCAACATCATACCACATGTTAAATACTTCCAGACACATACATGTTCCAAAGACTCATCCATATATGTAGACACATATACCTATATGTACCTAATTGCCCAGTATACTGTTTTTATTTCTTGTCTTGAATCAAAATGAGATCCAATGTATCTATGCTTTTGATCTCTTTTACAAGCTTTTCCCATATGGCTTACTCTAGGGATTTTTTTGAATGCTGACATTCAAAGATATAATAAGACACTCCATTGCTCTACCATATTTCATTTGAACTAATTCATACTGGGGAACATTCAGGCAATTTCCAAATTTCTGATATTATGAACACTGTAGGATGTGCCTCCTTATGGCTTAGTGCTGAGGATACTCCTAATATATTCCAGCTAGAAATCCCTGCACCAAAATGGGAGTGTTCTCCTTGATGTACATCACCAAAATGCCCCCCAGAAAAGCTACCCCAGCTCTACTCCACCAGTGATATGTTATAAAGCCTAAAGAAACCAACTCCAACTCAATTAAACTTGCTAAACAAACACCTACAAAGCAAAGGCACATAATGAAGGCAACATATATAGGATGTGACAATTCCAGAAGCTTTAGTAATCCCCCAGGTTGTCAGCTTAAAAGCCAATGGACATGTGACCAATGTTTAATGCAACCTTGCAGCAGCAAAAGAAGGAACTAGCTTCTAGGGAAGTGTGTCTGCATTGCAAAGTCTCCCCATCCCAGCCAGGACCCTGCCACACGGGGGCAAGAGAGGACTCTCAGGATGGCTCAAGCCACCAACTACCTCCAGTGCCCTCCCAGCCCACCAAGGAAGCCACAGCTGATTTGCACAGAGCTGCCAGAGGGCGAGGCAGGCCACATGACCAGCCCATTGGGGCATATCAAAGGCCCCACCCTCAGGCTGCTTCCACTGGTTTTAATAGCATTGATTTTGTGCCAAAAGTTAGTAGGATTCTGTTTTAATTGATGGCCTTACAGCTGACCTCTAGAATGCGTTATTCATGAATGACACATTCCAGTGTCTGTTCACAATCTTTGCAGCACTGTGGGCATCTCCTGGGCCACAGGACACAGGACCAGAAGCCCTGAATGACCAAGATGGTGACCCTCTATGGCAGCTCCCCATACAACAGGGTCCAGGCCAGCACCAGGCAGCATGAGGTCTACAGGCTCCTGGTGCCACACTGCCTATAATAGACAGGCAACTTGTGGCCTTTGTCATGGGTCTAGTAGCTCAAATTGTATACAGTACTTTTGAAAAAATTGTTTAGTCCTGCTTGTCTGCAGGGTATGGGCCCATGATCACCTCCTGTGGATGGATGAGCGCCACCTACAGGCCACTTTCCTGGAGTCCTCCACCTCCCACCCCACCTCCACATTCTGGGTCCCACCCCATTAAATGCCACTGCAGGAGCTCTGGGGTGGGGCCCAGGAATCTGAATTTCCCATGAGCACTCAAGTGAGCTAGATGGCCCCTGAGTTGGAGTCCACGTTTTAGCCATTGCCATCCCTAAAGGAGGGAACTGCTTGCTTGTCAGCTATATCTCTGTTTTCTTTCTTTTCTTTTTCTAATTCAGCTGGCTAAAACATTGACTCAGTTTTTTAAAAATACGTCTATACAGAGGGCCAGCAATGACAGTAGTATTAACTATACATATTCCAGACCACTCCCTCACCCTAGAATTCAGGAAGTAAGCCTGGAAACGAGCATTTTAAAACTCTTTCAGTGATGATATAGCTCAGCCAGTTGGGGACAGATCTAGCATATGACAAATTGGGTGCAGAGATGAGATGTACTAACATACATCCTACTTCTCCCTCTTGGAGCCACACAACATGCTCCCCAGAGGCGATGCTGTGCCTCCCAACATCTAGACCTTAGGTGCTCAGTCTAACAGTGTCTCTTGTATTATCTCAGGACTCCCACATGAGCCCCCATCACATACCTGCCTCTCGGAAATAGCTGCTTCCACACCAAGACCTACCACCCAGCCACTCTTGAGTGGTGGCTGCTGCACCCCACCTCTTTCTCAGCACCCCTAGAGAGGATGTGCGGGCTACCAGGGGATAGCACCACAGCCCAGGCCTGCGCCAGATTCCATCCTGCCACTGATGACACTTCTCTAAACTTCTTTTCCTCGCTAAGCACAATAAAATCCAAAGAGAGGAATCTACCCCCCAGAAAACATGCTGTTCCCCCTAAAAGTCCCTCTGGGAAGCATCTGTCATTGGAAGCACCATAAAAGGTTTTGTACCCCATCACAGGCCCTGCAAGGATCCTCCTGGTGAGGTGCGCAGAAGAGAAGAACTCCTGCAAATGCTGAGCATGAACCAAAGGGGTACACTGATGAACAGGGGCCCTGTGTTTTGGTTTCATTGTGGTTTTGATCCCCTTAGCATTCCTTCCATTTGGAGTCAACTTGGAATTTGCAAAGGGAACATGGACTTACAGGCTTGGGAAGGACCCTGATAGCCCCCTATATGTGCTACTCAGTACGACAGTGGCCCCTGAGGCCTACATGCTGAGGGTCTGCAAGCTGGAGAGCGAGATACACGACCCCCAGCATCTTTCCATCAGCCCAAGGAGCCAGGGCCACTAGGATGCTGAGGAGGGACTGGCAGGAGGGAGCATCCCTGTGAGAATGACAGGAGTTCCCAGGAGAAGCACTTGGACCTGACTGTTGTTGGTTACAGACAACTTGGAAGCTAGCGGCTCATCTTCTCTATCACACTCCCCTCCCTCACATCTCAGTAGGATGTTACAAAATGGTGATTCTGACTTTCTGGAACCTGGGCTACATATGACCATACAGGTCATGGGACTCTAAGATGAAGTTTTAGTTCCCTCTCTCTTCTTCTCTCACTCCTTCCTCTTTCCATTGATTCAAATCCCTCTAATCCTGATCATCTCTCCCCCAAGAGTCCCCTCCTCCCCCACATCCAAAGAAAGCTCAAGCAAAGAAACAGCTGACCTCCATGGCTGGCTCCAACTTCAGGAAACATGTTCAGACAGAAAAGCTCTTACCATGCCAGACTCCCAGCAGGACCACTTGTATTAATCCATTAGTGAATATTTACTGTAAGTTCTTAAGCACAGGTCCTTAATTTTGCCAATTAAGTTCCCAACTGCTATGGTAATAGGCAATGTAAAAGTCCTAGAGTAATAAAGATCATTAGATTTACAACAGCTGTGGAAGCCCCAGACCTGGGGGCTGAAGTATTGAGGTCAGGAGTCACCCTGACCTTGTTTCTCAAAGTGCAGACTGGTTATTTCTGTGTCTCGCCTTCACCTGGTGCTACAGGAGGCTGTGGGGCCCACAGAGGCTTTGTTTCCTTTCTCACACTAAGATACCCAACTTCTGCATTCTGTTCCTCTTTAGGCCAACATAGTCATGAAATGTAATTTTTAATTATTTTATGGAGGAAAGGCCCAGGAAAGTCATAAGGAGGCCCTGGGGAAGGGCCAAGGGCAGGAGGGGCACCATCATGAAGAATGCGTGGAGCTGGGACAACCCTGAGCCAGCTCAGTCCAAGCATAGCACAGGCCAAATGCCCCTCGGCGGAGGGGGGCAGCCTCCCTCCCGCAGAGCAACACTGTGTGAGAGGGAAGGAGACCCCAGAGGCTGAAGGGTCAGCTCTGGGACTTAGGGCGGGCAGGAATAGTTAAAAGTAACCCCCAAAACAATTATTCTGGCCCTGGGAGGTGAGCCCTGCCCTCCCACCCCACCTTCTCTAGGCTCTCCAGTGCCAATGATGGAGCAGGCCCACCAAGCTGCCCACAGCAGCAGTTCCCATGAGACCACATTTACATAAACTGTGAACCCTGGCCCTGCACTGCAACAGGGCCATCACCTCGGCAGCCCCTGTGCCCTCCTCCACACCCCCACCTTAGTTCAGCAGCCACAGAGGAAGGGCAGCCTCCCAGGAACCCGTATCTCTGAGCAAACCCCCCTCCCAGCTCAGGCATTGCAGGCCAGAGGCTGAACTACCAGGGGAATTGAATATGAGTACATTGAGGGAGGCCCCTGCCCTGTCATACCGAAAGTTGCCCCTATCAAAGACAGCTCTACTTGATTCTTTTTTTGTCCAGGCTGGACTGGAACTCACATCCTATTGCTTCAGCTTCCCTAGTTCTGGGATTACAGGCATGTGCCACCCAGAAGACTAGGTCTGCAAGTAATAGCTGTCGCCCCTCCTTTGCACTGTAAGAGCAACCATGCCTGGAACCCCAGGCCTTCCACAGCTTGCCAGGTTGAGGCAACTGAATCTGTTTAAAAGGTATGCAAAAGTGCTGCAGCACTGATGAGACCCAGGCCTTCCCTCCTACCCCCAACACCTCCACTGCTGTCCCTTGGCTTACAGAATCAGTTCCTCCTGTCTGGTCATGGTGTTCACAGGCTCAGCCCAGTTATCTCTAAGCCCATCAAGTCCACCAAGTGATCTTCCGCCAACCATTAAACCACCCACAGCTCCCAGCTTGGGATGTTCACCAGAGCCTACAATGTCATGGGCATATTGGTTGCTGAGGTAGGTTGGATGGTGACCTCCAAAAGATAAGTTCACATCTTAACCCCCAGAACTGTGACCATGCCTTATTTGGAAACAGGAACTGTGCTGGTGTAAATAAGTGAAGGATCCTAATATGAAGTCATTCTGGATTATGTGGGTGGGGTCTAAATCTACTAACGAGGGTCCTTTTCAAGACAGAAGAAGAGCAGACACAGTGAAGAAGGCTGTGCGAAGATGGAGGCAGAGAGGGAGGTGTCCTGTCAGGGCCAAGGAACACTGGAGCCACCAGAAGAGGCAAGGATAGACCTTTCCCAGAGCCTCGAGAGGGAGGGTGGTCCTGCCAACACCTGGATTTTAAAGTAGCTCCCAGGCTATGGGAGAGCAAATTTCTGTTGTTTTAAACCACCCACCTTGTGGTGATTTGTTCTGGCAGCCCCAAGAAACTAACCCAGCAGACGACATACAGTATGGCCAGCGGGAGAGCAGAGGCCTCACATATTCCTGTGAGGAAAGGATATGGAAGGTATACTAAAAGTTCCTGGCCAACACTGGGGAAAAGAAAGAAGTCTCAGTAAAATGAAAGTGGTTCAAAGTCTCAGAGGTCTTCAGGGATAGGATTCCAGAGCTGCCTTCTGAAACCCCAACACTGACTATTGTTCCAAGTAAGTATTTTCATGTCACTGGGGTGGTGTTTTTATTACAGCTACAGAATGCAGAACAACACACATTTTAAGACAACCCAAAATTGTAGAGTGGACACTGGACCTGGTCCTGTGGAATCCAGAAGCTATGAAGGGAGGAGGGTTCAGGTCCAGTCAGCCCCAGTTCCAACCATGCATGGGTTCTGCTCCTTGGGTTGCCTCCTGTGGCACCATGGTGGCCACCTTGCAAGCCAGAGACCACATGGCCTGTGAACCATCTGGGATTGCCGGGCAGGCACCAGGAACGAAACAATCCTCTCTGGGAAGCACACAGGGGATTCCCCTTGCTTTCAAGCTGTGCTGCTTTTGGGTTCTTTCCCCAGCGACAAATTTCTATTTTTAAAAAATGTGAATAATTTCAAACAGAAGCAGTGATGAAATATACATGAACTTTATCATGCATGGCTTTTTAGCTGGAAAAATATCCCTTTCACTAGAAGAGCTCTTTCCAAGGGTTGTATTGCTTGGAGCCATTTGATTAGGTTACAATACAAGAGAAACAACATTTACAGAAAGCACAAATCCAGGTTGTCCTCAAGATGGCGGATGAGTAAGAAGCAGGCAGCGAAACTCTCTCTAAAAGTTACCATTGGAACACGGGAATATAGCGAACCGGAAAGCGCAGGAGGGGGGGAGATGCCTCCCCGAAACCCAGAAAAGTTCTGAAGCGCAATCTGGGACCCCCGGCACCAGTGACGGGTGACTTCCAACAAAGAAGAAGGAAAGAAGGAGCAGACCGCACGCGCGCACCTTCTACTATCCCGGGAGTTGCAGCGCCGCGGAGGCTCAATTCTACGGACACACGGTGGCAGCTGGCGCCCAGGGAGCCCCCACGGAGGATCCTGAGACAGCGGCGGGGCAGGGGAGCGGCGGAGAACGGCGCTGACCGGCGGTGAGTGTCTCTCAGCCACAGCTGCCCCACGCCAGAGAGCGACCGGCCGGGCGCCATTGTGGGGGGTGTGGCGAAACTCAGAGCGGCTCGAAAACTGCTCTGGGAACTTGTGCTCCGGACAGGGCAGCACGGGGCCTCTCAGGACCACGAAAGTGTGCTGAGGTCAACAGGCGAACGAGACTGGACTCTCAGCCACACCTGTCCCGCGCCAGAGAGCGACTGGCCCGGCGCCATTGTGGGGGGCGTGGCGAAAAACCAGAGCAGCGGGAACCAGTGCAGGGAACCCGCGCTCCGGACAGCACGCTGAGCCTCTCAGGCCCAGGGATCGTGAAAAGGCGCTGAGAGCGGAGGCGAGCTAGACTGGTCTCTGCCTGAAAGTACGCGCCTCTGCTCACCGCCCGCCAGAGGGCGCTCCTGGCTTACTGGGACGGACCTGCACAGAACAGGACTCTGTCACCACAAGGTACCTGCCTACAACAGAGTCAACACCTGGAACTGATTCTTTTTATTTTTTTTATTTTTATTTTTATTTTTTTTTTCTCACTGATTTGTTTTTTGTTCTGGCGAAGGGTTTTTTTGTTTTTGTTTTGTTTTGTTTTGTTTTTTGGTGGGGTTTTATTTTTGATCTGTCTGTTTTATTGTTTTTATCTTCGTTTTTGTTTCTGTATGTGTATTTGCTCTTTCCTTCATTATTCTCTCTGGTTTTTTATATGAGTGTAAACAGCGCCTCTAACTTCTTTGTGATTGTGGTTGTGATCTGTTCTTCCTTTTATCCCTTCCTTCTCTTTTTACCACCTGTCCTCTACACTAGTGTCCCAATTTTAGTGGGATCCCTCTTGGTCCTCTAACCTTACATCTAATTCCTTCCTCTTCTCCCAATACTCTATTTCTCCTTAACTCATTTTAAATTTAAACTCCTCAGGGAAAAATTGACATACATAGGACTTGTATACTGCATATAATTTTTCTGGTGTGTTTTAGATTTTGTTATATAACCACAACTCTATACAGCTAAAAGTGGTAAATAACTGGTTAGCTCAGTCTGTCATTTTCTAGGCTGTGTTTGATGCTTTAGTTAACATTATAGCCAAATGTGAAATAATTGTTCTAAACATCTTTCCTTCCTGATATTTCGTGATTGAGATTGACTAAGGGACACAGAAAATACAGTGGCACAGTACCAAAAAATCAAGGACTGGGCCAAACAGGTAGCAACTTCGCATACCCAACGAATTGAAGAGGTAGGATCTGGCAGAAAGCTCAAAACCTAAAAGCAAGCTCCACTTGGAAGATACTGCAGAGAAGTAGTCATCTTCTAAAGATCTTAAACACTAGCAATAAAGTAACCTACTATAGGTAATTTGCAAACATCACCCCAGGAATTAAAGAAAGAAAAAATGAGACGACACTTAAACAAGATGCAACCCCACACATCCAATTCACCAAAGGCAAACCTAGGGAGCAATGAGGTGGGACAATCCGAAAGCCACCCACCTGGCCTATCTGAAGTGGTAACAACAAAGCAACTGAATGAGGTTCTGGAAAAAATTAAAACAGAAATAATCTCACAGATAACTGCAGAGATAATGTCTACAATGAAGACCATGCTTAAGGACACTATAGCTGATACAGACAAAAAAAATAGATGAACTTAAGAAAACTATAGAAACCATGAATGCTCAGCATAGGAAAGAAATGGAATCCATAAGGCAGATTCAAGCAGATATCCAAGAGATAAAAAATTCCATTGAAAGTATTTGTAGCAGAATAAGCCAATGCGAGGACAGGATCTCAGATATAGAAGACAGGCTTGCAATTAGTGATCATGAAATGGAAAAATTCTTAAAAATAGCAAGGGACCATGAAAAATCAATTCAGCAGCTGCTAGATGACTCAAAGATAAACAACTTAAGAATAATTGGAATAAATGAAAAAGCAGGAGATAGCATCAACGACATTAAAACCTTGTTCAAAGACATAATCAGGGAGAACTTTCCTGGAAGAGAAAAGGATTTTGACACCCCTATAAGTGAAGCTTTTAGAACACCAACTAGACATGATCAAAAAAAAAACTTCAGCCAGACATATCATAGTCAAGATCCCAGAAATTCAACAGAAGGGCAGAATCTTAAAAGCTGTTAGGGAGAAGAGACAAATCACCTATGAAGGAAAACCCATCAGAATCACAGCTGACTTTTCAGCACAAACCCTCAATTCAAGAAGAGCTTGGAATGATGTATTGCAAGCTCTAAAGGAAAATAATTTTCAGCCCAGATTGATATACCCTGCAAAACTATCTTTCAAATTGATGGAGAAATAAAATACTTTCATGACAAAGAACATCTGAGAAAATTTATGACCACCAAACCAGCACTCCAAAACGTTCTGAAGGACATTCTAGAAAGAGATAGGAACCCCAACAGAAGGAATCCACCAGGCAGGGCAAAAAATTAAATAGCCGGAAAGCGGAAAAACAAAGAGAGGGAACCAACAACAGGAAAATATCATGACAAGTCAATACATATCAGTTTTAACCATCAATGTTAACGGTCTCAATTCACCAATCAAAAGGCACAGACTGGCGAAATGGATCAAGAAGCAAGATCCAACAATATGCTATATACAAGAAACACATTTAATTCAGAAAGAAATTCATAGACTGAAAGTCAAAGGATGGAAAACAATACTCCATGCCACAGGAACCCAGAAAAAAGCAGGGGTAGCTATTCTTTTTGCAGACAAAGTGAACTTCAAGCCAAGAAGGATTCAGAGAGATAAAGACGGTCATTACATCCTTGTAAAGGGAACAATCCAAGAGGAAGAGATAACGATCATAAATATATATGCGTCAAATACCAATGCACCCAGCTATATAAAACAAGTACTAAAGGACATGAAAAATCAAATAAGCACTAATACAATTATATTGGGAGATCTCAATACTCCACTGTCACAAAAAGATAGATCAACTGGACAGAAAATCAATAATGAAATAGTAGAATTGAACCAAACTTTTGAACAAATGGACTTAGTAGATGTCTACAGAGTGTTCCATCCCACAACATCAGAATACACATTTTTCTCAGCTGCACATGGGACGTTCTCCAAAATAGACACATACTAGCTCATAAAACCTGCTTAAGTAAATGCAAAGGAATTGAAATTATCCCATGCATATTATCAGACCATAGTGCAATGAAATTGGAAATCAATGGCAAAAGAAATTACAAAAACTCCCTAAACACATGGAAATTAAACAGCATCCTCCTGAACAACCAATGGGTCACAGATGAAATTAAAGAAGAAATTAGTCACTTTCTACAACTGAATGATAATGACAGTACAACATACCGGAACTTATGGGATACAATGAAAGCAGTCCTAAGAGGGAAATTTATAGCATTAAATACTTATATCAGGAAAATAGAGCAAGCGCAAATAAACAACTTAAGGGTGAACCTCGAGCTTCTAGAAAAAGAAGAGCAGGTTAAGCCAAAAGCCCGTACAAGGGAGGAAATTATAAAGATCAGAGCAGAAATTAACGTATTGGAGAATAAAAAAAAACAATACAAAGAATCAATGAAGCAAAAAGTTGGTTCTTTGAAAGAATAAATAAGATTGACAAACCCTTATCCAACCTTATTAAAAAAAGAAAAGAAAAGACTCAAATCCATGCAATGAAAATGAAAAGGGTGATATCACGACAGACCCTGCAGAAATCCAGAAGATCATCTATACCTATTTTGAAAATTTATATTCTACTAAGATGGAAAATGCAGAAGAAATGGACAGATTCCTAGATTCGTATGAATTACCAAAGCTGAATCAAGAAGATTTAAAAATCCTAAATAAACCAATGTCAGCCAATGAAATTGAAGATGTAATTAAAAAC
This sequence comes from Erethizon dorsatum, assembly GCA_028451465.1. Lineage (NCBI taxonomy): Eukaryota > Metazoa > Chordata > Mammalia > Rodentia > Erethizontidae > Erethizon > Erethizon dorsatum. The sequence goes on along the minus strand of CM051822.1, from coordinate 113,189,707 downwards.
CTCCCAACAAAGAAAAGCCCAGGCCCTGATGGATTCACTGCCGAATTCTACAAGAAATTTAGAGAAGACCTAACGCCCCTACTTCTCAAACTTTTCATTGAAATTGAAAGGGAAGCAATACTCCCAAATTCATTCCTGGAAGCAAGCATTACCCTGATACCAAAACCAGAGAAGGACCCAACTAAGAAAGAGAACTACAGGCCAATCTCCCTAATGAACATAGATGCAAAAAATCCTTAATAAGATACTGGCAAACAGAATCCAACAAATCATCAAGAAGATTATACACCATGACCAAGTTGGATTCATCCCAGGGATGCAGGGATGGTTCAACATACGTAAATCAATAAATGTAATACAGCATATTAACAGAACCAAAGACAAAAATCACATGATCATCTCAATAGATGCAGAAAAAGCTTTTGACAAAGTCCAGCACCTTTTCATGATAAAAACCCTACAGAAAATTGGAATAGAGGGTCTTTATCTCAATCTGGTAAAAGCTATCTATGACAAACCAACAGCCAATATTATACTAAATGGCCAAAAACTGAAAGCCTTCCCTCTAAAATCAGGAACAAGACAAGGATGTCCACTGTCCCCACTCTTATTCAACATAGTTCTGGAAACTTTAGCCAGAGCGATTAGACAAGAGAAAGAAATAAAAGGAATAATGATTGGAAAGGAAGAAGTTAAATTATCATTATTTGCAGATGACATGATACTCTACACAGAAGACCCCAAAAAACTCCACTAAAAAACTGCTAGATTTAATAAGCAAATTCAGTAGTGTAGCTGGATACAAAGTCAATACTCAAAAGTCAATAGCCTTCCTGTACACAAATAACAAACTTACTGAAAGAGAAATTAGGGAAACAATACCTTTCACAATAACATCCAAAAAAATGAAATACCTAGGAATCAACCTCACGAAGGATGTAAAAGACCTCTATACTGAAAACTACAGTACTCTGAAAAAGGAGATTGAAGAGGATATCAGAAAATGGAAAGATATCCCTTGCTCCTGGATAGGAAGAACCAATATAGTGAAAATGGCCATACTTCCAAAATTGTTATACAGATTTAATGCAATTCCAATCAAAATTCCAACAGCATATCTCACAGAATTAGAGAAAACAATCCTAAAATTCATTTGGAATCAGAAGAGACCTAGAATAGCAAAGGCAATTCTGGGCAACAAAGGCAAGGCAGGGGGCATCACAATCCCCGACTTGAAATTATACTATAAAGCTACTGTGATAAAAACAGTGTGGTACTGGCAAAAAAACAGACCTGAAGATCAATGGAACAGATTAGAAGATGCTGAAACAACCCCAGACATACTAAGCCACCTTATCTTTGACAAAGGTGCCAAACACATTCGCTGGAAGAAAGATAGCCTCTTTAATAAATGGTGCTGGAAAAACTGGCTCTACACATGCCGAAGATTAAAACTAGATCCATATCTTTCACCATGCACTAAACTAAATTCAAAATGGATCAGAGATCTAAATATTAAAACAGAAACACTAAATCTGCTGGAAGGTAGGATAGGTAAAACCCTTGGAGACATTGGTGTAGGCAAAGACTTTATGAATAAAAACTCAACCGCATGGGAACTATCCCAAAGAATCAACAACTGGGATCTCATCTTATTAAAAAGCTTTTGCACAGCAAGAGAAACCACCAACAGAGTGAAGAGACAACCCACAATGTGGGAAAAAAATGTTTGCCAGCTGTTCCTCAGACAAAGGATTACTATCGAGAACATATAAAGAACTCAAAAAAATCAGACCTCCCAAATTTAAAGACCCACTCCAAAAATGGGCATCTGAGATGAATACACATTTCTCAGATGAAGAAATACTAATGGCAAACAAATATACAAAAAAATGTGCAACATCACTAGTCATTCCAGAGATGCAAATTAAAACAACACTGAGATACCATCTCACCCCAGAAAGAATGGCTACTATTAAGAAATCAACTAATAACAAATGCTGGAGGGGCTGTGGGGAAAAAGGAACCCGTCTTCACTGTTGGTGGGAGTGTCGACTGGTACAGCCACTGTGGAAGTCAGTGTGGAGATTCCTCAGAAAACTAGGGTTGGAGGTCCCATTTGACCCAGCTATTCCCCTTCTGGGCATCTTCCCAGAAGAATTAAAAACATCGTACCACAGCGATATATGTGCACCCATGTTTACAGCAGCACAATTTGTAATAGCCAGATCTTGGAAACAACCCAAATGCCCATCAACTGAGGAATGGATAAGAAAGATGTGGTATTTTTATACAATGGAGTACTATTCAGCCATAAGAAGGATAAACTGGAGACTTTTATAGGTAAATGGATGCAACTCGAGAAAATACTCATAAGTGAAATAAACCAGAAGCACATGTGTAAGCATCGTATTATCTCTCTAGTATGAGAAACTGAAAGAGTAAATAAGATCCAAAATGTACAATAGATATGGTGAATCAAAAAGAAACTGGTCAAAAGGAAAGAGAGACTGGAATAGGGAAAAGAAAGAAGGGAAAGGGAAAAAAAATTGTATATATATATATATAAGATGGTTAAGATAGATACACTACCATTTTTACTTAGTTCATTGAAGAGTAAGGTTTGTGCCAATAATGTCTGGACAATTGAATGCTAATGTCTGGTGTCCTGAATAACTAACTTAAAGATAGTAATACGTAATGTATTAACCATTGTTACCCTCCTATTATGTTGTTTTGAATATTTGTTCTTCTTTTGATTTGTTTTGTTTTTTCTTCTCTTTAAGATAAAAAAAAAAAAAGAAAGCACAAATCCAATAACCACACAGGCCAGGAAATAGCACTGTATTAATCAACAGGACATGAGACAGCTGGGCCCTGGGCAACTAACTGGTGCCACAAAAGTGTCCACAACATGAGAAGTCAGCATCATTCATCAAAAATCACAAAGCCCGATGCTTAGCTGAAGACAGTTGTCCTGCCCATGGGCACATATGTCCCCTGCCTTGTTGGAGACAACTCACAAGTTCACCCATGGTCTTTATTGCAGCTGCATCACCATCGCTTCCTCCCTGTGACCGGATGTCCCTGGGCCTCCCCACAGTGTCCTTCCCAAACCTCGTGGAAAAGCACCTGAAAGCAAGTGTTCACCTCTGAGTCTGCTTCCCAGGACAAACTTCCATTCTCATCTCAAGGATTCTGTTTTCTTCCCAGCCTCCTTAGGAATTCTGAGCTCTCCCACATTGAAGTTGTTCTCAGATGTGGCATTATTTCCATTTTCTAGGGCAAGCATCTTCCCAGGGTGCGGTCTCCTGATAGACTGAGTTTTTTCCTGTGAGTTGCAATTCTGTTCGCATGGACTTATGCCCCACCTGACTGTGATAGCCTCAGCCTGGTCCTATGAGCTATGTGGTGAACAGCAGCTCCCCTATCAGCGTGTGGGGCTCCTAAGGCTTGCAAGCTGGTCAACCTGGTCCCATGTGGCCCTTGGAAGCTGCTACTCAAGACACACAGCCCCATGGGCCATCTCCCCATTCCTGGCCTACAGTTTACCTCTTTCTTTGAACATAGTTTTGTCCTTTGTTTTTTTTTTTTTTTTTTTTTTGAACGGCTTCCTTATGGCACCCTGTGTCAGGGTGCAGAGGAAAGGAGTATTCCCAGGCCCACTCCCCAATCTGGAGTTGGAAGCCCACATCAGTCTCCAGTAGACAGTACTGCAGATAAAAAGATTCACCCGCATTTTGAGTCAAAAGCAGCTCCTTTAAATTCTATTCATTAGTCTTAGGTCTGTCCTCTGAAGCTGCTGAGAAAAAGTCCTGTTCCCCTCCATGTGGAGTCCTTCCACCCTGTGACAACTGACAGACACACTTCTCCAGGCTACCCTTTCTTGATCTGCCTAAAGCCTGGCTCTGAAATCTTTCCTCAGCCTGGACATCCTCACTGGATGCATTCCCGTGTGTAAATTAATATTTAATTCTTTCAGTATAATTCTCACTAGTTCCTTTTCCATTGACGAGCCTATCAAGACACCTAAGTTCCTGGCCAAAATTTTTCATGTACAAAGAGCTGGGCACCCACAGTCCAGCAATCTGTTCTAGGACATCCCTGATGGATAGCCACCTGCTGGAGACAGAAAGCGCTGACTTCCCAGCCAGCTTTCCAACCACTGGGCAAACATCGAATGCGTTGAGTTTTTCTCTCATCGAAACTAAATCTGTCTCCAGACTGCAGCTGAATGTCCAAGGGCATCCGTTTCACGTTTTCTTCTACTGCAAGTGGGGGTAGGGCTGGAGGCAGTTACCCAAATATCCATCAAGTAGAGAATTATGATTAAATAAATTGAGGCAGCTCACGCCATGGGAAAGAAAACTTAGCAAGTGCTGACCATGTATCTCTAAGCGTGTTCAGGATTTGCTGCTGCCATGTGTGTGTTGGAGTAGGGGAAGCTGAGGGTTGTGTAATGAGCACTGAGTGATTTGAATGATGAAAAAAAGCACACGCACACACACACATATATATATACGTATGTATGTATATATGCCTGCATTTGTAAATACATGGAAAAAACATAGGAAGCTTCGTGCCAACAGCTGGCGGTGGTTCCCCCCTGAGGAGACTCCAAGGTACAGGCAGAGAAGATGCAGGTTTCAGATTGTTTTACACAAAGTCACCTGTATCATTTGAACTTCTACAGTGAGCATGTATTGCTGCTATTATTTATAAAGATAGAGGGAAACATATTCTCCAAGGACCTGTGCAGATGAATAAGCATTCTAAATTTCCCAGTGTACGTCTGCGTCTGTGGACCTGTGCTAAAAGCACCATGTGTCCCACCCACTGAACCTCTGTAGTGGGACCTGCCAACATTCCTCAACAGACTGAAAGGCAGAAGTACAGAGGCCAGGTAGTGTACCCAGGTCACACAGCCAGAAAGGTGCAGAGCCAAAGCTGGCATCCTGGGGTCCAAACCCAAGTTCACAGGCCTGGCCCCTGTTCCAAGCAACGCAGAAGTCCCTGCCTGCCAACCAGAGCTGCAGAAGGCTTTTAACCTAAGTATAAGGAGCCAGGTGTCCCTGTAATTCCAGCACTCTGGGAGGCTGAGGCAGGAGGATTATAAATTCAAGCCCAGACTGGGCAATTTAGCGACTTAGTGACTCCCTGTCTTGAAAAATGAAGGGGAGAGGATGGAGTTGTAGGACTGGGCAGAGGCGCTGGGTTCAATTCCCAGTACCTACACACACATACACGGCTCCATCAAGGATCCAGCCAGCTGCGTTCTCTATGAAGTCACTCACAACCTCAGCTCCTGCACGCCCTGAGGGGCAAGGGGACTCACCACACTCTTGTTTACTCACAGACCCCAGCCCAGTGCCTGACAGCCGATAACATGCAATAAACCCACCCTCTAGGACGCTCTAAAATAAGCCCCGTATGTACACCGCCATCAGGTATCGGGCCCAGTGTTTGAACTCCTGAGCCTTGGGATTGTTACTTGTGTGGCTTTGATCAAGATCCTCAAATCCTTGAAGTCTCAGTTTTCTCTCAGATGTGACTAATGACACCGCCCAGGGTCATTCTGAGGATTGAAAGAGAATGGGTGTGTGGGAAGAACGAGAGCGCACCAGCCCCTGAGCATCCAGGGCCTCGTAAAGTGTTGCTGCCATTTAGGGACAGACAAAAACCTGATCCCCACTCCCCCGAAGCAGCCCCCAGGCCGCGTGGAGGGCAAGCTAAGGAAGTCTCACGTCTCTGCCCCAACTGCACCGCCAGAACTTGCAGGCCACGTAAGGCTCCCTGTAGGAGGCTCCTCTCCTCTTTCAGCACCTGCCCGCCTTCTCGGTCAGCCCTGACACGACCGAGACAAGACTAGGGCGAGTGCGCCCCCTGCTGGCAAAAAGGAGCACCCCGCCTCCGTCCGCTTTGGCCGGGGACCCTCCTGGCAGGAGCACCGAGTGTCGGCACTGCTCTGCTGCCCTCCAGCCCCCTTTCAAAACAAGTCCCAGCCAAGGCGCCTCCTCAGGTGGACGCGGAGCTTTCCTGCGCGGAATATTCCGAACGCCTTTTGTAAATGCTGCATCTGGCTTGCTGAGTTAATTAACAGAATGGAAATAATGGTAAAACAAAATGAGCCAGCGCTGCTCACCATGGTAGCAGCAAGAGGAAAATAAAGGCCTTCGAAATTCTGAATAAGACTAGAGTGAACCCATTTATCAGTGTCTAATTAAATACCTCATTCCTTCAGAAAATAAATTTCCATAATTCTATCCTCAATTAGACCAATAAACAGCTACTTAAGTGTTTTTCTCTTAAAAGTTTTCCTAATTCCTTGCTCTCAGCTCTTGAAACCAAATGCTTACATTCAGAAGCTTGAGGCAGGCTGAGATTTTAAATCCTGTCCATCTGTCCACCAGGCCTCTCCATCCTCTTCCCATCTCCTCCTTACCATGCCTCCTTTTCTCTCCTTGCTCGTGGCTGACAGTGAAAGCCTTTCTGGTGGAAGGAGGCCTGGGTACCAGGCCCAGCCTCTGATGACCAGCTGGGTGACCAGAAACACTATGGAACATGAGTTGGGAAATAGGACAGTGCACCCAGTATGGCTGTGGGGACCCAGGGAGACTGTAGGGAATTCCTGGAGTGTTTTGCAAACCAAACATGTTTACAAATATCCAAATTGTTTGCAGGCCTTCAAGCTTCCCAGCCTCACCCCATCCCCAACTTCTACCCCTTGGGCTCAGATAGGCCTGTGCTCTAAGAAGAACAGGAGGCACTCCGGGTTCAGTCCAACAAGCCTGGTGCAAATTCCCACCATGCACCAAGTGCCTGTCCTCCCCTCCTGAATTGCTGCATCCCATGTGCAGAACCATGGTTCCAGTCACCCACAGTTTGGCGAATATGCACTTCCATTGCTGAATCAGCATCTGTAGCGCTCAGGCCCTGAAGGAGCCCCAGGCCTAAGTCTGCGACCTCTCAAGAAGTGGCCCCTCAGCATAGTCTGTACACATGGAGCAACGAGGCCAGCAGGTGGCCTGGTCTCCTGATGCCCCTCACCCTCAGCAGCCAGCACTGGAAGACACAGGAACCTATATTGATGAGGCTACTTTAATTGCCAACTTTGATGCATCTTTCCAATATCCTAAAACCCCTAATGAAGATGTGTACAAGATTAACAGGCACAATTAGAAAGAAAAGCTTTTTGTTTCATTCCATACAGAATCAGCTTCTTATTGCCCTTATTTATAATACCTTCACACTTTCAAAGTCAAGGAACACAGAAAGAAAACACAGCATGCTAGAGCACATCCCATGTAATTAGCTTCGCAGGAAAATGAGGACAAAAGTATGAAATTAATCTCAGTGCCCATTGAACAATGAAAATCCACAAGAAACAGAAAAATGCTTCTAAGTTTATGTTGAAAACTAGTGTTGCTTTAAGTTGGCTTCATAAATCCTTTGTGATCTTCAAGAATGTGGTTAAGTCTCATGGTTAGCATTTGTGACATAAAGTAACAGTATTTATGGACTCTGTTATGTCACATTCTCAGCATGGTTCACAGCCTTAACTGCCACGATCAGAAGGTCAGGCTGAAGAGGAGCCTGTTGGCTAAGCATCTTCATCCATGGTGGACTGGGGCAGGACCCCAAAGGTCTGCAGGACACTGTAGCATGGCTGGGAAGCCAACCACCAGGAGTAGCTCCTGTGACTGCTCCCTGACCAGGAGCCCTGGTTGGTCAACAGACCATGCCCTTGACCACCCAACTTCAAAGAAAGGATGTCTTTTGCCCTACCCATTGCCCATTGTGGCCAGACGCATGGAAGGTACTATTCCCCCAAACATGAATGAAGTAATAGTCCAAAAACTCATTTAAAGCCCAGGCAAAATCAAGGACACAGGACTTCTGGCCTATGCAACTGAGCAGAGGTCCTTTAGCCAGCTCCACCTCTGAGACAGTTTGGCAGGACTGTGAGTACAAGGTGTATGCCTCACTCCTGCCAACCGAGATGTCTGAGCACCAAGAGCCACCGGCCAAGTTCAGGTCCAACCCTGGGCCTACACTGGACACAAGAAGAGAACTGAGCACCCACCAGCCAGTGCACAGACCACAGGGACATTTGGAGCACCAGATACGACACAGAATCACACATGTAACAGTCATTGTGTTTGACTTGTGCCTGACATCTGTAAGGCCTCAAGCCACCAGGGAAAGAGGGAGGAATGGAAAGACACATGGAGGGAGAAAGGAAGAGATAGAGGAGGGAAGGAGAGACAGAGAGGAGAGGGAGGCAGAGAGAGGAGGGCAGCAGGAAAGCCATTTGAAACAACTAAGCAAAATCTTTGAAACAGCAGGAAAGTCTTTGAAACAACTGAGCAAAAAGAAAATGGCCTAAAGCTTGAAAAAATCTCCCAAGTGCCATCTTGCACTTGGGAGATAAGGCCTAGAACTTGGGGCTCTGGCAGCACTGAGGGGAAGTCATAGAGAGAACACTGACAGGTTCAGCTGCTTCCTCAGCTAGCACAGATAGACAGGTTTGAACGGTCACTGCCTCTCTGAGAGCCACAGACAGCTACCATCCCTTCCTGGCTCCCAAGGGCTCTGGGATCGTCCTGGCCCTGAGCTCACCACCTCCTGTGCTTCAGGGAAGGAGCTGCATCTTCCAGGGTCCCACACTGACTGTGAGTTTCTGCCATCCCACTCCCTCTAACAGGCAAGAGAGCTGCCCTAGCACTGCAGCGATCGTGTCCCAGGCCTCCTCAGTCACGTAAGCAACCAATCCCCCACCAGCTCTGGTCTTCTGTTTCCTCACCTGGAAAGCAGCAAGATAAATTGCCCTTGCTTCACTGCGTTCTATGAGTGTAAAGCTAAATAGCATGGAAAACAGCTTGCTAAATGGTCAAGGACAGTGCGAGTATAATGTGGCATTGTATCTGAAAACAAGTGAGAGCCTGCTCCAGTTATATCAACACTGCAGACCGGATCTTCTGGGAAATCTCCCAGGATAACCTGAAGATGCTGGAAAGTAGGTACCAAGAATCTTTAAATATACATCTAAGCTCATGAGAAATTAAGATTTCCAAGGGGCAAAAGCAGAAGGGAGCTGGATACAGACAGGGGCATTGATTAGTGCTGGGTGTTCGCATCTTTGTGGGTGTAAGAGAAGAGCTGGTACAAAGCAGCTACCTCAGGTACCCTGCAGCTACCTCGGTGCAGAAATGACTAGAAGGAAAATCCTCACAGGCAGGGAGACATCAAGGAAATATGTTTCTTCTGGTCTGGGTTGGAGGCAGGGGGAAATGTGTTCTGTACAAATGCAAAACCATGGCTTTCCCGTGAGTTGAGATTTATGTGTATGTCACCACGTGGTTGGAGGCCCCACATAGGAAAGTTAGCGTAGTCCCGGGTAGGTAGTGTCCAGGGCACCTGGCAGAAGCAAAGGGAAAGAACTTACCCTAAAAACCCAGGATTCTCGACATTTTCACAAGTAAACCCCTCCCCTGAATTAAAATTGCAAAATACACAAAGAAACAAGCTACAGTGAGGGAGAGTCCCCGGAAACAAACTAAAGAATTTGGTTCCCAAGAACATCAGATGGTGGGCTTGCAAAATTCAAGTGTAAAATCTAAAAACTGAAGATCTTGAGACCAATGAGAGATGTGTCGGGAGAAGGGCAAAGGCTAGCACCACTGTCCAGCTGTGACTCACAAGAGGAGGTAGTGGCACTTTCTTCCTCATCCAGGACACAGAGGCTCATCTTCATGTGTTCCCAGAGAGGAGCCTGCTTCTCCTGCTCTCCTTGTTCCTGGCAGTGACAACACCACTGGGCAGGTAGGAGAGGCCTGAGAGCAGAGACCAGCTGCCCATGGGAGTTACATAAACACACTCACAGCTTCTGAAGCCCCCAGAGGATGTTGAGACTAAATCATCCCAGATGGTCCAGGTAAGGTCTGAGCAACCCTATCTGTCACTTCTAGGATAGAGTTGAAAGCATGAAGAAAGAGAAAAGTGTTACATTAAAAAAAAAAAAAAAAAAAATAGGGCCGGTGAGATGGCTCAGCAGCGTAAGCACCTGCCTGGCAAGCGCGAGGGCCCGAGTTTGACTCCTGGAACCCACATACGAAAAAAGGGCTGGTGATATCGCTCAGCGGCAGGGCTGCCTGCTGGCGCGCGAGGTCCTGAGGTCAACCCCCGGTACCCACAAAAAATAAAATAAAGTAAAAAATAAAAAGACCAGGCAAGATTTGGAGATAACCAGACAGAACTCCTAAAAGCGGAAAATATAATTATTAAAATAGAAGTAATGATAGGCTAAATAGGACACTGGTTACTGTTAAGAGAATTAGTGAACTAAATGGTCAATCTGAGCCAGCCTCCCAGAAAGACCAAGAATGGATAATAGAAAAGGACGTTAAGAAATGAGACTAGAATGAGAAAGTCTAAAAAAAAAAAAAAAAAACCAATGGAGATTCCAGAAGGAGAAAATGAGGCAGAGAGATAGCTAAAATTTTTCAGAATTGATGAAATACCTGAGTTCTCAAATTTAAGAATTACATCAGCCGGTTGTGGTGGCACATCCCTGTATTCTCAGCACTCAGAAGGCTGAGGCAGGAGGATCACCATGATTTTGAGGCCAGCCTGGGCTACATAGTGAATTCAAGGCAAGCCTGAATTACACAGCGAGACCCTGTCTCAAAAAATCAAAAATAATAGTAATAATTGCATCTTATCCCAAACAGAATAAATCTAAACAATTCACAGACACATACTGCAACTGTTAATACCAGAGACAATGGAAAGATTAACAAACAGCTGGAGAAAAGTGAAAGATTAGCCACAAAGGATGGACAGTATGACAGCAGCCCACTCTTCCTGGCAAGGAATAGAGCTATGAAAGAACGGACTGCATTCTCAAATGGCTAAAGGGAATGACTAGCAGCCTAAGTTTTTTTTTTTTTGTTTTTTTTTGTTTTTTTTTTTTGTGGGTACCGGGGGGTCGACCTCAGGACCTCGCGCGCCAACAGGCACCCGTGCCGCTGAGCGATATCACCGGCCCCTTTTTCGTATGTGGGATCCGGGAGTCGAACTCGGGCCCTCGCGCTTGCAAGGCAGGCGCTTATGCCGCTGAGCCATCTCACCGGCCCCTAAGTTTTATATCAAGCCAAATCCTATTTCTAGAATGAAGGAGAAACAAGATCTGTGGAGGCAAACAAACCTGAGAAGAGTTGGCACTCACAGAATCTCATTAAACACACTTCTAAAAGATTTATTTCAGGGAAAAGAAAAAATATCCCAGAAGAAAAGTCTAAAATTTAAGAAGGAAAGACAAGTCTTCCCACCTCAAAAAAAAAAGGTTAATGTGTTCACAAGTATAAACAGTGTCTTGTAAAACAGTAAAAATGGCTAACTTGAGACATTTAGATTAAGTAGCAGAAAGGAGATGCAGAGGCAGGGGGTGAGGCATTACAAGGTCCTCCTGTTGCACAGAGGACGCGAGGGAGGCTGACCAGACTGTGGTGTTTACCTACCAGCTGAGGGCTTGCAAAGTGTTTTGCTCAAATATTTCAAGACACATTTTTTTAAAAATTAGTCTCATATGAAAGACGAGGGCACCATAGACAGACTCTGGGCAGCCACAGAAAGGAGAGGGCAGTGGATGCCCTTATAATTCTCACACTTGCCTCCCAGTGAAAAGGTGCCATGGGGCAGGCACTGCCTGGTCTCTGCTCTCAGGCGCCCAGGACAAAGAATAGAAAAACCACCTGTGGGCCTCCTGCCATGGCGGAGTGTGGAGGCCTGGAAAGGCGAGGCTCTGATGCAAGCTTCAACATGGAGGAACCTTGCCAACGTGATGGCCAGTGAAAGAAGCCAGAGCCCAAAGGTCACGTATTACGGGATCTGTTGGCATGGAATGTCAAGAACAGGCAAATTCACACAGACAGGAAGGGGCTGAGTGGTTGCCTGGAGCTGCTGGAGGGAGGAGGATGTGGTCAGTTGGTACAACATTCCCTTGGGGTAGGGAGTGATGAAAATGAGTTGGACCTAGGTAGAGGTGGTGGTTGGCATTGTAAAGTACAAGAAGCCACTGACTTGTTCATTTTAAAATGGTAAATCCTGTGTTATATAATTTTCATTTTATTGAAAAACCACAGGAGACCCTGAAGGACTGGGGAGTTTGAGAAGCAGGGGTCTGCCAGGCCCTCGACTCCTGGAGTTCTGTGACCACCACTCGTAAATGAAAACTGGTATCAGATCCTGCAGGCAGGGATAGAGGACCATCGCCTGGAAGACAACTCCAGGCCCTGCAAGCCACAGCCTGGCCCAAGACCACACTCTAGGAGGCAGAGTCTGAAGGAGAAGCTTTCAAGGTAGAAAATAAAAAGGAAACAGGAGAGGAGTGAAGATGGAACACGAAACAAACACTGCCTCCCCTCAGGAGCCATCAGCCCCCAGTATTGCCTCCTCTGGAATCCTAGGAATCATAGTTTTCTCATATTTGCTGGATGTAAATGTTCTCCATGACACCAAACAGGGTGGTCCTCCACCTGGAAGCACAGAGGGCCCCATGTAACATCTTGCCAACCCATGGGGTCTCCCATGACGTAACTGAGCCCAGCCTGGCCCCAGTGGGCATCACCATCTGAAGACTGTAGCTGACTAAGGTCACTGGATGGTGGCACCATCACGGTGAGGACATCTCACCCCTGAGAAGAGCAGGACCCCAGCCAGCAGTGGGGCAGTGAAAGGGTGCCCAGGCCCAGTGGAAGTCCCTTAAGGAAACTAAAGCAGAGGTGTGACCAGTGAGGCAGAGGCCAGGCCCACAAGCTGACTAGTGAAAAGGTGCCTAGCAGCTCACCTGCTGGAGCTGCCACCCCACTAGGCACAGGCGGGGCTGGCTTGACTGGGGGAAGCAGAACGTGAAGCCCGTCTTAACCTGGCTGCTGGGGCAGCAGAGGCAGGCAGAGATGGATTGGGGACTGGGGTATCAGGCAGGGATGTAACCCTGAAGCTTAAAGGAACACAAGTACATTCCTCTGCTGAATATTTTTTGTGCGAATCATGTAATAAGATCATTAAAAATAACCTGTGGGAATTATTTTGACTTTCAAGAAGCCATCTTAAAAGGCTACTGAGATGTGAATTTCCTCACGGGAGGTTAACAGTTAGATCTTTTCATATATTAAAAGCTGATTAAGAGTTGGAAATGAAGTGTAACTCTTTGCAACTCAATTGCAAAGAGGTTATTTGTGGGAAATTTGGAGAGATCAGGAGGTTGAACTTCTTTTTTCTATTAGAAAGTGGCCACAACCCCAAGAAAAGGGTGCTAGTTTCTTAGTTACAAAAACCTGGATTTGTGCAGATGGGAAGGTGATGTAGGAATGGTGGGAGGAGGGGGAAGGGGAAGAGAAAGAGAAATAAAAAAGACTAAGATGTGATATGTATATGTACCAACTCCCCATGGGGAATGTATTCATTATGTATCACAAATATTCACTAATAACAAAAATCTAGGTTTGCAGAGGGCACTTGAAGGATCTCAGGACACTGAAAACAGTATGGATACCCTTAACAAGACTGAATTACACACTTAAAAACAGTAAAGACTTTTTTATGGTAGTGTATTTTACTAAATTTCAATTAACTGTAAAAAATATATTTACAAGCAAGATATGGTCAAGTTGAGCCTTCTAAGTGCACCACTGTCTGGATCTCTCCCTCAGATCTACACTCATCACCTCAGATGCACACTCATCACCTCAGATCCACCCTTACCTCCTCAGATCCACACAAACCTCCTCGGACCCACCCTCACCTCCTCACATCCACCTTCACCTCCTCAGATTCACCCTCACCTCCTCAGATACACCCTCACCTCCTCAGATCCACACTCACCTCCTCAGATTCACCCTCACCTCCTCAGATCCACACTCACCTCCTCAGACCCACCCTCACCTCCTCAGATCCACCCTCACCTCCTCAGATCCACACTCACCTCCTCAGATTCACCCTCACCTCCTCAGATCAACCTTCACCTCCTCAGATCCACCCTCACCTCCTCAGATCCACCTTCACCTCCTCAGATCCACACTCATCTCCTCAGATCCATAGTCACCTCCTCAGATACACCTTCACCTCCTCAGATCCATATTCACCTCCTCAGATCCACCCTCACCTCCTCAGCTCCACCCTCACCTCCTCAGATCCACACTCATCTCCTCAGATCCATATTCACCTCCTCAGATACACCTTCACCTCCTCAGATCCACCCTCATCCCCTCAGATCCTCCCTCACCTCTTAAATCAACTCTCACCTCCCCAGATCCACACCTCACATCCACCCTCACCTCCTCAAATTCACACTCATCTCCTCAGATTCACAGTCATCTCTTCAGATTCACACTCATCACCTCAGATGCACCTTCACCTCCTCAGATCCACACAAACCTCCTCAGACCCACCCTCACCTCCTCAGACCCACCCTCACCTCCTCAGATCCACCTTCACCTCCTTAGATCCACACAAACCTCCTGAGACCCACCCTCACCCCCTCAGATTCTCCCTCACCCCCTCAGATCCTCAGATTCAACCTCGCCTTATCAGATCCATGCTCACTTCCTCAGATCTCTCATATCCACGGATCTGCTCTTACACCCTTTCCTCATCAGTAGGTAACCATTTGTCCTGGCTTAGTACTGTCCTGGTTTAAGCACTAAAACTTCCCTACTCCAGGAGTTCTCTCAGTCCCCAGCAAGCCAAGCAAACTAGTTACCTTTTCACTGGATCTCCCTCCTCAGAAGTACAGTAAACATCCTCAGCATCCACCAAGTCCTCTGCCACACATCCCTAAGATTCTGAGGCACTAATATCCTGGTGCAACCAGTTTGGCAGCCACTGCCCATGGGTTCAAGTCTGGTCTCTCTCTGAGCTATACTGGTACCTCTACTTTCTTCTTCCCCTGTCTTGGTGTTCTCAGCTAAGAAGAGATAAATGGTCCCCTAGCCTATCTTAGTCCCTTTATCATTGCTGAGACATAATACCCAACATCCACAACTGGAAAGAGGAGAGCTTTATTTTGGCTCCCACTATCAGTCCATGGTCAGCCAGTTCTGAGGCAGAAATGGCATGGTGGGAGGGCCTGCCACAAAGAAAAGCTGTTCATGTCATAACTGCCAGGAAGCAGAAAGCAAGGGAAGGACCCAGGAGGGGAGATATACCCTTCTAGGACATACCCCTAGTGACCCACCTCTTCCAGCCAGACCTACCTCCTAACAGCAAGTCAGCTACAGCACCCCATGATCCAGTCATCTTCCAAAAGCCCCACCTCTGAGCACATGAGACTTTTAGGGGACACTCCAGATCTAAACCACAACACAGCCATGGGGCCCTGTCTTCCCTCTCTCCAGGACTTGGGGTGTGCTCCTTTAGCTGGCCTCTGCTGGCCTCCATGGTTGTTCTGCAAATACCCCAGCTCAGCCTAGGAGGCCTGCCAAAGTTACTGGGGGGGCAGGTCCCCTTCTCCCTCTGAGCCAAGGGTGCAGCACTGTGTGGACAGGCTCCTCCCTGGAGTCCAGCCTCCTGCAGTGGATTCTGCTAGCAAAACTGGCCAAGCACAGTGACAGTGTCCCAGGCAGCCCCCAGCCTCATGAAGATTGATCAGTGTCCAGCTAGCCACCCACTCCCCCCACCCCGGGCTCCTCTGTCAACAATCTCCATAGTGCTCCTCAGATCAGAGTCTGCCAGCCCCGCCACTTCTGGTGAAATGTGAAATCCTCTGTGCTTCTGTCATGGTGCAACCTCACCCACCCACCCCATATACTAAGCTCAGCTCTGTGACAGGGGTTTTGGCCACTCACCCACAGCCTCACCCACAAAATGTGCCTCACACAGGAACACACTCTCACATGCCCAACCTCTGGGCCCTTGGGCTTTCCTCCACTGTCTGTCATGATGATTCTGGAATTTCTGCCTCACTCAGCATGGGTCACTGTCCTCTGGGCTTCTAGGAGCCACATGGGGTCTTTGGAGTGGCACATTTACATCACTCCCTGGGGGCCTTGCCAGGATGCCAACTCCTATATCCTGAGAGCCCCTGTATTGACAAGTTCCCACTCTTAGCCCTGTGTTCCACTCCTGAGCATCTAGCTAATGCACCCTCCCCTAGCTCCTGAGAGGACAGGGTGACTGGCCCTGCAACCCTGTGGGACATGGCTCTCCTCAGGGGTCAGCAGAGGAGGCCTGGCCACATTCTGAGGGGGGCACCTGCCTTGCAGGACTGGAGTCCCTGTATCATTTTCATGAGAGGCAGAAAGGAAGCTCTGAAACCAAGATGGCCCTCAGAGCAGCAGGACCCAGGCCACAGCCCACTGGGTGTGGATTCTCTTCTTCCTCTCTCATGAGCCACCTTTTCTCTGAGGCCACTGCACACGGCCCCTGAGAGCAGCTTCTGAGCTAATCAAACCAAATGGAGTTTTGGATTGAAATTATAGGACTCCAACATTCACTGGAAGAAGTTAATTCTGAAAGATGGTGCTGGTTTGTTTATCCTTCAAGGGGAGTGGCGTTGTTGTCAGGTGCTGGCCCTGACATCACCACACCACCTGTACCACTGACAGTTGAGCAGCAGTGGCGGTGGCTGGGCCCCACTGGCAGCGCTCTGCCCACGCCCAGGCCCTGGACCCACCCCAGCTCTCCTCTGCCTCCCTGGCTCCTTCTCAGCTCAGCACTTCCTTCCCTCCAGAGTTACCTCTTCCCTCTGATAGTGAAACTACTCAGCACACAAGCTTGGGGTCAAACATTATTACCTATCTTTTCACTCACGAGAATGTGGACTCTGAGACAAGATGGTTACTCCCTCACTTCTGGGGCTTTGCTCTCACATTATGCCAGGATGGGAGAAGCAGCCCCTCCACATCACAGACCCACTGGGAACATCCTGTTGTCTCCTCACAAGCTTTCATGCCCAGGGTCCAGCCAGTCTGGCCTCCCTCCATCCCCAGAGCTACCCCTGCTTGATCCCACCATCATCTGGGAGATCCCAGAGCTCCCCCACCCCTGCCATGAAGGATCCTGGGTTGGGGGGGTCTTCCCTGCTCTCCTCTTCTTCCTCTATTCCGATCTGCCTTCCTGGGGGCCCTTGCTCCAGGAGGCAGGACCGGGTGCCCCTCATGGGCACAAACATTCCCCAGGAGCAATGAAAGGCAGATACCTGCCTGAATGTGTGGTGCGTGTGTGCTCGTGTATGCGTGTGTGTGTGTGTGTGTGTCTGTGTGTGTGTGAAGGGAAATGCAAGGAGAGTAGAAATCTTGAGCTAACATCATGAATAGCCACCAATATTGATACACAAATATTTAGCAATCTGATATTCCTCTAGATATAAGCAACTAAAACATACTTAGAGAAAAGTACATAGATTCCCACTTTCAGTGACTCTTATGAGTCCCTCTGGGGCATCCATGTGACTTACAAAACTCCAGTCTCACTTCTGAGTGAAATCTAGGAGGAAATAAGCACCTTTACAAAAATTACCTCAAAAAACAAAAACAAACAAACAAAAAAAAAGTACCTCAAGAAGTAAAGCCCCCGGGCCGGTGAGATAGCTCAGTGGCACAAGAACCTGCTGGCAAGCATGAGGTCCTGAGTTCGACTCCCGGTACCCACATTAAAAAAAAAAAAGAAGTGAAGCCCCCATAAGCTTTTTTTTTTTTTGTGGGTACTGGGGCTCAACCTCAGGACCTTGTGCACCAGCAGGCGTCCGAGCCGCTGAGCAATATCACCAGCCCTTTTCTCATATGTGGGTTCCAGAAGTTGAACTCGGGCCCTCACGCTTGCCAGTCAGGCGCTTTCGCCGCTGAGCCATCTCACCGGTGCCCCGCATAAGCTTTTGATGCAAGCCTGCAGAAAGGCAAGCCTTCGGCAGCCACCTGGCCACAGTCCAGTAGTCAGACAAGGAAGGTTCATCCAGGGTCACTCAGACCACATGCAGCCAGCAAGCAACCCAGAGCCCGGTCCCGGGGCAGCAGCGCTTCACTGTAATCAGGGCTCTAGGGAATTCATGATTAAACATGAAGGGTGTTTTTAGGAGTAATAAGGTTTTTATATTTATGTTTATGAAAAAGCATTGTATAATGTGTCCCTGTAGTAAAAGGGCATTTCCATTAACTTACCCGGCGTCTCTGATTTCCCCCTACGTCTGTAATGCACAGTGCACTTAAAGGTAATGAAGCCAAATTGCTTCCTCGATGTTCTGCAACTCTGACTTTTCACTGAGAACCAGTGAGCTTTTTATTGGAGTATCATCTTCCTGAGCACCTCTTTAGGAGGGCTGTTGCTACAATAAATCTAGTGTGCTGTGAAACCTCCAGACAAAATGTCCCTTCCCAATCACTATCTTGGGATAAACCCGAGCACATTTCTCACGAGCTTCACTGGAGAACACAAGGGCCACTGGAGAATGACGCAAAACTTTTTAATACCCAAAAACTTGGTGTCTTCCTTACAATTTCTATTTTGAGGTATATTTGAAATCAATTGTCCACATTTTGAACAGGTAATCAAACACGTTTCCAGCAAAATTCTTAATGAGCAGCTTACCCTGGTCACTATATTAACTTTGGTGCTTTGGGGGAAGGGAATACTCTACCACCCTTGAATTTAAAGGACAGCACCTAGCACCTTCCCCAAGTGATGCACCTCCCCCAGGGGAAGCTCCTCCCCCAGGTGATCTATGGGTATCTGGGTACCAAGGGCAGGAGAAGGGAACCTCATGGAGACCAGCTGCTCTGTGACTTGACCTTGGAGGTGGGTGCATAAGCCTACACATGAGATAAAATCATGTAGAACTAAATACACACACAAATGAGTGCACACAAAATTGGTAAATCTGAGTAATGTTCGTGGATTGCATCTGTGTTAATATCCTAGCTGTGCTATAGTTTCTTTCCTTTCCTTTTTTTTTTTTTTGGTAAAGGAATTTCTGTGTATCATTTCTTACAATTCTACGTGAACATACAACTACCTCAAAAAGTTTTTTAAAGTCCCAATGGCTGGCATATGGAGAAATCACAGGGCAGCCCAAATAAATGCAGAGGTAAGGCCACTGTGCAGCTGGCCAGGACCAGGAGAAGGGGTCAGGGGCAACCTCAAAATCTGCTGGTCTGGTGGAGGGTGGAGGGCTGCCTGGAGGACAGGGATGAAGATAGTTGCTGGGGCCTTTCACAGAAGAGTGGGAGAGAAGGAAGCCAGCTTTTCCCAGGGTATCCAGCCTGGGGCTATGTCTCCCCTAGACTGCCAGCTGAATTCCCCCCAAAACAGTGAGGCTTGTATAGAAATTAACCAAACTTATAACTTTAACAGGCCATTTAAGTTTGGGAACAAGGCTAGTTTGCCAAAATGATTCTTCCCTCTTTAATTAAAATCCTTTGTTAACTGCCAAGCTAATACTTCCCCAAGACGGACATGATAATGAGCTCACATCCAAGGAGGCTGGGGTGGGCTCAGGAGAGGGCAGCCAGGGCCCCACAGATACCCTTCGTTGGCACTGTGGGCATGGCCCCAAATGCAAGGCAGGAATGCCTTTGGGGCACATCAGATCTATCAAGAAGTTCCCTGCAGAAGACGGGGCAGCCACAGCTGGTGCCTTCCAGCTCAGAACCATACAAAGTTACACTTCTTCCACCACAACATTTCTACACTGGGCTGAAAGGGAGGGAGCATGTGCCCCAGAGGGCCATAGTGCGGCTCTGTGTCAGCTGAGCAGGGGCACTGGGTAAGGCTGGTGTGGAGGGCTGACAGGAGCCACACATCTCTCTGTGTCTCAGGAGCCTATGACATGACCACAGTGATTAGCACACACAGGAGCCAGGGCAAAGAGAAAGTGCAGATACAGCTGGGGCAGCCACTGGGCCCAGACCCATCCATCCCCACCACAGGGGCCATGTTCTGGTGAGAGATCATCCCCATCTGGTTCAGCCCTCGATGTTGGTTTTAACCCCATCTTTTTTTCATCTCACTTGAAATATTCTTTAAAGACAAGAATCAAGACCCATATAATAAATTCCCAAGTATATATTGCCCTTGTATAACTACACACCCCCTGTCCTTTAGGTATATAAAGTATATGTGCATGAGTGCATTCGGATAAGTGACTGGACAAACGAATGAGAACAGACAAACACCCAAGGATCTCCAAATAGAAGAATTCCAAGTGATTTATAGAAATATTCCCCCTCTGAGGGGCCCCTTAAGTGTGGTCTGCAAACTGTGACTTTCAAAGAGGGCAATATGGAAAAGAGAAAGGGGCAACACCACAGTGGAAAGACCTCACCAACTTCAGAGGATCAAGGTCAGCATCGGCAGTGACAAGTCACGTCAAGGGGTCCCCTTTATATGATGTGATGAAACAGCACTTCTCGTCTGCGGTCCTCCTGCAGCAGCCAGAACGCGTTCGCCAGGCAGAGCTTAGCGAGCTTCCCGGCCCGCTCCTACGCGGTCTGGTCCTCTGCGCCACCTGGTGTCCGGAGGCCGCATCTGCAGGTGACACGGCCCGCCGGTGGGAGCGCGGTGTGCAGCGCCCTCGCGTGGACACGTGCGGCCACCGACAGCCGCGAAGGACTGCTGCCTGGTGCTGACCTTCGCCGTCCAGCGGTGACCAGGGCACCGGTCTAGTCCTTTCAAGGTCACACGCAGGTTTAACCAGGCCACAGCGGCAGGAAAGCTCAAAGTCGGCGGGTGAACCCGGCCATAACCTGTCGTCACCAGGCTGGGGTCTGAAACTGACTCTAACTGGGGCCGGAGGCAGTGGGGATCTCTGCAGGGCCCCATAGCCAGAGCACCCAGGAGTTGAGGACAAGGACCCAATCAAGCCAGGCAGGGCTCAAAACGGGCGGCGACGCTGGCATCGGGGTGCAGGTGCGCCCGGGACGACCCCAGTTGGAGAGAGTACACCGCGGCCACTCCTGCAGGATGGAGGCGCACCCCGAGCCTGCGCTCTGTCCCCGCGCGCGTCTGTTAGCACAGACCACCCCACACAGCCCGCGACTGGGGGAGGGGCGGTGCCGTCGGGACCTCCGGATCCTTGTGCGCACCAGGGCCCTTGAAGAGGGGGACAGAAACAGTTTGGGTGGAGAGGGAACCAGTACGGACGGGGCAATCTGCTCTGACCCAAAACAGCACCCCAAGGACTCTGATCGTTCTAAATCCACGTGGTAGGCGTCCAGATCGTTGGCAGGCATATTCGACAAGGTCAGAGGACTGAACACTTGAGGTTTTTTCCCCAGTGTTGACATGCAGGCAAAGTATCCACCGGAACTCTTGCTGCATGAGCGTGCGCTTGCCCTCCAGTCCGGGGAAACACAAGACCCTCGAGGCCGCAGTCTGGTCAGCCGAGCGCTGGACTTACCTTCTGGAAGAATACTGCCTCCCCACCCCAGGCCTGACTGCTAATGGGGGTCCAGCAGGAACAGGGTACCAGCCTGGTAACACTGGCAAAGTCACTTATCCCTGGGGTGACCGCACGCTTTGGCAAATCTTTTGAGCCTGTTTTCCCATAGGCAGAAGTCCTGCCAGAACATCCATTGCCCGGGGGCTTTAGTTTCCACGAGGTGCTTTCTGCAGGCCTGGGCTTCATAGTTCTGATGGTCAGCTTCCTCCCTCCAGCGAAGTTACCATTAAGACCAACTCCCCTCCACTCTGTGCTCAGTACCCTTCATCCCTGGCCACCAGGAGGAACACATCTTCCCTCTCAAGCCACAGGAGTGGACTGAGTGAATCTGCGTGAGGTTAAGAGGACGAACACCAGAGCCAGGAACCCAATCAGATCCCAGCTCCACCAGGTACTGTGACTTTGGGCAGTTTGCTTCACCTCTGTGCCTGTTTCCCCTCTAGAATGCCATTCTCAAAGGGTTATGAGAATTAAACCACTTCACACTTACCTGACACTTGGCAAGCACCTGGTGTGTCCGTTCTACTTCAGCATTAGGTGCACATAGGCGTGCATACAGAACAGGGCTAGTAAGTGAACGTGTAAGTTTCTCCAGCGAACACTTCCATCGCACTCAGGGAAGACTCACTAGGAGGACAACCTTTAAACAAAGGGGTCCTTTAACAGGAGCCCCAGGGGAGAACACCCAGCAGGCTTGATCCCTTCCCAGCCATTCAGGCCACACCCTCAGAAGTGCCCCAGTCTAAGGTTCTGCTCTCACAGTCTTGAAACTCTTAATAATTTTACCTTTGAAATTTTACTTTGTAAATGAAGTCTAATGGGACAACAGCATGGACGTGCGCAGATCTGGGATGCTCCCTGCCAGACTGTGGGTATATGGTGCTGTCAATTATCCCAGAAGCACAGAACCCCAACATGTGGAAGTTCAGAGACTCAAAGCAAGTACAAGGTGAGTGTGCCACAGCGATGGCCAAATATGCAGGTGCCAGACAGCCCTCATGCTTCCTACTCCAACTACAACACGCTTCCAACAGAGGGTCAGAGCACCCTACGAAACCCGACCAACCAAGGAAACTACCACGGCCAATCTGATGCTAGCTAGCCACTTATGCTGAGAATGGCCCACAGACAAGGCCACCTACGTTGTCCCCTACAAAGGCAGAAGACTGAGGGAATGTGCACAGAACAAGTGAAACAGCTTCCTTCCGTGCAGTGTCTCTGCCATTCTGGCAGAAGTTCAGATACAACCATGCCATCTCTGGTATTCCACATACAAGCTAAACGTGTTAAAATCGTCATTGCACACTGTAAAGAAAAGCAGAACATTTGTGATTCACTTAGAACATTATATAGCAAACCAAATCCACCAGTAACAAGAAAATGTGAAGGGAAAGCTTTATTTCTTAGTAATTTAAAGGCACTCTATTCCTGCTTTCTGAGCAATAGGCCCCAGAATTTACACAGCTGGCCCTGCATGCAGGCTCCATGGGATCAAGGCAGGTGCTCCTTCCCGGGCTGTGGACAGGTGGTGCTAACACTCCTCGGTCCTGAAGTAGAGCTCGGGACTCCAGGTACGTGGGTCTCAGCTGTGGGCATAAGGAAGAGTGGGACCACCCATTACTCCCCAGAGCCTGCCCTTTGGTTTCTTCAACAGCAATGTGCTTGGCACATTCACGTTCGTGAAACTGCATATACTGTGTCCCTTGGGGTATGCAGTGAAAAGATGGAGACAGAATGCTGGCACAGGTGAGCCAGAGATTTAGCACAAAACACAAGCCACCTCCAAACTCATTCACTCTGCCTAGGGCAAACCCTGAGCCTGAGCCTCCTGCTGTGGGACATGCTCCCTACCCTCCAGGAGCTTATGATGCCAGGACAAGATCCTCCTCATGTGAGGACCAGCAGGCAGGCAAAGAACAAGTGCCCTGGCTTACTTCAAAACCACCTAAGACTTTCCTTCCACCTGCATCACCAATTAAAAGAACCTTCCCATTGAAAGAAAAAAGGAATGAAGAGAGGGACAGATAGTTGACAGAGCTCTCTGAGGGCATCCAAGCTCCTTCCAACTTTTCATTGTATCATGGCTCTTCCTTTTAAGAGCATAAAAAGTATTTTAATCCCTATGAAAATTACCAATCCTCCCCTCTTCTCAGGTAATGTCACCACACCCAGGTCACAAGCTTTGGTTCAAAGTAAGGCTGTATATCTGAAGAACGGCAGTCCTCCTGGATACAAAACCCCCAACCAGGGAGGGGGAGGGAGGGGAGGTGGCTAGCTGGTTGGGTGGGTGGCAGGCAGGCCGGCAGAAGTCTCCCAGGCAGAACCAACAAGCCACTCAGGTACTCCCTCTAGTGTTCATGTAGGAAATGTTTAACTTCCTCAAAATGTGATGTTTCAAGAGATTAAATACACTTAACTATATATACCAATAACCACTTAGGTAAATGTGGGGGAGCATGAGTGGGGCTTTTACAGTCAGAATTCACCGATGAAACTTTTTTAAAGACCTGCTATTGATAACACAAAGGTAAACATGCTGTGTCATTTCAGAAGCTGCAGACTTCTGCAAGTTAACTCGATTATATAGCTGTCCTGTGTGCCCACATGGCACTTCAGGCATAGGACCCACGGCTGGATTTGGGAATCTTGGTTCAAATCTCAATGCCTGGCCATGGAACCTTGCAGAGGGACTCAAACTTTCCAAGACTCCAAGGATGCTGCAGCCTGAGGCAAGCCCAGCCCACGCCCTGCCAAACCGTCCCTAAAACCCAGTTCAGGTATCTTCCAAATCTGAACATCTGTAACTACCAAAGCTGTGTGGAAAATGCCCCCAAGACTGTAAAATCAGAATACCAATTATACAAACATCTTTAAAATTACCTACATGGTAATTGAGCATCACTAAGCCACATCAACTTGTATTCACTCCTAGAGCTTAACATCTGAAGTATGCCTCAAAATATGAATTTACCTGAAAGAACCAAATATTTTATTTAAAATAAAACGTTTTAATTTTTATAACAAGTTCCAATTGTCAAATTTAAGAAAACTAATTTCAATTTAAAAATTAACTCAAAAATCATGTTCCATACTGCAATCTCAGGCTTTTAACTTCGAAGCGGACTGTTGGGATAGGTCTTGTGCACTTGTTTCCAATGAGGCAGGTAATGATTACCCAAGCCAAGTGCTTATTCTCTTGACTAGAATGTAGTCTTATTAAAATGACTTTCTAATTATTTTTAAAAATGTTTTATTTTAAAACATTAGGCTCATTACACTCAGTAGAATAAACACTTCTGTAAAGATTGAAAATGGCAAATGATGTTTTTCCTTCCTTCTTGAGCCAGACAAGGCCTGGGCTTTTAATGATGGAACCTGTGTCTACTTGAGGGCTGACACCTGCAGCTCAAGGGCAGCTCTGTGACGCTCAGCTGGCCAACCCACCTGAACCTGTTATTTTAACAAGGGGTATTTACATTATTGTAGTAAGTTTTGAACTATTCACCTACAAGCAGGCTCCAACTCATAAGACTTCAGGAAGTCAACCAGTCTTGAAGAGGTATTATTGCCCAAGTCAGAAAGACTAATGCCCTGAAAAGGGACTCAACTAGTTTCTTATCATGGATATATAGGCAACTTAATTCCTCACGCCCTTGACAGGAAGGCCTCATGGGAGGAGCAAACATCAGATTTGGGAGTCTAACACAGTAATCCCAGAGAGAAATCCCACCTCTGTCCCTACAACTGTGTCCTTGAGCAAGTTACTTAGCTCCCTCAATTCCTCACCTGCGAAGAGAATCTTCACCACCTACCTAGCCTCATTCACTGGGGTTTTTTTCCTGTTTGTGACAACAAAGCAAAATAAAAGTTTTAAAAAATTCCATTCCTGCAGTATTTCTCTAAGGAGGACACAAATTCTCAAGAACTCTTCTCTGACAAAGAAGTTGCATCCAGGCACAAGCCAGGAATTAAAAGCCTTCTTGTATGAGGGTCCCTATGGTTCCTACTTAACAGCCACTTCTAGAAGGGCAATCAATCCTTCCAATGGGAGGCTTTATTTCCTGGGGACAAAAGGGACTTCACCAGTTTATCACAGGTATAAAGACACCTTAATTCCACACATGCAACTAAAACCTAGTGGCAGATGTCTCCACTGAGCGCCTACTCCAGTGCCAGATGCTCTAAGTGCTTCATAGACTTGACTCTCTTCTCACCTCCATCCTGGGCGTGACGATGAGTGCCCCATCACACCCAGGAGACTGAGGAAGCTGGCTGCTCACAAGTCAACTACATGGTCCCTGCTCCCCAAGCACCGTACTACTATATACACTATACTATATCCCGACCACCATTAAACTTGCTAAACACGCCACACAGCACCTACCTGGAAGTTCCCTCCCCCGACAAGCACTCCACGAAGCATCCCACAAAATGAGAGTCACCTTTCCTTGTGAACTTACGGGATTTCTCAAATGCCAAAACAACTTTGTCTCTAACTTTTGATAATCAGAGATACCAATTTTGACCAAACAAGAACAGAAGGGCAGGCTCAACTATAAGGTCATTCACAATCTATTCTGTTAGAAAATTTGAAGGGGAAATTTAATCGGGCCCAAGAATCTTACTTGCTAAAATACTGCTAATAAAATCAGGGTAGGAATGCCCATCAGTTTGCATAAACAAGGTTTTCTGACCATCTCCACGTTTAGCCAGAAACACCTGGCTCACCATCACCCAACTTACCTGGAGTAAATGGGGCCAGTAACAATCTAAGAGGAATAAAGGATAAACCATGCAGAACACAGTGGCAACCCTCACAAACTTTCACACCGACCTGTGACCCTAACCACTCACTCAGCAGAAGGCCAGCGCTGATGCCTGGTGTCACACACAAGTTGACCAGGGGGAGGGAAGCTTTCCTAAATGTACAAGCCATGTGACAATGGTAGAGCAACAGCCTCTGGCCAAAATGGTGCTTCTCAAATCGGAAGTGCACACTTATGTTAAAAGTTACGCATTTTATTTACTTGAATGTGCATTAAGGGGGGAAAAAATAAGCTTAACAAATTGTGATAGCAAAAGTATTCTTACTTTGGATAAGGTGAGGTTAAAAAGCAACTTAGGGAGCCGGTGAGATAGCTCAGCAGCATAAGCGCCTGCCTGGCAAGCATGAGGTCCTGAGTTCGACTCCCGGTACCCACATAAAAAGGAAAAAAGGGCCGGTGATATCACTCAGTGGCACAAGCACCTGCTGGCAAGCGCAAAGTCCTGAGTTCGACCCCCACTACCCACATGAAAAAAAAAAAAAAAATCAACTTAGGGGCCAGGGATATAGCTTACTGGTAGAGTACTTGCCTAACATGTGCAAGGCCTTCCTTGAGTTCAATACCCAGTACATAAATAAATAAATGCTGTATGCAAATAATTTTTGGTAGAAGTATGCAAGATAATTATAAATCCTTCCTGTATTTACATCCCCCTAAAACCAATGCCTTAATGAAATTACAAAGTTCTACTTCCATCTGCATTTTTTTTTTTTTTTATGCGTACCGGGGGTCAAACTCAGGACCTCGTGCGCCAGCAGGCACCCATGCCACTGAGCGGTATCACTGGCCCTTTTTTCGTATGCGGGTACCAGGAGTCGAACTCAGGACCTGGCATCTACCAGGCAGGCACTTATGCCTCTGAGCTATCTCACCAGCCCTCCATCTGCATTTTAAAAGTTTTACTTATACATCATTTTCAATTTAATTTTTTTTTAAAGTCTTAGAAGAGATTTATCCACACACACACACAGCAGAAAGAAAATCCACCATGATGGGCATCCTAACTCCTAGTAGGAAAAGAGGGCATGTCTGCCTTTCATGACCTGCGCAGAGTGCCCTCTGTAACACACATCCACCTGCCCAGCGCAGGGACGCAGCCTGTGAGTGAAGAGGCAACATCAGAGCTCTGGTGATGGGCTACATATGCATTTCCTCCTTTGTTGCTCTTACCTAAATTACCAACCTATGTATCCCTTACTTCCTACCACCAGGCAGGATCACAGAGCCTTCACTGCTCAGACCAATAGTCTGGGGTAATTTAATAAAGATCACATGTGGCACAGATGCCAAAAACAGAGCCATGGGGGTAAGCCCTCTCCAATGAAGCTTAGTTAGGCAACTCTTTTTTTTCAAAAATGTTAAGATTCAGGGTCAAAACCACTGCTGAAATTTTCAGAATGTTCTTGACCTATTTAAATGAAGGGCTAAATCAATATGGTCATTACAATGATTAAGACAAGTTGTCATGCTTCAAACAGACAACACATTCTTACTCTGTCGTGATCACCCACTCTTCTAGTTTTTATAACAGAAGTGCTTGCTACAACGTACTCAACAAGGAATCACTTTTCTCCTGAATATTCCTTGGTAATGCGCTTCTGGTGCTGTCCCACTAAATCAGAAAGGCAGACTTCCTGCGCAGCCTCCAAAATTTCACCAGTGCTGAGCTCGGCAGGAAAGGATTTTCAGTAGAATTTTTCCAGAGCTGTAAAGAGACCTTTTGCCAGTGAGGGGAGCCATTGGGCTGGCACATGAGTTGTTCTGAACACTGCACTGCTGCACTGTGCTCCATCACCAGTCTCCATTTTCTGAAGAGTGTGCTACAAGACACCCGCATGTTAAGAAAAAAGATTTAAAGTGGATTACAGTAACATTTAACATCACTACGAAGATATACTTTTTACACACAATTATTTTTAACTGAATTAAGATGTTTATTGCATTCTATTTTTGGTGGAAAAAAATGTAACATACATTTATTTAGCACAACCTTGTGAAATACACAAAGCATAACTGTAGAACAAGCATTTTTCTACTCCTAGTCCATTTCTGAGGACCAAATCATGAACTGCTCCACTGTAATTAAATGTCTTGCAACAGTTGCACACCACGTTTAACATTTTTAATTTTCTCCTCTCAGTATAGGCAGCAATTCACCATTTTCTTTCAGTTCCTAAAAATAAAAAATAACATCAATGTCTATGCATATACAAAAATGAAAACATATAAACAGTCACAGTTTGCATCTATATTTCAGAACCAAAAGAAACACCTATTGAATTAAAACGCTGAGTTTTTCAACATTCTCAAGCTAAATATAAAAACAATACAGCTGTCTCTAGGTATCCATAAGGGGACTGGGTCCAGAATCCCCAAGGATACTAAAATCCACAGATGCTCAAGTCCCACACATAGAATGGCACAGTACTTACATACAACCTGCACACATCCTCCCTTATACTTTAAATCACCTCTGGATTACTTACAATACCTAATACAATGTAAATGACACATAATAGTTGCTATTCTGCATAGCTTAGAAAATAAAGGGCCTGTATACCCTTTTTTTTTTTCAAGTATTTTCAATCCTTTGTTAGTTGAATCTATGTATACAGAACTATAGATACAGAGGGTTGACTGTACACTATCACATTACAAAGGTAAAAGGAAATTCTTAAACTGGACATAGCGGTGTGCTGCACGCCAATAACCCCAGCACTCAAGAGGCTGAGGCAGGATGATCACAACAAGTTCAAAGCCAGCCTGGGCTACATAGTGAGTTCAAGGCCAGCCTGAAATATATACTAAGATCCTGACTCAAAAACAAAAACAAAAACGGAATTCTTATACCAACAGTTTACCATTAGCAAAAACAGCAACTGGAGCAAAGCACTGAAGCCCCCTACTTAAGTTATACAATAAATAAGGAAAAAAATCAAATGATTGATTCAACAAGGTTGAAGAAAGAAGGTGAATGTAAAGTGTACTCGAGGACACAGCATGTTCTACTCCTGCTCCTGCCCTTCCTTCCTGCAGTAGTGCAGTAAACAGGCTGCACTATTTTAACAAATCTGGGACTCTGTCTACGCCTCAAGAAAACCTACAGTACCAGGAAAATGTAAAGGCCAGAAAATATTAAAAATATATAATAATTCAGAAAAAGACAAGCTCCAAAAGAGCTTCCAAAGATTAATTCAAACTATGGGACAGATTCTACACTTTTCAGCCACCAAGTCTAAAATATGGCAATAAAAGATAAATGAGACTTTCTTGTTCAAAACAAGTATTTAATTTGATGTAACATTTCAGACTATCACTAAGCAACATAAATACCAATCAGTAAAACCACTAAAATTCACACAACCTCCTCTCTGGATTAAAACCAATGAGGCTGGGCCGGTGAGATGGCTCAGCGGCGTAAGCGCCTGCCTGCAAGCGCGAGGGCCTGAGTTTGACTCCCGGAACCCACATACAAAAAAAGGGCCGGTGATATCGCTCAGCGGCACGCGCACCTGCTGGAGCGCGAGGTCCTGAGGTCGACCCCCGGTACCCACAAAAAAAAAAAAAAAAAAAAAACAATGAGGCTGATTCTGCCATACACAAATCCAGACGACTTTCAGTGCCATCTTGGGATCTTGTACCTATTAAACAAATAGACATCCCGCTATACCAACAGACCTAGCAGAAGTTTTTTGAGCACAGTTTCTGAAGGCAAGTAGGTTGCACAGCTCAGCGAAGAGACTGGGCAGCCTCCAGGTAAGCCTGGACTAACATCCTACTGGCTTCACAATGGTATACAGCTCCACCATGCATGTGTATGTTTCCTTATCTGCCAAATGAGGACAAGAATCCTTCTCTCCTGGGCTGCTGGGGCATTCCACGAAGTCATCTACACAAAGCACCAGAGCAGCGTGCCCAGCAAGCATACTGTGAGATCTTCTCAGCAGCATCATTCATGTGAGCCAGCCCTTCAAACAGCAACCAATTGACCTAAACATTCCAAATCACTCTCAACAAACTCTTTTTAAGTCCAAACATTCTGAAGAGCTATGCTGAGCTACTCACTCTTTAGAGGAAAGATTCGTTCACTGAGTACATAGTAGTAGCCATCTTTCTCAGCACACTATATTGACCAAGTCACTGAGTTATTGAGAAACATTCATTCATTTAGTCACTCAGTCAACAAAAAAGTACTTAATGCTCCAACAGAAGCCAGCCAGAATTAGCCAAATTGGAACATTTCTTAATTGAACTCAAGATGAAAAACTGCACTCTGCAAGAAACAGACCTAAATGGCAACATAATAGCTAGTTCCGTATTACCATCTCAAGGAAAAATGTTAATAATGTCACAAATTTCCAAATGTGTATGTTCTTAGCAAGTGAAAAGTCATATAACATCCTGTTACATATCTAAAAAGATGTTACCCAAGCAGCTTAGCTTTTGAATTAAATGAGATTTATTGATTGTATCTTCCAAGAGTTATAAATGGCTAAGGTACAGGCTATAAAACATTCAGACAAGAACAGGCTCAAGAATATTTGGGGCTTGAAGACAGTGTGTGTCTTACAAAAATAAGCCATCTATACATAGATATCTATCTATATGCATTTACATAAATAACAAATGTAGGTCTATTTCTGTTGTTTCCAAGCTATTCAAAAGATGTAGTGTTAAACTTTTTTTTTTTCCCCTTCAGAAATGAGGCCCATTTACTAAGAAAAATGCCTCACTGGCTTGTTTCAGAGGTGACATCCAACCTGGCACTGGGCAGGAAACGAAGCCCACACAGATGCACCCACAGGACAAAGCCTCTGGCGTCACAAAGCTCAAGCACTGGCTTTGTAAAACATGTTGATCCAAAGTATTGGTTGTCACTTTAGTGTGAGACTGGCATTCCTTCGTGTCATAAAAGTATGTGTTAAAAACATTATTTTACAATTTAACTACTAGTAGCACTACTTACTACTGTACTTGTTCTCCATTAAAACTGTTAAAGACCTGACCTCAGAGAACAGTATCTAGCAGGCAGGAGGGAGGCCTAAGGGCAATCTCCAGCTCTGAAGGAGCCTCCACAGCCTGCCTAGTGACAGTTCATTCATATCCTAGGGAACGGGCATTCCTGCTGGTCCTCTCTCCTTCCCACTGCCACACTCCTTAACACACTGCGCAGGGTATACTGCACTGGGGGTAGAGTTTGAGGGGTATCAAAGCTACAACTTTCCTTTACTGGCCTGGGCCAACTAATGAAAAGAGCTATGAAGCACATAGGTGCTAGTAAGTAGTTGGGGTTGCCTTAAGTTCTAGACATATATTTAAAGAAAAGCCATATCCATTTAAAACACACCTGAGAATTTATTTAGAGCAAACCAAAGTAGAAAATTAAAGTCTTTCATTCGAGCTAAACCCACTAAGCTACTAAACTATGGAGAGTATCAGGAGAAATGCAGGATGTGTAACATGCTTACAGACTAATAGTTAACAGGGTCCTAGCACCTGAGGTCAGAGACCTGCAGCTACTGTGGCACAGCGAGCAGCGCTGGACCAGCTCCAGGCTTCCAGCCTCCTGTCCATGATCTCTGGGACTCTTCAACTTAACACCATGCAGGTGAGACCAGAAAAGGAAATGGCACACAGTAAAAAGCAACTACGATAATGTAAAAATAAAAGATACAAGAACTTCTGGAGCAAGGGCAGATATTTCTGGCTGAAGGAATCTATACATTTATAGGCAAATTAGGTCTTGAAGAATGGAGAAAACAGATTTAATTATAGACTGCACAAGAAAATCCAAAGCTAAGAGTAAAAGGTAAAGAAAGAGTGAAAGGCAGGTAAATATGGAAGAAAGTTCTGTTAAGATTTAGTACAATGAGAATAAAACTAACACACTGCAAACTTGGCCATAGCTTCAGCTCACCTGAATGCCAAGCTACTAAAGATACTGGCTGGTAGCTGGCTAGGAGATAAAAAGGTTCTGAACAGGGCCCGGCCCCGAGTGACAGGGAAGGAGACCACATTAGGTCAGGTAGGAGAGTGTAACAGTGTGATGCTCCAGGGACCGTGGAAAGGATGAGATACTACACACACCGAAACTGCTGCAGAAAAGGCTGGATCTGAGGCTGGATAAAAGAGCCAGACAACCCCAAGGTTTCCACTGAACATAATTTCTAAACATCCAGCTTTTCACTTCTTGAAGACAGCAGATGAACAGACCTTACCTTAACAATATCCAATCCTCCAATGAGCTCCCCTTTCACATACAGCTGAGGGTATGTTGGCCAGTTTGAGTATACTTTTAATCCTTGCCGAACCTAAAGAAACAACAGCAATACTGAAACCTTCCTACCAGGTCCTACAATTAAAGTTAAACAAAGGATGAAACAAAACCCAGAACTTACTTCTTCATCTTCCAATATATCAAATGTTTCAAACTCAACACTACAAAAAGAAAAAAACATTTTAACAGGAAAATACAGTTTTAAATAAAAATCGTAAAGCTTATTTGGTATTTTTAAAACAGTTAAGAAAAGTAAACTATTGCTAATAAAATTTACCATAAACCAATGGAAATGATTCTGCTTCTTAATCTATCTGGTATTATATACAATAAATCATCCCAAGACATAAATTCATCTGGATTTTATCTATGCAATACTGGGAAAATGATGGGATAGCACAGTTTTCTTGAAGAACAAAGAAAGGGCTCTATAAAAATGACCAAAGCACACCAGCCTCTCCTTCAACAGCCCACAACAGGAGTAAGGACGGAGCAGGCTTGAGGTCATAATTAAAATCAATATATTTTCTTCTATAAAACTACTACAATAATTTGAAGAAATTGTTTTTTTTTCTTTAAATCTCTAAAGCTGTACTCAGTCTATGTTGCTCAATCGACTACTTTCAATCCTCCCCAAGAGTTATGAAATACTTTGAAGATTACTTTCCCTATAACTTCATAGATATGGATAATCTAATCTAGTTAAAAGTACAATTAGAATGCAAATTATAATTTTAAAAAGAAGTAATCATTACATAAAAAATAAGTGAAAAATATTTAACACAACAAAATGCATGCTAACTATCCCCAAGTAAGTGGTTTTGTTAACCACAAAAATCAACAGCAATGTTCTCACCTGGCAGCTTCATCACTAAGCAGACCAAAAGCAGCTGAGAATAAAAATCTGCTACAATTTAAACTCACTTGCCTCCCCTCTCAGATCTAGCTAATGGACCTTAATATGTGCCCATCAGTTTCAGATACTGTTTTAAAAAGTACTTTCAAAAAAAAATTTTAAATAACTTGTAATACATTCTCCATACAGTATCTTTGCATGGTGAGAACATTGGCCAGAAAACTCTATTTTATTCTAAACCAAAGCATTCACAAAACATTACAGAAGGGAAAAAAAAAAAAATTACAGCAAAAATAAGTATTTTAAAATAAGAATCAATCCAGACATTAAAACTAAAAAAAATCAGTGGCAGAACTGAGAAGTTGAAATTTTTTAAATACACTATTTGAAAACAAGATTTACATACCCAGTACTATTCAATATTTCCAGAATTTGTTTGCTAAATCCACATTTTGCTTCCTAAATTAAAAAAAAAGTTCGTATTTTATATTTCATGTTTGCAGCTAATACTTTGTCAACCAGTACAGCACTTGTCCAATGTCACCCGCACCAAATGCTGCCGACCCAGAGAGCACTTGTGCGATGCTGCACTGCATTTGCTCTGCTCCTGATGCTTCTTCATGTTCCCTCTCCTGCAAGGACTGACCCATCCAGACATCACCCCAGACATAAACCACAGGCTTACTTTGCTTTGTAACCTCTTAAGATGACATGTGTTCTAGTAGTTTATAATTTTTATGTTCAAAAAGTTCCCTAAATCAAACCTAGATTTTCTACAGAAACTTACTTAATTCCATTCCTAATTTATACAAAAAGATCTCAACTACTTAATCTTTTTGCAATAATTAAGATAATAATTTTCATGTTCCGAACTGGACTTTAACTCCCATTCTTACATTTTATATTATAGGGGAACCAAAATTTTTTGAGGTTATGGAATGCATTTTTTCATGCCACATAAACCCCATATCCCAACAATCTTGTGGAAATGATTTGACACCACATAAACATTTCAAAAGTTGCAACAATACAGTTCCCAAAATATATGAAATCTTTCTGGGCTTCCAGAAAAAAACAAAATGTTGAGTATAAAAATCTGCTTTAAACAATCATGAAGAAGAAAAACAGGCTGGGCATGTGGCACACACCTGTAATCCCAGCACTTTGGGAGACTGAGGCAGGATCACAAGTTGGAGCTCACCCTGAGCAACTTAGTGAGATTCTCAAAAAGGGCTAGGGATGTAGCTCAGTGTGAAAGCCCCAGGTTCAATCACCAGTATACTCCCAAAAAAAAGAAAAAAGAAAAAATGTATCATTACTGAAAATTATATAATTTATAGATAATTATATAGTTATATATAATTATATTATTATATAATTTATTATAATTATATAATTTGTAGTAATGATAAAGAAACTTTTTTTTTCTTTTTCTTTTGGATACTGGGGATTGAATCTGGGGCCTTTGCATTAAGCTACACCCCAGCCCTTTTTTTATTTATTTTCAGTTTGAGACAGGGTCTCGTTAAACCACTAAATTGCCCAGACTGGTCCAGAACTGCTTCAGCTTCCCAGAATGCTAGGATTTTAGCTGTGTACTGTCACACTCAGCTTTTCTTCTACTGATTTTTTAAAACACTGTACAATGAACAGTCAAAGAATCTGGGACCTAACAGTGACTTCAACTTGCTGAAATTTATATTATCTTTCTTGTTATTACTACTTTCATTATACTAGTTACATTAATTAGTTATGTTAATTAATGAGTTTCATTAGGTTAGTCACATTAACTTCCACACACATTATGGCAACCTGATTCTTGCAACAGCTCTGTGAAGTATTAAATCCATTTACAAAAAGAGCAAAATGAATCTCTTTTTGGTTAAAGTCACCTGCCCAAGGCATCTTGTCTAACACTGAGAAGCTTTCCTCATTCCATCAGCCTCATCTTTCAAATTATCCATTTCCTTATCTGCAAAATAGGCCAAATCCTGCCTAGCTTTGTCTAAAGAACAACTAGCAGAGAATTAAACAAAATACATTATAAATGACTATAGCTAATTTTTGAAAATTTCCATTCCAATCTTACTCTGAAAGATAGTTCTGTTCAAACTATCAATGGGAGTGATCTATCAAACTTGATATTCAAACTGATGCAAAATCAGTATGTACTTTCATCAAAAAAAGCTACAAGCATCACCCCATCACAGATGAGAATTGTGGATAGTTTTACTCATTCACCAAACACATATCCCAATGAGGACGCTTCCACCCAATGACTTAGAGGTAAGAACCTATGCACTACCAGGTTCCCCTACGCTTAGGAAGTATACTACAGTAGTCCACACACTAAAACAAAGGGTAATGGAATAGCAACTACTACTGTAGAACCAGCAAAGTGTTAATAGTGTTGACCATGTTAGCTGACAAAGTTTGGCAGCAGAAAGAAATGCACCCTGCTGAGATGTTGATGATGAAGTCAAGCAAAATGCAGATTACTTTGTTTGATCTCCATAAGCACCAATTAAGGCCTGGGTAACTTCCTGATACCACTACAGCTTCATTAGCTAAAGCTAGGAAAAAAAGATTTAACTGTCCCCTTGTTGCAGATGTTAACATCAAAAGAAATTACAAATAAAACCATTTTTGAGTTCTTTACCTGTTTGTTTCCTTTCATAAAGAGCATCACAGAAGCTTTATTTGTCAGCACTTTGAGCCTGAAGAGAGAAAATTGATATAAAATGGCTCAGCTCAATTATTAAACACCACTTTTGCTCCACTTCATGAGTAACATGCATATTTGAGGGATAGCAGGATGATAGTTCACAGCTTTGAGTGGTATTAAACAAGCAAATGCATTGACATTTTCCTTTATTTCATTCTCTCCCTAAGCCACTGTAAAACATGATATAGCTTTTAAGGCAACAAATGTTCCTTCAAGTTGCAATTTAAGCCTATCAACTCACAGTACTAAAAAAAAATAATAATAACTAATTCAGTAAGGAATTGTTCAATAGGGGACCTATATATCGAGCCCATCCAGAATTTCTAGAACTAGATCCGTGAGTTCCATTTCCGATCACGACACTACGCACTGCTCTACACTCCAAATGCTCACAAAGGCAGACCTGGAGGGTTAAAGCATTAAATCTTAGAACATCAACTAATGCTAGCTGCTAAAATCAAATGCTCTCGTTTTAACCTTATACTCAATATTTCATACCATTTTCAAACATCACAATCTAACTCCTGTCAGAAATTTTAATCATCTATATTTAACCTTAAGTTTAGTCACAAATCTCAGGATATATCAGTGTGGGTACAACGGGTCACATCACCATGTTCTCATTCCACCAATGTCATGGACAATTCATGTCTCAGTTTCCTTACAGAGTAGCCACAAATGAAATGTAAAGATCATATGCAAGGCTACATCACTTACACTCCCAACAGAGGATGGTTAGCCTGTTCTCAGGAAAATGGCAGGAGATACAGAAACCTGATGCTGGCCCTGACTGCTCACCCAGTGACCCAACCACCCAGATCAGAAAACCACAGGCCACACTCCTGTCAAAATATGCATCACACATTCACAAACTGCTTACAGAAGCCCTTTACATGAGTACTCAAAATATAGTGTGCTTTCCTTTCTACATAATTCAAGCCAGTTCTAGCACTTGCTATCTTTTGGTGTCCAAAAGCCCAGGAGATTTAGAAACAGCATATTAAAAAAATAGAAAGTTTGATGGAGACAAAAACATAAACAGCAGTGAGAATATATTCAAGAAACAGGAGAAAAATACACTGAACAGCACATCTAGGCATAAGAAAAGCTCAGCTGGCTTTGCAGGCTGCACAGCCTCTGTGAGCCAAGGGCGTCGCCAGGCTACAGGAAAGAACAACAAGTGAGGACACACAGAGTCAACAAAAAGAACATCATTTTCTCATTCAAAAGGCAGGCTGGGTACAAATCATGTGAGAAAATGTGTCATTAAAGGTCAGTTTGACATTCTAGGACTACTTTATTAATTAAGGACAGACAAATGAGGTATTCATTATTAAACACTTTCAGAAATCCTCAAAATGTTAAATACCAAGAAAATTAAAGAGATTTACTTTACAAATCCAAGCCTTAATTAAGAATGATTGATGTTCTGGTGTATTTTGAAATAAATTCCCTTTTTAAACCTATAAATTTGTAGGTCTTACAATAAAAGTCCCTAAAGTCTCCCTACACACCAAAGTCCAAAATTTCTGTAAGATAACCTCACCTAAAGCTGAGAATACACCATAGAAGAAATACAGATTTCACAGCTCCAAAATCTACTTGAATTTTAAGTTATCCTTGTTTAGAAAGACAAGGACAAGGGCCAGTGATATCGCTCAGTGGCACGGGCACCTGCTGGCACGTGAGGTCCCGAGGTCGACCCCCAGTACCCACAAAAACATAAAAATAAAATAATAAAAAAAAAAGAAAGACAAGGACAAGTACTCAGAGCAGTTGGAAAGTGTAACACACAGGTAATATCAGCTTTTCACACTCAGGGTTCTAATGTAGGATCAAGGCTATACACAAGAGAACACAAGTGTGCTGTGCTTACACCAATGAGCAAGAACCAAAACAATGGGATCTTGGCTCTTAAATGCAAAGGGGAAAGCAAAACTTGGTCAATCCATTAAAACAATATTTCCATAAAAGCAGGAATATCCTCCACACAATTACTACCTTGGTGCTAAAATTTCTCCAGCCCAAATTAGAGATTGCCAAGTTTGCATGACCTGCAAACAACAATATTATGACTCCCAGCGGCAAACATCAATTCATTGATTTCCATATAGAAAGAACAATGTAAAATCTGAGGATTCAAAAACATTTTTAAACTAATAAATGGGTCAGGAATGGTGGTACACATCTGTAATCCCAGCACTCTGAGAGGCTGAAATAGGAGGATCAAAAGTTCAAGCCCACCCTGGGCAACTTTGTAACTTAGCAAGAACCTGTCTCAAAAAATAAATTTAGGGCCGGTGAGATGGCTCAGCGGTTTAAGCGCCTGCCTTGCAAGCGCGAGGGCCCGAGTTCGACTCCCGGAACCCACATACAAAAAAGGGGCCGGTGATATCGCTCAGCGGCACGGGCGCCTGCTGGTGCGCAAGGTCCTGAGGTCGACCCCCCGGTACCCACAAAAATAAATAAATAAATAAATAAATAAATAAATAAATAAATAAATAAATAAATAAATTTAAAAAAAAGCATGGGAGCCAGCCATGGTGGCATATGCCTATAACCACAAACTCAGGAGGCGGAGGCAGAAGGATCTCAATGACTTCAAGGCCAGCTTGGACTACATAGTGAGTTCAAGGCCA
Source organism: Erethizon dorsatum (assembly GCA_028451465.1). Taxonomy (NCBI): domain Eukaryota; kingdom Metazoa; phylum Chordata; class Mammalia; order Rodentia; family Erethizontidae; genus Erethizon; species Erethizon dorsatum. The sequence goes on along the minus strand of CM051822.1, from coordinate 113,150,954 downwards.
GCCTGAACTACATACCAAGACCCAGTCTCAAAATAAAAAAGGTCTGGGGATGTAGCTCAGTGTGAAGGTTCTGGGTTCAATCCCCAGTACTGCAAAAAATAGTAAAATAAAAATATTAAATGGTAGTCTGTTTGAAATTTTAGAATACTTACCTTTCTTCTAATTTGGGAGCTTTGGGACAAATTGTATCTAGTTCTTGAGATGCTTCTAGCTCCTGAAATAAGCACATACATCAATTTAAGAAACATTTATTGCCAAGCATGGTGGCGCACACCTGTAATCCCAACACTCAGGAGGCTGAGGCAGGAGGATCACTGCAAGTTCAAGGCCAGCCTGGGCTACAAAGTGAGTTCAAGGCCAGCCTGAACTGCACAACAAAACCCTGTCTCAAAAAGACAAAGGAGGGCTGGTGAGATAACTCAACGGCATAAGTGCCTGCCTGGCAAGCGCAAGGTCCTGAGGTCGACTCCTGGTACCCACAAAAAAAAAAAAAAAAAAAAAGAAACATTTATTAACATAAATCTCTTCCATCATAATGTAGAATACTATCAGAAATGCTGTTTTTCCAGGTTTATATTACTAAATGTGTAAATTCATAAGAAATATGTATTTTAGATTTACTGCAACATTTTAAAAGGTTTGCTCTAAATGGAATTTCTTTACAAGGCACAGAGTTCTAACCTTAATTATATCAAGTCCTCCTATAAGCTCCCCAGAAACATAAAGTTGAGGATAGGTGGGCCAATTGGAATAGGTTTTTAACCCCTGCCGAACTTCTTCATCTGAGAAGATATCAAAACTGCTAAACTGAATATTATGTTTGTGAAGAATCTCCACCATCTGCTTGCTGAAACCTGCACACAGAAAAAGAAAATAAAGAACTTAGCATCTCTCTCACACACACAATTATAAATCAATTCACAGAACAAATTATCTAGTGGACATAGATGCCTGCCTCTATTTTGCCAGTAATTTAATTAGCATAACTGAATAATATATGAACAGAAAATAAACTCCAAAAAACTCTCATTTGACCTTTAGCCATAAGTATTCAGACATGACTTTTAAAAACTGACGTGTCTGTGTATTTATCAGACTGCTCTTCAATATTAGAAACCTTGGAGGGGGGTAGTGACTAAAAAGCAGAGCCCTAAAGACCTGACACCACGGGAACACAAGATGAGGCACGAGGCCCTGGAGGGCCATCTCCCTGCGCTTCCTCCCAACTGGGGCATTGACCTGGACACCCTGCATAGCCCCTCCTATCTCTCCTATGCTGTGAATCTAGGAGAGTCAACTGAGTAGATGGAAAAGTCTACAACAATTATTTTTAACCATTACTCAACCACACTAAAAACTCAATTGTGCATTTCCATTGCCATTTTACCACTTCTGGGTATCTACTTCAGTAATTCTGAGTCCTTACCATCTGTAAGGAGGAGAGATGAGAAATCAAGAAGGGATGTGCTGCTTCAGTCTAAAATGGGTATAGTACATTCAATTTTACAGCTATCTTCTCTGTTGTTATATATGAACTGTCAATAGATAGTATTCTTTGCCATCTCCTCACTTGACAGTTTCATTTCTAAAAGTATTTACATTCCCTAAAGTATATAATGCGAATTTTTTTCTCTAGTGACAATTTTATGTTCCACGATTTTATTATACCTTTGTAACACATTTTTGTTCAGTATTTTTTTGACATCATCATCTTATTATGACATTAGTACTGAAGGATAAGAGTGTGAATGAATGTCAGTCTTTTGTAAGTCTATTCAGTCTGAAAAAAGGGTATCTTTCTAAAAGATAATTCTTACAATTTTTTTGCAACAGTTTGAACCATCCTACTCTCATACCTCACCATTCTTTTCATTTTCAGAAATAACCTATTCTTCAGATTTGAAATTCCTGTATGACTTAACAGCATCAGTAATTACTTTTAAATAAAATCAAATCATAAAATCCAGCATAAGATTAACTGCAAGAATAAGCTTCACCTGATGTCACCCAAAAGCACATTTACTATAAAACAGGGATCTACAACTGAACTCCAAACATTTTCCAGATCTGCAATTTGTTGAGCTGAAGCACCAGCATTTATTTGTATAGCATATAAGTTGCTTTTCCTACAACTGAAGTGTTAAGTTCATGTACAGCCTGAAGTAAAACACCGATTCTAAAATTTTTCATTCATCTGGGAGTTCATTAGTAAACAGCTAAGGGCTGATTGCTGATGGTTATTCTGCTGCCAATATATTAACTCATTTCTACTGTAACTCACTGAGAAAAAGCTTTATTTTAGCTTTAGGCAATTACATGCAGACTAGAAAGATTGATTGGTAGTGTTTCATTTTTAAGGGTTAAAGTGGCAGATTGGAAATGTGCTTAAGGATAAAGTAGTAAAAAAAGCTTTATTCTAATAACAAAATACACTTTTCAAGAAAAATGCATGGGTGTTATAAAACTATTTAAAAGTAGAAAAATTGTGTTTAACTGCCATAAAAATTACCATTTCTACCATAATCTTTTCTACTCATGACATGAGCAATAAGCCTAACTGACACATTTAATAACAAATAATAAACCCCCGAAGAATACCACACTTGATATGTTTTTGATTCTGAACCCAGGAAGATGACTCTCACAGCAGCAGAAATGTCTATGGTCAAACACATCCTGCTTTATTACAAGCTCTAACTGCAACAGTTACAAAAATTCCAGTTAAGTTCACCAAGCTGCTGGAGGACTTTACATTCAGTTTAGAAAGCCAGACATCTCAGTGCTCTAGAAACGTCCTCAAACATAAGCATCCTCTCTTTTCCTATCCTCATAAGCAACGCAGATAGGGACAATCCAACTCTGACCACGAAGACCCTGTCAACATGTCAGGCTCATGATACACCAGAGGATTCTGTAGTTAAGTGTTTGAAAGTAGGGCTGGTGAGATGGCTCAGCGGCGTAAGCGCCTGCCTGGCAAGCGCGAGGGCCCGAGTTCGACTCCTGGAACCCACATATGAAAAAAGGGCCGGTGATATCGCTCAACGGCACGGGCGCCTGCTGGCGCGCGAGGTCCTGAGGTCAACCCCCAGTACCCAGAAAAAAAAAAAAAAAAGAGTTTGAAAGTAGATAAGAAAGTAGACCTGAGGCCTGTGCAGGTTCCAAGGCAGGATCTGGACACAGCTTTCCTGGATGTGAAATCTAAATGTTATTTATACATGTTTCTCTGATTAAGAGAAAGCAAGATGGCCTGGCAATTCAAACATCAAGCGTACATACACTCCACGATGGACAGCCAACAGAAGCAAAGTGGCATTACTGTGCCAGTGCTTTCCAAGGGAGTTCTGTGCAAAATGAGGAGTAGCCACTTGAATTCACAAGATAAGATGACCTTAGTTTATATAAAGGGGACTTGCTATACCTCTTCTCTGAGGCGCCAATAGAGGAGCAAAAACAATTCTCCCAGTAAGCAGGTTAAGAAAGAAATGGCAAAGGGTGAAAATCACTTATGTTCTGAGAAGAAAGCAGCTTAAAGATCAAGACAGTCTATACAACAGAGCACACAAAAAGAAAGGGAAAGCAGGGTCGCAGAAGCAGGGAAGTGGCAGGGCACAGGTCTCAATGACAATACTTTCCAACTGATTCTAAGTAGATACTTTATGAAAGATATCAACACCCTAAAATGATCTGTCTGCTCTTTATTCTAGGTAGGAAGTCATGTTGTAACAGAAAACAAAATACCAGGTAACATAACAAAAGCTTATTAGGAATACAGTTATAAGTTATAAAGAATAAAATGAGTACTTGAACAGAAGAAATTGTACTATTAGATCATACCTATTTAAAAATCTTTTTTATTCCCTAAATATTTCTTTTATAATCTAAATGTCTAACACCATGTTCTTCAGATTGCTCTGAAATGTCTTAAAGTTTTTTTAGTCTTCATTATTTGTATCGTCTTCTAAATGTCACTCAGACAGTTAATATAAAAATGGCTAGAAATACATCGTAAATTCAGTTTAATGAAATAACAAAAATTACTGTTTCTAAGTTTACCTCTAATTTGCTTGAATAATCTACACAGAAAAGGTCATCCAAATCTACCTCCACTCAAGACCCCCAGGAGGAACTAAAGGCACAAGGAGATACCTGAACTGTACCCACAGTACTGAGCATGGACTGACTGCAGTGGCAGACCGGGCTGAAGCTCACTCAGGAGACATCTCATCTCCCACGCTTTCCACCACACCCTCCTCCTGTGCTGCCTAAGGATCCCTTCCTCAAGACTCAATCTTATTATTTGCCAACTTCACTAGGATATCATTTAGAAAAGATAAAAACAATATGGTTCTTAGATCCCAAAAAGGAGAATGCTGTATTGAGTTTACTAAGGGTTAGCTATGTATAACCTGTCATACAGGTTCACCCACATTTTATAGCCAGTGCTCCTGTACTACTAGAGACTAGAATGACAGTATTAGACTACTCCGTAAAGCACCAGAAACAATTTTTATGCCAATGGAGGATGAATTTGAATCACTTGGAACCCTCCTTAAATACAAAATAACACAAACACATACAAAGCTACCTGGACTGCTTGTTGCTACATTAGTTAACTCTAGTATAGACTAAGTCAGCCTTGCAAATCATAAGTAGGGGCATTATCTGACATGGAATATACTGGCCAGAAAATTTTTCAGGCAGAATTAAGAAATTAAGGAATAATTTCTTCATCTTTTAAGATAGATTTTATCATGAAACTTTTATTATAAAAAGTAGACTTTTTCATAATTTAATATGTAATTTCATAACCATATAGGGAAGAATTTAGAATTAAATTTATATTGGAAGCTTGGCTATTTTTATAAAGCCACACTGGACATGTAGTAATCATATCGATAGCACACTCAATTTTATTGCCACCTATCTTAATAAATTCCCTCCTGTGTAGTTGAAACAAATACTCTTAGTCTCAATAGTATCATCAAAAGGCATAAATGTTCAATTATGCAGCATAATAATGTTGCACTAGGAACAGTAACAAGAAAACAACATAAACCCAATACCAGAGGGGTCAAATAACTCTAAAACTCACTTAAGGACAAAATTACAAACATGCATATATACAGAAAACAAGGATAACTATAACCCAAGAATCAGGAATCTCTAAATTACTAGAAGCTATAAACTAGAAATGACAGAAATGAGTGAATAATGCAATCACTGGACAATGATAACAGGGAAGGCAAAAGTACATAGGGAGGCACGGGAGCACTATGAAAATTCTGCAAATTGTGAAATTACTAAATCTGAACAAGGTGAAGAAAAGGAAACTACCAGGAAAAAAAAGTGTTAAGAGCAAAACTGCATAGGCAAAAAGCCCATTGACAGAGACAGAGATAGAGATAGCTGGAACCCAACCCCAACTTGGCTACCAGATAACCTTGGGCGAGCAGCCCTGAAAACGTGTACATAAAACAAAGATCCTCATTTAGAACCACAGAACAGGCTGGAAAGGGTAAGTTCATCTCAACTGTACCCTGTACTGGTACAGTACCCAATTTAGTTTACATTATCTCAAGAGGAACTTCTTACCACAGCGTGGTTCTTGAGGCGTTCCTTTCATGAACAACATGCAGGGGGCAGCATGTATTAACTTCTTCAGGCGAAGGTTAAGATCTTCTTTAAGATGCTCATTATTAGCACTGTGTGGGAAGGAGCCGCTAGAAGCATGTCGCTGAACTTTTTTAGTCAACTCTGGGGCATGTGCACCATCTAATCGGTCGATTTTCTGAGAATTCTAAAGTTCAAAACGTTATTTAGAATACATGAGGTATTCCTCCATAATCGCTGTATTATAGACTCTAAAACTGTAAAACGGACATAGGTCTAGTCAATTTTTAAAGCAGTCGATATTGTTATTGGAGAAGTGGGAAAAAACCTGATTACCAACTGTCTACATTGCATCTCATTTTAGAAATACATGATTTCCTTTTTTCTTCTCTTGAGAACATATTAGAAAAACACTGCAATATCTCAAAGTCAACACAGATGAGAGTCTAACCTGAAACAAAAAAGATTTCCCCCACACTAGCTGGGATGAATCTATTATTGAATATAAATGAGGAATTTGGAGAACTATGGTAACACCCATGGATGCCTTGAAGCATAGATTTGCACTGGCTTGCTGAACGAGTCATTAATCAAACCTGAACCAGCCAGATGTTTCATAATGTCCATGCACATGCCCTGAACAAAAAACTTCTGATCCAACTTAGGGAACACTGGGGTCTACAGTCAGGGGTCTTGATTTTGTCAAGAAGCTCCAAATCTAGCTCTTAGTCCTCCAATATCCACAGCAAACAATGGACATGGTCCACCTCATCAGCATCAGTGCAAAAAACAAGACTCAAAAAAAAGGCCAGACATGGTGGCCCATGCCTATAATCCCAGCACTATGAGAAGCTGAGGGAGGATTACCAAATCCAAGCCCAGCCTACACAATTTAGCAAGATCTGGTCTCAAAATTTAAAAAAAAAAGCTAGGGATATAGCTCAGTGCAAAGGCCCTGGTTTCACTCTCCAGAACCACAAAAACAGAGGGAGGGAGGGAGGGGAGAAGGGAGGGAAGAAAAAAGGTACAAGGCCAAAACAACCAAATGACTCAAATTCAGGGATTAGGAAAGAGGGTAAAGGAAACAAAATTAGCCCACTAGAGGTGGTTGGTCTCTTATACCACCTTTATTCTTACCTTGAAAAACAGAAAGGTGGGAACAGAACTAATTTCATATTTTTCAGATATTTCAGGGACCGCTTCAGCTTCCAACTTTAAAATAGAAAAATTCAAGCTTGATTATTATAAAGTTCACTTTAACTATTTCGATATGTAAATCAGTTTCACATGCATTATCCCTTCAAGTAGCTGGTGTCTTTAAAGAGCACAACACAAAAGTTTATGACACATTTACATTTAAATGAGACTCACTGGGCTGGCATGTCATCCATGGAGTCTGCAGTGTCAAAACAGGTTCAGAGGTTTTTATTTTGTTGCACATTTCAAAAGATGCCTGGAGGCTGTGAATAAAATTTTTGGTGCACTAGTGACCTAGTAAATTTTCAATCATATGCAGCTACTACTATATTGAAATCCATAAATCACTGACCCCAGTTATGTCATGATTACAGTGCTTATTTTCTGCCCACAGCAATTCTTGCTGTTTGCTCTATTGACTAATTTCAAGAGGCAGTACATCATGACTGACAGTTGCAGCCTTCTGCAAATTATGAAGCAAAAAGGAGTATTTCTTCAATAAACTATTGATGTCTGATAAATTTTACTTTTAACTCCTGCAACGCTGCTAGACACTAAGCAGATATCTTGCTAAGTTTCCTGCTTTCAGGTCTATTCATACCTGTAAACCATTTTAAGATGACTGTGTTCTGTCTGATACTTTCCTCAATAAGGTATGAAGTGCTATCTGACACATGGATTTAAAACATATTTAAAGGGCCAGTGAGATGGCTCAGCGGCATACGCGCCTGCCTGGCAAGCATGAGGACCCGAGTTCGACTTCCGGAACCCACATACGAAAAAAGAGCCGGTGATATCGCTCAGCGGCATGGGCGCCTACTGGTGCGCGAGGTCCTGAAGTCGACCCCCAGTACCGACAAAAAAAATAAAAATAAAAAAATAAAACATATTTAAAAACATAATTTCTAAATAATTAGGACACAATTACTGACACAGGATTTAAAACATATTTAAAAACACAATTTCTAAATAATTAGGACACGATTACTATAAGCTCTTTATGTAGCTTTATAAACAATATGCTTTGAGAAAACTAAGATTTATTATATTTTTCTCTCATAGGACTGTCAATTTAATAAGAACTTTTTCGAAACCAATAAAAATCTGTATTCACATTATACCTATAGGAAATAAAACTTGTTGATAAATTATATTGTTAAAAGTGCTTAAAATATATATGCTGAATTTTTCCAAGAGCAAAAGATTTCCACTGGGCTTGAAATACTATTTTCACCTACAGCCTTACCTAGTCAGGTTATATCTACCAGAATTAAGCTTGACAATACAATAGGAGGCAGTCATTTGTCTTTGGTTTGTATCTTCCACCTTATGTATTTTTAGGCACTGTTTTACTACCTAGCTTTTTTTTTCTTAGAGAACTATTTTTGTAATAATGCTTTTAATTATTTCCATCTTTTAAAATGTATGTTTGAAAATTCTATACAGCATTAAACTAACATCAACCGTCCAATAATCTGAAAAAAGGACAAAAAGACAAAGCGTTTTGAGACAACTATTTAGAACAGACTTCTAAAGTTTTAGAAATGTTTGTTCTATTTTTTTTTCACATACACAATTCCATACTCAAGACCAAAGGTAACCATGAAAGCTACGACGAGAGCAGGCCCACAATGTCACCCTCCAGCTCATTATTTTCTTTCTTTTCAACTAACATCTATGAGTGCTAGGTTTTGTGCTAGGCTCAGGAAAGTTCTCTTCCTTCAGCATTACTGGATTCTAACAGAAAAGTAATACAGGGCCGGTGAGATGGCTCAGCGGCATAAGCGCCTGCCTTGCAAGCGCGAGGGCCCGAGTTCGACTCCCGGATCCCACATACAAAAAAGGGGCCGGTGATATCGCTCAGCGGCACGGGTGCCTGTTGGCGCGCGAGGTCCTGAGGTCGACCCCCCGGTACCCACCAAAAAAAAAAAAAAAAAAAAAAAAAGAAAAGAAAAGTAATACAAATTCAAAATCAGGCAATAAAGTAGAAACAAGGTAAGAATGCTCTGAAATCGAACAGAACAGCTAGCATCCTCACACATACAAGAAATTCCTATATGATTTTTAAATCTCATCTCTTCTCATATTTCTGGTGGTTTCCAACAGGGTCCCTTACAGACAACGCTTCTTGGAAACAAATGACCTGCAATTCCTGATGAAGCCAGAAATCACCACAAGTGCCTCCTCTCAAATCAGCTCCCAGAACAGGAGATCTTTCTAAAACAAAGGCAATGGTAACAGACAAATTCTCTACAACAAGGATAGGATTAACAACTAAAGGCCTAAATCTCTCCAGAATCCAGAACATCAAGAATGTGTGAAATCTCAGGCCTATGCAGGGAAGGGGATGTAGCTCAGGGGCAGTGTACTTGCCTAACAGGCATGAGGCGGGTTCTATCCCCAGCACCACCACCAAAAAACAAAATGAAACACCCAACACCTTTGCAGCACTAGAATTCTTTGGAAATAGAGGACCTAAGACGGCATAACAGTTTTAGCAATGAAAATAAAAAATAAGTATTTTTAAGTAGTCAACATTCACAAGAATACAAAGATGATCAACAACAGCTATGAAAAGCCTACTCTAAACCACGGTAGGCCCTTTTGTAAAATTGTCTCACCTACTCAAAACTTTGAAAGGTATATAACGTAGCATCATTTCAACTTCATAGGTGGGAAGGTAAAAGGTAGGTGAACTTTAGCCATCAACTTGACTGGTTAGGTGTTACCTAATAGCCGGTAAAGCATTATTTCTGGGCATGTACGCAAAGATGTTTCCAGAAGAAACTGGCATTTGAATCAGTGGGCTGAGTAAGGAAAACCCACTCTCACCAATGTGAGTAAGCACTATCCAACAGGTTAAGGCCCCAAAGAGAACAAAAAGGCAAAGGAAAGGCAAATTCACATTCTTTCTTCTGAAGCTATGATACCCATCTTCTCCTGCCCTTGGAGGTCAGAATTCCAGATTTTCCAACCCTGGGACTCTAGTACCTGCACCAGTGGCCCCTCTGGTTGTCAGGGTTTGGCCTCAGACCAAAAGTTACACCATCAGCTCCTTGGTCCTCCAGCTTCCAGAGTTGGACTGTATGATTCCACCAGCTTCCAGAGAGCAGACAGCAGGGCTTTTCAGTCTCCGTAATAAGGTGAGCTGATTCCCATAGTAAATCCCCTCTTGCGCAGCTCTACCTCGTTCCATACATCCCATTGGCTATTTCTCTCCACAACCCTGATTAATACTGCAGGTGGCCAAAGACACACAGTTAAGAAGTCCCAGAGCTCACAAAGAAACTAAGCTTGTTTGACTATAAAACCTTGTCTTTTCTATACTACTACAATCAAGAAAAAGAGGACAGGGGCCGGTGAGATGGCTCAGCGGCCTACACGCCTGCCTGGCAAGCGCGAGGGCCCGAGTTCGACTCCCGGATCCCACATACGAAAAAAAAGGGCCGGTGATATCGCTCAGCGGCACGGGTGCCAGCTGGCGCGCCAGGCCCTGAGGTCAACCCCCGGTACCCACAAAAAAAAAAAAAAAAAAAAATAGAAAAAGAGGACATTTTAAGGATTGGATTTACACATGTCCTTAGAACCAACCAAACATGAACATTTCCAGAATGGAATCCACACAGAATGCTTCTGGTAGAAACTACTTGCTTCTCACCTCAAGAATCTTAAATTCTGGATGGTTACTACATAGCATGCATGTGTCTGTGAAAAGGGTTGAGAGACAGGAGGAGGCATATGGTAAATCCAGAGGTGGGGATTCTCTCTACTTTAATTTAGCAAGGTCATCAAAGACTGGAAGATGGTAATGGCTCACAGCTACGATTTACTCTAGGTCACACTGTTCCCAGTGTTTCATGCACTGACTCATTTAAATTTCACAATAACGGGTACTGTCATTAGACCCACTTTACACAGAGTGATTGTAGAGACATATACAAATTAAACAGCACATATGTCAGATTTATGGTCTCAAAATATAAATAAAGAGCAAAATAAAAGACAGATAACAGGAAATAGGGAGATCTTTCTCAAATGGGGATCAACATATGGGGGAAGGGGAAGAGGATTAAAAAAGATTTGTTACGTACAAACACCAACTCCCCACAAAAAATGTAAACATTAAGTGCTACAAACATGTACAAATAAAAAATAAAAATAAAACCAAATCCCTATCTTATACTGAATGTGCAACAAATATTTGCTGAATTACTAAATAAGATAAAAGTAAGCAGCATGAACTGTATCTTTTAACATGGTTGCCTATTTCAGAATAATAAACTATAGATTCCCATTTTCTAAGAAGCAAAAAATATATATATTTTAATATATATTAAAATATATATATTAAAATATATTTTAAGAAGCAAAATATATATAAAGTATATAAATCATCTACACCCTTAACCTTTTATTATAAATTACAACAGACATAAGACAGTACAGCAGCTACTATATAAACAAAATTAACACTAGACACAGAATAGTATGAAATCTCACCAACCAGCTGGCTGATAATTCTGACTGAGAATTTTAGTACTGAAGTACATAAATGTGAACAACGGCAAAAAAAGGACAGACTTAATACAGAATGGATTTGATTTGTTCCTCAGATACACCCACTGGTACTCAGCTTTTTCATCATGGACAAATCCATATACTGATGTTTTTCCTTCTTCCCATCTCCTCTACCAGACACCATACTCTGATTCTATCGAATCATTAAATGATAAATATTCTCATTTTAGTAGTACTGACAAACAAACTATATTATTTGAAAAGAAAAGTCACTTGACATTTTAATTAGCTATTTAATTTTTTTTTTTTTTTTTTTTTTAATTTGGGTACCAGGAGTCGACCTCAGGACCTCGCGCGCTGAGCGATATCACCGGCCCTTTTCTTCCTTTATGTGGGTACCAGGAGTCAAACTCAGAACCTCGCGCTTGCCAGGCAGGTGCTTATTCCGCTGAGCTATCTCGCCGGCCCCTTAATTTATTCTGAATCAACATACATTGTCTAGACAACCTTTTTTTTATTTTTTGTGGTAGTACTGGGGATTGAACACAGGCCTCTACACTGAGCTATACTCCCAGCCCTTGTATTGTATTGTATTGTATTGTATTGTATTGTATTGTATTGTATTTTTTGAAACAGGGTCTCAATAATTCACTAAACTGACAAGCCTGGGTTGGAACTTGTAATCCTCCTGCCTCGGTCTTCCAAGTGCTAGGATCACAGGCATGCACCACCATGCCAGCCTTCTATACAACTTTCAGCAACAAAAATAATTCATGTATCTCTTCTAATTCCTTGGAGGCAGGCGAGCCTCTGGAGGGGCCCGACTACAGTGGCACCTAGGTTCATGAACTTAATTCTTTCCACAATTCTGCTCACAAACTAAATTGGATAAGAACTGAATAAAATTTCCACATAAGGTCAACATTGAACCTACCATTGAATTTGATCCAGTTCTCATCCAATTCAGTTTGCAACTAGAATTGTGGAAAGAAGTTCATGAACCAAGGTACCATTGTATCAGGATCCAATCATATGAGGCAGCAATTCTGGCAGGTGGAGACTCAACCTATCATAGACATGGCACCCAGAGAAGCATCAGTACATTTCACAGCCGTATCAACAGGATAGGGAGCAAAGGACTCAGATGCAGTAAATATAAAATGGCTTGCCTTTCAGTATTCAATTCCAATGAGCACAAAACTACTGTACTCTGACCAAAAATGTGTGACTAACTTTTCTAAATGGTATTCCATTGTATCCTACCATATAAGATTGTTGGTAGTCACAACATCTTACAATTTGTTTAAAATACCTTCAGATCACTTACTGAATGACTTTGTAAACTTCAAGTCACAAAATTTAAATCTTTATAAGTTAAAAAGGACAAACTACTGCAATATTAAAACAGAATCCAATTAAAAGACATAAATAGGGGAGATGGACATGGTAGGACATGCCTGTAGTCTCAGTTACTTGAGAGGCTAAAATAGAGGCTCACTTAAATCCAAGAATTACAGACCAGCATAAGCAACACAGCAAGACTTTGTCTTAAAAAAAAAAAAAAAAATGTAGGTATAGTACGACACTATCTTAATACTTAGAAATGTCTACATGCCCTCATACAAAAGAAAGCTATTTAAAAAAAAAAAACTGCATGGCTCTCTTACTGGAAAAGGCCAATGATTTCTCAAATATTTTGCTTCTCATTTACTCTCCAGTTTGGCAAGTGCCTTTTGATTTCCTGTCTTACAAGCTCCATGTGAACATCTTTTTCCCTTGATGATGTCTATTGAAATATCACAGAGTAAATTTCTGGAAAGTGATGACTCCTGGAAGAACAACCAATCTAGCACCGCTGCCATCCCAATGAACAGCAGGTGCAGTCAGTCTCAAGTATCCCCGATGACACTGAGGGTTTCCAATCCTTGGCTCACTGAGACACTTAACCACCTGAACAACTTAAAATCTCACTGCCAAGTCTAGTACCAATGTGAGCAGTAATTCTATAGTCACTTTAAATAAATCATTCAGATGCAGCTGAGAACAATGTGTTACCTAAACCAGTAACATTATACATATAAAGCAGACTTCAAACAATTACCATCTCCTTGATTAATCTTATGATTGAAATGTTTAATCATTCATTTCACTTGTAATCATTATCTTTTATCACTGACCAAACATGCAATTATAATGTCCCCTTCTATTATTTATATCGGACATTTTAGGGTTACATTCTAAGGTTACATTACACATTTCATTAGAATCTTAAATAAGCCCTTAAATTTTAAAAAGCTAATTATTAATATTTGCTCTATCTGCATAAAGAAACACTGAAAAGATTCATACATAATTCATGCAAGTAGTTATGTATGGGGAAAGACAATAGGGTTGAAAGGGAAGGAGTGAAGTGTGTACCCTTCTACATGGTAGAATGTACCCTTCTACACTGTTCGAAGTATAGCTATCGAAGTACAGTACCTATCCAAAATAAACGTCTATACAGCAGCTGCTGATAAAAAATTAATCACCTACTACACAAATGAATTAGCTTGTCAGAATTTTGTGCTTTCCAGTTAGTACATAAAGAGGCATACACACAAATAGCTCATGTCATTTTTTAACCTCATATGAAAGTATACTTATGGCATGTATATAATCCCATATGACAAGTATACTTGTCAACATGTACTCTTAACTCACAAATTCTGGTTTTAAAAAACAAGGTTTTGTTTTTTGTTGGTTTTAAATCATAGGATTCAGACTTCTGAATACAGGATGCATCTCCTTTCTGAATAATTCACTATTCTCAATTCATATTTTAACCTTGTTGCTTAAAACTTGGTATTCAACTGTTTTGAACCTTGAATTTGGTACTCAATGCATTTTAACATAAAAATTTTGTCCCTGAACTCACCATTTGTTTAGTACTACACAAACGAGCTAGAATTTGTTGGTGTCAATTGCCTTGTGAGTAGCTATCCTTTCCAGCCAAAACAATCTGTTTAGTACTTGTTCTTTGGGGGATTTGTCACACACCTCCTGGAACCAACTAATGGTGAGTACCGAGATATCACTGTACTAAGTACTGAATGATAATACTAAATGTGCTAAGTCAAGGTGAGCTAACCCCACAGTCACATCACTTTCCTAGTACCTATCTACTCGAGAAACCAGGAATACAGAAGTATGCAAACCAAGTGAAAAACGAAGAGACTGGGGATGTAGCCCAATGATAAGGTATTGGCTTAGCATGTAAAAGGCCCTGGGTTCAATCCCCAGCATGAAAAGGAAAGATTTTCAGGCTTCCTTTTTCCTTGCATCCTAAACCTGTTAGAAAAATTTTCAGTTTCTCCCTTAGGTTTGCATTTACCCAGTCCGTTATGGCAATGTCTTCCTTCTCCCCCAGTATCTAGCATCTTCTACAAATTCCTTTTAGAACCATCTTCTACATCAGACTCAGCTTTTCAATGATGTAAGTCTTATTAATACTATGTCCCAAATCCACAATTACCCATAGTGAACTATGTAGTCTACTTTTGCTCTCAAACCTATCTGCCCTTTGCCCATCTCAGTATTGCCCATCCACATATATGTTAAAGAAAATGCGATTTTCATACTATTTGAAAATTACAAAATTACTGAAGATTTTTTAATTAATGTAAAAATAACAGATCCCAACATCAAGTATCAGTATATGGATACTTCACTCCTTTACATTAGTTAATAAAATCTAGTCTAACTCAGAAATTCATAAAACACATAACACTGAAAATATAATACCTTCACAAATGAAACTTGAAGGTGTTCTTTAGCTAACTCGGCCATTACATCATTCATTTGCACACACTGTGGAGCCCATGGCGCCCAGAAATGGACCACGAGGAGGGACCTGTAAATCAATAAAATGCATGTCTTTAAAACACTAACATTAGAAATAAAAAAAAATACTGATATAGATTAAATTCTACCACCAACAAACCTTTATAAGAACTAAACTATTTTGTGCTAGAAATTTTGCTGTTTTAGCAGCCTGAAATACAAAAATACTGTGCAAGGTCTTAAGACTCTTTAAGATAAATTAAAATTAATGATATTTCTTGAGTCAAGATTTAGGCTCATGTATAGTGATTCTGAATATCCATCCATCTTAAATAATATACATGTTTACCAACTATATCTTCAGACCTTTGAGGAAAGTGAAAACTAAATTTCTATATCACAATGTGAAAAATGCAGACATACTGTTACTATTAATGTATTTACTTTTTAAATATGGTATGTAAAGGGGCAAAATTGTGACCAAAGGAATACCAATAAAACATTGAAAATGAAGGGGAAAGTATTGAAAGTGAAGGCACCAGCAGAAAACAAGGAAAAAAACGGAACAGCTTTTCACAAAGACATTCTTTTTTAACTTTCCATATTATGGCATAAATGATTTGTAAAACATTTATAGTATAAGCAAACAGAATAATGGACTAATAAATTTTTGACTAAATTTTAGGAAATCTCAGAAAATTAATTCAATTTTGTTGTTTCTGAGACAGTCTCATTATGTAGTACAGGCTAGCCTTGAACTCACTAGGTAGCCCAGGCTGGTCTCAAACTCGTGGCAATCCCCCTACCTCAGCCTCCCGAGTGCTGGGATTACAGGTGTGCGCCACCATGCCTGGCAGTTCAATTCAGTTTTATGGAATTCCAAATTCAATATAATCCCCCTCAAAAAAAATCAGAGAAAAAAGTGTTACATCAAGGAAAGAACATGGACAACTAACTGAGGGCAAGGAAAGTAGTAACAAACCTTAAAAGCCAATAAAATAATGCAGGTGAGAAGAGTGAGCCCACAATAAAATGTCAGGAATATGGAAGCACAGAGGGATCTGAGAAGAATTTCAGAGATGAGGGGCCAGGATTTGGTGACAGAGGAGGCATAGTTTAAGGCTGAGTCCATGTTCTGGCTTAGAGACCAGTAACTAGTGGTGACACTAGCCTGGAATCCTAGCACAAAAGCTGTCAACCTGGGAGGAAAAGAAGTCTAGTGGGCTATTAGTATGAGTATGATGGCTAGAGATTAGAGAAAATGTCCATGCTTGGTCTACAGATCTAAGAATCAAGAAATACAGGGCCTTACATGATGCAGAGGGCTGGGGTCAGTACCTTAGGGCAGTGACGGCAAATCTGTTAAGAGACCAAGTGCCCAAACTGTAACCCAAAACCCACTTATTTATTGCAATGTACCAACACTGCAATTAAACCTGAATACTGAGGTTTTAGTTTAGAAAAACAACTCATACATTAACATCTTTTGTCCTAAAAGAAAAACACAATAACACGGGTGCCATAGGTGTGCCACCAATGCCTTAGGGGCTCATCAACATTAAGTGGGTCAGACGGAGGAGGAAGATCTCACGGAGCCAGGCTTGGTAGTACATGCCGATAATCCCAACACTCTGGGAGCCTGAGTCAAGCCCAGCCTGGGCAACTTAGTGACTTTGCAAGACTGCATCTTGAAATAAAAAATTAAAAAGGGCTGGGGGCTACGTGTAGCTCAATCCCCACTTCCACACACACAAAAAAGCGAAGGGTCTCAGAAGTCAAGAGAATAGTGTCAAGAAGGAAGAAGTGATGACCATTAGCAGCAAGAAAGGGCAACACTAAGGAAAGTGATGTCAAGGCTAGTGGAAGCATGTGTCACACTGCAGCACACAGGAGTGAACTAAAGGTGAGGAAGTAGAGACTGCTAGAAATCTACTTGAAGAAAATGACTGGATCAAGGGATGGGCTTTAAAAAAAAAAATGCAAGGAATTCTTCATATGCTTATTTTGTACAGGGACAGTACAAACGGAAAAGGAGAGGCTGAAGACCTGAGAGATAGCTAAGGATGCAAGGCTTTCAAGGTGGCAGGAATCTAGACCAGAGAAGGGCAGTATCCTTCCTGTCAGGAGCCAAGGAAGTAAGACTATGCAAGGCTACTTAGTATGAGTAGGCAGAATGAGCAAGTATGGGAGAGAAGGCCCTCAGGCAGAAGACACCTGGAATCATTTTCTCTCAGGTAGGAAGGTCCACAGCCTAACTCGCAATAAAATCCCTACAAGCGGGAAAAAGTTTCACACACTCATACAATAATAAAGCACAACTCAGTAATAAAAAAGGAACTCTCACCAGATACAAGATAGACAAATCTTAAAAAAATACTGAGCCTAAGATGCTATAAATAAAAGATCTAGACAGACACAAAAAATAAATCCTCTTCTGCAACCCAGAACTCATTGTTCAGTATAAGTTTTGAAACACAGAAAAATATTATGATACCTAAAGCAGTTTAAAGTGATGGGGACTTTAACAACCATAAAGGTTAGTTTCAAACCAAACAGTTGATTAAAAAAAAAAAAAAAAAAACTCCCTTTGAGGAAAATATCAGTTATATCTAATATAATTTTCATGTTGACATGATACATTAAGATGACCTTTTTTAAAAACGTTTCTAGGCCGGGGATATAGCTCAGTGGCACAGTGCCTGCCTGGCAAGCACGAGGTCATGAGTTCAATTCCCAGTACAAAAAAAAAACAGTTTCTAGAACCAGGGATACAGCTCAGCAGCACAAGCGCCTGCCTAGCAAGCACAAGGTCCTGTCAATTCTCAGTACCAAAAAAAAAAAGTTTCTATTTTAAGAACATGGGCTGGTGAGATGGCTCAGCGGTGTAAGTGCCTGTCTGGCAAGCGCGAGGGCCCGAGTTCGACTCCCGGAACCCACATATGGAAAAAGGGCCAGTGATATCGCTCAGTGGCATAGGCGCCTGCTGGCACGCAAGGTCCTGAGGTCGACCCCCAGTACCCACAAAAAAAAAAAAAAAAAAGGAACATGTCTAGAGTTAGAATATCCCACAAAGCTGTACTATTCTTGAGTGTGATCATCTAGGAACAAACATGATGTAGGTCATTCGTGTTTAGAGGGGGTGTCAGAAATTGGGAAATGGGCAGATCTACCTACTATGAAAATGACCCTAAAGTAAACTGCTTTAAGAAAGTAGAGGGCCGGTGAGACGGCTCAGCGGCTTAAGCGCCTGCCTTGCAAGCGCGAAGGCCCGAGTTCGACTCCCGGATCCCACATACGAAAAAGGGGCCGGTGATATCGCTCAGCGGCACGGGTGCCTGTTGGCGCGCGAGGTCCTGAGGTCGTCCCCCCGGTACCCACAAAAAAAAAAAAAAAAAAAAAAAAAAGAAAGTAGATCCTGGGCTGGAGTGTAGCACAGAGGCTGAGCACTTGCCTCGCACGTGAGAGGCCCTGGGTTCAATCCTCAGCACCACAAAAAATAAAAAATAAAGCTAACGTAATGGTAAATTTATAGAAATTAAAAAAAAAAAAAAAGAAAGTAGATCCCAAATATCCTTAATGGGGAATTTTGAAATTGTTGTCAGAATGTCTACAATTCAAGTAAAGACAAAAGAAGCTAAATGTGGCAAGGTTATCTTGAGATATATCATGACCCAAGCTTTAGAAGAAGGAATCACAAAATGGAAATTCCTTAAATAAAAATGAACTAATAAGGGAGGACAGGAAACATGTAATTCTATCCACATAAAGTTCAAGACCATGGAAAACTAATCTATAGTAACAGAAAGCAGATCAGTGGCTGGAGAAAGAGGCAAAAGAATCTCCTGGGGTTCTATTTTCTTATTTTAAATGATGGTTACTTGTGTGTATACATTTCATCTGACAATCAAGAATTTGTGCACTTTATTGTTAGATATAATAACCTCGACTTGTCAAAGTTGGAATACCACTTTTCACCAAATTGACAAAGGATTTTTAAAATCATCCTTTTACCTATATTCAGTGATAAAAAGGATGAGAGAAGAACTTTCATATACTGTAGATAAAAACTGAAACCTTTCAGAAATTTCACATACATATACAGGTATCTATCATACAAAGTAATGAAACAGAATTTAGACAGAAAATAACTGGAAAAATCTAGTGTTCACTACTATAGTTTTGTTAATGGTCATGACAATATAAAGCAATTAAAATGAAATTTGCAAAGAATTTTTAATGCCATGGGAAAATGTTCATGGTATGGTTACATTTTCTAAAATTAAAATACAAGTGCACACCTGTAATCCCAGCTACTTGGAAAGCCAAGATAGGAGGATCCCAAGTTCAAGGGCAGCCTGGGCAACTTAACAAGACCTTATCTCAAAAAAAATAAGGGTTGGGAATAACACTGCATGGCAGAGTACCCCTGGGTTCAATCCCCAGAACCACAAAAATAGGTAAATAAAATAAAACAGGTTACCAGGCTTTGAAACAATATAAGAGCCCAAAAAGACAAAACACAAAAGAGGAAAGTATGCACACAGAGCCAGAAATCACATTTCAGCTCCCATTACCACTAGCATGGCTCTGAAGAATAATTTAAGTTCCCTGAACTCCACATCTGTGAACAGTAATATCTAACACCCAGGGATGTTGGAAAGACCAAACAAAATAAAAGTTCTTTGATAGCTTCAAAGCATAACTGTAACATTGTTATTTTAAATTATCACACTATTCACATTTTAGATACTTACATTTTTCATCTAACCATATAATGGTCAATGTAAGAACCTATATCTGAAACAAACACGTATAATTCCATCCTCTTTTGGATTATATGCAACAGCATTCTCTCCATCTTCCTGGATATGCTAATTTGACTAGTGCATTGTTTGAGGAATACCATAAGAGAAAGACTAGGTTGCAATCCTCAATCAGGTGATTTCAGACCATATAATGAGCCTTGGTTCCCCATCGGTAAAATAATTAGTGTTCAATAAATACTTTTTCTATTATTACAGTGTTCTGCTACTCCAGTTATTCAGCTGCAGATAACACTAGCACTTATTAAACACTACCATATACTAGACTCTTTTCAAGTACTTTAGAAATGGGCAAAGCCTCTTAATTACTCTGCAAAATGGAGATGAACATCTCCATTGTATAGACCAGCTGAGGTTTCTGTAACTTATACAAGTTGTCCAGGGACCAGGAAAGCCATGAGCTATACATCTGATTAAAATGACTTAAGCAAAGAAAAAATTCCAATTCATCAAATTTTAAAATTGAGAAGCAATGATTTGGAAAGTAGATTTAAAACAATTATATCGGGGCCGGTGAGATGGCTCAGCGGCTTAAGCGCCTGCCTAGCAAGTGCTAGGGCCCGGGTTCGACTCCCGGAACCCACACACGAAAAAGGGGCCGGTGATATTGCTCAGCGGCACGGGCACCTGCCGGCGCGCGAGGTCCTGAGGTCGACCCCCTGGTACCCACAAAAAAAAAAAAAAATTATATCAACACAAGTACTACTTAAGACTCTTAAATGCTTCCACTTTCACAGAAAACAGAGTATCTCCTCCAGGTCCCACACATCATTTCCCACGTGTTCATTTAGTCTAGGCACCATGGAAGGGTGTGTCTCTGGTAATCTCAAGTACAGGCCAGTGGCAAGAAAGGCATTTAAACTTTTACTCATTAAGGATTGTTTAAAATGCAAAGCATAAAAACAAATATGTGAGGCTGGGTGCAGTGTCATATGCCTGTAATCCCAGCACTCGGGAGGCTGAGGCAGGAGGATCGGTGCCAGTGCGAAGCCAGCCTGGGCTACAAGGTGTGTTCAAGGCCAGCCTGAACAGAGCAAACCCCTGTCTCAAAAAGACCCAAACATAATAATAATAATAAAGGTGAAACATAAAAAAAAATCTCAGATGACAAGTTCAAAACGTTTATTAAGGGCAGCTCCACACAAGTCCTAATCATTTCATGAAGCCACTTCTGTTGTCCATAATTAGTGTTGGATGAATCAGAATCCAGCTCCATCAGTGAGTAAATGTCATCCCTCCCTTAAAAAAAAAAAAAACTTCCTAGATCAACCTGAAATGCCAGAAGAGCTGGGTTTGATTTTTTAGCGCTGGAGATGGAACGTGCCCTCATACATGCTAACTAGAAGCTCTACCACTGCCTACACTCCCAGCCCCAAAGGGCTGTTTTAATTAACACTTTAACTTCATCACCTCCATGCTGCATAGCTAAGCAGAAGTCAATCAGTAAACTCCCACACCACCCCAGCCACCCACTCTCCTCCTTACTAAAAGTACCAGGGGCCAACAGGTATTGTCTCCAGCAAGTCAGGCATTGCAACACTTCACCCACATCATCTCAACGAACCCTCACAACTACCTGGAGGTTGTCAGTAATCCATTCTTAGCCTTTGTTATGAAACTTACCCAGGGTTTATATGGTGTTAAGTGGCTGCTTCTAGGACTGGACCCTAGGCAATCCCACACTAGAGCTCTCGCCTTAAACACTAACAGCACAGCTAAGAAAGCTCAGTATTGAGGAACTCCAAGACTCGAGGTTGCACTACCACAGCGCGTACAAGTGCATACCTGCACGCATGTGTCCTGCATGTATTCCTATGCATTTAATGTGGGTAAGAGCTTCTATCGCCCACCCCAAAAATCGTTCTCTGGGTATTCACAGGGATCTCCTTTTGTAGTCTTCTCAAGGGCGAGAAGCACGTGCATCACACCAGAGCACACCCTCACTACACCAGCTGTCGAAACAGGAAACCCCTGTCTACACTGTCTACAGCAGGTTAAGTCTGAAGACTCAGGTCTACCGGCGGACGAGTCAAGAACCAAAAACTCGTTTCAGAGAGCGAAACAGAACCCCTTTCCTGGTGGCCGAGGCTCGACACCCAGCAAGGCCTAACAGGAAGGCGCCGCGGCCTGGCCCGCAGCAGCGCGGCAGACTGGGGAGGTCCAGCCCGCCTCACCCCAAGGTCTCTCCGGCCGCAGCCCCGCGCAGCTGAGTCACCGCCGGGTGCTCGGGACTCAGCCCAAGTCGGCTCGACGGGGTCCGTCTGGGGTTACCTCCGACCCTGCTCACCGCCCGGAGCCGGCCGCGTTCCGACCCTGGGTCCGCCCCGGGGATCCGCGCGGTGGGAAGGGGAGTAACCCCCGAGGCCCAGGCCAGCCCCGGGCCAAGGAGCCGACCCGGCCCGGCCACCGGCCGCGCCCCGCCAGCCCGGCCTCAAGGGCCGGCCCGCTCCTCCATCTCGTTCGTCGGCCTCCCGCCGGCCGCCGCCCGCTTACTTGGCTTTGAGGCGCAGATGTTCCTCAAACTGCCGGGCCGAGCCGACCTCCACCACCGTAGCCACCGCCTCAGCCGCCCCCGCCGCCATGCTGCCGCTGCTAGACAGGAACAGTCGAACGCGGGCGAGTCGATGGGGCGGGGTCTGGCGCCTCGGGCGGCTGCCGGGCAGAAGCCCCGCCCCGCCCCGCCCGCCTGCCGCGGAGCTGCAGACGCCTAGAGTCGCTGAGGCGGCTTCGCTCGCCGAGCTCAGAGCTGATGACAGCCACTGTTCCCGTCCCTGTCTCTGGCTGCTGGGACCCTGAGCCTTTCCTGCAGCTCTTTATAGGCCTATCCCGCAGCCTATAAAAGATATGTGTTTGTATCTGATGTGTGAGTGAAGTCAGATTAGCGAACTAGATTCTATCAAAACTGAAAATGCAGCCGGGCATGCTGGCGCAGGATCACAAGTTTGGGGCCAGCCCGGGCAACTGCGAGACTTTGCGTCAAATTAAAAAATAAAAAGGTCTGGGGATGTAGCTCAATGGTAGAGTAACCCTGGGTTCAATCACCACTACCGAAAAAAATAAAAAAGTAAAAGGAAAGAAGAAAGAAAGAAAAACAGCACAAAGATGGGGACGAACTGGGAAGTCTGGGAAAAGAGAGTGGCAGTCTCTGAGCCCCAACACTGGCAAGGTGTTTGCAGTTCCTTCCTGGAGCACCAGAATCCTACGCCAGTTGTGGGCCCCGTCTGGTGCGCGCGCGCGCGCACACACACACACACACACACACACATATACACACACACCCGTAAGTGCCATCCCTTGGGACAGCCCAGTGGGGACCCATCACCAATTGCGACCTGGGTGCAGCAGGGCCTACCCCTTTCCAGGACCTGTGCATCCATTCCCTCCCAATCAGACCTCCTGGCCCCTCCTACCTCAGCCCTTCCCTGACTTCCCTTGCCGACCCAATAGTGACTCTCCAAGTGGTGTCCTCTGTATCCCCTCTTTTCATGCTTTCCGCATAGCCTCTGGCCTGGGTAATTTCTTCTGTGCCCCAGTTTCTTCAACCCCCTGGAACCTCAACCGGAAGATCCAAACCTTTCCTTGCTCCCCAGAGCCCAGCATCCATCTGTTCGGGGAAGGGGACTGGATCTTGTAGGATGTCCTCAAACCAAAACAGGCCTTCTCACCAAAGCGTCTCTCCTCTGTGACTCCTATCTTGCTGAACACAATCACACCCTCCACGACACTCAAGGCTCCTCCTGGAAGATCCCCCTGCTCTGGCTGTGCTCCTAGCCACTTACCTGCTGGCTGGCTGGTTATCCCAGGGAATCATGTGCTTGCTTCTATCATGGATATATTCGGGTCCTAAAGTTGTGTTTGTATCATCTCGAGGCTGTATTCTAGCGAAGCAGTGGTTGTGTCCCCATTCCAATGCCTGCACTAGAGTCAGACACAGATCTATGTTCTGTGCCAGCTGCTCGAACAGGACTGGGCTCACCAGATTTCAAAGACTTTGTACAAAAAAGAAAATGAAGCATACCACTAATAATTTTATATTGATTTCATGTTTAAATTATAATATTTTGGATATTTGGGTTTGGAAACTATATTATTAAAGTCAAATGTATCTCTTTTTACCTTTGGTTACTAGGACATTATAAATTATGTAATTTACACCAGCAACTCTCATTTGTGGCTCAGTTTATATTTCCTATTGTCAGCACTGTTCCAATGATTAAAAGGGACCTTAGGACCCCATTATGTATGTACTTCACTTGAGAATAGATGTTACTAAAAATAAGTTATATTATTCAAAATGCAACAGGAAAAACAATGAAGAACTATTTTGTTTTTTTGGCTGCAGTAGTTAAGTAACATGCACCTAAACATGAGACAAGGTTGTATAGAGATAAACTGAGTGTGGTTACTTGTAATCCCAGCACTCTGGAATTATAGGAGTCAGGAGGATCCTAAATACTAACCCAGCCTGGGCAACCTAGTGACTTAGTGAGACCCTGACTAAAAATTTAAAAGGGCTGGGGATGTTGCTCAGTGCAAAGGTCCTAGGTTCAATCACTGGTACTACCAAAAAAAAATTTTTTTCCCACAAAATAAATACACTAGTATAAGTAAAACTGGGAAAATATGAAAGACAGGTGAATTGTGCACAAATATTAACATCTTGGTTGTGATAGTGTGTTGCAGTATTGGAAGACGTTACCATAAAAGGTGTACAGGGAACCACGATACATCGTTTTTTCTTAACAACTGCACGTAAATCTACAATTCTTTTTTTTTGGGGGGGGTAAAATTGACTAAATCATATACATCTAGGTGTACATGTTTTGAGATATACATTATAAGATGATTACAGCTAAACTAATTAATAAACCCATCATCTCACATACATACAGCCATTCTTAATTTTCCCTACAATTATTTTAAAATAAAAGTTTAGTTCATAGAAAACAAAAAATGAAAATAAAATCATGTTGTAAAAAAGATGTCTATTTCAATTACCATTTAAAGCATAAAATTATACGTAAATAAAACATAATTGCATAGCTGAATGTATTGTAGAAAAAATATCTCCAGAAAGATGCTCCCCAAAATATTAGGAGAGTTTGCCCACAAAGAATGAAAACAGAAAAGTTTAAAAGAGGCTTTTTGCTTTTCATGTTATTCACTTTTTGAATCATTTGTATGTTTTCAAAGAACACGGACCGCCTTTGTAATTTACAAATAGTAAAATTATAATGCACGGAGGAAATATGTTCCAGTAAAATTTTTCCCTACAAAAGGAATCATCATCCCACTAACATGGCTACTTTATAAATCCTGTTTTTTTCCTTTGAATAGCATTAACTGAAAAGAGCATATCACAGTTGCAAAGTAAGATGCTACAAAAACTCTAGGCTAGCAGCTCCAATTGTGCCTCCTGCCCTTTTTGCAGTTATCACTGCTTATATTAATTGGCCTAGAGGGCAGCAGATGACTTCTTGGCTTTAAAATGCTCTGACTTTGGGCCAGTGATACAGCTCAATGGCATAAGCGCCTGCCTGGCAAGCACAAGGTCCTGAATTCAACTCCCAGTACCCGCATATGGAAAAAAAAAAAAAAATGCTCTGACTTCTGCGTGGCCTGAGGTGGTTTGGTACTTGCCCTTCCTACTCCTGAGGCTGAATGAAGCAAGAGAATCACAAGTTAAAGGCCAATGCAGGCAGCTTAGTGAGAGTGACCCTGTCTCATAATACAAAAAGGGCTGGGGATATAGGTCAGATAGAATACCCCGAGTACCAAAAATAAATAAATAATAAATATACAGAACCCTCACTCAGCAAAAAAAAAATTAAATTAAATTAAAATTTTAAAAAATGCCTACTTTTAACAACAAGGCTACTAGGCTTGGCACTGAGCCAAGCCACATTTTGCATAGCTAGTACATCCAAATTACAGGTATATGCTGATGAGTAGTGCTTTCTGGCCTTCCAAAGCACATGTTCAATGTGTACATGTCTCAGTCGGGATCCCTGGAGTGATGGTGTGAAAGCTTTGCTGCCTGCCCTGCAGTTTATAACTAAGGAAGCTGCCCACACCCCGCCAAAGGAGGCCAGCACCAGGACTCCCCTTTCCCACCTCAAGTTCTGCTCTCCCGCTGCTGCTCTGGAAAGCCCAGTCCTCTCCCTCTGAGTGTGTTAGGGCTCAGAGGTAAGAACTGACCATCTCAACACTCAGTGGTGGCCTGTTACCGAATACCCTGGACTTGGCTTTCTATTGTGACCTGTTAGTGCCCAAAAGCTGAAAAACATAGGAAAGCAAGAGATTAAGGCTGACTGGGCTCATGGCTCCATGTGTTCATCCATGTTCTATTCTCTCTCTTGGGTGTGAGAACCACTTGGGAGTCCAAGGACACTTAGGCCTAAGCGCCCTCCGGACAGGAGACCCCCAGGCTGCCTGGCTCTTCTTGGTCAGGAATGGCTGTCCTGCTCAGCAGCAGGCTCCAGTGGTCTGCAGAAAGGACAATTAAGCTGCTAAAGAGTGCTGTGTGAGACTTCAGGGGCCCAGGGCATAGGGACCAGGACCAGGGGCTCTCGCCCTGGGGCTGAAGTCCTGGCCTGAGAGAACCAAAGCTCCAATGGGGGAGGCAAGAAGAAGGATTTTGCTGGGTGTGGTGATGAAAACTTGTAATCCCAGCACTCTGGGAGGCTGAGGCAGGAAGATCTCAAATTTGAGTCCAGCCCAGAAAACTTTCTGATTTGATAAGACTGTCTCAAAATAAAAAATAAAAAGGAGATGGGAATATAGCTCAATGTGAAGGCCTTTGGTTCAATTCCCAGTGGAGACGGGGGTGAAGCCAGGTGGGGGTTCTGTCCATCAGCTTCTCTGGCCCCAAGAATTGGCCTTGGGAAATGTCTCTTACAACTCACGCTGAGAAGAACTGGACACTGGATCCAACCATGCAACTGGCCCCTGACTTCTTAGTCCAAGAGACACCCCGGCAATTGGGACCCTCCTCCTGTCACTCCGATAACTGAGGGCCAATCTGGGAAGCAGGAATGGGCTGTGCAGTTTCTTTTCTCAACCCTTAGGAGTGGGACTTGATCTGCAGAGAAGTCACCCAATTTTCTGTGTTCTCTTCCTTATCAGAAACTGCTTTTATTAGAAGAACTTTATGCATATGCTTGCTATAAAGGTTGTTTATTCTGTCATAGCCAGATTTTTATTGGTTGTATTTTTGCTGTACTTGCTTGAAAAATAATTATTTTCAAAGAAAAGAAGAATTACATATCCAGTAAACTAAATAAGACTCATTGTTTATTAGAGACCTCTGACAGCTCCTCAAACACAAAAAAAGATTTCCAAGCAGCAAATGGACAATTTATGTTGCAAGTTTATTTGTAAACCAGATTTCAAGACATACTTCATCTTGGCTCTGCCAATAAAAATACATTCCATTTCTTTTCAGAAGTATGTGTATCTTATGGCTTCACAGTAATCTGTTTTCCCCTAAAAAGATAAGACTAGCTGGATAAGCATGTACCCACTAACCTAATCTAGCTCTAGCTTTGGGTTGAACACAGTCAGGCTGCTATAAAGTGGGGAGGGTGGTCATGTCCCATAATGTACCCTCTAGTAGGATTGCATTTGTAAAAAATATATTTCAGCTGCGCTTGGAGGTGTGGGCCTGTAATCTCAGCTACTTGGGAAACTGAGGCAGGAAGATTCAAAGTTTGAGACTTAGCGAGCAACTTAGCAAGACACTGTCTCAAAAGTAAAAATTAAAGTATAAAAGGAACTGGGGGAGTACATCAGTCAGTGGCAGAGCACTTGCCTAGCAGGTGTGAGGTTCTGGGTTCAATCCCCAGCACTGGGGAAAAAAAAAAAAAAAGAAAGAAATGTAGTTCATAAATCTTAATGCAATTGTTACAGTCTCCAAATATTCCTTAGTTAAAATAATTTTAAACATTTTTTTAATTATCTACACTTTATCAGGTCAAAACTCATTTTAGGAGTTAAATGACCATTTTCTATTGCCCATGTAAATTCTAATCTCCCACCAAGGAGCAGACAGAGCAGGGAGCGATTGTAGAGCCAGGTTCCAGGCTGCAGGTGGCATCAGCTGCCTCTCCAGGCTGGAAGAGTTGCATTTGTTGAGTGGTTTCTTTATTCAACTTACGGTAGAGGGACCACTACTGAGAATTAACACAAACTGGTGCTGTCCCTGTAGAGGCTCTGCTGATCCACCCCAAACACTTGCTTTTTCCTTGACTTGCAAACTTTCAACACTTTCTCCTGCCTTTCTCATTCTAATCAGCCACCTACTTGAAATCCTGTAAATGTCACCAAGTCTAGACTGTGCATATGAAAACATGGGAGATGGGGAAAGGGAGGGAAGGAAGAACTCTCTGAGGTGATCACTACATGCACATTTTCACATGGGTCATTACTTACCTGTGCAGTTCCCCAGGCGATTACCCCAAACGTACCTTCTCTGACACTCACAGGTACTGAGTATACAGAATAGCACATGTGTTTATATGTAGCTGTACATCCTCTCTTATGTATTTATTTTCGATCTTGTGGTACAAGGGATTGAATCCTGAGCCTCAAGCATGCTAGGCAAGCGCTTTACCACTGCTCTTTTTATATTTTATTTTGAGATAGGGACTTCACCAAATTGCCTCAGTCTGGCCTCAAACTTGCCATCCTCTTGCCTCAAACTCCCGAGTAGCTGAAATTATAGGCATGCAAGGCCTGCACCAGGCTCCTTCTTTTTTAGTCAAAATGTTTTACAAGTGTGTCTTTGTGTGTGTGTGTGTGTCTGTGTCTGTGTGTGTGTGTGTGTGTGTGTGTGTGTATATTCTCCAAGTCCACTGGGAGTTAATGTTCTGGTCTTATTTGTAATTCCTGTTTCACAGCTAAGAAATTAAAGGCACAGATGAATTCGCTTTGTGTTACAGACGAGACTGCTTGTAAAATCAGAAGTGATTCCTTAGGGATCTATGAAGTTCTAGCAAGTGAAACTCAGGTTGCTGGTTCCAAGTGCTTACATTTCTACCAGGATCCTTCCAGACACAGGGTCCCACCCATACTTCCTCCTCTGAGCACAAGGGAACTCTGCCCTGTGCCTGGATGTCCTCTTACCAGCTGCTCTGGCATAGCAGTGCCACCTCTCTGAGTGGACCTCTGGAGTGGTCAGCAGGCACCAGGCACACCTGGCCCCTCCTACCTGAAAAAGGAACTCAAAGTAGAAGTCTGGAAAACACTGAGCACACGCACACACACACACATACACACGTGCACAAGCAGACACATATATCTTAAAGACACAGCTCCTCTGGAGCTAGAGGGCAGAGTCAGTAACTGGCTCTCTAACATGTGGCAGTGGCCATCCCAGCCTGGAAAGCTAATCCACTGAAGTTTAATGTAATTAATGGCCCCAATCATACTTTTCAAAATTCCTCAAATGTCTGTTATACTTACAAGGGCTTTCCATACTCTGTCTTCTAATATATGACAGACTTTCTTCTCAGTGCCAAAAAAGGAACACTAATTCTTTATTGTCAGTTGGATTTGTATTCTGGCATCTGTTCCAGAGGTGCCCAGCCTGGGCTGTGTGAATGGTAACCCACTAAAAATGGCCTCTGTGGAGTCTAGGGGGCAGGACAGGCAGAAATGTGTGGTTCTGGGCACCCCCCTATCCAACAGAGGAACCCCCATGGCAGTGTGCATAGCTCGGGGAGATGAGGAAATAATACAATGACCCTGGATGATGTCAAGGCATTTCGATTACCTCTTCATAGATGGGATGGTGTCCAAACTGGATCCTCCACATCTGATTTAAATGGCTGTGATGATTTTTCTGTAAAATGATGGCTGACTTTCAGTTCCCTTTCCTAGAAAAAAAAACAACAAGAAGGAAAGGGAAAAAGCAAGCTACCTAATTTTAAGGGATATATGGACCCAATAAATAAATGAATGAGTCTGTATGTAATGTTATCGTGATGAAATTGCTAATTTCATGAAAGTAAAGCAAAAACTCAGTGATGATCCCAGGATGAGCTTATGTTTGGGTTAGTATCTATTACTTGCTTATTCATATGAAATAGGCCTTATTTTCATCAGAAGAAATATCTCATTCGAACTCATTGGTGGTACCATTATCTTTGGACTTTCTATCTATAACATATATTCACTTTTCAGCTCACATCTGTTGAAATGAATAACAGGAGATATAGGGAGACAATCATCTTCCTAGGATAAGATGGAGATAGCAGGACGCAGAATGGGTAGTCTTTTCCTCCACAGCGCTGAAAGAGAGGGCTGAGCTCAGCCATGTCTAGCTGACTCTGCACAGACGGGACAGCAACACCCCTGCCAGCCACTGAACCCATCAGAAGTTGGGCTGGAGGAAACAGCAGCTGTCCCAGGGGCTGCAGGAGGGAGGCCGAGAGCTGCCCACAGCATCAGAGTTCTTCAGAGGCCTGCTACCCAACTCGGCTCCTCTATGTGGGAGACCAATGTGGCTCCATCTTCTAAACTGCTGTTTTATTCCTATTGCCCCAAATTCTCTAACCTTCTTCCCAGGCCTATGGGGACCAAGAGACATGTTCTCACCAATTTGGTGGAAATCTTTATTTTCTAGTTTCTGTACACTGCACATAACTGCATTATAGTGACACTAGAAGTAACCAGACTCCTCCTAGGGAAGCAATTCCCAGACGTACTTCTGGCCACCTAGCTTTCTCGCGAGTCAGGTTATTATATCATTCCTTACCCAGAGCCAAGTTATTATTTGCCATAACTGTATTTACCCTACAGAAATATGTCCTTTTATGATGGGATATAAGAATTAAATAACAATGCTCTGAAATACCTGGTCACTAACACAGCTCGGTGACGTGGAACTCCAAATGAACTCAAAGTATAATCTTATCCTTAAATGAAATGTTCTGTTTTAAAAGATGGCTATAAAAACCTTTAACACTATTTTAGCAATTCCTTTGGAGGGGGTTGATCTCTTATTTACCAAAGGATGTGGTATATGACTTGCATGTCTTTGTTTTTGTTTTGTAATTTGAAATAGTCAGGAAATAGTGCATTCACTGGCAATCAATTTATTTTGATTGATAAAAGGGGGTTAATAAAACCCCCTTAGAAATAAAAATAAGGTGAATAGTAATATATCTTTCATGGTGCCTTCTTTCAGCTGTGCATAAAGAGAGCAATCTTTTTTACTTCTCCCCAATAAGTCTTCTTCTCTTATTTTCTATACCTAGTGAGCCATTTATAATCCTTATTATTTCCAACCCACACAGTAATGTGGCATCAGTCATATTTCCACAAGCTGGGGGTTTCTCTTCTTAATATGTTGTGAGAGCTGAAAGGCAAAAAAATACCCTATAATTTATGTAAAAATACCACAAAAATGGATTATCAAACATAACTAATGTGACTTCATACACTTGAAAATAAAAAATTTATGATGAAATATAAAACATCATGTTAAAGTTTTAATCTATTGTTGAAACAAAATGTTATATAGGAAATATTTTAGTGTGTGGTATTTAACAAACATTACCAGACTATTAGAAAAAGGAATAAATTATAATGAGACACAATTAATGCATTCCACTCAAACATGAAACTATCAATTTTGGAAGGTACATTTGGGCCATATTAATGTTTTTATTTATCTATAGCACCTTTGAAGAAAATGCAAAATGACAGACTATGAAATCCTTGTCTTCTGTATGTAACAAGTGTTTACAGTTACATTATGGGATGGATGTGGGCACATGCATTAAATAGTATCATATAAATCTTTAATTTGCATGAGTCATAAAGTCTTTCAACATTAAATACTTATCTGTTTGGGTCATCTTTACAGAGCATATTTACAATTTCAGAAAATATTTCAGGGAACCAAAAATCTTTTTTTTTTTTTTTTTTTTTTTTTTTTTCTGTAGTGCTGGGCTTTGAACCCTGGGCCTCAACACATACCAGGCAAGTACCTTACCACTGAGCTACACACCCAGGCCTAGAACAATCTTGTACTGTCTTGCCATAAGAGAAAATACAGACTAAGCTAAAATGATATTGGAACAAAACCATGATCTTCACTAACACAAGCCTGTAGCTGACCTGGGGAGAAAGTTAGCCTTCAGATATAATCGTCTTGGGATAGGACAATCTGCCTGTCCTCCACAATGAGAGGACAGAGCTAAAGACCAGGCTGGAATCTAGGGACTGTGGCATACTCCTATAATACCAGCACTCTGGGACTGAGGAGAAAGTCATCTGTTCTCCCGATATAATCCCCTTGGGATAGAACAATTAGCTTGTTCACAGGAAGAAGACAGAACTAAAGATCAGGCTGAAAGCAAGGGATGGTAGGGCACGCCTATAATCCCAGTACTCTGGAACTGAAGCAGGAGGATCAAAAGTCAAGCCCAGCCTGAGCAACTTCGTGACTTAGGGAGACCCTGTCTCACAATAAACATTTTTTAAAAAATCTAAAAACGGGGCAGGGCTGGGGATGTAGCTTTGTGCAAAGATCCTGGGTTCAACTGCCAGTACTTCAGAAATAAACAAACACAAAAATAAAAAAAAAAAAAGACAGGTTAAATGTGGAGAAGAGACAGCAAAGCCTAGAGCCCCTGGAGACAATTCTAAGCAGCTACTCTTTAGCTATCTCTTGTTTTGAATGCATAAATGTAAGATGCAATTATAAAGACAAGAAGAAGAGGATCATGGGTGCTTTGTGCATCCTCGTTGTTTCGTCTTCCCATTTAACATCCCATTTGTGTTCTCTCCAGGGTGCCTCAGAGCCTCCTTAGCCCACTAGCAGCCACAGAAGGGACAGCAGGGCAGAGGCTTTCTCCCTTGGAGGCCCTCTATACCTCACCTTACTCATTTACTAACATTGAACACCTGCGATGGGCCCCCACCACCTGGGCATAGGGCATAAGAATAAACACAGATCATTTGAGCTCCCTACACAAGTGCCAATGTGCAAGTGTGGACAACATGATAAACAGTGGGTAGATTCACTGGACCATCCAGTTTGAGAAGCTATCAGAGGAGTAAACCTGAGCCAAGAAGAGAAGAACCTATGGAAAAAACTGCAGATGGGGGCTGGACTTTGAGCAATGAGAACAGGATAGGCAGGAAGAAAAGGCACCGATGACCTGGGATGAACACACATGAGGAAAAGCCTGTTGTACAGAGTTCCTTGTCCCTGTGGCTGCTGGCCAGCTTCAGGCTGGTAAATGAGCACCAGAAAAGTGGAAGGGAGGGAGGTAGAGGCCTGCTTGGCCTTTGTGAGGGTGAGAGCTGTTAATTGCACATTGTCGTGTGCAAGTCACTTCAAAATCAAAGGTGTCTGTGCAGAATGAGGAACACACGCTGTCTTCAGCAGAGACTCACTTTAGACAGCCACTTCCCATCCTGAACTCCCCAGAAAGGCACCTGGAACTTCTGGCCCTTGGGGTAATTGAGTTGGAGCCATTTTAATTTTTTTTATCTAATCCATCTTGTTTTGGAGACCATCCAAAGCTCAATGAGGAGGCATCACACAGGAACCAGAACTCCAGAGAGCAGCAGAAGGGTAGGAAAGCAGACAGTGTGGTTGTGTTCAGATTGGCTATGTGACTGTTTTTGTGGTCCTGGATATGGTGGACAACATCTCTGTGCCTCAGTTTCATTATTTGAACATAAGACAGCCCTGCAGTGTCATTGCAAGGATTAAATGAAATCAAAGATGCCTGGGGAGTAGAGGGCATGAATAGGCTCAAAATACATTTTACACATTGAACCCCCCCGAAATATATGAAACTAGGGGGTGAAGTGAAGCTAAGGGATGATGGGGGAGGAAATGATTAAAGTATCTTATCTGTATGTACACATGTGCCACTAGTCTATATAACCAATATACACTAATAAAAAATGTGGGAAAGAAAGATGCCCAATCGACTAGCAAAGCCTCTAGTTAGGACAGTTATTTCCTGGTGCCTACAGTATTCCTGGACTTGGACACTGGAGAAGAAGCATTCTGGGGGATCAGATACAGAACATCAATCAGTAAAAAAAGAAAATGAGCGTGTGGCAATGAGTGCCAGAAAACTGAGAGTGGGCCACTTGAGAGAGGACCAGGGTGGCTCCTTTAGGCTGAGTAGTTGACCACAGTTCCTCTAGGAAGGATCTTTTGAGTCAAAATCCGAAAAATAGAAAGGAGCAAACGAGGTGCAGTATAGGGAGAAGAATCTCTGTGCAAAGAAGATAACCATTATTATTATTATTATTATTATTATTATATCCAAAGCAACTGTGACCGCTAAAGACAGAAATAAACTTAAATTAGTGCCTAAGAAAGAACTGGGCATTTTTTAACAAGAGTGCAAGAAGAAAGGGAAAGAGCATTATTTAACACCTACTATATGCCAGGATCTGTGCTAGAGACTACACATGCTATCATTTATGTTCCAACACAAGGACCACAAGTAGTGATTTTTAAAAGAAGCCATTGAAGTTGGAAAGGGAGTAGAAGTAATCGCTTTGCAACAACTACATCAAAGTAGTGCTCAGTCCTCTATACAAGAGAGAGATATACGAAAGAGACAGAGACAGAGAGAGAGAGAGAGAGAGAAACATTTCCCTTCGCAAGGCTGAGCTAAACATGTTAACCAAGGCAAATTGGTGCCACCCTTTGAAGCTCTGATTTCTCTGGAAGAGATGAGCGGATGAGGCTCAGAAATGAGTACTTCACCCCAGTACACATCACTAGAGCCATGAGCAAATCGAAACTCTCTGGAAATTTCCTGGACACCATGTGACCCAAAGTTTACCTGGGAACAGGCTGGAGCTAATAGTCACAGCAACTACCATCAGGTGAGAGCTTACTGCTCCCAATATAGCTCCCTTAGAGCTAAAAGCATCCCATTAAGGTAGGCACCATTATTATCATTCCATTTTCATACCCCAGAAAGGGGAGGGCAATTCAGCAATTAAAAGTTTGCCCTGTCCTGGAAATGGAGAGTTCTGGAACTCAAGTCACCTTCCTCCTGAGAGCCACTTTCCCTGAAGGTGGTATGAAAGATCAGAAATGACTTCTATTTTAATAGTAAATGTGTTTTTTTTAATTGTGGTAAAATATGCATTACATGAAATTTGACTTTTTGTGAACAGCCTATTTCACTTAGTATAAAGGTCTTCAAGGTTCACTTTCTGTCAGCATTTCCTTTTTTTTTTTTTTTTTTTTTTTTTTTTTTGGTTTTTTGAGACAGGGTCTTGCATTGTAGTTCAGGCTCACCCTGAACTTTTATGCAGTCCAGGCTGGCCCCAAACTCATGGCCATCCTCCTGCCTCAGCCTCCTGAGTGCTGGGATTACAGGTGTGCACCACCACACCTGGCTTCCTTCCTTTTTAAAGCAGAATAATATTCTAATTTAATAGCTCAACCACAGTTTGTGAATTCATTTATCCATCAATGGATGCTTGGCTTACTTTTATTGTTTTGAATACTGTGACAAATGCTGCTACTCACATAGGTTCTAATTATTTTGTGTACATATCCAGAAGAATTGCTGGATCATATAATAATTTTATTTTTAATTTTTTTGAGGAAAAATAATACTGTTTTTAATAGTGGCTACAACATTTTACATTCCTACCAGTGATACATAAAGTTTCCAATTTCTTTATATCCTATATAATATTTCTTACTTTCATTTTCTCTTTTTCTTTTGATAAATAGTCATCCTGGGTGTGAAGAGGTATGTCAAAATTGTTTTGATTCACATTTCCTTAATAATAATGTCAGTCACCTTTTCATGTGCTTACTGGCCACCTGTATATCTTCTTTAGGGAAATGTCTACTCGAATTTATTTTGTATATTTTAAATCTTTTTGTTATTCTTAATTTGTAGGCATTACTTATAAATTCTCAATTTATCCTTATCAGATACATATTTGCTCTTTCATCTATCAAATCCAAATTGTTCTGAAAATTGTTAGGCCCCCCCCCTCCAAGTTTTTCATTTGAACCAATCTTTATACATCCCACTCAGGGTATATGTGAATATTCACACATTCGTGCTGAAGATACTGTATATTGATTATAAGACATTGCACCAGATCCCTCTGGAGGTGCTTCATAAAATAATATACACTGCCCTTTTCAAAGATTCTGCATTCCAAAACCACATCTGGCCCCAAAGGTTTTGATGGGAGATTTTTTACCTTGGGTAATGGGATCCTGAAACGAGTTCTCAGGTTCTTGTGAACCAGTGGTGGAAGTAGTCTTAAGACTACAAAAATAGTAACATACCATTTATCGAGTAATTTGTGTCAGGTATTGTTCTCAGTGCTTTATATTGAAATGCCTCATTTAGTATACACAATTCCCTATAGGTCGTA
The DNA here is from genome assembly GCA_028451465.1 of Erethizon dorsatum. NCBI lineage: Eukaryota > Metazoa > Chordata > Mammalia > Rodentia > Erethizontidae > Erethizon > Erethizon dorsatum. The sequence goes on along the minus strand of CM051822.1, from coordinate 113,114,589 downwards.
CTTATTTTGAGTATCAATATTTGAGAGCCAAGCGTTGGTAGGAAGGGATCGAGTTCATTCAAGGACAGCCCTAAAGACACAGGGTAGCTACCCCAGGCTGTATCGCCCCAGGTCAGGGGTGTGGAGGGTTCTGATGGGGAGGCCAGATGGTGGAGAAGTTGCAGGCTGGGCAAGGGTGTGTACCTGATCACAGTGGATTTCGACCTCCTGTGGCTAGTTACTAAGGAAAAGTGTAAAGGTCGAGTTAGTTTTCCTATTCTAAAGAAAAGTGGTTCCTCCTCAGGATTTATACTATTCTAGTGAGGCCTCTTGAGTTTAGAATGCCAGGAAAAAGGGAGGGATTACTAAAAGATAAAAGTTGTTCTGCTAAGGACAAATTCCAGAATCAGAATGGGGATGTCCTGTTACACTTTCCCCTAGGTTCCCACCAGTAACCTCCGTGGTGACCATAAGGCTGCAGCAGCTCCAGGAAGCCAACACCAGGAACAGTAGGAAAGAAGGCAGCCCCACCTACTCCACCCCCAACCCCGGGTCTTCGCACCGTGCCACATCGCCAGCCCTTCTAAAAATTTGAGACAGTCTCGCTAAATTGTTAAATTGCCGAGGCTGGGCTCGAATTTGCTAGCCTGCTTCAGCCTCCCAGAGTGATGAGATTACAGGCGTGCGCCAACCAGGCCCGGCTGGCCCTATTTTAATTAATCAAAAAGGTTCCAGGTTCTGGGCGCTTGGGAGCAGAACCACCCAGAGCCCCGAAGGACGGGGGTGGGAGGCAGGAGGAGTCTGGTCAAGCTGTTACAGGAATTCCGGCATTGGTCCCCTGAGTCTCCCGCGCCGCCAAGGGCCTCCCTTCAGGGAGCATAAAGGATTCCCCCACGGCAGTTAGGAAGCCGGCACCCCTGCGTAGACACTCACCCCACTTTTCTGGGCAAGCCCGGGGACCCGGGCAGGCCAGCGCGTGAGGCACTACACCTTGCAGAAGAGTAGGGTGCTCCCGGACTTGCCTTCTAAGAGATACCAACAACACGGAGGATTTTGGTGAAAACCCGCTCGCGTAAGCGCCGGGGTGTTTTGAGTGGCGGCGCTGCCCAGAAGGCGGGAGCTGGGGACCTGGATTCCCAAAGACACCCCCAGCTTCGCTCCTGTTGAGTGGCCCGCTGTACCATCAATCACCGCACCGGTCCAGCAAGGAGTGAGGACGGGGCTAAGCGGCCAATCACAAGAGAGAGGAGGCGGGTGCTTTTTCAGAAGATTTAAACGCTGCAGTCAAGCGCGGCGGCTGTTAAGCAAAAGGCCCTACGGGGCCTCAAGGCTTAGTCTGTAAACTGAGAAGTGAACGACTGGCTTTGCCAAACTGCGACCCGGATATGCTCCCACGACCTTTCCCCCAGAACAGGCTGGTCTCCGCTTGTCCTTGCCGCGCTTGCTTTACTTGGCTCACGCACTCTCCAGCGGACACGCCCCTTCCGCCGCCTCATTGGCTTCCTCAAGACACGTGCGGAAGGGCGGTGGCGGGGCGAGGCGGTGGGCCGGCCGGGCCTCCGGATGGACAAGAGAGGCCAAGCAGTCTCAAACTTGAGGCCGCATGGACAGCCTGGCGCTGGGCCGGTGGCGACGGCGGAAGCCAGAGGAAGTGCTGGTTTCCAGGGATGCGGTGAGCCGCGGGGTGTAGCTTTAGGAACTGGATGGCAGGCAGACCTGGGCGGATCCCCAGTCAACCTCGACTCCTTGCACAGCTCCGCCCGAAGGGCGTCCTGACCCCTAGGCCTGCGCGCACCTACCGAGGCGGGGCCTAAGCGGGGCCGCGGCGAAGTCCTGCCCCTCCGGCTGCGCCTGCGCAGAGACGCGGAACTTGTGAGCTGCAGACCTGCAAGCTACCGGGAAACGCTACACCCAGAGTTCCTAAAATATGCACAGGGACACCCCTCTCCCTGGAGCTCGGGTGCTCCGTGTTACCATTAAGTGGCCTCCTGCTGGGCGTACTCTGCTGTTTTTGAGTCACTGGAGGCAAGTGTGCCTGCTGGTGCTGCTTGGATGGAGGGAACTGGGGTAAGTTGAGGTGACAGAGGATACGGCAGATCAGTGAGAGGCTTGCTGGATGATTAAGGGAGGCAGGCAGGGAACTGAGGAGAAACAGCGGTTGCAGGGGTACACAAGGAATCCTGGATTCCTGGAGCCGGAAGACAGCCTCTTAGGATACTGTCATCTTCCGCCCGCTGCTTGCAGATTGGCCAGTTCTAAATCAGCCTTACTTATTTCATGGTTCTTTGCTAAGAGCAGCAGTGAGCAGCCAGTGTACCCAACATTTGCTTTCATTTGCTTTTTTACTTGTTTTTCTAGTTGCTTCTAGAGCTATAGGTTTCATAAATGCCGGATCTTCGGAGTTACGCAGGCAACTTTGTCAGATGTTTTTACAGATAGCAAGAATGACGGGGGGGGGGGATTACTAGGGAGCCAGGAGTGTAGTTCAGGAGCAAAGCATGTGTAACATACATTCAATCCCCAGCATCATGAAATAATAAATTAAGAGTGCCTAGGTTTCTACTTTGCATCTTCTGTTTCATCACCACTGACTGCTTGACCAGAAAGCCAGCATGACTTACGTTTCTGTAATAGCAGCACCCCACCTCCAGGTACCTCCAGGTATTATATTACTAGGGTACAGCTTAGCTTCTGTAAGAGAGACTTTAAACCATATTGGCTCAGACAAGGTGGGAGTTTGTCCTGCACGTAACAGTGTGGGGGTGAGCAGTCCTGTGGGGTTGGAACCGAGGGTCCCTAAACATAGGTGGAGGGCAGGTGGTACCTAGATCAAAGGACATCCATGGACCTGCATCGTCGAAGCTGGCTCATCACAATAGTGCTCACATAGTAAAGGGAAATGATCACATTGATACTTGAAGAGCTTGCTGTGGCTGCCGAATGGAAAATAGGTGATGGTGATAGTGAAGGCAGGGAGGCAAGGCTAGAGGCTGCAGTTGGTACTTCAGTCAGGTTTGCACAAGCAAGAATAGTAGGATAGGAAAGCAGGCAGACTTGCTCTAGACTTTGGAGGGAGAACCCGGTGGATGAAGTGAAGTGGCAGGGTAATGTGAAGTGCTGAGTCCAGAATGGCTCCCTTCTTCCACCCACACTGGCCATGACTTGAGCACCTGAGAGGACAGTGCTGCTGAGAGAAGGTTGATGTGGAACTTTGGGAGAAAATGGAGTTCTGTTAGGCTGTGTTAGGTTTCTTGTGCCTTTGGGACATTAGCGGAGCTGTGGCAAATACTGCCAGTTATTAAGTAGTTACCCCGTGGATTATCTGGGTAATCTTTTATTGTTCCCCATATTACAGTTGAGGAAACTTAAGGTGCAAAAAGGTTAATTCAGTACCTTAAGGATACACAACTAGTAGAACTAGGATTTAAACCCCAGCTGTCTGTCTGTAGAAGCTGCCCTCTTAGTCATTGTACTGCACAGCTTCCCATGTTGGGCTCGTGTAGCTAAAACAGTGATATCCTAAATTGGCCATCATAAAATAATTAGAAATGTGATGTGGAGGGCTGTCAGGATCAGGGAGCCAGAGGTCACTATTGGTCAGAGAGAACAGGGAAGGCTGTTTTTACAGAAGGCTTAGTGGAAGAGTCCTTGAATGATCTATCTGGTTGGAATTGCTGAAATTCAGCACTAAGGTGAGGTTGCAGTACTTCCTGTTACCAAAGAATAATGAGTTGGGTATCTTATTGCCATGGTGTGTATTGCCTTTAATTTTGATAAAGTTCTTGTTTATATTGTATTGTGTCCCAGTCTTTGATCTAATAATCCAGATTGAGTTCAATAAAGTATCTGGATTCTTGAACCAAGTTGTCTGCCCTCCCCATACCCCACATGGATGCGTGTGTACACACAGGTCTCCAGAATTTGGTTACTGAGCAACTGTAACTAGTTTCCTACTTCTTTTCGCAGCCTTGTGGCTCTAGAAAACCCAGTGACCAGGACCCGTCTACCTGTCTCTAGTTGCTTGTCAGGTTCCAGCAGAGCCAGTCAGGTGAGGTACCTGACTGTGATGCTGAGTGCCCTGATCACAATCACTAAGTTTCCTTGCAGTGAGGTTAGCTAGGATGGTAATAGGTGTAGCAGTTACATATCCATAATTTCGATAATTTCCCTTGGGCAGACAACCTGGGTGAGCACCCATTCTGTCCCAGGAACTCTGGTAGGCACTGGAGATGTGACGAATGGTAAGAAGAGTGAAGGCCTTGGTTAGATTAATTTATTTATAATTGTAACCTATTCTTCAAGAAACAAACTAATTTTCAGCCATTCTCCTATTTGAAAAAGGAAAGTTGATCAGTAATAATTCATCTTTAGTTAAAACTGTAGTACACGTTTACCCTGACAGCTACACGTAGCTTCAATCGCTCCTGTTTTTTGTAGATTTCTTTATAAATGACTCAGAAAAGTCAAATGAGGCAAGGTCAGCAGGAAGATAGTTTTCCCTGCTTGTGGATACCTCTTTTATATGTTTGCTGTGTTCAGCAGCCACCCTGGAAGGACTGTGACTTGAATTATCAAGTGCCCAGAGCCAAGTGAGGCACATAGCAATGTATGCAGGAAATACCTCTTGGCTGATTGACTTGTGAGCATGTGATATATTTAACTGAAAATAAATAAAGGGAGGATTATATGAATGTTGGTACTTTCAAAGCATCATTTAGGGAAAATTATAATTCAATTGGGAAAACCATCAGTATGCTATGAGATCATTCTTCCTTGTCATTGCTGTAGCTTGTGCCATTTTAGATTTCTCTTTTGCAGACCATATTGTTTAGGCTTAGAGTTTCTTTAAGTGTACAAGTAAGTGAATATTTAGTAAATTTACCACTGTGCAACCATCACTATCCAGGTTTAAAATATTTTATTAACCTCAGAGAGATCTTTGTGGCTCCATTCCCATCCTTGGCTCTAGGCCAATGATGGCAATCCTTTTAGAGTTTTCAGTGATAACAAATAGTCACTGCAGCACACGTGCCATAGGTTCGCCACCACTGCACTAGGCAATCGATAGACCACTTTCTATTTCTCTAGATATGTCTTTTCTGGAAATTTAATATAAATGAAACCATGCAATATGTGTTTTTTTTGCAACTGGCTGCTTTTACTCAGCATAATGTTTTTGAGTTTCATCCATGATGAAGGCTATCTCAGTAGTATGTTCCCCTGTATGGCTAAATAATAGTCTATTGTATGGGTATACCATACTTTGTTTATCCATTCATAAGTTGATAGACATTAGGGCTGATTTTCTTTTTTGGTTGTCATGAATACTGCTGAAGATTCTGAAAATTCACATACAGGTTATTGTGTGGGTATATTAGGTATGATCAGAAACTATGGTGAATGCTTACATTTAAAAAATTTTATTATAGTAAAAGACATATTGCCATTAATCCCATTTAAAAAAAAACCCTCCCTTACCTCTAGCACACTTATCCCATTATTCTTGTCACTTTTGCAGTTTTGGAAGTCCTTCCTGAGTGTCTTTACAAGGCATGACCAAAAATATAATGAATGCTTAAATTAAAAAAAAAAATTATTAACAGTAAATGACACATTGCCATTAACCCCCTTCAAAAGACTCAAAATATTCTCTTTCACTTCAAACATACTTATCCCATCACTTTTGGTTCTGTGTCTTTTGCTGTAATACTTGTTATGTACTTTAAACATTCATTGTATCTTTCTATCAACCTTTGTGTTTTCATATCTTCTAGACATCTAGGACTGGAATTGCTGCTTTCTATGGTAAATTATTCTTTAAGTTTCTTCAAACTGCCAAACTACTTTCCAAAGTGGCCACACCATTTTACAGTCCCTGTCACCTGTGTATAAGGACTTTAGTTTGTCTACTTCCTCGTCTTATCTCATCTTTCTTTGATTAGGTTATTCTAGTAGATACTGAAGTAATATTTTACTGTAGTTTTAATTTGTATTTCTTGATTGATAATGTTGAATGTTATTTTACGTGCTTATTGATGATTCATATCTTTTTTGGTAAACTGTCTATTCAGATCTTATGCTGCTGGGCATGGTATAATTCCAGCACTCTGGGAGGCTGAGGCAAGAGGATGGCAAGTTTGAGCTCAGTCTGGTCAACTTAGTGAGAGCTTGTCTCAAAAAAGAAAGGGAAAAGAGAAAAAAAAAAAAAGGGAAAAGAAAAGGTTGGGGGAGGGAGATGCTGTGGATGTAGCTGTGTGCAAAAAACGTGAGTTGAATCCCCAGTACCACCAAAAAACTCCCCAAAAGTCCCTCTTTTTTTCTTTTTTCTGGTACTAGGGTTTGAGTCCAGGAATACTCTACCACTGAGGTATATCCCAACCCCTTTTGATAATTAATTTTGAGATAGTGTCATTAAATTGCTATCCCAGACAAGCCTCGAACTTGCAATCCTCCTACCTCAGCCTCAAAAGTTTCTGTGAGTACAGGCGTGCATCACTGCATCCATCATCTTCTGCCCATTTTAAGAAACAGCTTAATTTACATACCGTAAAGTTCACTCTTTTAGAATGCACAGTTTAGAGGTTTTTAATATGCAGTACTATGAAATTGTACAACCATCACCATAATCTAATTTCAGAACATTTTCATTGCCCCAGAAAGAAATCTGGTACCCATTAGCAGTTACTCCTTCTTTCTCCACCCCCTGACTTTAAGTAATCCCAATCTATTGGTATAGTCCAAAATAGGGTGAACACTAAAACTTTATTGTAGTAAAAGACACCTTGCCATGGGCCGGTGAGATGGCTCAGCGGTGTAAGCACCTGCCTGGCAAGAGCGAGGGCCTGAGTTCGACTCCCGGAACCCACATACAAAAAAAGGGCCAGTGATATCGCTTAGTGGCACGGGCGCCTGCTGGCGCGTGAGGTCCTGAGGTCGACCCCCGGTACCCACAAAAAAAAAAAAAAAAAGGACACATTGCCATTACTCCCCCTCAAAGCACTCCGTTTCTATTTGAACACACCCCATCTTTCTTGCCACTTTGTGAAGCAGTTCTGGAAGTCCTCTTTTGTGAGTGTCTTTTTGTGGCTGCCTTAATCTGAATCAATTCAAAATGTTTACAGATATTTCTGTCAAATAAAAACATTACGGAGTGTTTTCATCTACCTTATTCACCATATCTGGCAACATGTGACTTCTGGCTCTTTCCCAAAGCCTCAGTGACCGTAAAAGGTTAACAAATTAATTCAGGACATCATGACCGTACAACTAAATCATGAAAGAGGACTTCCAGAACTGCTTCAGCAAGTAGCAGGAATGATGGGATAAGTGTGTCCAAACTGTGTGTGTGTGGGGGGTATTTTGAGGGAGATTGATGGCAATATGTCTTTTATTATAATAAGAAATTTTTTAAACATTCACTGTATTTTTTTTTTTATCACATTTCACATTTTCTGATGAAATTTGCCCATTCTGGTCAGTTGCTATAAAGAAATCATACACTGTGTAGTATTTTGTTTATTAGTTGATAGACATTTATGTTGTTTGCAACTATGGGTTTTTTAAATAATCTGCCACAAACATTGATGTACAAGTTTTTGCATGAGCACGTGTTTTAATTTCTCATGGATGGTTACCTAGAATTGCAGGGTTGTATGATAGCTCTGCATATAATGTGTTGAGGAACCATCAAGTTGTTTTCCACAGCAGCTGCATCATTTTATATTCCCACCAGCAATGTCTGAGGGTTCTAGTTTTCCAATTTCTCTATCTTCTTGTCATCACTAGTTACTGTTTTTTTCGGGTTTTTGTTTTGTTTTGTTTTGTTTTTTTGTGGTGGTGAGGATCAAGAACCCAGGGTCTGGCTATGCAAGCATTCTACCTCTGAGCTATATCCTCAGCCCTGTTTGTCATTCTGTTAATAGCCGTTCTAGTGGGTGAGAAATGGTATCCCATCGTGGTTTTGATTTGTATTTTTCTAGTGACTAATGATGTAAAACATCTTTTCATGCATCTTCATTAGAGAAATTACTATTCACATCCTTGGCCCTACTTTTAAAATTGTGTTTTTGTCAAGTTGAACATAAAGAATGTTTTATATATTCTGGATGTAACTCCTTTATCATACACGGGATATGTAAACATTTTCTCCAAGAGTGTGGCTTATCTTTTCACTTTATTATGGTATCATTTTATTATGGTATCATTCACTTTATTATGGTATCATTTATTACGGTATCATGGAAGCTTTGAATATTGATGAAATGCAGTTTTTCAATTTATTTGTTTTATGGATTATTCTTTTGATCTGTATCTGAGATACTTTTGCCTTTCCCAAGATTTTAAAGTTTTCTATATTTTCTTCTAAATTTTTTTGGTAGTACTGGGAATTGAACCCAGAGTTTTCATACTGAGCTACATCCCTAGTCCATTTTTATTTTTTAAATTTGAGACAGGACCTCACTGAGTTCCACAGGCTGGGCTTGAACTTGCTCTCTTCCTGCCTTAGCCTCCCTGAGTGCTGGGATTACAGGCCTGCACCACAAAGCCCAGCTTACTTTTAGTTCTTCCATTTAGGGTCTGATCCATTGTGTGTGTGTGTGTGTGTGTGTGTGTGTGTGTGTGTGTGTGTGTTTGCAGTGTTAGGGATTGGATTCAGGACCTTGTAAATGCTAGGCAAGTGCTGTCCACTGAGCTACACTCCCACCCCTTTTTAAAAATTTTATTTTAAGACAGAGTCTCACTAAGTTACCCAGGCTAGCCTCCAACTTATGATCCTCCTTCCTCAGCCTCCCAGGTAGCTTGGATTATAGGCCTGTGCCAGTGTGCCCAGCTTTGCGTTAATTTTTCTATGTGACATATGGTAAGGGCCTAATTTTCTTTTTTTTTTTTTTTGGTGGTGCTGGGGAATGAGCCTAGGGAGTCCTGGGTTTCATCTCCAGTCCTCTTTTTTCTTTTATTTTGAGACAGGCTAAGTTGCCCAGGCTGGCCATGAACTTTGTTTTTAGTGATTCTCCACTTAATTTTTCAAAAAAAAATTTTTTTTTTATGTGGGTACCGGGAGTCGACCTCAGGACCTTGTGCTTGCCGGGCAAGCGCTTGTGCCGCTGAGCGATATCACCAGCCCTTTTTTCCTTTATGTGGGTTCCAGGAGTCAAAGTCAGGACCTTGCGCTTGCTGGGCAGGCGCTTGTGCCGCTGAGCTATCTCACCAGCCCTGAAAAAAAATTTTTATTAGTACATATTTGCCATATGTAGTGCTCACATTTGTCATAGGGAATTTGTACCTGTACATAATATAACTTAATTGTTCTTTTTTTTTCCTATTCCTCTCCCTTCAACCCTTCTTCCTCTCCCCATTTGTAAAAGCTTTATTTCCATTTTTTCTTTCCATTCTCTTTTTTCAATTCTTTTTTCCCTTCTTTCCCTCCCCACCCCCCGTTCCTCTTTCCATTTGAACCTGTTCTTCCTGCTTCCCAATATCTATCCTCCATTTTGCTCCTTGTTCACCCTTAGGGTTTTTGACACAAGAGAAACAATGTGATATTTAAACTTATATGTCTCGTTTATTTCACTTAAAATTATGATCCCAAGGTATACCATTTACATACAAATGATTCAATTTTCTCCATTATGGCAGAGTAGTACTCTATTGTATGTAAGTACATTTTTTTAACCTACTGATCTGTTGATGGGAGTATGTACTGTTTCCAATATTTATTTTATTTTATTTTTATTTTATTTTATTTTTTAATTTTTTTTTTTTGTAGGTACCGGGGGTCGACCTCAGCACCTCATGCACCAGCAGGTGCCCATGCTGCTGAGCGATATCACCAGCCCTTTTTTTTCGTATGTGGGTTCTGGGAGTTGAACTCGGGCCCTCGCACTTGCCAGGCAGGCGCTTAGGCCGCTGAGCCATCTCACCAGCCCGATTTAGCTATTTTAAATTGTACTGCTATAAACAGTACCTGGGTCAAATGGAACCCTCTAGTTTTTGAGGAATCTTCATACTGATTTCCATAGTCGTTGTACCAGTTTACACTCCAACCAACAGTGGAGAAGGGTTCCTTTTTTCCCACAGCCTCACCACCATTTGTTATTGGTTGATTTCTTGGTGATAGCCATTCCTTCTGAATTGAGATAGAATCTCAGTGTTTTAATTTCCATTTCTTGAATGACCAGTGATGTTGAACTTTTTTTAATATACATTTATTTGGTGTTTGTACTTCATCTGAGAAGTGTTGATTCATTTCAGATGCCCATTTTGGGATTGGGTCTTTGAATGGGGGGGTCTTTTTTTATTTGTTTGTTTGTTTGTTTGTTTGTTTTGAGTTCTTTATATATTATAGATAGTGGTCCTTTGGCTGAGGAGTAGCTGGTAAAAAAACTTTTCCATTCTGTGGGGTGTCTCTTCACCCTGCTAGTGGTTTCTTTTGCTGTGCAAAAGCTTTTTAATTTGATGTGATCCCAGTTATTGATTCTTTGTAATACTTCCTGTACAGTTAGGGTTTTGTTCATAAAGTCTTTGCCTACACCTATGTCTTCAAGAGTTTTACCTGCTCTATCTTCCAGCAGATCTTTTCTGTTTTACATTTAGATCTTTGATTCATTCTAATTTTAGTTTAGCACGTGGTGAGAGATATGGGGTTAGCTCTAATCTTTGGCATGTGGAAAGCCAGTTTTTCAGCACCATTTATTAAGGAGGCTATCTTTCTTCCAATGAAGGTGTTTGCCCCTTTGTCAAAGATAAGATAGCCGAGTGTGCTTAGAGGTCCTTTTGTATCTTCTATTCTGTTCCATTGACCATCAGGTGTGTTTTTTGTCAGTACCATGCTGTTTTTATCATGGTAGCTTTGTACTATAACTTCAAATCAGGGATTGTGATGCTTCCTGCCTTGCCCTTGTTGCCCAGCATTGCTTTTGCTATTCTGTGTCTTTTCTGGTTCCATATGAATTTCAGGATTGTTTTCACTAGTTCTGTGAGGTATGCTATTGGTATTTTGGTTGGTATTGCATTAAATCTGTACAGTAGTTTTAGAAGTATGGCCCTTTTCGCTATGTTGGTTCTGCCTATCCAAGAACAGGAGATATCATTCCATTTTCTGATATCTCCTTTGATCTCCTTTTTTAGAGTACTGTAGCTTTCAATGTAAAGGTCTTTACTTTCTGCATTAGATTGATTCGTAAGTACTTCCTTTTTCTTGATCCTATTGTGAGAATTGTTTCCCTGATTTCTTTCTCAGTGAGTTTGTTATTCGTATACAGGAGTGCTATTAATTTTTGAGTGTCGACTTTGTATCCTGCTACGCTACTGAATTTGGTTATTCTAGGAGTCTTTTGGTGGAGTTTTTGGGTTCTTCTATGTAGGGTACCATGTCATCCACAAATAATGATAATTTAAATTCTTCCTTTCCTGTCCATATTTCTTTTCTTTCTTTCTGTTGCCTAACTGAACTGGCTACCGTTTCCAGAACTATGTTGAACAGGAAAGGTAATAGTGGGCATCCTTGTCTTGTTTCTGATTTTAGAATGAAAGCTTTCAGTTTTTTTTTGTGTGGGTACCGGGGGGTCGACCTCAGGACCTCACGCGCCAGCAGGCGCCCGTGCCGCTGAGCGATATCACCGGCCCTTTTCTCATATGTGGGTTCCGGGAGTCGAACTCGGGCCCTCGCGCTTGCCGGGCAGGCGCTTAAGCCGCTGAGCCATCTCACCGGCCCTCAGGTTTTTTTTTTTTTATAAAGTTTATTGGTACCATTTAGATATACATAATGATCACATTCATCATAGGGAATTTGTACCTGTACATGATATATCTTGATTTCTCATTTTTTCCCATTCCCCTTCCCTCTCTTCAACCCCTCTTTCCTTCCTTATTTACAGAGCTTTGTTTCCATTTTATCCTTCTTTTCTCATTTTTTCTTTTCTGTTCCTTTCTTACCCCCTCCCCCTTCTCTAGTTCCCCTTTCCTTTCAAACAGTTTCTTCCTATTTTAGAATATCTCTTACACATTTTGGTTCTTATTTATACTTTGTTTCTCACACCAGAGAGACAATGAGATATTTAAACATTTTTCTGATTTGTTTCACTTAATTTCAGTTTTTGACCATTTAATATGATATTGGCTGTTGATTTGTCATAGATAGCTTTTATCAGATTGAGATACAGACCTTATGTTCCAATTTTCTGCAGGGTTTTTTTTTTATCATGAATGGGTGTTGGACTTTGTCAAATGCTTTTTCTGTTTCTATTGAGATGATCATGTGGATTTTGTCCTTAGTTCTGTTTATGTGGTGTGTTTCATTTATTGTTGAACCATCTCTGCATCCTCGGGATGAATCCTACTTGGTCATGGTATATAATCTTCTTGGTGATTTGCTGCATTCTGTTTGCCAGTATCTTGAGGTATTTTGCATCTATGTTTATTGAAGAGATTGTTCAGTAGCTCTCTTTTTTGGTTGGCTCTTTCTCTGGTTTTGTTATAGGGTAATGCTTGCTTTCAGGAATGACTTTGGGAGTATTGTTTCTTTTTCAGTTTCATTAAAGAGTTTGAGGAACAGTGGCATTACCTATTCTCAAAAGTTCTCGTAGAATTTAGCAGTGAATCTGTCTGGACCTGGGCTTTTCATTGTTGGTAGTTATTTTTTTTTTCTATTACTTATTCAATCTTATTAACCGATACTGGATTATTTAGAATTTTTATATCTTCTTGATTCAGCTTTGGTAATTCATGTGTGTCTAGGAATCTGTCCCTTCTCATTTTCTATCTTATTAGAGTACATTATTATCTGGATTTCTGCAGGATCTGTTGTGATTTCACCTTCTTCATTCCCAATTGCATGGATTTGGGTCTTCTTTTGATAAGGTTGGCTAAGGGTTTGTCTGTTTTATTTAATCTTTCAAACCAACCAGCTCTTTGATTCATTGATTCTTTGTATTGTTATCTTAATCTCAGTTGCATTAATTTCTGCACTGATCTTTATAATTTCCCTCCTTGTACGAGCTTTGGGTTTAACTTGCTCTTCTTGTTCTAGAACCTTGAAGTTCAACAGTAGGTTTTTATTTGAGCTCACTGTTTTTCCAATGTGAGAATTCACTGCTATGAATTTCCTTCATAGCACTGTTTTCATTGCATCCCATAAATTCCAGTATGTCATATTGGCATTATTGTTTAATTGTAGAAACTGTCTAATTTCTTCTTTAATATCATCAGTGACCCGTTGGTTGTTCAGGAGGGTATTATTTAATTTCCAGGTGTTTATATAGTTTTTGTGGTTTCTTTTGTCATTGCTTTCCAATTTCATTGCACTATGATCTGATAATATGCATAGGATAATTTCAATTCCTTTGCACTTACTTAAGCATGTTCTGTGAGTTAGTATGTGGTCTATTTTGGTTAAAGTCTTATGTGAACTGAGAAGAATATGTATTCTGTTGTTGGGCAGAACATTCTATAGATATCTACTAAGAACATTTGTTTAAAGGTTTGGTCCAGTTCTGCTATGTCTCTGTTGATTTTTTTGATCTGTCTATTTGTGACAGTGGAGTATTGAGGGCCCTATAACAATTGTGTTACGCTTATCTGATTTTTCATATCCATTAGGTTTTTTTTTTTAATATAGTTGGGTCCACCAGTATTTGGGTTATATATATACTTAATGATTGTTATCTCTTCCTCTTGGATTGTTCCCTTAACAAGTATGAAGTTGTCTCATAGAAGAGACTTTCTTTGTCTCTTCTGATAAGTCTTGCCTTGAAATCCACTTTGTCTGCAAATAGAATAGCTTCTCTTTTTTCCAGGTTCCTTTTGGGTGAAGTATTGTTTTCCATCCATTCACTTTCAGTCTGTGAGTTTCCTTTTGAGTTACATGTGTTTCTTGTATGAAGCATATTGTTAGATTTTGTTTCTTTTTTTTTTTTTTTTTTTTTTTTTTTGTGGGTACCGGGGGTTGACCTCAGGACCTCGCGCGCCAGCAGGCGCCCGTGCTGCTGAGTGATATCACCGGCCCTTTTTTCGTATGTGGGTTCCAGGAGTCAAACTCGGGCCCTCGCGCTTGCCAGGCAGGCGCTTATGCCGCTGAGCCATCTCACCGGCCCTAGATTTTGTTTCTTGATACGTTCTGCCAATCTGTTCTTTTGATCAGTGAGTTGTGACCATTCATATTGATGGTTATAACTGATAGGTATTGACTTGTCCTTGTCAGCATATTATTTTCCTGTCGTTGATTCCCTTTCTTTCTGTTCTATGTAATTGCTTCCCTTGCCTGGTGGATTCATTCTATTGAGATTCATGGGATTGTGTCTTCATTGTCTTTTTCTAGAATATCCTTCCAAACTTTAGAGTGCTGGTTTGGTGTCGTGAATTTCTTCAGGTGTTCTTTATTATGGAAGTATCTTATTTCTCCATCAATTTTGAAAGATAATTTTGTGGAATACATCAATCTGGGTTTCTTTTAGAGCTTGTAATACTTCACTCCAAACTCTTCTTGCCTTAAGGGTTTGTGTTGAGAAGTCTTCTGTGATTCTGATAGATTTTCCTTTAGAGGTGATTTGTTTCTTTTCTCTAACAGCTTTTAATATTGTGTTCTTATGTTGAATTTCTGGACTCTTACTATTATATGCCTTGGTGTAGTTTTCTTCTGATCATGGCGAATTGGAGTTCTATGTGCTTCACTTATCTGTATGTCAAATTCTTTTTCCATGCTTGGGAAATTTTCTCCTATTACTTCTGTGAATAGATTTTTTTATGTCCTTTGTGCTATCTTCTGATTTTTTATTAATTCCAGTGAATCTTATATTCTTCTTTGTATTGTCTATTGTCTAGCTGTTGTATTTATTTTTCATTGTCCTTGCTATTTTTTTTTTTTTTTGTGGGTACCGGGGGGTCGACCTCAGGACCTCACGCGCCAGCAGGCGCCCGTGCCGCTGAGCGATATCACTGGCCCCTTTTTTTGTATGTGGGATCCGGGAGTCGAACTCGGGCCCTCGCGCTTGCCAGGCAGGCGCTTACACCGCTGAGCCATCTCACCGGCCCCTGTCCTTGCTATTTTTAAGAAATTTTCTATTTGATGATAGCTAACCACAACCCTGTCTTTTAGATCTGATATTCTATCTTCACATTGGTTGAGTCTGCTGCATATACTTTTAAGAGAAATTTTAATCTCCTAGGTATCTATCTGAATCTGGTTTATGGAATTCAGTTATCTCCTATTTTGGGCATTTGTGGTTTCCATCATTTTCCTAATGATGTGTAATCTGTGTAATTATTTGTTTTTCTTTTTTCTTTTTTTTTTCCTAGAGACTCATTCATCTGCTTTGTTACTTCTGCTGTTACCATTCCAGAAAGTTTAGCTTGGTGGTTTGTGATTTCTTCCACCTCAGTGCCTCCTGGAGTTGCCTTGCATGAACTGGAGATCTGGGGTTGCATCTTGCTTCTGTGTTTCCTCAGTTTTCTAATTTTGTTTTGTTTTGTTTTGTTTTCTGTGTTGATGCTTGTAAATTGTTTATGGTAGGTAGCTTTATTACTAGTATTGACACCTTGTTAGGAAATGACTACTTTTCAGAGATGTCTTCCAGGTGTAGCTGGCTTTTGGCCTTTGAGTCTTTCTAGGATCCTTCCTCTTCTGTTTATTAGGAATGAGAGGTTGCAGCCCATTTGGCCTAGCATACAGTTCTTTGGTACTGGACTGTAGTATTGTTTACATCTCCCAGACAATCTAGGTATTGGCATACAAGGAAGATCAATTGATCACAGCAACTATGTCACTTTGTGTAAAGTAGTACAATCAGCAATAACAGTAGCATCAAACACAGACTGGAAAATTACAAACTGATAACTAATAATTTGCCTCTTTCGGCCATATGTACAAGATTTATTGTCATAAAATTTAAGACAAATTAGAAAATTATATATAGTAAATATCCACTCAATAGAGAAATTTTACCCTAGGGTGAGAAAATTAAAAGGGAGAAGAGGAAAAAAATAGAGAAATAGCAGAAGAGATTAGAAGCAAAGCCAAAGGACAGAGATGATTACCCAAGCTTCAGGAACCTGGTGAAGAAGACAGGAGGGAAGGAAAGAATGCAAAAATGAAAACAGGGACAAAATAAAACAAAAGAACCACAAACAATGTTCACCCCCACAGAGATACAAAAAGAAACAATCAGAAAAAAGCCAAATGAACAAAAACTAAAAGAAAATGAGAAAAACCAAAAGAGGAGGGGAAGAAGAGGAGGAAGGAGAAGAAGAGGAAGTAGTAATAGTTGTAGTTGTTGTTGTTGTTGTTGTTTCTTTGTTTTTTCAAGCCTGTGGTTATCTTCTGGGGTCTATAGTTTTGTGGCAGTGTCCAATTCAAGTTGTGACTCTGCTCTTGCTGATAGACAAAGGAGGTGGTCGGAGCCCAAATCTGTGCTGGACAATCCCAGTAAGCACATGCCCAGGACTAGGGCATGGTGTTGTTCTGAGACTTTCAAATCCGTGGAAGTTCAGACTGAATCTGACATCTAGTTGTGTGGTTGGGATCTAAGTAGTTTAGCTTATAGCACTCTGGGTATCTCTTGCTGACCTGTCCATGGCTCCCTGACCATGGTTGTCTCCTGGGATTGTTCCTCATCCAGTCACTGGTAGTTTAACATGGGGACCCCTGAAGTGAAGTGACCCTAGGCTGCTCTGAGTCCCAGGCTTAGTTGGCTTCTCCCTCAAATGGCGTCTGACCAAGCATGCTTTCCAGGGGATATGGCAACCACTTCGACTGGGGTCATTCAGCAGCTGTTGCAGTGCACAGCATCCACTGCTGTATTTCTCCCTGAAGGCCTCTGGAATTGCCTGCTTTCACTGTGTCTCTGTAGATTCAGTCTTCCTTTCTCACATCTGGAGGCAGGCAGAAAATACAGACTGCCCCTTCCTTTTTCTGCACTGTGGTCAGATTCTTCATTTTCTCTGTAGGCTCCAATTTTCCCTTCAGGTCCTTCCTATGTCCCAAGAATCTACCTCTTTCCTTCTTTCTTCCCCCAAGTTGTTATTTTCCAGTGTCTGTATTCTGAATCTTGGAGAGTCTGATTTGTTGTTGCTTACTTCTCTCCTGTCTTTTGGGAAGTTTGGCTTTGAACTTTTGATCCTTCTTTCTCAGCCTCCCATGTAGCTGGGATTACACACATGTGCCACCACGCCCAATGCCCTAAATTAACTTTTTATATACAGATATTGAATCATCCCAGCACCCCTTTTTGTAAAGACTATTCTTTCTCTATTGAATTTTCTTGACACTGTTGTTAAACATTACTCGACCATAAATATGGTTTATAGCTGGATTTTCGATTCTGTTTCATTGATCTGTTTATCCTTATACCAATACCATATACACTCTTTTTTTTTTTTTTTTTTTTTTTGTGGGTACCGGGGGGTCGACCTCAGGACCTCGTGCCGCTGAGCGATATCACCGGCCCCTTTTTTGTATGTGGGTTCCGGGATTCGAACTCGGGCCCTCGCACTTGCCGGGCAGGCGCTTAAGCCACTGAGCCATCTCACCAGCCCCCATATACACTCTTGATTACTGTAGCTGTGTATGAAATTTAAATTTTTTTCAGTTTTTTTTTTTTTTTTTAGTACACATTTGCTTTACATAATGATTACATTCCTTGTGGAGAATTGGTGCATGTACATAACACATCTTGATTCTTTCCCCTTTCTCTCTCTTTCATCCCCCCCCTCCATCTCTTGATCCCCTTCCCATTTGAAAGAAAATTTATCTCTGTACTTCCTATTATCTATCTATTACTTTGCTCTTTATTTGTATTTTGGGTTTCTCATATAAAAGGAACAATGTGATATTTCTGATTTATTTTACTTAATATTCTGGTCTCAAGATACATCCATTTTCCTACAAATGATTTAAGTTTATCTTTTTTTTTTTTCTTCTGAGACAGGGTTTTGCTATGCAGTTCAGGCTGGCCTTGAATGCACTTTGTAGCCCAGGCTGGCCTCAAACTCACAGCAATCCTCACCCTCCCAAGTGCCGGGATTACAGGCATGTGCCACCACACCCAGCCAAGTTTATCCTTCTTAATGACAGAGTATAAATACCACATTTTCTTTATCCATTCACCTGTTGATGTATATACCAGTCGGCCACTTCCAAGATTTAGCTGTTATGAATTGTGCTGCTATAATCCTGACAAGACTAAAAATATACAATTTAAAAAGCTCTAGAAACTAAACAATGTATGTAAAACTTTGTTTCCAAGTTGTTTTTACATTTTGAAACCTTTCTCATACATTGTTTAGTTTCTAGAGCTTCTTTATTTGTAGTTTTTAGTCTTGTCTCTCCAACTATATCTGAAAGCATACGAAAGATCCAGCTCTGTCTTTTTAAATCACAGACTTAAGGCAAGTTGCCTAAGGTCCTTGGACTTCATTTTTCTCATCCCAAAATAAAAACAAAAATCCCTATACAGGATTTTTGTAAGTTTCAAATGAAATTACGAATGTGAAAATACTCTCTAGCTCTCTATAAATGCAAGGGGGCTTTGTTGTCAATAAATACGTATAATTGCTTTAAGATCCTCAGTTTTAATCAGAAGTATGATTTAGGCTTATACTGTACTTGGTAAATCTTGCAAACCTAAATTTAATCCTCAGTAAGTATTAAAAAAATTTATGTTTTTTTTTCTTAAGAGTTCAGTTTTTTATTGAATATGTTACAAAAGTGATTTAATGAAAGGATCAAAGCCATTATTATACTCCTCAGATTCTTTTGTGGCCTTCACTTTCTTCTCAGCTGGGGCAGCAGGGGTGGCAGGGGTAGGACCACCTCTGGTGCAACACCAGCTGCTGGAGCAGGTCTACTAGTCTGTGAACCTCCCAGTGTTGACATTGGCTAGGACCTTTGCAAACAAGAGAGAGCGAAAAGGCTCAGCATTTACACAGTCTGCTTTAATGAGGTCATTGATCTTACCGTCTGTGATGGTTACCTTATCGCGTAGGATAAGGGCAGAGTAAATGCAGGCAAGCTGGGGGATGAAAGCCTTGGTGTGGCTGCTTGGCATGGTGCTGGTTGCCAGGTGAAGTGAAGGCTTCACCCAAGTGTGGTCTTTGTATCCTCAGAAGGTCTGAGCATCTTGGCAGCAGGTAAGAAAAGGGCTGTGTCTTTGTTTTTCTAATTAGAAATGGAAAGATTTTTTCTTTGCTTTTCTCCTTTATCTACTTAAGATAACTAGCTCTCCTAGTGTTAAGTTGGCCTTCTAACTTTTTCTTGCTCATTTCATACATTGCCTCCTCTTTGCCAAGCTAGGCTTGGTCAAGAGTGTGGACTGAAAGATCATGCATAGTAAGTTGAGGAGTCTTTTATCCAACCAATGATTATGGCTGAATAAGGATCCATCAGGTTGTTAAGGTCCGTGGGGGTAGAGCCCAGTATGTCCTTTTAATGCAGGAGCTGAATGAAAATCCTAACTTTTGGCTTTTTCTTTCCTTAATGCCAAATTTGAATGTGCCACAGAAAGCAAACCTCCCATGATTGCAGTGTCATTTTCCTGATGAAAATAGCACCAAAAAGGAAACTTTGCTTGATGGAAACTATACTTTCTTTCTAAATGGCAGTTTGAAGGGCCTTATAAATCTTGATCCATTTAGCATTCTCTTTTTTAAATTCAGACCAATGGTCATCCATATCTTGCAACTTTAGTAAACTTCTTTACTATGGTAGGATTCAAATGAAATTAAGGAAAACCTCACTGAGCAAATTGTTTCCTGTAATGAAGGATTTAACCAGCACTGTACATTTACAGTACAAATGATCTTCAAGATAAAGTTCATTAGTCAATAAAATTCTCAAAATACATTCAGTATGAAGGGTTATTTTTATTTTGTTAATTTTTTTACAAAATACATTTTCTTATGGACTTAACCATCATTTACATTACTGAGATCTAATGGTTTGTTTTTTTTTTTTTTTTTTTTTTGTGGGTACCGGGGGGTCGACCTCAGGACCTCGCGCACCAACAGGCGCCCGTGCCGCTGAGTGATATCACCGGCCCCTTTTTCGTATGTGGGTTCCCGGAGTCGAACTCGGGCCCTCGCGCTTGCCAGGCAGGCGCTTACGCCGCTGAGCCATCTCACCAGCCCAAGATCTAATGTTTTACATTAGTATTTTGATCTATACTGTACATATATACTTAGATGTTAACTTGTAACATATACAATATGTGTCTTAATCCAGCGTGTTTGGCACTTAAGAATGTGTCATTTTATTGCTCTGTTGATTAAAGAGAGTGCACGGTGATTTTCTGTTGAAGAATTTAATGGATTGCATGGATTTTTTTAATTCTCTCTGTTCCTCTGGAGCACAGAATGGGGAGGTGGACTTCTAGAGAGGGCTGGCATGGCTGAGCCCCACAGGTGATAGAGCTGGTGCCTGCTCTTATCCTTGAGTTCCCAGAAGAATCACGGAAATGTCTCATCCTGTAGAAACCAGACAGGGCTCACTCTCATCAGCATGGAAGCCACAGCTTTGAATCTCATTTCTAGCCAATTGTTAAATCGTGAACCCGCGTCCCTCCTGGACACCTCACTCATTAAGCTCACTTGGACCTATTCCAATAGAGGAAGGAGCCCAGGTCAACAAAGGCATGGTCCCACCTCCTCAGGGTAAGGCAGCTGTTCACTGTGAGAACTGCACCATCTCACTTTGTTCCTGTCATTGAAGAAACAGAATACATAGTCTATGTTTTGTTTTATGCATTTTATAAAGAGGCTTCTTCTCAACCATCCTCCCATTTTAGCTGTTCTTTGTGAGGCTGCTGTTCTCTGTGAGGCCACTGTTCACTGATCTGCTTCAATTATTGTTAAGTAATGGAGTCTTCGTGTATACTCAGGATTTTAATTTTGTTTATATAGTCCAAGTGTCTTTAGTTGGGCAGTAAATCTTCATCTGCCTTTATGAAGGCTGACAGATCCTGTCCTGAAGAGAGTGGAAGGGAATGAAGCATTTAACACAAGCAGTTCCAGAATTAAAGTGCTAGTGGTTAATTTCCTTTGGTCTAGGCCAATACATGATAACTGGAGTATTGGCCACGTAAATGTATAGATCAGTATCATTTGCGGTCAGCTCTCAACAATCCACAGTAAGTACTAGAAAGTGTAGCTAATCCACGCTGCTGTCTGAGGGCCACCAAGCATATAATCTTCTTGTTCTCTAGAGTAGAATCCCTGGCCACCTGGGTATCAAAAGCATTGCTTCCCCTTACTCCTCCACCAGGGTACAGGACCCTGAAGCCTTGGCCACTTGAACCAGTGGCCAAGTGACCTCTGAAGAATGTCAGCTCTTCATCATGGATAATCACAAGTGTGCTAAACTTATTGTACCGAATGTCATTTCATTGCACAGAAATGGTTTAGAATATAGTTCCAGAAGTATCTGAAATTCCTTTTAGAAAGTATAGGTTCTAGTTTGTATTTATGTAAGCCTCCACTTCTGTTTAGTAAGTCTGATGGTATTGAGAAAAGAGTAAGGGAAGTATTATCGCTATAGCCAACTATGATATTACCAATGAGGGAAATTTAAAACATACATTAACTAGTATGGGGAGAATCTAATAGTTCCACTTTTTTCCCAGCCCAGCTAGTATTGAAAGTTAACAGAAAACTGATTTTTGCAGTATAAAGACCAAGCAGATTCTGAATAACCAGAGACCGAGGGTTTTGGTGTTTCATCTAGACTTTCCACTTAGATGAAGACATAGAAGGCTGTATTATTTGCAAAAATTCTGAAGACAGTTGACGTAGTTACTATAATACATGACAGAATAAAGGCTGAATATATTTTGATATGCTGGAATACGACATGGAAATCAATTTTAATGAGTATATGTTAGAAAGCGTACAGTTCAATTAAGAGAGGAAAAAGAGGGAAATGACCACAATGCCTTAATAAGTCCCAGGAGTGGGAGAGTTGGTTCATGTGGAGGAGCTGAGGGCGCTGTAGGGGAAAGTGAATTTGGCGTGGACCAATCACTGTGTGACGTGATGGCCAAGACAGGTGAGCTAGTGCAGGTTTCTATTGTGGAAAGGCAGTGGCCACATCGCTGCAAGTGGATTCTGCTTCACTCTGCAGTGTTTGAGTAGCATTAAAAGTATTTTGTTTTACATGCAATTGGACAGTTTAGAATCACTCTGGAGAAAGGGTGTCCAGGATGGAAAGAACTGAGAAACATCTTCTAAATGGAATAGTGAGAGAGACTAGGGATGCTTGGTTGAGAAAATAAGCTTCACAAGTACCTGAGAGCCCTCTTCAGACATCTGAGAGAATGTTTGAACACAAGAGGGGCTGTGTTTATGTTGCTCAAGAGGGAAAAATTAGAATCAATGGGTTGAGATTGTAAGAAGCAGTGTTGTTAAAATCATTTCTTGAAGTGTGTATATACCACTAGAGATAGGAAGGATTTAGTTTCATTAAAACTTTTTATTTTAAAATAGTTCTTGACTAACACAAAGGTTGCAAAAGAATAGTATAGACAATTCATGCAATCTTCACCTAAACATGCTAGTAATTATAGTATAATTATAAGCCTTGAAATTAATATTGGTCCAGTACTGTCAACTGTAGACTATAGAAATACCTCTCAGGCCTTGTCGCAGTCCAGAGTAATCCACATTTGTAATCCCAGGGAAAAGTTATTGAAATTCCAATAAGTAATTCCAAACTACCGCTTCCAGTGCAACCCACAGCAAGAATAAAGAAACGAACACATATCTGTAGTTGTGGGGAGCCAGGGTGGTCCTAAATCCAGTTAGAACAATGGCTAACCAGAACCAAGGCCTTGACCCAGGGCCGGACCCAGGTTTTATTAATTTGTCAAGAGGGGAGTAGCTCAGGGATGAGCAACTATGAGAAAGGTGGTGTAATGGTTGGTACATTGTGTCAACTTGAGAAGTTTAGAAGTTTAACTGATCAGGGGGCCAGGGTCCTCACTTTGTAAACATCCTCATCCTCTGCAAGAGGAAGGCAGGGAAATGGTGTGAGTACTACACTCCTGTGGGGGGGGTAGCCTGCTTATAATATAAGGGAAGAAAAGAGGCTTGCTTTCCTTTTTGCTCTTGTTACTTTTGCTGTCTTCTGCCACCTTGAAGTGTTGCCCCTGTGCCATGCCACCCTACCTTGGAGCCAGCTGATTATGGACTGAAACCTCCACAAACTGTGAGCTAAATAAACCTTTCCTTCCTTAATTTTGGGGGTCAGGTATTTTGTCTTGGCAGGGAGAGAAAGTAACCAAGACAGAATTTGATACCAGAGAAGTGGGGTTGTTGCTGTGACTATACCTGAACATGTGGTTCCAGAGCCTTTGGGAATGGCTTATGGGAAGAGTTTGGAAAGGTTCAGAGATGTAGCCTTAAAGAGTGCAGCTGGAACGTCTTAGGCTGTTCTATATAGGAGAGTCTTAGCAAAGCTCAGAAGACCAGAAGGCTGATAGAAATCCTGTCAGTAAAGACCAAGCTCGGGAGGTTTCTGTTGGGAAGGACTGCATTGGCTGTTGGAGTCTAGACAATGTGTGTTATGGCTTGGCAGAAAGTTTGTCTGTATTTTGCTCATGTCCAGAGACTTTGCCTGAGACTGAGATTAAGAGTGGTGGACTAATTAATGTGGCAGAAAAATTTCAGGGCGGTCGAATGTTGAAGTTGTGGCATGGCTATTGTTGGGGGCTTTTGGCCAGATCTATGTTGAGAATCAAGAGCAAAGAGCCCAGCTGGATGATTTAAAATGTGAGTTTGGCCAGACAGGAAGCTCCAGTAAAGCTGTGGACTACAAAGATAGAGCTGAGGAGATCTTGATTGCAGAGTAGAAACAGACTAGAAAAGATGGCCTGAGGGTATCATAAGAAGCAGCAAGTCTCCACCCTTTGCAGCCTCAAAACTGCAAAAGTGAAAGACTGCTTTGAGGAGAAAGCCACAGAGCGCCATGTTCCAGAATGGCAGCAGCATAGAGAGTTTGTTCCTCAGAATTGGATTCAGAGTGCCCAGTGATCCAGGTACTTGACTCCTAAAGCCAAGAGGGAAGCCTGGCTACTGCTCCAGGTGGCAGCAGACCTTGGAATCATGCATGTGGCGCTGGTTTTAGGTGCATGCAGAATGCAAGAGTTAGGGGTTAAGAAGGCTTCCACCCCGATTTCAGAAGGCCTGAGTGGCCAGGCTGTGTGCCCCTGAGAGGGCAGTGTGTGAAGCTGTGAGGGTGAAGCCAAAGGTGTAATAGAGACCCCAGAAGTTTGGAAAAGTCAGGAACATGGATCATCTAAGGAAAGCTGCAAGGAGGGAGCAAAGCCATCCCAAGAGAGAAGCCATGGAGCTACAACTACCAGAAGCGCCGTAGGGGTGGAACCACATAAGCCCTTTGGAGCTCACAATTTGCCGCAGATTGCTTTAGATGCTGGACGTGGAACTACAGGATTTAATGTTTGCCCTGCTGGATTTTGGACTTGCTTTGGTCCCAGTCCTTTGTATTCCCCTGTTTGTAACTTTCGGAATGAAAACGTTTATCTTGTGCCATTGAATGTTGGAAGCATTTAACTTTTCATTTGTACAGGGGCTTGCAGCTAAGAGTTTGCCTTAGATCTCAGAGGAGACTTGGGACTTGCACTTCTCAGCAATGCTGAAACTGTTAGGACTTTGGCAACTCTTGCAGATGGACTAAATGCCTTTTGAATAAAGAAATGTACATTAGTCTTTGGGGGGCCAAGGGTGGAATGTTGTGGTTCTAATGTAATGTTGATAGACTTAATACTGGTTCTTAAATGTTCAAGTTGTGGAATGATAAGAATGAGCATGTCTCTGTATCTGGAAACCACTTTAAAGCAATGTGTCTGGTTGCCAAGTTGACAAGGGGTGAATTGTAATGGTTGATACATTGTGTCAACTTGAGAGGTTTAGAAGTTTAACTCAGCAGGGGCCAGGGTCCTCACTTTGTAAACATCCTCATCCTGTGCAAGAGGAGGGCACAGAGATGGTGTGAGTGCTGCACTCCTGTGGGGGGGCGGGGGTAGCCTGCTTATAATATAAGGGAGGAAAGGAGGCTCGCTTCCCTTTTTGCTCTTGTTGCTTTGCTGTCTTCTGCCACCTTGAAGTGTTGCCCCTGTGCCATGCCACCCTATCTTGAAGCCAGCTGATTATGGACTGAAACCTCCACAAACTGTGAATTAAATAAACCTTTCCTTCCTTAATTTTGGGTGTGGGGTATTCTGTCTCAGCAATGAAAGAAAAGTAACCAAGACAGGTGGGCAGTACGTGAGTGCTGTGAGCTGGGCTAGGTAGGAGGCATGATAGCACCTCTGCAGTATGCAGAGCGAGAGGTATGCAGAAAGAGTAATCTGCATAACACAGTTTGAGGAAGTCTCTTGTGTTCTGGGATCAGTGCTTCAGCTTTGATGTCTAGTCTTCATGCCCTGAGACATCAGGGGTTCCTTCTTGAGCCTCAGCATGGTGTCACTCTGCCTAGCTCACGCATACTAGTTGGAAGCTGTAGGCGGGGCATCACTGACCTGTCCCATTTCTTTAAAGACTACACATCTGCACCTTGGTTAGACCCATTTGCATTGGTTAAAGCCAATTGAGAGGGTAAAGAAATATCCTAGCCAGCTCTGTACATATCCATACATGGACTTAGGGCCAGGTTTAGCCAAAATGGAGACAAATGCGCTTCTTTCAAGGAGAGCAGTCCTGGTGGTCCTCCACAATGGCCCTTATTCCAGTTTTCTCACTAATATCCATTTTTCTGCTACAGGATATAATTCAGGATCCCACATTGCATGTATTAGTTCTGTTTTCTTGTCTCTTCCAGTCTGTA
Source organism: Erethizon dorsatum (assembly GCA_028451465.1). Lineage (NCBI taxonomy): Eukaryota > Metazoa > Chordata > Mammalia > Rodentia > Erethizontidae > Erethizon > Erethizon dorsatum. Next base: position 113,088,788 of record CM051822.1, on the reverse strand, counting down.
GTACTTTTGTCAGTCTTTTAGGACCTCGACACTTTTCATGAGTATGAATCAGATATTTTGTTGTCCAGTATTTTCTCGTAATTCGAGTAAGGTCACACATTTTTGGCATAAATACCACATATGTGATGTCTTCTCTGTGTAACTATTGGCAGTGCATGATATCAGTGTGTTATTATTGTTGATATTAACCTTGTCACTTGATTAAGATGGTTTTATCTGCTGTGAAGTAACTGTAATTAATACATATCTTTGATACTGCAGATAATCCACTTTTTTCCTTAATCTTCTGCCTACTGGTTTTAGCATCTATTAGTACATCTTGTCTGAAGTAATTTTCAGTGTAGTATTTACTTAGCAGTAATTTTGTATTTCATTCATATCTTCTATAATTATTAATAAAAATTCTGTCCCTTTTAAGTTATTTTTATTTTGTGTAGACTCATGGGTATATACTTTATTATGTAGATTACAATCTATGCTGTTAATTACATTATCCAGCTTTGGCCATTAGGAAGTCCTTCAGCTTGGTGCTTATGTCCTTTTCCTGTGTCTTTGACTTTTATAAAGACTTCCTAAGTTTTTTGGCTCTTAGGAATATTTCATGCTTATCTTGTATTTTTCCTGCTCTATCCCTGAATCAGCAATTTCCATGGAGCCTGGATTCCTTTTATAGGAAAATGGTACAGTGGTACCTGTGTTCACAAATGCTTTTGTTTTCAAACAGTTTCATTTGCAAACTGCACCGATGACAAATGCGACCACAACCATCTTTCCCACACAGACACAAATGTGGCTTTCTTTTCCAAAATTGTAGAACAAATTAAGTTTATGAACCGAGGTACCACTGTATTTAGGAACCAATGTCTAAGTGCTGGGAGTAATGTTGCTACTAGGGTGCCGTTGGTGCCAGCATGTTCTCTGTCTGTAGATAGAGGTAGACACGCACAAACACACACTCTAACCCACGTATACACACTCATCTACACATGTATTTCTGTAGCTGTGTATCAATATATATGAAAAACCTGAATTCAGACCACTCTTTCCAGTTCCATTTTGACACCGCTGAGTTCATTGTAGCCTTCTCACTTTATTTGTAGTTTATTTCTTCAACAGTGAGAAACTTGACCCTCATGACTTACGATATGTTTACTTGTTCAGTGCCAGTAAACTAGCTTTAAAATTGCTGAACCTGGTTAGTAACAGATTTACTAACCAAGGTACAGTGTATACAATTTTTTCATATTTAACATTTCCAGTTAAAACAGTATTTTCCAAAGTTACTGAGGGTAGTTCTTTTCTTCAGTATGGCTCACTTACCCATTTGTAATGTGGTTAGGTTCATTTGTTACTGCTTAGATTCCATTTGGGGTCTTTTTCCCCTGACATCTTGGTTAATTCAAAAATTTTTTTATTGTTTGGGTATATAAAACATCACTGAGGTGCTAAGATTACAGAGCTACATACTCCTTCTTCATACCTGTTTCTGTGTCCCATTTCCCATCCACTCTCCATAGAAAAGCAGTCACTTTAATTTCTAATATATCGTTACTGTATCTCTTTTGCATAAATAAGCAGATACATGTATGCTTTCTTTTCTTTCTCAGTGAAGGATAGCATATTATGGATACTCTTTTATACTTTGTTCCTTTCATTTAACAATATATTCTGGAAATCACTCTGGACAAGCCCATAGAAATTTTCTTCCTCCTTTTTACAGCAGCACAGTACCCCATCGCTGATATGTACCATAGTTTATCCAACCATTCTCCTGTACAGGGGTATACAGGTTATTTCTAATATATTACAGTTTAAATAATGCTCCAGTGGATAACCTCATATAATTTTTTTCACATTGGAAGGGGCTAGGTTAAAATAATGTGTACAAAGCCCTGTTAGATATTTGCCTTCCCACCAGCAATGAAAGGGATGCCTGTTTTTTCTATGGTCTTGCCTACAGGGGCTGTGGCACATTTTGAAAATTTTGCCAGTCTGATGGATGCCAGATGGTATCTGGATGATGTCTTAATTTTCATTTCTCTAAATGTGAGTTTGAACACTTTCATATGTTTGAGGACAATTTTATTAAGTTCTTGTAAACTCTGTCTTCTCCATTTTTTTTTCACATTTTTGTCCTTCCTTCTATTTTTATGAGAGTTTCATTTACTAGTTATTAGCTCTTTTTCTGTGGTGTATGTTCCAAATAGTGTCCTCTGATCTTTCAAGTATCTGTTGCATTTATTTAGGATTTTTTAAAAATTTGTTTGTCTGCCTTGCTTTGCTCTGCAGAAGTTTTTATGTAGTCAAATTTATCAAATATTGTTTTATTGTCTCTGGATTTTCAGTCACAGAAACTATTTCCCTATGCTCAGGTTAGAAAGGAATTCATTCATGCTTTTTTCTAAGAACTATATAGTTCTTAGATCTTTTACAGTCTGTTGCCTGACCCATTTGGTTTATTTTTGTATATGGTTTGAGATACAGATATAAATTTTTACCTTTCCCAGTGGTTACCCTGTTGTCACAGCATCATATGCTGTATTAAAAGTTCATCTTTAACCCAGAGATTCAAGGTGCTAAATTTCCTTAGACAGTTGGGCTTGTATCCTGACTCTTAATCCTATCCTATTGGTCTATTTGTTATTTGTCTATGCATAAGCACCATCCTGTGTAATTATAGAGTATTTATGGTATATTTTAATGTCAATTAGTTGTTTTTTTCTAGGGGTTTCCTGGCTATTCTAGCTTGTTTGTTTTTCCATGTATACCTTAGTATCAATTTGTGTAACTCTGTGAAATAGTTTATTGGTGTTTTTACTAGGACTACAATGTATTTACAGATTACCTTAGGGAGAACCATCATCTTTTAATGTTGAGATGTCTTTTCATTCATTCACATCTACTTTTGTGTCTTTCAGGAATGTTTTAAATTCTCCTTATATAGATTTTGTGCAATTCTTGTTAAATTTATTTTAAAATATTTGATCTTTATTAAAATTATTTTAAATGGAGTTTTCTCTAATGACATATTGTTTTGTATTTGAAAGCTATTGATTTTTATATATTAATTTTGTATTAGTAAATTCCTTTATGGTTTGAGTTTGTTTTATCACCGATCTCTGGGGTTTCCAGACATGTATTATGATATCATCTGCAAATAGAAATAGTGTTAGTACTTTACCCTTCTTATGCCTCTTATTGATTTCCCTTGTCTCATTATATCTGTAATACCTCTAGTATAATGCCGAACAGAAATGGAGTCAGCAGGTATCTTTCCTTGTCCCTGATCTTAGTAGAAATGCCACTAGTCGTTCCCTATTTAATGAGATACTGGCTTTAGGATTAAGGCATGCGTATTTTATCATGTCTAAGGATATAACCCTCATGTCTAGTTTTGTTTTTTTTTAATTTTTTGTCATAGATTTTAAGTTTTGACAAAGGATTTTTAACATCTTTATAGATAATTACATTTTTTCCCTAATGTATACTAATATGGTGAATTATATTAATGGGTTTCCTAATGCTGAACCAGTCTTTCATTTGTGGAAGAAGACCTTGTTGGTCATGGGATGTGCTTTTCTTTTTTTTTTTTTTTTTTATGTGGGTACCGGGAGTCGACCTCAGGACCTCGCGCTTGCCAGGCAGGGGCTTATGCCGCTGAACTATCTCACCAGCCCATGGGATGTGCTTTTCTTAATGTGATATTAGTTCAGTCTCGTGTATTTTGTTTAATATTTTTGCATTGATATTATATATTCATGAGCAATAATTAACTTGTAGTTTTCTTTCCCTAGTTTTTAGTGTGGCTTATCCATTTTGTACATGCTTCACAGAAGGATATAAGTTTTCTTTCCTTCTAGGTGCACTGGAATGGTTTGTACAGAGTGGGTCTCTCTCAAGGTTAGTGGAATGCCCCTTACAGCCTTCTGTTCCTGATGCTTTTTGTGGGGGAGTTGCTTGATAACATTTTGTTTCTTCCATGAAAATCACCCGTTCAAGCTATTTAATGGGGTCAATTTTGGTAATATTAATTTCCTTAAGTTATTCATTTTATAAACATTTTCAAATTAGTTTACATAGAGTTCTACAGAGTCGTCTTACGATTTTAAAAATTTTTTCTGTTCATTATTTGCCCCGTGGCATTTCTTATTTTCTGTATTTGTGTTTTTGATTCCTTTTTCTTGATTAGCTAGTGGTTTGTCTATTTCGTTAATTCTCTCAAAATGAGGGTTTATATTTATTCATGAGATTTACTGTTTTTCTATTGTCTTCTTCATTAATTTAAGCTTGTCTCTTCGTTATCTTTCTTATATTTACTTTTTTGTTCTCTTTTTAGTTTTTATGAGTTGGGATTATTAATTTATTGGTTTTTCTTCATTTTTACTGATAAAATATTAGTAAACTATTGATATAATATTTTACCAGTACAGCATTTATTTGAGTTTTGTTATGGGAGCCAATTGGTAAAATTAGTAAAATATTAGATAAAATATTGGGCGTGGTGGCACACACCTTTAATCCTAGCATTCAAGAGGCTGAGATAGGATGATTGCTGCAAGTTTGAGGCCAGCCTGGGCTACACTGTGAGTTCAAGACCAGCCTGAACTACACAGTGAGACCCTATTTCAACCCTCACTCCCCAAAAAAGTTAGTGTAATGAATTTTTCTAATTATTGCTTTAAATGCATCTTAGAGAGTCTGATATGTAATGTTTTCATTGTCATTTTTTTTTTAAATTCTGTACACTTTTTAGTTTGTATTTCCTCTTCAAGAGTTAATAATAGGGATATTAAATTTCCAGGTGGAAGTGCCTTTCCATTTTTTTTTTTTACTAATTGACACTTTTCCTATAATCAGAAAGTGTTTTTTGCAATATTTCTACATTAGGGAATCTATTGATTTTTTTTTTTTTTTCCTTAATGTGATAAGTTGCGAATGTGCTAAAGATTCTTGAGAAGAATGTGTTTCTCTATTGCCAGGGTATAAAGTTCAACATATATCCATGAGGTCTGATTAAATGTGTTTTTTAAACCTTCTTTCTCTGTACTAATTTTGTTTTTCTTTTGGTTGCTGTTGCTATTGTAATGCTGGAGCTTGACCCCAGGGCCTCACATATGCTAGGCAAGCACTCTACATTGAGCTACATCCTAGCCTTATTTTCTGTATACTTGATTTGCCTTATATGAGAACGGTGTATTATATGCCTTGTTATTAGTGTGTTTCTGTGTCTTTTTACATCTTCTTACAGTCTTTGTTTCATAAAGGTTGTGGTTGTGTTATTTGGCTTATAGATATTCATGGGTGTTAGATCTTCATAGGAATCATAGCTTTTAGCATTAAAGGTGTCCTTTGTTGGTGTTTAATGGTTTGTGGTTTGAATTCCGTGTGATCTGCTCCTGCCCTTTCTTTGCTCATTTATTGGTAGACCTTTGTCCTTCTATTTATTTCTATTTATACAGAATCACTGTATTTTAGGTATGCCTTTGGATACAGCATTTATTTGGGTTTTGTTGTGGGAGCCAAATGGAAAACCTTTTTCATGTTAAGCCCATTTGTATTTATTGACATGACTGACTCATTAACTTGCAACTCTATTGTAATATTTTATTACTATGTATATTTAGTTATTTTGCTGTTTATTTCTCTATGAGATGTATATTCTTTGTTCTTTTATGGACTTTTTAAAATTTTGAATTTAGAAAGATTTATATTTCCTAGGTGTTATTTGTATATAAACCTATTTAATTTTCTTTGTACCCTGTTTTATTAACCCTTCACTTTCTAATTTTTTAGTTTCTTTTAGTAGCATTTAATATTCACCTATTGCTTATACAATGATGAAAAATTTCCTCTTTTCCTTTCTCTTAATTTCCCATTTTAGAGGCATTATTTCTAGTTTGTCACAGTATGTAATATTTGTACATTAATTAGCCTTCCAGCCTAATTGATTACTTTGTTATAAGCAGGTATATATCTAAATGCTTACTGTAAGCCCCTTTGCTGGATTTTTCCAGTCATTACCTGGTTAAATTACTCCTTCATAGAATCCTCCAGAATGACTAATGAGTATAGAGTTATTCTTGCATATTGAAAATCATTTTTCTGTAGCCTTGATATTTGAAGAAGAACTTAGCTAGATTTTAAAATCTCAGCCCAAAATTTCTTTCATTGAGTTCATTAAAATATTTTTCATAGTTTTATTTATGGTTTTGAAAAGCATGACACTTGTCTAATTTCTTTGCCTTTGTAAGTTCATTGATCTTTGTGTACCAAGGCCTTGAAGACTTTATCTTTGAAATCTAGTAGTTTACTAGAATGTGTCTCAGAGTTGATCATTCTAGATTAATTTTCCTAGGTACTGTGTAAGTACTTTCATTTTAAGATTAATTCTTTTTTCTGTTTCTGGAAAGTTTTCATGGATTATAATTTCAAACATTAGCTCTGTTCAATTGTTTTGTTTTCCTTTTTCAGGAACTATGATTGTACAAACATTGTTTCTTTGTCTTCCATTCCTATTGCTTACCTTACCCTTTTTACTTCTTTTATGTCATTTCATTCTCTTGGTTGTGTGTGTTTTTCTCCAGTGCTCTTTATTTTCATTTGACTCTTTCTCCTTTGGGCACTTAATTTCTTTTTCATTTCTGAGATAATTTTGTGTTTTCTTTCCATTACTTTCTGGGGTTTATTCAATTCTCTTTTACTTTTTTCCTGTTTCTATCCTTTCAGTATTTGTTGTAAAATTTCTAATTTGGGGTGTTTTTTTCTCATATCCTCAAATGCTTGGATAATATGTTTTATTATGTTTGGAATGTCACAGTTTTCTTTTATTCATGGTCGTTTTCCAAGAAGGAAATTTTATGGCAATAGGGTGCTTTTTAAACACCCTATTCTTAGTCTAGGGCAGTGGTGGTAAACTTATGGCATGTGTGCCACAGCCAGCTGTTCGTGATCATTATTAATGGGAAGAGTCCAGGCAGCAGTTTATTTGAGTGACTGATGGGGAGGGACAATCCTCTGACACTGTGGGCCTCCTGTGACTTGTAGGGTCCCAAATGTTTCTCTTTTCATTCTTTTTACCTGTACCACTCAATTGCCACAGGGTGCTTCTCCCTTTTCATATTTTTTCTTCCCCAGAAGCAATCAGTTTTGAAGAGTCCCTATTTAACTTATGTCTGTCTGCTTCATTGTGTGGACTTTGACGTCCTTTCCCCATACCCGGGCTCTGGTGAGTGCAGGCACTTTTCATAGTTTTTATCCTGTGGGGGTCAGGTTATGCCATTTGTAGGCCAGAGGCCCCTCTTCTGAGCTCTTCACAGTTGTTCTCCTTCAGCCCGTGCTGTTGCAGGGAGTATGAGGGGGCTCTCATGCTGGGATTTAATAATCTCTTTTGCTTGATTTGTGTTCAAGTTTCATCATACACTGTCATTAAATTTTCCCAGGGATGTGGCTGAATGCTTTGTTTAATGTCCTTTGGTAAGTACTATAGGGAGATCAGCGAGCTACACAACTGCCCTTGTCTCCACTTCCTGGAAGTCAGGCTCTACTCCAAGAAATTATTTTAAGTGATTTTTAAATGGTCCAGAGTTTAACACATTTTATTTTAATCTTTAAGTGTCTGTTTTAAGGTGTGTTAGAGAACAATAAAACTAGTACTCTAAATCCATGATAAAAGGTCTTAACATTGAATAAATCCATTGCATTAAAAATTCAATTCAGAAAATATTAAATAAATAATACAGATAATAAACAAAATTATCAAAAGTCGAATTTGGCAAAGACAGTGGCAAGTGTCTCTAGGAGGTGGGATGATGTCAACAGACTGTACTGGAGGAGTTTTTGACTTGGGAGATGAATAGCAGCAAGTGGCCACCAGGGCTTTCCAGGGGGATGCTGCCACCAGGCCAGAGGTGGACTGGGTGACTCTTTACAAAGGTTGTTCTGCCACCATAACCCTGTGTTAGTCAATTCATTGTAACTCTGGAAATACACCAAGTCTTGGGACTTTGAGACAGAATACTTTTTCTTTCACATTGGAGAATTACTTTTGTAATTACCTTCTTTAGTTCTTGTGGAAGCAAAAACCAAATGCTGTCTTTCCCCAAAAATTACCTGTTATGGACTGTGCAGATTTGAAATTAATAAAATTAATTTGCTCTTCAGTGCCAGTAAGACAGAGAATTATTCACATGTGAATTATTCATATTGTGTTAAAGTATGTAACTCGATACTAAGCAAAATATGTTGAAACATATAACTAGTTTCTTGAACAAAATTTATAGGTTTGTACATTTTCAATAAACCAGTCATGATAGTTTATTATAAGAGTTTCAGCCAAAATTGTTTAAAATGACTATTTTAAATCTACAAAGTTAAGAAACTATCAGACAGTGCTAGAAATAATGAGGTTAAATGTAATTGATAGTTGTTATTCCTGAACAGATAAGTTTAAAGCCATCTCCTCAAAAGTCCTATAAAGTTTTCCAGCTCCACAGGGGTTTGTATTTGGAGCTTGAGTTTTCTGAGAGCAAATTTAATTAGAGTGCTGTATGCTTTATGAGACATCTAATGTGATACTGTGTTTTCTTTAGAAACGGGTGTGCAGGACCTCAGAAGCCAGTGGACCTGAGCGAGGCAGCCCTCAGGTGAACACGAGTGTCCTGGCATCCTGGGGCACAGAGGACACAGAGCCTCTGCCGAGAGGCTGCCCCCTTGAACCCTGGCCACAGGGCAGCCAGGGGAGGCCCAGCTCAGTGGTGCGTATGTTCCTGTTGCCACAAAACCAGTTGTGAACCCATTTACATATTTTTAAAATATTATGAATAAATAATCATTGTTCTGACACATCTGTGCCTGTGATTTGTTAGATTCCTCAAAACGTTGGAAGGAGCACGATTCAGCCTTGCCCAAGATGTATTGCTGGGGAATCTGTAAGTGCATTAACCATCTTGCTGTGACATAAAAGATAGACTTCTTAAATATTAGATCCATAAAACAAAGTTAATAAAAACTGCAATTACATTTCTAAGGAATGAGTAACATAAATAAAGGTAAAGATTGATTTGAGCTTTGCTTAGCATTCTGTGGGAGTACACATTAATTTGTTTCCAGCTTCAGATCAGAAATAGAAAATTGTAAATAAATCTAGTATTCTTCCTAAAAAGTGATTTTTAGGAAGGGAAGAGACCACTCTACTTGGCTAAAAGAGGGGAACCATTTAAGGACATCTTAGAGAAAAGACCAGATATTATTTTATTACTTAACTGGGAATCCACATTATTTTTGTATTTTCTCTGTTCAAATTTTCCTTGTATGTTTCCACAAATGTCACATAAATAATAGATTTCAGAAGGAAGCACAGTGTTCACTATCAAATCAATGTTAAAGGGAGGTAAAAAAAATTGCCAGAGTCAATTCTCAGTCTCCTCTATGGGGCAGAATATCATAAAGTATATATTAGCATAATAATACCTTTGTTATTAATTTTGAACTTACACTAAGAGCAAGTTAATATTTTTTTGATAACTTCTGTAATTCTTGGGGTTTTTTTATGTTAAAGTTGAAATCTTAATATTGCAATAAAATAGAATTTATTTAAATTCCACATAGAAACCACGAATTGGGGTGTGTGTGTGTGTGTGTGTGTGTGTGTGTGTGTGTGTGTGTGTGTTCCTGAGATTACCCCCTAAAGATATTCAAAGAAGTATATTGCTCTGTTTTTGATAAGCAAAAGATTGAGTCCATAACTTATAGAGAACTTCAATTGACATATTGCAGGCTACTGTGATTTTACTATGATAGGTACTGTTCTGTCCTAAACAAAGAGTAATACCATGACATCTGTCATTCATGTGAATCTCATTATGTGAAGTCATCAGACAAATATGAAAACAATTTAATGCTCCATGAAGGTATACTTTGCTAGTTTATGTATGCTATTATCAGAAAAATTTCCAAAAGTTATATTGCATTCTTTGGTATAATTCTGAATGGTACTAAAATTAAAGATCCAACAATTTGAATTGAGTATATTTAGGTTGATAGACATACCTGCCAGTTGTACCCTGAAATACAAGTACTGTAAGTAATACTTAATTTGAGAAAGATGGCCCTGTTATGTTTAAATTACCTATTTGCTAGAGACTTTTCTTCTTCTCTCCTGCCTGCCTGCCTGCCTGCCTGTCTTCCTGCCTTTCTCCCTTAATTTTTTTTTCAGTAATGGAATTGAGTCCAGGGTTTTGCACTGAGCTTATTTTGAGACAGGGTCTGAGTTGTCCAGGCTGGGCTTGAACTTGTGATCCTCCTGCCTCAGCCTCCCAGAGTGCTGGGATTACAGGCATATGCAACCACACCTGACTATGGTACCCTTCTTCCCACACCATTTCAATGGAATGTATCTTTCAAATTCTCCCATCTATCCGAGGCAAACACTTCAAATGTAATGTGAATTTCTAATGCTCTGAGAGGTTGTGTTCTGGCATGAATGGCTTAGAGAAAAAAATAATATTTAGCTCAAGCAACTGATTGGATCATTCTGGCTAATATTCTGTTTGAACAACAGTACCTATTTGATTAGGGTTTTTCCTTCCTTTGTAATTCCCCAAGCTTGCCTCTGTTAGTTTCATAGGAAATGAATCTATGAGCAGAAAACCTACATTGATATGTAAATATCATTTTTTGTTAATGCTCAATATTCTTTTCATCTAAATTTCAGAAACTGACTTTAAAAAATCAGTTTCCTTTTATTTATAGTTATTCTCAATAAAATTTCACCCAGGCTTGGGCGTTTTAATATTTACACCCACTATTTCTAAAAGTCTTATGTAAATAAAGATTGAAATGTGAATTTGAAAAGTCACACTTCTTGATATTTGAACAGACTATAGCTGCATATATCTTCTTTTTCTAATAATATGGCTAGTTTCTCTCCTAAGCTTTTAAAATAATAAGACTATTTTTATATTCTAAAACATCAAAGGTTCAGTGTTAAATAAAAAGCAAATAGTATTTTTAGAAATGCAAGATCCCAGGGAGTAATACTTAACAATAAGTCACCAATGGGCAACAATTGCAAATTTCAGAAGACTTTATTAAATTCAAGGTTCCATTCACAGTCGCTTGTCCATTTGCACATAAGCCTGCCCCATCCTAGCCTGTAGCTCCTAGGTGACTCAGAGTGGCTCCCCTGGATCCAAGAGAAGCAAAGGTTATGTCAGTGGTAGTCTGTGTGGAATTCCTAACAGGAGACTTGCATGTGATTCTCAGTGTATTTGGGGGCTTTTCCCCAGTAAGCTCCTTGGTATCCTGATCTTAGTCTAGTGCATCTCTGACCTCTAGGGGATAGCAGCTGATCTGATCAGATCTGCTCTGAATTCTCAATAACGCAGTCTCAGCTAGATGCCTGCATTCCTGTAGTTTTTCTATTCCTTATTTTAAATCACTGAGTCATTTCTCACATAGGCAAGGACTTTTTCTGTAGACCTTCTCAAACTCATTTTCCAAGTTTTCATTTCAGTCTCTTCTATTTGATCGCGTTCTATCTCGTTGTTACAATGGTTTTTATTTTGGGAACCCCTGAAATGGTTTCTTACAATAATTGCTATCATGGTTCAATGCATGGTACACATGCTTGTTTAGGAACCTGTTCTCTTAGCCCTGTACCACCCTGCCCATGTGACTGACAATCAGAATGAATATGAGGGAACATGGTTTATAGCATTTGGATGTCTGTTCCCATGCAGGGCCAGGCTGTGTGTTCACTGCCTGCACTGTCCAGTGCTGCAGGTCCAGAAGCAGTGTGGGTAAGGGCTGTCACCAGCAGACTTCCCTTTCTTCCACAAATGCCCCTGAAGCTGGACTGGGCTCCAAAATAATCAAAAGAAGATTATTGTTCTTATTTTTTTATATGTGGGTACCAGGGGTCGAACTCAGGACCTCGTGCTTGCCAGGCCGGCGCTTATGCTGCTGAGCTATATCACCCGCCCAAAAGAAGATTATTATTTCTGCTTATAAGGCAGAAAACTATAGTAAGAAAGGACTTGGGATGCATGTTGAATGGAGAGCTACTTCGGTACTGTGTTGTCCAAGTGGCGTCTGACCTTTGACGTTCCACCTCAGCACTGGAATCCCTTGGTAGGGGGCACTCGTGTGTGTGTGTGTGTGTGTGTGTGTGTGTGTGTGACTGAGGATTCAACCAGGACCTTTGCACTGAGCTATATCCTCAGCCCTTTTGTATTTTGAGATAGAGTCTCATTAAGTTGCCCAGGCTAGGCTTGAAATTGCAATCCTCCTGCCTCAGCCTGCCAGAGTGCTGGGGTTACAGGCATGTGCCACCCACTCTGGGATTTTATTGGTCAGCAGTATGGTCAATTATCTGTTTTTTTCTCAACTCTCTTCCCCATTTTGTGCCCTGCCCTCATTGTGGAGACAGCCTAGTTTCTGATTTCTGGGTACATTCAGCCAGTGTGAGGTGCTAGTGGAACACTGCAGTGTGGGGAAGATGGGGAGGCTGGGGCATTTCTCCTTCTCTACTAGAGCTCCCCCTCAATCCTCCCTCCAGGGACCCCACTTCTGTAGGGAGTCCCACTTCAGCTGGTGGCACCAGCTGCTGGGCCTTGTAGCATGCTGCCTCCTTCCTTTGCCCTTCTTGCCCTTAATAGGGTGGTGAAGAGTTGGTTGACTCATTTCCCCTGTGTAGTTCTCATCTCTTCCATCATTTGTATGGTCAAATCCTGTGCTCAATTCCTTCTGTTGGAAATATCTGGTGTGATCTTTAATTGTGATGTGCCAACCTGACTAGAGTAAGAACTGTCTAGCACATCAGTGAAGCTCTGGGTGTGTCTGTGGGGGATTGACACATAGGCTGCAAACTGAGGAGGGAAGACCTGCCCCATGCGTTGGTGGCATCAGCCAAAAGGCTTGTAGCCTGGGCAGAATAAGAAGGGAAGGAAGGAAGTCCTCTCTTTTCCTCTTCAGAGCTCCAGTCTTTGCCATTGGCTTTGGAGGTTCATCTCCAGTTCCTTCAGACTTCTAACACAAACCCTTCAGCTTTCTGACACGTGCTTGCACCAGACTCTGCAGTGAGCTCCAGGCCTTGACTGGATCCTTAGGCTTTCCAATGTGCAGACAGCCATTTTGTATTCTTCCATCCCTGATTCCACAGACGACCATTGTAAGCCTACCTAGTAAATCTGTTATATAACTATATAACTATATAACTATATATATATATATATATATATATATATATATATATATGTAATTTTTTTACATTAAATCTGTTCCTCTAGTGAACCCTAATTTATATACCTGGTTTGGCTTCTGTTTTCTGATTGAGCTTTACCCAGGCTAATCAGCTAGTGGATAGACCAGTTTTCCTGGGGTAAAAAGAGATTGCTGTTAAACTTAGGCCTTTGACATCCACCCTCAAAGCTTAGGTCCTTAGTTCAGTAAGCTTGTAATTTTGGAGTGCTGGCATCCTAGTTATGAGTCACGCTGGGGTAGGGGAGGTAAGTTAGGCCCTCATTGTTACAGTTGCTATGCTCCTTTGCTGTCCTTTATCAGAATTATTATCACACTGGTAGTGAATTGCCATGTAAGAGCCAACATGCAGCCAGGCTTGGTGGCACATGCCTGTAATCCCAGCACTCTGGGAAAGTGAGGCAGGAGGATCTCAAGTTCAAGCCTAACCTGGGCATCTTAATGACTTAGCAAGACCCCCATCTTAAAATAAAAAATAGAAAAGGGCTGGGGATGTAGCTTAGTGCAAAGGCCCTGGGTTCAATCCCTAGTACTGAAAGAAAAGAAAAAGCCAACATGAAAACATGATGTTTCCCATGGACACCCCCCCATTGAATATGGATACCAGCCTTTTCATTAGCATTATCAGTTTTTTCTCCTTTAAGTGGAAATGCTAAGGGAGTAGTCTTAACCTCTATACTATTCATGTCTTGACATTGACATCCATTGTCTGACAAATGTGGGTGTATGTGTTGTGTGTGCTCATGGTGTATGTATGTGTGGTATGTGTGTTGTACATGTATGTGCATGTGTGGATTAGTATAGGTGTGTTTTAGAGCATGAGTGTGGTGAGAGTGCAGGTTTGAGTACAGGTTTTGCATGGTATGTATGTGTGGAGAGAGGCAGGCAATGGGAGTAGAAACAGGGCAGGGGATGCGAGGTGTTTGGTCTAAACCTGTTGGTTCAGCTTTCCCCTGTGAGTACAGCAGAAAAAAAGCAAAGTATGATTATTTTGATTCTGAATGGGTACCTTTTTTTTCTTTGCACTCCCTTTTATCTCCAAATGAGTGACCTTTAAAATACTTGTGTTTATTTTATTTACCTATCTGTAAGTTGCTTCTTCCATCTATATCATCTACAAGTGCTGTGCTGAAACAGGAACTGTCCAGATGCTGGTGATTCCTGCCTTCCTCCCGTGCTGCAGAGAAATGCTGCCTGCATTTGGTACAGCAGGTCTGAGTGTCAAGCCAGGGACAGAGGCCAGGGATGAAAATGTAGCATTCTGACATAGATTAGTAAAGATCAATGAACAGTAGTTCATTCTTTGTGTCTCAGCAACAGCTAGTTCTTGTCAGCCCTTTATTCTTATGTCCTAAGAGCAGAAAACACAATCATGGAGGGATCAGCAGGAGTTTCATTGATCATTTTGTAAGAATCAAATTGTGCTCCATGCATTTTCACCTAGTTCATCAGTCTAAGCCCGTCAGTTTCCAGATAAGGAAGATGAAGTCCATGGCATTCAGTTATTGGCCTGCCAGTGGTCCACAGGGAGCCAGGGGCTTGAGCTGTCCTTTTGGCTGGCCTGTTACTTGCAGTTAGTGTGCCAGCATCAGCATCACTCACCACACTAATGGTGCTGGGACTTATCACACCCTTTGAGAAGATTGGCAATGATATCATGGGTCTTTGTGGACTTCATTCCTAGACCAGTGAAAGATTCTTGGCAGAGATACAGGCTGATTTATTTAAACTGTGAGAGAATAAGCTGGCCAAGAGAGGAGTTTGGCTATTTCAGTATTGCTAAAGATAAACCCCACAGAAGAGTTGAATAGGCCACTGAAATCTTCAGATCTTGCTTTTGACAGCACTTGACAATGAGTGCTTTCTCTGGAATACAGCTACCAGAAAATGACTTTAAAATATTAGCTGTGTTATTTAGGTCATTTCCAGGTTCTAAAGATGCTAAGGGGCTTTAGGTGACTAGAAGAAAAAACCAAAAAATTTCAATTTAGACTTCTTGCAAACATGTCAGAATGAGCTAATGTAGAAGTATTCCCCCTCTTGCATCAGAGAAGGTTAAATGCTCATCAAAAACTAAATGCATAGTTAACCATATGATAAATGAGAGAAAACAAAAGCAGAGCAGTAGCTATAAACACATTTCTTAGTGATTATTACAGGGTCTTAGCCTTTATTTGGTTCCTAGAATGGACCTGAGGCCTGGGGACTGGAATTTCAGTAGCCAGAGATATTCTAACAGATATGTGGTAGCTAGGATTTGGGCCCTTACATAAAGTTCAGACACTTGAAGATCTGACTGTGCCTTAAAAGGAGATTAGAAATTAAAATACCAAGCAGTAGCCTGGCGTGGTGGCACATGCCTGTAATCCCAGCACTTGGGAGACTGAGGCAGGAGGATCACCACAAGTTTGAGGCCAGCCTGAACTGCATAGCGAGACCCTGTCTCAAAGAAACAAAAAAACCAAACAAAATACCAATCAGTGCCCAGGTGTAGGCTTATTCTATCTCAGTGGTACAGGACAGAAGCCAAAGCATTATCATAAAAATAGATCCAGGCCATGGAATCTTTAATACTTTGGATAGTGGTAAAAGCAATTATCCTATAGGCTCACTTCTGCCATCCAGTGTTTATAGGATTCAGGGATAGACAACCTCACTGATGTAATCCCAGCAAAAATAGGAGCTACATAAATCTGTATCATGGGGGAAGCCAGGAAATACAGCAAACAAGAAAATCTAAATAAGGTCTGAAATAATGATCTGAAGTTCACCATAAAGTACTTTACATTTTAAAAAATGATTAAAGAAGAAATAGAGCCATAATTAAAGAAGGCAGTATAAAAAGAATTGGAGGATTTAAACAAATTCCTAGAAGCCAGTGATACAGTCATTAAAGTTAAAATAACTCAGATTCGACATAGTTATATATAGTATATATATAACTCAGATTAGACATAGTTATATATAGTTTTTTTTTTTTTTTTTTTTTTTGGGTACCGGGGGTCGACCTCAGGGCCTGGCGCGCCAGTGGCACCCGTGCCGCTGAGCGATATCACTGGCCCCTTTTTTCGTATGTGGGATCCAGGAGTCGAACTCGGGCCCTCGTGCTTGCCAGGCAGGCACGTAGGCCGCTGAGCCATCTCACCGGCCCCTATATATAGTATTAACTATAAAATAACTCAGATTAGACATAGTTATATATAGTATTAGTGAATTAGAAGATAGTTCTGAGAAGGGAGGGACAGAGAGAGAAAGAAAAGAAAGGTAATTAGGAGTTCTAGGGGAAAGAATAGGGAAGTCCAGAGGAAACCCAGAAGAAGAGGAATAGTTGGAAAGGTCATATCTGAGAATTTTCCAAAATTGAAGAAAGGCATGTGTGCCTAAGCAACTTCGAAGTAGGAGAACAAAGTGAGACATCCTCTATCAAATACATTACAAAGTTGCTATAATTAACACAATATATTATTGGCTCAGGGATAGAGAAATTGACCAATGAAACAAATTTGATACCTTTAAATATGAATATATGGCAGTTTGAAGGCATTACAAATCAGTTGGGAATGACAAAGTATACTACAAATTCTAAGATGCTTGGATAGCCATTTATAAGGAAAAATAAAATTAGGTCTTACTTTCCACAAAGCTCAATTCTAGGAGATATAGGAAAGGTTAAAGACCCAAATATGCCAACGGAAAAGAAAAATAGAAACCTATTATACCTTTAGCAGAAAATGTAAAAGATACATACATTAGGACTGCATTACATATCAAAATCTCTACATCATTGTTTAAGAAGAGACCATAAAGGAGGAAAGGCATTTGCACTGCACAAAATAGAAAGATCAGTATCTTTATACAGATTCAGCGTCCAGTAGACAAATGGGCAAAGTATACAAACTGGCAGTTCAGAGAAGAGGAAGCCCAAATAGACAATAAATATAAGTAGATGTTCAACTTCACTAGTAATTTAAGAGCCTGCAAATTAAACTATCAAATTAGCAAAAATGAAAATGGCCAGTAATATATATGAGCAAGGACGTGGAGTTACAGGATCTGCTCACTTCTTTGGAGACAGTATAAATTGGCACATTGTTTCAGAAAACAAACAGCTAGTGATGTTTTTGGAGGGCTTTCTCACTGGCCTAGAGCATACAGTTCTATGTCCCAATAGAAGTCCAAGAAAATGTATACAGAATATTTGTTGTAGCACTATTTGTGTAAGAAAAAGCCAGAAACAACTTAAATATTCATTAATAGGGGAATGGATAAATAAATTTAGGTATATTTACTCAATAAAATATTACAGATAGCAGTAAAAATGTATAAAAAGGTCACAGGAGGATGTGTATAGAATGATACCATTTATTTTATATTTTATTTTAAAGAGAGGAAAAAAGATACAGAATTTTAAAACAAGGAAATTGATAACGGTTGATATATTGCCTATTCTTTTTTTTTTTTTATGTGGGTACTAGGAGTTGAACTGAGGACCTCGTGCTTGCCAGGCAGGCACTTATGCCGCTGAGCTCTTTATTGCCTATTCTTATCTTCAAAGTAGTTGGTCAGATTACAAGTTATAGGCATGCAAAATTGATCAAACAATATAAGCACAAACCATTCAATGAACTAAAAGAAATTAGTAGTATAATTACCTTAGTTGTCATATATATATATTTTTTTTTTTTTTTTTCCTTTCCCTTCATTCTTTTCTCCTATGCCCCATCCCAGTTGTTCTTTCCTTTTGAGCAGTTTCTTCCCTTTTCACAATATCTATTGTAGATTTTGGATCTTATTTACTCTTTCAGTTTCTTATACTAGGGAGACAATACAATGTTTACACATGCAAGTTTGATTTATTTCCCTTATGAGTATGGTCTCTAGTTGCATCCATTTACCTATAAAAGCTTCGAGTTTATCCCTCTTTATAGCTGAGTAGTACTCCATTATGTAAAAATACCACATCTTTTTTATCCATTCCTCAGTTGATGGGCATTTGGATTGTTTCCAAGGTTTAGCTATTACAAATTTTGCTGCTATAAACATGAGTTTATATCACTGTGGTATGATGTTTTTATTTCTAATGGGAAAATACCCTGAAGGGGAATAGCTAGGTCTAATGGGACCTCTAATCCTAGTTTTTTGAGGAATCTACACATTGATTTCCACAGTAGTTGTACCAGTCTACACTCCCACCAACATTGGAGAAGGGCTCCTTTTTCCCCACAGCCCCGCCAGCATTTGTTATTGGTTGATTTCTTGATGATAGCTACTCTTTCTTAGTGTTGTTTTAGTTTGCATTTCTCGAATGACCAATGATGTTGAACATTTTTTCATATATTTATTTGTCATTCATATTTCTTTATCTGAGAAGTGTGTATTCATCTCATATGTTCACTTTTAGATTGGGCCTTTGAATTTGGGAGGCCTGATTTTTTTCAATACTTTATATATTCTGGGTAGAAGTCCTTTGTCTGAGGGACCGTTGGCTAAAATTTTTTCCCACTCTGTAGGTTTTCTTTTCATTCTGTTGGTGATTTCTTTTGATGTGCAAAAACATTTTAATAAGATGAGATCCCAGTTGTACTTTGAAGTACTTCCCATGTAGTTTGGTTTTTGTTCATGAAGTCTCTGCCTACACCTATCTCTTCAAGATTTCTATCTACTTTCTCTTCCACTAGATTTAGTGTTTCTATTTTAATATTTAGATCTTTGATCTATTTTGACTTTAGTTTAGTGCATGGTGATAGACATGGGTCTAGTTTTAGTCCTTGGCATGTGGAAAGCCAGTTTTTCCAGCACCGTTTATTAAAGAGGCTATCTTTCTTCCAGTGAACATGTTTGGCCCTTTGAGAAAGATAAGGTGGCTGAGTGTGTTTGGAGTTGTGTCTGCATCTTCTCATCTCTTCCATTGATCCTCAGATCTGTTTGTTTTTTTTTTGCCAATACCATGCTGGTTGTTTCACAGTAGCCTTGTAGTATAATTTCAAGTCAGGGATTGTGATGCCCCCTGCCTTGCCTTTGTTACCCAGGATTGCCTTTGCTATTCTAGGTCTCTTCTGTTTACAAATGAATTTTAAGAATGTTTTCTCTAGATCTGTGAGGTATGCTAATGGTATTTTGATCAGGATTGCATTAAATCTGTATAAAAGTTTTGGGAGTATGGCCATTTTCGCTATGTTCTTCCTATGCATGAGCAAGGGATATCTTTCCATTTTCTGATATCCTTCTTGATTTCCTTTTTCAGAGTACTGTAGTTTTCAGTGTAGAGATCTTTTACATCCTTTGTTAGATTGATTCCTAAGTATTTCATTTTTTTGGATGCTATTGTGAAGGGTGTGGTTTCCCTAATTTCTCTCTCAGTGAGCTTGTTGCTTGTGTACAGGAATGCTATTGACTTTTGGATGTTGACTTTGTATCCAGCTATGCTACTGAATTTGGTTATTAATTCTAGAAGTCCTTTGGTGGAATTTTTGGGGTGTTCTTTGTAGAGTATCATGTCATCTATGAATAATGATAATTTAACTTCTTCCTTTCCTATCCTTATTCCTTTTATTTCTCTCTCTTGTCTAATAGCTCTGGCTAATGTTTCCAGAACTGTATTGAACAAGAGTGGTGATAATGAACATCCTTGTCTTGTTCCTGATTTTAGATTGAAAGCATTCAATTTTTGTCCATTTAATATGATGTCGGCTGTTGGTTTGTCATAGATGGCTTTTATCAGATTGAGGTAAAGACCATCTATTCTGATTTTCTGTAGGGTTTTTATCATGAATGAGTGTTGGACTTTATCAAAAGCTTTTTCTGCATCTATTGAGATGATCATGTGATTTTTGTCTTTGCTTCTGTTGATATGGTGTATTATATTTATTGATTTGCATATGTTGAACCATCCCTGCATTCCTGGTATGAATACCACTTAGTTATTGTGTATAATCTTCTTGATGATTTACTATATTCTGTTTCTAGTATTTTATTGAGGAATTCTGCATCTATGTTCATTAGGGAGATGGGCCTGTAGTTCTCTTTTTTGCTTGGGTCTTTCTCTGGTTTTGGTATCAGATTAATACTTGCCTTCAGTAATGAGTTAGGGAGAATTGCTTCCCTTTAATTTTCATTAAAGAGTTTGAGGAGTCAATTGGGGTTAAATCTTCTCCCAATATCTTGTAGAATTCAACTGAGAATCCATTGGGACCTGTGCTTCTCTTTGTTGGTAAGTTTTTGATTATGTTTTCAATTTCATTAACTGATACTAGGTTTTCCAGAATTTTTATGTCCTCTTGATTCAGTTTTGGGAGTTCATACATTTCTAGGAATCTGTCCATTTCTTCTGTGTTTTCCATCTTATGCAAGTAAAGATTTTCAAAGTAGGTATTGATGACCTTCTGAATTTCCACAGGATCTGTAGTGATTTCACCTTTTTCATTCATTATTGCATGAATTTGAGTTTTTCTTTCCTTTTTTTGATAAGGTTGGCTAGGGCTTTATCAATATTATTTATTCTTTCAAAGAACCAGCTCTTCGATTCACTAATTCTTTGTATTATTTTCTTAGTCTCAATTGCATTAATTTCTGTTCTGATCTTTATAATTTCCTCCCTTGTATGGTCTTTGGGCTTGACTTGCTCTTCTTTTTCTAGAAGCTTGAGGTGCAGCATTAGGTTGTTTATTTGTTCTCATTCTGGTTCCATTAGGTTGTTTATTTGTTCTCGTTCTGGTTCCCTATATGAAAATTCACTGCTATAAATTTCACTCTGAGGACTACTTTCATTGTGTCCCACAGCCTCCGGTAAGTTATATTTGCATTTTTGTTTGATTGTAGATATTGTTTAATTTCTTCTTTAATTTCATCTGTGACCCATTGGTTGTTTAGGAGGGTCACAGGAGGGTTATTTAATTTCCATATATTTATGGAGTTTTTGTGGTTTCTTTTGCCATTAATTTCCAATTTCATTGCACTATGGTCAGATAATATATATGGGACAATTTTAGTTCTTTTGCATTTACTTAAGCATGGTCTGTGGGCTAGTATATGTCTATTTAAGAGAACGTCCCATGTGCAGTTAAGAATGATGTGTATTCTGATGTTGGGTGGAACACTCTGTAAACATCTGCTAAGTCCATTTCTTCACAGGTTTGGTTAAGTTCTGATATTTCTTTGCTAATTTTTTGTCTAGTTGATCTATCGCTTTGTGACAGTGGGGTGTTAAGTTTCCCCGTTACAGTCGTGTTACTGCTTGTTTGATTTTTCACGTCTATTCATATTTCTTATATAGTTGGGTGCTCCCATATTTGGTGCATATATATTTGTGATTGTTATGTGTTCCTCTTGAAGTTTTTCCCTAACAAGTATGTAGTGAATTTCTTTATGTCTTTTGATCATTTTTGGTTTGAAGTTCACATTGTCTGCAAACAGAATAGCTACCCCTGCTTTTTTTCTGGGTTCCTGTTGCATGGAGGTTTGTTTTCCATCCTTTGACTTTTAGTCTATGAATTTCTTTTTGAGTTAAATGTATTTCTTGTATACTGTATGTTGTTGGATCTTGTTTCTTCATCCAGAAACAAGATCTGGATCTTGCTAGTCTGTTTTTTGACTGGTGAATTGAGGCCATTTACATTAATGGTTATGACTGATATATATTGGCTTGTCTTTGTCATGTTATTTTCCTGCTGTTGGTTTCCTACTTTTCCCCTCTGTTTAATTGCTTGCCCTGCTTGGTGGTTTCTTTCTGCTGTTGTTCTTGGAATTGTGGTCATTTTTATCTCGTCTAGCATATCTTTCAGTACTCTTTGTGGTGTTGGTTTGGTGGTCATGAATTTCTTCAGTTGTTCTTTGTCATGGAAGTATCTTATTTCTCCATTAATTTTGAAAGATAGTTTTGCAGGGTACATCAGTCTGGATTGGAAGTTGTTTTCTTTCAGGACTTGAAATACTTCACTCCAAGCTCTTCTTAACTTGAGGGTTTGTGTCTAAGAAGTCTGCCAAGATTCTGATGGGCTTTCCTTTATATGTGATTTGTTTCTTTTTTCTAACTGCTTTTAATGTTCTGTTCTTGTGCTGAATTTCTGGGATCTTGATTATTATATGTTTGGGTGTAGTTTTTGTTTGTTTGTTTTGTTATGGCTAATTGGAGTTCTATATGCCTCACTTATCTCTATGTCAGATTCTTTTCCCATGCTTAGGAAATTTTCTGCTATTCCTTCTGCAAATAGTTTTTTTATGCCATTTGTGTTGACTTCTGCTTTTTCATTGACACCAGTTATTCTTATATTATTTTTCTTTGCATCGTCTTGCAGCTGTTGAATTGTTATTTCCTGATCTTTTGTTGTTTTCAAGAGATCTTTCCTTTAATGGTTGCTAGCCACGATCCTGTCTTCAAGGTCTAAAAGTCTGTCTTCAGTTTCGTTCAAGCAGTTTTGCCAGCTTTCAGTGGAATTTTTAATTTCCTGGATATCTGTTTGAATCTGTTTCATGCATTCTATTTCTTTCCTATATTCATTATTCATGGTTTCCATCCTCTTCCTAATCATCATCTGTTTTTTTTTTAATCTGTCTCTACTCTAGATTTGCTGAGCAATTCCTTCATAAATGTTGACATTTCTTTTTTTACCTGAGAGAGTATTTTTGATCTGATTTCCTCTATATCCTCATGGATTTGTTTCTTTAGTTCAGTTGCTGCCATTTCAGAAATTTCGGGTGTGTATCTTCCAATTTCTTCTATGTTGGTGTCTCCTGGACTTGTACTGGCTAGGCTCGAGATCTGAGATTGCATTTTGCTTCTATGTCTTATCATTTTGTATTTCAAAAATTATTTTATTTTCTGTGATGATCCTTGTGAGTGCTTGTAGTAGGTAGCTATATCACTAGTATCAAGGCCTCTCTAGGAAAAGTCTGCTCTTCAGGGATGTCTTCTGTGTGTAGGAGATTCTTGGTTTGTGTCTGTCACAAGATTCTATCTTCTTAATTAATTAAGAGTGGGATGTTGGTATCTGTTTGGCTCAGTCCCCAGTCCTTTGGTGTAGGGTTGTGGTGAGGTTATTAGCCCAGAGCTTCCCAGTATTGTTACAGAAGGGAGAACAACTGATTACAACAGATATGTCATCCTAGGTAAAGTAGTAAAATTAGCAATCAGCATAGAATCTAGCACAATTTAGAAACTGACAAACTGGAAAATACTGATTTTGGACTGTAGACCATAGCAGCAGAGTCTATAGTTATATAACAAAACCGATCATAAATTAGGAGTTTGTATACAAAGTGTTTCCCCTTGGTAGAGTGATTTTACTCTGTGGTGGGGAAATTTAGGGAGAATAGTATATAAAACAAAGATAACTGGAAAGGAAGTAGAAGCCAGGCTGGAGGACAAAGGATGATCACACAAAGTTTGGCAAAGTAGAGAAGGGGGTAGAAAAGAAAGAATAAAGGAGTATTCGAGGGATTATCTGAACTTGGTCTCTGGGTTTGGGGGATGAGATTAGTTTTCTGTGGCTGGAGCTCTCCCCTGCCATTTAGAAAAGAAAGAAAGAAAGACAGAGAAAGAGAGAAAGAAAAGAGAAGAAAAAGAAGAGAAAGAGAAATTTTTTTTTTTAATTTAAAAAAATTAATTGTGAGCAAAGGGCTGGTAACCGAGAGTCCTGGGTTCTTCCCGAGCTGGTTGCTGGTCCCGCAGACGCCTCAGTCACCTATTGGCTTATATTGTTATTGTTGCTTCGGACTTTTCCCACCATTAGTCTCGACTGTCCATCATGTGCACCTTAGTTGGGAGCCTACTGTGTCGCTGGTGTTCCCTCTGGTCTCTGGGCCTTCTGGCGCAGTTCACCTGGGTTCCCGCGGCTGAGAAGATGGTGATGGGAGGGGTTGCCCGCCTCTGCAGTGTTCACCTGGGGTCTAGAATGATACCATTTAGATATAATTTTAAACATAGAAAACATAAATATCCACTAAAAGAATAAGACTTTGGATAGTGGTAAAAGCAATTGTCCTATAGGCATACTTCTACCATGCCGTGTTTACAGGATTCAGAAATAGACAACCTAACAGAATAAGAATGATAAACATCAAACTCAGAATAATGAGCTTATTTTTATTGGGAGTGAAGACTTAGGATACAGAAGGTGTTTCAGTGAGATCTGTAGTGTTTTATCTTTTAGGTTATGGGATGTTTCATGAGTGTTTATTATACTGGTGTCTGTACCTTTCTTGCATGCTGGAAGAATTGTGAGTTTGTGGCATGATGTTTCCACACATAAACGCATCTTGATGAAATTCAAATACATCAGAGAGGAAAATCTGTAGAGCTGCTAGAGAGAAATGATTGATGATCCATGAAGGAACAATCATTTGCCTGACAACAGACCTTTCATTAGTAGTGGTGGGTGCCAGAACACCTTGGAATAACATCTCTGGACCGTGCAGGGGCCTGCAGCTGTGCAAAGCGTATGAGCAGCTGCTATAGGCCTAGGGCTGGGAGGGCCAATGCAGTGTGGTTATCCTCCCTACCCCAAATCTAGTTATCAAAATTGACGCCAGCAGACCAATAACAATGGGAGAAACTGGGAAAGTTATCAAAAAGTTATCGTCTTCAGTGTTTTACATGTTTAAAGCACTCTGTATGAAAGGACTCTGAAATGATTTAGCATTAGGAAAAAAACTGCTACATCGTCTCATCAAAGGAGAAAAAAACACAGATAATCATCTTAATAGATGCAAAAATAGCATACAGTTAGATCAAAATCCTTTTCATAATTTTAAAAACTCAGCAAACCAGAAATGGAAGGGTTTATTCTGGTCAAAGTTAAGGTACTTTTATACTTAATGGAAGCATTTCTAATGTTGAAGAGATAAAGACAAGAATGCTTGCTATCGCTACTTCTGCCCTGTGCACTAGGGTTCCTAGGTAGCACCCTAAGACAAGAGAAAAGAAACAGTGGATATAAGAATTGGCAAGGGAAACAACCTAAATTGTTGTTTCCAGATGATACTATTATCTATATAGAATCTCCAAGAAAATCTACAGGTAAACCACTAGAATTAATATTCAATGAGGTTTTGAAGATGAACATGTATAAACAGATACACTCTTACATACTGTATTTGGAAAAATCTCATTCACATTATTTCTTCTGGTGGATATGAGTTATTATCTAGTGATCTTTTATGGACTTCCATATTTCTACAGGTCTAGTAGAGGTGAATTTTGTGTTTTACCTAAGAAGGTCTTAATTTGTGTATCAGTTTGAAGGATAATTGTGCTGCATGCACAGTTCCTTGAGTCTTCCTTTCAGCACTTTGATTAGATCACCTTACTGCCCTGACTTATGTGATTTCTGATGAAAAATCAACTGTTAATGTTATTGTGGATCCTTGTTCATATCACTTCTCCTTTTCTGATTTCAAAATTCTTCGGTTTTAATTGTATTATGATGTGTCTAGGTGTGAAGCCCTTATTTATGTGTGGATTGGTATATTTCATGGTGTTCCACAGGTGTCTAAGACTGTGTTCATTTTTCTTCACTCTTTTTTCTTTCTGTTCTCAAACTAAATCATCTCAGTTCACTTCCGGTTCACTCTTCTTTCTTCAGCCTGCTTAAGTCTGCTGGTGAATTTTTTATTTCAGTATTATACTTCTCAACTCTAGATTTTCCATTTTGTGTGTATGTATGATTTCTTTGTTGATATTCTCCATTTGAAAGACATCTTTCTCATATTTTCCTTTAGTTCTTAATCATGGTTTCCTTGATTAAGGAACTAATTAATTCCTTTAATTAGTTCTTTGAATGTAACTAAAGTGGCTGATTTAAAGTCTTTGTCTAGTAAGTCCAGTTCTGGATTTTCTCTTCTGTTTGCCCCTTTACTTTCTGTCTTTTGTTGCCTTCTGCCATGGAGGCCAGCATGTATGGTCCACATCAGCAGGGTGTTTGAGCTCTCTGACATGACTTTGGGTTTAGCCATTGGGGCAGGCAGCAAGAGATTGGAGAGGGAGGGAGGGTAGTGTACTTTATGGTCCCCTTGGTTATTGTCACTGTTCCTTCCAATAAGCCAGCAATCTGTAATATATTCTCCTTCCAGGTTCTGGGACTGCTTCCTCCTCTTATCCCTTTAGTCTAGCCTTATACAGCACTTTGCAGCTCCCTTCTACTGCTTTGTGATAATCCCTTTGTGAATTCTATTCTCACATACCACCTACTTCCTGTTGAGGCTAATTGATGCAAAAGGCTATATGCTGTCTTAGAGCAGTGATTACTTCCAAGAAAAAAGGGAGGAAGATGGGATAAGTGCAGGGCATGTTAATTTGCATGGGGCATACATAGGTATACGTCATTAGACAAAAAGTCATGCAAGCGAAATAAGGTTGATTATCTTAGTTAGAAGTCCTAGCTTTCACTGTAGGCCTTTGAAGAAACTCCGCTTTTGCAAAAAGACTGTGTTTTATGGCAGTAGAGATGAATCTGCTCTTAAAGATGATTCCTCAGGCAATGTCAGGAATCATAGACATCTCTAGCTCACAAAGGGCTGCTGCTATTATGTCACAATTATTCAAGGACAGGCAGAGAGCTACCTACAAAGCCAGGATTCTGCACATTAATGAAAAAGTGGTTTTCATAAAAAGACAAAATGATGCATGACAGAGTCTCTCTTCCCCCACTACGCACAGGCTGCTTTGTAACTAGATTTGTTGCAGATGAAAGTATCAATATGGTGTTTCATGTGACTACTCAAATGGAGTGAGGTGTGTACCTTTTGGGCCTTCTGGTTCTGCTGATCCCTCAGACAGTAAGGTAGAGCCCAGTGAGGCAGGTTTCTACTGTATAAAGCAACATGGAAAATTGCAGAAAGGACATGAGTTGTGAGGAGTGCCTTGTGAGGGGATGGTTACAACAAGAATTTGAAGGGACCATAAGGGTGTGTGTAGACTTATCCCTTGAGAAAACAGTGAAGAATGTGTTTTGCAGCAAACACAGTTAGAAACAGCTGGACCTGAGTCCCTTTCATTTCCAGTATCAGAAGCAAATAAGAACTCCTTCAAAAATGTATTTATCTCTTGGTTTGTAAAAAAATACTAGAATTGTGTTTTACCACACTGTTGCTTATCAGGTCACTCTTCGAGTCTAACCAAACAGGAAACAATGCATTTTACTCATCTATAATAAGGCTTACAATCAAGGCACAGAGAACCCTGCTCTTTGCCCAAGTTTGTCAAATCATAGAGCCAGTGCCCAGTCAGTCATCGTCAGATGGCCTGTAGCGGCTGGTATGTGTCATCTGTAAGTCCCAGTGTCCCAGGACTTCAGACCTCACTGCCTGTGTGGGTCAGGGACATACTGGGACCCTCTTTGGGTATCACTGTGGGCCATGGGCTGTGAGAGACAATGACACACTGGAATGTGCAGAGAAGAGCGAATAGGGTGACGTGGGGACTTGGTATCTTGTTAGAAAGCAGAGCATAGGAGAGAAGGTTTAAATAAGCAATTTCTTAAAGTTATTCCTTTAGCTCTCAGTCTTCATGTTAATGTGGTTATCTGTCGATCCCGAGGTCTTTCCTTTCTGCCTCCAGCATGTTTTTCAAATGTACCTCCTCGTGGAACAGAGAGGGAGCAGGAGATATCTCAGTAAATGCCTTTGTAATTTAAAAACAATTTTTTTGCTTATAGATCTGTTTGATTGTGATAACAGGGTTGTTGAAGATGAAATTCATTTAAAAAATAGTGTACCTCCTTACTTATCTCTCCCCTAAGAGTGCTCCTTGGCTCCTGCCCAGCCCTCTGCTGTAGAACCTCAGAGTGACTTCCAAAGCTTCCGCTGACCCATCCCTATGGCATGTAAGGGGCCTCGTGGCGGAAGAGTCCTGGCAGAAAAGGCCAGGGCATGTGCACTCACTCCCCACCTTCTTGAGGCTTGATGTCCATTGGACCGTGGATGATCTTAAGAACTGCAGGAAAGAAACTTATTTCCTTCTGTAAAGGGGAATCTGTTCCACGTATACTTCCGGGACAATTATAGAAAGTGCTCCATGAGTAAACTCAGCACCTGTGTTCATCGTGATATGCATTGCCCTCACAGCCTCAGTGAGCCTGACTTTTCATACAGATCCCCCTCCTTGCCCACTTGCTGCTTGCATCCTAGCTCCTGTCACCAAACGTGGCTTCTCCAGGTCTGAAACGTACTGATCTCATGCTATTCTTACTGCCTGGGACCTTATTCTATTGTGGCCCACCCAAGATACCTACCTCCCTGTGTTGGGCCTTTCCTAGCCTGTCATCGGGTTCAGGTGCTCCCTTCCCTTGCTCCTGTAGCACTTTGATCCCCTAAATGAGCCATCAATGTGAAATGGGTTTTGCTGCCACCCACAAGTCCTTCCAGGCAAGAAAGGCCTGAGTCTTTCCTGTCAGGTGTCCATGGCTCAGGGCTGTGTCCTTCTTCTGGGAAACACATGTCATTGTGGACTGGGCTGTTTTGTTCCTGTGCCATCTAGCCTGTCCTACCCTTCTGGAATCCCGTTGCTATCCTGAGTAGTCCTTGTGGGCAGGGATGCCATCCTGCTTCTGCCATGGGACCAGAGCCACACTGCTGTGTGCTGGTGTTCGTGGCCATGTGTGACAGAGATTTCTAGATGGTGATGAGACCTCTCACTGCACAGCAGCGTGGTGTGTCGCCAACTGTCCATCCCCAGCCATCTGGTTCTATTTCTGCAGGGGAAGGTGAAGAGATGGGAGGCCTGTTTCTGGAGGTGGGGAGTGTGGAGGCCCCTGGTAGTGATGGTTATGAGCCTGGCCTACTTCTAGATGTCCCCATTGAGGAGCAAGCTACACCCATTTGTCTTGAATCTTGATTCAGTATTTAGATAACATTATTTTTAAAACTATTTTATGACTAGGTAAATGTTTTTTAAATTTTTAATTTATTTTAATTATAAATATTAATTCATACTAATTGCACAGACTAATAGGTTTCACTGTGACATTTCCATATGTGTGTATATTGGGCTTTAGTTGTATCACTCTATCTACCATAAATGATACTTTCATTCTTTTCTTCCTGTAGAAGGGATATAACATTTACTGAGAGCATTCCGTGTGTCAGGCATTACTGGAAATTCTTTAAATATTGTAATTACAGTGTGCTATTTAGTAATGTATCTAGAAATATATATTCACCTCAGAAATTAACACATCGTTTACAAGTGTCATTTTAAATGCAATGAATTGTGTTGATGAACAAAGTATGTTCCTAGTACGTTAATTTGGCCAAAGTAAACTAATTCATACAGTGTGCTCTTTTTATTTTTGTAGGGGCATTTTAACCATACTGAGAATCGTTAGAAGATGGAAATGGGCAAAGGGAAGATACCAGTTTTGATTTTGAATCCTCAATGTGACTGCAAATGTAAATCCCTTACAGATGGGTTTGGGCAACCACCTGTTCAAATAGCAGCCCAGTGCTCTCTGCTGAGGGGTTGTCCTCTCACTGTGGTGATACCACCAGCCTCCACACGAGAGCCAGGAAAGTCCACGTCACTTCCGAAGAGCCCCCAAGTCGTGATTTGCTACAGCCTCCCTTCAGATGTGTCTTACCTGAAAGAAAGACCAACCACATTATTTAAAAGTTTAAAAAATTTTGTATCAAACTTCCTATGAGGTTTAGGAACCCTGTGACTTGTGGAGTCATGCCCACATGTTGCCCTGCTTTTATACTTTCGTACTGCGTTATGGATGTATCCAGGACTGCTCACATACTCTTTTTAATTAAAAGACTTATTTTTATATTATAGAATTCTCTATTATCTTGAAGTGAATTTTACTAAACATTACTGTCAAATCTGTTCTGTGTCATCCGCCAACTGAAGTTATCAGGGACTGGACCCTTTTATATTAAAATGGAAACTTTATTTTCTCCTGAGTTTTCAGTGTTTTGTCTAACTATGGAAACTGGTGTTATTTTCCCTGCATTCAAAGACTTCCCAAGATCTCATGTTTTATGATAGACAGAGTCCTAAAGAAATCACAGGGTCATAGAATTGATCTCAAGTTCTTTAACCTTCTAACAGTAGAGGAGGGCCCGAGTCCCCTGTGTACTCTTGTTTACATCATGTGACACATAGGGGCCATGTTCCCTGCCATGGATGTCTTCAGCACTGACATTTGGAAGACCCACAGTGATCCATAAATGATCATGGTACGCAGACATGGGGGGAGCTCCTTACTGGGAAGATGGGCAGAGAAAGATGTGATGTTGGAAGGAAGCTAGCACAATGCCCTTTGTGATAGGGATTAACCAGAATCACCGTACACACTGCAGTTAACCCCAAATAAGATGCCAGCTCTGTGACTAACGTAGAGAGCGCTAATCCATGCTCTAGCAACCAAGCTTCAAAAGCGAGAAAGTTATTGGGATTTGTAACCTTAAGAAAGCTGTAGTTTTCTTTTCAAAATGAGATCTATACCTCAATTGTTAAGGGAAAAAAATCTTTCATGCATAAATTCTTCCCTCAAATTTGTGGAGAGAGGTGATGTCCATGTATTTATGGCTGGGTATTTTGGTGATCTCTTCAGCACACAAATCATCCGGAGGGTGTTGAACAGCCCCTGGGCATGAGCCTGGGCTGTGGGAAATCCCCACATTCGAATCGGGCAGACTGAGGTTTGCTCTTGTTGCCACCAGATATCTCACATGTGACACTGATGACGCAGTTAACTTCTTTAGCCTCCTCCTCCCCAACTGTACAGAGGGAATGGTAGCCTGCAGGGACTGTCACCAGCATTAATGCCGAGCACACGTACAGGGGCTGTTGATATTCAACGGTAGCCTCTTCCCCTCACTGCACCTTCCCTCAGATCCAGAGCAGGCCTTCTCTCCTGGGAAGGCGGGAGGTCCCAAAAGATGACGACAGTGTGAGCGTGACCAAAAGGGTGAATTGAAGCTGGCCAGAATTTGGGAACCAGCAGTTTTTACCACAAATTCTCTGAGTTCTTTGATTATTAAGAGAATACTGAATAGAGAAAGCTTGTCACAGGCACCTCAAAGACATGACATCAGCATTTTCTCAGTGTTTTCAGTTTAGTCATAAATAGATCATAAATAGAAAGCTCTGACATCCCAGACTTGCCGCCCATCTTTCCTGGGGCTGTGCACATCTCAGCACCCACTCTAGTCTCACCTTGTCCAGCAGGGATCCACGTGTAGCTGTGCTGTCCTAGACCATGGCGCAGCCTGGCAGGTTGTCCTCTAGCCCAGCAGTCCCCAGCCTTTTTTGGCACCGGGGACCAGTTTCCTGGAAGACAGTTTTTCTACAGATGGGGGAGAGGGTGGCAGGGATGGTGGGTGGTGGGGAGTATGGTTTCTGGATGATTCAAGGGAGCAAACTAAATCCCCCAAATGCACAGTGGGGTTCACAGTAGGGTTTGAAACTCCTGCAAGAATCTAGTATAACCACTGATCTGACAGGAGGCGGAGCTCAGGCCATGACTTGAGCAACGAGCAGTGTTCCTGTTGCTGAGACAAAACACCCGACACCCAAAGTTAAAGGAGGAAAGATTTATTTCAGCTCACAGTTTGTAGAGATTTCAGTCCATAGTTGGCTGGTTCCAAAGCAGGGTGGCATGACAGAAGAGCACCTCAGAGTAGAAATAGTCTGTGCCAAGCAAGCAGGAGATAGTGAACCAGCAAGGAGCAGTGGCAGCCCGCCCTCTTTCTGATCTTCTGTATTCCATCCAGGCTACAAGCCTATTGATTGGTGTGACCCATACTCGGGTTGGGACTTCCATTATCCACACCCAGTATCACATCCTGAATCCACATTCACACACCCTAATCCAACCACCTTCAAAACTCTCCACCTGAGGCTTTGGGGGGACAACTAGATACAAGCCGTAACAGGAAACAGCTATAAATACAGATAAAGATTTGCTGGCTTGCTCATGTGCCACTCCCTCCTGCTGTGTAATCCATTTAACTAACAGACCAGGACCAGTCCCTGGTCCAGGAGATAGGGACCCATACTCCAGCCCACTCTACCTTCCCAGCTGTCACAGATGTCCCCCACTGCCACCTCTCTCACCACCTCCCCAGCTCCAGAGCCATCCCTAGCCACAAGCACAGCCTCTGTTCCTCCCTTTCACCTCAGTGCCTCTCCTTCAGCCCAAACAGCTGAGAAGTTATGAAGAACATGAACATTTAGGACTGATGTTAAGCAGCCTTTTTATGATTACAAAAGTAATACTTGTTCGCTGTAGAAGAACATGGAAAATACAGGAAGGAACACATGCTTACTCATCCCGATGACCACCATTGGCCTGCTGCACATGGTCCTCCAGAAACCGACCCTTTTTTGGTTTTAACCAACATCCTCCCCCATCATCATAAGCAAATGCCACCATAAAGGCGGCAGCAGCTTCCGCCTGGTAACAGTCACTGGGACAGCCCTTCTTGGGCTGCCCTGAGCGTGCTCTTTCTGACCAGGCAGGGAGCTGTGGAGAGGTCTCTACCTTGGGGAAGACTGGCCAAGGCCAGGTTGGTGCACCTGCTGGCAGGGCCAGGTTAGCTGTCCTCTGCAGGACTGGCTCTCCCTGCCAGATTGACTTGTCAGCACTACAGGTGCTGAACAGATTAGCTCATCAGCAAAACCCTCATAGATTTTGCTAAACCGGTTTTGGCATACCCCGTGATGAGCATGAAATGGGATTATCCCTTTAAAGTGCTTCCTCTTTGTTTTCTTGTCAAAAGAGGAAGAAAAAGATATTTTCTTATACCCTGAGGAAACAGACTTAAGTATTATTGTACATATGTCTATTACATAAAATTTCAATTTTCTCTTTATAAGCTGCCATCATTTCTTTGTGTAGGGGCTAAAAACATTGAAGCATACCTACCTTTTACTGATTTCACAAAATAAGTATTTAAGCAGCTTTTAAGCCAACAATTATAAGACTCTGTTTTCAGAAAATTCAAAAGCATGTTAAATTGTTAACAAAAAAGACATATTAGCATCATTCAAAATATTTTGCCTCCTTTTAAAATAGTTTATTTCTAAATTTGTTTTAAAACATTAAAACTTACATTGAAAATTGATATTTATTAAAGAAAAAACTTGAAGTAAAAATGAAAAATAAATCACTGTCTTAGTTACTTTTCTTGTTACTGAGCTAAAATACCCAACACCCAACGTTAAAGGAGGAAAGGTTTATTTGGCTCACAATTTGTAAAGGTTTCAGTTGATAGTTGGCTGGCTCGAAAACAGGGTGGCATGGCAGAGGGGCATTACAGAGGAGAAATAGTTTATGGCAAGCGGGCAGGAGACAGCAAAGCAGCAAGCAGCAGCAAGTGACAAGCAACAACACTGACCCTTTTTCTGTCCCTTATATTTTATCCAGGCTACCCTAGGGCAGGTAGCACTCACACCTAGGGTGAGGTACCCTTAATCCTACCCAGAACTATGCCAAACCAATCAATGGACTAATTTAGTAATCAGGCACCCTTGATCCCAGCATCACACAGTTAATCCCAGCCTCACACACTCTACATCCAGCCACCTCTGAAAAGCCCCATCTCTGACCATGTGAGGCTTTGAAGGGATATCTAGACACAAGCCATAACAGTCATCCATAATTCATTATTCAAAATTAGCTAATGTTAACATTTAGATGTGTAAAGGGGTGAATCAAAAATATTGTGAAGGGTTTTTTTGGGGGAGGGTGTTTTGTTTTTGTTTCGTTTTTTTTCTTTTTGAGACAGGGTTTCACTATGCAGTTCAGGCTGGCCCTGAACTCACTTTGTAGCCTAGGGCCCTCAAACTCACAGCAATCCTCCTGCCTCAGCCTTCTGAGTGCTGGGATTACAGGTGTATGCCATCATGCCCAGAGATGAATTTTTTTTTTTAAGTTTATTACAGTAAAGACACATTCCCAAGAACAATAGAATAAGTGTGTTTGAAGCTAGGGGAAGTATTTCGAGGGAGATTAATGGCAATGTCTTTGCCTGTAATAAAATTTTAAATTTAAACATATACTGTGTTTTTTGATCACTCCTCTTTGATCAGATGTTTGTGGCAATTTCTGTCAAATAAAAACATTACAGTGTGTTCTCATCCACCTAGCCACCAGATCCAGCAACATGCAACTTCTGGCTTTTCCCCAAAGTCAACATGATCATGAAAGGTAAATGTTTTATATCAATTCAGGACATTGAAGTAGCCAAAACACTGCAACTAAAGACATGAAAGAAGACTTCCAGGACTGCTTCAGAAAGTGGCAGGAACAATGGAATAATAAGTGTGTTCAAAGCTAGGGGAGCATTTTTAGGGGGATTAATGTGTCTCTTACTGTCATAAACTTTTAAAATTTAAACATTCACCATATTTGTAGATCATAACTCATATCCTTATAAAATTTTTCTGCCTAAATGTACACACCCATAAGCATAGACTTTACTGTTATCATATATAAATGTTTTATGTCAATAAATATATATTAAATTATCATTTTAAATGGTCACACAGTATTCCACTGAATGGAAACCCTGAAGTTCTTTTACCCAGTCCCTTCATAATGAGCATTTAGGGCTGTATTTATTTATCTGCTTACTTGCTATTACAAAACTTGCTGTACAAGACATCTTTATATACATTTTTATGAGTTCCAGAATTTGAATTGCCTGAGGGTACATTCTGGTTTTTGGTGCCAAAGAAAGATTGATTTTGTATCCAGCTATGCTACTGAATTGGCTATTTTATTTCTTAATACAAATTATTAATTTGGTTATTAATGCTAGAAGTCTTGGTAGAGTTTTTGGTGTGTTCTTTGCAGAGTATTATGTCATCTGCAAATAATGATAATTTAACTTCTTCCTTTCCTATCCTTATTCCTTTTATTTCTCTCTCTTGTCTAATAACTCTGGCTAATGTTTCCAGAACTGTATTGAATAGGACTGGTAATAGTGAACCTCTTTGTCTTGTTCCTGATTTTAGATTGAAAGCTTTCAGTTTTCATCCATTTAGTATGATGTTGGCTGTTGGTTTGTCATAGATGGCTTTTATCAGATTGATGTAAAGACCATCTATTCCAATTTTCTGTAGGGTTTTTATCATGAATGAGTGTTGGACTTTATCAAAAGCTTTTCTGCATCTAAACATAGGTACCAAGAATCCATGCCCCTTCATCATCACTGAGCAGAGTCATTTTTATTTTTTTTAAACTCAGAGCATATTGATATACATGAAAGTAGTTTTAGTTCTCATCTAGCTCATGGCCAGTCCTATTCAACCAGTCCCCATCTATGACTCCTCTCTATATTAGAAGCAAATACCAGACATAACATTATTTCATCCATAATTATTTTATTTTATTGGCATATACAGTATCATCTTGCTTATTAAAAACCCTTTTTTGTATTTTAATTAAGTTTATTGGTACAATTTAGATACACATAATGATCACACTCATCATAGGGAATTTGTATCTGTACATGATATATGTTGATTCTTTTTTTCCCCTTCCCCTCCCCTTCCTTCAACCCTTCTTCCCCTCCTTATTTATAAAATTTTTGCTTCCATTTTATCCTTTTTTTCTCATTTTTTTCTCTTCCTTTCCCCCTCCTCCTCCCTAGTTCTCTTCCCATTTGGACATTTTCTTCAGAAGCTTGAACACATTCAATTTTGACTTTTTAGCAAGACTTCTTTTTTTGATTCTTGCCAGTCTGATCTTTACTACTGTGTTGTTTTAATATGCATGTCATACTTTACATTTCTGATATTCAGAATGTACTTACTCATTTGTCCAATGACTTTTATTAAAATGAATAACCATCAATCAAAATGTGATTATCAACTTAAATGACCTTTTTTAAACTCAAGAGGAAGTGATAACAATCATAAATATATATGCACCAAATATAGGAGCACACAGCTATATAAGACAAATATTAATAGACATGAAAAATCAAATAAGCAATAACACAATAGTAATGGGGGATCTTAATTGTCACAGAGATAGATCAACTAGACAAAAAATCAGCAAAGAAATATCAGAACTGAAACAAACCTGTGAAGAACTGGACTTAGCAGATGTTTACAGAGTGTTCCACCCAACAGTATCAGAATACACATTCTTCTCAGCTGCACATGGGATGTTCTCTGAAATAGACCATACACTAGCCTATAGAACATGCTTAAGTAAATGCAAAGGAATTGAAATTATCCCATGCATATTATCTGACCATAGTGCAATGAAATTGAATTAATGGCAAGAGAAACCACAAAAACTTCATAAATACATGGAAATTAAATAATACCCACCTGAGGGCCAGTGATAAGCTCAGCAGCATAAGCACCTGACTGGCAAGTGTGAGTTCGACTCCCAGTACCCGCATTAAAAATAATAATAATAAAGAATAAAAAAATAATACCCACCGGAACAACCAATGGGTAACAGATGAAATTAAAGAAGAAATTAAACAATATCTGCAATCAAATGAAAATGCAAATACAACATACCAGAACTTATGGGATGCAATGAAAGCAGTCCTAAGAGGGAAATTTATAGTGGTGAATTCTCACATCAGGAAAACAGAATGAGCACAAATAAACAACCTAATGCTACACCTCAAGCTTCTAGAAAAAGAAGAGCAAGTCAAGCCCAAAGACCATACAAGGGAGGAAATTATAAAGATCAGAACAGAAATTAATGCAATTGAGACTAAGAAAATAATATAAAGAATTAGTGAAGAGTTCGTTTTTTGAAAGAATAATAAAATTGATAAAGCCCTAGCCAACCTTATCAAAAAAAGGAAAGAAAAAAGTCAGGGCCGGTGAGATGGCTCAGCAGCATAAGCACTTGCATAGCAAGCGCGAGGGCCAGAGTTTGACTCCCAGAACCCACATATGAAAAAAGGGCTGGTGATATCGCTCCATGGCATGGGCACCTGCTGGCGTGCGAGGTCCTGAGGTCGACCCCAGTACCCACACACACACAAAAAAAGTCAAATTCATGCAATAAGGAATGAAAAGGGTGAAATCACTACAGATCCTGTGGCAATTCAGAAGATCATCAATACCTACTTCAAAACTCTGTACTCACATAGGATGGAAAACACAGAAGAAATGGACAGATTCCTAGAAATGTATGAACTCCCAAAACTGAATCAAGAAGATATAAAAATTCTGAATAACCCAATATCAGTTAATGAAAATGAAAATGTAATAAAAAACTTGCCAACAAAGAAAACCCCCGGTCCTGATGGATTCACGGCTGAATTCTACAAGATATTTGGAGAAGATTTAACACCAATGCTCCTTAAACTTTTTAATGAAATGGAAAGGGAAGCAATTCTCCCCAACTCATTCCTGGAGGCAAGTATTACTCTGATACCAAAACCAGAGAAAGACCCAAGCAAAAAAGAGAACCACAGGCCCATCTCCCTAATGAACATAGATGCAAAATTCCTCAATAAAACACTAGCAAACAGAAGGTAGTAAATCACCAAGAAGATTATACACAATAACCAAGTGGAATTCATCCCAGGAATGCAGGGATGGTTCAACATACACAAATCAATAAATGTAATACACCATATCAACAGAGCCAAAGACAAAAATCACATGATCATCTCAATAGATGCAGAAAAAGCCTTTGATAAAGTCCAACACTCATTCATGATAAAAACCCTACAGAAAATTGGAATAGATGGTCTTTACATCAATCTGATAAAAGCCATCTATGACAAACCAACAGCCAACATCATACTAAATGGATGAAAACTGAAAGCTTTCAATCTAAAATCAGGAACAAGACAAAGAGGTTCACTATTACCACTCCTATTCAATACAGTTCTGGAAGCATTAGCCAGAGCTATTAGACAAGAGAGAGAAATAAAAGGAATAAGGATAGGAAAGGAAGAAGTTAAATTATCATTATTTGCAGATGACATGATACTCTGCAAAGAACACACCAAAAACTCTACCAAGACTTCTAGCATTAATAACCAAATTAATAATTTGTATTAAGAAATACAAATAGCAAATTCAGTAGCATAGCTGGATACAAATCAACACTCAGAAGTCAATAGCATTCTTGTATACAAACAATAAGCTCACTGAGAGAGAAATTAGGGAAACCACTCCCTTCACAATAGCATCCAAAAAAATGAAATACTTAAGAATAAATCTAACAAAGGGAATAAAAGATCTGTATAGTGAAAAAAGCAGCACTCTGAAAAAAGAGATTGAAGAGGATATCAGAAAATAGAAAGATATCCCTTGTTCATGGATAGGAAGAACCAACATTGTGAAAATGGCATACTCCCAAAACTTTTATATAGATTTAATGCAATCCCAATCAAAATACCATTAGCATACCTCACAGATCTAGAGAAAACATTCCTAAAATTCATTTGGAAACAGAAGAGACCTGGAGTAGCAAAGGCAATCCTGTGTAACAAAGGCAATGCAGGGGGTATCAAAATCCCTGGCTTGAAATTATACTACAAAGCTACTGTGAAACAATCAGCATGGTACTGGCAAAAAAAAAAAAAAAAACAGACCTGAGAATCAGAGGAACAGATTAGAAGATGCAGACACAACTCCAAACACACTCAGCCACCTTATCTTTCACAAAGGAGCCAAAACATGTTCACTGGAAGAAAGATAGCCTCTTTAATAAATGGTGCTGGAAAAACTGGATTTCCACATGCCGAAAACTAAAACTATACCCATGTCTATCACTATGCACTAAACTAAAGTCAAAATGGATCAAAGATCTAAATATTAAAACAGAAACACTAAATCTAGTGGAAGAGAAAGTAGGTAGAAATCTTGAAGACACAGGGGTAGGCACAGAGTTCATGAACAAAAACCAAACTGCATGGGAAGTACTTCAAAGAATCAACAACTAGGATCTCATCTTATTAAAAAGCTTTTGCACATCAAAAGAAATCACCAACAGAGTGAAAAGAAAACCCTCAAAGTGGGAAAAATTTTTAGCCAACGGTCCCTCAGACAAAGGACTACTATCTAGAATATATAAAGAATTGAAAAAATCAGGCCTCCCAAATTCAAAGACCTAATCCAAAAGTGGGCATCTAAGATGAATACACACTTTTCAGATGAAATACAAATAACAAATAAATATATGAAAAAGTGTTCAACTTCATTGGTCATTCAAGAAATGCAAATTAAAACAACACTGAGATTCCATCTTACCCCAGAAAGAATGGCTATCATCAAGAAATCAACCAATGACAAATGCTGGCGGGGCTGTAGGGAAAAAAGAACTCTTCTCCACTGTTGGTGGGAGTGTAGACTGGTACAATCACTGTGGGAATCAGTGTGCAGATTCCTCAAAGAACTAGGATTAGAGGTCCCATTCGACCCAGCCCTTCTCCTTCTGGGTATTTTCCCAGAAGAAATAAAAACATCATACCACAGCGATATATGTGTACCCATGTTTATAGCAGTTCAATTTGTTTTTTATATATGCAGGTACCGGGAGTCGAACTCAGGACCTCATGCTTGCCAGGCAGGTGCTTATGCTGCTGAGTATAGCAGCTCAATTTGTAATAGCTAAATCTTGGAAACAATCCAAATGCCCACCAACCAAAGAATGGATGACAAAGATGTGGTCTTTTTATACAATGGAGTACTGCTCAGCTATAAAGAAGGATAAACTCGAGGGTTTTATAGGGAAATGTATGCAACTTGAGACCATACTCATAAGTGAAAAAAATTAGACTCACATATGTAAACATTGTATTGTCTCCCTAGTGTAAGAAACTGAAAGAATAAATAAGATCCAACATCTACAATAGATATTGTGTAAGGGAAAGAAATGGCTCAAAAGGAAAGAACTGGGATGGGGGAAAGGAGAAAAGAAGGAAGGGAAAAGAATATATATATATATATATATATATAATGACAGCTAGGATAATTATACTACTAATTTTTTCAGTTCATTGAAAAGAATGATATGTGCCTATAATGGTTTGATCAATTTTGCATGCTTATATCTTATAATCTGAGCAACTATTTTGAAGATAACAATATGCAATATATTAAGCATAGTTAATTTTCTATTACCTTGTTTTGAAATTCTGTATCATTGTTTTTATTTTTTTTGTCCTTAAAATAAAAAAAAATAAAATAAATGATCTTCTTTAGAAGGTCAAGTCAGTGGTGATCCAAATTTCTCAGGTTTTTCAAACATTCTGGACAATCCTCTTAATCTGAGTTGGTAGAAGAAATTTAGTCTCAATGAATGCCTCTTCCAATCGCTAAAAGTTGTTGATGATCAAAAGTGATCTGGGGGCTGGTGAGACGGCTCAGCGGCTTAAGCGCCTGCCTTGCAAGCGCGAAGGCCCGAGTTCGACTCCCGGAACCCACATATGAAAAAGGGGCCGGTGATATCGCTCAGCGGCACGGGTGCCTGTTGGCGCGTGAGGTCCTGAGGTCGTCCCCCCGGTACCCACAAAAAAAAAAAAAAAAAGTGATCTGGGCCAGTGAGATAGCTCAGCGGCATAAGCACCTGCCCGGCAAGCGCGAGATCCTGAGTTCAACTCCCAGAACCCACAACCCACATAAAGGAAAAAAAGGGCCAGTGATATCGCTCAGCGGCACAAGTGCTTGCTGGCAAGCGTGAGGTCCTGAGGTTGACTCCCGGTACCCACATAAAAAAAAAAAAAAAAGACCCATGGCTATTTGTGTATTACCTGTGGAGAAATGTCTATTCAAGCATTTAATCCATTTTTAAATTGAGCTATTACATTTTTGCTATTGAGTTATATGAATTCCTTATGCATTTGGGGCTTTAAGCCTTTATCAGATCTATGGTTTGCTAACGTCTTCTCAGTTTGTAGACCGCCTTTTCACTCTACTGCTTTTTCCTTTTGCTGTGTAGAAAGTTTCACTTTGGAGTCATCCCAATGTCTAGTTTTGCTTTTGTTGCTTTTAATTTGGAGTCCTATCCATGCTGTCATTGCTAAGGCTAATGTCAAGAAACTTTTCTTCTTTTTTTCTTCTAGTTTTTAAGGTCTTATGTTTAAGTCTTTAATTCATTTGAGGTGACTTTTTTGGCAGGATGAGGATCCAATTTGTTTTTCATGTGGATATCCAGTTTTCCCAGCACCACCAATTGAAAAGACTAGCCTTTCCCCATTTAATAATCTTGGCACCCTTGTCAAAATTAAGTTGACCTTTGTCTTAGTTACTTTTCTCATAGCTGAGACAAAATATCTGACACCTGAAGTTAAAGGAGGAAAGGTTTGTAGAGGTTTAAATCCATAATCGGCTGGCTCCAAAGCAGGGTGGCACATGGCAGAGGGGCAACAGTTCATGGTGGTGGATGACAGCAAAAGCAACGAGAGACAGAGACAAGTCCCTTTCTGTCCCTTATATTGTATCCAGTCTACTGGGATTAGGGCAGTGCCAACCCAAGCAGTGGACAGATCAATCACCCACCCTGAATCCCAGCACCCTTAATCCCAGCATTGCACTATGAATCAATCACACGCTAGATTCAGCCACCTCCAAAAAAGCCCTGCGATCGCATGAGGCTTTGGGGGGACATCTAGACACAAGCCAGAACGACCATATATGCATGGATTTATTGCTGTGCTCTCTGTTCTGTTCCATTGGTCTATATGTCTATCTTTATGCCAGTACCATACTGTTTTTTAGTACAGCAGCTTTGTAATTTGTTTTGAAATTTGGAATTGTGAGACCTCCAATAGATGTATTAAAAGATGTTCGAAGACAGTAATCATCAGGGAAATGCAAATTAAAACCACAATGAGATTATTTCCTCACACCTATTAGGATGTCTTTTATTAAGAAGATAACAAATATAAGAATATGGAGAAATAGGAGCTTTCGTACACTTGACAATGGGAATGCAAAATGGCATTCCCACTGTCAAAAACAGTATGGAAGTTGCTGCAAAAATTAAAAATAAAACTATTATTTCCATCAATCCTACTTCTGGATATTTATTCAAAAGAGTTGTAATGAGCCTCTTGAAGATATGTTAGCACTTCTGTATTCATTGCAGTACTATTCACAATAGCCAAGTTGTGGCAGCAGCCTGAATGTCCACAGAAAAGAGGAATCAATAAAGAAAACACAGTACATACATATGATGGAATACTGTTCAGCCTTCAAAAAAGAGAAAATTCTGACATTTCAAAAGCATGGATAAATCTGAAGGATATTATTGCTGAGTGAAATAAGCCACTTACAGGAAGACAAATACTGCACGATCTCACTCACATTCAGAATCCACGTAAACGTTGAGCTCAGAGAAGCAGAGTAGAGTGATAGTTGTCAAGGAAAGCAGGGAGTTATAAGTTAGCAGGCACCAAATATCAGTTCTGCAAGATGAATAAGTTGGAGAGATTTGCTGTGCGACATCATGCCTGTAAATAACAATACCATTTTCTACACTTAAATATCAGGGAAGAGGATAGATCTCATGGCAAGATTTCTTACCACAAAATTAAAACCAGAAAGCACACTCAGAGGTTGTACCGTCCCTAGTTCCTTCCCTTTGGGTTCAGTTCTGCTGCTCTGCCATGATAACCCCCATTCCTTGGCAGCTGCTGAAGGCCTTCTCTCCCTCTCCGGGAGCCTGCAATTCCTCCTGGAATGGGTGTTGGGGCAGCATCCTGCGACAGTGGGAGGAGACCTTGACAAAGCCGCCTTGTCTTGCCAGATGGTTCCACTTACAACGTGGTTTCACTGGCATGCAGAGAAATTGATAGATGCACTCAGGACCTCTTGTCTGAAAGTTGAGGCTTTAGGGAAGTCTTCGTTGGCTGCTGGGCTCCTTCCAAACTGCATTGAAACCCACAGTAAACCATTTGTCCCCTCAATTCCCATGTTCAAAAGCAAACTCCTAACACAAGTGGGAGTACTCCTGGGAGATCCTTCCAGGCTCTGAGTTTCATTCTGGAAAGCAGCACAGCAGACGCAGAGTTGAGAGCCAGGAGATCTGACTAGTCTTAACAGATTAAAAAATTCCTAGAGCAGCTGAACTGTTATTTATTTTCTCGTACGTTTCACATCTGTCTTAGAAAGTTTAGGTTCCAGAATAACAAAAATCCCAATACTTTGTCACTGCCTCCATATATTTCCTCTGTTTACACAGTTCATATAAATGGTAAGATCATGTCCCAGATGTGGTATTTGTATTGGGTTGCAAAGATTTCCTACACAAATAATCTCTACCAATATTCAACTACAGTTAGCAGACAATATCTGGAAAACATTCTTAGTGTATTTCTTTTTCTCCTCAAAGTTAATGCATGAGTTTTCGAATGCTCTGCTAATAATTTTATTTATCCACAAGGCTATTGAGGCTCACAAAACAGCAAGGAAGATTTGTTGGCCATTGGTCTTATCCAGTGCATCCTGGTCTAAGCTCTTACATTAATCCTGTATTTGTATTAAAATAGCTCCTAGTATTTGTGATTAGATAGGCATAGAGAAACTCCATGACAATGAGATGCAAAGATTCCTTTGTGTAAGTCAAAGCACTACTGTTGTGGGGTTGCATGTGCCGGTGGATCTCCCAGCAGTCAGTCTGGGCATCAGACCTGGCTCCACATCCTGCTTTCCTGGGGGCTTGGTGGGGGCGTAAATATCACGGGGAGTTTCTGAGTGTCAGAGGGCTGCTCCCAGCTCTCACAAGACCTTCTCTGGAGGTCACCGTAGTGGCTGGAGCACTCTGCAGGACTGCTGCTGGCTGCATAGACACCCCCCTCAACTCTTGCCTCTGTAAACTCAGCCTCTGTAAAGCAGTGTGGGTCACTTTCTCTTTTGTGGGTGATGACTTTCTCCTATAGAATCTCTGGAAACACTGAGGTGAGGGTTAAAACCACCCTATTTCATGACGGGGCGATGGTGAGGGATGGCCGCTTTGCAAGTGTCGCTGTACTCCCCTTTTTCCTTTTGATTACTGAGCAAACCGTACACAAGATTCAGTATCTTGAATTTTTTCATTTAATCCTTTCAGCATCTCCTATGACTTTCAAAACTCTGCTACTTATTTTTAAGAAGTCCTCAAATTCTGAAAACCCATATTCCACCCTGCCAGCAGAGTGCTCTCCCTCTGGGATTGAAGAGCACACTTACTACACATTACCCATGAAAGAGGTGTCAGTTTGGTGACAGAACAAAAAAATTACTGCCACTTCAGTAGCCCTGAATTGGCCACAGAGTGATCCCAAAAGCCTCCCTAGTTTCCCCGCCTGAGGTCACTTCTGAGCACCCTGCTGCCTAAGGCCATACCCTGGACCAATAGGGCACTCAAGCATCTTCCAGATGCTGGGTTCAACAAGGGCCACACCAGCTGCAGGAGAGCTGGTCCTACTTGGAGCTATCAGCCTACTA
Organism: Erethizon dorsatum; assembly: GCA_028451465.1. Lineage (NCBI taxonomy): Eukaryota > Metazoa > Chordata > Mammalia > Rodentia > Erethizontidae > Erethizon > Erethizon dorsatum. The sequence continues at coordinate 113,044,171 of CM051822.1, read as the reverse complement.
CACACCAAGCTTGCTAGGCCCTGGTTGGTGCAGTCTTCACCTAGGAATCCATCATCAACTGTTCTTGCTCTAAAATGAATAAAGGAGACATAATGGTGGAAAGGGAGCCCCCTGTGCTGTACTTTATCATTCACTCTGCACCACCACACATGGTGTTGCAGTTCCTTCCAGCGTCAGGGGATGAGTTTGACCCAAGTCACATTGCTGCAAGACACTTGCACTCCTGATCCATTCCCTGGGTGTCCTTCCCGCGGGTTGAAATCTGTGTCAGGTGCATTTCTTGAGCTTGAGCATGCTGCACCCAATGTTGTCAAGTGAAGTCCAGCCAGGGATCGGTCAGAACACAAGCCAAGCATTACGTCCAACCCTGTCCCTGGTGCTATCCTCAGAGAAACCCCTTGGGCAGCCAAGGCAAGAATCCCAGGAGGCTCAGGGGCCAGCTACAGCCTTGCACATTCCAGGGCCTCCAAATCAGGGATGAAATATATTAAGAAAAGGTTTCTTACTCATGAGCTTTAAAACAGGTCTTCTGAGACTTGTGTAACCACAAAGCCAGTAGGTGGACATTGGAACTTGAAAGTGACTCAGGTCTCTGCAGTCATCTACTTCCTTGGGCCCTTGTGAGTCTAGAACTGCCTCCAGAGTTGAGAGCTTGCACAGCTGTCCCATAGTCCAGTCAGAGCAGATGGCTCCAATCATCTTCCCCCAGGACCAGGCAGTGGGAACTTGGTGTGTCCATCCAACTCACAAGCAAGGTAATGATGGGGTGGAGGTGCTGGTACTGGAGGGTGCTGAGCCCGGGGAAAAAGGGCATCTTCTCCTAACCAACATATAGCCAGGGTGCAGGATGTCCAGATGCCAGCTCTACCCTTGACAATGGCAGGTGGAGCCAGGAAGAAACATGCCAAGCCATCCTTTGCCTGGTCCCATCTTAGATCTCCAGGACGCAGGCCAGCTGACATCAAACCTTATCTGTGATGAGCCACAGAGACAGAGGCAGGAAATGCTACAAACTCTTATCAAAGGAGGAAAATAACTGGGCCAAAACCTAGGCTGGCAGACCAAGCACTAATTTATCTCTGGGCTTCCAGGACACAAACAGAAAATGTCTGATGTATAACTAAATGGCCTACAAAAAGGAAGCTCACGTGTTCTCTGGGAGAAACCATGTTATTTCCTTGGACTGCTAAGTTAGAGGAAACCCTTGCAGTGGCCATTTAGGTAAATGAACTGATGGCAGATGGAGTCGGGTGAGCATCCTTGGCTTGGGCCTCTTTATGGCCCTGGAGGCTGAGGCCATATGTCAGCAGGTAAGTAAGGAAAGCATCTCAAGGGATGAGTCTGACAAGGCGGGGTATCACTGATCTCCCTCTCTCCCTACCATTCAACTCCACCAGCTTTGTCAGGGTCTGCCTACCTCTGTAATCAAGTCGTGAACATCCTGGAGTGCAGGGTCCCGAGCTGCCTAGTGAAGAAAGAAGCTGCAGGTTGAAAGCTGTGGGCATCAACAGGGCATTGAGGCAGCCTCAGGGAAGCGGGCTTCTGGAGGGCCGAGGCCTGCCCATGTTCTGTCTGCTTCCCTATCAAGCACTCATCCCTCTCCATGACTTGCGCAGTCCCTCTAATGACCCATGGAGATGCTCAGGATGAGGGGACAAAGCTACAGCCTGCCTTTATTTCCCATGCAATGACAACAATGTGAACGAAATGACACTTACTGAGCACTTGCTTCTCACGTGCAGCTGTCACTCCTGCAGCATTTCACTCTGACGAATGCTTCATCCTCACCACAATGTGATGGGGTTCTTCCCAGTCTTGTCCCCACTTCAGAATGAGAACACAAATCCCAGAGGATTTGAAGGTCACACGGCAGTGTGAGTGGCTGCTCTCAGAACCCACTTGGGCATCAGCAGGAATCTAGGCCGACCTCAGAGCCTTGGTGTGACAGCCAGGTGAGCCCTGTGGATGGAAAACATGTCTGTTCCCTGCAGGCACCTGGACAAAACACACATGCATACCTTTCCTTGCCACTGACTATGTGTGTTGTCTGTCAATTGGAACACAGAGCAATAAAAAGTGAGTATGTAAGGGTGTGCACACACACCTGAGGGGGGATTCATGCTGCCCAGCTCCCTACCCTGCCTACAAGGGAAAAGGTTTCCTTCTGGGAGATGTAACTGGCACTGTGCAGCTGCACTGACTGACTGAGCCTCCTGTTGGCTGTGTGCAGCAGGTGAGAGGGCCTACAGCAGGTATGGCTGCCGCAGGCCTGAGCTCCGCAAAACCACCCACCCAGCTGCAGCAGGGGGTGGCTGGCAGCAGCGCCACTGCCACCGTGACTCACAGGGAGATGGCAGCTTTACATATTTAAAAGGAGCATGGCCGGCTTCCTATCTGAAGTATGTTTCCCTGGAGAGACCACCACCATTTGATCTATTTTTGATTAAAATGTAAAAATTAAAAATTAAATCAAATGGTGATATAACTCCTTGGGGAAAACACACTTCCATTGTGAAGTATTCCCTACAGTAACCTTGAGACTCTTACGGCAGCATTGTCTCATCCATAGGTGGTCCTTTTATGTCACACATAATTAAAATGAATTGCGGTGAGATCCACCAAGTGACTGCCTTCAGTATGCCGACCTGTGGCTGGTGCTTCCGGAGCAGGTCCTGGGAGAGTCGGCATCGGAGGTGAAAGGCAGGAGAGGTGGGGCTGTCCCATCTGCAGGGATCCTGAGGCTGTGCTGGCCCAAGGGAGGAAGGAGCACCTCTTCTTAGCACAGCTCAGGTAACTTCATCAAACAACCAGTTCCAGCCCAGAAACCAAAGCACGTGCAACCCGATTTCCCAGCAAACAGCCTTCCCGGCTCTGATCTATCGCTGCTGTGTATCTAACCACTCTTGGTTGGTCTCAGATTGGAGGAGACTGTTTGATAGGATTGTAGGCCTGGGCGAAGACTGAAGAGACCCCTCCCCTGCCCCTGTATTTGTGTCCACAGTTTCCCGCCCTGTGGGCTGGATGTGGACATGACTTTGGTTTTCATTTTTTTATCGGTACGTTTCCAATACATTATAATTACATTCCTCCTGGGGAACTGGTACATATACATATCACATCTTATGGACGTGACTTTCTGAGCCATGACCTCATGGCCAATTGTGGGGTGTGACTAGCCATGTGGTGGCTGCCTGACAGTTTCTTGGCTGCATTTATGTTTTGAAATTTCCACTTTAAATGACAATGCCAGAGGGAGAAAATGCTTCTGGAATAATGGTCTGAGTGTGGCTACCAAAAGCAGCTGCTGAGGTTTTCAAGTGAATGCATGTATGGGAAGGTGGGGGCATGAGGGGCCCCAGAAATGCAGGAGCTGCGCTGGAGGAGTAGGGCTGTTACTCTCCCTGTCTGTGCCACACACAGGTGGGTATGGAAAGTTAGGGCTGTACCATTTTAATCACACTAATGTCAGTCTAGAGGCATCTGATGCCTGCATAGTTTTCCTTTTCTGTTTCCAGAGGTTCTTCTAGCAGGGCCTGGCCCTTTGGAAGCCAGCAGCAATTGGGAAGGACTTGAATCTGCTGGGTGTGGTAAGCAGGGCTCCACAGAGCCTGCAGGGAGGAGGGAAGCACCATGAGAGCCCAGTGCCTGGGAAATGTTACCCCAGAGCCAGTGGCCACCTGGTGGCCTGCAGGAAAAAGCCATTCAGAGCCCCAAGGTTTAGGCCTGGGCCAAGGACCCAGCTGTTCTTGCCCTCCAGAAAAACCAAATCCACTCCAGAACCTTCTGAGGGTTCCATGATGTCTCGGTGGCCCCCTGGAGGCTGGTAAGGAGAAAGACAGGAGGATCAGGACTGGAGGAGTGGGTCCGCAGGACAGCAGGACAAATCAACCCTTGTGGAGATGGCACTGGGAACATTAGCCATAGGCCAGTGATGAGTGGGCTGAGCTCCACCCTCGGCCTTCACTTCATTGAGTGAATACCTTACCTGACCTCCACACTGCACATACAGCTTGGTATTTCTGTTAGTAGCACTGGCCTTGCTGTCTGCACCATAGAAGGCCCTTCCTGTGGTACAGAGGCACATCCTCAGAGGGAGTTTGTGATTTCTAAGGCTGCCAAGTGGTCAGAGGCAAAGCTGGATCCACCCCTGGGCATCTGGTTCAAGATGGTCTCTTGATTATGCTAGCAACGTTCACATGCCTCTTCTATTCAGAAGCCAAATTGGATTTGAAGAGTCATTTCCCTGTGTTTGCTTATGGGCAGCTGGGTGCAATCTGACCCCACACACACACCAGCCTTTTCCAGTCCTCAGCAGGAGCCCAGCCCCAACTAAGCTGCCACAAATTCCTTCCTGTCCCCTCAGCCTGCCCAAGGTCCTCAGGCACTGCCTGGCCAGGCTACCTGGCAGGTAGAAGTGGAAGGAAGAGAAGGAAAGAGAAGGAAAGAAAGCTAGAGACTGAGGGAATTGGATAGAGAGCATTAGACAGAGGTGTCATCATGGGCTGCAGCCTTCTTTCCAGCTCTGGAAAACACTACTCCACAGTCCCCCTCTAGCCACACCCCTCCGGAATTTCTGTGTCACTGGGAATCTCATGCCCACCCATAGAGGGTGGCCTACTTCTGAGCTCAGTTCTCAGCTTGGCACACTACTCAGGGCAACCTGTCCTCTAAGGCTTTGGCCTTCTCACCTCAAAGTCTCCTCTTGCTGCAGCCTGCACTGGTGGCTCCTCAGAAGGTGTTCACCACCCCACCCCATAGGATTCTCCATCCTGGTGTGGTATCATACCAGAAAACAGATGGCTCTGTGCTGTGCTGAAGTTGTCTCTCCCTCCCTCCTATCTACTCCCCATGCCCAGACTTCCAGGTACCCAGGCTAGGTCCCAATTAAATTGACAAGAAATTAGAAACTCATCCATTGCAAGCAAGTGCTGCTCGTGAGAGGCCAAGCTCCATGGGCCTGTTTTGGTTCAACCCTAGGACGGATAGGCACAATTTACTCTCCAGAGGTAGCTGCAGAGTACCCTCCAGAACAGAGGTGTGAAGACCCAGCAATTCTGGAAGACTAAGCCATTGTAGGGAGCATGCTGGGGCCTCAAGCCAATGGCCAACTCTGTGGACAGTGTCTTCACAGAGCATGCCTAACTCAGCAGGTGACCAGCTTGGGGTGTGCCAAGGGTGTGTCCACCAGCCTGTCCATTGGTCTGGGAATGTTGCCAGGGTTGGGGGTGAAAGAAAGGATCCAGAAGTTGACAAAATTGTTCAGGAGGGACTTCTTATTTCTGGTGGTACTGGGGATTAAACCCAGGGACTTCACATGGAGTTATATCCACTACAAAGTCTTTCTAAGTCATTAAGTTGCCCAGGTTTGGTTTGAACTTGTGATCCTCCTGCCTCAGCCTCCCACAGTGCTGGGATTACAGGTGTGAGTCACCATGCCTAGCTGGATAGACTTTTTGATACAGCCCTGAGGAGAGCCACCAAGGGACACTGAGCACTGAGTGATGTATGTGGATTGGGGGCTTCTCCTACCACACAGAAGACCCAGCACATCTTGGTAACGGGCATCTAAAAATTACATTTTTCAGTGGGTTATGGCTACATCTGGGAGGAGTTTTAGAGTTGATGTGTTTTTATCTCACTAGCTGATAACCCTTCTAATTATTTTAATATTTTAACAAATTAATTCTCTTAGAGTTTTCTAACAACACCAACATATATGTAAATTCTGATAATCTATTTTGTTTGAAGTAGACCAACCCTTTAACTCCTCTTACTTAAAAAGAAAATTCGCTATGGGTAGGTGTCATGGAAAATTCAAACACTCTCAGTAGTAAAGAGACTAAGAGGGTGAAGTACCACATATACTTCACCCAGCCACAGCGTGAATCTGTGCTTCACCAGCCTTGTTTGCTGTCTGTACTAGGAATTTTTCTCCTTCAGTGCGTTAAGACAAATCCATGATATTGTTTAAATTCATCCTTAAATACTTTAGAATGTGTTTTTACAGGAAAGGATGTTTTGACATAGCTTACGTATTATTATACCTAACAAAATTATCAACGGCTCCTTAGTATAAACCAACATACAGTTACGTTCTGTTTTCCTCCAAGTGATGCCATCTGTCTGCCTTCTTTCCTGGAGTTTCCTTCCCTGCTCCTATTTTGTTTCTCCACGTGGGCTGCTCATGGACTTTGGGAAACGTTGGTTGGAATGATGACAACAGCATTTGGCTTTGAGCAGCCAAAGGTCTAAGAACTGGAAGTGGTTAGAAAGTGAACAGCAAAGAATAGATTTTGAATGTCTGTCTTTCAGCAGCAGGATGGGGGCCAAGGGAGGAAAGCAGAGGGGAAGCTGCTGAAGGAGGCTTCATCCAGGGGCTGGACCTGAGGGCCTGGGCAGCACAGTGGAGCTTCGGGACTCTGACTCCAACTCACTGGCTCAACTGTCCAGGTCAAAGTCGATTTTATAAAACAGGTGGTGACATCAATCACAGTTTCTTCTGAAAAAGTGAGTTAAAGGAACTTACTTATATTTATGTTACCATCCACAAACTCTTCTAAGAGTGTAAATTTAATCAAATTAGGAGATTTTTCTAATATATTTCCTTAGGTACTTTTTTTTTAAATTTTATTTTAAAGAGAAAAAATAGAACAAAATTTCAAAACAACATAATAGGAGGGTAACAATGTTTAATACATTCCATACTGTTATCTTTAAATTAGTTACTCAGGGTACAAGTTATCAGCATTCAATTGTCTAGACAATGTTTTTCCTTTTGAACAGTTAGTTACTTTTAACTATAGACAAAATGTCTTAAAGCAGTTGACATTTGAAAAGTGATCTTCCATCTACATGACAGCTCACACAATAGCTCCAAACCCAGGAAGTGATAGCTACCCTCATGCAGGCTGACAGATCTTGAATTTTCCTATCTCAAGCCCACAGCATTAGGCCTAGGGATGTGCGTATGAATGTGCACATGGAGTATATGCATGTGTGTACATGTATGACTGCATGTGTGTGCACACCAGTATACATGTATATGTATGAGTATGTGTGTCCATGATTATGTGTGTGCATGTGTGTAACATGTATGAGTGTGCCCAATGAGTGCATGTGTGTATGTATGTATGTGTGCTTGCAGAGCCTATTAAAATAATAAATAAGTTTCTGCAACTTTGTTCACTTATATGTCCTAGAGGTCTTTCCTGTGGACACAACTTATCAGTATAAGTCAGTATTATATTGAATAGATGAACAAGAATTCACATAGCTGGTATCCTCTCGATAGGTGTTTGGGTTGCTCTCAAATTTTTGCTACAGCAAAAGATGCTAAAACTCATAAGTTAAAATATAAATCAGATGTAAGAAATCATTTTACTATCAAGTTGGTAAAATTATTTTAAGTATGCTAGTGAAGATGTTGGAAAATAGACACTCAGCACCACTGGTAAAAATGAAAAAAAGTGTTTCAATTCCTTTGGAGGCTGATTTGGCAAAATCTATTAAAATATTTGATATGCCCCTTCTGACTGTGCATTCATTACCCTCCTAAGCATTCATTCTGTGTTTAGATCTTGCCTATTGCTGCCTTCTGAGCCTTGTTTCCCAGATCTATTGAAGGGACCACAGTTTTCTTCCCCTTCTGGGGTCAAGCTGGCAATAGCTATTAGTAGCATCTTTAAAGATTTAAGTTTGTGGAAACCACATGCACTACGAAGCCAGAGCTCAATACTGAGGTGTTTACTGGTTTGCATTCTATCTCTGGTGAGATGTCAGTTCAGGAATCCGGCCTCAGAAAAAGTAGAGCAAATCTCACCGAATCTGCCCTTGGGAGAAAGGAAAGCAGCGATAGAGCTAAAATGGTGCAACATCTGCCACCCACCTATTGAGGTCTGCTGAGGTCTGGGTGTGGTAGCAGAGTCCTCTGTGAGACCTAAGCATCCCTTCGCGTGCTGCCTCATGCCCAGGGACACTCTTCTGAGCAAGGAGGCCAGCATTACTTCCTGAAGCTCTGTGGCCCTCAGCGCCCTTTGCCCCTACTGCAGTGGGCTCTTCTTCTTCTATTCTGTTGAGTAAAGCACTCTACAATCCAGAGGCAGGCAGAGTGGAGCAGGGCAGGGGAGAATGAATCACTGAATACTTATTCCAATACAGAGGAAGGAGCTGATGCCAATATTCGGAGTCTATGAACAGAATAACCCACATATCGAGCTGTTTAGCAAAAGGAGCCTTGATGTGACTCTGTCCTTGAAGAGACCGGAGTACACCAGGAGAGACCTGCCATGCCAGACTGGGGAGCGGGGTTCTCTGTGCTCGTGTGGAGACAAACCAATGTTATGCTACAGTCCTGTGATTTCTTTCTGGACTGGTTGATGACAGGCTTGCTGGAACTGAGTCCTTTAGCCCAATAGGGCCTGGAAACTAGTGCCGTGCACCCCAGGCCTTCTCACTGAGCTCAAACTTCCTGGGCCGGCTCCTGGTGTTTCCACTGATGAGCGGTCCCTCATGTTCACTCATGAAAGTGAACACAGCAAGGGACAATCTGTTGGGTCTTCACAGCCTATGATGCCAGAAACTGGAGTTTCCAGAACTCCTACTGCTGACTTTCTCAGACAAGTAGCATCTCACCCCAAAAACTGTAGGGTGCTGTGCAATTTGCCACATCTGTAAGTGGATTATGCCCATTGGCTCTTTGAGGACAGCACATCACTGGCACCCACTGTGCTTTTCTGAGAGGGCTCCAGAGCACCTTGGGAAGGGTCATGGACCCAAACAAAAGAGAGTTCCTGCAGGTAGAAGTCATCCTTGTTGTCTGCAGAGTACAGATGAGGAAACAGGGACTGAGCTGCCTTGCAGGGTGTGATGGTGAAATTTATGTGTCAACTTGACAGGGCTGCTGATAAAGCATCCTTTCTGGGAGTGTGGGGGTGTTTCTGGAAAAGATTTAAGTCTAAGAAGATTCACCCTCACCAGTACAGGTAGGTGTCTTCCAATCTACTTAAGACCTGATTTGAACAAAGGGTGGAGGGGGACAGATTTATTCTCCGCTTAAGCTAAGACCTCCTCCTTCTCCTCTCTAAGTCATTGCTGCTCCTGGTCTTCTGCCTTCTGACTCAGACTGAGACTTATACATGGGCTCCCCCAGTTCTCAGTCCGTAGGGCTTGGACGGGAACGATACCACCCATGTTCCTGGGCCTCTAGCTGTCAGATGGCAGATCATGGGGTTTCTCAGCCCCCATAATCATGAGAGCAACTCCTCTCTTTCTCTGTGTCTGTACATCTCCTCTCAGTTCTTTTTCTCTGGAGACCCTTGATCAATAAAGGAAGGGGAGAACATCATGGGTCTGGGCCTATGCCTCATTCCTGGCTGCTATGGTGACAAACTACTCCACTTTGTCTGAGATGGAGGTTTTCTGGGGGGATGTGGAACACTCACTGCAAACACCAGAGTGTCCTGAGCAAACCAGGGTGAGCTGGTCATTTTACATCGTCTCTCCAAGTTCCTTCCTGGCAGCTGCGACCCTGCCCTGAGATTAGAGCCCACCAGTTCGTCACTCTTGTCTGGTTACCCTCTGTGCCTTCTTCCTCTCCAGCCTAACAGGAAAGAACACACACAGTCATTGCTTAATGCATGTCCTCTCTGCATCACCAAAGTGGGTGTAGTCAGGGCCCATAGGTAAAAATCAAGAACGCAGTGCTATCCCAAGGTTATTAGCTGCATAGCTGAAGGCCAATGCAACTGCCAGGCATCACTCTACTCAGCTGGGATGGAGGTCAGGAGAGAGCTTGGGCAGCAAGCAGCCACCCTCTTAGCAGCTCTGCCCATACCTCTCCATCTGCCCTGGGGGTGTCTTTGCATTTCATCAGTTAAAATGAGCAAACACCAATTAAGAAAATAATCCCCCAAATCATTTCCCTCTGAGGCTTTGAGTCTGTATCCAGAAGTAAGTCTTGGAGGGAAATGTCAACCCAGGCTTAGAAAGACCAAAACATGCCTGGTGGGGACCACCCTGATCCATACAGATAGCAGGCAGGAGCCAGGTGGCCACTGGGACAGATGCTCCCAGATGAAATAAAATGCAAGGGAGAGGTCACAGCAAGGATTGAAAGCTGAGGATGCTTTTTCCCGGACAGCAACCTGATTTCGCTCGTTAACATATTTCTCTTCCAGTAAACAACAAGTGGCTGAAGAGCTGCGCCTCCTAAACAAATGGGAAGTTCTGAATGGGAAACTTTGATCAGTGGCTGGACCCCTCTCCCAGGACCACCCATCACCACTGGCTCTGTCACCACAGGATCCATGCCTATGTCTGTGCTTGTACCTGCTGGAAGCCGCCGACGCATATTTCTCCCTGTCATGAAAGAATTAAAGACAACATCTTGGGTAGGAAGCAATTGTGGAGGGTGGAAGTTTCTGGCCAGGCAAATAAATTGGATTTAAGTATATTACAGTCATAATCTTTTCTGCCCCTCTCCAGACGGTCTCTGTACATGGAAAAATGAGAATGTATTCGCAGACAAAGCTTGACCTGAGGGAGAAGCCTGCCGGAATCTGGATTTTCAATAACATAAGACAATAAAGCTTAGACTTCTAACCTGCCGCAATATAGTAAAAGTATAAAGAGCTTAGCTGCTAATAAAAGGGAAGGGTCTTCCCTCATATTTGAAGATCTGGACCCCCCAGAAGGACACTTCATAAAGATCATAACGGGTTAGCTGGGATCATGCAGACACGAGGCCCCTTGTTGACCGATCGTCTGACAGTTGTCACCTATAGGTCCGATATTAATAAGTCCCGTGTTGATTTCCTTGGGGTATTTTTGTCCCTATAATTGCACATCGCCCTGTTGTGACTCTACCCTTGGCTATGCAACTGAGCTACAGTTACAGATACCAAGAGGCACATGCACCCCTCTTTTCTTCCCAGGGTATCTTGCAGAGGGCTTCTCTCTCATGGGGTGGCGGGACTGAGGACAGAGCTGCCTCTCCCTGGAGTTGGAGCCCTTGGTTCCCTCACAACACTAGAAGCTGTGAGAGGCCGGGTGGCGAGTGATCCTTCTCTAAACTTGCTTGCTTATCAAATACGTTATCAGGGGTTAATGGGTCCACAGGCTGTTCTCCAGTGTGACTGAGGCAAATAGTGGCTGCATACAGCTGGGGAAAAGTAGCAGGACTCAGTTAAAATGTCCCCTGACATGTAAATAAATGCCACTGAGCCAGCAGCCCGGTACTGGGGATTTTTAATGTCATGCAGCCTTTCTGCCTGTCTACCCCTTCAGTGTACAGAGGTCATTGCCCTGTCCTTAAGGCTCCTGCAGCCACAAAAGCCTGACCTCCAAGGCAGGCAGCTCCCTCTCAAGTCCCACCCAGATCTTTTGGTGGCTCCAGGGGCACTTTTTGATATCATTGGCACATTAACATGACATAGAGGCCAAACTTTTCAAAATCCAGTTCTGCTCACTCCAGGTGTTGACTAATCTCCGTACCTTGGAAGAGCTGGTCTCACTTCACATGAGACACGGTCTCTAGAGGCTGTCGTTTCCAACAGCGTCCCAGTAGGGAAGGGTGAGCTGTGAATATGGCATATGAGTGTATCAGGGTAAGACAAGCCACACCCTGCAGACCCTGCTGGGCCTCACCTGGGGTCCACTGGAGAGGAAGCAGCATGGGCCATGTGCGCATAAATGGGCTGTGTGCCTGGTTTGCTGCTATGTCACATTTGGGGACACACTCTATAACAATCACAACTGTCACAGAGACACATGGGCTTCTCTCTTTGGTTGTTAAATACCAACTCTTGAACTATGGGATGCTCCTGAGAGCCACACAGCTGTGCAGCATCTGACAGGAGTTGGGAGGGTGCGTAGAATGCTCCAGGCCCTTGGTCCTGAGAGGGAGCTGTACCAAGGGACTGTCTGCTCCTCCAGATGTCAGAAGGACTGTCCTGACTAGTGCTTATCATCATCCTACACATGAGATTCTGAGGTCCATGGCCATCTCAAGACCCCAGCTGGATTCCCAGTGTGGGAAGAGGGTATTCAGCCATTCCATTCACTGTCTCTGCACCTGCATTTTCCTGAGGTTCAGTTTCCTGAGGTTCAGAACACAAGAGAAACATGGAGATTCACAAGAGCTGCTGTGAATCGAATTGTCTCCCCAAACTCATGTGTGGAAGTTTTAATCCCAAGTGGGACTATACTTGGAGGCAGAGACTAACAGTGGGGTAGTTAGAGTCAGGTGAGGTGATAAGCTTGGAATGTTGATATGACAGGACTTATGTCCTAATAAGAGATGCCAGAGTACTTGCTTGCGTTCTCTCTCCTCGATATGGGGACACAGCGAGAAGATTGCAAGCCAGGAAGGGAGTCCTCACTGAACCCAAACCTGCTGGTATCTTGACCTTGGACTCCCAGGCTCCGTAACTGGGGGACAATAAGTTTAAACTGTCCAGTGTGTGGCACTGTTATGGCAGCCTGAACAGATAAATGTGGGAGCCATTGAATAGGTCAACTGAGTTAACCTAAAACAAAAGTAGAGTTAGTCCTGCACTATAAAGTGCCAGCTAGCCTGGAAGAAGCACTCAGTGTGTGGTAATCTAGTCACTTTCTCCCAACCATCCAGGTGCAGTGTGGGATCATTCCCACATCTGCAAAATGAGAATCATGATAGCTGCCATCTTGTATAGTGGGGAGGTTAAAGTGAAACAAGGCATATTGAGCCCCACACAGACAGTAAGAGGCCAGATTCATGGGAGTTGCATGAATGTCCACAACACAGGGATCCCAAGGCAGCTTCTTTCCTTTGCAGCCTTTCAAAGGAGGTCTGTGGGCTGAATTGTGTCCCCCATGTTGGGCTCTAGTCAGATTGTGACCGTTTGGAGATGGGGTCTTAAAGGGTAATAAAAGTTGAATGAGGTCATTGGGGTAGGCTCCGATTCACGATGACTGGTATCTTTATAAGAAGAAATTAGGACATACACAACACATACCAAGTGATAACTATATGAAGACACAGCAGAAGGATGGCCATCTGCAAGCCAAGAAGAGAGGCCTCAGAGGAAACCAAACCTGAGTGCACCTTCATCTTCATGTCCAGCCTACAGAACTGTGAAAAACTAAGTTTTTCTTGGTTAACCATGGCATCACTACGGCCTCCCAGGGAGACACATACAGGCAGGTTTAGCTACAGTTTCCTCTACCCTCAGCCTAGAGTTGGATCTTTATTCCTCAACCTCTTCTGCTGGCCTTTCTCTCTGCCGCTAAGTCACTTTTTGCAGGCCTCCCACATTCAGGACAGGTGACAAAACATCCAAGAGTGAGAAGTGAGTATATGAGGCACAGCTAAGTTGACTGGACCTGAACCCTTTGCAAACAAGAACTACAAATGCTGGACAAAAAGTAAAAAGAAACTCTACCCAATGATCTGTCTGAACTGAACCATGTACACCTTTAGGCAGACTCAGAGCAGCTTTGCTAAGGATAGGCAGTCTGAACTGTGATTTAAGACAGTATTAAAGGGACTAAGTTTACAATTCAGTCTACAAGGTAACTGCCTGCAAAAACAAAGTCAGCATTCTCTGGATGAGTAAAACAGAATCCAGATTCTCCACATTGTGCAATATTCTATAACCTCTGTAACTATTCAATAAACCACTATAATATAATATACCTCTAAAGACTTCTGATAGATGAAAAGCCAGGAATATATGACCTAGTTTCAAGCGGAAATTCAACCAACCAAGAACAGTCCTGGGACAACTAAGATGCTGAGATGAGAAGACAAGAATTTTATCCAACAAAGTAAAAGAAATTATGCTGTAAAAAAAGATTTAAAATCTTAACTAAGAAATAGAAACTAAAAATAAGAACCAAATGGAACTTCTAGAACTGAAAAAAGTAGTATCTGAAATTAAAATCTCACAGGATTGGCTTACTAAGCAGAATGGAGATAACAGGGGAAGAGTCTGTGAATACAGAGAAATATATAATCTAGGACAGAGAGAGAAATAATTGAAAAATAATAAAACCTTGAGAACCTGCAGGACAATATCAAAAATCATAACAATAAGCAGTTGAGTCCCAGGAGTGAAGGAAACAGAGAATGTAACAGAACAAGTACTTGAGGACATATATAGTGGCCAAAAACTTTCCTAAATTTGGTGAAACGCATATATTTGATATTCAAAAAGCTTGATGAACCCCGAATGGGATAAATATAAAGAAATCTGTGCCTAAGCAGCACAGTCCTAAAGACCAAAAGAAAGGGGGAAATACTCAAAGCACCCAAAGGAAAACTAGGCATGTTACACGCATGTGCAGGAATATAACTGAGTAACCACAGGCGCATCAAGACTAAGAAGCCCAAAGGCAGTGGAACAAGATCCCTAAAGTTCTGAAAGTACACCTGTCAACCTAGAGTCCTGTACTCAATTGGATACAATCTCCTTCCAGAAGGAAGGTAAAATTCAGATGAAAGAAAGACTAGAGAATTTGTTGCCATTCATAAAAAATGCTGGCTGGGCATTGTAGTTCATGTCTGTAATCCTAGCACTTGGGAGGCTGAAGCAGGAGGATTGCTGCAAGTTCAAGGCTAGCCTGAGCTACATAGTGAGTTCAAGGCCACCCTGAACTGCATAGTGAGACTCTGTCTCAAAAAGACAAAAACCAAAACATAAGAAATGCTAAAAGAGGGCTGGTGAGATAGCTTAGCAGCATAAGCACCTGCCTGGCAAGTGCAAGGTCCTGAGTTCGACTCCTGGTGCCCACATAAAAAAATAAATAAAAATAAGAAACACTAAAAGAAGTACTTTGGAGAGAAAAAATACCAGCTGGAAATACGGCTTAAGGAAGTAATAAAGTAATATTAAAACAAGGAGGATGTGGGCAAATACACATGACTTTTAATATTTAATTTCTTTGAAATTCAAAAGATTGTTTAAAGCAAAAAATACCACGTTTTCTTCTGGGTTTATTATTATGTAGCTCGAACACACAGTGACCACTATAGCACAAAGAACGGGTGGGGGAATATGGAGTTGTAAAGTTTCTCTATTTTATGTAAAGTGGTACAACTAAACTGAGAAGTCAAAGATGCACATTATGTATATTATGTATATTTTAATCCCTTAACACTCACTAGTAATGTAATATAAAGAGGTATAGTTAAAACACAGTAGACTAATTAAATGGAATTTTAAAAAATATTCAAGTAATACAAAAAAAGGTAGAGGGCAGGTGATATAGCTCAGCGGCATAAGTGCCTGCCTGGCAAGTGCGAGGTCCTGAGTTCGACTCCCGGTACCTGCATTAAAAAAAAAAAAAAACGTAGAAAATAAGGAGCACAAAACAAGGAAGATACAGAAAACAAATAATAAATTGGCACATCCAATCGTATCAGTAATTATGTTAAAATGTTAATGGACAGAGCATTGTAACTAAAAGGCATAGTTTTTCAAAATCAATTTTTTAAAAAAGCTGGGCATGGTGGCTCATGTCTTTAATTCCAAGTGCTCAGGAGGCTAAGGCAGGAAAATCTTAAATTTGAGGTCAGTCTGGACAACTTAGCAAGACTCTTATCTCAAATTGAAAAAGTAAAAGGACCTGGGGATGTAGTTCAGTTCTAGAGCATTTGCCTAGCACGCACAAGGTCTTGGGTTTGATTACCATTACTGAAAAAAAACAAAAACCTACATCTCACAATTATTAGGTTGGCCACTATCAGGAAGGAAGGAAGGAAGGAAGGTAGGAAGCAAGGAAGAAAGGGAGGAGGAAGGAAGGAAGGAAGGAAGGAAGGAGATTTGGGAAAAGAAGGTTGTGGGGAAATTGGAAACCTTGCACATTATTGGTAAAAATGTAAAATGGTATGGCCATTGTGGGAAATATTATGGCAGTTCTTTAAAAAATTAAAAATAGGATTAGTATATGATCCAGTAAGTCTTCTTGGTATATATTCCAAATGAATATAAATCAAGGTCAAAGAGATACTTGCACTCATGGTAATAGCAGTATTCACGTTAGCCAAAAGGTAGAAGCAATTTGCGTGTCCCATTGACAAACGAATGGATAAATAAGACATAATGTGCATACAATGGAATATTACTCAGCCTTAATAAGGAAGGAAATTCTGACACATGCTACATCATAGGTAAACTTGGAGGACATTATAGTAAGTAAAATAAGCCAATGACAAAAAGACAAATTCTGAATACTTTCACTTATATAAAGCATTTGGAATAATCAAACTAATGGACACAGAAAATAGAAATGTGGTTGCCAAGGGTGGAGAAGAGAGAAATGGAGAATCGTTGTTAATGGGTATAGACTTTCAGTTTTGCAAGATTAAAAAATTCTAGAGATTTGTTGTGCAAAATGTAAATGTAAAACTACTGAACTATACATTTAAAAATGCTTCAAGTGATAAATTTTGTTATGCATATTTTACTACAGTTAGACATAAAAAAGTTAAAAATCAAGATCCAGTTGCAATAATAATTTTTAAGTCTGTTACTTTAAATATGGAAACTCAGATTGAACATGAATAGTTAGATATAGATATAGCATGCCACTAGTAAGCAGAGGAAAGCTGGAGCGGCTACATTAATATGAGACAAAATAGACCTCAAGATAGAGGCATTTAAAGAGGTACAGACACTTCATAATG
The DNA here is from genome assembly GCA_028451465.1 of Erethizon dorsatum. NCBI lineage: Eukaryota > Metazoa > Chordata > Mammalia > Rodentia > Erethizontidae > Erethizon > Erethizon dorsatum. Next base: position 113,027,508 of record CM051822.1, on the reverse strand, counting down.
TTAAAAGAGTCAATTTATCAGGAAGACATAACAATCATAAATATATATGCACCTAATAAAAGAAGAAATAGACAATTCTTTAATCTTAGAGATTTTAACAACCATCTCTCAGTCATCAATAGAACAAATACAGGAAAATTCAGTTAAAAAATAGGGGATATAAAAACATCTATTACCTTGACCTAAATGATACTTACACTACACTCTGAAATTTCAGAATGCACGCTCTGTTCAAGTGTGTTCTTCAAGTTAGGCCACTACATGCTGGGTCACATAGCAAGTCATAATGAATGTAAAGATTTGAAATAACGCAGAAGTTGTACTCTAATAAAAATGGCATTAAGTTAGAAATCAATAACAATATGATATCCAAGAAAACCCCTGTGGTAGACAGACTAAGGTCGCCCCCACCAAGATATTCATGCCCTAATCCCTGGAATCTGTGAATATGTTACCATATGTGGCAAGGGGGAATTAAGGTTGTGGATAGAATTAAAGCTGCTAATCAGCTGACTTTATGATGAAATATTATATTGGATTATCTGGTTGGGTGTGATGTGCTTACAAAGGTCCATTAAAATGAAAGAAGGAAGGGAGGAAGTGGTCAGAGGGTTGTGATGTCTATGATGTGAAAAGGTCTCCATGGGCCATTGGTGGCTTTGGGGACAGAGGAAGGGGCCACAAGCCAAGGAACACAGGTAGCCTCCAGCAGCCAGAGAATTGGACTCCACCTGGAGTCTCCAGAAGGGAACACAGCCCTGCTGACTCCTCAGTGTCCACCCAGCGAGACCCAGGTGAGATCTCTGGCCTACAGAACTGTAAAATAAGTTTTACGTTGTTTTAAACCATCGTTTTTGTAATTTATTGTGGCAGCAATAGAAAATTAAGACAACCCCCAATTTCAATTCATTGTGGTTCTTATAATAATTTGGTTTAATTAAAATGAAAGTTAAGGAAGTTGGAAAATAAAGAGGAATTCTGTCTGGCAGAAGAGCAGCAGTGATTCTTCTTCCCACCTTATCGTTGGAGTGGGGTTTGGATGACAGTCCGCATTTTTCACAGCAGGCTGGACAATCAATGCTGGTGCCCAGCACAGTGGGTTGCATGGAGTGTCTGTCCAAAGATTCGTGTCTATGCAGAGCCTCAGAACAGGATCTTATTTGGATATAGAGTCTTTGCAGATGTAAGTAAGGATCAAGTTGAGATCACCTGAACTAGTGTGGTGTGACAGTTAAGATCAATTGTCAACTTGATTGACTCTCAAGTGCCCCCGTGGATTGATAAAGTGCACTTCTGTGTGTATCTGGGTGGGTTGTGGAGATAGGATCTTGGGTACTTTATCTGGCCCTTCACTCCTTCCTCCCTAGCGCTGTTCTGCTTCCGCACCGCCATGAAGTGAGTAGCTTTGCTCCTCCAAGCTCTTCCGCCACGATGTTCCTGCCTTGGAGCCAGCTGACCATGGACAGAGGCTTCAGAAAATGTGAGCCAAATAAACTTCTCCTTTAAGTTGTGTGGGTCAGGTATTGCGCCTCAGTGATGAAAAGCTAATAGAGGTGGACTCTAAATTCAATGAGAGTTCTTCGGAAGGAGCAGAAAAGGACTCAGAGAGATACAGAGGGGAGAAGACGTGACAATGAATGCAGACTGGAGAGATGGGGGCACACAACAAGGAATGCCAAGAATTGCTGGCAGCCATCAGAAATCAGGAGACAGGACCGGGGATATAACTCAGTGGCATAACACCTGCCTGGCAAGCACAAGGTCCTGAGTTTGATTCCCAGTACCAAAAAAAAAAAAAAAAAAAAAAGAAATCAAGACAGCCACAAAATGGATGCTCCCTCAGAGCCTCCTGAAAGAACCAGCCATGTTGGCACCTTGATTCTAGACTTCTGGCCCCTGGAACAGTGTGAGAATAAATTCGTGTTGTTTTAAGCTCCTCAGTTGATGCCAGTTTGCTATGGTACCTAAACAACAAGGTACCTAAAGGACAACACGGTACCTAAAGTGTTGGTCTTTTTTTCCTTCAGTACTGGGGATTTAATCCAGGCCTTTTCACTGACATCCATTCCCAGCCCTTCTTTTATGTTTTTATTTTGAGACAAGATCTTGCTAAGTGGCTATGTTTCCCAGGCTGGACTTGAACTTGCTGCCTCAGTCTCCCAGAGTATTGGGATTACAATATCTGGCCAGAGTATTGGTCTTGAACCATGACAACCAGAGGCACCCAAGGACTCCAGGGAGAATCAGTGGCCAGCTGGCAGGTGTCAGGCACTGGGAGTCACGCTTGTTTCTTTTTGTGCTTCTCTGAATTATTTACCCTTCCCCCAGGGAAGCACGCATGGTCTCTCTGCAGCCTTCATAGAAGCCCTGAACTAGGAGTTGACCTGTGTCCTGGCCCCATCCTCTCCCCAGATACTGGCAGGCCCTGAGACCTGTGCCAGGGGCATTAGGCCTGTGAGAATCAATACCATCATGGAGGGGGCTGGTCAGAGGCCACATCAAACTTTACATCCTCAAGTCGCCTGGTCCCTGGACATGATGACATGGACTCTGGGTCTGCGTACTGGGTCTGTTGAATCCACAAGCAATGTCGCTGCCTTTACTTCTGTGGTTCCCTCCCAGACCAGGCAGAGCAGTGGGTTCACCTGCTGAGAGAAAGAGGGGGGAGAGGAGAGAGGAAGAGAGGGGAGGGGAGAAGAGGGGAGAAGAAAGGAAAGGAGAGAAGAGAAAGAAGAGAAGAGAAGGAAGAGAAGAGAAGAAAAGAGAAAAGAGAAGAGGAGAAGAAAGAGGAGAAAGCTGCCATGTTTGGCCCATGCGGTTGTACAGAACCACCTGGGCAGGATGAATTTGGGAGGGTGGAGCTGACACTGTGCACCCAGCTGGCCAGCCCACCCAAGGAACACAGGTCCTCGCGCTGTCATTTAGGAGGCAAAGTGAAGCCCAGGACTAAAGGAAAAGTCTTAGTCTGTAGTCCAGGGCTGGCATTTCTGACTGTGAGATATTTGGAGTAGGTCATGCCTCAGGAGGTGGCAGCTTCTACTGTGAAACACAGTTGTCCACTTAGCATTCAGATGTCCCAGGTAGCTGGAGCACAACCCTAAGCAGGGCCAGAGTAGCCCCTCTCCAAGGCCTCCTGCTAAACTGACTCTGGGGGGTGAGGAGTGGGGGATGCAGGCTGCGCTGTGTGTGTGACAGGCACCTATGAGACAAATACCGAGTATCATCTAGGCCTTTGGGGAATGTTCTGATTACTCCTAAGAGCCACAAGTAAAAGTCACTCAGGCGGAGGGGGCAGGTATTGCCAGCACTGGGGAGGGGGCCACACAGGGACCCAAGATGCTGCCCAGAGAAGAGTCATCTAAGGATCCCAAGCTGAATCTAATGGAGTCTCAGCTCTCACCATGACCCCAACTTTAAGTCCACCTCTAGTCCTGGCTCTTGCTGACTCCTACTTCTGCCTTTAACTTCAGCCCAAAATGAGCAGGCCCACAGGTGGTAATGTAGCATGTCCTTCCTTATCCCAGCAGCCTCAGGAGCAGAATGTGTGGCCCTGCCCTCCCACCCCCTGGCCTGGGTCTCAGCCCTGGGGTGCATGCACCAGGTGTGGGGTACGGGTGTGCAGATTTCTCCTCTCTGTGGCCAGGTCACAGTCATGTGTGCTCTGACTGCCCTGTTTGGCCTCCCTGGGGAAGAGGGACTCCAAAGGGGAGCAGGGAACAGGAATTGCAATGAGCTGAGGGCAAACCTGGGCAGGGGACTGCAGGCTGGGAAAAGGCCTGGAGTTGGTACACTAGGTGGGTGATGGCATGTGGCTGTTTTCATTCAAGCATCTCTTCAGGAGCTGGTGAGCGTGGTGGGCAGAGGACAAGGGGACATTCCTCCTTATCAGAAGAGCCTGAAGACCTATGTGTATGGTGGCCAGTGGAGTATGGACAGCGCCCTCACTCTATTCTCAGGACAGGGATCCCCGACCACACTGGGGTTAGTGATGTGAGGCCTGTGAGATTGGCAAGTGTCTTGCTAAGTCAGCCTCTTGTCTCCAATACAGAGGGAGGTGCTCACTGGAACAACATGGGTGTGGGGTCCTGCCATGTTCTTACTTGCAGGTCCAGGGACGCATGTGTTGTCCTTTATAACCAGAAAGCCTCAGACACAGGGAAATTTCTACACCCTTATTCTCAGAAGTCCCTGGAGCCTCAGGCCCCAGTGGAGTCACTCAGTGCTGCAGGTCGGCCCCCCTGCAGGTCGGCCCCCGCCCCATGGGGCACCTTTCTGACTAACCGGCTGATTTCCATTGGGGCCCACAAGCAAATGACTTCATGCTGCTGACTGCCCATCCCTGGCTCCTTTATATATTTTGATGTTCATGGAGAGGTTTTCATTGCTTTCATGTGGTGCCCAAACTACCTGCTTTTCCTCTCCCCACATCAGCCAGCACTAATGTGCTGATCCAAAATTGAACACTGGGATTGTTTGGATGGGGCTGTGAGGGTGAACATTTCAAATTAGGGAGAACATCCTGGTAACTGGGAGCACTTGTAATCCCCAGCCTTACCAACTTAACCATTCCTAAATTCATTTCAAAGAGAGGAAAAATTACTCTCCCTCAATATCCCTTGAAATTGCCTACCAGAAACTCTCTGAAGGGACACGTGGATGTGTCCCAAATTCGGAAGGAGGATCTAAAGATTGGAATCGTCTTTTTTGTATCATGCAGACAACATGAAGCCTGAAAAAACACCAACAGGACACTGTGTAGAAGGCAGCACTAATGTCCAGACAGTGTCATTGTCATTTGCCTGTACTCATAGACTTTAAAACACTTTCGTTCATCTTGGAATAGTGCAGAGTACCAATCAATAAGTCAGAGTATAGAATTTTCAGGACAAATGAATAAGCTCAGGGAAGCTTGCTGTATTAGTCTGCTTAAGCTGATGAAACAAAATGCCACAGGCTGGGCGACTTAAATAACACTCATCGCTCACAGTTCTGGAGGCTGGAAGTCCGAGGTCAAGAGGTTGGCAGGGCTGACTTCCGGTGAGGCCTCTCTTGGCACAGACAGCCACCTTCTCGCAGTGTCCGCACATGACTTTTCCTCTGTTCACACACATTCCCTGGGACTCTTCCTCTTTCTGTAAGGACACATGTTGGATCAGGGACTCATCATATGGACTCACTGAACCTTAGCAGCCTTCATAAAAGTCCCATCTCCAAATTTTCTCACCTTGTGGGATAGAACTTCAACCTGTGAACTGTGTTGGTGGTGGTGGTGGTGGGGAGACACAGTTTAGTCCATAGCACTTGCCAGGACACTCTGCCTGCTAGCTTGACTCTTGGTAATGTTCCCACTTGGGTTCAGTCATAAGTTTTAGATAGCCTGAAAGAGGGAGTTGCCATTCACTGCCCTGAAACAAGCAGCCTGTAAGGGACAGCCCTGGTGGTGGGGCCTGCTATGTGCTGCCTGCACCGTTAGGGCTTCCTTCCTTCCTCTCTGGTCCTTGCCACAACTTCAAGACAGGCATCGGGCCGGTGAGATGGCTCAGTGGCGTAAGCGCCTGCCTGGCAAGTGCGAGGTCCTGAGTTCGACTCCTGGTACCCACATAAAGGAAAAAAAGGGCCGGTGATATTGCTTATCGGCACAAGTGCTTGCTGGCAAGCACGAGGTCCTGAGGTTGACTCTCGGTACCCCCTTAAAAAAAAAAAAAAAAGACAGGGGTAATGGTCCCATTTACAGAGGATGGGGTACCAGGAGATGAGGTTGTTTGGCCAAAGGCCCCCAGCTAGTATGTCCAGGCCTTGAAGGCAGACTGGCTGGAGAACTTCCTGGCCTTGTCTAGCAGGAGCAGCAAAAGCCTGCTGTGCTCACAGGTCCTGTGGATTGAGTAAAATTGTCACATTAATAGGGATGAAGCATAAAACTTGGAGCCTGCTGTGAACATCCTAAGGCTCTGATTTGCACTGTTTTATTTGTATTTTTATAAGATGTCTCATAACTGTCATTGAGTGGATGTGAAAGGAAACACACTTCCAGCCTCTTACCTCTGTCCTTTGTGAATATTTTGATGAACTCCCTAGGAGCAAGCATTTCCAAAGAAAGAGTGTGTTGGTCTTATTCTACAGTAAGTGTGCCCAACAGATCCCTGGGAGGTCACTTCCATACTCTGCTAGAGATGGCCACAGTCAGTGGGCAGCCAGAGGTGCTAGGGGAATGGCCCCAAGGCTGGGTGGGCCACGGACTCTTAGAGTAGGCCCTGAGGAAACTGCCCTGTCTCTGTCTCCGGCTCCTCCTGTGAGGGCAGAAGCAGGTTCCAGTGGCCTCATAGAAATGGGGAGTGCGTGGCTAGAAGCCAAGCTGCTGAGCAGGCACCACAGCTTAGAGTGGGTTCCTACAGTAACCTCATCCACTGGAAAGCATAGACCACCTCCATCTTGTTCTAATATGTATACAACTGCAGGATGATTTCCTGAGTGGGGAATCAGTGGTGGAGTAGGGATATTTGAGCATGGGGCTGTTCCACTTTTTGATTCTCACAAGGACACAATCTGGATTAAGGGCATCATGGCCAGGACCCAAATGTCATGACCTTCACTTGCCTAGAGGAGGCAGCCACAGCCCGAGGGGAGCCTGTTCTGATGGGCAAATTGGAGCCCAGGCTTGCGACCACAGTCTAGCTGACACACAAATCTATGGTCTACCCCCTCAGTGGGATTCTTGCCCAGGTATGCTCTGGCTGGGCTAGGATTAAAGGAGGCAGACTATTAACCACATCAGGTGTCCTGTAGACCCCACTCTGCATGGGAATCTCCCAGCTCTGGGCCTGACCAGCTCTGCACCCAGCTTCCAGGACCACCAACCCTGGTGATGTGCCATCTAGGAAGGGCTCAGGATCACTCTGTACAATTCCACAGTCAGGCTTATATATGCATGTGATTGCTGTCTGGTTCTATGACTGGGCAATTTTGCTTCAGAAATATAACTCAAATTTAGGGAAACTGGATTTTATGTCAAAATGCCAGAAACTGTTGGCATGAATGTTAGGTGACCCATTATCAAAGTGAGGGTGGGCTGAGATGGATCCAGGGCACTCTAGAGAGGAAAACTACTGTTGACTTTATCCCTCTTGTGCAGAGTTGATGCGGCCCAAGAGGGAAGGGGTGTGCCTGGAGAGCTGAGGGAGGCACAGGAGAGTGTCATAGCCTGCCAGAAGGGCTGCCCACCAACATCCTGGGCCTTCATCACCTCATTCATCAGAGAGAGATACAAATACCACCCCCTTGGATGAGGGGAAGGAGACACAAACTCATCCAGGCAGGAGGAGTCTGGTACTGTTTTGACATACTTTAAGGGTTGTTCCTCTAATCTCTGCTTTGCCAAAAAAGACCCAAAGGCTTCTTCTCTATGTGTTTGCAGATTTCATCTTTGATAAAAGATCCTATATGGTAATTCACTCATGGCAGAGGTGACTCCGGCAGGAGGCGTGGTAGCCTCCTGGAACTGGATGGGGTAGAGGAGCAGGACACAGACGCAGATAACAGCATCTTAGAGATCATTATTAAAATGCACAACCATGGGGCGAGGGACTAAGAGATAGGACAGGCAGGGCCTGCCTCCTAGGTCAAGAGCAGGATTTTCTGGGAGCCAGTAAAGCACAGGCACAGAGCAAGAGCTTGGTGTTGAGGCACCCCCTGCCACTTAGGAAGAGCAAACCCATGGTACGGATGGGCAGTGGTGAGGAACATGGGGGCTGAGCTGATGAAGTTCACTGTCTATGGGTGGCTTCTGTGTTCATTTCCTGGAACTGCTGTAACAAACTGCCACAAGTGTGGATGACCAAAACAACGGAAATGTATTCTCTCATGGTTCTGGAGGCCAGAAGTTCAAGATCAAGGTGTCTGCAGGGCTGCACTCTCTCTAAAGGCTCTGAGGGAGCCTCCTTCCTGCCGACCTTGGCTTGCTGATGTTCTGTAGCTTGAAGCTGCAGTACCCAATTCTCTGCCTCTGTCATCATGGCTGTCTTCCTCTTTTTCTCTCACAGGATACCAGCCATTAGAGCAAGGATCTGGAATGGCCCCCAAAGGCTCATGTGTTGAAGGCTTGCTCCCTAGCTGGTGGTGCTATTGGGAAGTAGTGGAAACTTTAGGAGGTGGGACCTAGTTGGGGGAGGTAAGTTCCCTAGGGGCATGGCCTTGAAGGACACATTTTGTCCCTGGCTCCTTCCTCATTCTCTCTCTCTCCCTCTCTCTTTCCAGCTTCCATGAGGTGAGCAGCTTTGCTGTGCCACATACTTCCACCATGATGTTTTGCTTCACCACAGGCCCAGAAACAATGGAGAAAGCTAACCATAGACTTAAACCTATGAAACCATGAACCAAAGTAAACCTTTCCTCATTTAAATTGTTTTTCTCTGGTATTTTGTAACAGCAACAAAAAGCTGACCGGTCATTGGATTTCCCACCCTAAACCAATAGAACCTCAATTACATCTACTTAATACCTGTATCAAATATCACATTCTGGGTGGATATGATTTGGAGGGACACTGCTCAACCCACTGCACTTTCTTCAAGAAGTTGGTCATAAGAGGAGCCCTGCTTACCTCAGGTTGAAGTGACTTTGGTTTTCATTCCTTAAGTCAGCCCTCTAACACCCCAAAGCATCATGCAATATTGACAAATGTCACAAGTGTTTTCTGAAGAACACCGTCCAGGAAGGAATTCCATCCAGGTTGATGGTCTCAGTGGGTAGAGTTCCAGTTGGCCATGCCTCTATTTCCCAGGCACACAGTTCCCTTATGTGGCTCAGCAAGCCTCCCACTCCCCCCAGTCAGCAGCTTTCTTCCAGGTGAGCACTTTTTCCATGAGTAGGGAAGGCACTGACCCTGAAGGGTGAACTAAGCCCCAGCACCGACAGGCTCCAGTCCCACAGAACCAAGCTGTCCTGGCCTCCTGGACCTTTTTTCTGGCCCTTATCATCCCACCCTCACTCACTGCAACTTTCAGCCCCTGACTTAGATGGGATCTATTCAACAGGACTTAAAAGTACTCATTTGCCTTCAAGTGGTAACAACAAAATTGGAGCTAACTAAAGGAGAAGAGGACTTACTGAGAAAACTTGGAGACATCTCTCAGAGCCAGCATGCTAAGGTGGGTTGCAAATATGCAGGCCCTCCTTCCCCCTCTCCATTTGCATCCCTGGGCACATTGGTCATTGGCTTCCTGCACTCTGCAAATCAACTTTTTCCATGTGGCTGCCCAAAGCCCTCATCTGGGGGTTCAGCCAGCAGAGCCTAACATCCCTCAAGTTCCAAAACGTCAAAGCAGCAACTCATTGGTCAGGTGCCCTCCAGTCAGCAGGGGCCAGTGAGGGACAAGAAGTTCCCAGGAGAAAGTGAAATGTTGGGCAGGCAGACCTTCAAGGTCACTCCACAGTGCCATTATAGAGTGATCATCTGGCCCTGTGAATGGCATTTGGAAGCCACTAGGCTAATGTTTGTCATTTGAAACTAATTCTCTCTACAGGACCTGGCAAGTGCCTAGTCTGGAGCCAAATCCAGCTATTACAGCCATTTGGCCAACACTTGCTGGGTTACAAGTGAGAGACGCTGGGCGCAGGTTCCATCAGCTCCTCCTGGGGCCTGGGGGTTGCAAGAATCAGGAAGAAGGTAATGGAAACTTCCTCTAGACTGGAAAGCCATGCACTAGGAGGGCCTTTCTGCCTGTTCTGCCAGCTTGCCCTCAGCCAGCCAACAACCATCCAATTTCCTGGTCCACAAACAGACAGTGTGACCCTCACAGAAGGCAGCAGCATGTCCTCATATGCTCTTTAATGCAGGGCAGCTGGCAGCAACTCAGAAGAGGTAAATAAGGAAGGGGGAAAAGAAAGGCGTGGGTCAAGAAGAGAATCCAGGTATAATGAGAGAGCTGGGAGACCCTGGGCAAACTATGACCTTCAGGCTAGATCTGTTCTGCTGCTTATCAGGACATGACCACGGACATTTGTTTAAGTGTTGTCTATGTCTGCCCTCACCCCATGTGGCAGAGCCAAGTGGCTATGGCTAAGACCACTGACTCACAAAGCCTAAAATATTCATTATTTGGCCCTTTACACACAGGTTTGCTAATCTCTGCTGGAGCTGGCTGTCCCATATGGTGGCCACCAGCCTTAGGTGGCTCTTAACTTATTGACACTTGAGATGTGTCTAGTCTAAGTGAAATGACATGGGCTCTAAATATGAACCACACTCCATATTTCAGACTTCATGAAGTAAAAGATGTAAAGCATCCATTAATAATATTTGCATATTGATGACATTGAGATTTTTTAATATGTTGGGTTAAGTAAAACATTATATTAGAAATAATTTGACCTGCTTATTTTTATACCTTTAATGTGGCTACTACACACAATAACTGCATCCGCAGCTCCCACTGTATTTCTTCTAGTGCTCGCTTAGAGATGATGTCATGACTCTCTTCCGTCTTCTGGATAGGCTCCCCTACAAGTGGACTTGATGATTTCAAGCACCTTCTTATTCAAATTACAGGTCACAGATTATTAGTGACCAGGGAATCAATTTAATAAGCCATGACTAGAGTTTTTAGAAAAGAAATAGGATAAAATAGAAAATGTTTAGAGCAAATTGCACACTGAAGACGAGCACTGGTTTTTAAAACCTATTTCAGTTATGCCTTATTTATAGCATCTACTTAAGCATTATAAGTTGTAAGATGCACCATGATCATATGCACAAAAAAGAAAGAAAACAGTCCTCTAAGCCATCATGCAAGATATTCACAACAAATATTCGAAATGCCAGAATCGGACACAGAGTTTGAGTCTTTTCTCTATTCCAGGGGACTTACCTCTTCCTCCTGCCTTCTGTTACACTTATGAGTGGGTGGCAACTCATCTTTTTACACGTGCACATGTCTCAGTTGCCAAACGCAGCCCTACCTCAGGGACTTGTGGGCACCATCACTTCTTAATGCTTTTGACTATTCTGCAAAAGGCAAATGGCCCCATGATCCTCCTCCTAACGATGGATATTTGCTGTACTAATGTGAAACTTATAGTCCCTACCTTTTTGCATGTCAACATCCTTTCATTTCAGTGAAACTCACAGTGAGTCTCTTGGAAGACATTTTTACAAAAATTAAATTGGACTCACATAGTACCAAAAACATGTATAACTTGGTGATGAGGGAGGTGATGAGGGTGTTAGCTATGGCCAAGTCTCTACCAAGCCAGCCATGACCCTCTGTCTAGGCAGATTGAATTTTGAGACAGAGTGCATTTTCAGAGATGCTTCACAAGGTGACAAGATGTGCATCTAGGACATATGTGACAATAAGTGAATATAAACCTGTGAGCACTGGTCCACGTAAAATGCATTTCTTACCCTAGGTTGTACTAAAAAAATATTAAGTGCTGCACATGTTTAACACTCCCATTGACAAACCCCAGCGTTTTGCAAAGGCTCTGGAACAAATGACCTTGAGGCTCAGGAGACCAGAGGGTAAATCACATGCCCACTTTTAGAGAGAGTTTCGTTGCCTGCTTCTTACTCATCCGCCATCTTGAGGCTCCCCCTACCCACTTTTAAACTAATCCCTAAGGTGAGCCCCACAGACTCCAAATCAAATACACATAGGAAGGGAGCAGAGCAGGCAGAACAGTAGTGGTGAGTGCAACTGCGGCCAGGTGGACACCTTCTGTGTAGTCAATCGAGTAGATCTGAAGATACCACTGCATTTACCATTTGCTCCCAATTAATCTTAACTGTCTGGGAAAAAGGTGGATGGGGTATCTTGGACTATCAGCTCATAAGTTATCTCATAGACCAAACATTACGTTCATTGGTCCTTGTAATTGTTCAACAATTACTTATCGAGCATGTGCATAAGCCAGGCACAGGCAGCACCTCGAAGAAGGTGTTGTTGGACATGGCGAGAGTCTAGAATCTCAAAGTGAAGCAGCCAGGCTGGGGACAGTCATTTAGTGTGGAGGACAAGATGTGGCATCACTGGGATTAAGGCATCATCGCGAGATGAGATGAACCTACTGCGGCAAGCTGCTACTTGGTCTGGTGAGTGCTGACCCCATGTGGGGACCATAGGTCTTGATCAGCAGCCCACCCTACCCTGCTTTACACTGAGGGAGTCATGGAATCCTTGGCCCTGATCACAGAGGCTTACTTGGGTGGTGAAGTGGAGGAACTCTTGGAAGTGGGCACCTAGTTTATCTTGGGATGTGCAAAACAAACAAAGCTTTGTCTCCAGCTTCCCTGAACAACTGGCAATTCTCATTCCACTCCTGGCATCTTTCTTGTAGGCCCCACAGCCTGAATGCTGCAGCTTTGGTAACAGGTTGCAGTTATGGTGTGTCTCTGGTGGTGAGTGTTGCATACACAGCTTTAGAATGAGGTTAGAAGCTGAGGCTATGCAATTAATGGGTTTTGCATTAAGATATAATACAGATGCTGTCACTTGCATTTCACAGTGCTGGTTAGAGCAGATGTTGAATACTTAATATTTTGACTATTTACATGTGGTCATACACTTGACTCCTACACCAAAAAAGAGAGTTCTGGATGCAGCAAGGTCCTCTTGGAGCAGTGGTTTGGGGGTAATGCAGTGAAAAGTCCAGATGGGCTGGGGGTGGGGCACGATCCCCAAGGAGATCTGTCCCTGCACTTGTCTCCATCACTGAACAGCAAGCTGGCTCTGTGAGCCCAGGCAAATGGTTTCTGACCTCTGCTGTTTGGAAAACTCCATGGGAGCCCTGTTAGTCACCCCTGTTTCAACCACCCAACAAGGCTGCTTCCACCACCATTCCAGCTCCTTCAGAAGCAGCACTGGGTGAGTTTTCCTTCCCGACAGAGTTTGTCCTAGAAAGGCACCCCATCCCTTGCAGACTGAGTCAGGAAGTTAAAGCAAAGTTATGAATATTCGACAGCCTTCTATATATTATGATGCATAGTATGCTCCATGGAACACTATAGTGTGCTTATTATCGTTTGTTTCATAAGTAGACGCACCTTAAGAACAATTTATTCGGATATTAATACCCCATAAGGGAGACATCATCAGCCTGACTAGAAAACATTACTATGGTAAAGTCCTAGGAAAATCTTGCACAGCAGGCAACAAAATCAATAAAATCACATGGCACTAAAGGACAGGGAGACCCACAGTGTTGGTGAGTAGCTCCAGGTAGCTCATAGGGATGCTTGCAGGCAAGCCAGGCTTCTCCCTCCTGGCCCCATGGGGCCCCCAGGACCCCTGCCTAGGGGATCACCAGCCACCCTGACCAGCCCACAGAGGCCAGAGCCTGCCAGGCCCAGTTCTGCAGCAGGACTGTCCTACCTCTCTGGAGATGCCTCTGGCTTCCGTGAGGAGCTGCGTGCTGCTAAACAGTCCTGACTGGACCCCTGGGTGAGGTCACAGAACAACCTGGAGGGTGCAGAAGGAGTTAGTGAGAGACTCATCCTCACTGAAGGTCAGAGTACAGTGGACTGGGGTAAGACGCAGTGGCTCACTCACCAGTTGTGAGGCCTTGGGAGAATTTCTCAGCCTCTCTGTCCCTGCACTGGTTTCCTCTACTGTAAACGTGGATAACACAATGACCTGTTGTGAGATTAAGTGGGTTAATAGTGGTGCAGTACTCAGAGAAGCCCCTGGTGCAGAACAGGCACCTAGAGGGGTTTCCTGTCAATGCTGTTGTTATTATCATTAAGAGCAATGAGGACTTGGATGAGTCGTTTCCTTTCTCTGGGTTTCAGATCTTTCACCTGCAAAATGGAAGGAATAATGCATTGTCATAAGAATTAAATCTACAGATGGGTCCAAGGCAAGCACTGGGACTCTGCTGGGAAGAGGCAGGCCAGCTGCAGCCCAGCTGAAAGGCTCATTTGGAAAATGGAAATGTGTATCATAACCCCATTTGTCATGTGATCATGTTCATGACAGCCACACGGCACAATCCAAAGGAGAGATTTAGACCTAACAGGGAAAAAATCAGTTAAAATTGACATATCCATTAGAAGATTTTAAACTCAAAGTATGTTCTTCACAGAGTGTTAGAATGACTTCCTAGGTGGTGCTAAATCAATATCTCATACTTTGGATGAATTTATTATTTTGTTTTATAAAATCATCTGGTTCCTAAATTCTCTCCTGTTCTGCTCTGCAAATGACCCCAGGAAGGCCTCAGATGAATCATTTGGATGCCAGCCATGACACCACCTGAGACCCCTCTGAAAGGATGAGCCATAAGAGGGCTTCACTGTAGGGGGCCGAGCTCTTCTGTCAGCCACATCGTCCCCACACTCCACTTCAGGACTCACCCTGGCCCCTGGAGCCTTCCTGCTCAGTCGGTCTTTGTGCTGTTCTCAGCCTTGTCCTATTTGACAGGCTCAGAGTAGAGTCTGCGCACAGACAGGTTGTCCGTGTCCTCTGAGACACATGGAGACTAGAATGAGGACCAGCACAAATCACTGGTGTGTATCTTCTTTTTGGCTTCTTTTAAAAGTCTTTATTGAGTCCCCAAATAATATAAGTCATAGCTTACTTCAGTTATTCATGTAATACAGAAACAAGACAGTGATGCAATACAAAGTCTAAAGGAAAATCTGCCATCTCCTTCTGTGCCCCAGCGGAGGGACAGTGTAACGAGGGGCAGAAACCCCCAATATGCCCCAGACTCTCACTCCCTGGCCGGTGTCACCTAGTCCTCAGCCCAACCACCTGGCCCCAGGTCTGCTGGGGTTGTGCCCTGAACTCAGCTATTGTGCACAAATAAGGCCCTTGAAGATAAGATGGAGGTTTCCTAGGTATTTTATGTCTCTGAAGCAATGCTTTCATTCATATCTAAGAACATACCACATAATAGGAAAAACCTGAAATTGAGTATAAAATATAAGCCTTTCAGTGAACCACGCTTATGTTGATAAGTACAAAATAATTCTCCTCTGGGAAGTGGCTCAGATTTGTGGCTGACAGTGTGGCTTCTGGAATCAACCTCCTGAGTTAAGTCGCAACCTGAGTACATTCCAGCTGTGTGCTGTATGTGCCTTTGTTTCTTTGCCTTTGAGGTGGGACAGGATCCTTCCCACCTCAGAGCATTAGAGTACTTCACAGTGTCACCGAATTTGGGCCATCACTATGCTTTCTGCTGTTGCGTGGAGCCCACAGTGTAAGGAGAGTCTCCCGGGCTGGTCAGTGGCCTGCTTTTAGGGGAGAGTCACACAAGTGTCCCTGGGGCCAGCACACTCCCCCCAATACTACAGCTCTACAGTGGCCATGGTACATTGTTCATCATGTGCCACATGTTTCATGCACACTGAGAAACCTCAGCATTACTTTGCTTGTGAAGTTCCTCACTGGTGCTCAGGACCACTGTGTGTCCAGAGTCTCCAAAAGGGCAGTGCTGGGCGGTTGGGAGTGGGAAGTACAGGTAGTATGGGTAGGTTTGCCCCATTCCTATCCTGGGGCCTGGTGGTCTATGCTGGTCATGCCAGAGACCCTCAATCAACCCACCTGCCTGGGGACTGGCCCTGCCGCCGTGGTCTTGCTCTTCTGGGCTGGAGCTCGCCACAGCAACATCCCACAGTCATCCTGAGAGTAAGCCAGTGGGTTTCAAGGGACCTCATAAAGAGGACTTGTGAATCACTTGAACATGTCCTGACTCTACTTTGGGTTGAATATTGGTGCTAAATATGGCAGGCAGCTGTTTTTGTCCCAACTCCAAAAGTAAAAGCAAATGCGGAAGCCCAGCTCTCAGCCGAGAGGGTGCGTTCTGACTCCAAATCAAACCTTCCTCCTTGTCCATAAGGTCCCATTGTCACTAGACTCTGTCTACTCACTGTCATGCTTTCCTTGAAGCCCATGATGGAAGCAATCACGTGGAAATAAAGCTACATTTCTAAAAATCTAACTCCCGTCCCTAATCCAGGCCACCTTTGTTAAAAATGAAGCAACATACAAAGTGCTATTAATTTCTGCTCCAATGGTGCTCATTCTGCCAAAACCTGTAAGTCATGATGATTCCAACCAGATACCACAGAGCCCCACGTCTGAGTTCTCTACTCAAAGAAAAGAAACCGTGCTTTGTGTCTCATCCATCTTTTAATTATCCTTCCTGAGGACAATGTTTATACCAGCCCCTTTCAGAATGATGTGATTGATAGGAAACCCAATTCAGGTTTTTAATAAATGGCTGCAGAGTCATCCAAAAGGGTAAGTTTACTGTATTTGCTTAGGAGAGTACGTGTGTACACATACAAGCGTGTGTGTGTGTGTAGTTTTCAGACATTCACAGATGTACCTGCTGCTGTGCACAAGTCTGTGCTTTCGCAGCCAGGCCAGCAGAGGTGGAAGTTGAGCTGGCTCATGTGGGCACACACTTTTTGAAAAATCAGGAAGAGAATATCAGTGAATTTACAGAACATCAGGCCAGCAGAAATCATTTGTGTGTATCTTCTTTTTGGCTTCTTTTAAAAGTCCTTATTGAGTCCCCAAATAATATAAGTCGTAGCTTACTTCAATTTTTCATGCAATATAGAAATAAGACAGTGATGCAATACAAAGTCCAAAGGAAAGTCTCCCATCTTCTTCCACCACACCCTGTCTTGCCCAGGAGCACAGGCTGTTAGTAGGTGTGTGTCTGCACAAATGTGCACGTTTCTCTTTCTAAGCAGCTTCATTGAAATACAGTTCACGTGACAAGCACGCACCCATTCTGAAGCATACAATTCAGTGGCTTTAGTAAATTCACAGATCAGCATACAATCACCACAGCCAATTTCAGAGGTCTGTCAACACCTCAAAGAGAAACCTGGCACCCTTTAGCCATCACCCACTGCTTCCCATGCCCCTGATCCTTAAGCAACCACTGATTTCCTTTCTGTCTCCATAGATTTCCCTGCTCAGAACATCTAAAAACACAGAATCACACCATAATGTTTGCTCTCTGTTGTCTGGCTTCTGGCATTCAGCAGCAACTGTATAGTACCAACTCCTATATAAAATATTGGTTTACAAATTAGACACAGTAAGAAATTAACAAAAATAATGGATATTAAAATAGAACAATTATAACAATATATTATAATAAAATTTATACTTTGGTGGCATTGTTAAGTAAAATAAGGTACTGCGGTACTGTGATGGTCAATATGATGACCAAGACCACTGCTAAGTTACTAAAGGGTGAATATCATATACAGAGTGGATACACTGGACAAAGGGATGATTTGTGTTCTGAGCAGGAAGGAGTGGACAGTACAGAGATTTCATCATACTACTAAAAATGGTGTGTAATTTAGAATTTATAAGTAGTTTATTTCTGGAATTTTCTGTGTAGTATTTTTGGATCAAGGTTAATCATGGTTGAATCTATGAAAATCAAAACTCCAGATGAGGGGGCACTACTGTAACAGAAATTTATTCCCTCACAGTTCTGGAGGCAGAAATCCAAAATCAAAGTGTCAACAGGGCTGCGCTCTATCTGAGGGTTCTTGAAACAGAATCCTTCCTTGCCTTTCTCCCAGCTCTTTGGGGTTCCTGGAGTTCTCAGTATTCTTTGTTTGTAGCTATGCATTGCAACCTGTCTGTCCATTGTCACATGCCATTTCCCCTGTGTGTGTGTGTGTGTCTGTGTCCAGGCATTAGATTAGGGTGCATTCTAACCCGCTATAACCTCATCTTATGTAATTACATCTCCAGAGACCTAATATCCAAGGAAAGACATATTCTAAGGATCCAGGTGTACATGACTTTCAGGGGACAGTATTCAATCCAGTACAAAGATAGATACACAAATGTCATCGCATTTAGACTGCCTATCTTTTAAAAAAAATATTTTAATTAGTGCCTATCAATTTCACAGAATATTGGATTTCAATGTGGTATTTTCATACATGCATATCATATATTTTGATCATATACACCCCCCATTACCCTCACTTATACCTATGTTCTCTCCTCTCTTATTCCCTTCCTCTTATCTAGTAATAATCTCCCTTCTACTTTTATGTCATCTTTTTTAGACTCCACATTTTAGGAAAAACATGGGTGCTTGTCTTTCTGAGTCTGGCTTATTTCACTTAACATAATGATCTCCATTTCCACCCATTCTACAAATCGCAAACTTTTGTTCTTTTGTATACTGAATAATACTCCATCATGTATATATGCCATATTTTCTTTATCCGTTCATCTGTTGATGGGCACCTAGGTGGCTTCCATATCTTGGTTATTGTGAATTGTGCTGCAGTAAACATGGATATGCAGGTATTCTTATAGTATGCTGACTTTAATTCCTTTGGGCATATAGCAAGGAGTGGTATAGCTGGGTCAAATGGTATTCCTACTTTAAGTTTTTTGAAGACCCTCCATACTGATTTTCATAGTGACTACTAATTTATATTTCCACCACCAATGTAGAAGGGGTCCTTTTTCCCACATCCTTGCCAAGATTTATTGTTTGTTTGTTTGTTTGTTTTTTGGTGGGTACCGGGGGGTCGACCTCAGGACCTCGCGCACCAACAGGCACCCGTGCCACTGAGCGATATCACCGGCCCCTTTTTCGTATGTGGGATCCGGGAGTCGAACTCGGGCCCTCGCGCTTGCAAGGCAGGCGCTTATGCCACTGAGCCATCTCACCAGCCCAAGATTTATTGTTTTTATATTCTTGATGATAGCCATTCTGACTGAGTTGAGATGAAATATTGTTTTGATTTGCATTTTTTAATGGCTAAAGATGTTGAACATTTTTTTCATGAATTTATTGGCCATTTATACATCTTTTCTTTTAAGAAATGTCTGTCTAATTTGTTTGCTTATTTTTTGATTGAGCTATTTGGTATTTTGGTGTTAACAATTTTATCTTTCTTTCCTCTTTCTTTTCTCTCTCTCTCTCTCTCTCTCTCTCTCTCTTTCTGTCTGTGTCTCTCTCTTTGGCAAAGGAACCCAAAATGAACCCAGGGTCATTCCACTGGGCTACAGACCCATGTCCTTTTTTGAAAGTTTTATTTTGAGGCAGGGTCTTGCTAAGTTACTAAGTTTCTCAGTTTTATGGCTTGTGTCTAGATGAACCTCCACACACATACACACCAAAGCCTCATGAACTCATAGGTAGGATTTTTGGAGGTGGCTAGATCTAGGGTATGTCAATATGGATTAAGGGTGTGTGATAACTAAATTGGTTTAGCATAGTTCTGGGTGTGGGTAATGGGAAGTTCCACCCTTGGTGTGGATAGCACCAACCAATAGGCTTATAGCTTGGATGGAATATAAAGGGAAAGATGGAAACCAGTCTGTCACTGCTGCTGCTTTGCTGCTTTCTGCCTGCCCTGCCACGGACTGTGTCTTAGCTACTTTTCTCTCATTGCTGAGACAAAATACCTGACTCCCAAAATTAAGGAAGGAAAATTTTATTTATCTCACAGTTTGTGGAGGTTTCAGTCCATACTTGGCTTGCTCCAAGGCAGAGTGGTACATGGCAGAAGGCAACAGTTCATGGTGGCAGAAAACAGCAAAAGCAACAAGAGCAAAAGGGATGAGAAGCATGAGAGAGCAGGCCTCTTTCCCTCCCTTATATGCAGACTACCTGCCCCATGGTGGGTGTAGCACTCACACCCATAATCCCAGCACTAGACAATGAATCAGTCACAAACTCTAGAAGCCTGCCGCCATGACTGCATGAGGCTTTGAGGGGACATCCAGACACAAACCATAACAGACTGTTTCTTCTTTGCCTTGCTGCCCCACCTTAGAACCAGCCAAATATGAACTGAAACCTCTACAAACTGTGAGCTGAAATGAACCTTTTTTTTTTTTTATATGCAGGTACTGGGAGTCGAACTCAGGACCTTGTGCTTGCCAGGCAGGCACTTATGCCACTGAGCTATATCACCAGCCCGAACCCTTCTTCTTTTAACTTGTGAGTGTCAGGTATTTTGTTCCAGCAACAAGAAAAGTAACTAAGACACCCAGGCTGGAACTTGTGATCCTTGTGCTTCAGCCTCCCAGAGTGCTGAGATTACACATGCATGCTATCACATCCAGCTGTGTTAAAAATTTTAAGTTCTTTGTATACCCTAAGTGTTAATTCTCTGTCCAAAAAAGTAACTGGCAAAGATTTTCTCCCATTGTGTAGGTTGTCTCTTCGCTCTGTTGGGTTTTTTTCCCCTTGCTGAATAGAAATTTTTAATTTGATAAAGTCTCGTTTGTTGATTCTTGCTATTATTTACTGTGCTATTAGAGTCCTGTTCAGCAAGTCTTTGCCTGTGTCTGTGGTTTCAAGTGTTTCTCCTATGTTTCCTTCTAGCATAAACTGTTGATCTTTTTAGTCCCTTTATGATGGCAGTATGGCCTATACCCTAATGCACTGACCAGAATGTACTAGAATTGGCCCTGGGACAAAGACCTCCAGGGAGGAGCTGATGTCTTGAACTGAAAATGTGAAAACTCAGAAAATGGGATCTTTACAAAAAGAAAGAAAGCACATGCTTGCAGTCCCTGGCTGAGGCCCTCAAGTCTGCCTTGTCTCACAGCAGTTGCTAGCTCAGAGAATCTGCTGCACAGCCCTCCTGGGGAAGACTTCCCCTTCCGTAATGGGCCCTGTGCCAGCCCCTTCTTGTTGGTGTCCACTGTGGGTCAGAAGGGCTATCTAACCATGCTGCTCTGCCTTAAGACATGTGTTGAGGGTTTGTCTCCCTGTGCCAAAAGTGCCCAGAGCCCAGGAGAGGGTTGGGATGAATGCCTCTCTGCCTTCTGCATCCCTCTAACCCTTGTACTTAGGACAGGTGGCTTGGTCAGACTGCCCTTCCCCACCTGGGCTCTCAGCTGTCCACTCCTTCCAATCCATTGAGGCAAATGGGCAGCCTTCTCTTTACTTCCTGTCTTCCAAGGACCTAGTTTTAGGTAAAATCTCATTACGTGACCCACCAACCCTAACCCATGACATATTAGAATTTAAATCTGGAAAGTCCTTTTCTCATAACATCTGCCTGCTATAAAATCCTGTTTGGAATGTCAGAACATAGTTATCACTTCTTGGTGGGGATGCTGAGACACACCTATCTTCCCACTGAGGTATACGGACACTTCTGGAAGACCGGGAAGAGGAAGAAAAAAGAACATGAGTATCTTCTAAGCATTAGCCCATTATCCATCTCACAAGGAAATGGCACACAGTTTATCTGAAAGCAAAACAAAACCAAAAAGTGATCTGTTCATTATTGTTCAGTATGAAAATGTTAATATGTGTTCATTTGTAGAAAAATAGAAAAATACAAAGAAAAATAAAGATGAAAATTAAAGTATCTGCAATTCTTTTATTCATTCATTTATCAAATACTAATTTCAGCTCTACTAGGTTGAGTGCTGGGTATACAGGTGTGGGTAAAATTGGTGGTCTAGAGCTTCTGGTCTAGTAAAGTGCTGTGGAGAACATGAACACACTGCAAATTCTGACAAATGCTAGGAAGGAAGAAATAGACTGCCTCCACATACAGTCATGAGACCCTGTTGAAGCACCTCACCTGTCCTGATACAGGGGGGTGTTGTGTATGAGAACATCTGTGAGTAGTGTTAAATATGTCCTGCCAGGTGTACATGTGCAAGCAAATGTGGACCGCAACTGGATCGTGCTATTATACCACATTTAGAGAACACTGTGTGACGATAAAGGCAGAGCTCTGTAAGTCAAGGACCCACAGATTGTCAGCAATGCACCGGAAGCTAGGGGAGGGCAAAGGGGAAACAGTCGACCCTGCTGACCCCTTGACCTCAGACTTCCAGCCCCCAGAACTGTGAAAGAATATATTTCCATTGTTTAAATCACCTCGTTTTTGGTACTTTGTTACATCAGCCCTAGCCAATATTTTCTTAATTCATATTCTTAATGGGAAACTGCTAGACTCATGGGCATCTGTTTTTTAAGATTTTGTTCATGTTACCAGTTGCCCTGCAGAAGGCTGAGCTTCCAACCGCAGAGCCCAGGGGCTAGGCTTCACTCCATCTGTATCTGTTTTCTCACTTTTTCCCTACTCCTACAATTTTACCAGATGTAAAAATATTAATCAATTTTTTAACGTTCTTCTTTGGTGACAGAGTTTATAACCTTTCTCTCTTTTCCATTAAGGTATTTAGGAATTTTTCTTATTAATTTGAGAAAGTTTTCCTGTATTAAGAGTGTCAACCCCTTTGTCCTTCATATCTGTGTTAGATCTTTTTCCCCAGTTGAGACAAACTTTTTTCAGGTGTGAAATTCTGGAAGTTTGCAGCATGAATCCTCATATAAGGGACATTAGGTGACATAATGGACATGAATGCCTTTTATTGCAGTTTTCAAAAAGTACAGATATACTCTTCAGATGGCCATTTTTTATATTGACCCTCTATAAAGTCCAGTGGCATAATACTAAATCATAAATAAGTGAAGACATTTTTACAGGAAGCAAGGATATTGAAGTCTGTGTACATGGCTTTTTCCCCACATTTTTTAAAATTATAAAAGTAATAAAAACACAAAGTAAAAATATTAAAGCAGTGTAGACTGATATTAAATGAAAAAGGAAAGTTTCCCGCCCCTAGTCCAGCTCTCAGGAGAGAATCATTTTAACAGTTTATGTTTTCAGATCTTGTTGTTACCACCATAATTCTAAATAAAATGCTTTTACTTCTGCTTCTGGATTGATCAATTTTAGACAATTTCTACTTGATGTCCCAATGTGAAAGAGAAGTTTAAGTCATTTCCACTTCCCACATCACCACTTTAATTTTGTTAGTTGTATTATTTTTAGTTCTTCATATTTTTATTAATAGCTTGGAATCGTGCAGAGACCTCCATTTCTGCGGGTCCAGGTGAGGACCCTCTCACAATCCCTTCTGTGGCAGGTGAAGGGGTGAGGCTCTGCTCACAGCTGTACCTCCAGCACCAGCCTTCATTGCACCCCTTCTCTTTACATCACTCAGATGTCATTTACTCAACAAAAAGAAGTGGGCACCTGTGACATGCAGAACATAATGTGGGCAGCAAATAAAGCAGATAACACCCCCTTACTATACAGAGCTCATGTTCACGGTTTTAGGAGACAGAAAGAAAAAAAAAATTACTAAGTAAAAGATGCAGTCTATCAGTTCATGGTAGGAACTAAGGATAAAATGAAGGCAGGAAATAAAGAGAAGAGAGGAACTGCAATTTAACAAATAGCCAGAGAAGATATATAACGTGGACTCTGTTCTGAATGTATAATGATGTCTCCCTTGAAATTGCCAGTGTGTTGAGTGTGTAATTCTAAAGTTAGTAAACATGTATTATGATTTTATAAATACAGATGTTCCTCAGCTTACACTGGGGTTATGTCCACAAACCTGTCATAAATTGAAAAGAGCGTAAATCAAGAATACATCTGATACTATATACTTAATCCACCAAATATCACAGCTTAGCCTCACCTACTTTCAATGTGGTCAGAGAACTTACATTTGTCTGTAACTGGAGAAAGATCATCTAACAGAAAGCCTGTTTATAATAAAATGTTGAATATCTCCTGTACTCACGCATGATGGGATACAAAAACACAAAACACGATATCACAAAAAATGGCAGCAACACAATAAACTGTAGAGTATATCACTTGTTTCCCTTTGTCATAATGTGGCTAACTGGGAGCTGCAGCTCTCTGCCACTGACCAGCATCAAAAGAAAATACCTACCATGTATCACTAGTCCAGGAAAAGATCAAAATTCAAAATTCAGTGTACAGTTTTTGCTGAATGCTATAAAGAAGTGGTGTCAAACCAATGGCACATGTGCGGCAGCAGGCTGTTTGTATCATTGGAAGCTCTAAAAGGTTCGCCATCACTGCTATAAAGAAAAAATTCATACGTAAAACCATTGTAAATTTAAGGCCATCTGTTTTATTCCTTTCTGTACTCTGGAAATACCACTAAGCCCAGGAGCTAAAAGGGATGATCCAGGAGCCATTGTTATAAAACAGATTTTTTAAACATTTTATCAGTTAAAAACTTAGGTCAGGATATTCTATATGGGCTCATGGCACACTTCTAATAACTATTTGTTTTTCCTGGCCTTGATAATTGCCTTTATTTTTCCATATCAATGGAAGAAACATTTACCCCTCACCATGTGAGGTGCATCAGCCAGCTCCTTCACTGTTCTGTTCTAGTGGTTGATTTGTACTGGCTGCTCTCAAGGCTCTCAGACTAGAATTTCTTTTTATATTGTACTCAGCATAATGCAACTGCTTTCTGGATTCCACTTCTCTTTTTCGTATACTCCTTTTTTTGTCACTGGCTTTACTGAAAAACATCCCCAAGCAAGATATTTTCCAAAAGAGCACAAAAGGAGAAAAACTTCTACAAAACTCGCATATGTGGAAACCCATCCCCAAACACAACTGGTGGTTTGGCTAGACATACATTCTGAATTTAAAATATTCTCCTCATGACTCTAGAGTTTGGCTCCATTAAATGAAAGGCATGTTACTGATTAGATGATTTCTCTGCAGTTAATCTATTTTTTCTCTCTAGAATTGCTTGAGAGCTTTCTTTAATTCTTGATATCTTGAAATTCCATAAGGCAAGGCCATTGCTAGATTTGAGTATCACTTCAGATAATGGAATCAGAACCTCCCATGACCAGCAGGGTTGGGTGGTCCTGGCACATGAGTAGAGTCATGTTTATAACTAATTCATTCTGAGTTGTGAGCCGCTGACAGGCCGACTGTACCCAGTGGAGATGAAGAGGAGGTACTGTTCATGGTAAAAAGAGAGTTGTAAGGTCCAAGAGAACTCTGGTTCTTGACATCTTCATGGAGACCTTCCTGTCCTATCACCACAATGCCCCACTCCCTCCCCACCCTCCAGCACTGACACACTCACCCACAGATGAGTCAGCAGTCTGAAAATGTGCCGGCCCTGCTGTGATTGGCTAGTGAAGCCTTCTACACAGGAAGAGTTCAGAACCTCGACATCAGGATTAGGACGTCACACATTAGGCTGAGACATCAGCATCTTTGCAGCAGAGGCAAGGTATGGTACTCAGTAGGCACTGGCCAACACTGCCCCTCCTGGGTCCAATGGGAAACCACAGCTCACACCACCCCAGGCTTTGTCCCCTGCTAGCTCCAAGAGCTGAGGCCTGTGATCCTGGCATCATCTAGGTGAAGGTGGAATCATTGCTTATAGGAACTTGCCCTTACCAGTTTCAGTTGCTCAGAAATCACATTTCACAAGACCCCAAATCATGTATTTGTCTATCTATTTTCATTTATGAATTCCCTCCTGAGCTGCCTACTCCAAGGCTTGGAGACAAACTGCAAGCTCGTGTCAGAAATGCTTGGGTGAGTATCTGACGAGGGCATCGTGACCTTTGTCTACACTGTTCATGCCTGACCTGAGACAGCCGGCCACTGTCCCACCCCCCGCATATCACTGTGGCTGGCTATTGGGCACTTGCTAGGGGTCTAAAGTAGCCTTCCACTGACACTTGTGGCTACACTGCTAAGACCCGGATATCATTTTCCTTTTGCCCCATCTCCTGGGGAGGCTCCCTCTGTCTGGGGAGTCTGCCCGAGGCCTGGCTGGGTCACTCCCTATAGCTGGGTGCAAATTGGACATGTTGCCTCACTTTGGAAGCCCACGTCCCCAGCTCGGCCAAAGGGCACCTGGGAACACTTGAGCAGAGAGTCATCCTTAACCCTGCTTTTGCAGGCAGCTGGACTGACTGGCTTATGGCTGCCAGCTGCAGGTGTCTGGAGGCCAGCCTCAGCTTCAGAATCCAGGCCGAGCAAGAGATCCTGAGCCAGAAGCTGGCAGTGCCCAGCACACCCAGCAGGACAGCATCAACAGCTGGCCTCCTTCCTTGACCCGGCGTCTTCTCTGCAGAGCGCAGTCAGGCACAGAGCAGCTGTGACAAGCCCCTCATCTTCATGGTCCCAGCTGAGACTCGTGGCCACCATCCCATGGCAGGAAAACTTCCAGTCCCCACCCCACTTGTGCTCAAAAGAAGGAGGAGTTTCTGCTGTTGGTCACAGGGAGAGGCTGTGCCTGCCTGAGAGAGATGCCAGGTCCAGGCCTGAGAAACACTCACATGCTCATAGTTTTTGGGGCAATGGACCATAACCATCATTCCCCCGCAGACCAGAGCAAGTGTCCTGTTTGGCCATGTGTTCATGGGTTATTTGATAGCTGTTGGCTATGAACAAAACAAATGCTTCTTGAATCTTCCCAAGGGTAGGAGCCTCTGCAGACCACTGGTGGCAGGATGTTTGCTGGGTGTATATGAGGTCTGAGTTGAGTCCTCAAGAGGAAAAGGAAGGGGAGAGGTGCAGAAAGGGCAGATGCTGAGTAAAAAAAAAAAAAAAAAAAAAGCCAGCCATAAAAGGCCACATACAGCACTGTATGGTTTTGTTTATATGACTTTCCAGAACAGGCAAATGCATGGAAACACAAAGTGGGTTACCTGGGGCAAGGGTGTGTGGGTGTTTGGGCAGCTGCTTAATGGATAGTAGGTTTCTTTTGGGGATGAGGAAATGCTTTAGAACTAGGTAGAGCTGGTGATTGAATAACTTTATGAATGTTATTGCTACTGAAGTGTATGTTTAAATAGTGAAGGCAGTTAATTTTACGTTATTTCAACTGAACAACAAAACCTGATAGCCAGTCATGGGCCTCAGCTATGGACTTAGGGACAGGCCGCATGGGAGACTTGCTGGACCATGGGGCAGAGGGTGATAGAGAAGCAGCAGCTTGTGGAGAAAGCTGAGGTGATCACCAAACCTGGATCTGCTAGCTTTTGGGACAGCCCTTAAGCATCAAAAGTCACTGTCCAGGAGTAAGGACCACCTGGGAAGCCCAAGTCTCACTGTCAGAGATGGGCCAAGGATTCTTGTCTATGGGAGAGGCTGGGCCAGGTCCTCTGAGATGAGCCTGGAAGGCCACACTGTGGTGCACCACTAAGGCCCAGCAGGGACCCAGACCCTGGGAGTTCTCCTCTCTCCTGCTGAGACACACCAGCTTCCAGGCTAGAAGGAAGGACTGGCCCAGGGTGAGAGGGTTAGGGGTTCAAGGCGTGAAAGCCAGCTTTTCCTACCCCAGGCTGAGCCAGTGGATATGTTGCTACTGATATATACTCAAAACCCACCAGCCTTCCTGACACATACCCCAGGGAACAAGCAGCTCCTTAGAGCTTGGGGGTACAGTATGGAAAACTAGGCACAGTCTGTATAACTGAACATAGCACACTCATATATAAGAAATTTGTGTAGCTATTAAAATATTAAGGTTTTTTATTGATTGAAATGCATACGAAATATTAAATGAAATGAAAAAAGTGAGCTGACAGCTATTGTTATTTGCCTGCTGTGTGCTAGGCAATGACTTAGTCCAGTGATGGCGAAACTTTTGGAGCTTTCAGTGATACAGCCTGCTGTGGCATGTGTGCCATAGGTTCATAACCACTGCTTTATACTCTGGGGACCACCGGAGACAGAGTTACCGGTCTTCCCCGGCAGAGACAATAGAACAAGAAACTTTAAACCAACAGAAGGCAAAGAAGGGGCAAGGGTATGGCTGGCATCTGTCAGAAACTACTTTCCAGAGCTTTGAATCTTAGCAAATGGAAAGAAAAGCGGGATTTGACAGGGGTGCATTGTCAAACTTAGTCTGAGTGACAAATGACACCCAGAGTGAGAGACCTTTGGCCAATTTAGAACTTTTCCAAGACCTTGGGGTGACCATGGAGCAGGAGGCTGAGTCTTTGGAAGGGTCTGGATGCCAGAGCAATTTGGGGGTGGCTACAGTTGTTTCCTGGACAGGGCAGGGACAGGGTGAGGATCAGGAATGGAGGCCTAGGGACCAATGGCATTGCAGGGCCAGTACCTGGGAGATGTGGCCTACAGCTAAGAAGCCCTAGCATGAGGCTGAAAGAGCACCTGACCCATGGTTACACTACATAATTGTTGATCATAACTGACCTTGAGTTCCCTGAATGCATCAGTGTTTCTGGGCCAAAATGGATAGACCCGGGGCCCACTCAGCGTGAGGAGGGAGGCATGGGATGTCTAGGGCAGCACAGGTTTGGTGAGGAAGGAACTGAGATCTAGGCAGGACACATATCCTGAGGAGAAGGGATAAGCCTGCGCTGGAGCTGTGGACTGGGGCATGAAAGGCCTGAACGATGGCCATCCCCAGGGACGGCTGGTGCTCACCCTTGGAACCTGTAATCTTACTTTCAGGGGAAAGAGCTTGTGCAGGTGGACTTAAAGATCTGAGAAGGAGGAGATTACTCTGGATTATCCAAATAAACCCTAAATGCCATCACAAGGCATCCCCAACTGGTGAATAAAGATAATATTTTGTTATTCTATTTCAAAAAACTTTTTGCAAATCGTTTTATTTACAATGCCAACTTTTAAAAGTTCATTCATGTTAACTACACAATAAACTAGGCAGAAATCTCTGCAAAAAAAGAGGGAAAGCTCAAAAGAGGGAAAGGAGAACCCACAGCTCAGGCTTATTCAGAGTAAAGCAACTTTTGCTCATACTAGAAGGAACTCAGCCGTAGGTTTGGAATCTGTACTCTAACCACGCGTGCAATGGAAGCACTACTCCAATACAATTGATTTGCTGCTGCATTCGTCTATAGTTTGTCTAATATTAACAAGTACAAACTGAGCAGTTTGGGGATAATCTTTATAGTATCACAATGTCAGGAGCAACATTTCATTTCTCTTACCATCCCTGGTTCTCTTTGTGGACCTGGGTCTCCCATTCTTCAGTACAGTGATTTTTTTTTGTGCTGAAGATCTTGACAATCTCCTTAGGAGTTGTCCCTGGATCATACTGGCAGCAGTTTTTTTTTTTTTTTTTTTGTGGGTGCCGGGGGTCGACCTCAGGACCTCGCGCGCCAACAGGCGCCCGTGCCGCTGAGCGATATCACCGGCCCCTTTTTCGTATGTGGGATCCGGGAGTCAAACTCGGGCCCTCGCGCTCGCAAGGCAGGCGCTTATGCCGCTGAGCCATCTCACCGGCCCATTGGCAGCAGTTTTGCATGGAACAACAAGCAAACCTTTGATGTCTGAGTAGTTGTTCTAAGGGTGTTCTTTAGTCAATATTCAGGAATTCTCATTTCCAAGCAGAGATATTGTCTGTTTGCTTTCCTTTGTTCTCATCAACCCCAGGAGGAGGAGGGTCTTTCCTATATGGTGTGCACCACTGGATGACCTTTTTGCATATTGCTGTGTTTGACACTGGGTAGAGGAATTGGATCATCATCTCCTCCATCACTTTTTTATTAGTACATATTTACAGTACATAATGATTACATTCATCCTGGGTAGTTGGTATATGCACATAATTAATCTAAATTATTTTTACTACCCTCCTCGCTCCCCTTCTTTCCTCCTGTCTCCATCTCTGTAACCCCTTCCCATTTGCTGAATAGCTAGGCCACTGTTTCTTATTGTCTATCTCTTATTTTTCTCTTTATTTATACTTTGGGTTTCCCATATAAGAGAAACGATGCAATATTTAAGCTTGTGTGTTTGATTTATGTCACTTGACATGATGGCCTTAAGGTGCATCCATTTTCCCACAGATGATTCAGATTTATCCTTCTTTATGCATAATTAGTATTCCATTATGTATCTATACTACATTTTCTTTTTCCATTCCTCTGTTGATGGACATATAGGCCAATACCAAGATCTAGCTATTGAATTGTGCTACTATAAAGATGGGTACACATGTATCACTATAATATGATGTTTTTAACTCAGGAAGATAACTAGAAGGGAATAGCTGGGGGAATGGAATTTCTATTTTTAGTTTTTATGAGGACGTTCTATACTGATTTCCATAGTGGTTATACTAACTTATATTCCTACCAACAATGTGGAAGTGTTCCTTTTTCCCCAAAACCTTGACAGGTGTTTTGTTATTATTCGATTTCTTGATGATAGTCATTCTTTCTGGAGCAAGATGGAAGCTCAGTGTAATTTGGATTTGCATTTCTCTAACGGCCAGTGATGTTGAACATTTTTTTGTGTATTTATTGGCCATTTGTACTTCTTCTGAGAAGTATCTATTCAATTCAGTTGTCCATTTTCTGATTGGGTCTTTTATTTATTTATTTATTTTTTAATATGTGGGTACTGGGAGTCGAACTTAGGACCTCGCGCTAGCCAGGCAGGCGCTTATGCCGCTGAGCTATATCACTGGCCCGATTGGGTCTTTTATTTAGGGGGATCTAATTTTTTGAAATCTTCCTATATTCTAGGTATTAGTCATATGTCCAAGGAGTAGCTGATAAAAAAATTTTCCCCACTTTTTAGGTTGTCTCTTTACTCTGTTGGTTGTTTCCTTTGCTGTGTAGAAGCTTTTTAATTTGATATGATCTCATTTGTTGATTCTTTTTAAAATTATTTTATTAGTACATGTCTGCAATTCCTACAGTTTACAATCATCTTGGGGAGTGGTTACATGTACATATTATAGCTTGTTTTTATTTTATTTTATTTATTTTTTGTGGGTACCGGGGGTCGACCTCAGGACCTCGCGCGCCAGCAGGCGCCCGTGCCGCTGAGCAATATCACCAGCTCTTTTTTTGTATGTGGGTTCCAGGAGTCGAACTCAGGCCCTCGCGCTTGCCAGGCAGGCGCTTATGCCGCTGAGCCGTCTCACCGGCCCTTGTTTTTATTTTAATCCTTTTCCCCTTCCCTCCGCTCTCCCCACTCTCCTTGGGTTCCCCTATACTCATTTGCATACTTGTTGATATAATTTGTCTTAGCTCATCTTATGGCGTATGGTGTTTACATTAATTGGGGTTATTAAGTTCCTGTACACATGAACTATGGCACATCTTTATTCCTCTCACTTCCCCTTCCCCTCCTCCTCACCCCTCACGCTTGTTCCCTTGAACCACCTCCCTATTGCAAGAGATCCATCTCCTTGCCCCTTTCTGTCTGTGCTTTATCATTTTCTTATTTCATATTTTGCCTCACTCAAATGAGAGATACCATACAGCATTTAAGGTTTTGTGTCTGGTTTATTTCACTCAATATTATATTTTCCAGGTTTAATGTTCCTGTTTTAATGTTTAGATCTTTGATACCTTTTGATTTTAATTTAGTATATGGTAAGAGATAAGGGTCCAGTTTAATTTTTCTGCAAACAGGTAACCAGTTTTCCCAACACTACAGGGCATAGCAATACCTAACTTCAAGCTATACTACAAAGCAATAGTAATAAAATATAGCATGGTACTGGAACAAAAACATATATGTGGATCAATGGAATAGAATTGAGGATACAGAAACCTCCCCAGACATATTCAAATATTTGATCTTTGACAGAAGGTCCCAAAGCATATGTAGGGGGCCGGTGAGATGGCTCAGCGGCATAAGCACCTGCCTGGCAAGCGCGAGGTCCTGAGTTCGACTCCTGGAACCCACATACGATAAAAGAGCTGGTGATATCGCTCAGCGGCACGGGCGCCTGCTGGCGCACGAGGTCCTGAGGTCGACCCCCGGTATCCACACAAAAAAAAGCATATGTAGGA
Organism: Erethizon dorsatum; assembly: GCA_028451465.1. NCBI lineage: Eukaryota > Metazoa > Chordata > Mammalia > Rodentia > Erethizontidae > Erethizon > Erethizon dorsatum. The sequence goes on along the minus strand of CM051822.1, from coordinate 112,995,918 downwards.
GGAAAGATAGCCTGTTCAACAAGTTATTTCTTGTACAATTGGGATTCCATTCAGAAAGTCCTTGCTTATGTCTTCAAGAGTTTATGTATTTTATCTTCAAGCAGATTGTTTCTGTTTTAATATCTAGGTCTTTGATCTATTTTTATTTTATTTTAGTACATGGTGAGAGATAGAGGTCTAGGTTCGATATTCTGCATATGTATAGCCAGTTTTCTCAGCACCATCTGTTAAAGAAGCTATCTTTCCTTTAATGTATGTTTTGGGTACCTTTGTCAAACATTAGATGGCTGAATAAGCCTGGCATTGTTTCTGCACCCTCTATTCTGTTCCACTGACTACAAGAATAGCTGTCTTTTTTATTTTTTTTCTTTATGTGGGTACCAGGAACCAAACTCAGGACCTCGCGCCTGCCAGGCAGGCGCTTATGCCGCTGAGCTGTATCACCGGCCCTGTCTTTTCTTTGAGCAAGTACCATGCTGTTTTTATCACTGCAGCTGCATAATATAACTTGAAATCTGGGATTGTGCTGCCTCCTGCTTTGCTCTTGTTGCACAAGATTGCTTTTGCTATTCTGGGTCTCTGTTGATTCCATATACATTTTAGGACTTTTTTAGTTCTGTAAAGAATGCTGTTGGTATTTTGATTGAAATTACATTAAATCTATATATCAGTTTTGGCATTTGGTGTCATATATTCCCACATCTTCCAAAATGGCCTTGATTTTCACAGATGATTGCCAATTTCAAAGTCAACTTCAACTGCTTTTTCTCTGGGAGGGGTGGGGACTCGGGATTGAGCTATGTCCCATTCTCTTTTAAATTTTTTTTCTTTGGAGACAGGGTCTCACAAAGTCACTAAGTTGCCCCAGGCTGGGCTCAAAACTTATGGTCTTCTGCCTCAGTCTCCCAGAGTGCTGGGATTGCAGGTGTGCACCACCACACCCAGCTAGAACTCTGCAACCTAATTGAAGGCATGGAGTTGGTCTCAAGACTTTGGGCTGCAGACTGACAGGAGTGAGGCAGTGTCTGCCTAAGAAGAAAAAAGCCAAACACAAGGCTACTCTGCACTTCTTTTTTTATTCCCCACAAGAACTCTTCTTTGACTCATGGAATTAGTTTCCAAGAATTTGAAGGTTTTTGTTACTGAATATGATTTAAATTCCATTATGGTCAGAGAACACATTTTGTATGAATTTGATTCTTTTAACTTTGTCAAGGTCTGTTTTATGGCCTAGATTATTTGGTATAATTCATGTGTTTCCACAAATACTTGGGAAGAATATGTATAATGCTATTGTTAAGTGGAATGTCCTATAATGTCAGTTAAGTCCTCATTGCAGCAAATTGTTGGCTCAGTTTTGATTCATATTTTTCTGCAATTCTCATGTTGTTTATTATAGGCAGGTACTACTTAGAATTAAAATTTTTAAAAATTTTGCCACTTTAAAAATATAAGCTGCTGCACTTTGAACCACAGCCATGAAGTTCCTCAGCAAGACTTTCACTTACACAAGGTGGATCGGGACATCCATAGTGTTAGGCCAAGGGCCCTTCCTGATGCAAAACAGCCTGTTCAGGGTTTCAAAGCAGAATTTTCTGGCTTAAGAAGCACATCATTCTCTAGGCCATTTAGGACTGATCACCATGAGCATTGCATTTGTTGCTATAAACAATCTCCAATATTGCAGTGGCTAAAAACAGAAGTTTACTGTTTACTCACAAAATGGTCCAAAAAAGGTTTGCTTAGCAGGTGGCACTCCTCCATATGGTGACCAAAGGGTCTGGGTTCATGCCTTCTGGAGTTTTGCTGTCTCCTGGGCTTTGGACCTCAGAGACCCTGATCTCCAACCAGTGTAACACACAGAGTTGGTGGAGAAGGCACACATGGGCTTAAAAGCCCAGCCTTGGTGAGATGTGTACCCCTTTCACTCACACTCCATGGGGAGACTGTCCATATCAGAATGCAGGGGGGGGTCTGTCCCACAAATGCAAACCAAAGAACCCCCTGCAGCAGCTCCTGGAGCAGAATTAAATAACAAATTACAGTATGGAAAGAAGACTGAGACCCACCCGAAGGTGGGCCCTTCCATTTTACAGATAAGAAAACAAGCTCCCAGAAGGAGAATGGCTTTTCCAAATCACTTGGTGAGCTGCTGTAGTGGATACATCTCATCGTCCACATTCTTTCCTTTGGGGACTGCTCTTCACTGGATCAGTTCAAGATGGATGCTGGCCTATCCTAGAACCCAGTCTTGCTGGAGCTACCACACCTGGTTCCTGGCTGGTCTTGTGACCAAAACAGACCAATCTGAACTCTCCCTTGTATTTTTATGGAAGGCAAGCATTGCTAAATTGGAACTGAGAATGTCAGGTTCTAGGGTGGAGGCAGGATACCCAAAGCCTATCTAGAGTGGCTCTCCAGACAGCCGGAGAGACAGAAGAAGGGTGAGTTGCCATGACCACTGCCCTATGCCAGCTATTCCTCATCCACAGAGTCCTCAGATGCTGATGTGTCTTCCACTGTAAGGCCTAGAAGCCAACTTACCTTCTTTCTGGGCACTGATGATACCAACCTGGCCTCCACTACCCCAGAGGACAATTTAGCCTATACCCAGAACTGCCAGGACAGTCCATAGCTCCTGCCTAGATTCTGTCAGGAGAGGGGCCCCAATAGCTGGAGCCACTGTTCATTTCACATATCTTCCCAAGTATAGCAGTCAGCAGTCCCTGCACATGAGGACACCGCACAGTCCACATTTGCTGGTTTCTCTACTAGTGTGCCTGATTCTCCTTGGTGAAGCCACCCTCTGTGTGCTCATTCCTGTGGTTTGGGGGGTTAGTGACATCCCCAGATCCAGGTTGTTTCCCTATGGGTTCGCAGCTTAGTCTCAGTCGTGGACTCAGAGCCCTATCTATGGGAGAGGAGAGAACCTCTCTTACCTGGAAGCTGCCAAGGAGTCATGCAGAGGCGATTTATATATTTTTTCAAGTGGTGTCTTTCTTCCTTAGTAGAATTCATGGTATGAAAATATATTGTTTTAAATTGAGGAAACACTCTTGATAGGGAAGCAAAAAATAGATTTGATGTATGCATAGGAAATATTCTTCACAGAACCATCACTTTGTGCTTCTTGTGCTCCCATTCAGGAACTTCCACGGCTTCTGGCTTCCATGGCTCGTGAGGAACTTCTGCAATCTGGACTTGCTCAGTCACCAGCAGGCAGCTGCCATATTCCTTCTTGGGCTCTTAATTACCTGATACACTGCCTTCTCACCACTCTGCTGCATTTTCCAAGGCCTCTGAGATACAGGAGTCCATGTTGTACCCCCTGGATAGTAGTGAGGGGGCAGCTACTGTTTGAATCAGAGTTCCTGTCCACCTGAATCTTTCATTGAAAAATAAACCTTCTTACCAGAAGAACCAGCCACTTCCTTTCAGTGTCAGCCATAGTGGCCTATCCTATCTCTTTATACTTAGTGTGTATGAGGGAGGGGACATTGTGTGACACCTTGATCCACAGTCAGTGCATACTCACTCAAAGCTAGAAACCCTTTTGTTTCCCAGGTGTGTTAGCTTTTTGTTACTGTGACAAAATAACAGAGTAACATAAACAAGGAAAGGTGAGTTTTGGCTTATTGTTTCAGAGATACCAGTTCATGGTCAGCTGGCTCCATCATTTTCAGACCTTTGGTGAGGCAGAAACATCATGGCAGAAAGGTGTGGTAGAGGAAAGCTGCTCACCTCATGGCAAACAAGAAGGGGAGGGTGGGAGAAGGGGCTGGGGACAAGATATTCCTTTCTAGGGCATACCCCCAGTGACTTACTTCCTCAACTAGATCTCCCCTCCTACAATTTCTACTACTTCCCAATAGTCTATTCAATTATGAGTTTAATCCATTGATGCTATCAGAGTTTTCATGATCCAATCATTTCCCATAAGCTCTGCCCCCAACAATGCTGCACTGGGGACCAAACCCTCAACACATGAAGCTTTGGAGGGAACCTTCTAGAACCAAACCATAATACCAGACCTTGTATATCTGAGCTTCTTTTTTTTTTTTTTTTTTTTTTGTGGGTACCAGGGGTCGACCTCAGGACCTCGCGTGCCAGCAGGCACCCATGCCGCTGAGCGTTATCACTGGCCCTTTTCTCGTATGTGGGTTCCAGGAGTCATACTCGGGCCCTCGCGCTTGCCAGGCAGGCGCTTACGCCGCTGAGCCATCTCACCGGCCCCCGTGAGCTTCTTTATTAAGTAGACTTTGCAACATATTCTAAATCATATAAACAACAGGAAGCTTTCTTCATGTCGCGTATCTTTTTATTCTTAATTACAAGCATAGACAATGCATATAAGTTGTGCACAATTTTATTCTTAGAAAAAGCATGCTGATGCCCTGTCTATACTCATTACATACACTTTTGGTGGACAGTCCCAGCTTCGGTGTTAACTGACAGTTGATGCTCTGCAGGTTCCTTAAATCCCTTCCCATGTTGGGGCACTCTCCCTGGCTTCGGTGTGCTTGTGCCTCCAGCGTTCAGCACCTGTGATGTCCAGAGGTTAGCTCTGCACAGCTGGAGCCACTTTGCCACAGGCAGTAAGCTCTGGAAGTGTCTGGGAAGCTTTGTCTCCCAGGGTAGCCCTTCAGCCAGAGATTACTGCGACAGGAGGCTGAAAGCTCAGCTCCCTTGCCTAATGCTGGGTAACATATATCCCAAGCTCCCCAAGGGATCATGCTGAAGCCAAATGTATCAGCTATTTATGCCATGGTAATGCTAACAACTCACTCCCCACAACAGTGGATGGGTAACTTTTTTGGTTTGGGCTGGGCTTACTCGCACAGCCAGTAGAAGGTGGGCTGGAAGTCTTCACCGGCCTTGGAAGCTCTCTCGTGTGTTGCGGGTCAGCTGGCTCCAGCTGGTCCAGGATGGCCTTGATATGGACCCCAGGGCACTCTGCTTTGTGGTCCCTGTGTTCATTTCCCCACCCAAGGCTGTTCTCGTAGGAAGGACAGAGACATAGAAGCAAAAGTGGCACTATTCAATAGCTCCTGGAAGCTTCAACATTCCACAAAAGAGCTAACACTCAGTGGCCAAAGCAAGTTACAGCCCAAGTCAAAATCAAAGCTGAAGTTGTCTCTACCTTTTGATGGTAGGACCTACAAAGTCACAAAGAATTGGGGCTACCCTCTGTGGGACTCCTGCCTTGAATCACACCCACGCTTAGCCTGTATCCCTGTCCTATGTCTCCCCCACCTTCCTGGCCATGCTGGGAAACTGCACACCCACCTGCACACAGACCCTGGTGTTTCAGCCACAGTGTTTATCATGCTGTATGTTATACTCATGGTAAAGAATTTCCTCTCTGAAGTACAATGTACCTTAGGTGCCTCATATTCAGAAGAGTTGATGTCTAAGACTTTAGATACATACAGGGATGAGAACGAAAATAGAGAACTACACTTAAAAAATGAGAAAGATACACATATAGTAAAAACACACCTCAGCAAGCCTTAGATGTTTCCTCACTCACCATAGGCATCTCATCTTTCTACCTTTAATTTATGTTTCATGGGCTGAGGACACAGCCAGGACTTTCTGCTGTGACTTATTGGAAGATAGAATTGGCCACTGTATTCCTTTAAACCCAGCCAGTGGAGGCCCAGGGAGGACAGGGGTATCTCAGAAGGGGTGATGTTGATCATCCCCTTCCCACTTGGAAAGCTTTCTTCACGATCCATTGAAGCAAGTGTCTGGAAATCATCCTGGAACTCATCCCACAAGTTGGAGGAGTGGGTCTCATCCAGAAAACATAAACCAGGAACAACACTAGGTATTGGGTTCCTACCATCCCTGGCCTTGATGTCAAATGTGGGCTGGTGCTTACCACTGCCAGACTGGAAGCCCATGCTTTTTACTTCCTGCTCCTGGTTCTTCCAGAGTGGCTATTCTCCTGGCTGCCGTCTATCTTTGTGAACAATGGACCCTTTTTTGTGTATGTGTGACTGGTCCAGGTTGCATCCTTTGGGAGTCAGCAGCAAAGAAATACAAGGCACAAGGTAAATTTTCCCCAACTAACTACCATTTTAATGAAAGTGATTCATTTTCTTCAAGACAGGAAGAGATGTGGAAAGACAACAGAAGGCCCTAACAGAAGAGCAGTTTCCTTTTGTCCCATTTGAGGGACACCACACTTGCCATTTTCCTCCTCCAGTCTCCAGCTGCAGGGGAGCATATTCTTCCAGAAGGGGCACACCCTAGTCCAAACCCTCTGCCCAGGCCTCTTCAGCAACCCCCTTCACCCCCTGAACCCCAGAACTTGAACTTGGAACAGTCTTCCCTGTTCACTGTGGTATGGCAAAGGGAGTCATCCCTGTTCTGGTGCAGGGATGCTGTTTCTCCTGGGCTACAAAGAGAGAAGGAACACTAGTCCCAGAAAGTGCTTTCTTCTCTCTTGTGTTGTCTCTGGTCCTGTCTCTAGCTAACTTTTCTTCCTCCCTGTACCTCCCTGTTCACAGGAAAATGCTTGGAACAAGTACAGAAGAGAAGGCCCAAAATCATTCATCATAAACCTCTCGGTCAGGTTCAACGAGGACCCAGATATATACTGAGAAACTTCGCAGCTCCACCAGTGGGCCTGTCTTACTCTTTCCTAGGACATTTTCCTACAATAGACAGGGTAGCCATAGACCCTCAAAAGGGGGTAAGGGATGCTGGGTAGGGAGAGACTGAGTCCCATGGATTTATAAATATAGAACAGGGAGTGAGGTGCTCCTGAGAACCACTTGGAAGTTTGCCTGTTTCCTCCCTTCTTTCCCTCCTTTCTTTCTCTCCCTCCTTATTTTCTGCTGTCTCTCTTCCCCCTTCCTTTTTTTTATTTTGAAATTTTTAAAAAATCTTCATTTTCTTCTTCCTTAATTACAAAGGAAACTCATGCTTACTGTATAAATTCAAATAAGGCCCCAGGAAAAGAAAAAAAGTGGTAACCGCCTTTACATCCTCCAAGCAGAGTACCAAAACTGTAGTGTTTTTCCAGCACTCACATTCATGGCCATTCTTTTTCCACAAAAATGTCTTTATAAACTGCTGTCCACTCAGAGCACATGGACCTTGCATGGAGCTCTGCGGATCACAACATCACCACATGAAGTGGATCTGGGCTGAGAAGGGCTGTGTTTTGGTTTCCTTTAACCTTCTTGCCAAAGGCTTGCTTCAACTTTCTCACCGTGGGCAAGTCTACCAATAGTCAAGTCTATTCTGGATTTCTACCTCCCTGGAACCTATGGCCTTGGTCAGTAGCCCTGGAAAGCCTGGGTTTTGGGAAGTGTGACCAAGGTCTCCTGTTCTCAATGGTTTCATTCCTTGGAGACCTTATCCGTGAAACACATCCCTGATGCTGCTAGGAAAGCATGGAGGGAACATGTTGTCCTGTATGCAGAGTGGGTGTGAAATGTCTGTGTGATGGATTGCTACCCAGGGTGGAGTGGTGCAGGTGACCAGCTACACAGGTGCCAGGAAAGAGAAATTGCTTTGAACCTTGAGGTACACAGGGAGTAGGAGTGGGCCTGGAAGAGTTGGAAGGCTCTGTAAGGTCAAGTTGGGCAGGGATTTCCCTGGACCAAGGACCCAGGTGAGATTCTCCAGAAACCAAATGAAGCCACTCTCTACCTGGCATCCTTCTTGGCTTATGTGGAATGTGCCCAATGAGGTGGAAAGGTGAGTTTGGGATGACTGTTGGATTCAAGAAATGTGCATTTCATCTATAGCTTTGTATACTGCAAATATAAAAATATACTTTCTAAGAACACAAATGGTGTGGGAGCAAGATGGTAAAATGTTGAGAATTACTGAGGGCGGTGACTGGTACAAACAAGGTTTGCTAAGCCATTCTAACAACTTTTGTGTGTCTGAAGTTTTCCATAATACAGTACATTTTAAAAACTGCTTTACATATTTATTAACTCAACAAGTATTTGCTTAGCCCCACATCATGCCTGATTGTGCTAAGACCTCAAGAAGCCAGATAAGGGAACAGTGGGCACTGGCCACCCACAGGGCATATCCATAGCGAGCTGCTAACCCCAGAATGAGAGGCACCCAGCAGCCTGAATACAATGGATTTCTGAAAGTCTTTGTCCCCTGAAAGAACCCATGATGATGTTCCCACTTCTGGATTTGGTGGCAGTGTTTTACCTCTGCATCTCCATGGTGGGCCCTTTGTGCCCCTGGCCTAGCATGTGCTATTGCTGGGCACTAAGCTGCCACCTGTTCTCATACTTCACATCTTTGCTGGTTACTTGTGGCCAAGAGGCACACTATTTCTTATGGATAAAGAGGTAAAAGTAAATATTGGAACAGGTTTGAATATTGATGTTTGAGAGTGTACATTCCTAGGTACAGTGGCCAGTGACAAAGCACACATGTGAGGACAATGGTAGATGAAAGGGATATTGATTTTTGTGAGCCTGAGAGAACTGTGTTTAACCTGCCAGATCCCTCTAAGCTCTTCCCAATGTAAACATCACTAAAGCTGTTTCTGTTCATTCTCGAGTGTCTCCCAGTGAGGACTCCTTACACTAAGTGGCAAGATTCATGAGGGCAGGGCCTTGCTCGCTCAGGACTCCCAGGGCCTAAAGACCTAAATGAACATTCATGGGAGAAACAAGCACTGTATCAATTTCATTGAGGAAATCAGGCACAGAGAGTGATTATTTCTAATTAAATTAGCCCTATGGTGTTACTTGTAAATAAATGTGAGTTCATGGTCTCGAACAGGCCTAGGGTTCTCCCTCATGCACCCATACCACCAAGACCATTCTCCAGTACCCTGAGGCAGGGATCATTATCTTCATGGCCAATTTAACCATTCATCCTCCTTCCTGCATGAAGTATTCCTTGAGGACCCACCACAGGTAAGGCTGGGACTCCTTTTATTTTTTCTAGGACAGGCTCAGCAAGAGAGATGGAGGGCAAAGCAGGGGGTTGGGACAAGTTTGGAGGAAAAGGACTCAATGACTGCAGCCTTACAGGGAGGGGAGCAGGAAAGACTTAGCAAAGGAGTGGTTTGGGGACATGTTGGATGAAGCAGCAAGGAGAAGGGCTGGAGAATGAAGGTGTACCCAACTTAGAAGAGGAATTGACCTCACCCATGCCATTCTACCCACGCCAATTGGTAGGCCCTGAAATTGTTCCCCTCCCCTTCCTTTGGCTTCTGAAGCCACATGCTACGGGACCATATGATCATCAGAATCTGTCGCTGAGCTGGAGCCCTGGCTCCTTAGGAGTCTGGCCAGATCATGTTTTTTAACTTTTCTGAGCTTGTGTCACTCTCAAGTACCTGGCACAAAACATTTCATACATGTGAGCTGCTATTAAAAACCTGGGTAATTTTATGTCTTAAAATACTGTATATTGCCTAAATGGTTTCATGCCGGCTCACATTAAAAATGATTCCCAAGCGAAGATGACAAAGGGGAAATATTCGTTATTTAGTTCTCTTCTTACATTAAGCTATCATAATAAAGTACATTTCTGGGTTGCATTCTCCAGAGTGCTTTTTACTAAATAAATGGCCAAAAATATCTTTTCCCTTCCAGTAAGATTTCATGATTCAGCACATTCAACTTTCACTATAAAGGGTTGAAATAAAGAGCACAAAACGAACCTAGGAGCAAGCAGGCAAGGAAAAGCAATGGATGGACGAGCTTAAGCTCCCATTCCAACACACAAGTGGGTTCTGTTTTCAGAAACAAACTTTTGCACCAGGAAAGTTTTATTTATTTAGGTATCTACATTGCACTTAAGTTTGGAAAGAACAGATGGATAAGAAATAGTAAGACAAAGTCTCAGATTCTCCGCAAAAGAATATATTAAAGAGAAAAATGGCAGCAGATAGGGGCCAGGACCATGAGCCTGGAGTCTCAGCTGTCAGCTCCTTCCAATTCCAGGGAAGCCAGAGATGCCCCCTCACATACGCTGGCCCCCCCGACCCCTTTTCTTGCCGACAGCCACAGCTCAGATGTTTAAGGGACAGAAGCCACCTCTGTCCTTTGCTGGGTGACACCAAAGGCCGGGAGTGGAAGGGTCAAGGTTGCCTAACCTCGAGAGGGCAGCTGAAGCACACCAGCTGAGTTGGCCATAACAGCAGAGCTGCGTTTGAGCAGGCCAGGTATTTTTCTTTCATAATGGCTTTACCGGCCCCTCTCTTTTTTGTGGGCGACCTCCTTGTTACAGTCTAACCACCACAGGGCCCACCAGCGTGCTTTTAATTAGTAGTAGTATCCAGGAAATGGTCCTATCACCCACATTACCTAAAAGAGTCAGGGGACCCTGAGTCATCCCTGCTCCAGGGAGTGCGCGGGCCTTACACCGACGGGTTCCACGCGTCAGGGTCCTGTGATGCCTTTCCACTCACTACGCAGTGGTGTCCACAGCCACAGTGCCTGCCCCGGCCCCGACGTGCTCTCTGGGCGAAGAAGGGTTACCAACACCCTCGAACCTCCGTGGAAGGACCTGGGACCAGGCCCTCGAAAAGGGGTCTCCCCTGGGAGGGGCCCCGAGGCTGGGACCGCCGAGGCTCTGGTGAGCGCGCTGGGCGCAGCTGCGGCCCTGGGGCACTGCGGCGGGGAGGGGGCTACCGCGGGGCCGCCTGCAGGCACCTTCTGGAGCCGGGCTCGGCCCCTGCCCGCCGCGCCGCCGCCGCCCGCCGTGGAAAGCAGAGCGGCGCTTGCGCACTGGCGCGCTCACGACCCGGCCCGTGGGCTCTCCCCGGAGGGCTGGAGGTGGGAACGTGGGAAGGCGCCGGGCCACACACCCTCCCGGCCCTCCGCCCGCGCCCCGACACCTCGCGCCCAGGGCGCCCCGCGATGCCCATCGAATGAACAGCACAGGTAAGCTCATGAGGCTGCTCGAGATCCCGTCGGGGGCTCCGCGTCCCAGTCCGCAGTCCCTCGGTGGCCGCAGCGCCGGCAAAGTTGAACTTCGCGCGTCGTCGGCCGACGCTGAGCGAAGTGCCGGGCTGCGGGGCGATTCAGATGGCGAGCGCGCTTGTCTTCCCCGCGGGGCTGCGGCGGGACGCAGGGGGAGGGGGCGCCGGGGGCGCGCTCCAGGCCTGGCCTCGAAGCGAACTTTTCCCGCAGCGGGCAGTGCTGTGGCGGCCGGCAAGCACGGCCCCGGCTGCCTGTCGGGCCCGGGCTGCCTCTCCCGGTGGCCTTCCTGGTGGGACTGAGTGGAGGTGAGGCAGTATCCGCGTCGCGGGGAGGCGCGTTCAGGCGCGGGCGGAGATCTAGAGTTCCGGGGATTTAGCTGAAGGACCCGGTATTTCGATCCCCGCCCTCCCTCCAGTACAAAAGTGAGACCCTCGGAGGGAGGGAAGGAGAGGTCGAAGCGCCGAGGTGCCTGGACGAGAACGCAGGAAGCAATTAAAACTCCTCCTTTCGGATTAACAACCAAAAATTGATCGATGTGTCAGGAATACCATTGATTTATGAAAGGTGCTTATTTCTCTGGTATGGAGAATTTTATGTTCTCCAGGTGAAACCGAGTTCACCCAGCTCCAGCGTAGATTGATGTTTTAATAAAAATAAATAAAGGGGGAAAGCTCTCCTGGTCTTTGGGGACATCAGGTCTCAAATCGCAGAGTTAGACTAACAAATCAAATTACATTATCTTTACATTTAGTATCTTTTAATTTTAAGGCTAAAAATTGCAAGCAGGAGAGCGCCTTCATTTGGAAAGTTTTAATATAGTGCCTAAAAGTTCGCATAACTAGCAATCAGTGTTTCATAAGCAAAAAGGCACGGGGCGCGTCGGGTAATTGTGATAAGTGGCGGGCCTCGCGGAGCGGGCGCGGCGGCGGCGGCGGCGGGAGGCGGAGCGGGCTCTGCTGCGAGGGCGGCGGCGGCCCGAGCCGCTCTGCGCCCGTAGATGGCGCCCTGGCCCCACGCTAGGCTCAGGAGCCGCGGCTCCGCCGGGCGGCGCGCGGGCGAGGCGGCTGGCGGGGCGCGGGCTCCACACTTGCGGTTCATCCCGACCTGGGTTGCACCGCTAAGCAGGAAAATAATTACGCTTGTCATTTTTAGTTGGAGGCCTGGGCAGTCGTTAGTGGCTGGTGGGGTCTGTGAGTCCGGGGATCAGTAGAGGGATTCCCCCGGGAGAGCTCTCCCGGACAGCGGCCTAGGCTGCGGGCTCTGGCTCTGCCCCAGTCCACGCTCTCCGCGCGCGCGGCCCGAGCGGGGCACTGGTGTGCAGATACACGTAGGTGTGGGTGAGGGTCTGCGGATTGGCGACGAGGACACCAAGTTCAAAGCTGCCAGGAGATCGCCCCCGGGGGGTGTACCGGACTGCGGGAGGCCGCCCCCGTCCCCGCGCTCGGTGCACCGCTCGGGCCCGCGCAGGCCCCGCCGCCGCGACAGCCGGCGCGCTTCGCTTTGCAATGTAAATTTCAGCGGGACAAATTGCTTATTAATAGTCTAGAAGAGAAGCCAGTTTCTTTCTTTCTTCTTTTCTTTATCTGTTTTTATTTCTGCATGGCCCCCAGCTATGCCCTGGGCAGTCTCGCCGCCCAGCAGTTTTCTCTTCATTTCAATATTCTAAAGAAAATGCAAATTTCCACACTGTGGCCTTTTAAAAAAGTTAAATTAGCAACAGCTTTAAGTGACTCCATTAGTATGGAAAACATACACACGTTTAAAATGGGAATAGCTTCCTTTTAACAGGACTCATTCTGTTTAGTAAATTTAGTAGACACTCCGACTTGGTGCAGAATCAAGTCGCGACTGAACGTGTCGCCAAAGGCGTACCCCCTGCGCGCCTGTCCTGCCTCTGTGCGCCGCTCCACTGGTCCCCGGGCTCGAATCCCAGGGAAACCTTGCGACCGTGGGAGAAAGGGTTTGTGCAGGCAGGAGGGGAGGAGGACGTGCATATATCTGTCCTGGGGCGACGGGCCGTCCCTTCTCCCCCGGCCTCGTCGTCGCAGTCCGGGCAGCCGAGCTGGTTACTTGGCGGACTGATTCGGCCCTACCACGGGCACCAAACGCTCCACTTCTGCGCAGCCGGTTGGTTGTGTGCACGCTCTTAAGCTGCGGCAGAGGAGCGGGAGAAGGGTAGGGGAGGACATAGATGTCCCGGTGGCCTGGCCACCCTTCCCGGTCTACACCCTGAGGCTCTCTACTACCCCAACTCCTTGACCTGTGTTGGCAAACTGGTGTTTCAAAATGGAATTTTACTGGCAAACTTTTGCGGGTCTTTGGCTTCCAGATGAGAGTATCTATCCTGGAATCTGGTTGCTCCCCTCCTTTCTCTTCACGCCAGTGGGATGGCACTCCAGTCCAGTCCAGGAAAGAGTTAAGATTTATGGTGTGCTGGAGAGGTCTTGTTAGGATGTAATCTGCATTTTTAAACTACTGCGTAATAAAAAGTGAGAAGTTTTGAGACATCTTTCTTGATTATACCTTTGGCGATACTTTAGGTTTTACATTTAATTTGCATTTTGTTCTTAGTGAATATTGAAGTCTTGAGTGGAGGATTGAATTTTATTAGGACATCTGGACTGACAATATCAAATCAGACACCAGTGTCCCAAAGCATGCTAAAATTTCAGAGTTAATTAGAACGCAGTGTGTTTAATTAAAGCCAATTATAATATTTGAAATTATCTGATCGATCCGTGTTTGTACAGTTTGGGTCTGTTTAAGTGTTGATTGGCGCACTTTGCGCGCCGTTCGATCTAGAAACTTCTCTGGGGAAAGTTTGCGTTGCAAACCGGTGTGGGCAAGCGGCGCAGAATCGGCATCCCAAGCGCGGTTCTGGCGTAGCCTAACCATCCGATCGTCTTCGGGGCGCCGCTGAACACAGTTTGGGAAATCTCATCTCATTGCTAAACCTCGGCGCTTTTTCAGGTCCGAGGGACCCCACCAAGCACCAGCTGTCTTTTCCCAGCTTGGTTGCTCCTCCCGAACATTTTTGCGGAGAAGCAACCTTTTAGATTGTAAGGTGCGTTGAGAAAAGCCCAAGCTCGCCTCTATTTGATTTGGGACTCTTGCTATGGCTAATGAGCTCCCAAGGCTGAACCAGAACAGTGGGGTCAGCCAAAGTGACCAAAGGAACCACAGAAAAGTAAGAACAAGGAGACAATTAACGATTTCCCTTCTAATTTCTTATGCTTCAGGAGCCGAGGCGCGCCTGGCGTTTTCACCCCCACTTGAAGAGCCCCGAGTTTTCCAGGGAAGCGGTTGAGCAAGTTCACGGTCATGTCTGCTTGCCCCCTGCGGGGCCATTCCCTTGAAGCATACATTTCACTCTTGCTAGGGCTTGCGCGTAGCTCTCAGCGCCCGGGCCTGGTGCCGGGTGCCCCGCTCGACCCAACTCTTGGCAAAACGCACGTGGGCGGCAATTAGGACTAGGCGGCGCGTGGCAGTTTCTACTTGCCCCTGGGGGTGTTGTGGTTTCCGCGAGGCCTAGGAGCACTGGACGCGCAGGAGCCGGGACCCAGGTGCTGGAGTCCGGCAAGAGAAGGAGCGGCCACCTGCCCCAGGAGGGTGGGAGTCCAGGTACGGCTCACGGCTGCGCGGCCGCACTCCACTCTCCCCACCCCAGGAGGCGCTGTTTGTCAAACTTGGCCGCCTTGGCAGGCGGCATCAGCACGTTCTCGTTTGGAGAATTGAGCTTTCTTCGGTACTCGGGGGTCGGGCTTCAAGAACCTTAGCTATATAGAATAAATATCGGGGGAGGGGAACGGTGCAGAAAACAGGAGTCTGAGACCCTTCGGATTTCGCGTTTTTACCAATGAACCCACGCTGGGCTTCCAGCTTTTTAGCACAGGGGACAGGCGCCGGTTGATGTACGCCGTGTGTCAGGGGCCAGGTGTCCAGTTATTTGCCTTCAAGGGCAGGCGGGGCGCACGGCCTGGTTTGGGCTCAGTCACCAGATTCCTGTTGAGGGCCCCGCGGCTCCCGTTTCCTCTCGGAAAGAGCGAAGGCGCGCTCTTTGAGCTCGGAAAACTCACCCGAACCTGGGCCAGCTCCCCTTTGCGCTCATTTCAAGTCTGAGGTGGCTGTGCACGGAGCCCTTGCGTCCCCTTCTTCCCTGGCCTACACGCCAGTGTGACCTAGCGGTGCAAAACAGCGACTGGGGCGCACTCGGGCCGCGTCTCTTACTAGCGGAGACAGGGTTTACCAGTGTGTGGCAGTTTCTCCCTATTCCACAGCTCCTGGCATTTTCTAGGCGCTTGTCTCCCAACCCCTCCGACCTCCCCGGGACTCAGGGTCAATCCGACTTTACCTTTTCGGGTTCTTTCTCCAACCCCTGCTTGTGCTCCGCGCCTGAACTAGGTTGGAGGCTCGGCGGCCCGCTCGGTCTGAGCGTGACCCCCGGGTGCAGAGGGCGTGGGGGGGGCCGCGCCTGCAACTCAGCACTAGCGGCGGGGACACAAACCTTGGACCTTTGGTGTACTGGCGTTCACCGTTTCCTGAAGGCTCGTGTGACATAGGCAGGCAGCCTGGGCCTGTGGCCATGGCCCTCTGAGGACGCCATGCCTGGCCAAACCCGCGCATTCTCTGATACTCCAGGGGGGCTCCACTTCCAGGAAACTCCCGGCTGGGGCTTCTCGACGCTAGAAATGAAGTTTATTACTTTTTGGGAGGGTGGAAGGGAGGTTAGCGGGCGCCCTAGGTTCTGCGGCAAGAAAGGGGCATTTTCAGTGTGTCCTGGACTCTGGGCGGCCCCCGCTCTGCGGCGGGCCTCGCGTCCCGGGACCCCAACTTGGCCGAAGTTTCTGGTAGGGGGCTCAGAGGCCGACGTCAGCACAGCTCTTTGTGTCTAGGCTTAGCACCACACAAGACTGGAGGGCTTGGGGCTGGAGAGGTTGTGTGTGAACGCGCGTGTGTGTTGGAGGGGGGAGATGCACTCGTGGCAGGAGCTGAACAGCCCTCCTTCGGCGAGTGGGCAGGGCGGACAGCCCAGGCGCGTGCGACCGCCGGGACACAGGGCCCTGGGTGGCCGGGCAGGGAGCGGGGTGGGCCTGGTTGCGGCCCTTGGGAGGTTTTGGGTGGTGCCACTACACCAAGCTTTGGGTGGTGCGGCGCGTCAGCGGCTCAAGCGTTGCCTCAGCAATGCACCCTGCGCTTCGCACGCCACTGCCGGAGCCGGGAGCCAGGGGCGGCGGGCGCTGTCTCTTTAAGGTCACTGCATGCTCCGGCACGACGTGGGGAGGACAGCTGGGCACTGGCCATCTGACTGACTCCGGCTTGACATCTGGGAGCCCACTGGTGTGTGGCACGCGAAGCGCTTGATGCCGCTATTTAAATGCAAATGTGAGGGGGCTCATTGAAGCCTCTCCCCGTAAATCCGCACAAAAGGAATACTTCCCACCCTCCTAGGAGGCGGCGGCGGCGGCAGTGCGAGGGCCACCCGTGCAAATCGCGTTGGGCGCGGGGCCCGAAGCGGTAGCCGTCGCCGTCGTGGCCCGCAGGGTCCCCAGCAAAGGTCAGGCTCCACCCGGGCCGGCCCCTGGACGCCCGTCTGGCCCCTGGGAGCGCACTGGGCGCGGAGGTTAGATCGCCGGCCGCCGCGGGCCTGAGCAATTTCCAAAGTACCAGCCGGTTCTCCCCTCTGCTCCCCCTTCCAGGGTTCCCAGTGCCCAAAGTTCCCCAGAAAGGGCGAGAGGCGGGGCGGGCTCCCGGGGGAGTTGGTGGCCGCGGGGACCTGCTCCCAACATCTGTAAGGGCACTAAGGAATTGACCGGCAGTCCCCTCCCCCATCTCCGGTCTGGGTGCTCTGTACCTAGCTCCCTATCAAATAGAAAATCTGGGAGTGGAGTGGGGGCTGGGGGCTGCCTTCTAGGCCCCTCCGCAGCAGGTCAGGATGGAAACCCAGCCCAGCCGGAGAGTCCTTGTACCCACAGATCGGAGTCAGCAGCGGAGTGACAAAAAAGATAAAGTTGGTGAATGATAAAGACCGTATTTTCCACGCTTTGGGTGCGGGACCAGATGATCTAGAAAATGAGCTGAAATGGATTCAGCCTCCGAGCCTGTTGTGAGAGCAGCTGATTCCCCCATTTCGGGCCAGATGGCTGCTGAACACAGATTTGCATTCATTTTCGCTTAATATCGTCCAAAATAGTGGGGCAGCTGCATTTGTTGTCAAAAAGGTTTAAAACCCCTTTTCTTTCTGGGGCAGGATCGTTACCTTATGTGATGGGCTTATAGAACTTTTTTTTCCTTCTTTAGTCAACAGTATCAGATTTAGAAGGATTTGTTTTTAAACCTTCTAATTTGGTAATCAGATTTAAATCGCTTTGGCGCGTGTAATCTGAATTAAAGATACTGTAAATGATTTTAAGCATGATACTTTCCTTAGCCCAAGGAAGGGGCATCTCCAGCCCAGGTTGGACATTTTAGGAAGTGTGCTACAAAAGAAGCTTTGTTTCCTATTTCCAACTTCATCTTTCCCTAAAAGGCACTTTGCATATTCTGACAATAACACTCGTGGGCCGCTGGCCCTGCGTGGGCCCCGAAGCTTCTAAACATGGAGAGACAAAGCATTTCTCAACCGCACCCTCCACTGATGGCCAACTTATTCTGCGTTGTACCTCCACGGAGAAAGTGTTCCCTCCTACACACGGATATGGTGTGAGTGGAAAGCCTGGGCTTATTAGGAATACAGAAATTTTCTTTTAATTTATAGTGAATAGTTTCCATACACTTTGATTTAAGGTTATTAACATTCTATAGACAGTGGCATCTTTAATATGTGGCGATCGCTTCTAAAGACTAATCTCATTACCCTCAAATAGTCATAAAATATGATTTTATTATACTTACGTATTTAATTAGACGGCCAGCCCCGTAATGGATTTTGAGATGGGACTGGCGCAACAGCTTTGATAATTCACTTATCTTTGGCAATAGTCATTAACCCCCAACACCAGCAAAATAGATTGCTTTCCAGCACATCTTTTCTGTCACCCCTTCCAAGAGGCGTGTGGGGGTCCCCAGATAACGTAAATCGGACTTCGATTTTTCCGATTAATTAAAATATTAACGTACACACGCTGCCAATTCCCAAAAAAGGGGAGTGCTTCCCCAGGCCCGGCGGGAAGAGGCTGCCCTGCGACACTTGCATCCTGAAACCTTTTTTTTTTTTTTTTTTTAATGAGAAGGACCTGATTTCTCTCGGCAGGAAAGTGCCCGGGACAGCTAGCTCCTGGTCGTCCCTTGGGTCTCTGCTCCGCGTCGTGCAGACGTCCTTTGGGCTGGCTGCACGCCTGGACGCCAAAGTCCCAGCCGCCGGAACTGGGCCGCGGGGCCCGCGCGTTGCCGGCACCCGGCTACCCCACCGATTCCTCGAAACCAGGTCGGGAAGCCGCGCGTCGTGAGCTCTCTCGGGGCCCAGCGGCTCCGAGGGCAGGCACCGGCGCCTGCGGCGTCCGCTCAGCTTTTAAAGCGGTTGGCGCCAGGGAGGTCTGGCTACCTCGCAGGTCGCGTAGCCGGACACTAGGTCTGAGCCAGACGCCTGAGCCTTCTTTGTCACTCGCCGCGCCTGAGGAGAGCCCGGAGACCGGGGACTCCCGCGGCCTCCCGGCGAGAGGGAGCATCTGGCAGAACCTGCCTCCGACGTGGATCCCCGGCCCAACCCTCGGCGGCCTTCGCCAGGGTAGGAAGCATGGGGCGCCTGGCAGGGCTCAGAGAGGGGCAGACTTGCCCCGCAGCAGCCTTAGGTCTGCTTAGAAATCAGGCTGAACTGCGCATCTCGCCTTGGCAGGGGAGCCCCAGACACCTACCCCCTCCCCCCAGTTCGTCGTCCGTCCCAATCCGTAGTTCCCTTCAGCGGTCGACCAGATACTTCCCACTTTTCCCTTTGGGACGCCCCAGGGTGAGTTGCAGCCCTTTGAATTTATTGCATGCATTTGGGCTACTCAGGGCGCCTCGCGCACACACACCCCTTTGGGCCCAGTGTGTTTTCACTGTGTGGCAGGTTTTGCGGGGAAGTATTAGGGGTCCAAACTGCAATTGTGCACTGGCTGCGTTTGTTTCTTCTCAAGATTTATTTGGGCGAGTAGTAACTTCCTTGGCTGAGGCTGGGCTCGAGGAGCCGCGGCGCGTGGCCGGGGGAGGCGGAGGGAGCGGCGGCGCTCGGCAGTGGCGGGGCTCGCGGGGCTCGCGGGGCTCGGGCCGGCTCGCGGCGCCGTCAGACAGTCAGTCGGCTAGCGCGGCGGCGGCAAGGGGCGCGGCGAGGGGCGGCCGCTCCCATATATGGCGCAGGCACCGCCCCCCGACGTCACCCTCTGACAGCGCCGCTCCCGGGGGCTTCGAGTTTTGGCTCCCGGGAAAGGGTCCATTCCTCGGGGAGAGAGGGCTGAGTTTTGTGCGCCTCCGTCCGCTGCGCGCGCCGCTCCAGGCCCCGCCGCGCTCCGCCTGCGCCCGGGACTGCGCCGAGGCACTCACTGCCCCGTTTATTTGTCTTTGGAGCAGGCGGGCCGCGCCAGAAGCGGGCGATCCCGCAGTGTCCTGCAGCCGCGGACGCCGCCTGGCTAGGATGACACCACGTTGAGCGCGCCTGCAAACAACAACAACAACAACGCCGCCGCGGCCACCGGTCCTTCTCCGCCGAAGCGCCGCGCCGCCGCAGCCGGTGTCGCCATCTCTGCGCCCCCGGCTGTCCGGAGCGCCCGGCCGCTGGTGTATGTCGCGCCTGCCCGGGACGGGCTGAAGCCGGCGGCGGGCCGGACCGCAGGCTCCGAGCAAGGCGAGGAAGCGCTTTCGGCCGGGAGCTGCGGCCGCCGCCAGCAGTTTTCATGTTTGGGATTCAGGAGAATATTCCGCGCGGGGGGACCACCATGAAGGAGGAGCCGCTGGGCAGCGGCATGAACCCGGTGCGCTCCTGGATGCACACGGCAGGCGTGGTGGACGCCAACACGGCAGCCCAGAGGTACGTACCGGCCGCCCCCGCGCGCCCCGGCCCCGACCCGGCCCGGCCCCCACGGCCAGCCGGCGCCAAGCTCCTCACCGGGCCGCTGTCTCTTTCCTCCCGCAGTGGCGTGGGGCTGGCGCGGGCGCACTTCGAGAAGCAGCCACCTTCCAACCTCCGGAAATCCAATTTCTTCCACTTCGTGCTGGCGCTCTACGACAGGCAGGGGCAGCCGGTGGAGATTGAAAGGACCGCTTTTGTGGACTTTGTGGAGAAAGAGAAAGTAAGTGCACACATAATCACACCCTCCCTCTCTTTAGAAATGGGAGGCAGGCGGTGCCCGCGCGCGAGGCCTGGAGTGCCCCCTCGGCGGCGGGACCGCTCGGCCAGGCGACCCCGCCGCCGCTGCCACGTGCGGCCGCCCGGGCCCCGCCGAGGGCCGGGCAACTTCTCTGCGCCCTCGGACTCACTCGGGGCGAGGAGAACGCTAGGCTTCCAGCAGGAAAGTGACATCACCGCACTGCTCCGAGCGAGGAATCCTGCCTGCCGTGTGTGAGGCCGAGGGGCCTCGGTCGTGGAGGGGGACCGAGCGCGGTGGCCACGCCTGACACCATCCCACTAAATGCAATTATTTATCGTTGTTTTCAGGAGCCAAACAACGAGAAAACCAACAACGGCATCCACTATAAGCTTCAGCTACTGTACAGTAACGGTGAGTACCCTCTGCCTGTTTCCTGCCCTCTCCACCCCTGCACACTGGCGCTCCCTTCCCGCGATGGCTACAGAACATAAAGATTTTGAGATTAAAATGACATGGATGTAAACACGAAATCTTCTCATGGCATAGAAGGAAAACAAAACATAAACGATCGATAAGTCGATGGCACTTCACATGATTAACCGGTGGGGCTTGAAGTAGAAAGTAAAAAAGGGATCGATATAGGCTCCAGCAGAACATCACTTTTAAGTGACTTTTTTCAATTTTGCAAATTAATGTTAATTATTGAAATGGGGGTAGCTCCGAGAACCGAGCATAACTTACTTCCTGCGCACGGTTTTAAAAAAAATTCTCGAGAGATATTGGAAAGAGTTCGAACTCTCACTCAATTTCCATTAGATGCTTTTTTTTTTACCCCTAAAAATAAATGACCACCTGGGCCCAGCAGCCCCGAAAGCAGGCCTGCTCTCAGCCAGGAAACTTCTTGCAGCTTCAAGTGCAAACTCTACGATTCCTAAGGCTCTTAAAAAAAGCAAAATAAAGTGAGAAGTGATTGGGGTTCTCTTTCTCCCTCTTGAAAGGATAGCCTAAGTTTGCTGTATCACGGAGGCAGCAGTCCTGAAGCACCGATTTCCTGTGGCCTCGGTGTCCTTCCCCAGTTGCAGCACTAAAATCCTGTTGAGAATTTGTCTCTGTTTTTTGCAGGAGTCAGAACAGAGCAGGATCTGTATGTTCGCCTCATAGATTCAATGACCAAACAGGTGAGAAAGTTTATGCCTCTGCACTCGTTTTTGCTGCTGTGCTGGGGTCGTTCTTGGGTTGAGAGAGAGGAGACTGACAAATGGATCTCGTGTATTTGTTTTTCATTTAGCTTCCTTGACATGCTAATGAGAATTTCATATTTATTGGAATAAATGAAGCGATTGGTAAAATAGTTTGTTGTCATTAGAACAGCACATACATGCTTTATTAAACGGCTTGTGATTGGAATCAAATTCTGTCTTAATTAATTATGGTAATTAATATTTGACAGAAAATTTTCAAGATCCCTCCTTGTTTATTTTTAAATGTTTCTCTTTCTGCTTGGAGTCATTTCATTGATTTTTTTTTTTTTCCTCTAACAAAGGCAACTCCTTTCCAAAGCCCATCGAGTTGGGCTTGATTACTTCGTTTTTTCTCCTTTCCAGTGTGATGGTCTAGTAGCAGGAGACGTTTATTTAGATTTAAAAGTTAAATGTGTTGGGGTGAAAAGTCACCTTGTTCTCCTCTAGCCCATCTTCACCTCTCAGCCCCCCATCTCCATAATTCAAACTCTGAGCTCCAGGGGTCACTCAAACCCGTCCACTGCTCTGGCTCCCTCTCCCACCCTCTGTCATTCCTTGTAAATAACATAATTACAAGCAGTTCCTTATTAAATTATTTAACCTGTCTTGGTCAACTTTTCCGATGATAACTATTGGCTATCAGTAATGTGATTAAGTGCAGAAAAGCGCTCCGTTGCTTTTTGACATTGTGCAGTGTCTAGCTGCTGGTTTTGTACTGGGTGTTGTGTTGTTTTTGTTGTTTTTAAAGGCATTTTTTCCCATTTTCTTAGAGTGTTGGGACAGGTCCAATTTGTAAATTAAATTCACTGGGCACAGATTGATTTTGAATATACTTGTAAGCTGGACTTCATGCTTATAAATGAAAGTAGCTGCTTCATTTTTGATGCTAACTTTAAGAATTGTGAGCCAAGTAGAAAAGAGCCCATTGGTGCTTCCTGGAGCCCAGCACATATGCTTCCCACCCTTTCAATGCTATTAGTTTGTGCATTTCATTTCCCTTGAAAAAAGTTTGTCTTTACCTAGGCAACCGGGGTGCTAGATATTAATGTGTACAGTGGTAAAACTGTGGTTTTCTTCTAGAGTAAAGCAGATCTGACAGGTAAAACCCAGTCTTTCTGACAAAGACACTGCAGTGCCCTTAAGTGATTATTTCACTTGATTCAGAGAAGCCTCTGGAACTAGGCTGCTGTTTGTCAGGCTGCTTTTATTTCCTTTGTATATAGGGCTGAATGTTTTCGGAAATCGCTGTAGTCTAATTAGGAGGTTTATGCAGGCAGTGCTAAGTTTCTCTGCTGTGCATTGAGGAGGAGAAGCTTCTTTTTAAGTACACTTTTATTGTTCATTTAGCCTTGTACCTTTGCGATATAAACAGTGCAGAAAATAAAGGCATTTAATCGCCTCTCACTGACAGAGATAGGGGGAAAAAGGAAAGAAATAGCCCAGTAACTGATCAAAGAGTCAATGGCGCTGAACCGACAGTTTATGGATTTCTGTTTGTGCTACAAAATAAAAAATAAATCAAATATAAATACGGGGATCCATCGGAGGACAAGTCATTCTCTCAGAGTGCTGGTGCCCGCCGAGGCCACGCGCCTTGCCGCCCCAGGCGGCTCGTTGGCCTGCTGTGACACCCATCACTTCTGTAGGTCCGAGCGAGCGAGGCGGGCGTGAA
This sequence comes from Erethizon dorsatum, assembly GCA_028451465.1. Classification (NCBI taxonomy): domain Eukaryota; kingdom Metazoa; phylum Chordata; class Mammalia; order Rodentia; family Erethizontidae; genus Erethizon; species Erethizon dorsatum. Next base: position 112,972,802 of record CM051822.1, on the reverse strand, counting down.
ACTAGGGGAGAGAGGCTCACAGGGACCCTTTCCTCTTCCCGGGCGGACAGCCCCGGGCGTCGTCAGAAAGGGCTTTGTCCGCCTGGAAGTGCAGAAAAGTGTCCAAAGTGCCAGAAGAGGTTGGAAGTAATTTCCAGGGTGGGGGGCGGGAACTGGAGAGAGGGCAACCCTCCCCCTTCTTGGAGGTTTCTGCGGAGAATTTGCAGCTCCGGGCCCCCGCCTCTTGCCCCTCCCCCAGTGTCCTTTTCTCCTTTTCTGCCTCTGCTAGGCAGGCGGTGGAGGACGGGCCGGGCGGGCTGCTGCGCGGGCTGCCGGGCCTGGGTTCCGGCGGCGGAGCAGGGCTGGGCTCCGTCGTGAGCGCACCTAGGGCTTCGCACCATCTGGCAGAGCCTCTGCTCAAAACCCACCCGAGCGTGCGCCTTTTTACCCGAGAAAAATCATTGTTAGCAGTTTCAAAATAAACACCAGATTGGCCATTAGCACTTTCTTTGCAAATATCATCCGGCGAGGAGCACGTGGCCGCGCTGCGTGGCACTCCTGCGGGGCGCCGGGTACTCCCGGCCCGGCGCGACCACGTGTGGCGGCTGCGCCCGGCCTCTTGCCGGCGGGGAAGCTCGCGGCGCTCAGCCTAGGCCGCAGCCCGTAGGCGCGGCTGGCTGGACGCGCGCTGGGCTCGGAGGTGGGGAGCGGCTGGCGGCTCTAGCCGCGCGCTGGACGAGGCAGGCGCGGCTCTCGGCGCGAAGCGAGCTGCCTCTGCGCCCGGCGGACCTGCCCACCTCTTTAGTTGCAGCGCGTTCTGATCGGCGTTTTCCAATATGCAGATTAGAACTCAGTGTAGACTTTCGCAGGAAGACCCGGTCTGGGGGTGGCTAGGGCAACCCAAGGGGCCTGCGTGCCGGTTGGGTGCCTGTGTGCCCTTGTCTCCTGTGCTCGGTCTCAGCCTCCTCTGCCTTCCCTGCAGCCCTCGCCAACTGAGGCATGGTGCTGCAGGCCTGGCGGGTGCCCAAGGGAGGAGGTCGCGAGATGGCGTGGCCTTTCCCCGCTCCTGGTGTGGCCAGACTGGAAGGTGGCCGGGTGGGCCGCGACGCCCTCCCGCCTGTCCTACACCTGCCGCTCGTGAGGCCTGCAGTGCCAGGGGAGATTTGGCGCCAAAGCCGAGGGCGCAGCGTAACCC